>OY728142.1:138085935-140585935 GCA_963277665.1 Viscum album | reverse complement strand
GAATATTTCACCATGAGTATTGTTTTTTTTCTACAATATTTTACTTTATATCTTACATTACAAAATATAAATTTTTATTTCATATATAATGACATAATTACAATTTTTATAATGGATTTTATGATCGTATGGGAATAAATTTTATTAACATTTTCCCTTTATATTAAGAAAAATGAAATTAGCATTCATGTCTTGTGTGAACTACCATCTCCATAAAGAGATAAACTTTATTTTTCATCACTGTCTTTCTTATCTTATTATAAGTTTGAAATCACACAATGAATATTTCATATGTAATATAATTATTATTACTTTGATAAAAATTATAATATACCTGCATTACTATTCATTATTCGAGAAATGAAAATGTTAACCATGTGTTGTGTGGACTACCACATTCATACTGTAACGAAAATCATGATCCTCTAATTGTTAATTGTATTTAATGTTTCAATTAAAATCATATGATTTATAGGATTTTGATTTTAAATTTTATAATTACAAAAGGGGTTATTTGTTTCATTTTGAAATCCAGGAAACTTTTTTGATATTGCACAAAAAAACAACTTTTATATGGTATGATTACAAACCTGTTAATTTTTTTTTCTATGTTCATGAAATTCATGTGATTTTAAGGGCCATATCATATTCATTCTTTAAATTCAATTTTACTTAAAAGATACTAAAGAGGTAATGTTTTTGTCTACTTAATTTACTTTATTGAGTTATATTTTATCATATTGAAATTATTTCATCCAATTTTGGTTTATTCCACCCCATGATTTTATTAAATTGCAATTTATCTTTCTATCTAGGGAAATGATAATTTTTATTTAAATATTATTACTTGATAAGTTTATTCCCCATTAAAAGTTATATATATTTTGAGAAAAACTATCATCCTAAATAAAAATGGTAAATCCTCTTTACCTATATTTTCCATTCAGAAATATATTATCATTATATATAGAAACCCCATTTATGTGTTATCTCATAGGAGCATCCTATTTTCCATTAATACTTTTCTAAAGGATGTTTGACTACAACTTTTTATGATATGGGCTTTCAATAGCTGCATTCAAAATTATTAAAAAGGATTTCAACCCTTTAAAATAAAATATTTTATCTTACAAACCATATACCCCTTATAAATATATTATTTTATTTCAAAGATAAATTATGGAATATTCTTACAAAAATTAATATTTTTTAATGTATTCCCATTACATTTTTGAAAAAATTATTCCTTTTTTAATGCTCTATTTTTTAATAATCTTTTTAAATGTAATTTCTTTGAAATTTATATGACTTATCCTTTTTGGAACCTTTATGTCAATTTAAAGGTTTTATTATTGATATTTATTTCAAAATAATTATTTTAAAAATTCATTCCTTTTAATTCCACAAAGGTAACCATTTCGATTTTTTTAAATGACCTATAAGTTCTCCATTTATTGAAATGTAAATGTTTTTCTCTAAAAATTATTTAATTGCATTTCTAATTTGAATCATTATATCTAATGTATGTTTCTATTGAGAACATATATATGTAGGAATAATAGTTGGGTTCTTATATCACCCTTCAATGTATTGAATAATGATTTATATCTGATGATCATAAAGGGTACATATAAAAATTTATCCTAATCCAATGAATACATGTGAGGATTTATCCCAAGAAAAAGGATATAAAGTATTATTTATTAGAAGTAAGAGGTTATAAAAGAGTATTTATCCTAATAAAAATGATACATGGGGTTATTTGTTTCAAGAAAAAGGGTACATAAGAGGGTTTATCCCAATAAAAATGGATAAACAACTGTTTTATCCCATGATCAACTATATATAAGAGGATTATCCCACGAAAATAGAGCTACAAAGGTGATACCCATGACTACTATGTAATGAATGTCTTGGCGGGTAGCCTTGACTTATAATTTCTTGGCTTATTTATATTACATTCACATATTTCATAATCTTATGTGTATCATTATACTCCATCACTCATGTTTAATGTATCACGATTCCACACTATTTTTCCATGATATATATTTATTCATTTGAGATTACATATAATTATATCATGAAATATATAAAATTATTATTGTTACATGTTCATTTTATCAAGAAATTTATCACCATACCATTCATTCTCATGTACTTATGATCAGACCCTTGAGGAATTTTTGATATGTTTCCCCTTTCTTAGATTCTGATCTCACCTATTTCTTATGTTTTTCTTCCCCTATTTATGAAGATAAGTATAAATTATGAGATTTCAGGAAGGTAGAATAGTACTGATAAATTATCGATATATGTTCACACAGTTTGTAACGTAAATTTATTATATATCATGTCTCCAAAGACACCAAACTAAAAGGTTATCTTATTTGTGTGGGATTATTTTTAGATACATCAAAAAAGGGAAATTTATTGAATATTATCATGGATAATATCACTTGTTTTAAAAATATTATTTCTTGGAGTATGTATTTTTAGAAATATAAGTTGGAGTTCCAAAATAGTGTACTTTAATATATATGTTGTTATTTGGGACGATTCATGGTATTATGGTGATAGAAATGTCATTAATAGAGAGGCGTGGGTGGGGAGAGTCTAGTTACCTCTTTTCCACCTTAACCATTTTGTTTCCAGTGGATGTTAAGATATAAGTATTATATTGTAATGCGTTTCTTGATTGGTATTATATGTGTTTTGTTTTTTAAAAATTATATTTGGATTTTTTATGTGTAAAATTGGTTATTTTGGGGATTACCATGAGATTTGGGGCTAAATAGAAATAAAAGAGGGATTTACTGTTAATTTTCATAGTCTTTCACATGTTAATATCTTGTATAGATTCTTTAATGATCTTATAAAAGGCTTCCACATGGTTGGTGTATAACCTGAAAAAAGTGTATCCAAAACGTCATCATCTCTACATCACACCTAGGTTTTTCATTTCAGCATATTTTAATTTTGGATTTCCCCTCCAGCGGTTTCCACTTATTAGATGTGGATAAAATTAGGGGCTTTAATGGGGTTTTCATGTTATTTTAATTGATTTTTAGATTTATAATGTCATATTTGTCTGTGATTGATGCCTTAATGGGGAATTTTAGGTGAAATAAGATATTTTTTAAGATAATTGATTTAAAAAATTGGTTTTGGGTGAGAATTTAGGAATGAATTAATTTGTTTTATCATAAATTATATAAAAATGCTATTGATTTCATTAAGGTGTTTGGAAATATATTATAAAATAAAAGTTGTCTTTATTTAAATTCATTTGAATAAATTAATTTGATTTAGTAGTTATATTTAATTACAATAAAGTTATGAAATAATTTAAATGGGTTTTAAAATTGAGTGAAGCATTTATTGAATGTTTATTTATTATAAAAAGTGGATGAATTGTTTTTTTGATGTTTTTGCTTTGGTAAAATCGAATTTAAATCCCTTATTTGTAATTAGTGATTTTAAATAAAGAATGTTTTTTTATTTATGATTGTTATATGTTGCTTCAATGGGGTTATATTTTTTTGATTTTTCCTTGTTTTATATGGGTAATATTGGAATGGATTTTGAGACTTTAATTGATTTTTTTCATGTAACATGTTATTTGGAATATTACCCTAGAAATGGTCATAAAATAATATAGAAGACTTGTCTATGAGGATGATCGAAATGGTGAATCTTCCCATCCCTTGAAAATGATTTATTTTCTTTTAGAATCTAATTAGACTTGTAATATAGCGGTGGATTCTTAATATTCTCAACTATTAGACCTTATATCAGACTTGTTGAATCAGAAACTATCTTTTTTCTATAAGTATCAAGATTCATGTGATTATAGAGATTTTATAAAGGATTGATGGAAATTTTAAATATGTCAATACTCCCAATTCTTCAACGTTGATTGGTTTTGTTAGGTTTGTTTGAGGGATGAGATGAGTATGGTGGTAGTCGAGGGTCCTTTATCTGTTGTACAATAACTTTTCTTTAGTGTACATTATGGTGATATTTTTATAGGGTTTTTTATACTTATGCTTTTATAAAGGAGAAATTTATTTAGTTTTTGATCCCTCAAAAACGTGAGAAGATAGTGAAAGAGTTTGTTGATTGTTTCATGGATTCAGTGTACTTTACTCACAAGACACCCATTAATGAATATAATAAAGCTCTATTTTTGGAAGGTAATATTTACCATTACCTTGGAATATATATTCAGGGATTTGGATTAATATATGTTAAATAATTGGTTGAGAGTTCTATGCTAGTGGAAGCGAATCATTCTAGGAAACCTATTATACATGGTAACTTGGTTTAACCTATGCAAACCAATGGAGATCCATTCAGCATGGATAAGAAGTAGTTGGAGCCTAATATTGATATAAAACATTTTAATGTTTGGTCTTATTTAGGCTTTACTCTTGGGAATAAGGGACCTCTAATGCGCTTCTAATTTGGATCTCCTGTGCACTATATGCTGTATGGTAAGAAATACTTAAGGATTTTCCATGATTTTTTTATTTTAGTCACATTTAGATTTTCTATAATTTTGGATATTAGAATAAGTCCTAGGTGTAATATTTTATTAGGAATAATGATCTATTTTTTTCGGTTATATTAATGCTCTTGGAGTGATATATAATTGAGGTTTTCTATGGGTACCCCTTGGTTGTTTCATAGTTATGATGATTCTTGATAAGTGGATCTTTTTTCCCAAGGCTTATATGTTAGAGATATTTTCCTATTGTGTTTTTTTCATGTTGAGTTAATGGTATACCCTTGGTTCAATTATTGAGTAAATAAGATGAGTTTTTTCATTATATATTTGAGCACATATGGATACTGGTTTATTTTATTGTATTTTCATTAGAAAATTTTAGATGAACGAGGAACTAGATTACAATTGCCGAGATTTGAGAATTGTTCTAAAAGATATTTTGGGTGTTGATTATATTTATTATGGCTTGATTCTTGGATCATTTTGGTTGGTACATTTTTTATGGATTCATTTCAGGATATATAGTTATTCGAGTTGGGTTTTTTTGGGTTGTGTTTCTCAAAGAGAATTATGAATCAGTTTCTTGAGTGATTATTTATAGATTAAAATATTTGTTCAAGGTTTTGTGTGGATGATATTTTTGGTTTTAGTGGTCCTAGTATATGAGTATTTTCCTTATTATTCATAATTTTAGATGAATTCTAAATGGTGGTGATACCTATGATGGGTCTTCATCTTTTTTTGGACCCCGAGTTGGATAGTTTTGGTTTGAATATTCATATATTTATCGATATTATTCTAGTATTTGGGTTTGGTTGTTTTTATAATTTTAGAATGACGGTTTTAGTGATTTATTTTTAGGTTTGTTTCCTTTCAATTTTCTTCTTTCATAATATTTCCAAAAAAGGTGTTTCTAGGGGAAAAACTAATATATTGAGTATTTTGGAAGACAAATTGTTAAGTTTTATTTAATATATTTACGATATTTAGGGTATTTTATTTATTTGTAGTTTATTATTTGTTTCATATCTATTTTAAACCTTGGTGGTGGTTTGTGGGGTTTGAGTGATATCGCCACATCATGGAAGTGGGTGCGCCATGACATGAAGTTATTACAGATATCCCAAAATGGGGTTATACACTCTGAAACAACCATTTTATAGGTCATTTTAGTCATGTGTCCGAATTATGGGAAATAAGGAAGGCCACTATGCAACATCTGGTGCCTGTTATGGTTGTGGTAGTATGTTCATTTTCTATGGTATTGTGACTATTTATAGAAGGAATGTAATATTGAGTAGATTATTTAGTATGTTGGTTTTTTTCAAATATATAAATCATATTGAAACATTGGTGTTTCAAGAGGATTCAATTGATTTGAGTTAACATTAATGTTTTTGAGTGGTTTGAGGACCGTGTATGAATCCTGAGTGTTGAAAAGAATTGATGGATCCAAATTGAGTAGATTGTTGATGTTGCGTAAAGGTGAATGTGAAAAATATGAACTGTGTAAATATAATATAATTCTATGAAAAGATAAATGTTAATTTATATTGGATATGTAAAGGTAATATTAATGATCAAAATATATATAAATGTTACATGTATTAATAAACCGAACCTATAAAATATTATTCAAAAAAGGTCATCTATGTTTTTCACTACCTATGTAAAGGTAGTGGAAGATCTATGTAAATTTATACTAGAAGTTTTATTACATACAGATAGGTATTCCATAGAAATTTAAAGGTATAATAAATTTATAAAATTCCAATCCATAAATAATCATATCTATGTAATAAGATTATTGAATTTGTTTAGTGGTCCTCAAGTTTGTGGCATAAATCGCATTTAGAGTACATGAAGGTAACCATACTCTACATAAGGGAAGCACTGCATTACACAAAGACATGTAAGGGTTTTATTGGAATTTTGTACAGGTACTCCAAAATTTGAATGAAGATAATTCAAAGATCATTACCTCTAAAAATAGGTGAATTTAGATATACATAAAGTTTAAGATATTCTGGGTAATAAAAATGGTGCTAAACACAGAATAACGAATATTATATAGGTATTTTGGTTAAGGGTTTTTATGAATTGATCATATTTATGATGACATTTTCGAATTTGGATTTCATATTACAATAATTTGGAGTACTATAATACTTTTTTTTGGATATTTCAACATTGAAGATGTATTGTTTTTGATACTCTCGAGTCTTATGATATGGATATTTTTTGGAAAATTAAAAAATTAATTGCATAAGTATATTATAAATTTATTCAATGCTAGGTGAAGAATTATTAAATGAAGACAAATATACTGATATTTATTATTGTGATTCAAGATATTTTAAATATTATTGTTGAAGAAGAACCACATACTTTGTGAAAAAAGGGGGAATCCAAGACTGTAACTATCTCATTCATGATTCATTTTTATTTTATCTTCCAATTTAATGCATTGAAATTATATTGGATAGAGTGTGTAATAATTCTAATGTTATATAAAAATCTATTAATTGGATTTTTTATGAAGAAGAGTTATGTGAGTTTTGATGAAAAAACTATGAGTCTTCATTGGATTTCAAGTATGAATATTTTAACTATATTATTACATGTGAGGTACCAGATGAAATGAGGTTGTTCTGTAATATTATTGATGAGACATTTTGGGAAAAAAGATTTCATCAACAAAGAAAAGAGGTATCATTGTAAGAATATTTAATAAGTTAACTAGTAGAGTTGGTTGTGATGTTTATAATAGAGAGAGAGAGAGAAAGAGTAAGTCACCAATAATCTACATATATTTTGAAGAACTCTTTTCATGGTGGAGAAGTTTGAAGATAATAATGTTTTTCTATGTAGTGCTATGTATAAAACTGAAGAGTAGCCCTGCTACTATGAAAGACCAGAAGAAGTAGATGAACTCAATACACCTAATAAATAGATTATAGTTTGTTGGATGAAAAAATAACTATTTTTACTAAAATTATTGGTAATTGTTAATATTAAGTATAAATTCTGTGCAAAATGTAATAAAGAATATTCTGGAGACATGAAAACAAGAGTCTCATGTTTATAAACTTATCTTATTTACACATTAGTGAATTTTAGTGGTTAGAGTGACCTTAGTGTGTTGTAAAACACCCAAATGGATTAGTTTTCCCTCATTGGTAGGTGAACCTTGAAAATTGTTATGATTTTTGAATTGGATTGTTTTTAAAGTCATGTGGACAAAAAACATCATTGATCTTAACCGGTGTGGATTTTTGATGAATGAAACATAAAAATAACTAAGATAGCTCATTCCCCCTCTTAGTGATCTCTCAGATCCTATAGGTCGTAGAAAAAGTTATATCAAAGCTATGTTTCCATAATTTCTTTTTGATTATTTAAAAATTACTTTTATGTGTCCCTCTTGTGAAGAAGAATCATTCACATATAATTCTTGTATAATATAGTTGATTTAAATTTGGTAAAAAAGCATTGGGATTTCAACATTTTATGGAAAATGGTAATAATATATAGAAGGACTGAATGTTTTGATACCTAGTTTCAATTAGTTATGATATATTGGAAGATGCTACTGATATATTTACCCCACATGCAGATAATGTATCATTAAATTTACAACTAATGGAATATGGAGAATGATAGTTGTGCTATAAATTCTATTTTTCTTCAATTTTAGATTTTTTTTATATTCAAATGAATTAAAACATAAAAAGGTGTTTGGGAGTCACTAGAGAATATATATTATGGAATAAACAAAGTGAAATAGGACATGTTGTAATTTTGGAGATGTAAATATAAAGACATATAAATATATTTTGTTGAAAATATAGGTAGTTTATTCATAGAGGTTGATAAAGTGGTGAGCATGCTCATAGGATATGATGTGAAGTTTTATGAAGACCATTTATTGAAGATATTATATATCATACCTAAAATATTTAATTTAATATTATTTCATTTGTAATAAAACAATTTCGCTCATATTCTTTATAATTAATTACACAATACTCTTATATATTATGTAATGATAAAAAATAAATTTTCCAACATAAAATGAAAGGTATAAAATTATATTTCATTTAAAAAATAAAAACCCATGATATTGAAGAATAAGGATGTTGTTGAAGAAAAGGCATGTTATTCAGTTTTTGATGAACGTGTAGAGGAATGTTATATTTAATTTATGACCTTAATTACACGAGAAATGATATGAGGGGTTATAAAGTACAAGGAAAATATTTATTTAAAGTGTTTTAGGAGAGGTTATATTTTGAATTTTGATATAAATTTTCCAATATCAAATACTAAATAAGTGAGTGTTGAGATCGATATTTATCCTAGAATAATCTCTAAGAATAAAGTCAATAATTCAAAGTGATGGTAGTGAAGATAAAGAAGATGCTGAAACTTCAATTAATGTAGATGGTGAAAAAAATCATTTTTAAGAAAATGTTTTAAAAGATATAATGGAAGAAATAAAATTTAAAATTAAAGAATAATAGACTGAGATGTTGTTCTTATTAAATAAAAAAATTAAATATTGTCTCCCAGAGTTATATAAAGTGGAAAATGGACTAAGAATGATGAAGAAACAAAATCAATCATCCAATGGAAAGGGATTTGTTTTTATAGTGTAATAATCTAAATTTGTTCAGGATATTAATTACATAAATAATATATTTTAAATTGAATAGAATATTAAAATAAATATAGAATAAATATTGAAATATAATTATATGTATTTTGACCATATTCAATATAAGTTGGTCAAAATTAAATATGAATTGAAAAATTATAGATCCTATTTTCAGAAATAAATTTTAGAAGCTATATAATGATCTAAGAATAATGAATACGATGTCCATAAATATAATTAAAGTTTGAAAAATAAATAAATATATTTGTTAATAATTACAGAAAATAATAATGTTATGAAGACTAAGTTGGTGGTTAAATCCAGTGATACTCAGAAATATGGATATTCTAGGAACATTTAATTCAAGTTAAAAGTTACTATATCTAGTGACTATTTATATGACTATAGAATTATAACATGAATAATAAGATTTCAAGAGCTCATTATAATTTTAATTCACAGAAAGGATCTATGATTGGTGACTCAATGAAGTTACGCAACCAAAAATTTTTATAGAGAATGTTACATACAAAGTTAATAATGATTTATATATAATCTATTGGTAGTATTAAGGCTCTAGGAATACATAAAATATGTATAATTATATATAAAAACAATAATTTATTTCAAATAGTCTTGGGAATCAAATTTTTAAGCAGAAGTCATCCCCTTTTATGGAAGAAAATTTAGAAACAAATAGCAAGTTCAAGACTAAAATTTAGAACCAATTTGATATTATTGATGAAGTATTATAAATGTGTTTCTATCCTGATCATCAGATAAATGAATTTATTTTCCTTATACGAGCCCAATAAAATTTAGTTTTAATAACTAAATTTCTTTGTACAAAAATGTAAAACGTAAGGTGATTTTTTTGTTTTTTCAGTCAAATATTTCAAATGGGAGAATCCATAGAGCTTGAATATAATATAATCAAATCAAATGTAACAATATTTAAAACTATTGATAAATGTAAAAACAAGAAATAGAGGAACTCTAAATATTTTAAATTATTAAATAATAAATAATAAATGAGTTGGATCAATATTTATTGGGAATGAAACAATGAAATCCAAAAATCAATATTTAAGTTGATTTATTGTACAAAATTAGTTGAGTGTTTCATAGATTTCTGATGAAGTAAATGATTTTTTCTTTAGGAATAAATGTTTATTTTTTCAATAATGTTGATGATGGATGATTAGTGGCATGACGAAATAGAGTGTAGGTAATTTATTTGAGGTTGGTGGTGCTGAAAATTTAAATTATCTTAGCTTGAATGAAGAAAATATATTATGGAACTGAAGGCTTGGTAATTGTGGAAAATGGAATAAGATTACGCTCACTAAAGGATAAAATGATTTTTATTTTCCCATGTTGAAAATAGATAGACGTTGGATTTTCATAATAAATAAAATGGGGAATATTTCAAAGTCAACACATAAAACCGAGGTAATTAAATAAACCTCTCCATTAAAGTTGATCTATTCAGAAATTAGAGATCCCATGAGAAAGTAATAAAAAATAGAGATAAAAACTGGATTTCTTTTATCGAGGATTTTATCACATTACATTCTTTTGGATTATGAATTATGGATAAGAGGCTCTTAATAAGTTCAATTTTTTTTTAAGAATTCCTATGAAGGAGTGTAGTTACTGTTTAGTGAAAATGGATAAAAATAATGGTACTCAGTACTATAAATCTAAATTTTAAGATTATTTTGAGAATAATAGTATTCACCATGAATCCAATGTACCTTAAACATTATAGAAAATAGTTTTTTAGAAATACATCATACAATCTTAGTGGATATATCTCAATCCATGCTCACTAATGATACCTCTTATTTTTTTAGAGGAAAGATATGGGGAACAAGGTCATGTATAAAATCCTTATTTTTAAAAACAAAATTTTGATATGATTGATCTATGAAGGTTTAGCTAAAATCATTATTTGATATCAAAATATTAAAATATGATACCACTACTACATCAAATAGTCTAGTAGAATTATTTATTCCTTCATTGGGAAGATTATGGAACATTAAAAGAATAATTTTATACAAGAAGAATCATGTTCATGATGAGATGATGATATTGTTTTTGTTAAATATCTTGATGAAATTTCTAACAGATATGAAAGTATTATAAATGAAATGGTTGGAGAAGAAGATCCAACCGATTGAAGAGAAAATAAGTAACAAAATTCATCTCATCCAATGATGAATTTTTATGTCAAGGTCTAAAGTATTTTGGATATCAAAATCATTATGTATAAACATAGAGAACTCTAAGAACAAAAACTCATATTTTGTAGTTCTCTCAAGTTGATTCAAAATATATTAAGGAAAAATTGAAATATAAAGTGTGGTTGGATTATATTAATTAATAACTGGACAAGATTAATAATAATCAGACTTGGGGGTTAGTATGATAACCTAACGAAAATGATTTTATTTGAACAAAGTGTGTGTTAAAAAAAGTGGAATGAAAATGGAGAAGTTGTGAGAAATAAAGAAGCATTTGTGTGTAAATAATATTCATAGATTAAAAGAGTGTACATTTAGGATTTATTATAAAAAATATTAATTATTTTATCTTTTTAAATATTCTTGTCATGGAAATACAAAGGAAGTAAAGGATATTCTAATAGGATTTCATGACTACCATCCATATTGTTTAATTAGAAGAGTAGGATTACATTTGTAAGAACCTGGGATTTTAGAACGGGTCAAAATCTTAACCCTGATTGAATTTTTGACTTGTTCCAGAGAAAACTGGGAAAATTGGGGAAGTTTTTGAAATTTATAGACCACACACCATGTACTCTAAAGTACATTCCTTGTATGGGTTAGGTGTGTACCTGTCATGTGATCGCTGAGTACATTCCTTATGATGACCAAGTTGGAATTTCATACTACACGATGTGTAGTATTTGATAGGGTTGCTGTCCTGAGAACTAATAGATTTTTACTTTGATTACCTGAATGAACACTTATTATATATTGTTCATTGTTCTGCATGACTATAATATTATAATGTACTGGAATACTTGTTGCATTAATAATGTCATGGCAGATCCTTGCTATGATGAGAACCTTCAAATAATATAACAATATTATTAAATAAAGTTCTACGGTTGGATGACATACTATGATAGGACACATACTATACATACCATCATGTGAGAGTATTCATAAGAAGACAAGACTCTCTCTCATGGAGTTCTCACTTGGTAATCTCTAAGATTGGAGATTATGAGAATAGACCCACCAGTAGTAATTCTACATGTTTTGGTGTCATTAGACATTTCTATCTACGAGTGCGTGTAATGGTCCTTAGACTGGAATATTATCGTTAACTCATTTCATGACTCGGGTACTTAGATTTCTGACGAAAACCATAATGGAGATAGTTGGCGGGATGTAGGGTACGTTGGGTGCGTCATGAATGAAATGTTGTTAATGGATAAGTTTAGGAAGTATTTTCCATTACATATTTAAGAAAGTAGATATCTCAGGCCCTTTGATTCAAATAAAACTCTCTCCCAAATTCCATGGCAATGGTGTAATGATGAGTTTATTTCTGGAAGTCAAATAATGATAGTTCAAGAATATAATTTATGGCACTGCCATGGAACCTGCATGATGTGATATTGAGAAAATGGGATTAAATTACACATTATGCGTTCGTATGAAGGGACATGTCAATACGGTGTCAACTTCTTTCACTTGGGTGCCTTGACCCGTTGATAGACAGTAATCTTGGACTTTAGGAAATCCCACCTAATGACAATAAGAAAGACGCCTAGACGGTCACACACTATGTGTATTCAAGTATCTCAAGTTGAATTAAGATTATTCCCATTTGTGGTTTAATAATTATTCAAGGAAGCCTAAATCGTTTTAATGTTGGAGGAATAATAATATGAAAACAAGTACACACTGTGTATTAATGATTGAATTCTGTGTAGTTTTTATTTTGAAAACAAGTACACAACGTGTATTAACTATTACACACCGTGTGGTTTTCATTTTGGAATGGAAATGAAAACAAGATATACATGCCGTGTAAATTAAATGTACATTCCGCGTAGTTTTCAATGAAAAAAAGTACACGTCATGTATTAATGATAACAAGCCATGTAGTTTTTCCAGTAGGGATTTTGAAGAAATAATAACATTTTATTAAATTATATTAATTATAATCAGCATGGCTGCATGTCAAGGAATTAATGATTTTACATGGGGTTTTCAAAAGAGTTAATGAAATAAATAAAATACGTAACACGTTTATTTATTTTCACAACTCTATAACCTCAAACCAAATTATAAATATCCTGACAACACCAACACTTTCCCTATGAATTGTTGTGCACATCAATTCTAGAGAATTCTCTCATGATCCAAATAAATCCATCCTCCATGAACACTCTCAAGACCGAGATAGATTCACCTCCATCAGATCAATGTGATCTAAGGCGGACAGCACAAGAAAAGGTTTCTCCACACTAGAACCTAGAGACTCCTTTGGCAACATCCAGAGAAACATGGTGCATGCGTGGATCTATGCTAGAGGAAGTCTACACTTGGATTTTGTGACGCAATAACGAATCACATCAAATCGTGATCAGAAATATCAACGAAGAATGAATGCCACAAAAGGTATTTCTTGTCAATTAATTAAATTAATTGTAATCAACCTGTGATGATCCTTCCTTTGTGGTTACCGGACATTTATTCTTTTTTTTTCTATTTATGTGATTCGATCAGTAGAGTCTGGCGTTTATCATCGTGTTGATCCCAGATTGATCATTGTTAATAACATAAATCCTAGTGGGCACAACAACCCATGAGATTCCGCTGCACTCGGGACCTTCAAGTGGTATCAGAGGGAGTCACAATTATTATTATAGTTATTTAATTTTCATTGAAAATTTACACTTTTATTTTTGATTCAATTACAAATATATCATTCTATAAAATTGAATGAATGAGATTTGTTCTTCCTCCATAGTTTCTCGATTCACATCACAGAAACAGTATTTTAATTTTAATTTTGATTAAATTAAAAACGAGGAACTAATCCAGAGGAGCCACTATTTCTATCTATACAACAAAATAATACACGGTGTGTAGTTTTCACTATACTTCATGAACTTAGGTTCCATGAACCGATACTAGTCCGCAAAACCACGTCATGTTAATTGAGCATGCCTAAGTATTTATTACACTGTGTTGACCAGAAATGAATGGTGCGTAGCAACTGTAATACATGACGTGTATGTTAAATCAACATGTCGTGTATTTTATTCCAGCCAAGGTGAAACAGTGTACAAGGAGAAGCCGTGTACCACGTATATGGGATTTCCCGGCTGGTAACTGCATTTCAAGTAAGTACACGTCATGTTAGATTAATCTGAAAGTCATGTACTCTAAAATTACCAAAGTGCAAGAAAACACTCTAAAGCCCCTGGTGTGTACTTTTGAAAAAGGGTGAAAACAAATACATGTCGTGTAATATAGCCTACACACCGTGTACTTTGCAGAAATAGAATTTCACCAAGTTTCCTCCAATGTACAAGGACCCGTACAAACAATATGGATGAGAAGAATCTCATGAAAATTCAGAACGCAATTTAAGATAAAGAATTGATTAAGTATAAGATCATAACTAATTGAATTCAAGCACGACATATCTTTAATAAAAGAATGATTAAAGTAATCTGAATGCTAAATATGCATAAATTTCATTACATGCTATGGATAATCATGAGATAGAACAAATACCCTTTGTATGTGTGTATGGTTTCATTTAAATTTGTCTAATTTAAATTCTTTGGCATGCAATCCTTCTTCCAATAAAATATAGGGCTTACGTACCCATGGTTTCTTTAATGTAAACCCATTATAATAGAGGATCTCACAAGACAGTGGAGACAGTGCAAAAATCCTAAGCTGAGGTGAAACCAACCTAAGAAGATACAAATGAGGATAGGTGGGAGTTGAAAAAAAACAAACCATCAGTTCAAGGTGTTTTTCCCTAGGTCAGGGTTAGCTTATCAAAACTACTAGATAATCTAACCAATAGAAGCTCTTGATCATACCATCTTATTTTATTTCTTTCTGAATGCATGGTTTATTTATTATATATGTGTTGTCGCGATAACATAATTAATGAAATAAACAAGCATGAAAAGATAGAATAAAAAAACTGGACTATGAATAAACATTATCAAAACATGGTTAATCACTTAAGAAATCATCACTTAATATTAAAAAGTATGTGAAAATGAAAAACTATGACTAAATAATTAAATCCCTCAAATACCATATTAAGTCAGGCCAAGCCTTACATTACTTGATTAAGATAAAGACTCAATAAAACTATGTGTTTGACCAACCCTTATTGGGACTGTTACTTTTATAAAGCATGCTCTTATTAAAGTTACAGGTTGACATAAACATATTACATCAAGAGGATTATCCCTTTCTAGACTTGTTGTAAAATGGAGGCAAGTGTTGAGGAAATCCATGTCAGGATTTCAAGATTGGGGAGTCCACTCAACAAATCATGGAACTGTAAGCTCACAATTGGCAAATGCATGCCTACCTAAATACCTTCTTATATCTTGAAAAACCCTTGGTGGGGTTATTCAAAGGGGAATATGGATCCTTTCCACTATAATTTCAAAGCAACATGATGTTCCATGTTTAATGGTGAGGTCCATTGGGTTTTTATAAAATAGTTGGAAAATTAATAAATTCATTTATTATTTTTTATAAAATGTAATCAAAAGGTACTGATAAATCATCTCTTTTAACAATATGACACGCTCATCAACCACATTTTCATTACGATCAATTTTGGATAAAGACAATATCCTCCCTAGTGGTAACTTTTAGTAATGGTTTAGGTGCCTTTGAGTTATACTATTCCATGAACGAATGTTTTACGTTCTGGAGTCCTCACTTCCTGATTCTCCTACCTATGGGGTGAGTGATCAAGATTTCCTAGTCTATGATCAACATTTGAATGATGCAATCAACGTTCAATGTTTGATACTATCATCAATGTCTAGTGAGCACATGAAGTCTCATGAAGACATGGACGCATATAGCATGCTCGACCACCTCCATAGTCTATACAAGGAGAGAGAAAGACTGGAAAGGATTTAGAACTCCAAGGCTCTATTTCAGAGCAATCTTGGTGAGGGTGCCTCACCAAGGACTCATGTAGTCCAGATCATTGGCTACATTGAGCGCTTGTAGGTTCAAGGGTTTAAACTCCCCAAAGAACTGGGTTCCAATCTCATTCTTGCAGCACTTCCCCAGATCTTCTCTAACGTTTTTGTAAATTTCAACATGAACAACATTGAGAAGTCTCTATCTGATCTTCTTATCCTCATTCGCCAAGTGGAAAATGATATAAAGCATGAAAATCCTTCTGTCCTTATGGTGAATAAAAGGAAAAAGAAGGATAAGATCTTTAAGCCCAAATCTTCTTCAAGGACTTCCAAAAAAAGGAAGATCAAAGGGGAGGCAAGAGAACATGAGGCTCTTTGTTTCGCATGTGGCATCAAAGGCCACTGGAAGAAAAACTACACCCCGCCATGGAAGAAAGGGGAAGATTCAGGTGTGTTTGTTATCGAATGAAATCTTTCTATTTATACCAATTCGTTATTGGATACTACTTGTTGTGCTCACATTTGAATCCAAATACAGGAACCAAGTAGATTCAGAACGATTGTCTAAGGCGAGGTGGATCTGCGAGCAGCCAACGGAGCCAGACTCGCTGTTATAGATATCAAAGACTACTACCTCACATTGCCTACTAGGATGGTCTTGGTATTAAAAGTATTTTTTATGTACCCTCTGTAACCAAAAACATTTTTTCAGTGTCCAGATTAGATAATGATGGATTCATCTTCTAGTTTGGAAATGAATGTTGCTACATTTATAAAGATATAATTTGTTTTGGTAGGGCACATTTATATAACGAACTTTATGTGTTAGACTACACAATCCAAGTAATATAAATCGATGACAATGTTAATTCTCATGGCTCATACCACACCCAACTTCGGCATCACTGGCTAGGTCATGTCTATGAGAAACGTTTGACAAAATTACATCAAGATGGGTATTTAGATTCTTTCAAACTAAAACCACTTGGTATATGTCATGGGTGTCTACAAGGAAAATTGACCAAAGCCCCATTTAGTGGGAAAGGTTAAAGGGATAAAGAGCTTCTAGAATTTTTTCACACAGATATATATGGACCACTTCTAATTGAATCAAGGGGTGGGTTCTTGTACTTCATTACTTTTAATGATGATTTTAGTAGATATGGATATATTTACTTAATGAGGTAGAAGTCAGATTATTTTGATTGGTTCAAATAATACAAGAATGAAGGTGAGAACCATCTTGTTAAGAAGATTAAGAAACTATGCTAAGACAGAGTAAGAGAATATCTTAATCAAGACTTCATTGATTTCTTACAGGATTTTTGGATTCTATCTCAACTCACTCATCCTTACACGCCTTAATGGAATGGCGTAAGTTAATGTTGGAACCACACCCTGTTGGGCATGGAGATATAAATGATGAGTCATGCGAGTCTTCCATTATCAAATTGGGGATATGCATTACGAATATCAGCACACATACTTAACCAAGTACCAACTAAATCGATAAAAGGTATTCCATAAGAATTATGGAGTGGATGCAAATCCATGTTATCAAATTTACATTTGTGGGGTAGCGAAGAATTTGTTAAGGCCTCTTAAGGTAACAAGCTTTCACCCTGAGGCAAAAAGTGTACCTTTATAGGATATCACAAGGAAACAAGGGGATATTACCTATAAAACCCCTCAGATAAAAAGGTAACAGTGGCATGACACACCATATTCATAGAGAGGGAGCACATATCCAGAAATTTATAGTGGGAACAAGATATACTTCTATGAAGTCAAGGATAAAGATATACAAGAGTTGGTACATGAACAGATTCTATAAAGCCTTGTGGAAGAAAAATCTATTCTAGTGACACAAGAACTTCGTAAAAGCACAAGAGAGGTGATAGAACCAGAATGATATGGTTTTCTGATCACTGAGGATAGTGACTCATTATTGGTTGACAATGATGATCCTATAAGCTACAAGGAAGCAGTTGAAGGCATAAAGATTTCCAAGTGGCAAGAAGCCATGAATTCTAAAAGGGATTCCATGTACCAAAACCAAATATGGATATTGGTTGATCCTCTAGTTTATGTAAATCCTGTTGGTAATAAATGGGTATTCAAGATGAAACTGGACATGGAGGGGCAAGTAAGCACCTATAAGGAACAACTGGTTGCAAAAAGTTTTAGAATGCATCAAGGAATTGACTATGATGAAACCTTTTCATAGGTTGTGATGTTGAAATCCATCATAATCCTATTGGCCATTGCTGCTAACCATGACTATGATATTTGGAAAATGGATTTCAAAACAGCTTTCCTTAACATGAACCTCCAGGAAGATATCTACATGACACAACCTGAAGGGTTTGTGACTCCAAAGGATTCCAACAAGGTATTCAAGTTACATAAATCCATTTATGGATTAGGGTAAGCATCAAGGTCTTGGAAAATTCGTTTTGATGATGCCATAAGAGAATTTGTATTTGTTAAGAACGAATGTGATCCTTGTGTCTACAAAATGTTTAAAGGAAGTGACATTGTTTTCCTAATAGTATATGTTGATGACATATTACTATTTGGAAATGAAGTACCTGCCTTATAGTCAGTTTAGGCATGGTTGGATAAATTCTTCTCTATAAAAGACTTGGGTGAGGCATCATATATTCTTGGGATCAAGATCCATCGTGATAGATATAATAGAATGCTGGGCCTAAGTCAAAGTACATACATTGATAAGATTTTGAAGAGATTTAGTATGGAGTAGTCCAAGAGGGGATTGTTGCCAATGTCACATGGCATTCATCTTTCCAAGAAAATGTGCCCTCAGACACATGAGGAAATAAATAAAGTGGAAAGGATTCCTTATGCATTTTTTATTGGTTCAGTCATGTATTCTAAGCTCTATACAATGCTCGAATTTGCTTAGGCATTAAGTGCAGTAGGTAGATATCAAGCTGATCCCAGAGACCGCCATTGGATGGCAGTCAAGACTGTCCTTAAGTATCGGAGGCATACTAAGGATATGTTCTTGGTTTATGGAGGAGATAAGGAACTAGTCATCAGAGGAAATGTAGATTCTAGTTTCCAGACTGACCAAGAAGACATTAAGTCATAGAATGGATACATCTTTAGTCCGAATGGATGTGCAGTGAGTCAGAAGAGCTTAAAGAATGGTGTGATTGCAAATTATACAGCAGTGTCTGAGTATATCGCAGCTTCTGAGGTAGCTAACGAAGTAGTATGGATGCGAAGCTTTGTCCAAGTGCTGGATGTAGTAACTACTAGTAAAGATCATATCACACTCTATTGTGATAATACTACAGTGGTGAAACTTGTAAAAGATCCAAGGTCACATCAGTAGACAAGGAACATACTTCGGAAGTATCATCTCTTGAGGGATTTTTCTCTGAGAGGTGATGTTACAGTGAGCAGTATTTCCAAGAATGACAATGTGGAAGACCCCTTGACTAAATCATTGACTCTGCAAAAACATGATCATCCCGTGAGGTCTAGTGGAATAAAAGTCGTAGGTAGTTGTCTCTAGACCAAGTGGGATTTTATTAGGGTTGGTGTCATGAGAACCAACTATTTTGTACTTTGATTACATGAATATACACATATTATATGTTTTTCATTGTTCTGCATGACTATAATATAATAATGTCCTAGAATATTTGTTGCATTAATAAGGTCATGGTAGATCCCCGCTATGATGTGAACCTTGAAATGCGATAACAAATTTCTTAAATAATGTTCTACGATTGGATTACATACTATGATAGGGAACATAATATACAGACCGTCATGTGCGAGTACTCGTAAGAAGACAATATTCTCTCAAATGAAGCTCGTACTTGGTAATCTCCAAGATGAGAGATTATGATAACAGACCCGCTAGTAGTAATTTTTCATGTTTTGGTGTCATCAGACATTTCTATCTACAAGAGTGTGTAATGGTCCTCAGATTGGAATATTATCATTAACTCATGTCATGACTCGTGCACTTATATTTACTAATGAAAACCGTCATGAAGATAGTTGGCGGGATGTTGGGTACGTTGGGTGCGTCAGAAATTACATGTTGTTAATGGATAAGTCAAAGAAGGATTTGTCCCTTCCATATTTATGGAAGTAGATATCTCAGGGTATTTTATTGAAATAAAACTGTCTCCCAAATTCTTTTTCCATGGTGTAACGACGAGTTTATTTCTGGAATTCAAATAATGACGGATCAAGAATATAGGTTTATGAAACTTCCATGAAACCTGCCTGATGATATATTTAGACAAAGGGATTAAATTACATGGTAAGTGTTCATATTATGTGACACGTAAATGAGGCGTCAACTTCTTTCTCTTGGCTGCCTTAACCCGTTTCTAGACAGTAATCTTGGACTTTAGGCAAGCCCACCAAATTCCAATGAGAAAAAGACCTAGAGGGTCGCACACTATGTGTATTCAAGTATCTGAAGTAGAATAAATATTATTCCCATATGTGGTTTAATAATTATTCAAGGAAGCCTAAATCATTTTAATGTTGGAGGAAGAATAAAATGAAAACAAGTACACATTGTGTATTAATGTTTACACACTGTGGAGTTTTTATTTTGAAAACAAGTACATGTTGTGTATTAATAATTAAACGCCATGTAGTTTTCATTTTATAAAGGAAATGAAAACAAGATATAAATGCTTTGTACATTGAATGTACATGTCGTGCAGTTTTCAATGAAAAACAAATACACGCTGTGTATTACTGATTACAGGCAGTGTAGTTTTTCCAGTTGGGATTTTGAGAAAATAATATAATTTTATTAAATGATATTTATTATAATCAGCGTGGGTTCATGTTAAGGAATTAATGATTCGACGTGGGGTTTTCAAAAGAGTTAATGAAATAAATAAAACGAGTAATGAGTTTATTTATTATCATAACTATATAACCTCAAACCCGATTATAAATATCCTCACAATCCCAACACTTTTTTTAACAATCGCTGTGCCCAAAAATTCTGTAGAATTATATCAAGACAGAAAGAACTCCATCATAAAATAATGCTGTCAAGACTTAGATAGATCCACCTCCATCAGATCAAAGCGATCTAAAGAGAACAATGCAGGAAAAGGTTTCTACACGCTAGCACCAAGAGACTCCTTTGGCGATGTCCATATATATATGTTTCACGTGTGGATCACTACTAGAGGAAGTCTACACTTGGCTTCTACGACGCAATGAAGAATCACATTAGAGCGTGATCAGAAATATCAACTAAAAAATAACTCCACAAAAGTTATTTCATGTCAATTAATTAAATTAATTATAATCAACTTGTGATGATCCTTCCTTTGTGGTTCCGAGACTTTTCTTCTTCTTTGTCTATTTTTGTGATTCGATCCATGGAGTATGGCATTTATTGTTGTATTGATCCTATATTGATCATTGATAACGATAAAAATCCAAGTGGGCACATCCACCCACGAGCCTCCACTACGCCCGAGACCTTCAGTATTGCTCGACACGCCGTGTATCCTCCTTTCCATGTAGTGGTTGATTTCATGTTGTGTGTCGGCCCGTATAGAGAATACATGCTATGTGGCTAGCTCTGCTCATGTCGGAGTACATTCAAGGCCACTACACAGTGTTTAGTCCTTAATATACATCGTGTACTTTTTTTATTCATTTAAATGAATGAGTGTCATGTATTATTTCAGAAAACCTCTTATTCTTCCCCAACTTTGGGAAAATTTTGCTCTGAAAACCCAAATAATATACCTTGACCTAGATTCTTCATCCAATGTCCATTATTTAATAAATTGATGGCTACTGGATCACAATAGGGAGTCTAAAACCTCGCACCCTGTTCCATTGTGGATCATATGACCCACATGTCGCAGTTTCCATACAAATTGAATTTATGAGATTTGAAAGAAACATTGATCTGTTAAGAATAGCTTCGAATTGGTGCTCGATATCAGACGTACCAACATCTACAAGTCTCATTTAAGTGGTGCATACATGTTTTTATGTTTTCGCAGTCTTTTGGGTGGGGAGACCTTTTGTGCATTTTTGGGTATTTGGAGTGAGACCCTATTTTATCTGTTATTTCATATTTAATTAATATTTGACGTATGTGATGCCTTTGGGGATGCCTTGTTACCATTTTTTCTTGAGAGGGGCCGGGCGAGTGGCCATTTCTCATCAGGGTATTTTGGATGGGGGATTCCAAAATGGTTATAATTGATTTGTATTGTTTTAAAAAAAATTTGTTTAGTTTACTGAACCTTGATATGAATTATTGGAGAATTTAAAGACCTTAGTGTTGGTATGTGACAACACTTGGTTAGTGCATTTCAACTGATTAGTTTTTTTGCCTATTTGAAAGCAATTATTTTGATTTTATATATAAATTCTGAATTTCAAATGTTGTACCCCTTGCATATGTGCTTGGAGTGGCCCTGATATTCTTGAGTGAAGGTGATCACAGGTTGGACATGGCCTGAGTTTCATTGGGTAATTATGGCCATGGGATTGGGCGTCATGGACGTAGGCTTGAGGTATGGTGACTGTGAGGTTGGAAATGACCTGGGTTAATTGGATGTCAAGGCCATCGTACATGAGTAGCATGGTCGTAGGGACATGAGGTGTCATTGGTGTTGTGGCTTGGGTAATATTTTAGAGATTACCTCTCACCCAGAACATTGAGTTGTGTGCACACAGAGACACTCTGTGATGATGTGGTTTTGACCACTTGTGTGGGTAGAGTCCCCCATTAGTTTTGGTTTAGGTACTATTGGTTTGGGGTTGATTGTCAAAGGAAGCCACGTGGAAGGTGATGATCCTTTAGGAAACAACATTGCGACTATCGGGTTGGGGGTAGAGGCTCACCGTTATTTGAGGGAAGATATCACTATCATTCTAGTTCCTTTATTTGAGGGAAGATATCAATGTCCCTATGGTTCCTTTATTTGAGGTCATACATCGATGTCCCTCCGGTTACTTTATTTGTGGGAAGACATCATTGCCCTCCTGTTAATTTATTTGAGGGAAGACATTGATGTCCCTCCAGTTACTTATTTGAGGATCGACATCACTGTTCCTATGAGATACAATTATCGACTATGCCCTCAGGATGTCAGTACTCGAGACACACAGTGTTAGGGGGAACATGGTTTCGGGTTACATGATATAGATTCTGGCATTGGACGAAGTGGGTGACACCCCATGATGGCTGCTGAGCACCAGTGGAGTTTATTTTTTGTGTGTGTCTCATACTATTTACTATTTTCCTTATAACTAGATTCTTGCTTAATCACTTATATTAGGTAGGCACCATTGGTTGGAGTCCTGCTAATATTTGTCTCATGCCCTACATGGGACCTTCTGGACAAATGCATAATTTATAGATTTATGTGTAGGAAATAAGTCAGATGCAGAAGCTGGATTGTTTTAGCTGTCGCATGGAGATTATAGGGACGTTGAGGTCTTGCCTTGCTGAAGTTTACTTTGTTTGTATTTCTTTCCTATATCATCATGCTTACTCGTTTATTGTAGCTACTGTTGGTTATCCATTGGCTCCATTTTTATATATATCAACTTGGTATGGATGCATGATTTTCTTGTTCTAGTAGTTGTTACTAGTAGTTTGACTTGTTGTTCTGTTTACTTTCTACAGTCATTGTTATAGTTATTTCTTCTATTGTTTATTTATATTTTTTGTGCTTCCTCTATGTGGGTCTATTTCGAGTATACAGAGTCTTATAATTTGATATTATGCTCGGACCAATAAAATTGTTATCTTTTGAGGGGATATAGCATCTCCTATACCTATAGGACCCTCGCATCTTGTTGACAACATTTGGCATTCGGGGAGGTGTGCCTAATGTAGTAACACCTAACCCATTTATCACTATTTAGGTCGATGCTCAGGTCTAGGTCATTATAAAGTGGTACCAGAGGATCTCTTGATAGTGATTTAGTAGTAGTGTTTTGCAGACTACTAATGAGATTGAGAATTCTCTTTTTAATTTTTGCTAGTTTACTATTTGGGGATATGGTAGACTAGATATTGGTTGTAATTGGAACTAGGCTTCTAGCTTGTGTTTGGGTATCTGCATCCCCAGGTACTAGTGATGGACCAAGTTTTCTTGGGTGGAAATTTTTATTTTTCTATTTCTCAGGTTACAGTTTATATGATTTCTACCTCGATGGATCCCTAGGTGTGTGATGTTTTTGATTTTGATATGTGACCCTCACCCGGTGCGGTAAAGGAGAATTTTACCTTGGCCTAGTATGACAAGGCATGTTTTCTTGGCTTTTAATAGGAACATTTAGGGTATTTCAATTTCATAACTGTATGTATGCTTTTGGATGTGATAATACCATGTGAAAAATGTCAATTACCATGCTTTGTACTCTTTGGAAATGTGAATAGGTGAAATTCCTGATAAAATTCCTTGTTATTTGAAATATATCATGCCAAGTTTTATATATTTTTATAATTGAATGTGGCATGATAATTGGTTCTGGCTCTTGTACAAGTAGGTAGGTACTATGGTTGAGGTGATTTCGATCACTAGGATTGGGTGACTCAGTCATCCTTTTGAGGCAATGTTAGTTGTCAGGACAGGCATGGCCCGAGGTAATTTTGATACTTTTCTCTATTGAGGGGAGGGTAAAGAGGCCATTAGGTCGGGATACTAAGGGCCTGGGTTGCAGTGAGGGAGAGTAAAGGTAGTAGTTATGCGATGCCTTCAAATAATTTTCATATCTGTGTGAATATAGGATTATATATATATATATATGGGCTGTCGGACAATTTATGGTATTCCGTAATTTCCTTTTAGATGACTAGATAGAGGGACAGGAGGTAGATGGTATAGTAAGACAGGAGTAGTATCAGGTTTAGGATTCGGTATAGACAGAGCATTAGCCACAGGTACAAGCTTAGGGATAGGGTTAGATTCAGGATCCAGTGCAGGAAGGACAGCTGCTGGGTTTTTGCAGCATTTGGACCATGGCTCGACGAGCATCTCTGATCTATCCTGGCACATGTCTTGCCGGGGATCGACATAGGCACATAGGGTACAGAGCCATCTATTGAATATCAGATGTGGGAGTTCCAGTCGCAACACCCAATGATTTTTCAGGGTGAGGGTTCTCCGAAGGCGGCTGAGAACTTGATAAAGAGTATGTAAATGATCTTCAAGCAGCTCGAGATGCCTCCAGGGCAGAGGGTCAATCTAGAGATGTACATGCTGAGAAGACCAGCGAAGCATTTTTGGGATGTTCATGTTCAGTCTCTTAGGCCTGAGGGAATAGCATATAAAGACTTTGAGGATAGGTTCATCGAGCACTTTTACCCAAAGACACTGAGAGGAGGGAGAGCTCGGGAGTTCTTGAGTCTACAGTAGGGAGACATGTCCGTCAGGGACTATGCAACTATTTTCAATGAGTTGTATGGTTTTGTACCTGGTATATTAAGAAGTGACATGGAATTGTGTGGTTCTTTGAGGATGTATTACGTCATTCCATTCAGATCTTGTTAAATATCTTCATTCTAGGTTCATTCCCAGAGGCGGTAAGGCCAAGGAATCAGCTAAAAAACATCGTAGTTGTTCTGTAGTGGTTTTATTTCAGTGTGTGTAGCCCATACATATATAGACTCAGTGTGATATGCCTCTAGAAGAGTGTCTGGCATGTGGACATGTTGGGAATCTGGAGAGGTTCTGCTGGCAGCATTCTCAGACAGCTAGCAGACAGAGACTTGGATAGACTGTGGAATCTAGAGTTAGTTTAGGTTTGGTACTAGGAGAGGGTATCCGAGTTTCAGCTGCACTTGGGGGACGTGACAGAGACAATGAGACACAGATGAGGGGTCAATGGCTAGCCACTGAAGCAGCACCGCCGGGAGGTTAGGCATTAGGAATCCATACTTCAGGTCAGAGCATGTCGTGGAGATGACAGGGGTTGAGTAGGCTGGTCAGCCGAAAACCTTTAGAGGTACACCGTGAGTATGGCCATGACTTTCTCATTTTTTTCCATGAATTTTAGAGGAATTTCTGTTTTGAGTGCATGATGTGGACATGATTCACTTGGACTGACTAGATTCTGGTTAGTGGGATTGGAACCACATTGGGTGAATGATATATATTTATATATATGTATGAGATGTGTTGCATCAGGGGAATCAAGTATGCTGGTTAGATGAGGTGCAGTGGGCATCAGGGCATTAAGTATGTGGGTTACTTGAGGTTTATTGGGAATCAAGGCATTGAGGATGTGGGTTAATTAAGATGCATGGAATTAGGTTTTTTGTTGAGCATCCAAGGGATACAGGACCTTATGGTGGAGGACACCGATGCAGTGCGGGATATGTTAGGGTGTTAGAAATGACACAGGAGCATCAATGCGGTGCATGGGTGATGATGCATCATGAGAGGCCCATGAGTCTAGAAAGAGGTTACTAATTCCTTTCATTGTTGATTATTTTAGGGTAGAGTTTGGGTTAGGCAATTCCTAAGGTGGGGAGCTCCTTAAGGAATTTATCCAGAACCTTTGAGATCAGGGTAGTCTTGGTTAATTTAATTAGGGTGGCATGTTAGGTTCCATTTCTATGTTTCATTTGATAGCCTCGGGACGAGCTATGTTAAGGTGGAGATAATGTAAGAACATGAGTCTTTAGAATGGGTAAATATCACAACCCTGTTTGAATTTTTGATGTGTTCTTGTGAAAATTGGGAAAATTTGGGAAGGTCCGTAAATTTATAGACTACACACAATGTACTCTAATGTACACACTGTGTATGGGTTAGGTGAGTACCGGCCGTGTGCTCACCAAGTACATGCCATGTGATGAACGTGTAGGAATTTCCTACTAAAATATGTGTAGTATTTCTCGACATGTCATGTATCCTCTTTTCTGTATATCAGCTGAGTTCAAGCCATGTGTCGACCAGTGTGGAGCGACCAATCCATGTGGCTACCTTCTCTTATGTCAGAGTATGGACAAGGCCACTAGACGGCATGTAGTCCTTAATACATGCTTTGTACTTTTTTATTCTCTTATATAGAAGAGATTAACATCTTATTTGAGAAAATCCCTTCTTCTTCCGCAACATTGAATCATTTCTACTCCAAAAACATGAAGAATATCCATTTCCCAAGAATCTTCCTCCATCATCTATTCATCAATCCATCGGTGGCTTCGGGATCACAACAGTGAGGCTAAAACCACACACCCTCTTCTTTGTTGATACTTTTCCTCACATGTCACAGTATCCATATGTGTGGAATTGTTGGGATTTGACAGAACAATATATCTATGAATATCAGCTTCTAATTAGATCTCTATATCGGACATGCCTCTGTCTACGAGTCTCGTGTAGGCAGTGTATACCTCATTTTGTTTTTTTTCAGACTTTTGGGTGGTGCAACCTTTGGTGCTATTTTGGGTATTTTGAGCGAGACCATGTTTGATCTATTATTTAATATTTAATTGTTATTTAACATATGGGTTTCCTTTTGGTATGCATTATTACCTGTTTTTCTTGAGAGGGGTTGGGCGAGTGGTCATTTCTGATCGAGGAATTTTTTCTGGTGGATGCCAAAATGGTTATAATTGAATTGTATTGTTTTAAACAACAATGTTTAGTTTATTGATCCTTGATTAGAATTGTTGGAGACATTAAATACCTCAATGTAGGTATGAGACAACACGAGGTTAGTGAATGTCATGTGTTTAATTTTTTTTCCTATTGGAAGGTTATTCTTTTGATTTTATATGTTAATGATGAATTCCATATACTATAACCCTTGTAGTTGTGTTTGGTGTGGCCCGAATATTCTTGAGTCATGCTGATCACAGGTTGGGATTGGCCCGAGTAATATTGGGTGGTTTTGACCATGCGATTGGGATTCATGAACATCAGCATGAGGTAGGGTGACGTTTAGGTTTGTCATGACCCATGTTACTTGGATGGAGAGGCCATTGAACTTGAGTATCATGGTCACAGAGACACAAGGTGTTAGAGGTGTTGTGGCTTGGGTACTATTTTGGTAATTACTACTCCCCTGGAACATCGAGTAGTGTGCACCCAGAGAGACTCCATGATGAGGTGGTTTTGACCACTAGTGTGGGTAGAGGCCCCCATTAGTTTTGGTTTAGGTCCTACTAGTTTTTGGGTTCTTCCTATAGGATGCCACGTGGAAGGTGAGGATCCTTCAGGAAATAACATTGAGGCAATTGGGTTGAGGTAAGGGGATCGCTGTTATTTGAGGGTAGATATAACTATCCCTCTGGTTCCTTTATTTTAGGGAAGATGTTGATGCCTTTCTGGTTCCTTTATTTGAGGGCAGACATCACTGTCCCTCCGGTTACATTCTTATAGAGAAGACATCATTGTCCCTCTGGTTACTTTATTTGAGTGCAGACATCGTTGTCCCTATTGTTACAAATTTGTGTATAGACATCACTATTCCTCCAAGATACTATTTTGGGCATGCCCTCGGAATGTTGGTACTGAAGATATGATGTGGTAGGGGTGAACATGTTGTCGGGTTACATGACAGATATTTCGACGTTGGTTGAAGCAGGTGACACCCCATGGTGGCCACTCAAAAACGAGTAGAGTTTATGTTTTTTATTGAGTATAGTACTATTTACTGTTCTACTTATAACTGCATGCCTTCTTAAACACTTATATCAGTTACTCACCATTTGGTGGTATCCTATTGATATTCGTCTCACATTTTGCATGGGCCCTTTGGGACGTGTGTAGACTATATGGATTTATGTACAGAAAAAATATAAGCTTTAGGAGTTGGACTGTTTTTTCTATTGCATGGAGATGGTAGGGACCTTGAGGTCTCACCTAGATAGATTATACTTTTTTCACTTTCTTTCCTATATTATCATTCATACCTATTTATTGTAGCTATTGTTGTATATCCATTGGTTCCCTTTATATATATATATACACTTGCTATGCATGTATTATTTTTCTGTTCTAGTAGTTGTTACAAGTGGTTCGACATGTTGTTCTGTTTACTTTCCATTATTTTTATTATAGTCATTTCTTCCTCTATTTATTGTTATTGATTGTGCTTCCACTATGCTGGTCTGGTTTGAGTCTACAAAGTGTTCTAATTTTATATTATTCTCGGACCAGTACTATTGTTATCCACCGAGAGGGTATAGTCTTCCCACTATACCAATAAGACCCTTCCTGCTGATCACCAGCCTTTGGCATTCTGGGAGGTGTACCTACGCTAGTAACACCTGACCTCTTAAGCACTACTCGAGTGGATGCTCAGGTCTGGGTTGTTAAAACATTTACCAATAATGATGTTTCTTTGATATAAAAGATGATATTTTTTTATAGGTTAAAAAATATGTTTATGTACTGAAATATTATCTAATATATTGATATTCATTGTTTTACCCATCCTTGAATATTTTTTAATTTCAAGAATTTAAGAGTTGTAATCAAACTTTCCGTACATAATGAAAAATGAGTATCTATCCTAGTTTTTATTTATGTAGATGATATAATAATTATTTGGAAAAATGAAGAAATTTGTGAGAATATTTTCGAAGTGGTGAAGATTTTTTTGAAATTTATATGCTTAGAGAGGTAAAGTAATTTATTTTTCAATAAATTTATCAACAGAATGATCACATATTTATTTATTAGAAAATGTATACTAAATAAATCATACAATGACTTGGCGAGGATGAATAGTTTCTTATTGCCACAAAATTCTTATCGGAAAAACTCTTTAACAACATCAAAAGTGAATGGAATTAGATCAAATAGAATTCTTGGAGATTTTTTTATGTAAAATATACTATAAAATTTAAAAAACAGGTAATATTTATGCTATTAATCATTAGGATTCATAGAAATGTGATTTATATATTCCAATTTTTCTACTGAAAATATTATTATTAGGTACACTATATCTTCAAACAGTTTTTATTTGAAATTTTATAGAAATGGGAAGGTTGGTCTAGTTTTAAAGATAGATGTAGATTTGGTAGGTTGTGTTGATGATAAGATGTGAACATCCAATGGATTTTTGTATCCTAAATAGAGGTGAATTTATTGGAACATAAAGATGTATAATTTTTTTTACCTTTAATACTACTGAGGTATACCGTATGGATTATATAAATTTTACAATCCAATTGGTGGAATTAAGAATCATTTGGAAGATCTCAATATTGAAATGATGTTTCAAATTCTTATTGGATGTGATAATGAATGAGATATAAATATTTCCTGAAATAATGGGAAACATTAAATATATAAGAAATGTGATATAAAAATCATTTCATTCAAAATATTTTGGAGGGAAATGAATGGAATTAGATTTCTTCCCTATAAGGTAGAATTTTTTATGTATTCATAAAGCCATTAATAAATGATTCAATTTATAATATTAGGTTTATTTTGGGATTTTAACCTCTCTAATATCAAAATAATTTGTGGTGATTTTTTATCCTCTCTCATATTTTTCTTTATATTATTTTTTTCCAAATGGTTTAAATAAACACATAAATCTCTTATTATGTTTATTCCTTAATGTACAAATGGGGATAAAAATATATAGGGGGAGCGATCCATTATTATATGTTGAACAAATTGTGGGGGAGTATGTATTTATAATGAGTTTTTAAAATTGGTAAGATATGAGTTTATTATTTGTGAATGTACGATATAATCTAAAACATTATAGGTACATCTGTATGATTTTTTATATTAATGATTCCATGGATATATTTTTCATTTTGTTGAAATATTTGTTTGTGATGATAGAGATTATGAAGCAATGATTAAAGGATAATTGATATATTTTTAAATAAAATTTCACTTGATATTATGTCATATAATTGAGTTAAGAAAGTAATTTTTTATGATGATGAATATACATGAATATAAATAATTTTTTTAATAAAAAGAATGATTTTTTATATTCATTGTTCTTGTATCCAACATTGAGGTCACTCACGTAGGCTTAAAATTATTTAATAAAGATTCATTACTCAGTTATAGAAGCTTAAAAGTGATTTATATTCCATGGTTTCAAACAAAATCCAATGGGGGAGATTTTTTAGCCCATGGAAGAAGAAGGAAGATAAGATGGAGTGGATTTATTTGGAATGCCTTCATTTATTTTCAATATATAAATCATATTCAAACTCAAGTATTTCACATTGATTTATTTGTGGTGATGTTGGATTTGATGTTTTGGAGTGATTTGAGGATCATGGATAAAGGGAAAACACTACAAAGATGGGATGGAACTAATATAAGAAGATTATAGAGGTTTCATAATGGTAAATAGACATAAGACGACCTATATAAATGTAATGCTTTTTATTATAATGGTAACTACATATTTATGTTTTCTATGTAAAGGTAATATTGAAAACTAAAAGCTTTATAAATCTAACATATCTTAATGATGGTAAATATATTGGATGTTTCATAAATGTGATATAAGTTTTTTAAAACCTACTTAAACGTTGTTTCAGATCTATATAAGGGTTTTTTGAATGTTAATTTCAATTTGTAAAGTTATTTTACACATAATGGTAATTCCAAAATCCAAAGAGCTATGCAATGGTACTATTAATGTTATTTTATAAGTCCTTTTGTTAATTTTGTAAGGGATCTTTAATGTATGTGATGGTAACCAAACTCAGAGTAATGGTAATATTGATGTTCAGTGAGGTGGGTAAGGTTATTTTCTCTCTATGTAAAGGTAATCGAACATTTGTATAAATGTTATTAAAATACAATTACCTCTTAATAATGGAGATTCATGAAAAATATTTTGGGTCATAATGTTTTGGAAAACCAAAATTGTTAATACCACAATATAGTGAATTTTTTTATTTGATTTTTTGATGAGGTTTTGGTATAACATGATCATAAATCATCAAATATTTTATGAATTTGGTTTTCATTGAATAAGAGTTTGGAGGATCATACTTTTTTTTGGAGGGGTGTATGACTTTTTTTCATATGGATTCTTCTTTCATCTGGTCTTTTCATCCACCTATTTATGAACCCCAGATCAATACCACTGAAAATATATTATCCATTATCTATTGTTTAGATCATGAAAATTTCATTCTAGCTATTAATTAGTAAAAAGGTGAGGAAGACCAGTGGTGGAATCTAATAAAGAATATAAGGAATCAACATAAAATTTAATATATATTGGGAAAAGTTCAAGAACATATTATTCAGTAAGTACTTTCTCGTGTTCTTCATAAAAAAATTGAAAATGATTTCCTCGAGTTTAATTAAAAGGAACATAAATATGTCTATACCTATGAGGAAAATTTCACAAGACCTGAGAGGTTAACTTTCAGAATTATGATCCAATCTAACATTAAAGTTGATAGGTTCTTCAATGGATAAATTCCAAGTATTATAATAGAGTTTTCCATAATAGAAATTAGAATTTGTGCTAAGATTGTGAATTGTGAAATTGAATTTGAAATAGATGTTTGAGCTACCAAAAAATATCATGGTTTTAACAAGAAATAGAAGACAGAGTCCAAAGAACAAAGTAAAAACCAAGAATAGAAAAATATTATCTCGCTTCTATGATCTAAGTGGGGAAATAATCATGGAGATAATTATATTATGGGTTCTAATATTTATTTTAAGTGAATAAGGGAAAGAAATCAATCAATAGATTGCCACACTAGTGGGAATAAGATGGAAGATGATGAAAATAGAGGGAAAAAATACATAGAATGAACCTCCAACACATCATTGATTTATATATAATGAGGATGGGAATTATTATAACAAGTTCCCAAACCCATGGGTTGGTGATGATGATCGGTTTCAGTAACCTCTTAAACCAATGGATAAGGTGAAACATAATGTGATCACTATTTCTGACAAGGGGATTGATAATTCCATGGTGAATGATACACATACAATCCACTCTAGAGTATCTAATGTCTAATTTTATTTTCGATCTACACAATCTTTCATATCTATAGAATTTTCTAATGGTATTGTGATTCAATCCAAAGGATTAAAGGTTTAATTAGATATGAAATCCCATAATGGTACAATGATTTCATCTAATGTCTACTATTCATCTCTAGCTGATTTTGTTTGGGAATGTGTATCATGAAAATACAGTAATTCATTATTTGGTTGAATTTAATGTTATCTAATTCATGGATTGGATTTATCTACATAAATAGGACATCAATTTTTAAGGATGGTAAGTATCATATAATATTTTAAACAAACTTTTGATCATCTATCAATGTGATGATATGTATAAACTTCCTATAAAGATTACATCCATTGTGTGGGTCTTAATTCCCATTCAGAAGGAGTGTTCTCTAAAAGGGTTGGGGAACAAAAGGAAAAATGATATTAATATGGTTATGGAATTCGTGGAAGTGTTCCTAGTGGAGTTTCCCATCCTTCCACAAAAACGTGAAGTTAAGTTCTTGGTAGAACTCATATCTGGTTCCACACCAATTTCAAAGACTCTCTATAGAATGACACCAATTGTATTGCTGGAATTGAATAAGAAATTCCATGAAAACCATGATGATGGATAAATTCATCCATGTATGTCACCTTGGGGTAGACCTATCCTCTTTGTGTAGAATAAAAATGGATCAATGCGACTATACATTTATTATCGGGAGTTGAACACGACCACGATAAATAAAAAGTATAACCTTCTATGTATTGATGTATTGTTTTATCAGCTATGTGGATTAAAATAATTTTCCTTCATTAAAAATCATTCTTGATATCCTAAATTGAGGTTCAAGAAATAGGATGTACCATAGACGAGAGTTCTTACAAGGTTTGAACAATATGAATATATAATGATGCATTTTGTTCTAACTAATGCCCCTGTTATCATTATGGATTTTTTTTGGAATAACGTCATTTTACATTATTTCAATCAGTTTTTGGTAGTCTTTATAGATGATTTAACTATATATTCAAATAGAAAGGAATATCATGAATAAAACTTGAGAATTTTACTAAATACCCAAATTTAGAAAAAATTGTATGAAAAATTTACAAAGGGCGAATTTTTGGATGAAAAATGGTTTCAATTTTTGGGTTAAATAATCTCAACAGATGATATAATAGTAGATCTATCAAATATGGACACTATTGAATATTGACCTTGACAGACAACAATGGATGAGATCCTATGTTTTCTAGGTCAAGATGGATATTATTGATGGGTTGTTAAGAATTTATCATGACTATATAATCCTATGGAAAAGTTAACTAAAAAGGGTGCCGGTCTTTTCTAGATAGATGAATTTGAAGTAAATTTCTAGGAACTAAATAGATGATTTTTAAATAAAAAATGTGATTACATGACCCTATAGTGGTGAATGTTTTGTAATCTTTTGTAATTCATCAAAAATGATATTGGAATGTATTATTATATAAAAAACAGGGTTATCTATTATGCCTCACAATAGTTGAATATCCAAGATAAAAATTACCGAACTCATGATTTGGAGTAAGAAGTTGTATTTTTATCATTAAAGATATGGATACATTATATTAATTGGGAAGTGTGTGATATTTATATATATATTATTAAATAATAAAATATATATTCACATAAAAGGAGTTAAACATGTGCTAGAGAAGGCGGTTAGAGTTGATAAAAGATTTTGACTTCCCAATACATTACCACCATGGGGAATCTAACAAGGTGGAAGATGCTTTCAGTCCAAAGGATAATTCATGATTATCTATGATTAGGACAAAAAAAGATCCAATATTTTTGGATTTTCAAAGGTTGGATCTATAAATCCTAAAGGAAGGGGAGAAATATTATCTTTCTCAATAGAATGTTCAACTCTCTATCATTGGGAAGATTAAATATGTGAAAATGAAATATATAGAGCTAGAAAAGAAGGAAGAAAATGTTCTTTAGTTTAACCATAATTAGTATTAAATGATAAGGTTTAAAAAACATTTACGTGTTTCTTCCATACTAAATATGAAGAAGGAGTTATTAGAGGAAGCTAATATTTCTTCATTATTTATTAATCAAGGAAGCATAATATTTAAAGCTATTTGAAGGAATAATTTTTCTAGGATACAATAAAGAGGGATATCAAAGAGTTTGTATCTTAGTTCTTGGTATACCATCATGGTAGGGATTAATGGAAAAATTCTAAGGGGATATTGCATCTGTTACCCACACTATAATTGAAATGGTGGAACATCGCTATGAATTTTTTCATTTGACTCCCCAAAACCTTTAAATGGTTTAGGGTAATGACGGTGGTATTCGATGGCATTTCTAACTCATCACTACTCATCACTATTAGAGAAGAAATATATCTAGATCATCTTTCCAGGATATACATTACAGAAGCGGTAAGGTTGCAAGAATTAACACATTCTATAGAATATGATCAGGATCCTAGCTTTACCTCAATGTTATAATAAAGACTTCCAAAAAAACTAGATTCAAAATTTTGTTTCAGCACTAATTATCATCCTCATAAGGATAATCAGTCTGAAATAGAAATTAGAACCCTAGATAATATATTGAGATATTGTTCATGGATTTTCCAAGGTGGTTGGGATCAAAAAATTCCCCTAGTAGAGTTTTATTACAATAATATCTTTCAATGAAGCATTCATATATCCGTTTATGAATACCTCTATAGGACGAAATGTATATATCAATCTTTATTGGATAAAGCTGGAGAAATAAAGCTATTGGGACCTCAAATAGTTAAATAAATGCAAGTGAAAGTTGTATCTATTCAGAATCATGTCAAGGAATCTCAAAGATTTAATAAAAATAATGCTGATAACCATTTCTGTGACTTAGAATTTGATGATGGTTTGAAGGTGTTTCTATAAATTTCTCCATCGAAGAAGGTTATGATGTTCTGGAAGAATTTGAAACTAATCTCTAGGTATATATTTCGCTTACAGATTCTTGATCATATCATAATTATAGCCCATCACATTAAAATCCTTTTAAATATATCTCATGTACATGATGTATTCTATATATCTCACCTAAGGAAGTACACACCTGACCTTTTACATGTACTGAGCTCAGATGTTATATGACTGGGGAATGATCTTTCTTTGAAGGAATAACCAGATGGAATTCATGATCATACAATGAATGTTTTATGAAACAAGACCACTCACATGGTCAACATTTTAGAGAAATAACTAGTCAGATGACGCCGTGTGGGAAATTGAAGATATAGTGAGGAATAAATATCATGTTTTTTTTGTATCAGAATGAAAAATTTCTAGGAAAAAAATAATTTATGGGTGAAAAATGAAACACCACGATTTTTGGTGAAATTGTTTTCGCATAAATTAATTTTATTTAGTTTTAAACATTTCACACTACACTAAGTCAAACTTTTTTCATGTGCAATACTGAGGTATGATTTCACTATAGGAAGAAAAAACATGGCTTGCATTACATGAAACACTGGATTTCTATGAACCATCATTTTATTATTATAATTATTTAAATGGGAAAATTCTAACATAGTCGTTACAAATAGTAATAAGAATAAAAATAAATAATTTTTAAATATTATTTATATTGATTTTATAAAGATAAATCATACTTATAATGAGAAATTCACTTGTTTTTGTAAAGTCATTATATTTTGAAAAATACAATTTTCTTAGAAGAACTTGTTTATATGAACTCATCTGAAGAATGATAAAATAAATTTTATACACTTTTATAAAATTAATTTTATAAAATAAAAATAATGTTTTAATTAAAAATTAAAAAAATGGGTGAATTTTTGATATGTTTATGAGAAACTCATTTTTTGGATGAATAGTGAAAAATAAACAATTTTAATTCAAAACCTATTTTTCATCTACTATATTTATATGGTTAAATTATATTTTATATTTTTTTTAAGTAACAATAGATCAATTATAAATCTAATAATCCAATTTATATTATTGTAATAATTTTTATATAATATTTAGATATAAAATATTAATGAACATTTGACAATTCTCACTTTGAAAACCGAATTTGTCACCACATTTGTGAAACTAGAATTAAACATAAATATTTTACATCTATGAAATGAATTAAAAAAAACAAAAACTAAATGTTATGATATTTATAATATTTATATTTTATTAATATTATTTAAATTTTTTACTATAATGATAGGTGAAAGTTATTAAAATTATTATAGTGATTAAGGTAAAATTAAGCTTAACAAGAGAATACACATTAATCTTAATGGATAAAATGCTCTAAAAAATTATCCCACCCACCTTGGATGACTATATTTCGTCAATATACATTCCATTATTAATTTTTTTTTGGGTTTTTATGACTTTTTAGGAAATAATGTGGGTACACCTAACTTGTTTAAAACATACCAAGTGTGACCCGTCCCTCCCATAAAAAAGGCAACCACCTCTACCCCATCCTTAAAAATCTTAAATCACTAATTTTTTTCTGATATACTACTAATAAATTTATAAAAATTCATTATTAACTCCTTGAATCCCCAATTTTTGTATAAATACATCCAAGGAATCCCGTTGGGGAAAACCAAAATGAGTTACCCAGAGCAGAGGTTACATCCTTACTCAAGATCCTTACCTTTATTCTCTTTATCCACTACCTCGATTCCTATTATTACATAAATATATAATAAAATATATATCATATATATATATAATTTATGACTATTTTTACCAACACTTACACAGACTTCCTTCTAATGGGAAACGAACTATCGTTCTGATATAGGGAGAACTACTACATCACGAACCAATGTATTTTGTTATTCCTTTACCAGGTATCATGGTATGAATTATTAGAAAATTATATTTTTATGTGATATATATGATAAATATTATATATTTATGCTTCATTAAATATTATATAAGACACAAAATCATGCTTCCCATTTTTGGTAAACAAAACAATTTTGTTTGGAAAAGTGTGGACTACCGCCTCCTCAAAGCGATGTGATTATTTCACACAATATGTGGAATTTATTAATAATTTGTTAGTTAAATTATATGATATATATGAAATAATAATTATACTATAATGTTATTATATTTATAAATAATTCATTTACATTCTATCTTTCAATATAACAAAAAATGGAAACAATTTCATGCGTTTGCACGACCTACCATATCCATAAACAATGTATTCCATTTCATATTTATATATTTTATATTATATTATAAATAAATATATAATGAATATAAATGATATTTATTTCATTCATTAAATTAGTTAAATCATTATTTGAGTATAATATCAAAAAATATAACAAATTAATAAACATGTGAAAAACAAAGCAGATATTACCCGAAGTGAAACCTAAACATTGAATTGTTAATATATAGGTAATATATAGTAAAAATAAAACCATATATGGTATTATATACAAACAATTCATCTGTAAAATATTTACAATAAACTTATATTTCTTATATCAGTTTTTTGTATGATTATAATGAGTTTCAAGATATAATGTAAGGGGATTCCTAGTCTCAATTTTGTTTCTTTGATATTTACGACTTATTCACCACTCATTTGTTTTGTTTGGTGTATAAAATTACCATTAATATATTATATTATTTTTTCCTTAAATTTATGGTCATTTACATATATATTTTTTGATCTCCCATTCATGGGGTTTATATTTCAAAAGTTACGAAATTGATAAAGTACTTTTGTGTCAATTTTCCTTCTTTGAGACACATTCCATGAACATCAAAAAACTATTTTTTAAAAAATTATTCAAAAATGATCATTTATGATAATTTTAAATGAAAATATATTTTATAAATTTTTTATGGTTTTAATGATTATTTTATTCATTTTAAAACGTTTTTCAAAGAAATATTTTTTCAAAATATTTTTAAGCTTCTTTTATAAGTTTTCAAGGGAATGGTTTTCCAAATTATATGAATCCTTATTTATATGTTTTAAAATTAATTTAAAATAAAATGGGTTTTAAAAGGTCATCTTGTTTAAAAATATTTTTTCAAATAAGAAACTATATTTTCCTTGATAAACTTTTTTAAAAGCTATATCAAAATTATTTTTTATCTAAGATGATTTCCATTAATTTTTCTCATGCCTTTCTAGGAAATTATCCAAATATTCCATTAATATTATTTCTATGAATGGATTATGTTTTTATGGAATGATGTCAATGAAACCTATTTCCCTTCTATGAGTTATATTCTTTTTTAACCCACTTCATTTAATCAGTTATGATATGATGCAATTATTGTGAAACCTATCTCTTTTCCATAGTTTATGATGTGATGGAATGTTTATGATACCCATTTCATTTCATGGGTTTCAATATGTTGTTTATTAAACCCATTTCTTTTTGGGTTTGATGATATAATGTTTTTTTTCATGTAGAAAATATATGAATTATTAAATAATGTGATGGGTGGGACCTATATCTACCTTCATTGCATTGAGTAAAGATTTATATATCATGATAAAATGATAGGAATGATGAAGATAGGCATGGTCCACTTTGGGAAAGATAAGGAAAACATATACCTTATAATGAAAGGACTTTTATTGGTAATAGAGGTGTGTCCTTCCTAGTAGGTGTAGAAACCAGGAAGATGGAGGATGGGGAAACCCGATCCATGGTGGGAAGACTGGGAAACCTTATCCACTTTGGAAAGATGGGGAAACCTAATCCACTATGGGAAGATGTTGAAACCCAATACCGTACAATAAAGAGATTGTGATTAGGGATGGTGGTTTGTCTTTCCCAGTAGGTTTAGTTCCCATGAAGTTCCCTGATAAGTTTTAATAATTCATATTGACTTATAGGGAATGATATTACATGTTTATGTATATACCAAAATTTCATGTCTTATTCATATTTTATGATTTCATGGATCATGATATAGCTTCCCTTATAATTCATGTTTTATGAAATACTTACCTTTATGCCATGATTTACGTTTATGATCATTGATATGCATGTTATGATCACATTCTCATACCCTAATTCTCAGGTTTATACTTACTCATATCCCTTGTTTACACTTGATGATAATTTTAGATCACCCATTTTTATGTTTCCATTCACATGATATGAATATAAGTATGATGTATGATGTTTCTAAGAAGGGTTCTAGTCATGAATAACCTATTGGGACATAATTTTTCTCACTTGTGTTCTAGTTTTTATGTTTCCATGGTTATAATGTCACTAGACTAATACAGTGTTTGGGAATCTACTTTGTGTAATATATTAAGTATTAGAAAAAAAGTTATGTAATGATAATATTTGTAAATAAAGGGTTTATATAAGGGGGTTCCCCACTGTAGAGTTTGAGAATATTGGGAGGCCTAGGGGATTCACCATTTCATGGTGATGGTTGAAATGGTTTGGCGAGGCCTTGTCAAGATGTATTTTAATAGTGTGAAATTACATTCATACTCCCAGTCTATTTTATACTTTTTACAATCTACTCCTTCATCATTCTAAAGTATCTATCCCCCAAGGATCCCTAATGGGATCTATTCCTCATTTTTATTCAATTTTAAGTCTGTTATTCATAATTTCAAATTTATTCTTTAAATAAATGTGGTATCTTTCTCTCATTTCCATCTCTCTTTCAATTAAATTCATTTATTTTTCAATTAATATAGTTCATGGGTGTTGAAAATTAGGTTTTTTCACTAATTTATAGCTATATGAATTATAAATGTGGGATTTTGAATGTTCCTCAAGGTTTTTTTTTGAAATAGCATTAATGTTTTTACACAAAATTTCATGTTTTCATTTATATTTTAATGGGGTTTCTTGAAAACTATCTTCAATAAATTTATGGGGTTCTTTTATGTGATTTTTATGAAATTTAAAATGGATTTTTTCCTTTTTTTATTTTTAAGAAAGATGTATTTTTTTAAAAATATGGAATTTTATTAAAAATTCCAAAGTGTTTTTATCAAATGATTTACAGTACTTGTTTTCAATATATATTGTAAAAAATGCAAAATTTATGGGTATTTAAAGTGGGATTGTGAATAAATTCATGATTTCTAATTTCAAAAATAAATTTTAGCTATATAATAACCTAACACCCCTTGTTATTATTTATTTCAACATGGTGAATTTTTAATTATTATGTAATGTTTGTATGATATGAGAGGGGTTATTTATTTTGAGGGAATAATTGGTGAGTGAGATCCATTTCTTACAGTTTATGATAAATTTTTTGTTCATTTATTTATAATTGACATAGATTCACATTATATTCAACCTACAAGATTGAGAATCTAATTGGGAGGTCTTGGTTAATATTACACTAGATTTTACACATATTTCTAGTGTCCCCTATTTTTTTTTGGAATGTCAGGGATAGTGGTGAGGGATTCCATTCTGATGTTGCAGTAGTGGTCTAGCCAAGAGTTTTGTGTTATGTTTGAATAAAACATATAATGGTAGTTGGTCTCTTGTTGTTAGAGTGTTGTTAGGACCATCACAAATTATGTCATAGAGAGTAACCCATGATCTCATTAATTGATTGGTGGTTTACTCAGGGGATTTACATTCTATTTATTTGTATCCCCTATAGTTTATTTCTTATTTCACCAATATATTAAGTACTTTTTTGACCCAATTATTTGTTGGAGCCTCCATAAGATGTGCTCTTACTATTGTATTGGTTGGATTGGATTTTCCCAAATTGTTTTCAAATGAGAATTCAGAATTATGTTTTCAAATGAAAAGGGGATAAATTAGTATAATGTTCAAAATTTAGATATTGGTTTTGAAATAGGGAAGATAGAATTTTTTGGGTTTTAATAAATAATAAGTTCCCCATTTTATATTTTTTTATTTACTAATAAAAGAAGATTCCATTTGATTTTGTCAGTAGAAAATGGTTTTATCATTTTGATTAGGATAATGTGGTTTGGTTTCACTATCATTTAATTGAATAGAAGGGCTTATTTTATAATTTATTTCAAACTATAATTTTGATATATTTAATTAATTAAACTATATTAACTCATTAGGGAGATTCTTCTTGGATTATTAGCTATTTACCAACATACACACTCATGTGTGAGTGTATATAAAACTCTTATATTTTATACAGATATGAGATTTTGATTTTAGATTGTCTATTATATAGTTGGGATATCAATGAGTGAGTTGGGATATGGTGGGAAACCATAGGTTACCTAGTGGTGTCTTTGTAGAATGGATTGGTTTTTGGTTTATTTTTCATTAATTTTGTCATTGTAGTGTCCAAGTATACATTTTCTTCTTCCATACCTAATTAATAATTTATTGGACATTGTAATGTACATATTTTGGATGATGTTGTGTTTTTATTATATCAAATTAGATGATTCTCTTTTATAGGATATAACTTATTTGGATCTATTGATTATTTATATCTATTTATTTATATTTATTGATGATACATTGTATGAATGAAACATGTCAGATTCTCTATAATTATCCACTAATTATTATCTATGATTCTACGATGAAATCATTCCCATGTCGACATTGTTAATTCTATTGAACTTGTTTCAATCCCATTGAACACCCTTTAAACCTCATTGAGGACCTGGTCGGGTGAATTTTTAGATTATAATTAGCTAATTAATTATATATTTTGATAACAATTGATAGATATATCGATGAGGCTCCCTTTAATTATTATATTAGGATTTAATCAACCCTTAATGAAAAAATTTGTTTTTAGATCGAGTTTGTAATACATATACCATTTTAATAGCCTATTATTAAATTAGGGATGTTCAAGACAATTATTATAAGGATATTATTTTTTATTTTTCGTTAATTAAGATTAATTATCAAGAAAATTAACACAGGGTTCAATGGGCTCTATCAGGGGAGGAATGAGACACTATTTCTTATCATCTGAGAGCTCAGATTTGGTATACAGAAGACTCTTTAGGTTCTAGTAGGAAGCCTAATATTTAATGAAAAAATTATAAAGGGTTTGATCAAGTTAAATAAATAGATCATGAACCATATAATTAAATAAGTGTGTGTACAGTTAGGATTAGATGTAGGTTTGTATTGTAGACAAACTCATATAATAATATATAGTTAGAGTTAGGGTTCCACCAAATAGTCGAAGAAATTGTGGTTTATATTGATCAAATGTAGGTTTATATCAATCAATTAAGGATTTAGTAGTCATTGAATACATAATAGGATACAAATTAAGAATTTATAACTAAACAACCCACAACAGATAATAGTAACAATGAACCATAGGTTCAGTAGTCAAATTAATCTTTCGATGCGAATTATCTAATTAGGGATTCCATCTAGGGAGATGGTCTATATATTGAGTATGATTATTAGGATTAGAGGAATCCTATTTAGGTGAGTGATTTTTCTATTAGGTAGTTTCATATATAGGGGAACGAATCCAATATTGGGAAGGAATGCATTGAGGGAATATTATATTATAATAAGCTTTCCCAATACTCATAAATATAATAAGATATTAATAGAAAAATATAATACAATAAGATTGTTTTAGGTTGGGAATACTTCGAAAAGGAATTGTATCAAAGGGAACTATAGATAAGAATGCCTAGAAAATGGTAAATATGATTGTATTCTATAAGGATAGATGTTAGGGTGTCCTTATTAGAAAATTGAGACGTGGAAAATATTAAACATATTTTCAACATACTATTTTTATAAGATCTTATGATTTTATTATTTGCATTTTTATTCAAATGAATATTTTGGGGTTAAATAGGATAAAAATGTCTAATTATAATATGATAATTGATGATGTTGTGATTTGATTTACTGAGGCTATTTTTATGTTTCTTTTTTTCATTTCACTGGGATGAGGGTTGTTTATTATGTTGGACCACTTCCTCCCTTATTTATATTTTATTTCATTTATTAAAAAGAAGAATAATCATTGGGATCTCTTTTCTAACCATTTCAGATTCTTATTATTATTCTAACACCATGATAACTTGTAAATATTATTCTCGTTTATATAATATTATGTTTAAAAGTTTCAATGTATTAAAAAATACATTGAATTTTTTTCTAGGAAAATTTTACTATCAAGGTAATTTCATTAATATATCTATTATATATATATTTTTACTAATATCAATTTTTATAATTTATATTTATTTAATAAATAATTATTTTAATATATTTATAAGTTTATTTCATTCCCCAAATAATTGAAATTATATTGTATACTATATGAAATAAAATATTTCATTTAAAGGTTAAATATATTTAACTAAATTTTTTTAGTATTCGTTATTTTCAATATCAAGATATTAATTAAATCTATTTGAAAATAATTTTCTAAATATATCATTAAATATTTAATGATTATTTTATATTTAATGTGTTGATTAAATATGGTTGGATATTTGTGAAAATTATATATAAATGTTTATAAAGGAAAATAATGAGATTTCATGAATTTATTTAATAAATTTTAATTAAGGTTTAAATAATGTAAAATTGATTTTTAATCACTTAAAAATTTTTATTTTGGTACAAAATTTATATTTTCTGGTTTTAATGTTTTGAAATAATTTTACTAAAATAAAAAGCTCTGTTTTTTTATTTTAAATGTTAGAGTCATAAAAGTAATACGTAAATAAAATATTTATTTTCATTATTATTTATGTATGAAAATATATTTTTATTAAATATGAAGATATATATATGTATCCATTGGAAATGTTTCAACTTAACCATATATGTATTTCTTTTGGAAGAATATTATATAGTTTAGGATTTATAAAATTAATTGTTAACTTGGAATTACTTGATATATGATGATAAATTTTGATTAATATAAATATAAATATAAATGCAATCATTTTTTTTGATAATTATTTTATATTAATAATATTTTTTTAAGACACGTAAGAGATAAAATATATTATCAAATATGAAATAATATAGTAAATATACTAAGAACGAGTTAATAGATTATGTGTTTTAATAATTTAAAAAGAAAAATTTTAGAGTATAAGATTATATTATAATATTTATAATTTGAATTGTATTTTTGGCAGACAATAATTTATGTGAATGTAAGATTCATTTTGCATATAGGTATGATTAATTATTTTTGGCCTACGTAAAGGTAAGACATATACTCACATAAGTTTAATGTCCCAACTTATAGTTGAAGAGTTTGGCTACTTCAAAGTCAGGAGAAACCGCTATATCGAGGTTATGTTTCTTGGATGAGTAAACATTATATGAAGACACATACAATGGAAACGTTTCATATTTAAAAGTTACATAAGGGTAATAATAAGGATATTGAAAGGAAATACTCCTAGTTTCATTCACACATAAAATTAGAACATGCACTGGAGGCGATATGACTGATGTAAAGGTCATTCCCTGACTACATTTGTTCTACATAAAGTACCTTCACTATATCTACATAATGTATAGAAGTATAGGTAGTGTAATTGTCTATGGTTGTGGTTGTGTAAATGTTGATTAAATATAGTCCATACATATTGGATGTGGGTCAACACATAATAGAGTAGTGATATTTAACTTCCACAACATTTGGGTCATTATGTATGGGAATGGGTGAGAATTGATGTACATTAGTTGCTTCAGAAAACAACATCATAATTTTTGAAGGAGAACACATCTAGGTGAAAAACCAAAGTGGTATGTACAAGAAATAGTTACTATTTCTCGTTTTTAAAAACTTAGGCACACATGGTCTGTTTAAAACAGTGTATGTATCATCATCATCTTCCCCTACATTTGAAAAAAATTTGAAGACACACACATATATATATACATATTCCATCAAACATTACACTCAATAGTTTGCGAGATGATTTTTTTTATTATGAAAGGACATAAAAATGGTTAATGGTATTTATGAACTCCATTTTTCCAAACCAACTCAGGACATGTAGAATTGTAAAATGATATATATATATATAATTATGAATATATATTTTATTTAAAGAAATCATATCCTTTTGATTTTCATGTTTATTTCTATGGAGTATAGGTACGGAAAACAAAATTAATTAAGAAATGTTTATCAAATCTGGATGCCTAAGTAATATTTTTCTAAGATATTTATATTCTAATCGGATCCTGACCACCATGAAAGCTTAATATCAAAATGTTAATATATTTTTATATATGAATAATCGATGAATTATTTTGATTCTTGTTTTGATATGGATTTGTATATCTGAGCATGAAACTAAAAGTTATTTTAAAGGCTTAGTGATAAGAAATTATTTATGTGAGGTATTGAAGTGTATAAAAATAAAAGCAGAGATATAAATTTTTTAGATATCACTAGTAAGAAGATATTATAATAATTTAAGAGAATGTATGTTTTATAAATGAGTCCCCTTAATTATTAGTATTAACAAATTATAATCCTTAAATTTAGTTATGGTTTCAAGAATGAGGTTTTATATTAAAGGAGAACAGTCAAAATTAGTAAATGGTCATTGAAGAGCTACAATGAATCCCTAAAATAAAAAATAATTTTTTTAAAAGAGTTGGGGAGTGTGTCTTGAGAATTTTTTATTAGGAGAAAAATTGAAGGAGAAACATTTATGGTTATATTAACAAGGATGTTTCCTAGTAGAATGAGTTTTATCACATATTTTTGAATTAAGATTTGGGGATTTTCTTTAAAAATATATTTTAAGGTTTATATTTTTAATGATTCAATAATTTCAATACTTATTTCTAAAATATTTCAAGATTTAGCGACCCAGGTTCTCAAACATATAGATTACATATTTTTTGATTAATATTTCTTAAATTTAATAGATACATGTTTTATGACCATAATAGATTAGTTACATTGGAAACATGGAACACAATATTCTCATATGGTTCCAATAAAGATCTTCTCATTTAGAAATATTCATAGACATACCCTACATAAAACCTATCTTGATAACTCAAGTAAAGGAAACATATGAAAGGGTTATATCATAAGATTAGTAAGGGTAAACAAGGTAGATATATATTTATGATATGATCATGATGGTTTGAGAACACGATCATAACATTTGAAAATAACACACTACATATCAATGATCATAATATTGAATCTTGGAATGAATATTGGTAGTTCATAAGATATGAAATATATGGAAATAAAATAATATGATCCAAGGTATAATATCATTGGCATAAGGCATGGAATGTATAGAATACCAATAGTAATATAAAATCATTTCCATATTGTTCAATTATCACATATAAGGCCATCATAGCAGACAAATACATTTACAGAACCATGTTCACTATTCATTGCAACCATTTATTATAGAATTGGGTTTACTCTCCATTCTATCTCTATCATAATGTATCGGGTTCAGTCCCTATTACAACCATTTATATCTCATTTGATATATACTTTTTTATCTAATTCATTAGTGGGATATATATTTCCCAACCATAATATATTGAGAACCATATTTATTTCTTCCACAAGATCATAAATATTAATAACATCATAACCCAAGAAATGATATTTTTATAAAAAACATTTAATTATATCATAACTCATAGAAAATAGACAAGTTTTATAATCATTTAGTCATATAATTTCAAATAAAAAGTAGTGGGTTTCATAATAATGTCTTCATTCTATGACTCAATGAAGAGAAACAAAATTCATAAACATCATTCAATAAAAACATAAACCATTCGGAGAAATAATTTGAATGGTATCCTTGGATCATATCCATGTTGAGGCATATATAACACCAATAGATGCCATCTTATATGGAAAATATTTTTAAGGATAATTTTAGAAAATTCACGAGGAAAATATCCATTACACTTTTAAAAATTCCTTTTAAATAATAAAACATTTTGAAAAAATTTTTATTTGAAAATAACCTTGAAAACTAATAAATGACACTTTTAAAATCATTTAAAAAACTTTTTAAACATAAAACATATTAAAAATACTTCTCTTTCAAAATAAAAATTGATAATTATAAAAGAATATTTGTAAATAATTTAAAAAATATTTTAAACATCTTTTTTTGATATACTTTTTATTGAAAACTTAATTTTTGAATTATAAATAAGTATTTTAAAATCATTTAAATCATTTTTAAAATATTAATCATTTATGAAATCATTTTAATTTAAAATAATATTTAACAAATATAAATCAATATCTGAAAAATAATTTAAACCTACTTTTAAAAAAATAAATTCAAATTAAATGTCAATGACAATGATCTTAAAAGGTCATTTTAAAAAATAGAAAACATTTGTTTGAAACATTTTTTGGGCAGAAATCAGATTTCCATTCAAAGATAGAAATAATGTCATATATTATTTAAACAAATTTCTTGATTATATTAAGTAATAAAGAGTGAAAAAATTCTATAATTACATTAATATATCATGAATAAACAGATTTGAATAAAATTAATTAGAATTTTTGATATTTTTTCATAATATTTAATTATTAAAAACATAATCATAAAAATTCTTGATAAATGGTGAGATTGTAATGTAACGTCATTACTAGTTTTATATCTTTAAATCCTAATACCCAAGAAGAATTAAAATAAAATGGATATAAAAAATTTATGAGGATAAATAAATTCATTATATTACATGGAAAAATTATTTTATTGAAACCTCAAGAAAGAATATAGGTTCATATCATAACTTGCATCTCAATGAACGAAAATTGAGAAAACAAATCCATTACTAATCTAGTATATTTCTATCCTTAAACTGGAAAAAAGAAATATAAAAATAGACATACAAATAATAATAATTGTCTATATAGTAATCATAAAATACATTATTGGGTAGTATATACACCCCATAGAATTAATTGGAGGTTAATATTGAATTTTTCTCACAAAAGTAAAAAAGTGGGATGAAAATCGCTTACCCTAATTCTTGACTTCCACCATACTTATTAAAAATATTGATAATAAATATAATATTAAAATAAATATATTAAATAAACATATTGATATTTATTATACCATATATTATTTTATTTGGAGCTTTTATTACACATTTATTAAAAATTCCAGGATAAAGTTATGTTTCAGGTAATAACTGCATTGTTTTTTGCATATGTTTTGATTTATTATTTTTTTGGTCTGTGTACTTAGATCATGGTTTCATAATCTCTAGAATTAAAAAATGAAATAAATTTAATATATTTTCATTATATAGGTGTTTATAATAATCACTGATATTTTTTGATAGGAAATGAAATAAACCGTTCATGGAGAAGGTAAGCCATATGTATTCATGAGCACTGTATCCATTTTATCATCATATTAAAAAATTAAATGAAAAGAATATATATATAATCATAACATTATAATTTTATTTCATATATATAACATAAATTTGTTAAACCTACCATTAATACATTCCATGTAATGTGTGAACAAATCACATTGCTTTACGAGGCGGTAGTTTGTCTTGCACACAAACGATGTTATATATTACCACAAAATGTAAATAATAAAGGTATGTTTGTTATAATAATTTAATTAGAATAATAAAATACTAAATATTTCATATATATATATTATATAAACTATAAATTAATCATTATTCTCAACCTTGGAAAGTGGTAATGGAAAATGAACGACATTAGTTCATGTGGCGGTTTTCCGTCAAACACATGAACGATGATTTTGTAACCCACTTGATGTCTGTGTGTGTGGTTTTATTAATTTTCCATAAGATAATAAATATTATTATATTTATTATACTATGGTTGTTATATAATCCTATTTTAATAATAATTTTATATGTTGGAGAATGAAATGAAAAAAAAATATTGTTGATGAATATTACCTCTTATTCAGGTATCCACCCTATGTCTGCAAAAAAATAATTCCTATTTTAGATTCATGATAAAATAAGGCTTAAATGATTATGGTAAATAATTCATTAAGTTATTTTCAGGGATTTATTTTGAAAAAAGGCTTTATAAGTGTGAAGAAGTGTGGGTTGGGAGTTCCCTTTTATAATTGATGTGGCGTGGTCTTTTTGTAAATTACCTAAAGTATTTACTATTGGGGGTCTCCCTTATCAAATGTGGCTCCAAAATTTATAAACAATGTAATAGAGGGAAGAATTGGCCTATAAACACCTCAAACACATAAAATAAATATATTTATTTATCAATTTATTTCTTAGTATTTATGTTTACTCAATTTTATCTTTACAGTTTCTACTAGGGTAACTTGAATATTTTTATTTACCAAAGTAATTTATTTTATAAGGATAAAATTAAAATGGATTTATTATATAATTTTTGACTAAATATATAAATATTAAATCAAATTCATTAAAATAAGGAAATAATTTTTAGTAAAAGTAATTTTAACACAAGTGCATGTCATGCAAAAAACACTTTTTAACCATAATTACGTTAATTAATTTTAACTATTTTTAGTAATCATATAGGTCAAAAAATTAAGATAAAAATATTATAAAATAAATATTATTAAAATTTTAAATATTTAATAATTTTCTCAAAATTCAACACACATATGTGGAATAAATTAATTTAATATTAATCCTGTAGACGCTTTGAGAAAGCATGTTTTTAAAGTGAGAATGTTAAAAAATTTACAATGTTTTTATATCCAAGATAAATATGATATTGATTTGGAAGAAATAAATTGGATTAATTTATAAATTATCTAATTATAATTAAAAAATTTAAAATATAATTTAAAATTGTTTATAATTTATGCAAAAAAGACAGTTTTCAATTATAAATCATTATTTTTCACTTTTCATCAAAAAATGAAACTTTTAAAAAACAAAAAAAAATTCAACCAAAGATAATATTGATATTATAGTTTTTAAAAAATATTTTTATTCTTTAAAATTAATTTTATAAAAGAGAAAAAAATTATTTTTAAAATAATTGTGACATAAAAGGCAAAAAAACTGTTTTTTAGAAAGAATATGATTTTTAAGAATAAAATTGGATATATTCTTATTTATTTTCTAAAAGACACATAATAAGAATGCAAAATATTTTATTTAATATATATACTATATAAATAACATAAAAATAATTCACCAAAATTTATTTGGTAAATTTATTTATATTTAGTAGACTTATGCGTATAAAAATAGTTTTTAGAGAAAGATTTCATTTTATTTTCCAAAGTGTTTTATTTTAATTTTTAATTAATTGGTCACCAAATATTTGATTTTATATACATGTGTATATCAAATTTTATCTATTTATTTATTCTAATTCAAAACCTCTATTCTAATGGCTATGTGAAAGCTATGATAATAAATATTAATATTTTAATTATATGTCACGTTTCATTTAAACTTAGTATTGCTTGTATAGCATGCTAAGCTCGTAATTATGTGTAATTCACGTCAAAATTGATGTTTCATATATCTCAAGATAATATTATGGTTGTATGTAATATAAAGAAAACAAAATAATAACTGTAACGGATTTAAAAGTTAGTGTTTAATTCCAATACAATATAAAAATGATTAATTTTTTTTAATTTTTTTAAAAAATATCAAGGTGTTTCATTATACGCGACCTAAAATGAATTCCTCCCTAAAATTATTCCTTAGTCATTAAAGGTTTAAAATTTGAAAAAATATTTCATATAAACCTATATTAAAAAATAAATAATAAAATTTCCTTTAAAAAAGGCAAGTTGGAAACAAAATGTTTATACAATGTAATTTATAATTATTGTTCTATATAAAAGAACATATGTGAGAAGTAAATATTTGGAAATGTAAGAAAAGAATAGATAATTATAGAGAGTGAGCAAGATCACTGGTCAAAAGATATTAGTTGATCCATAGAAAGTTAACAACAAGAAAACCATCAATCTATTACTATTTAGGGGACCATTTATTAATCAGTAATGAAGGTACTAGGATAAAAAAAATTAGGATCATATTTTTAAAGTTGAATATTTTTTACAAAAATATATACTTACTTTATTTCATTACATTTCATAAGAACAATATCTCTTATTTTTTGTGTCTTGATCAATTTATAGTTCATCTCATACTCCAATAAATAATGGTATGTTTTTTGTTCTAAATCACTAATGGATGGTAAGATATATAAATTGAATGATAATTAATTTCATCTATATTTAGTTACAATAAAAAAATATTAGAAAAGGTTATCCAATATACATATATCTTCATATAATGATATAATACATTAATATGAAAACCCTCATTATAAGTTCAATGCAATCCCTTTCAAAAATTGACATAATTATAAACCTTTTGTAATATTAAAATCTAATTTTTTTAAAGAAGGTAACTAAATTTAAAAAATCAGAATAACATTGATCCTCTACATAACATAATTTATATCATCATTGTCATACAACAAAAATGTGAGTACCTTAATCATGTAATATATTTAAACATGGAAACAACATAAATTTCTAAGAAAATACATTGAAAACATAAATTATTCTTAATTTCTTACAGAGAACACATATTATTGGATATATTACGTAAATCCAAGTCTATTTTACACTCCATTCGTGATATCATAAACCACTTTATCAAGAAATCATTAATCTTTTCCAAGGTAATTAGAAGATACAAATTTACGTTATCCACATAAGTTACCTCTATATCCAAACTAAATTAAATTTTCTTAACATCGAGAACATATTACGGGTTTCCTTCCCAAGATCAAAATACCATTTTTCTATATTTTCACTCTTCTTGTCCATTTCAATCATTCAACATACTTCTAAAAACAATTAATGAATAACAAATATTGAATAGTCTTTATATGTTTCATAATTCTTGAATTACAATAAATACATCAATCATATGAGTTCCTTCTTGAACTAGAAACTATGATTCATCATCATATTCTTTAGTACCTCTTTCCTTTTATGAGTCCTCTATAGTCTCTTCATCATTAATAGAAAAACCATTACTAAAAAATATTGTTGATTCACTTCCAATCTTTATCCTTAGGGAATATATTCTCAAAATACCCCTTCTCTACACATTTAAGACATTCTATAGTCAATGATACCTTATAAAGGCTATTATTATACTCCATTTCATTGACCAAACATTTCATTCATTATTTTAAATTAATTGAGATATTTAATTCTTTTCCATAGTCAAAAATCCATCCCATTCCTCTGAGACATTCACTTGGGTGTTTATTCCACAATCTCAAAACATATGAATCTGTATCTTCATTATTCCATTGTTACCATAACCCTAACTCTTAAAAAACTCTTTCATTCTCCTATTTAGTGAGTCTGGAGGTTGGTTAGGATACATGTTGTTGATCATGATCTATAAAAAATTATTTGGAAAAATCGCAACAACTTTTACTCTAGACTCATCCCAGTTGTTTTCCCATTAGAATATATTCCATCACATTCAATGTTAACCAAGTTACTTTTGGCTCCCACAATTTAAAAAAACCCAAATGCAATGTGTGAGAAACATTAATCACTGTAGAAAACCACAAAATCCTGAAAAATTACTTATAGGATGCCTAAATCAGGAAACCATTTTAATGTTTTTTACCTATGGTTTATCCTAGGATATTAATTTTCATCACCTATTTAAATCATTCATGAGATTCCATAAATATTTTTTGTGTTTAAAAAGATTAACCCCCGGGAGTGTCAAATCGGGTGTGTAGCATGGCCATTACCAAGCACTATTTCTCAATTGAGTTTAGCAAAATACAGTTTTTTATGAGATTGTTACACATATGTACATATGTTCAAGAGGCACATAGACTTATAATAACCTGACAGGGTTGTAATTTCATAGAAATTTCTTTCTCTATCCATTACCAAAATTCTAATACATTTTACTATACTTTTACCCATCCTTAAACTTATCCTTAGACACAACCTGAGATAGATCCCTATAAATATCCCTAGGGATATCACTAATGTTTTATAATACTACTTTCCAAATGATAAATAAACATTACCTTTGATACAATCTATAGTGACCCATTCGTAACACACATGTATATTACATCTTTTTAGAAGAATATCCTTTACATTGAACAAATTCATGTATAAAGACTATAACAGTTTAGTGGCATTGGAAACATAGAGAAAAATCTTCGACTATGGTGAAAGATCATAAATTTTTATAAAAAATATATTTCCATTTACTAATCTTCATATAAATAAAATATATAAAATTTTTCTTCATAACCTGTAGAAAGGAAACATATAAAATGGGGATCTCAGGTGCTTAGTAAGGTTAAACAAGGGAGATATGTAAGTATAATATGATCTTGAGGGTATGGGGAAAAGGTCATAAAATTTTAAAATCATACCCTCTATTTCAAGGATCATAATCATGAATCATGGAATTAGGATTGGAAGTTCATAGGACGTGAATAATAAGTAAATCAAAGAACATGATCCAAAATAGAATAAAATTTTAATAAGACATGGAATTTATAGAATAGATGTAAGCATATAAAATAATTTCCATATTATTCAAGGATAATAGCCAAGGCCATCATAGCAGACAAATCCCTTTACTGAACTGAGCTCAGTCCTTATTCTAGCCTTGTCTTACATAACTGATTTCATTCCCTATTTTTGTACTATTATATTTTACCAGGTTTACTACCCATTCTAACAATGTATATCTTGTGATATATATACCAATTTATCCAATATATTAGAGGAAGATATTAGTCTCACCCATCACATAATTAAAACCACATGATATTTTTCACAATATCCTAATCATTCATCACATAATAAACTATGAAATGAAATGGGTATCATAAAAATTTCATTATATCATAATATGTGGAAAAGATAATGGTCTCGTAAACATTTCATCGTAGAATAACCACTACAAAGAAGTAATGTTAAAAATAATTTACTAATGGAATGACATATAGAAGAGAAATATTATTTATAAATATCTTGTAAACAATAAATAATCCATTTAAGGAAATAATATGAATGGTATTCTTGGATAATATCCCTAATATGACATAGGTAACCCCCACAGATGTCATCTTATATGGTATATATATTTGAATGATAATTTAAAACATATCTTGAGGAAAATATCCTTTTTTATATGAAAAATTCCTTTTAAAACAAATAACATTTTGAAATCAATTTTCATTGAAATGGTCTTTGAGAACTTATAAATTAATATTTGAAAATATTTTAAAACACCTTTTAATTAGGAAATTTTTTCTAAATCTTTATCATTAAAAATAACCATTGAATATTTTAATGGGATATTTGAAAATAATTTAAAATAATTTTTAAACATAAAACATTTTTGAAATACTTTTATTTTAAAATGACCTTTCATTCTTACAGTGGAATGTTTGAAAATAATTTATAATACATTTTAATGATTTTTTTTTTTGAAATCATTTTCTATGAAAATAACCTTGGAAAAATATAATGTATTATTTGAAAATAATTTAGAACACATTTAAAACATAAATAATTTTCTAAATATAATTCCTTGAAAATTATATTAAATGAAAATTTTGAAAATAATTCTTGAAAAAGTTTATAGAAAAAATAGTTTTCGATGAAAACACATATCCCACCAGAGAGAGACATATTTTCGGATTTTTATAATAACATTTTATTAATTATATTATGTACCAAAGAGTCAAAAACTGGAACAATTCAATGAAATTATCATGAATAAATATTGGATAAGAAAATTAATTCAAATTTTAATGATATGGATCATCATATTTTTTTTTTTGAGAAAAATAATCATAAACAATCTAGATAAATTGTGAGATTGAAAAATAGACTCATTATCACTTTAGTAAACATGAATTGTAATACCCATAATAAAATAAGATAGCATTGAACATAAAGTATCATGAGTATAGAAAATAATGATATTACAAGTCAAAGGGGTTGTATATACACCTCGTGAAGGAATACAAGTTTATATCATAACACACATCTCAAAGAAGGAAAATTGAGACAAAAAAACCATTTATGATTTTTTAAATATTAAAGAATAAACCTAATGAAAGAGAGATCCTTATATTGATATTTAAAAACAAATACATTTTAGGATAATCATCATTAAATACATTCATGGTTAGTATATACACCACATATAATAAATTGGAGGTAAATATATATCATGTCTCCCACAAAAGTAAAAAGTGAGATAGAAATACCTTTTCTTAAGTTTAGACATATGTCGTACTCCTTCAAACCTCCTGTATAAAAAATATTTGTGACTTATAAATTTATTACAAAATAAAATTAATATATAATACCATATAGGTTTTTATTATGACCTTTTATTACCTATTGGTCAACAATTCCATGTTAATGTTAGGGTTCGGTTAATAACAACTTTGTTTTGTTATATGTTTTGATTTGTCATACTTTTGGTCCTCCAACTTTGATCATGGTTTAATCATATATTTAATTTAAACCATGACATAAATATCATATATATTTAGTATATATATTTTTAGTAATCCATAATACTTAATGATAGTAAATGAAATACACCGTTCATGGAGACGGTAGCCCATACGTACGCATGAACACTATTTCCCTTTTCTTATCGTATTGACAGAATGAAAAGTAAATTACATATATATATATATATGAATATATATAAATATATATTATCATTCAGTTATAATTTGTATGTCATATAAAACACATATTTTTATTAAACCTATAATTTATAAATTTCATGCATAGAATGAACATATCGCATCACTTCATGAGGTGGTATTCTACTATTTACACGAATGACGTTATTATATTCACATAAAATAGAAATCATGATGATATGTGTTAGATAATTATTCCATAAGCATAAAAATCATATATATAATATATAAACTATAATTCATCCATTACTTCCAACCATGAAAGGTGGTAATGGGAAAAATAATGGCATCACAGTACAAATAACATGTTTTATCTAGGGCTAGGGATTTAACAATGCTATAAATAAGTGATGTTAAGGAACCCCTTTTGTCAGCCCTATAAAAAGCACTGTTAAAGGTGATATTTGACATTACTAAAAAAGTGTTGTTAAATAGGACACATTCTTATCACGTATAAAAATGCATTGATAAAGTCCCCCTTATCATAATTAGTAACAAATTGCTGATAAAGGGGGCCCGTTATCAAAACTAAGAAAAAGAACTAATAATTGGGGGTGTTTATCAGTGCCTGTAAAAAGGAACCGATAAAGCTGGGCCATTATCAGTGATTTTTTATAAGCGCCAATAATGACCCCCCTTTATCATTACTTTTTTACAAGAATTGTAAAGGGTTTTTTGGATATATATAAATATTTCATTAAAAATAATATATTAATATATAAATATATTGATATTGATATAAATAATATATATATATATATATATATATTAAATAAGTTTTATATTAGGACAAATATGAATTTATAGTTATCATATAAATTTTTTAGTTAAAATGGTATATTAAATTATTTTAAAAAAATATTCAATTAATTATATGATAATTATTATCAAGTAATAGTAATTTAATAACAATTAAATAATAAAGAATATAATCTTTAAAAATATATATATAATAAGTTGAAAACATAACTTAAACATAAAATGACAATAAATTTTGATACGAGTGTTCGTTTTCCCTCTATAATATATCAAATAGAAGCTTGATATGAGCTCCATAAGCCAAAAGGCTCAGAAGGCCTCCAAAACTATGTTTTTAGTTGGGGTATCCCAATTTTTTAACATTTGATGAAATTTCAGCGTCATTTGAAGGGTTATTTTTTCTTATTTTTAATTGGGACTAAATTTATTCCTAAGGATTTCATTCATATTGATATTATGGTTTTAAAATTTTATCATTTTTTACAATTTAGTTTTATTTATAATTATACAGATTTATATTTTTTGTTATAAAAATCAATAATATAAATACATATATCAATATAATTTTTAAAACATGTATTTTAAAATTTATAGGATAAATATTTATTATTCATTTTCTTTAAAGTATAAAAATATCCATTTTATTAACATCATAAAAATGCAATGATATGTACATATATTTTTATATACGTATGTGTTTTTATTAATAAATAAATAAATATATAGGTAGATTTATATTCTAATACGTATAAATGAATATTAATATATAAAATATTTAAATAGATATAATTATATATATATACACACATATATATATATATACCACACATTTCAAAATATGTGAAAATAAATAGAAAATTTGTAAAATATAAAACAAAATATGCTTGTCATCGTGGTAAAGAGAATTAAGCTGCATAAGGAAGGTCCTGGGATCAAAGCTAAGTGCTCTTATGTATTTGGGGTAGCCTTGAAACCATAATTAGGGGGTGTGGGGTGCGTGATAGTGGATGTCTAGTGGAAAGTGGTGAAAATGTGGGTTGTAACCGCTGATAAATGGGGTGTTGGGGGTGCTTGAAATTTTTTTCAGTTTTTTTATAACTACTTTTTTGACATTGTTAATGGTCGGCCTTTAGTAATGCTAGAAAAGAAATTATTTAAGATTAATTTATCATTTCATTTTTATCATTGTGATAGGGTTCCTTCAAAAACACTTTTTTAGAATGGTCAAAGGTTAGTATTTTACATCACATAAAATATCAGTGCTTTTGAAGCAATGATAAAATTCTTTTACAGGCACTGTGGAAGGACCTATTTTTAGTAGTGTTGTTTTGTGGGGTGGTAGTCCACTGTAAAAAATAATGACAGTATCATAACCTATTTGATGGAAGTGTGCGTGGTTGTAGTGAATTACCTTAACATAAAAAAATCTCAGCATATTGAAGATACTAAGGCTTTCATATTATAATGATATAATAAAAATTTAAAAATGTGGACAAATAAATAAAACTACAATTCTCATTGTTGAATGTTACTTCTTATTTGAGTATCCTCATTATTTTTGAAGTAAAAGACTTATTAGGGGGGATTTATTCCCAAAATATGGATTCTAGGATGAGGGGAGGGATTTTGGGATTTTTTGGGTAGGGTTTGGTTGATCCAAATGGATTGAGATATGTGAAGTAGGTATGTCAATGATTTAATTTTTATAAATGATGAGTAGTGAAGTTTTTTTAAATACTCAAAAGTATTTACTATTTAGAAGTCTCTTTTAGCTCATGTGAATAAAAATTGATTAAAAATGGAATGGAGAGATGATTTGGCTAAGGAACACCTCAACCAAAAAATGAAACATAATTTTTATAAATATATTCTTTATTCTTTAAGTTTACTCAATTTTATCCTTATAGGTTCTACCAAGGCAACTTGTATATTTTTATTTACCTATGTAATATTTGATTTAAGAATAATATTAAAAAATATTCATTATATAATTTATACCTAATTATTATAAATATTATATAAATAAAAATCATATGTGAGTGTAAAATTAATTTTAACACAAGATCATGTAATATGGAAACCCCATTTTAAAAATAATTATGGTAAATAATTGTAAAAATTTTCAATAATAATTATAGTAAGAAATTTTCTTAACCGTATTATATAATATAATTTATTCTTATTCCAAATATAGAATCACGTTTTCCAAATTAAACTCACAAAATTTGAAGAATTTAATTTAAAATTAATCTCACAAACGTGACGAGAAAGTTATTTTTTAAAGTGGAAATCTACAAAAGTTTACAATGTTTTTGTGTCCAAGTTAAAAATCAAACTGATTCAAATGAACCAAATTTGGTTCACATATTTAAAATGGAACCAATTAAAATTTAAAACCAATTTAGAATATATTTTAATTTAATTATAAATTTTGGTAAAAATAATGTTTTGAATTAAAATTCATCATTTTTCGATATTCCTCGAAAAATAAACCACTTTAGAAAAAAAGAAAATTTTACCTTAAGATAATTTTTATTTCAAAATTTTAAAAAATGAAGCTTATTTTATTAAATTAATTTTCTAAAAGTGAAAAAATTGTTTTTAAGATAAGTACGCCATAAAAAGAAGACACAACTGTTTTTGAGAAAAAATATAGTTTTGTGGCTAAAATTTGATGTATTTATATTTATTATCTATAAATAGTAAAATAGGAATATAAAATAGTTTATATAATATATATAATATATAAATTTAATTAAAATCATTCACTACAAGTTATTTTTTAATTTATTGATATAAAACACACTTGTGCGCATTAAAATTGTTTTTTAGAGGAAGGATTACTTTGATTTTAAAAAGGGTTTATTGTAAATTATAATTAATTTTTCACTAACTAAATAATTTTTATATAAAATTTTCAATCATATTTTCATAATTTAATTAATTTTATTCATAACATTCGTTCCAACATCTTGGTTACAACTATCATATTATATACAAATATTTTTATAATATGTCATGTTTTATTTAAATTTAGTGGTGCATGTAAAGAAAGATAATGTCGGTGTTACATGTAACAGAAGCCAAAATCAATGTTTCATATAACTCTATATAAAAATAGTGTTTCATGTAATTATAGAAAAACTCTGTGATGCATTTAACGCATGAAAAAGGTAATGTTTAATAACACACAAAATATAGAAAAAATCAATTTTTTAAAAGAATAGGAATTTCACAAAAATATTATGGCGTTACACCAGAAGTAAATATATTTTTTCATATAATATTTGGAATTAAATTTACTATTATAAATAATATTTAAGTGCTTAATAAGTTTTAACTAGACTTATAAATCGAATGGGGACTAATATTTATTTCAAAAAAAAATTGATTTATACAAGGACTCTATTTCTCTATGTTTCTTTTCTAAAAACCATATTTTCTTTCAAATAAACCTCTTTGGAGGATAGTTTTAGAACATCACTTCAAAATTTTTATTAATTAAATAAAATTTGGGTTTTTCTTTAAAGAAATTAATTTATGTTTTGATTACTTTCTTCTTAAAAATATGCATTATGTTTTCATCAAAGTACCTTGTTGTCAATGAAATTATTATAATCTTATGGATTTATTTTAAATGATTTTATTTTTAGATTTTTAATCTAATATTTAATTTATTTTAAATAAAATGATTATATTTTATTAGGATAATTTACTTTCATTGATTTATTTTTAAAACACATTGTTTATTGGTGATTTTATGATATTTATAATTCAATGTTAATGTTATCAAATTTTCTAATTTCAAGATTTGAAGAAAATAAAAAGATAATATTTTTTTTAACAAATGATTCTTGGTTATTATTAAATGGAATTGGGGAAGAGGAGTGAACCCGAACCCTTAACATTTCCATTATATGATTTGTGGTTTTATAAAAACCCTAAAATACATTATTTTATGTGAATAAAGTTAACTAGTCTAATAAAGTGAATAAATTAGCAACTTTTATAAAGTTATAATGTTAATAACTTTAATGAGATAATAGAATATTATTCTCATATAAAGTTATAGAGTTAACTACTCTTATCATGTGATGTAGGTAACTACTTCTATGAATTGATTGAGATATCTACTCCAATGAGGTGATGCAGTTGACAAATATATGTTTATACTACGTTAATTTTTTCATTATCTAGATAGGTGATTTAATTTTGAATAATGATGAATTTAATTCCTCAAAATTGGTTTAGGATATTTATATATGTGTCATATATTTTATCGAAAATCCTTGGATTTTATGATAATAATAATGTTTGGAGAAAATGAGTAGATTTTATCTTTTATTAGATAATGTTTTTATTCTTTAAGAAAAATAAACAGGGTTATGAAAATTTAATGGTTTTAAAATTTTAATAAATATGGTTTCACATCATGGTTTTTGTTGTTCTTTTTAAGAATGTTTGAAAGCTATTATTATTCCTCTATTCTGGTTTATGAAACTATATTATGAACACGTTTTAGGTAATAAGGTGATTTGTTGTTTAAATAATTTTTTTATAAATATTCAATGATTTTAGTATATAATGAAAACCACTTATTTTAATTGTTATTCTATTTATTGAAAATAATTAACTAATACCATGATTTTAAAATCCCCATGCAAATATTTTTATGTTCCCCTAAGTTTTTAAAATGATTTACATAGACCATTGGATGAGATATATTATTTATGCTAGTGTAATGGTCTGGCTCTATGTGGTGAAAATTTAGTTTTTGGAGAGTTTTCTTTGTGAGAAAATCCCCTTATTAAAAGAAAAATTTAGTTTTTGATATTTATCAGTTTCTATAATTCCCAAAATCGATGATCCTAAAATAATTTTGGGTGTGTTTTGACTCAATAAAGAATATTGATTTTGTTATTGTAAATGTTATGTTTGGGTCAATTGAGTTTGGTATAAAAGTTTTTATGTAATTATTTTATTTTGACACTAGATCTAGGAGTGTAGGTATGACATCTCCATTTGGTATCAAACCAAGGGTTTAAATAAAATTATAAGTTATAATGTTTTTATATGATCATTATTTAAAATATTCATAAACCTTTAGAAGTAAATAATTTTGTTTAGGATCATAAGTTATTAGTATTTTATAAAATTAATGGTTAATATGTTAATGATAAATATGGTTATTTTTAGAGACTAGAGGCTGAACAGAAATATTTGAACTGAAAGTTATTACATTTATAAAATTTTAGTGTTAATTGTTCTAATAACATGATTTATTATTATTTTATTTAATATAATCAATAATATTTTTTGGTATACTAAATATCTAGAGACAAGTGGATTAACAAGTTACCTTTTTGGATGACATGATCTATGAAATGTTTATTTTCATTCTTCTCACATGAAAAATTCATCATAGTTATTCTTTATTTATATTTTTACATAAAATATAGGTGAATAAATATTAATCCAAAATACTCATAGGATGGGAAGAAATATTGTCAGTATGTTTCACCTTATTCTCTATCATGTTGTTTAAAGAATTCATCAACTCAAGAATGTTGAAGATAAGTCTACCTAGTCATATATGTTATATATCACTCAGCATTCAATTTTGGAAATTAGAAACTCTTGTATATGGGGTATTCTTATAAAAAACCTACATTGTTTTAGAAATTTTTAATTAATATGTAATATTTTATATTAATTACATATAAATAACTTATCATAATCTAAGACTATACTTCACTCCTGATATATTTTTTTTGGTAAGAAAAAATTTAAAATATCAAAGTTGTAATTTATTTAAGATTGAATGGTGTAACACCCTAATATTTAGTAAATATATTTTTCTTTTAAATAAAACTACATTTAAAACATATACCAATTTAAAAATATACCATGAAACATTTTATTAAAAAAACTGTGACTCCCTAGATAATTTCAATAGGATATTAATTTTATGTTTTACTAGTACTCAAATTTAGTACATATGTTTATTCAAAAATAGTTTTTAAAAATTTATATAAGTTTATTTCATGTTACAAATAATAAAAATTATTATGTTTACTTATTGGTAGAAAAATATTTTACCTAAAGGTTAAATATATTTTCTTAACATGATTTTAAATAATAGATATTTTAAAAATCTATATTCAAGGTTAATATTTTAATAAAAAAAATTATGAAGATATGACTTTTTTTTCTGATTATTCATTATTAAAATAATTTATAAAATATTTTTGGATATTTTTTCAATTCAATATAAATTTCTATAATGGTAAATAATGAGATTTCTAGATGTTATTTAAAAATTTTAACAAAGTTTTAATCAAAGTATAATTGATATTTAATAAATTAAAATGAATTTTATTTTTGTATGATATTATTCTTTTGAGTTTTAAAATTTTGAAGGAATTATATTAAATTACACATCCCTATATTTTCAGTTTTAACATTTGAGTCATAAAATGATAACATTGACTATATTTTTATTTTATTTATTATACAAGATAATATTTTAAGATAAGTGTTTATTAAATATTAACAGATATATATTTTTTATTTGAAAATTTATACATTACCCATATTATTATTTATTATGGAAGGATATTATACAGTTGAGTTTTTATAAAATTAATTATTATTTTATATTTATTAGACATATGATGATAAATAATCATAAATGTAAATTCAATTGGTAATGTAATAATTATTTCATTATCAAAATAAATATGCAATTTTGCGTAAGATATATAAAAAAAGAATATATTAATAAAAATGAATTAATTTAGAATATATATTAAGGATGTGTTATTAGATCATGAGTTTCAATATTTTATAAAATTATAATTGAACTATTTAATATTAAATTTATGAAATTTAATTGATAAAATTATATTCTATATTGAAGTCATTATACATAAATTGAAATTACATGTTGTGTATAAGTAATATTATTAATTATTAGTAAATATAATGTTATAAGGAAGGCTCAGGTAAGTGTAAATTCATGACATATAGATAAAGCGACTTGTTTTCTCCAAGTCTGGTGATGTTTTCGTGTCATGGTCTGGTCAGTTACTAACATAAAGGTGCTATGAAGACTCGTCAATGGTTAACACTACATATTTGATTGATACATAGTGTAATAAGTTGTCTTATGTAAGGTTAGATGCTTATTTTATTTCCTATGTAATGGTAAAACTCACACTAGTGGAGAAGCAAGATGTATAAATATCATTCCCCATCCAATTTGGTTCACTTATATTCCTTTACTATGTGTATGAAAAGGTCATAAGTAGTGGAAGCATAAAGACCAGGGGTAATTATTGTGCAAACTTTGGGTGCGTAAAAGTCATTAGTGATGTATGTGGGTCACTGAACTAGTGTAGAAAGATGGGTAGCATCCAAAAAATGTAGGTCAAAATTATGGGAAATGTGTGATAACCAAAAACTAAATTAATTAATTTTCCTTATAGAACAACATCATCTTTATGAAAGATTGGTAATCTAGGTGAAAACATGATGTAGGATTCATTTTAAAAAGTGTTCATAGTATTTAAAAAAATGTGCATGTTATCCATTTAAAATAATTTAGGGACCATAATTTTCTTCCCCCATGTTTCACACATTTGCAAAGTTTACTATATATATATTGTACACTAATGATCTCACTCAACAGTTTTCATGATGATCTTTTGATGATAATATGAAGCATACAGGGAAAATAGAATTTATGAACCATGATTATCGAAACTACATATAAACATAAATAATTATAAAAGGGAACATATATATAATTATAAATTGGAATATATTTTATTTATGGAAATCATATTCCATCAATTTTATACTGGTTTTTTTAAAAAAAATGTGAACACAAAAATATTTATTAAGCTATATTTTATGAAATCTAGATTCCTTGGTTATAATTTTCATCATATTTTATAATCTAATAGGCTCTTTAACGCCATTAAATTTTCATTTTTGGTGTTTTATAGATTTTATTATTGTTATAATTGTTTCATGATATCAAATATTGTTTTCATGTAAATGTCTACGTTTATCCATTCAACTGCCTGATATTTTAGGGGTTTGAATATATGAAATTAATAGTGTAAGGTAGTTTAGTGCATGATACACATTGTATACAAATATATTTTATTTAGAATTACAATAAAGAAGACATTATCATACTCATAGAGTATGAAGAGTTGGGTAATTATTTCACATCATTTTTATTGTTAATTAATTATAAACCATATATTTAATTATTGATGCTTCAATGAGGTCTTTTATTAAATTTGAACGCCCCCAATGAGTAAAATATTAGATAAGTACTTCATTAGTTCCCAAGAAATAAAAATATTGTTTAAAAAATAGAGGTATTGTGAGGTCCAAGAATATATATATGGGAGGAACTTCAAAGTAGACTATTTTAATGTTCCATTATTATGGATATTTCCAATGAGAGAGTGTTTTAATTCGTATTTTAGAATTATTTCTAGAAGATAAATTTTTAATTATCTATTTTAATTATTCTTTTTCAAAAGTATCAAATAATTCCATAAATTTTAAAATGATGTTGAAATGAAAATATTCTTTTAGGACCATTTTATATTTTAAAATATATATCCTCTTATAAAAATGTATTATGTTTTTATAGGGTTTTAAATTGTATTTTTTAAGGTAAAGGGAATAATATTTATTAAAAAATAATATTGTAGAAGTATAATAATTCTCTATGTTTCTTTTCTTAAAACTGTATTTTATTTAAAAGATAACTCTTTGTGGATTGGTTTAAAATGTTTTATTAGAAAGATATTTTTATATGAACCTAGGTGGATTATTTTTAAATCCATTATATTAGGTTATAGATTATTTTTTCCCTGATAATATTATTTATTTTTTATAAAATTTAGTTGTTCCTACTACAAATATACTACAATTGTGAATTTATTTAAAAAGTTATTTTCTATTAATTTTTAAAATAACTTTTAAATGTGCTTCTATAAAAGTTTTAATATTTTAACGAATTTATTTTATTTCATGGATTTATTTTAACAAACTCATGTTTATGGTTGGTTTTATAATGGAGTTTTCATTTTACGAAATGTTTTAATATCAATATTTTATTAAATCTGAATGATTATAAATATTTTGATATTGAGACACAATTCAAGGGTATTATTGAATGAAAATTTAAATGAGGAGTGAAAGTAGAACCTTAATATTTCCATTATGTGACAGGTGTATCTGTTAAAAACCCCGAATACATTGGATAATATGGATGGAAGTAACTAGTTCAATTAGGTTATGGAGTAGAGTACTCCCATTAACTAATATATTTAATTACTCTTATGAAGTGATAAATTTTACAACTGATATGAAGTGATGTTGATAACTACTCCAATGAAGTGAGAGAATTAACTACTGCTATGAATTTATAGAGTTTACAATAAAAATGAAGTGACATATTTAACTAATCCAATTAATTATTTAAGTTAATTAATATGTGATACTATTAAGAGAATTTTGGAGCTATCCGGTTCGGTGATCTATTATGAATGATGATTAATTAAATTTATTAGGGTGTATTTATTATATTTATATTTAGTCAAGATAATTTTTCAAAAAATGTTTTGATTTTGTGAAAATAAGATAGATTTGAGAAATTTGAATATTTAGAGTCATTCCTAGAAAAATATTTTTTTAATTAATAAAAATAAATTTTACTATTAAAATTGAAAGGCTTTTTTATTTCAACAATGAATGACTTTCATCAATAATTTTCATGTTTTTTCACAAATGTTTCAAAACTATAATTCTTCCTTTAAACTAGTTGATGAAACAATTTTATTAACCATTTTAGGTTTATAAGGTTATTTCATATTTAAAGAACTATTTTGTGATGTAACATCGTGGTTTTGGAAGCCACCTAGAGGCACCCCGTACCCGGTTGGTTACATGGCCTCAAGCGCATTTCCCCGAACACCAGAGGTTTCTGACTAGAAGCGAGGGCCTTGGTTGTGATAGTGGGGAATCTATTCCCTCATTGGCAGATTAACAGAATGGAAGTAAACAAATATACAATAGCGGAAGCAATATTAATTACAAACAACAAGAAACAGTGGAATACTGAAGAAATAAAAAGATTTAGAACATATATACAAATAATGCATGATACATATGTCTAGGAAAGCATCTAAAAAATCGCAATGCTAGAATAAAAAAACATTACTAAACCCAAGTACAAAAGAAAATAGATAACAAGCTCTTCACCATCGCAAACCTCAACTTGGTACCATGCTCTCCAGCTCCACAACAGTCATGTACCTGAAGTAGATTGGTGATTTCCCTTATCTATACATACAAAAATATAATCATTTTGGGCCTAAAAGCATGGCCCAAACAGGGTGTGAGACTAAATCCCAGTAGGCAACCACCACATGATTTGTGCCTAATAGTTAGTGAATATATGGAAGGTAATGAGTAAAGGAAGTATTGAACTAGGAAGTACTAAGTAGTAACCAATCCATAGTTTCAATGAATTCAGTTTATATATCAAGAAGCAGCTAAACAATGTATGTTAACAAAAACAGGTAACCCTCTGGTGAGTACTCATGGCTTATCCCCTCTGGTCCTACCTCATATCACAATAAAATAGAAAAATACAAAAGGAAACCCTCTGGGAAGTACTCAAGACCTATCGCCTCAGGTCCTACCTAGTAGCACACGCAACCCTCTGGGGAGAACACACAGTCTCACCCCTATGGTTCTGCTCTAGAAGAGACTCTCTGAGGAAGAACTCGCTGTCAATTCCTCTTATAGTCTCATATCGATAACTAAAGGAGATCCGGGGAAGCACTTATGTCACATTATATTTTTGGAACACATCGAGGAACTATATACACTCTAAGGAAGCACGTAAGTCAATTTCCCATGTGGTATTGTATCGTAAATGTAAACAGACTCTCTAGAGAATCCCTTACGTACATTCTCTCTATGGTCTACTACATCAGGTTGTCACAGCCCTGTGTAAGTCAAGCAAGCATAGTAATGCATATCGGCCAAAGTAACCCTAAAAAACAACTTGTCTAGTAATATATTGCATAACAACATGGTATATGAATAATCAATCCATCCTAACAATACTAGGCATGGTAAGTAAACAGCCTAACAGGAAAACAAGAACAAACGGTCAAAACAGTAAAACATGCATGGGAAACCACTTCCAAAGCATAGTTATTAACCCTATTCTCATTCAATTAACATCTATTCAAGCATACAAGCATAGCACACAATCAACATGGATAAACCTTAAACATGGAATACCCTCGTTCAAGGGTATTGGCATATTTGCACATATAACTCAAATACTTTCAACAAAAAGGCACAAAACACCTACCTCGGTGTTATAGGATCGATATATGAGAACCTCAAGCCTTGAATCTCCCATTAACACTATAGATCTTCAAAATGATAAAACTTCTCAAATGAAAATAACTTGAGAAAGAGGAGGAATCGGGAAACGATGCTCTAGAAGAAGGAATAGATTACTGTGGTGATTCCAATGCAATAGAACATGGTAGATAAGGATAAAAAACACTTGATCAGGAGATCAAAGGAAGAACATCGTCGTTCTATCACTCTCAGATGATCCAAACCTAGAAGGAGGTGGTTCTGTCAGTCAGACACGACCCCAGTGTGTTTAATGGAAAAAATAAAGTACACAACGTGTACTTTATAAGTATAAAATGTGTACTTGCCTTCACCAGCCACCGCATTAAGTAGTCTCCAAGTCACCACACATAGCCGTGTGCATGGCCGCTACATAGACAACACCCGAATACCTGCAGTAACCAAGTACACTGCATTTACACATAACGTACATGGCGTGTACTTAAGAAATTTCTAGAAAAACCACTTTTTCTCAAAAACAAACTGAAAAGGGAAACACCTGAAAAAAAGAACCAAGTTATTATAAAATTCCCCTTATAAAGAAACTCATCCCTAAATTTCATTGGAAAGGATATATAAAAGAACAATCCTCAAACACCTCCGGCCACTATGATCGTACATCGGCCTCCCTATCCCAGGTCACGTCTTGTACCCACATGTGTTGTCATAGCACTCGTACCATAGGAATAGACCGGTCACAGAGAACCTTCGTACTGTGATCAACAATCTGGATAGGTTTCTCCTTAAATGAGGCATCCACCTCTTACTCAACCTCTTCAGGATGAAAATCATTAGATGGGTATGATAAGTAACGTCGATGCTGAGAAATGTGGAAGACATCATGCATAGCCCGGTACCTCTGAGGTAACTGAAATCGACAGGCGACCAGCCTAACTCTCTCAAACACATCAAATGGCCCGATGTACCTTGGGGAATGCTTACCCTGTCTCCAAATCCTCCTGTGCCCCAACCTCGGTGTGACATGCAGGAAAACCTGATCCCCGACCTCAAACTCCAGTGGTCATCTTCAATGATCCGCATAAGACTTCTGTCGAGACTATGCTGTAGCCATCCTCTTCCGAATCAACCCTATCTTCATTGTGGTCTCCTGTACAGGACGAGGTACCAATATTTCAACCTCTCTAGCCTCCACCCAACCTAATGGTGATAGGCATGACCTACCATACAAAGCTTCATAAGGTTCCATCTAAATAGTTGCTTGAAAACTATTATTGTAGGAAAACTCCATAAGAGGTATGTCCTTCTCCCAAGAACCTCCAAAATCCAAGATGCATGCTCGAAGCATGTACTCAAGCACCTGAATCGTACACTCATACTGGCCATTGGTCGGTGGTGGTAATTTGTACTCAGAAGCACCTGTGTACCCAAAGCCTTCTAAAGCCCCTTCCAGACCAGGCCTGAGAAGTTAAACAGGTATCTCTATCTGAAACAATGGAGTGTTGAACACTATTAAAAGGTACAATCTCACAGATGTACAAGCTTCCGAGCTCATTAACACTGAAGGTCTCCTTGATTGGAAAGAAGTGAGAAACCTTCTTTAGTCTGCCAATGATAAGCAAAACTGCATCATTCCCTTGAGGAGACCTCGACAACCCGGTCACCAAATCCAACGCGACGTCATTCCACTTCCACTAAAAAATGGGTAACTATTGTAAAATCCCGGCTAGTCGTTCATGCTTCGACTTTACCTGATGACAGGTGGAACACTTCATGAAGAAAATAGCGACATCTCTCTTCATACCTGGCCAAAAATACTGACAATGTAGATCACGATACATCTTGGTGACACCAGGGTGAACTTCCCAAACTGAGGAGTGAAAGTCCCACATCAGTTGCTCACATATGTCCACTGACACCAATATGATCCCCTGAAAATAAAAGATCTCATCCCTCCCTATGGTTCATCTAGGAATATGGTCCTCTCCTAAAACACTTTCCCGTAGGACTAGGCCTTCAGATTTTGATAGTTGCCTCATTCACACTCGATTAAGAAGAGTAGAGGTAATAGCTACAGAAGAAAGTAATATTTTACCATGTCAGTCATGAACCTCAAAATGCATATCAGAGAACAGATTCCTAAGCTGCCACTCACTGAAGGACTCCAGAACAACCTATATCTGAGTCCTCCTTCTTAGTGCATCAGCCACTACGTTTCCTTTTCCAGGTGTGTAGGCAAGCTCAAATTCATAATACTTAAGGTACTAATCCCGCATTCACTTTATCAAATTCAATTAACACTGAGTGAAGATATACTTGAGACTCTTTTTTTCGGTGAATACCCCAAAATGATCTCCCATAAGATAATGTCTCCAACAACGTAAGGCATTAACAACTGCAGCCAACTCAAGATCATGTGTCGGGTAATTCCTCTCATGTGGCCTCAATAGCCGAGACCCATACACAACGAATCCTTCCACATGCATAATCACTAATCCAAACCCGATACATGATGAATTAGAGTACAAAGTATATCGCTTTCCCGGCACTAAAAATACTAGTATTGGTGTTGAATTCAACCTCACTTTCAGCTCCTGAAAGGTTGAATCATAAGAATCTGACCACAAGAACTTTTCACCCATCATACTCAGACCTGTCAGTGGCGCTGCTAAGCCTGAAAATTTTTGTATGAAATGTATTTAGTATCCACCCATCCCTAGAAAACTTCGTTCCTCAAAGAAATTCTTCAGATTCTTCCAAGAAACTAATTCTCTCAATTTATCTAGATCTACTGATACTCATGTCTCTGAGATAACATGACCCTAGAAGTGAATCTGGTCCATACAAAAGTGGCATTTTGGGAGCTTAACATATAAATGATTCTATATAAGTGTAATCAGAATGATCTCAATATGGGTATCATGGTCGTGTTGACTGTTAGAGTACAATAAGATATCATCCACAAAGACCACCATGAGGGAATCCAAGTATGGATGGGACACTCAGTTCATCAGTTCCATGAAAACTGCAGGTGCGTTTGAGGGACTGAATAGAATAACCACATACTTGTATAGATCATACCTGCTCTGAAAGGCTTTAAGAGGTATATCAAATGGTCTAACGTGCAACTGATGGTAACCAGATCTTAAGTAAATATTCGAGAACACCCAAGCTTCTAGAAGCTGATCAAAAAGATCAGCAATCCTCATCAGGAGGTATCGGTTCATGACCATCTATTGGTTCAAACTCTGATAAACCACAAAAATCGAGAGGGTACTTTCTGCCTTCTTTGTAAATAGGATAGGAAAACTCCAAGGATAAGAACTGGGTCAGAGGAAACCCTTTGCCTACAACTTCTCCAACTATTTCTTGAGCTCCTACAACTCATGTGTAGCCATCCTGTAAGGAGGAATGGACAATGGTGCCACTCCCGGAACAAGATCAATATAAAATTCCACCTCTCACTCTGTAGGAAAACCTAAAAATTACAATAGAAATACATCCCTAAAATGATCCACCACTGGAGAAAATTCCTTCTGGGAATTCCCTTGGTAATCCAGATATAGACTAGTAATCTGGGTTGTAACTCCTCCCAGCCCATGATGCTTGGGTCCCGATCTTCTTTCCTAGACATCCCATTTTCCTTTATGAAGGAACATTCCACCCTCTAGTGATGTGAAGCTCACTCTACAATGATAACAATCGAAAAAATCCTAGAAGGGAACTAACCAATCCTTTCCAAGAATGACATCATTTGTTGTCATCTCTAGGACATAAAGGTCCCAAACAATGTGACACCCACCAAACTCAAGAGGGCACTCCTTGTACTGACATACACTAGCCGTTCTTGTCCCAAACGGAGTGTCTAGCATCCAGATTTCAGTAAAAGAAAAGATACAGATCCCAAGGCTCTCCACAATAACAACAAATATAAAGCTATAGGAATCCCATGTTTCGAAAAGAGTAGAACCTAAAACTAAGGAAACAAAAATCGTACCTCGAACTGTAGAAGGTCTGGGATCCTTCTCCTACTAGGTCTTCTCTACAACAAAATTATAGCATATATCGCGACCCCATGACCCTGCCTAACCACTCTGAGCTGGTCCACCCTCCTGTCCCTAAAATCTTGGTGAATGAATACCACATCCATGACCTCCACCTCAGCCTGAATGGTCGGATGAACTCCAGTTCCCATACTGATGAAAAACTGATGGTGCTTCTCCTAAATGAGGAGTCATATAAGAGTCCATGTTACCAGTTATTGGTGAGAATATATAACAGAAAATTCAAAGATGGCCCTTATTGACGCAAGATTGGCACTCCACTGGGTCTCTTGGGCAATGTGGTCTCATATACACGCTCTTTCCACACTGGTAGCACACCACTTTGCTACCAGATGAAGTGTCTCGCCTCCTTGGATCACCATGCGGATACCCCCTATTGGGATTCCTACTGTTAGTAGGAGGGATACTAACTCCAGATGTCGAACTGCCCTGGCTCACAACTCTAGAATCCCTCAAATTTCACTTCATGATCAGCGCCAAGTCAATGATAGAAGTGATGAAGTCATCCTAAAGATGTTCAAATGTGAATATATGTCGTGCTTCAGACTATCCTCAATCATCCTTTATAGGTATAAAACATCACCTCCTCGAATAGGCATGATGTGTTGCAGCTCTGTGAAGCATGAAGAATACTCCATAATAGTAAGAGTACCTTTCTCCAGACTCATGAAATATCAGGCTCAATCAGCCCTCAAAGTATTTGGGTAGAAGTAGTCATAGAAGGTATGCTGGAACTCATACCATGCCATAACATGATGGAGTCATACCTATGAGATCACATCACAACACCTCTTGGTGGAATATTTAAACATGTACATAGCGAGATTCGTCATCCTATATGAAGGCGTCTCCAGATGCTCAAAGACAGAATGCAAGGATTCTAACCATGAATCTACAACAAGATGTCCTCTTTCCCTTGTGTAGGTGGGAGGTTGCTGTTGCTGGAAAAATCGCGTCAGCTCTGCCATTGAAGGGGCAGAATGCGGTACTCCTCAAATAGTCTACATGAACCTTATAAAGCCTTCTTGAAACCGTGTATCAGTACCTGTGTTCGGAATAAAGGCTGGTTCCAAAACTGGCACTAATAGAGGATCTGCAGGTAGTCCCTGATCAGTCATTTCTAGTGTCTGGTCATTGCCCTATAACTGGCATACAACCGGAGGACATCTCGTTGGCATGACTCTGCAAGGTAAAATTCACACCTTTGACCGAGATTATCAAAGACTAAATGATGGAAGTGTAAGAAGGTAACATGAGAAAGAAAGCATTCAAGTTTTACAAAACATGGATACACAGTGTGTATAATGCATACACAACATGTTCCCCTAAGCCTTTTTCATGGGCATGTACTTATACCAAAATTGGTCATGTAACACCCCATACACGGCATGTTGTCCTCACACATGACATGTACTTGAATAATCATCCACTATCTGAGTTCACTTACATGGCCAAGCCACAGGATTCTACTCAAACAAGACTACATAGCGTGTTTGTGCCCGAAACGGTGTGGTCTAGACGAGCTTCACCGACTCATGTTGTTAGTGACACAACTGATGACATGACTCACACTACACGGTGTGTTCTAGACGAACACATCGTGTACCAAACGATTTCCAAATCTCGTGTCTCTGCCCACACATCCAGTGACATGGTTCGAGACTACACAGAATTTACATATAGTACATGACATGTACTTATGAAAAGCAGTGTCATCCCAAATAGATTAACACATGGCTTGTATTCATCATTACACATTGTGTATTCTGGGTTTTTCCGGATAGTAAGCCTCAAAAACATATCCAGAACCCAGAAAACACTGAAATGAACACAAAAGCTCCAAATTATGATATTTGAGGGCCCATACTCCCCGCGAACCAAATCCTGAAATCATGTAAATTTCATAAAAAGCATAATAGATCAATGATCCACCAAATTCCGATCCATGAGGGCCCATAACACCTCCAGAACCAAAGTTTGGAATCTATTCAACAAAACCTTACACCATCCCATACCCTATCAAACAGCGGGAATTTTTTTATCAAGGAATTTGTCACAACAAAATGCATATCAATCACAACATCTATCACAATAACATGAAATCTCTAATGCACCCAAAATGGAATAGAAAAAATGCACGTCATGTGATTTCTAGAAAGTTCCTATATGATGAATGAGATTTAATACCCTCATCTCATTTGGTTTGAACTGAAATAGGACATCAAAAACATCAACAATAACATCACAAAACCTGTGAATCACATGATGGTGGAATAAAATCAACTATAAATTTGAAAAACCAGAAAATTTGCAATAAAGTGGTAGATTGGATTTTCCCTATACATGGGTTTGCTACTCTCGGGCACAACTTATTACCATGTACATATTTCATCCAATCTCTGGCTTTAGGCTCCAAATAGTAAGTCAAGAGAAAATAATTCCTCGAATACCACATTGTAACATCCCGGTTCTGGAATCCTCCCAGAGGCACCCCGTACCCGATTGGTCACATGGCCTCAAATGCATTTCCCCGAATGCCAGAGGTTGTTGACTAGTAGTGAGGGCTTTAGGAATGATAGTGGGGAAACTAGGCCCTCATTTGCAGAGTAACATAGTAAAATTTAGCAAATATACAATTGAGGAAGAAATAGTAATGCCAAACAACAAGAATCAGTGGAATACTGAAGAATTAAATAGTTGGATAACATATATAAAAATGGTGCATGATACATATGTCTAGAAAAGAAGCAAAACAAATCGCAATGTTGGAATAAAAAATAGTACTAAACCCAAGTACAAAAGAAAATAGATAAACAGCTCCTCAGCATCGCAAGCCTCAGCTTGGTCCCTTTCTCTCCAGCTCCACAACAGTCATGTTCCAGAAGTAGAAGGGTGATTGCCCTTATCTATACATATAGAAATATAATCTGTTTGGGCCCAAAAGCATGGCCCAAATAGGGTGTGAGACTAAATCCCAGCAGGCAACGATCACATGATTTGTGCATAACAGTCAGTGAATATATGGTAGGTAATGATTAAAGGAAGCAACAAGCAAGGAAGTACTCAGCAAAAACCAATCCACAGTTTCAATGCATTCAGTTCATATATCAAGAAAAATCTAAACAAAGCAGATAAACAAAAACAGGTAACCCTCTGGGAAGTACTCACGGACTATCCCCTCTGGTCCTCCCTCACAGCACAAGAAAACAACTAGACACAAAACGTAACTGTAATACCCTGAGATTTTATGAAAAATATTCTCTTAATTTCATTAATTTCATGTGTTGTATGCTACACCAAGATTACCTTGCACTATACGCAACACCGTATTAGCTTGCAGTATACGCAACACTATTCATCGATCGTGTTACACACAATTTTGATAATAGTTATTCTACGCAACATTGAGTATATATATATATATATTCAATTTATAAATGAAATATGGTTGGATTCTGTTATATGAAACAATGAAGGATTCTTGCACAACAAGCAACCCTGACTTGAATTGCATTACACGTAATCGCGACCTTCCTCGATAGCGTGTGTTGTACGCAATACCAGGATTTACTAAACAACGATATATTATTATAATATTATTATGAACTAGCCGTTATGAATAGTATTAACTAAATTTTTAATTTTATAACATTATTATTCATCTTACACATTTTCTAGAACATGGTATAATAACAAAATAATTTTTTTGGGTAAAATAAGTATTTTTCAAAAAATGCAGTTTTGCCGCCTTTTGATGGATCACCCACTTTAAATATAGTTTTTTACAAGTTTAGAAGTTCAATTTTACAAAATAAAATTATTCTTTGGAATAAGGATATAAAATTTTTCCTTGGATAAAATTTTCATGTTATTCTGATGACTTTCATATTTTAATGAATAGTAAAAACACGCTATATTTTAATTAAAAACAACTTTTTTCATTGTAATAATTTATGTGGTTAAATTATAATATTTAATGGTATTAAAGTATAAATAGAATGTATTTTTACAATTTAATATAATGTATGTCATTAGCATTGATTTTACTTTGAATTCGTAGGTTAAATCAATTCAATCTTTTGTATTGTTTTAAACAAAAACCCGTTTTCGTTCGACAATGGGATTAATTTTAATTTAATTTCTGCAACTTCTGTGTATTGAATTTCGAAAAATGGATTCCATATTTGGAATCAGTGTGTCCAAATTATATTAATAGACTAATTTTTATTTTTGGGCATTATGAATAGTAACTACGGTAAATTTTATTTACCATAGTTAAAGGTAAATCGGGTAATTAAGGGTAAATATAAGATTATAAAATTACCCTAACACCTGCCAAAATCTTATTGGATGACTAAACTTCTACCCATATCACCTAAGTGTATGATTAGAATCATTTAATGGACTTTGATCCATGAAAAAAACTTAATTATTATTAAAACCAAAGAAAGTGACAACATGTCACTCTCTTAAATCTTATAAGTATATTAATTTTAATTTAGTGATAAACTTTATGAAACTTAGAACATTAATAGTCTCCAGAATTATAATGAAATTATATACATCATATGAATTTATTTATAATTTTTAGGGATTAAATAATTTTCATTAATTGTATCACAATAGTGATGCAGAAATTGTTTATCTAGTGAAAAATCAAGAATATAGTTTTTATTAAACTAATAGTAACCATAAAATGCCCAAAACCCTGACCAAAACTTATTGGTCATGTAACGTTAAACCATAATCATCCAATGGTCTAATATTTGACCATTTGGAGCCTTATAAAAGCGATTATGACACTTATATTATTTTATTTTAAATGATGCCAAAGTTGTCACCTTCATAATTTAATAAATATAACAATTTAAATATTGTTATTTTAAGATTATAAATTCAAGTAAAAGTGTTATTATAGAATTTAATAGATTTATCTTCATCATAGTATTTTATTTTTAATTTTTATGCAACAAATAAGTATATTAAATAATTATACAAAAATGTTATAGTAATTATTTTATTAAGAGATAAACCAAATAAATGGTTTTAAAAATAATAAAATAAATATTATATGAACTATTTAATGTTCTAAACTAATTTTATAGATACATATGACCTTTTATTATTCTATTAAAGCATTTATTTTGAACATATATTCTGTATATATTTTATTTAAATTCTAATAAAGGAATAGTGTCAAAATTGACACTATTGTTATTTTATAAAAATAATATATTATAAAATTGTTTAAAAATCACAAATATATTTGAAAATTATAAATTTAAATTTATATGGTATAAAATGTTATATAGTATCCAATTATGGAAAATTCACAACAAATAATTAATTATATGTTATAATTTAAATTTTAGAATGTTATTACCACAAATAAAATTAAATTGATTAAATTAGGATAAATCAAGTTGATAATGTTTAAAATAAATTCCTAACATGTCTAAATTTGATTGGTTGATGATATTACAACCCTATAACATCAAATAATCGTATATGATTCATTTTTGGTGGTTTTTAAGTGGGTTAGATTTATTATAAATTAATATTTTTATGAATTCCAAAGGTGCCCCTCTCCTCCCTTATAAAAGGGCACCACCACCCTCTCCTCCTCACACCAATTTGAGCCTTCAAGCTTGGCCAAACCCTGACAAATTCTCTTCTCCACTTCCCTAGAAACATACTAGAGGTCTTGGTCTTCTTCAAAGACCAATTTTAGTGCCCTAAGAGGAGGTCTCAAAGAGGTGCTTCAAAGAAGAGGTAATGTCCATTACCGATTCTTTCAACTTTATTTCTTCTTCCACTTCTTCCTTTTTAGTTGTTTCATTATGAGGTAATAACATCAGTATCAATAATATACTGATATGTTATTATAAGTATGAAACAACCATATTTCACCATCTTTCCATGCAACGGAAAATGAAATCACCGCGCGTGCGTACGTACGGAATACCGTCTCCATGCCGTTGTGTAATCTATTTTCCACCAACACCTTACGTGGATGGGTATAAGGGTTAAATTAATGAATATATATGATTATTGTAAAGTGATATTGATTCTGTAATATTATACATACAGTTTAATACAATTCCATTATCTTGGGAATGATATCATCGCTCGTGCGTACGTACGGACTACCATCTCCACAACGCGATGAGTTTCACTCTCCATGTTAACCATTCAAGAATGATTATAAAGTATATATTATGAATAATAATGAAATATATGACATAATAATGATACTGGATTTATGTATATATATATATATATGTATGTATTTCATTTACTTAATTCCATTCAATTCAAAAGGGAAACGAAAACAGCGTTCATGCGGCCTACCATCTCCAGGAACGGTGTATTTCATTCCTTTTATCGATCTATAATATATATGTGTATATGATGAATTTATATTATATATAAATCATGTATTACATTCTGGAATTATGTAAATAAGTATATAAGTAATAATATCATAAATTACAAGTCGAAACACGTACGATAAATAAAATGATTTTACCCAAAACGCTGCTTTAACATGGAATTTACAAAAGAACGGGTAATATAAAGTCATAAGTGAAACATATATGATATCATAAAAATGAATATGATTATGTAATAAGTCAATTACATTATTTAAATCATTATACAGGAGGTTCGGATACGTACGAAGCATATCAGACCTAAGGTAAGGGATAATTTTTCAAATCTCATTTTTATCCGAGATTGCTTATTCGTAAGTATTTACTGGGGTTATTGCTATCATCCATGTCCATGATTTATAAAAGTGTATTAATGTATGTTTAAAGTCATTTTTACCCATTTTTTAATTTTACTACATGGTATGTAAGGAATCTTTCTTTTGTTTACGTTATGAGGTACTTTTTGAATTTTCTGAAAAAAGTACAAGAAGAATGTTTTTTAACATATACGGCATGAAAAGATTTTTACGGTTTTATAAAGCCTTATTTTCATGAAGCTTCCTCCAAAATATTTCATGACTATTTTCAACAAAATATTCTTCTTTTAAAGCTGCATGACTTTTTGTGACAAGAAATTGATTTTAAAGAAGAAAGGATATTTTCCTCAAGAATTCATTTCAAGTGTTTTGTCAAAACTATTTTCCATATAAGATGACATTATTTTATATGTGTATTTTTCAAGTATAATGTCTCTATGATTTGAATGGTTTCAATTTTCTTATGATGAAATGATATCAATTGTTTATGGATTATGTTATGATGGCATGATGTTTAAGAATCCCATTTTATTACATGGGTTATGTTATGATGTATGATTTATGATTTTGTGGCACATGAAAGAATGATTTCATTATGAGATGGGTGGGACCTATATCTCCCTAAAATTCATTGGATAAAGATTTTATATCTCATGAGATAGACATGGCTGGAATGGTAAGTTAATCTGGTTCAGTGTTACAGGACTGAAACGAGGAGTGAACTCGATTCAGAATGGGACTTTGTCCACTATGATGGTCTTGGCAGCAATGCCTTGGCTACTATAGAAATCATTACATGTGCTTAATGGATGCCACAATTACATGTTTTATTCCCATGATATTTTATCATGATTGATGTTACTTTATTATATATGCCTTACATACTTCCAAGATTTATGTATTTGCTCAAGGTTTTAATGTTTAGATTTTATGTTTGAGTTTTTGCTTTCAAATTTTTATGGATTGTTTTATGATCTCTATGTTTGCCCTTACTGAGAATTTGAGCTCACCCTTTTATGTTTTATTTTCCCCAGGAAATAAATAAATGTTTTAGGTAAGGAAACAAAAATGGGAAGATCGTTATGGGAGATGTTGAAGATCTTTCAACATGATTAGTTGTTTATATTCCGAGTTTCCAAAGACACTAAACTATTACGATCCTTGTGTGTGTTTTTTGTTATGTATTAAGTATTCCACAAAAGTAATGTAATGTCCATGTACGTTAAGCTTCAGGTCTCTACAGCAACCCTTTGGGAAGTACTCTTCGCATATCCCCTCTGGTCTTACCTAGAAGCACAAGAAAACCTTTGGGTAGCACACACAATCTCACCCCTCTGGTTTAGCTCTTGAATAAACTCTCTAAGGAATCACTCACTGTCAATTCCTCCTATAGTCTCGTAACGGTACCTAAAGGCACTCTGGGGAAGAACTTACGTGACATTCCCCCTATGGAACGCGTCGAGGTACTACAAACACTCAAATTAACAACTTATGTCAATTCCCCATTTGGTATCGCATCTTTAAAGTAAACATACTCTCTGGAAAATCACATACGTCCATTCTTGCTCTTGACTACTACATTAGGTTCTCACGACCCTGTGTAAGTCAAGAAAGAATAGTAATGTGTATCGGTGAAAGTAATATCAAGTACTACTTGGCTAGCAATCTACAGCCTAATACCATGGCATATAAATAATAACTCCATCCTAATAATACTAGTCATGGTAAGTAAAGAGCCTAATAGGAAAACATGACCAAATGGTAAAAACAGGCAAACATGCGTGGGAAACCACTTCCAATGCATTGAAATTAACCTTATTATAATTAAATTAACCTCTATTAAAGAATAAAAGCATAGAAGGCAATCAAAAGGGATAAAAATTAAACACACAGTACCAAGTTCTAGGGTATTGGCACATTTTCAAATATAACTGGATGTCATTCAATAGAGAGGCACAAACCACCTACATCAGTGTTGTAGGTTCGATATACATGAATCTCATGCCTTGAATCACCCAAGAACACTATAGATCTACAAAATGATAAAAATTATCAACCAAATATAACTTAAGAAAGATGAGGAATCATGAAACGAAGCTCTAGTAGAAGGAAGATCTTACCAAGGAGATTCTAAAACAATCGACGATAGTCGATTCGGATAATAGATTCTTGATCAGAATCACAAAGGAAAATCAACGTTTTTTCGCTCACTCTTAGATGAACAAAAACTAGTAGGAGGTGGTTCTATCAGTTAGACGTGACCCCGGTGCATTTAATGATAAAAAATTATACGGCGTGTACTTTATAAGTACATGGCGTGTACTTTCCTTCATCGGCCGCCACATTAAGTGGTCTGCAGGTCACCACATATGGCCATGTGCATGGCCTCTACACTCCCAACACCTGGATTCCCATGGTAATTGAGTACACGACATGTAATCATAAAGTACATGGCGTTTACATAATGAAATTTCCAAAAAACCCCTTTTCTCAAAAATGACAAGAAAAGGGAAACACCAGAAAAGATGATCTGGGTTCTTACATGTAATAACTTTAAGTTTTTATTATTTTAATGAAAACCGTTTTTTCAAATAGAATTATCAGTTTTTAAAATGTTTAAGAGATCCATACATTTCGAAAACCACTTCAATGCTTTTTATTCTCACAGTATATTTTAAAATGTTTGTCACATGGATAGGTATGATTAGGACTTATAATTAAAGAATTTGTGTCTTTCTCTTTGCGGCATATATATATCTTTTTGGGAGTTTTTTATAAGATAAAATCACTTTATAAAAGAAAAATAAAGTTTTGATTTATATGATATTTCCTAATTCAATAATGTTTTGAACCTAATAAGGTATTGTGAGTATTATGACTTAATCAAGGTGAATTATTTTTTAAAATTTAGAGTTATGTTTGGGTAACTTAATTTTAGTATCAAATAAATTATGTATTGTATTTTATTTTGACATCGGATCAAGGAGTATTGGTGTCGGGTCATCACAACAACAAAAACAATAACACTAATAACAACAACAATAATAACTGTAGAAACAAAAACAAAAAAAATAGTAATAATATTAATTATTATTATTATACAGTGGTGGTAATGGACATGTGTAAAATAATTCCCTATAATCCCATATTAACCAGGGTTGAATCCATATCATCCCCCATTTTAGGGGTATTTTTTGTTGACACCATAGTAAAAGGGTGGATGCCACACTATTGGGAGGAGAACAAACATAGAACAAATGACCACTGTGTATGGAAAATTTGACATTATGGTGAACCAAAACATGACACAAGACATAATGATCTTAAGGGGAAATCATAACATAGTGGTCAGGAGATGAAAAATATAGTAGGAGCTACATGACACAATTATGCCAACCAGGTCGTATGGGGGTGATACAAGTGTAATGTTAAGGGAACTATGGTTGATGATAGTATCATCACATATTGGTGTTGTAATGAAAAAAATTGTTTTGGGTTTAATAACCATGTGTGAAGTCATCATGCCAATGGTCCTACAAGTCATATAATGGGTTCCCCCACTCAAACTGGTTAAAAAGGGGGTTTTCATTGATTAATAAAAAAGGGATTTAACTACACTATTTTAACTTTTTTTATTATAGTTATTATTATTATAATTTTTATTATTATTATTATCATACTTTCAAGGTGGGAAATTGTTCTTTTTCAATATAGGGGCAAGGGGGGGTCTCATGTCCATGAATATTTAGGGGCGTGTCTGTCATATATTATTTTACCCCAATAGTAAAATATATTAAAATAAATACTTTTTTTATTTTATGTTCTTAATAATATTAAAAATGAAATAATTATCTAGAGTGTGGTTCATCCTTGTGTTTTTCAGTAGAGGCCATAGGAATTGAGTACAAGGCTTCAATTTCCTTCCTCCTCTTCCAAATATTCATAGATCGTACTCCAATGATCCTTAAGAATATATGCAAGATAGATGCCTCTTTCTATTCCATTTCTCCCCTTCCAATTTTTTTCCTCTACATTACATAATGTAGATTTTTTAGAATTTATGTAATTTCTATCAGTTTCATTATCAAATGGTGAAAATTTCATTTGTATAACATTTTTATTTTACTAAATAAATTATATTTTTCATTTCTCATGATTTATTGTGTGTCAATTACTTAATATATGACTATAATTATTGTAATTTAATTGTATATGATGACACTATAAATTAGGTTCTTGTTTTCCTATTCCACTAGTTGATATAACCTTTGAATTTGTGGGGATTCATCAATATATGTGTTAAAAACTACATTCTTATCTGTTTACAATTTATTTTGATAATTGTTTTTGTTTATAAACAAATTAATTTGAGGTCCCCTTTTATGTAAATATAGAAACCTTAAATTTTGGTTTTATGGTGATCTTTGAAAGATTTTACAAGGCCATCATAAATAAATTTATAATACTAATACATTTGTTGTCTTAAATTTAATAAAGGTTTCATTAAATCGTTTTTAGGGATTAGTCCCATGATTGTAAAACTTATGTATTCATTTGATTTGATTTTGTTATTAAAATAAATCAAGGGAACATTGAACCACATATGTAAAATAAAGATGTGGTTTCTTTATAAAATACATTTATTCTGATTCTAATACTCACGTGATTCACCTAGGGTGAATTATGATAATTTTAACTTTGTCTTAGGATTATTTATGTAAAAAATTATTTATCATTGATTAATAGTTTTAGGGATATTTTTTTCAAGTTCACATGTGTGTTTTGGATTCTATAATATGTATATTTTTTATGAATAAATGGGATATTTTGGGTATCAATTTAATAATACAAGTGATGAGTGATATTTCAGTTATGTTCTAGATTTAACTAGTACCCTTAATTACAATAATTCTCTAGTTAGGGGGAGTTCCCCAAACTGGAATACTGTGTAGAGGTTGGGGCATTGTAGGATCACATAAAATAGAAGTCAAATGGTTCGATGTAGCCAATTACAACAATAATATCATATATAATGGAGGTATTATCCCATGATTAATGAGGATTTATTATTTAATATGATAATAATGTAATTATAATGTTTTCATACCAATTATGTTCAAATACACCACCTAAATTATTTTTTTATTATAATTTTTTTAAATCAGAAATATGAATTTTATTCATTCATTTTCAAACAAGAATGATCATATTATTTTTTAAGGGAATTATTATAGGATAATAAAGGGTATTTCCTGTTGAAAATTTTTATATACTCCCCATTTCATGTCCAATTTAGTGAATATATATATATAATATCCTAGTTTTTTTTAATTTATGTAATGTGAATATTTTTTTTGTGGAGTTATCCACTGAATGCACATTTTCTCAAATGTGGAAAATAGATTATTTAAATGGTAGTCCATAAAGGAAGTGAACCACTCATAACATGTTCTATAATTTTATTTATGTGGAAAAGATATTGTTTAAATGGTATTCCGTAAAGGAATTAAACCACTCATGACTTGTTCTCTAATTTTTTTGTATTATTATTGGAAATAAAAATAATTGTACAAAATGTTTTTTTATTTAGGGTCTTTTTTATCAGATAAAAATGAATCAATTTTGTTTTATTTTACATTCCAAATGGTAAAAAGTTCTGAAATATTTTATTACAAATTGGATTAAAGAAGAGTTTAGGGGAATTGAATCAAAATTTATAGGAAATAAGAGTATCAAAACTAAAGAGTTATCTATTAAAATTATATGGAAACCACCACTAGTAATAAGACTCATGTTAATATGGGATATCTAGATTAGTGATTCAATAGATGACACATATAAGGTTACCCATTCATTAACTTCTTTTATATTACCCCACTGTGAGGTTTGTTAACACGTGATGGGAAAACAATCATTTAGTGTCTCATGTGTCATGTAAGAATTTAATGATCATTTCACACACATATGAATGATTTTGATTCTATGTTATTATGGTTTTTATTTTCCCTTAGATATTATGATTTTTATTGTAAATTTCTAGAGATTTATATTTTGGATCTATTTATTTTGTTGGATTATCTTCCAATACAAAATTCAATGAATGATTATATAACATAGGTTAAATTGTTTCATATATTAGTAATATAATTTTCTTAGATTTTTTAGTCTAATTTTTTAGCAGTATGATTATTTTCATATTTTTTCATTAGTATCATTATAAATTGGGATATGAAAAAAAATTCTATAAAAATATAGAAATGATTTTTAAAATAAATAATATTTTTTAACATAAGTGCAGATATTTCTTCATTAATGGATAATATTATATTATAGTATCAATATAAAAAAACATTATTTATCAGAGTTTCTAGTGATGATTTTAAATGTTAATTAATTTAATATTTCGAATTATTATTTTTTATTAAGAACTTATTAATTATAAATCTCTATTTATTAATTAATTGTTAATTAATTAATTAATAATTTTTCAATTTGTAAATATTAATTATCAATAACTTTGAACAATTGTTTTCAATATGAATTTTTAATTTTATTCATCGTTTATTTTTATAAATTATTTGAATTGTTAAAATTATTTAACTAACATTTATTTGACATATTATTACCTTTAAAATCATTTTTTGGAGAGGCTAGTATATAGAGTATTAAGAAAGATTAAGTGAAAGTTATATCGGGATTAATGACCTCTGAGAAAATTTTCCTGTAATGTAAAAATATTATTGAAACATGTAATCAAAATAATAGGAATTAACATTTTAATAGATGTAAATATAAATTGTAGTGTAGTCAGTATTTATATAGTTAAGTAAAAATAGGTTTGAGTAGTGTAAGGGTGAGTGTCCTCCTAGAAATTTGATTTATAATGTAAATAAAATCTTGAAAGATTTAGTTCAAAGAACAAGTATTCACTTATTAATACAAAATATAAGAAGAAATTGTGTGATGTATAGAAAAATATTACCACAAGTAGAAAATAATTGATAAATGTAAAATAAATAAAAATATATATTTAAGATAATAAAAAATTATATAAATTTTTAAAATTATTTATTGTAAAAAATAAAATAAATATTTATTTTTTTAAATATATAAATAAAATCCCAACATGGAACAAACACCCCTAAATGATTAATAATTATTTTGAGTACCAATATAAAATTATTTGTAACATAAGAAATTATTATATTTTTTTGAAAAGTTCATAGAAAATTTTGTTGTGTTTAAAACCTATACACAAAAACATTTTTCTTATATTGAAGTTGTAATTTATATTTTATTGTTTAGTAGTATCAACTATAACATGTTTTAAAAGAGAAATTTAGATTGACTGAATGTTTAATTATTTTTATGAATGTAAAAATTTGTTTTGAAAAAAATATTTTTTTAAAAAATAATTAAGTGTTTGTATATGATATAATTTTTATGATAACTAATTTTTTTTTTAATTTTTCTAGTATATCAAATAAATAAGTTTTTTCTATTTTAAGAATCAAATTTTACAATCGTAAGAATAGTTTTTATTTAAAAAATGTGGTTGGGTTTTTTATAATAGTTATCTTTATGAAATATATTTATTTATAAGATATTAAATTTAAATATTTAATTTTATTTTTTCCTAGATTAAATAGTATTATCAATAATCTTTATGATTTAGATAAAAATTATGAAATAAACACTTAAATTATAATTTTTTTGAAAAAATTTAATTTATTTTGAAAACTATGAGTAATAATTTGAATGTTTTATTAGAAATGTGTTTTGTATCTTAGAATTGGACAAGGGTTTTTATAATTATAATTCAAGATGGATTTGGGGTATTTTTTTAAAAAATAAATTTTGATTAAAACTAATATATGTCTTAATAGATTTTTTTAATTCAGGTTATGGGTTTGAAAATTTTTATAAATAAGTTTTAACAATGTAATTATCTTTTTATAATAGAAAAAATTTTATGTTTGTGTTCTCTCTGTGTGTGTTTTAATATCATCAATTTGAAATTTAATTTAATTTTATGATTTATAGCATGATTTATTTAATTACGGGATTTTTGGTGTATAATTAGATTATTTAGCACGAAAAAAATAATAACTATTTTATAGTTGTTATATTTATTTAGTTCAGATTTTTTTGGATTTGGATAAAGGTATTTTGTTTATATATGAATTTTCTATTTGGAGAAATATTTTCAAAAAATAATGTCTAATTGGTTTAGATGTTTAAATTTTGAATCCATTTGGATTAAAATATTATATTTTATAATTTATATTTTAATTTGTTTTTTGAAATGTATTTTTGAAATGAAAATGTACAATATTGATTTAAAAAATAGAATGTTTATTATGACTATGTTTGATTTGAAAGATGATTTCAAAATGTTATGAACCAATTTTTTTTGGTTGAGTTTGTATTTTGTGGTCTTTTTTTTAGTTCTGACATCCTACAGTTGTTTCTGGTTGAAAAAAATATATGGTATTGTTCCTTTATTGAATATTATGAGTTAGAGAAATTTTGGTTATTGTTATTTATTTTTATTAGTGTCGCATTAGTTTTCTGGATTTGATGTTTAATTTTCTTTTTATGTTTGTTTTTAATTGAAATTCATGAAATTATTTAATTTTGAAAAATTTAAATTAATTTTGTAAATTTTTTATTATACTAAATAAAAAATGGGTTTTTTAGGTCTAAAACTATTATCAACCGACCAAGGCTGGCCGAACCAATCAACTTGTCTGATCCATCACTAGGCCTTTATGGAATTACTAATCCCAACAGGATGGAAACTACTGCATGGGAATTAGGGTCAAGTCTTTTGAGAATTGATTCCCCTTCAAGTTAAAGTTAACATACACAACCATTCTTTTATCAAAATTATGACAAGGGCCATCCATATATTGGACTTCTATGCAACATTAGAAAACATATTCCAGATAAATAACCAATCCAAATGAGTTATAACCAGCTATATTGACTCATTAAATCTTCCTAACATGAAAAATTATCAAAAATAAATATAGTTTAAATGTACAAACAAAACATAGCAGAAGAAGAAAAATATATACACGGGGTAGAGTCATCTAATAAAACAATAAAAAAAACCCATCCCAAATTACATGAATGCCTATGAGAAACACCTGGTTTCTCTCCACATCATACCTTGCCTATAGGCCACTACGAATAAGATTCACAATACATAAATCAAAACCAACAAGTTGTAAATGTTGTAGGTGTTGAACAAACAGACACAAACAAATGTATATGCAAGGTGTGAGCTAATATGCTAGTAATATATCGCTAATAAATCTAGGAAATTTATTTAATAAATCCATTAATAAGTTCTAGTTTGAAGTAAAATTATAAAAATATGGGTTTTAAATATATGAACATTAAAATAAATATTCAGTCCATAACCATTTTATAAACTTTCATTCTTGGTATCCTTTAAATGAAAACAATCAATTTTAAATTGTTACATCATGATAAGACTTATTTAATGAAATAAAACTTTTAAAATTACATCATAAACCTAAAATGAGGCAATATAACTCAATATGGTTAAACAAATATATTTCAAAATGAATTTAAAATAAAAAACCCAAACAAAATGGGTAAGGTATATAAAAATATATGCACCAGAAGTCCAAAGACAAATAATGAAAGAAAATAAACCAAACAGTTCTATAATATTTTATGCACTAGGAAAATACAATCCTATATAATATATAAATTCTTTATATAAACCATTAATAAGGGTATATAAATCATGGGATTTACCATTGGATAAAATATGAGATTATATGATTAGTATTAACATAGAATGGAATAACAACTGACATACATCAAGTCCCAACATGTTCACTAGACACTTTCCTAACATGCATCATACTCTTCAAGTGAATTACTCTATATAGGTTTATAGAATATTACAAGCTGATACAGTATTATAACTAGTGTATCATTAATCGTGTTCTCCAACTTAGTTACCTAAGTTCCCTTAACATAAAAAACTGTTGGTGAGTAAAAAATCCAAAATGAACAGTATAGAATAATCTATAACCCCCTCACTGTTAATTCCCTCAGATAATAAAACACCATTCTTTACATCATACATAAATAAAAAAATACACTACTAATCAGTTGTGAAACAACAAGGTGAAATCAATGAAAATCCATCACGAAATAAACCATTCAGTCATAAGGGTGAAAATGAGCCTTCAAGATCACATACACCATTTCAATTTCAAAATACCCATTTTTATAACATGGATTTTATTATTCTATATAAAAAATAACATTTGAATCATTTAATTTCAATCAAAATTAATTAAATTTTATATAGTGAAATTTTCACATGGTACATGGAATGAACAAACATTCATTTCCAATAAGAATTTGAAATTCACAATAAGTACCATTTCATAGAAGTTACAAGTTCTTGGATTTTTATTTTCAAAAACTAAAAACATATATCATATGGCCAAAACTTTCAGAAGAATGAATTTAAAAAATTCACAAACACTATGAAATGATAAACAGAAAAATTCATACTAAAACCTACCTCCATGAAGTGGAAATCAAGACCTATAAGTAAAAATGTGTATTCTTTAATGGATAATAGCCAAACAAGAATAGATACAATGTGTATTATTCCTAGACAATAAAATCTCTGATATTAGGTCCATCCTAACCCTAAATAGAACAAAAATACCCATAGGGATCATTGTAGATGTTAAACTATGTATTTAGAGGGAATAAAGGGATAATTAGAAGATTGAAGGTTGATTAACATGAAAATAAAACTCAAACATGGAAATAATCCATAGTAAATACCATAGAGGTGGATAAGAACAAGTGTTAGGTGCTTGTTGGGGTGACTGAGTTGAGCGGTAGAAGGAAAAGGGTTCGTAGGATAAAAAATTGAGAGGGGAAACATTTTTTATTTTAAAAATTTTAAAAACAAGGTGATGTGAATATTTTGTCTACATGTTCATGGAAAACCATGCACCTACCATGAAAAAATACCCTTATGCACTAGAATAGGTCTCATGATCAATTGACAAGCCTTATATTATTGGAAAATATGCATTTAAAAAATAAAACCTCACTATCACAATAGAAGAATTCCTCAAATGATTTTCACATGATTACTCTTAACCATACAGGTTAATCATAAAAGACTTTTAAATGTTTAAAAACATTGAATTTCAAGCCAAAAGTTTCTAAAACTACAGATAACTCAAAATAAAAAAAATAATCAACTATAGTAACTTGAGGGTGTTACAAATCTCCATGCTAGTCTACATTACCCCCCCATGTCCTAAGTTGAAAATTGAGAGCACCAAAATTATTAAGACCTAATAATTCATTAATGTGGATAGTGTGAAGTGAAATGATTTGGAAATGAGAAAATTTAAGAGGTCGTCTCTGCATGATATAACCATAAAACCATCCATCTAAAAATACTCAAAATGGTTAGACCAATAATCCAATATTTTTTGACATATCCAAGAGTAACTATAATATTTACCCGTACCTTGAAATCACAATGAATAAGAAAACAGACCTTGTCTCCCCATATTGTATAGTTATTCTATCATGGAGGACCCCAAATAAACCATAGATAGGCACATCATCAAAAAATTCAAACATCCATAAATTCATACCCATACAAAATATATAAACACCTCTAGCCCAAAATAAAATAGGAAAACCCATATATATCCAAAAATAATTACATTATTTAAAAACATGGTAAACAACACACACGGATAAATTTGGACTATAGGATAGATCACTATCTCATGATGAATCCATAAAAGTACACGAAAAACCCCGCTTTTGCATAATCTCATCTAATGATTCACCTACCCTAGTTACCAAAATATACAACTATGAGCTTTCCTTTTTACTAACCCACAATAAACTCAAAACTAAACACAACCAAACATCAAAAAACCCAAAAATATAGAGGCTGATAAACAACGAAATTGGGGAAATCTTAAATCTAGAATCCAGAACCATCAATGGAAAAAAAATTAAAAAATATTTCCAAAATTATTAATAGAATAATCCCAAAAATATTGTCCTATCTTATATCCTTTAATCATATTTATCACAAAATACATCATCCATAAATAGATGATACTTGAGGCTTCCTTTGATAAACCAAATTATAGAACTTATAATGATAAAAAAAATACATAACAAAAGAATGTCTGTGGATATTTAAGATATAAAGGAATATAGTAACTTGAATCCCTACAATATTAGAACACGACATGCCACTTATTCTAATGACTACATATATAAAATTTCAAATTTTCTTCGTCCTAATTATGATACACACTTACTGATCTACCATTATTCCCATATAATACAACTAATTCTTCACCGATCAATGAAAAAATATACAAGTAAACATCCACATGAATTATCTCCTCAACTAATAAATTAGGGGATCTTATTGAATTTATAAAAAATAATTAATTAAAATCCAAATAAATACCTATGAAAAAGAAGATAACTTCCTCAAAATCATTGAAAACCTACTTTAGAGAGATGTAGACCAATACTAAGATGTTTTATATGTACTCTGTCACTAAGAATTTTCCCTAATAAATGTTCACAAACTCAAGATATATTTATACATTTATGAAAATAAGATAAAACCATTGGAAAAAAATAATCTGTAAAACACATAATTGATACCTTATTGTAGTTGAGAAAGAACATTAAAAACCCACCACACTCCACTATGTCCAAAGAACAATTCTGTGAATTCACTGTCCCAAGATGCTTCAAGAGTTTTAAGAGATTTTAGGGTTACCTAAATCCATTTTAACCATCCCAACACTTTTATTGAACCCAAATCACTATATAAAGAGTATCTATGATGATTCCAGATGTCCAAAATAGGTTCTGAGATATAGTAGGGATCCGAGTCTACCACCATATTTTGTAGTGTAGGTATATTTTGGAATTGAAAGATCTACTTCCAAGAAATTAGTATATTAACCAAGAGGATCATCCTTGAAAAATTACATATACTTTCTCCCATTTCCATTTCTTAGGTTTACTATAATTAACAATAGACATGAATTCCACCATTTTATAAATCAAAAATAAAATAAAACAATCCAATAAATACTCATAAAAATGTCACAAAACATGAATAAATAAAATGAATGACATTACCAACAAACAAGAAAAAAAATATTCTATTCTTAAACCAACTAATTTAAAAAAGTAAATTTAAAAACATGATTTACGGAGTAATGTGACTAAAAAAACCCTTCTCTAAAAACAAATAATCCTTAGTGAAACACATTTCACTACATTTGAAAACTCAATGAAACCATTAGAAAATATAATTATCATTTATAAGCATATATAAAACACATATATTAATTTATAATTTTTTACAGGGGATCAAATTTTCATTTTATAACATTTTCCAAACACAATAATGAAAACACCCACTATAAATCATTCCCAAAACAATAGAAATTATGTTTCAGACAACCCATTAAAAGAACATTTTAAAAGTAAGAATTTTATAAAATTCTTCAGTTTCACCAAAAGACTTTTTAAAAATTAATCTTAACCAAAACACCACATATTTAGTTAATCCTAATCAAATAAAACCATATCAATGCATCATAAAATCCATTCCTGTTTCACCTCCAATAGTTGAAAATAAAATTTGGGGTAGTTTAGAATCAATAAGGGTAAATGAAAACATAACTAGGTAAGAAATAGGGATGTACATGATTTTGTTACACTTTTTGGAAACTATCCAATGACTGGGCAACATATTTTCTGAAGGTTATAGACCCAAATATCATTGATTACTTATAGTTATATAGACTATGTAAACTGATTGTTAGATCAAATTATCATTCATTATCACCCAAAACCCAATATAAACCAATGAATTTATTGTAATAGTCTAAGGTGATCATAATATCATAATTAATAATTAAAATACATCAAAACAACCAAAAATTAACATTATTTAAAAATTAATACACTAATAGCACTAGACAACTGAGTCTTGGGACAAGAAAGAGCTAATTAGAATATCAATACCACTATATTTCAAGACTTGATAACCCTAATCACCATTATACTCGGACACATCCAAAATAATATGTTGGTTATTAATGAACCTTGTACATTTTCTAGGAACCTAGGATCTAATGGCATTGATAGAAAACTGACATAGTCTAATATGACCCATCACCTAACCCGACGAACCACTTGGCATGAAGGGTGTTCCTGATCACCATGGGCTAAAAAATAGAGAATATGAATCTCAAGAAGCTCCTTTGGGAATGATTTTTCCCTCAAATTCTATTTAACAAAAAAAATTCAACAATTCGGCATAAAACATCCATATATTAGACATCCATGAAATATCAGTGAACAAAAGAAATTTGAATAACCCAGAAAAATGAGTCATAATCAACTAAAATGATTTAACACATTTTCATAACATGAATTAAAATCCAAAATAAACATATCAGATAATAATAAAAAATGAAATGGAAGTATAATTGTAAATATATCGAGATGAGTTATCTTATATAATAGTAATAAAAAATAAATAAAACCTGAATTAAGTTACCCAAATGCCTCTATGTAACCATCAGTTTCTCTCTATATCCCACATCACCCATAATCCATGAAGTAAGATATAACGAAATGAGAAATAAAAACATGGAACTATTATATAAATTTTGATCTACAAAAACACATAAATGAATTTATATATAGGTTTTTAGCTAACAAGACCAGTAGGTTGTCACTAAGGAATCTTTGAACATTCTTTCATCGAGAGATAAAAAATTAAAATTTGAAATTTATTTAGAAAAATATTTTTTTCCAACATAATATCATGAAAATAAATATATAGTCCATGAAAAATTTATAAAATTTCTTTTTTATTTCCTTTAAATTGAAATAATAATTATAGAATATATTTCTTCATCTTATTTATTTTTTAAACAAAACACCCATTTAAAAGCTTTTAAAACCCAAAAAAAGAGAATTTAACAAAAAAATATTCCCATACATATTTGAAAACCATTAGAAATGAAACAAAACATAAAATTGTAAATTAAATAGCAATATAGGAACCACAAGTCAAGAGATAAATAAAAAAATTAAACTAGATAAAGGGTGTCCAAAAATTAAAATATTGGGGTCAATGCAAATGATTATAGGATTAGAAGCCCCTAAACAAACTACTAATCAAGAAATATGTTCCATAGGCTCTAAACTAGGCCCTAATGTCTGAAGATCCATCAAATAATAATATAACATGGAAAAAGAGTATAAATATGTCAAGTCCCAATAAAGAAATAATCCCCTCAACTTACCTTCATCGAACTCACTAAGGAAACTCCCCTATCAAGAGTCTTAGTATTTAACTAAGGGACACTTTATATTATCTTTGAAAGCTAGTGTACCATGAATGATGATCTCCCACTTAGTTACCTAGGTTCTCATGACAAAAAAAGCAGTGGTGAGTGAACAAACCAGTCAAAATAAATAGTATTGAACAACAAATTACACTCCCTCACCTCCAACACCCATTCATAGAAAACCCCTATTTTCAAAATTACACTTCCATCTCATAAAAATATATAATACACCAATAGATAAAAATATAAGGGTTAATAAATGAAGATCCATCATGAAATAAACTGTTAACTCCCAATGATCCAAACATTCCTTCAATATCACACACAACATTTACATTTCTAAAAAAACCATTCAAAAACATGGATTTAATTCTCTCAAAACAAAAAAACCGTTAAAATCATTTCATTTCAATCAATATTATTTTGAAGACCCATGGATTCATTTCCATAAGGGATTTAGATTTACCTAAAATTAATTTCAAAGAATCATTTGAAATTCACAAGAAGAACAGTTTCATTCTATGTAAAAAATTACGTGATTTTTAAAAATACAGCAAGAATATAATATATTTCCATTTTTTCAAAAATGAATTTATAAATCATAACGACACAATGAAATTTGATAAAAAGAAATTTTATTTAACAACCACCTCAAATAAGTGTAAACCAATACACTATAAGTTGAAATGTGTCACCTTTAATGAAGAACAACTAAATAAGGATGGAGTCTTTAACATATTTCAAATCGACATCCTATTGTGTGTCCAAATTAAGTTGGTTACATGACCTCAACTATGCCTCCCCATATTATAGATACTACTTACTAGTAGTGTGATTGTGATAAATATAATTGAGATACTATACCCCCTAGTATAGACATAAAACATGGTGTAATAGTAAAATAGTAATAAATAACATTGTAATGAATAACAATAAAAATAAATGTATCAATTGACTCTATTAATCTAAAATGACCCTAGTTTGGTACCCATTGTTTAACTTCATGGTTCTGGGTACTGCCCAAAGGTTCCCCATACTCGGTTGGTCACATGACCTCAAGCACATTACCCTAAACACCAGAGGCTTCCGACTGGTAGTGAGGACCTTGGGTGTGATAGTGGGGAAACTATGACCTCATTGGTTGGGTAACATAATGGAAACAAAAAGATAATCGTAGTGGATGTAGTAAAACAATATAACAATGTAAACAGTGGAAGACTGATAGTAAAATCAACTATAGCAGATATATATAAATAAATGATTCATGTCACATGTGTCTAGGAAAGTAGCCAAACAAGTCACAATGTTCAATAAAAAATAGAAACCAAAACTACTGAGAAGTAAAAAAACTCCAACAGCATCACAAGTCACATCTTGGTCCCATTCTCCCCAAATCCACAATAATCATGTTCCAGATGTAGAAGGGTTCTTGACCTTATCTATACATACAACCATATAATATTTTTGGGACCAAACGCATAACCCAAATAGGGTGTGAGACGAATTAGATTAGGCAACCACCAAAATATCTGTGCATAACTATCAGTACATATATATATTAGGGAATATGCATAAATGAAGCAACAAACTAGGAAGTACTCAAAAGTAAACAATCCTATAGTTTTTAATTACATTCATTTAATTTATAGTTAAATAATCTAACCTCGAAAAGCATCCTAATATCTATATCCACTGTACAATAGTAACAATAAACATATTAGGAGACCATCTAACAAAACAAGTTAGACCGAGTCCAATCTTGTTATTTGGATTCGAAGACTCATCACAATCTTTGAATAATTTTTAAACAACCCTGTGGGAATGTTATCATTGCCTTATCCCTCTGTTTTAACATATAATCCTTTCAGGTATTAATAATGACCCTCTAGGAAAGCTCACATAGTCTAACCCCTTGGTGTCACATAATCATATAAATTTACAAACGACCACTTAGGTAGCTCTCACGGCCTTCATGGTAATAATAAAATATGATGATCCTATAGAAGCTCTCACAGTAAATGTCATGTGGTCCAACATTTATATAATAACGAACCTGTGGGTAGCTCTTATAGTCCAACCCCTCTGGACAATGATCCAAGGTAGCTCTCATAGTCAGTACCTCCGGTCAAACCTAAAAATAATTCATAATTAAAAGTCCCTAATTCGAAAGCTCTCTCTGTCAATTCCCTTGGTCATACCTTCATAATGAAAAACATATGTATCTCATATAAATATAAAACTCCATCCTAAAAATACTAGGAATGGAAAACATAAAATCCTAATAATCATTCTAGACCCAATGGCCATAACCAAAACAAACATGGGGAACACCTCCATAATCAAGTTAATAAACCTTATACATAAACAATAACCCTTTAACAATAAAAACACAAAATCATTCATTATAATGGGTTATATTCTGAAACACACAATACTGTAAACAATGATGTTCGGTAATTTTAGCATATGTGATCCAAAGAAAGCTATAAAAATGCACAAACCTCCTACCTCGATGTTCTACAATGATCACTCTTGAACGTCATCCCTCCGATCACTCTAGAACATCATAGATCTACAAAAATGTAAAAATAGTTAAACCTTGAATAACCCACATAATAAGAGTAATGAGGAAGAGAGGCTCAAGAAGAAGGAAGGAATCACTGATGGGATTATAACACACCCACCGAAGATTGAATTTGACCATGGATGGAGAAATGGTGGCTCAAAATTTGATCGTCGCTCCGGGTCGCTCCGGGACAAACTGATGTTAGAAACAGATTGTTCTGGAGATGAGACATGACCCTGATATGATTAATCAAATAAAAATATAATTACATGACATGTTCATTTAATGTACAGTCCATGTACTAGCCTCAACCAGTCCCTTCTTTAGGTGGTCCATAAGGCCATGTATTCGGCCGTTACACAGCCAGTACCAGGATACCTGCTGAAACTAGGTACATGACGTGTACTCAATTGTACAAGGAATTTACTTAGAAAATTTCCAATTCTATCTTTTTCCTTTAAAAAACATGAAATAATTAATCATACCTGAAATGAAGATCTGAGTTATTAGAAACCCCCCCTTAAAGATTTCATCCCCGAATTTCCATTCCAAGGGTGGTGTAGAAGAAACTTCAAACAACATGAGACAATTTGATCATATGTCGGCCTCCCTATCCCATGTCTCCACATTAATTTCCCAAGCATCCATAGAACATGTACCAGGGGAATAGATCTACCTCAGAGACCATTTACACTACGTTCTATGATCCATATATGGTGCTCCTCGAAGGATGCATCCCCCTCCAACTCAACCACATTGGGTTAAAAACCTGAGATGGGTCTGAAAATTAATGTCGTATCTAAGGAACATGGAAGCTGTCATGCATAGCCGAGTACCTATGTGGTAGCAGCAACTGATAGGCAATTGGACCGACTCTCTTCAAAACTTAAAATGGCCCAACGTATCTCGGTGAAATCTTTACCTATGTCTTAATCCTTTTATGTCCCAACCACAGTGTGAAATGTCGAAAAAGCTGATCTCTAACCTTGAACATCCTAGGTCATCTCCATCGATAAACATATGATTTCAGGAAAGACTGTGTAGTAACCATCCTCTTTTGAATCAACTCCACCATCTCAGTTGTTTCCTAAACAAGGAATAGTCATAGCATAGCTACCTCTCTTGCCTCTAGACAACATAGGGATGATCAGCATGACATACTATACAAAGCCTCATTATGTTCTATCTGAATCATCTATTGAAAAATGTTATTATAGATAAACACCACAAGGGGTATCTGTCTCTCCCAATAACCACTGAAATCTAGGATGCATGCTCGAAGCATGTTTTCCAAAACCTAAATCGTGAGCTCAGACTAGCCATCTTTCTGGGGATTGTAAGTTCTACTCAAAAGTACTTATGTACCCAAGGCCCTCAGTAGTCCCTACCTGACATGATAAGTAAAGCAAGCATCAGTATCTGAAACAATAGAGTAAATAACCCCATAAAAATGTAAAATCTCTCAGATGTACATCCTTACAAGATCAACAACTCTGAATGATTATTTTATTGGTAGGAAGTGTGAAACCTTCATGAGTCTGTCAACAATAACCCAAACGTCATCATTCCCTAGAGGTGACCTTGGTAAACCCATCACGAAATGAATCTTGACATCAAACCACTTCCAATAAAGAATGGGTAACTACTATAAAATCATTGCTGGTCACTAGTTCCCCTTCTTTACCTGCTAATAGGTGGTAAATCTTATTACAAAACGAACAACATTCATCTTCACACCTTTCCACCAATACGGATGATGTAGATATCGATACATCTTGGTGACACCAAGATAAACTACCTAAATTGAGGAATAAAAATCTTACAACAGCTCCTCACATATGTCTATTGACAACTATACATACCCATGAAAATTCCAGACCTCATCCTCACCTATGGTCCACCAAGGAGTAGGTTTCTCTCCTGACAAACTCTCCCATAGGACTAGGCCTTCATAATCTGATGGTTTCTTCATTCTCACTTGATCTAAAAGATTATAGGTAATAACCATAGAAGAATGAAATGTTAGTCCCTTTAAATTATGAACCTCTAAATGAATCTTAGAGAGTAGATCCATAAGATACCACTCACTGCTAGGCTACTAAACAGCCTGTATCTATGTCCTCCTGCTCAATGCATCAACCACTATTTTTCCATTTCCATGTTTATAGGCATGAATAAAGTAAAAGAACATAATGTACTCACCCCACCTTTTCTATCTCAAATTCAGATCACATTGAGTAAAGATATACTTGAGGTTTTTTTGTTAGTGTGCACCACAAAATGATCTCCCAAAAGATAATTTCTCCAAAAACACAAAGAATGAACAACTACAGCTAACTCGAGATCATGCACTAAATAATTCATGTCAGGTGTCTTCAAATGCTGAGACATGTACACAACGACTCCTCCCCCCTACACAAACACTACTCCACGAACGATATAGGATGAATCAATGTAAATTATGTAACCCTTTCCAGGATCTGAAAAAATTAGTATTAGTGTTGGAGACAATCTCCCTTTAAGATTTTGAAAAGTTTAATCACATGATTATGTCCACAAGTACTTCACAACATTCTTATTCAGGCCCGTAAGTTGCACTACTAAGTGGGAAATGCCCAGTATAATGTGCATGTAGAAACTAGTTAGCCCTAGAAACTCAGTAATTCAAAGGTGTTCTTCAGCTGCTCCAAGTAAACTACTTCTATCACTTTCCTTGTATCTACAGAAACTTCTATCTCTGAGATCCCATGTCCCAAGAAGTAAATCTATTCCATCCAAAAGTTTCATTTTGAGAGATTTGAATATAACTGATGCTCTATCAGTGTACTCAAAATGATCTCAAGATGGGTGGAATAACTATGTTGAGTGTGAGAGTACACCAAGATATTTTACATGATGACTAACAAAAAAGAATCCAAGTAAAGATGGAACAGTCAGTTCATTAGTCTCATGAAAATGGCTGGTGCGTTCATAAGACTGAATGGTATAACCAAATACTCATATAGACTATACCTTCTCTAAAAGGCTGTAAGAGGTATATATGATGTTCTAACATGCAACCAATGATAACTAGATCTCAAGTAAATCTTTGAGTACACTCGGTCTCCTAGAAGACGATCTAAGAGATCATCAATCCTCAGCAAGGGATTTTGGTTATTAACTATCAACTGATTCAGATTTTGAAAATACACACAATGTCTAAGGGTACCTTCTGACTTCTTCACAAAATAGATATGTGAACCCCAAGGAGAAGTACTAGGTCAGATGAAACCCTTTTCATATAACTCTTCTAACTGATTCTTGAACTCATCTAACTCTGATGTAGCCATCCTATAAGGAGTAATAGACACCGGCGCCACACCTAGAACAAGCTCAATAGAGAAATCTACCTCTCGCTCAAGAGGTAAACCTAAAAATTCATCTAGAAAGACATCTTTGAAATGTTCCACCACTTGTGGGAAGTCCATCTGTGATTTCCCTTGGTCGTCCAGATATAAAATAGAAATAGGCTATAATTGCTTCCATCCCAAGATTCTTGGGTCTAGCTCTGTTCGCCTGGACATCCAATACACGATTGTGTAGAAAATACCCCCCAATAGCGAACTGAAACTAACCCTAAGGTGATAGTAGTCAATGATGGATCAAAAGGAGACTGACCAGTCCATTATGTAAATGACAATGAAACATATCATATCTAAGACATATAGGTCATATAATAAGTGACACCCACCAATCTCAAGAGGGAACTCCTTGCACAGACATACACTAGTTGTCATAATGCCCAAGGTATTTTTTAGAGTCATAAAATTATCATCAGTGAAGATACAGATACTAAGGATATCCACAACATAAAAAAATATAAAACTATGGGAAGTTCCTATATCAAAAAGAGTAGATGATAAAACTAAGACAACTGGAATCATACCTCTAAATGTAGAGGGTCTGGGATCTTGATCTTGTTGTATCTACTCCATTGCAAAATTCTAACCTGTACCCTGGCCCTGTGACCCTGCATGACTACAATGAGCTGATCCACACTTCTATCGCTAAAAATCCATATCCTGACCAATATAGCCATGACCACCTCCTCGGCTTAACAAACATCAATTCTCTGACTGGTGAGAAACTAGTGGTCCTTCTCTAGAACATGGAGTTGGAGCAGAACCCATGTCACTCACTACTAGTGAGAATACCAAGAAAAAACGCTGAAGGTGACCCATCTTTCCACAAGACTGGTACTTAACTTGGCCTCTCGGGCAATTTGGTATCATATTCCCACTCTTCCAGCACTGGTATCATACCACCTGGATACCTAAGGAAACATCATGTGAAGGATCCCTACAGCGCTTCCTACCCTCAAATGAAGGAGTAATAGTCCTAAATGCAGAACTTCCCTGGATGATAGCTCCCAACTCCCTTAGGTTACACTCAATAATAATCTCTTAATTCTCTATAACTATCACTGAAGTCATCTTGAAGACATTAACCTATAATTCGATGTCAGAACTAACAACATCCTCAAATCAGCTAGCCAAAGATAACTCTTCACCTCCAATAGTAGGTGTGAATCACTATATCTCTATAAAACAAGAAGATTACACCATCATTGAAAGATCTCCCTGCTCATGAAGAAAGAACTCTCAAGATCGATCAGCCCTCAATGTCTCAAGATAGAAATAGTTATTTGAGGTCCAATGAAACTCATCCCAAGCCTTATCCCAATGACGTCCTTCCTGTGATATAACATTCCACCATCTCATGGAGGAATCACATATGATGTATGTTGAGAGCTTCACCCACCCCTCCATAGGTGTCTCTAGATGCTCAAAGATAGATAGCATGTCCTCCAACCATGAATCTATAGTCTGTGGTCCTCCATCCCGAAAAAATGTGGGAGGATGTTGCGGCTGGAACATCCATGTCATCTCAACCCAAGATGGGTTAGGATGCAGTGCTCCATGGAAAGTATGTAACAACCTCAAAAATCCTTCATGGAACTATGAATCAGCACATATCTTCGGTATAAGAGTTAGTTCCAAAACAGGCACGACAGGTGGATATGCTAGTAGTCCCTAATCTATTCTTTCTGGTGCCTTATCGTCGCCCTACACCAAGAATACAACCAAAGGATGTCTTGGTGGAATGAATCTTCAAGGTCATACACACACCTCCATTTAATATTATCAAGGATATAAACATAAAAGTACATTAAAGTAATATGAGAAGAAAACATTCTAGTTTTACCAAATAGGGTTACAAGTTGTGAACTAGGCCTACATGGCGTGTTCCATTAATTTTTATCCTGGCATCTACCTATTCCAAACCTAGTTTTGTAACACCCATACACATGACGTGTTCATCCATAGACATGTCGGGGACAAGAATTTCACCTCTTTCCCATTTTCTTCTACATGGCACGTACTACCCGATTCACTACTAGGTAACAATACACGGTTTGTTCACCCTACACAGGTCATGTACCATTTTGTTATAACCACCCTTGTCGTTAGTCACACGACTGGATACATAGTCAACTCTACACAATTCGCAATAATGGAACATAACGTGTACAACCTATGTTTCATCCACCTGTATTGACCATCACCTGGGTGGAGACATAGTTCTTACAACACAACGTGTACTCCCAGTACATGGAATGCTCCAGCAACCATTTCCCTACCCTATCTATCTTCTCATACAGTTAGTCACATGGTTAAAGACTACACAGCGTGTATATACAGTACACAATGTGTACTTAAGAAAAGTTGTTTCGTCTAGAATAGAATAACATATGGTGTGTGTTCATAACACCACACATCGTGTTGTTGGGGTATCCAGAAAATAAGCCTCTGAAACTTATCCAGAACTCCTGAAAACATATAATTTTGTCTAAGGAATGAGAAGTTACGACATGTTATATCTCATAATCCCGCTAATCAAAGATTGGCATTCTTATTCATATCAAACCTTGAAAAATTCAATTAAACATGACCCACCAAATTCTGATACAAGAGGACCCATAAAACATCAGGGACCAAAGTATGCAATTCATCTCAATGAAACCTTACATATTCCAATACCCTCTCAAAATGTCTGGTATTCTATCACAACTTCTATCCAAAAATCATGCATATATTTCACAATATCTATCACAACAACATGCAATCAGTAATTCACCCTAAATGGCATGACAAGAATGCATGACTTGTTATCTATAAAAATTGCCTATATGATGCACGATATGACATATGATTATCTATTTAGGTTTCAAAAGAAATTGAACATAAATAATATCAATGATAATATCACAAAATAGGTGAGTCGCCCAAAGATGAAATCAAATCAACTGTAAAAAATTCATGACCAAAAAAATTTCAATAATTTAGGTAAATTGTCTTATCAATGTACATAGGTAAGCTACACCCAAGAACAACTTATTACGAACTACCTATCACTTTTTATCCTTGTCTATAGGTTCCAAAAAATAAGTCAATGTATAAAAAAACCCCTATGATACTACGTTGTAACATCCCAGTTCCGGGTGCCACCCAAAGGTCCCCTGAACATGGTTGGTCATATGGCCAGAAGGAAAATTCCCCCAATCCCAAAGGCTTCCAACTAGAAGAGAGGGCCTTTGGTGTGATAGTGGGGAAAATATGCCCTTTTTGGTAGAGTGACATTGTGGAAAAACATATAATAGTAGTGGAAGTAATAAAACCACACCACAATGTAAACAGTGGAAGAATGATAGTAAAAAAACTGTAGTAGATTTATATATAAATAAATGATGCATGTCACATGTGTCTAGTAATGGAGTCAAAAAAGTCACAATGCTAGAATAAAAAACAGAAACCAAAGTACTGGGAAGTAAATAAACCACAACAGCCTTGCAAGCCTCGGCTTGTTCCCATGATCCCCAGCTCCAGAGCAATAAATTAGCTAACGTACAAGGGTGATTTCCCTTATCTTTATATGTAACCATATATTCTTTTTAGGCCCAAAATAAAAACATAAATAGGTTGTAAGATAAATCCCTTTAGGCAACCGCCAAAATATATGTTCCTAACTATCAGTGAATATATATAGCAGACTATATGCATAAATGGAGAAACATACTAAGAAATAATCAAAAGTAAACAATCCTAATGTTTTCAATTAAGTTATTTTAAATTTATTAATTACTAAAACCATTGAATAATTTAACCGAGGGATCTAGCCTAAGATATGTATCCCCTATACAATAGTAACAACAGACGTTTCAGGAGACCATCTAACAAAACAAGTAAGAACGAGTCTAAGCTTGTTCTTTGTCTTGGAAGACTCATCAAAATAATTCAAATAGTTAGAAACAATACTCTGTGAATTTTTTCATATCCCAATCCCTCTCGTTTAAAATATCATCCTTTCATGTATTAATAATGACCCTAGAGGAATTCTTAGGGAGTCTAACCCCCTTAGTCTCACATAATAGTATACATTTATAAATCACCACTAGGGTAGCTCTCACGGTCAATACCACCTTGGTATACATAGAAATAATAAAATTTGATGACCCTATGGCATCTCTCAATGTCAATTCCCTATGGTCCGACATTTATTTAATAACAACCCTATTTGTAGATCTCACAATCTAACCCATCTGTTCAATGAACCATGATAGATCTCATAGTCAATGCCTCCAGTAAAACATAAAAACAATTCATTATTAAAAGAAAATACTTCGGGAGGATCTCACAGTCCATTCCCTTGGTCATATCTTCATACTGTGAAATACATGAATCTCATATAGACAACAAATCCTTCCTAACAACACTAGGAATGGGAAAAAAATATCCTACCAAGATTTCTAGACCCAACAACCATAACCAAAACAAATAAGGGTAACACCTCCACAATCAATGTAATAAACTTTATTCATAAATAATAAGCATTTATCAATCAAAAAACCATATCAGACATCAAATTGTGTTAAATTCAAAAACAAGCAATACCATAAACAAGGGTATTAGACACTTTTAGAATATGTGATTCAAAGACAACTAAATAAAGGAATAATCCACCTACCATGATGTAGTACAATGATGACTATTGATTATATTCCCTTGAATCAGCATTGAATGTCATAGATGCACAAAAAGGTAAAAATCGTTCAACATTGAATAACCCACAGAGGAAGAGGAATCAGGAAGAGAGGCTCTAGAAGAAAGAAGGAATCGTCGGGGGAATTCCAACGCACCCATTGGAGTTCAAATCATTCCTTGGATAGAGAAACTGTGGCTCAGAAATTGATTATCACTCTCGGTCACTCTTGGATGAACTGAGGTTCAATGAAGATCATTTTAGATATAGGATGTGACCTCGGTCCGATTAATCAAATAAAAATAAAAATAAATGGCATGTTCATTTAGTGTACATGACATGTACTAGCATAAATAGGAACCCGCTTTGGGTGGTCCACATAGCCATGTACTCAGTCGCTAAACAAGCATTTCGTGGCTACCCATGGCAACTCTGTACACTGCGTGTACTCAAGAGTACCCAATGTGTACTTAGAAAATTTCAAAGGCTTTCTTTTTCCCCAAAAACAATCTAAAATAAAGATCCATATCTGAAATGAAGGTTTGGGTTCGTACACAATGTGGTCTCATCTCCAACTGTACCCTAATACATCAAGCTACAATTAAAAACATGGTACCTTTCCCTTGTCCAAATCTAAATCCACGTAATCTTCTTGGGTACCAAATATGGGCTTGAATAGGGTGTTAGTAAAAGTCAGTAATTTGATATCACTGTGTATAAACAAAGTAACATGATATTAATAGTAAGAAACAATGAATAAAATAGTGTATTAATTAATCAATTAATATATTATATAAATCAACCAATTTTGACACCATGCTAGAATATCTCTGAGCATGTAACACAACCATGACAACCCTAACTATGAACTATGGAATAATCACATAAATAGGCTAATCCCCCTATATAAGCATTTTTAAATCTAGGCCAAATATATAATCATTCCATTATCTCCAGGAATATTCTTATATATAATAATTTTAGAATGTATCACTAGTCCAATCCCACTATATGTGAATTTAAACAAGTATCACTTGGTCAAGCATGCAATATAAGCATTTCAACATGTACCACATAGGCCAGACCACTATATAATCATTTAATCATTTATTAGTATGTAAATACCAATATATATTCTTTTAAACACGTATCATTTGGATAATACCACTATATAATAATTTTATAAAGAAACTTCACAAGTTATAACAACAAAGATATCACAATATCACTTCACAATATTCAATGGTTAATTATCCAAATTACATTTATTTTCAGTTGAATATTAAAGTATATATCATTTTATCAACCACAATATAAATATCCCATAATCTAGTACCAAAGTTATTCTATATTAGAAAATAACATAAATCTCATGTTATTATAAATACACTTCAATCTATTTTCGAATTCATTATTTATCCAAGGTCTGCTCAGCCAATGGATATCCAAGATCTGTATTTTAAATTCCAATAAATCCAAAGGGATAAATGAAATATTTCAATCCATTATTATTCATCATTCATTAATAAATTTATTAATTCACATGTTGTGTTACCACAATCCCATTATTTTACATAGATGATAGATTTAATAGACTATAGGGTTATGGTTTATACCACCTACCTTTATAAGGAAATAAACAAAGCACTTCCTATGATAAAGGATAACAAGAATGAAGGTATAAAAGATCAAAATAAGAAACCTTGATCAAACATGATCATGATGAACACCCAAACCAAAATTTGGTCAAAATGAAACAACTTTCACAATGAGGAATACTGGAAGATAATAGAAAACCTATGTAGAACATCTCAATAGGGATAATGTGTGTAAATATGATGTCTATAATAGATAAATGTGATGAAAATTTTATTAGAGAAACTTATATTTTGAGAGATGAGAGGGTTATACCAAATGAAAATGAAATTCATACAAACCACCCTATTTAAGAAATTGGAGCCAACAAATACATGATGTGTGACCGTCTTTCACATTATGTATTTCTTGTTTAAAAGTTATCCTAAGAAACCCATATCAACAAATTAATTTAACCCTGTTTGAAAATTTCACATCATTTAATGGATTAATGATGCATATTCATTTCATGTCATGAACATGGTATATAGATTGTTTCAAGAAATAGTTACATGTAATTTAAATCATTCACTTGGTGTGTAATTGATATGTAGAAATATCTCATATTGTTTCCAATTTAAATAACTAGAACAACCTCTGAAGACATCCAAGCTCTCTAGAAAATCACATAGGCATATTTTACATATTTATACTCAGACTCTTTTAATTAAAAAAATCATCCATCCCTGAAATCTAGGCCATTTTTCCTAATAATAGCTCTCTGTCTCTGAACAAGAGTCAAACACCAAGGCCCAAAGAAGAAAAAAGATGAAAACAAAATAAGTTTTATAAAAAACTGATAGAGAAACATACCTAGAAAAAGGACGGATATTATAGAGACCAATGCATATAAGATATTGACAAATAAAATACACCAAAGTTAGTTCTACTCTAAAGCCTAAATTAGATAACAAGAAACCTTATCTTCACAAAAGAATTAAAAACTAAGTAAAACAGAGGGAAAAGGGATAAATAGTGTTTTAGATGAGTATTAAATTGGAAATATAGATCCAACATGGGAATAATACAATAGAAAATCCATGTAGGTAGAGAGAAACAAGGGGGAATGTGTAGTGGAGTCCATCTCAACATATATGAGTTTAGGGATTTGTAAGATTATAATTAATGAAAGTAATCTTAAAGTTTAATAAATTTTAAAAAACTAGATAAAGCGCATGGTTTGAACATATGTTTTGAGAAAACAGTGTTCCAACTATGTATATATGCACTTACACACAAGACTAAATCACACACTGTCTAGAAAATCCTTATGTGGTTGGAAAACGATGTACCGACTGTAAAAAATCTCAATATCACCTAAAAAATACCTCACATGGTTGTCATATGGTTACTCCTATCTATGTGGGCTAGCCATACAACACCCAAAAATGTTCATAAACCTCAAACATCAAGCATGAAAATTAATGAATCTCAAGAAAACTGAAAATAAAAAAAAATAAAAAAACCAAATATAGAAACAAGTTGCTTCTCCAAAACCATTATGGATAGACGATATAGGTATATTTAAATAATTTTGGTTTATTTTATATCGATACTTTAGAATTGAATCTCATAATTAGATTTTTTTAATTTAAAAATTGAAATTCTATTCATCCTCTTTTACTTGTTAATTTTATTAATATATAAATCCTCTTAAAAATGGTGTCTCAAAAAATTAATAAACATCATTTATAATAATAAAAAATATATTTTCTAGATAAATAATATTTTATAGGTATTTCACCAATTTTATTCTTTCATAAAAGACCAATCCCTCCATTATATTGTGGGAAATTGACTATATAAGCACATATGACATTGTTGTTCCAAATTCATCATTTAATATCAATTTATGTTTTTTAGATTTTTTCCTTTCCTATATTGAAATATATTTATCATTTCATGCATCCTCATCAACTGCATTATAGAAATTCTTAATATTAGAATTTGAATCAAAATTAGCATGATAAAGAGGAAGAGTTGATTTGAATATTTTATGAGTATGTTATTTTTTCAGGGTGTAAATGTTTTTTTGATGATCTACTAAATTTCAAGTAGTATCTACCAACCATCTAAACCTGTTAATGTAATATGCTCATAAAAAATTTGAATATAGAATCCAAACTTATTTTGTATATATTTAACAGGTGTGAATTTTGGATCATCTTTAATCAATTTGAGAAGTTTAATTTTCTACCTAAACACCACCACTACAGTTCCCTGGTCTCCACTTAGTCAAAAACTATCTTTACCCATATTATTTTTTTATTATTATATGTAATTGAAGTCTTTTTTATTTGAATAATATTATTCATAGAATTAAAAACATCCAATCATTCTATTGATATATCCAGTATAGAACAAAGTGATTCCATCTTTTAAGAAATCCCCCTAGGTCCCAATTCCAGCTTTCCATCAATATGACTACCATATATGTCTTCCATTAAACTAGAAAAGATGTCAACTATCATGGGATTAAGGGAATTTTCATATAAAATTTGTATCTTCTCTTCCATTATAACCTAATATTTTTCCACATTATAAATAATTCTAAAATAAATAAAATTGTTCATCATTTTCTATAACGACAAGCATCCATTTGAAACTTTCCTTTTTGAAGTCCCACAAACTCCAAAATCTGTAATATTTAATAAATAATTTTATTCCAAGACTTAATCAAACAACAGTGGAAATTAATTTTTATCACCCTTGCCTTTAATTTCAAATATATTAACCATCTAAAATGAACTATTTTAATCCTTGATCAAAGAAGGAGTTATCCCAATATTATTAGAAGTGATCAAACTAATAACCTTCCTGGAAGGTTAAATAGACTATTGAAAATTTGTGGGCCTCACTATTTCTAGGTAGATAAATTTATCATCTATTAATCCATAAATTTATCACTCATGTTACAATATATATATACATAAAGGTATCCCTAGCCTTTTCAATTAGCAAAAAATAGAACCCGTTATTCCTAAATAATAATTTATTTAAACATATATTCATATTCTATTTCAAGATAATGTAAATAGAGAGGGGATTCATAAAGTCAATATCTTTGGAATTACATGAAACTATATGGTTTTAAAATTTAGGTTCCAATGATTTGGACATAATATATACCCAATGGAGTAATCCAACGCCTTTAACATGGTTTTTTTTGAATATTAGGGGATAACCCCATAGATTGACCAATACTATTCTGAAATACGAGTGCTAAAAAATTATAAATTAATGTACCATGAATGAAATAAAAAAATTTGTTATTTTAATGCGCATGAAAATTTTATCTATGCCTCTATAAATTCATTTTTTAAACAAAATAGTCAAGAATGTGATTAGAATATAATAGAATAGCCGACACATGATTCAAAAATTGCCAATATTTATGGATTTATTTCCAAAAAATAATCCAGTAAAGCCATAATAGTGTCAAAATGAGATATAAATGAGAAATTTAACAATTATAATGAATTAATAAGTATCCAATGCATGATTTAAAAAAATCCACTATCATAAAACAAAAAATCATTCATATCAACCATATTAGATAGAAAAACAAAAGATATTATAGATTTGTGCGAGTCTTGAATACATATTGAACCCCAAATTTTTAAAGGATGTATTATTTTTTTTATTTTTATAAAATTGGATAGAAATTATAAATATAAACAATGGGGTATATTGGTTTGATGAAATTTAATGGAAATAAATGTTTAGAAGTTGGAATTTTTAAATGTATATTATTTGGGTTTAATGAGGGAAACACAAAATTGTTGCATAAAACCCAATATTAAAACGTTAGATTTTTATTTTTTGGGTTAAATTATGAAATATAACAATTATATAAGAAATTTTCCTGAAAAATCTTCAATTTTCTGAAAATGAAGATATTCTTTCATCATTCATTGGATTTTAAAATTGTAAATTTAAAATAAATTGGAAAAGTCAAGGTCAATGTCATGTTAATTGTGACAAAATAGAATCCATGAATTTATAAATAGGCCTATATAATATTATCATTCTCTTATGATGTTATTTCATAGCCAAGTAGAGAATTCATCCCTTTAAACCTTCATTTTATAACTTAATTTTCCATGTAAATTTTTAAGATTATTTACGGACCATATATATGTTAATTGTAAAAAGATAAGTTCAAAATAGGATCTCAACTTCATTAGAGAATAAATATTATTTAGAGTATATTTTTGGGAACTGATATATTTCTAATTGAAACTATTTAAGAGATATGTGATACTGGATATTGGGTAAACCAATAGAAATTTATTATCAATATAAAAATAGATATGAATAATGCTAAAAAAATTATCTCTATTAGGGATACCTAATCTTGTATGGTGTATAAAATTTAAATGATAGTAAAAAAATTGACTTTATTTATTTTTGATTGATGATAAAATTATTCATTTTCTTTAGGTTATTTTAATTATAGTGAAATTGACCTTTTATTTAGTCTACATATTCAATTTGAGAATGATTCATGGAGTTCATGTCATATTGGATTGTAGTTGGTACTGTGCATGAATTAAGGGATGTACTTAGAAGATAATTTTAATATCATATATTGAATAAAGGTTGATCAGGAATTAGAGATATATATATAGTTATATCATAGATTTTATTAGTTTGAATGAATAGCATCTGTTCACAATTTATCTTATTTTAAAGATATTCTTATATGATTTTTCATAACATTTTGGATTACTTTTTTATGGTGTTTTATATTTCTGAATTTTTCTAATATGAATGACTTTGACATTATTCACCTATACGTGAATGGTTTCATTATAATAATTTAATTGATTGAATTTGACTAAAATCCATGGTTAAAACATAGTGTCAATATACATTTATTTTTAGTGTGGAGTTTAAGGTTAGAGTTTGATTTCTTAGGGATTGATATTTTTATCAAGGTTTTTTAAATTTGTTTTTTTGTTTCATAATATGTGTATCTATCTCAGATAATATTTTTTAAATAGGTTTTTAAAATCTAAATCAATTCTATAAGAGTTTTTTTACTTCCAGGGGAAAATGTTAGTATTATTATGGTATAATTGTAACAACCTCTTTTTATAAATAATTAGAACAAATTTTTTTCAAGTGTATGGATATAAATGGGTGAAAATTATATAATTTTTTAATTCATTATATAAACTTCATATTTTGGTAATTGTGGAAGTATATTATGCAAGTTGATTTTTGCAATCTAGTGGAAAATTTCTTGTTGGCAGTATGGTTTCAAAAACTATGAATATTGAACACACATTCTCTAACAACCGTCCTGAAATTTTATTTTCAATTATTAATCCACAAAGATTGTTATTTTTATATTTAATTGGGATTTTATAAATCAATAAAAGTTATTTTATAATATTTTTAAGTGAAGAAAAAAATTAAATTTAAATAAACTGATTTTTCTATTTAGAAAAGGAAATTAATTATTTTTGGAAATTATTTATATTATTTTAATTTTATTTACCAATTCTTGTAAATAATATTATTAAAATAAAAATAACTATACTTATGTCAGTGTATTTTTTATAATTGTTATATATTTATTATTAATATCATTATTAGCATTTTAATTTTATTATTTGAGAATTATAATAAGTGGGTTTGATGTGTGATATTAATTATTATATGAATTATAGTGTATTTTTATAAGTTAATAATAATAATAATAATAAAATGAGAATGAATCACACATCTAATCGAGACTATACACCATTCATAAAGTATAAGTAAACAAGTATAAGGGATATTTTAGTTACACAAAAATTCTAATGATCATAAATTAAAAACTAGATGTATCTCAAGCATCAAAGAAAAAATTCCAAGAGAAACACTTCATCACTGCATACCTTGTCACTGCCGATGTGTACTAAAATAAGTCATCTTAAGGATCTTCTCCCAAATATCCTATCATAGTGTCATCTTGAAAGGGAATAAAATTATATTCCCCAGAATTTTCTTCCAATGGAGTGAGTTAATTAAAATATTGGATCTAGTAGCTCTTGTTATATTTAAATGAGAATAATCTATCTTTTTCCATGATTTTTGGAAACATCATTGTGGAACCTTCAACATAAAAAATATTTTCCAATTTATAATAATAAGAAATGGCATGTTACATGATTGTATAAAAGAAAACACATAACCCATAAAATATTTATCAGAACAAACAGTGATACATGTATATAGAAAGAATCAAAATATGAAAGTATAATGAAATTTATAACCATAAAAAAATAGAGACCAAGAAATATTGTGAGATATATATTGTTTTAACCGAATAATTTTTTTAACCTTATTTACGTTGTAGATTATTTCACATTCTTTTTCATACATTATGTTCCTAAAACTATGAAATCACCAATCCCATTGAACCAATACACTATAGTTTCCAATCAGGTTTAACATTGTAGTCCATCACAATCAGTGCCTTTATAAATACAAGCCACACATTTCTTAAATAATAGATATATAAGATCATCATGAGGAATCATCACATTTTGGAACATAAATTAGACATATTTTTCAAATCCATTTTTTGGATTAAAAAAATTCAATTAATTATTATTCTAGATATACATTATCCAAAATACGTTATTCTTCTGAACCATACACCACGATATGAACCCACTATAGTCATCCCATCATTATACCTACAAATAACCAATTTATCCATCAAAGACATATCTTATGCAGCCAATTTACTTATCATGAAAGAACTTAATCTAATAAAACCAACAAAGTGTAATGATTATAAAGAATAAAATTAAGTATAAAGTAATCAAAAAGAATATTTTTCATGTATTTGAAGTTGTAGACCCAAAAAATATTTAATTTAAGAACAAATTTCATAGTGTAAGGGTCTTTGCGAAACCATACTAAGATAACGTTGTTTAATTATGTAAAATTCTCAATAAAATAGCTATTAAATTGTAATTATAACCCCTTTATCCCATCATATACATAAACAAATTCCAACATGTAAATCCAACTGAAGTCCCAATGCACCATACTTCAAAATTGAAGATAAAAAATCAAGGTAAAAAAATTTCAACTAGTACTATAAATTTATAATATAATATATCATACAATTGGGGAAAAGGTAATCGAATCCAAAATAATTTATACCCATGTAAGGTTTTTATAATCCATATTAGGATTAATTTCTATCTCATTGTCAATATTAGAAGTAATATTATCACTAAATCAAAGATAATCATCAATAATAACCAAATCATTGTCATATTTTTCCAAAATAATTTTATCTTATTCTTAAATACATTACTATGAATTATCACATTGATTATCAGGATCCATAAGATAATCTTTTTTTTCAAATTATTCCTTGTAGGAAATCTATGGATGCAATCAAGACCCTACACAAGATAATGTTATAACCATTTGCTTTTGTAAATTTGAATAACTATTGTGATATCTTATATTTTGTTGTTTCATATTGTAATATCCATCCACTTATGGAACTTGTTCTGTAACTTTTCTTTCACTTCATAGAAAATATTGTGGCAATATATCATTACAATTAATTTTATTTCATTTAGGTGACTCAAAATCCAAGGAAGAATATTCTGATTTATGATCCTTCCTTCGGTCAATATGAAAATGAATATTATTATTTTCATCATTAAACTGATACCTATATCCAATATCCTATCGTAAGGGAGTAACATTTCATGTATTGACTATAAAATAAAAAAAATATCATAAAAATAGTGAATTTTTTTTGAGACTTGGAATTTAGATTCACCCCTTTAGAATTATGATATATTGAAGATCCAGGCTGATCCTTTGGTTTATGATATTTCAATCCTGGTTCATTCAAGTCATAAAAAAGTTCAATTTGGTAGTTTAAATAATCCCCTTCATTAGGATTTAGATTAAATGCAACATATTTTTCATCTTTTAGTTGTGATGGGCTCACCTAAATATTTCCAATATCTGATGATGGAACTGAGCTATTTTTGCTTTATTAAGATTATACACCCTATATTATTATCATATTATTCTTATTATCTCATTCATTGACATCATGAACCCACATATGTTTGAAATATTATTCTGGTGATTGAAAATTCATATTCAAATAGTCATTTTTAGTTTGACGAATCAATTTATACTCAGAGAAAATTGAATTTATTCATTTACTATACATTTTTATAGTGAAATTATTATCATGTTTTGATATAAAAACATCATAAATAAATTCCATGTTCGGATAAATTTCACAAAAAATTATGGAAAATAAAAAAAAGACTAACATAGTATGATGATCGATTTTAAGGGGTATCATGATTGAAGATACCAGATCATGAATGGTTTTTCAATTATATAATGCAAAATTAAGATCGTATATTCTCACCTATACTTTAGCCTAAGATTTGTAAACATTAAATAGATTAAAATTGACATCTTAATACCTAGTTTGAGGGAGACAAGGCCAAAATACCATAGATCGACTCATTAAAATATTTTTTAGAAATGTGATATAAAATAAACATTAATGAATTGGAATGAAATTACTCTTATTAAAAATTTTAATTTATGTTACCCTTCATGTGAACTCAAAAATAATAAATGGTGTTCACCTATAGGTAAAATAAAATGAGGTATGATTGAGTGGAGACACATTTGAATCCATTCTTCAATCGATTCATTATTAGTAGAAACATGAAAACAATTCCTTTTTGGAAATTTTATTATATGGAATGTAATTTATATTGATGGAAAAAATTAGTGAGATTAAAATCATCTATTTTTACTTTCATTTATGAATCATCATTATTGAGAGGGAAAATGAGATCAAAAATACATTGTGTCCAATGGATTCATGTTTCATCAAGTCATCTGCACAGTTTAGGGCTTCAATGTTATATTTTTTTACTAAATATTCCCATAAAAACATCCTAATAATAAAAATAATAATGCTTATGTAAATAACAATAATCATTATCCTTTTCAAATTAGGTAGTGGGATTATAATACAAAGAGAAATTGATAGACACGTTCCATGGTTGGTCTTGCATGGATTAGAAATCACCCCCAGAAGACAGAGCCATACTATTGTGTTTCTAAAACACTCTACTATAGTGTCCCGCAATATCTGGAGTTTTAGTGATCAAGATATAGTGTGCATAATAATACTACACCAACGCCTATAGGGTGATCTATGTTAGTACATGCATCTTAAACTCAAAAAAATCACAATATTGATACCTGGACTACAAACCTCTAAGATTCATGTTATAATCCATAAACACTTGGATATGTTATTTTCTAAATTATTATTATTATTATAGTTTTTATTATTATATTTATTATTATTCTTATTATTATTTTTATTACATTATTATGTGTTTTTTAATTGGAAATGGGAATATTAATTTTGAGAGAGGGGGTCTTCCTTATGTGTGACTTGGGAGTTCGTAGGGCTTAGAGTAAATGATTTTCTTTCCTTATTCATCGAACCATTATTCTTATATAGACCATAACATAATCTCAAGATCAAATCCTATTGAGAGTTTCCTTTTTTTAGGCATCTCCCCTTCATCCTATTGTCCCTTTCCATATAATTTTCTTAATATAATTTATAATATAATAGGTATTTTCTTGTATAAAATATATCATTTTTATGAGTTATTTTGATAAAAATTAATGATAATCTTGAGACAAACCCAATATATTTTATTTGAGGTCATGATTCATGATTTCATTGAACAGTGAGTCTGTCAACACTTGGTCCTTGATAAAATATATTATCTTCCTTGAACAAATTATAATAATTATTTTATTATTTACTAAAAATAAATTATCCATTATAGAAATTTCATGTTTGGTATTTACTTGTATATACCAGATCCGTGAGGTTGGTGGTTCTATACCACTTTCATTATCTGATATAACGATTGAAACATGTTTTTTCAATATATTTATGTGTTCATAAATTTTATTGGAATAAAAAGGCTTTTGATGGAATATATTTATTATAAAGAAAAGTTTCAAGAAATATATTTTGAGGTACAAATTCCATGACTGTAAATTTTATGGACACATTTTATTTGATTATAATTTTATAATGGATTTCATGGTTGTATAAAAATTCTTTTTTATATAAGGTTGTGGTAGGTCTTTAAAATACAATTATTTTAATTCATATAATCATGAAACTTAGTGGGGGAAAATTTTGATAAGTGTAAATGTTTTCATGATAATATAATATATCAATTGATTATTTAACAATAATTTGGAGATTTTCCACAAAATATGAGATTAGATAGCGTAAAATGAGTGTTTCAGATATTATAACACATGTATTTAGTTGGAACTTCTTGAGATCCATTATGTATCTAAGTGAGAATACTAGGGAAGAGCTATATTCTATGTATGACCATTATCTTGCTAATATAATTCTCTTCATTAGACATAGAATTTACAGTATGTGATTTTTGAATCAAATCATAACCAAGTAGGATGTTTCAATAAAGTCAAGGCCAATATTTATCTTTTAAATATTGAGGTATTATCCCATTGAAATATGTAAATTAGTCAAATATGTCTTTTGAATGTTATTATAATATTGAATATACCCCTAAATTTTAAATAAATCTTTTAAATTTTTATATTTTTTTGAATATAAACATAAGTATTTAAATGTCTTTTTTAAAATAGCAATATTGATTTATATTTTGAATAGAATTTTTATAAAACCCATATGGGTAATAATTATTAAATGTATTTATATACTAACCCATTTTATTTGGACATTGGTTTTATAGGAATAAGTGTTTTTATAATTTGGAATTTAGTTAATGAAATGATATTGTTCAAAGTATTATTCATTAGAGTTATGTATTTCCATATATAAAAAGAAATTTTCGTTGGAATTCTTGGGTGGATTTTTTCTATTTAGGCCTTAAAATAAAAACTTCTTTTTTATAGTTACATAAATATTATATTATATTGAATTTATTTATTATTATGTATATATTTTTATTATCATGTACAAATTTATCAATTTTGTTTATTTTACACATTGAAGAAAATAAAATTTATTGATTTTTGGTAACTAAGGGAAAAAACACCCCCCGTAGTGTATTATCATCCTTAATCACTAATTGATAGCCTTTAAAAATTAGGGGGAACATGCACTAGGTGATTGGTGGGTCAACATAGTTATGTGATAATTCGATTTAGTTTGTTATTGAATAAGTCTCTTGAATATAAAAATTATCAACAAAAAATAGATCATTTTTTTCAATTAAATCCATTAAAAAAGAATGTAGACCTATATTAAAAAAGTTTATAAATTTTATGGGGTATAAGTAAAATCAATTAAAACCCTTAAAAGGATTTCAAAAAATATAAATACAATAATAACGTAATGAATTTTTTTAGGAAAAATTCTCAAAAATATCTACAACCCAATAATAAAAGATTTTTAAATTAGATATTATCCAGAAAACATGTTTGTATAGAAATAATAGACTTCCCAAATGTAAATAATGTTTTGTGATATTTAATGTTTTGAAATGTTTTCTTCGTGAATATATTATTTATATATTTTTACTTTTAAACAACCCAGTTTACCCACAGCTTAGCTTTTCTATCTTGTATAAGATCAAACATTATTGTTTTTTCATCATCACAATTTCCATTACTTTAAAAAATGTTGTAGAATATAATATTATATACCTTGTTGATATCATGAGAATCATTGTTCATGTAAAATAAAATATTAATTAATCAATCGATCAACTAAAGTGATAGTAATGGAATAATCAATGATATCCCATTCATATTGAAATATTAATGGTGTTTCAATATTTGGAAGTGAAAGGAAATTCAATCAATGATGGAGATGCACCTGTCCAGTACTCTCATTACATGTGATAATTATTGATACCAATTGAGATTATCTAAGATTATATTTCATGTATCTCAAATTATTTTCATAATTTAATCCTTACACCACGCAATTAATCTCACAATCCTTGAACCTAAAGGTTTAGTATCTTCATGATTATTACCATAATATATCCATATAAAATTTATAAAATATTCTAAATTTTCCACATGAACCTATATATTTTTCATTAGGATCATGTGAAATAAAATAAGGGGGGCCCTCAAATGATTAGTGATGTAAAACTCTGAATAGGGTGAACTATGGAATCATTAGAGATAATCATAATAAAAGATAATGTATCATATGTTGAGTCAAAAGTTATCTATTTTTCTTCTTTATTTTGTTTTGGAAATCACAAATGTCTTTTCAATTGTATCGTACTGACTCTGTCAATCGTATCATACTAACTCTGTCAATCATATCGTACTGACTCTGTCAATCGTGTCATACTGACTCTGTCAATCGTATCGTACTAACTCTGTCAAATGTATCATACTAACTCTGCTATTTATACATTCATTACTTATTTTGGTACATAGTGAAAAACACTTGTTTCATATGAATCTTACTATTTCTTATCATCGACATATATCTTGTTTTAACCAATACGATGTCGTTGAGTTAGTTACAAACTAATCAAAACGATGTCGTGCTTTCTGTTTCAATATGACTATTATGATGCCAGGTGTCCAATTACCTCCGAGTTTTTTTGGAGAAATATGACCGTTGGAGGAAATGTGACCGTTGGAACCCGAGGTCTATAAATAGGAGGTCATTTGAAGTAGAGGAAGAATGAAGAGAAACTTTGTGGAAAAATTGTGATACTCTACTTCTATCAAGTTCTAGAGAGAGAAACTGTGACTTCTCTCATCTACTTTGTGTGTCCGATCATCGTATCTAGGGCTTTCAAGTGATTGAAAGACAGAGGTGCCGATTACCTACAAAATCGAGGGCTTATAGGGATAGGCAGATGGACGGACCGATCATCTTATCGAGGGATGTCGAGGATAGGCAGACAGACATTCCGATCATCATATCGAGGGCTGCCAGGGATAGACAGATAGATAGTCCGATCATAGTATCGAGGGCTCACCAAGGTGTTGGTGAGACAGACCTTTTATCCTAGGTGAAAGGATAACCATTCTCTTTGGGTTAAAAGAATTGTAATTCTTTTACATTTCCACTGCTAAAGGTATTAGAAAGGAAATTGTTTTTTGTTTCCATTTCTATCTCTTATACATTTGTAATTGGTTAAATTACATCCATTCTATTACATATTGTATTGATTGATTCTATATGCTTTAAGGTAGAATCATTCATCTTTATATTACTCTGATTATTGTTTTCATCGTGAATACAATTTTTTTACATTTCATTAGTATTACATTACATCATACCATTTATATTCAATACAACTGTGGGTGTTTTTGTTTGTATTAGTTTAATATCATTTAAACTAATCTCTTAAGTGCTAAAACTCAAAGGTTTTTAAACCTACAATACCATCATACCTTTTACAGAGAAAGAATTTTTCAGAGAAAGGTTAGTTTCCCGAGACTTTTTTTATTCGTAGGATTCCACAATCAGAAGAATCATTCTGTTTCAAGGATGGGAGCATTTATGTGTTGAGAGACCTATTTCTCAAGATCGGGTTCTCTTTGATGAAGTCAGTTCTATAAAACCGTATCATTCGACAAATACATGACTATCAATTTTGTTGTGTACGATAGAAAGCTTTCTATGTCTTTGAAACAAGCGGCTCATTTTATGAATGTCCCAATAGAAGGGGATTCTTTCTTTCCATCTCATAAACTACCATAGGAAGTTGGTACGTTTAATAGATAAAGTGATGAAAAATAATTGTTTGTTATAAATGAAGAGAAGAGAAAAGTGGATCATCTTTCTCCGGACAATCTCTTTGTGACTTTATGGATGCAATGTTTTCTTATCCCAAGGAAAGGGGATAGAGAAACACTGAAAGTTTCTGATATTTTTATGCTTGACTATCTTGTAAATATGAGAAAAGTAAATCTCATGGGGTATGTTTTTGAAACCGTTAAGAATGTCAAGACAGGAGGAATTAAGTCCTAATTGATTATGTATCTATCCATCCTTACAATGTTTATTCTTGAGAGCATGAAGTTTTGCAACATTCCTTTGAAAGGAAACCTGATAGATCTGAAGCCATCTTGGATTAGTAAGAGTACGATCAAAAAGCTGAATGTTTGTTTTGATCCAAATTCAAAACTTTTTATAAGATATGTAGAAGCTGAATCGGCTCAAAATCAATTGGCACCTATGCCAGCCAAAGACATTACTTCTCTTGTTGTTCCTCAGAAGTCTGATCCTCAAACCAGCTCAAAGCCAAAGAAGAAGCCTAAGTACAGTAAGGAAGTTGTAGCCAAGTGGAGAAAGGATAAGGAACAAAGAAAGGTAGGTGATCCAAAGTTTGGACTTGATCCAGCCGAAGCCTTTGCTGAGAGATTAAGGGTTGAGGATACACTTCAGGTTGAAAAGAAGAAGAAGGTTCTTTTGAAAAGAAAAGCACAATAATTTGATGTCTATAAATTCTTGAAAGCAGTTGAGGAAGCTAGTGCTCAACTTACCACAGAAGTGCATCAAGATCCTATCGTACAGAGCCTTCCTGAGAAGGAAAAAAGAAAACAAATGATGGAAGAGATAGAAGAAGTGGAAGAGGAGGAAGGAGATTTTCTTTTATAATTATTTCAGAGTTCGATGAAGAGTAGGGAGGAATCGGTTCAAAAGCTGAGTGAAGGTGTTCAACAAAACCATCATGTCGATCAGGCACCTTTTGAAACTTCTAAAACTCCAGATAAAACACCCCTCAAGTAAAGCAAGGTGCTCAATCTTCTCATACTGAAAAAGTTATTGTCATCAGTGACAAAGTAGAAGAAATAAAATAGAAAGAAAAAGAAAAAGGAAAATAGCCAGTTGTTGACTCAATCTGATCAAATGAACTGGCTTCGTACGACGAAGATACTGATTCGGAACATACAATTTCTCTCAAGAAGAGTGATTATATTGTCCATGTTTTGAGAAAGGTTGAGAAGACCATTCCATATTTCCCTAGGCTGGAAGGGAAGATTGATTTTATTACTGATAATCAAAAGAAGAAGTTTGGTTTTGTAAAAGAATTAAGAAAGAATGTTTTTTCAGTTGAAGCCGATTTGAAAGTTCTTTCAGAAAGTTCGGTTGCTCATAAGAAAGCCTGTAACAAGATGATCAATTGGCCGTACAAAAAAAAAGCTCAATCAATGATCATGAGTTAGCAATTGAAGATATAAGAAGGTTGTCAAATGAGCTTTCAATCGCTTTCAATAAGCTTGACAGAGAAACGGTTGAAAGGTTGAATCTTTTGCCTTCCCAATGAGCCGATGTTCCCTCAGTAAAAGACTTGCAGGAGAGAATGAATGCTTTTCAGGCTGAGTTTTTGAAGGATTCATCATTCAATGATGAAATAGTTCTCTTGAAGAAACAGAACTCTGGGTTATCAAAAGATAACAAGAATTTTCAAGATAGAATTGATTCTCTTGAAGAAGTAATCAAAGTTCAGGAAGAGACAATCAGAAATCAGGATCAACTCTTTGCCGATTAACAAGACCTTCTCAGGTCTCAGGGTGATGCTATTTCTGATGACAAGAAGGATATCAAAAAGATAAAGGCATTTTTTCATGAGATGATCAAAAAGGAGAAGGAAAGAGAAAACAAGTAACTTGTATTTGTTCTCAAGTTTAGTGTTGTTTGTTATCGTAATGAAATTTCTTTTATCCATTGTCTTGTATTTTTTTTCTAACTCTTTCAGACAATTCATGTTTATCCCTTTCTTTTTGTAAACCACAAAGGGGGAGAATGATTCATAAATGGGGAGAATGTTTCATAAAGGGGGAGAATGTTTTACAAAGGGAGATTGTTTTAATCAAATGCTTCAAAACCAAAGAAAATCTATGAATACAATCCTTAGGGAAGTGTACACCTAAGGGGGAGTTAGTTGTATTCAAATTCATATTCAAGAGAGTTTCCAATAACTCAAGGGGAGATAAGTATTTCTTGTTATATTTACTTGGTGTGTTGTGATTTCCAAAAAGGGGAAGATTGTTGAGTAAAAAGTTATCTTTTGACTTCTATATTTTGTTTTGGAAATCACAAATGTCTTTTCAATCGTATTATACTGACTCTGTTAATCGTATCGTACTGACTCTGTCAATCGTATCGTACTGACTCTGCCAATCGTATCGTACTCACTCTGTCAATCGTATCGTACTTACTCTGACAAATGTATCATAATGACTCTGCTATTCATACTTTCATTACTTGTTTTGGTACTTAGTCAAAAACACTTATTTCATATGAATCGTACTATTGCTTATCATCGACATATATCTTGTTTTAACTAATATGATGTCTTTGAGTTAGTTACAAACTAATCAAAACGATGTTGTGCTTTCTGTTTCAATATGACCGTTATGATGCCAGGTGTCCAAGTCCCTCCGTGTTTTTCGGAGAAATATGACCGTTGGCGGAATTTTGACTATTGGAACCTGAGGCCTATAAATAGGAGTTTATTTGAAGCTGAGGAAGAACGACGAGCGACTTTGTGGAACAATTATGATACTCTACTTCTATCAAGTTCTAGAGAGAGAAACTGTGACTTCTCTCATCTGCTTTGTGCGTCCGATCATCGTATCGAGGGCTTTCAAGTGATTGAAAGACAGATGTGCCGATTACCTACAAAATCAAGGGCTACCAGGGATAGGCAGACGGACGGACCGATCATCGTATCGAGGGCTGCCGGAGATAGGCAGGCATACATTTCGATCATCGTATCGAGGGCTGCCATGGATAGGGAGACAGACAGTCCGATCATCGTATCGAGGGCTCATCAAGGTGTTGGTGAGACAGACCTTTTATCCTAGGTGAAAGGATAACCCTTCTCTTTGGGTTAAAATAATTATAATTCCTTTACAATTCCGCTGCTAATTGTATTAGAAAGGAAATTTTTTTTGTTGCCTTTTCTATCTCTTATACATTTGTAATTGTTACAATTACATCCATTCTATTACATATTGTATTGATTGATTCTATACGCTTTAAGGTATAATCATTCATCTTTATAAAATTTCTTTTAAAAATATGACAATAATGATTTATAATGGAATCATAACATGTAAATTTGGAATAAGGATAGGTATTCATAACATTTTAAGAAAATCCACTCAATCCCAGACATTAAGTTGTGAACAAACCCAATCATGTCTATAAATTTTTTCATTTTCTCATGAGAATTAAAAATTTAACCAAGGAATTGGAGGGATATATAAGAATAAATCATATCATAATTATGAATTATATATATAAATATTCCAACTTAAATTAACCATTCATCATATCATGAAAAACCAATGGAAATAAAAATGGTTTTGAATGGAATCGTATAATAGGGAATGGATATTAGATCAGTCAAAACAATAATTAAATATTCCAATAATAGTAAAATATATAATAATTTTAAATATGAACATGAAATTGAATCTATAAATTAATAAATTATAGAGATATAGAGAAAAATATAAAATAAAACATGGGAAGAGTTTTTAGTAAACATTTCCTTGCATTATCATAAAATTTTTATTTAGGAGTATCTTTTAGATTAAAAAATACAAGAATGGGAATGGAAGGATTTTAAGAAAAAAAGATTTTATATAATTCATAATTAAGGTAATTTAGAAAATAATTATACTCTCTGTGAAGAAACATGAAAGGAAATATAAAAACATGAATGTTAAAATAGATGAATTTTCGATATTTTAAAAATACATTTATTAAAACTAAAATAATTAAAATAGAAATAAAGAATAAATTTAAAATGTGTTAAAGATAATTATGATGATTATATGAGATAATACACATTTTTGTTTTAAAATATGAATATACTTTTTTTTGTAATGATTGAATTTTGGCAAGGAGTAGAAGTAGTTGTGGATGAAATTCGATTTATTCTCAACAACATCATGATTTTATGAAAAATAATTATTAAAAAATATTATGATGTTAAAATAAAAATATATCAATGGGAATGTTAAAATACCATATAAAACAAGATTTGGTAGGATATAATAATATTTTAATTGTATATTCAATGGATAATTTTTGTAACCCAATGAAAAAAATGAGCTGATAACACCCCTACACATTTTGTAACATTCGAATCCAAACACCAAAAATGAGAGTAATTAAAATAAAACATTAAATATCATAAATAAATAGATGTTTATGATATAAAATTAAATATATTCAATATATATTACATATAAAATATAATATGTTCAAAATACTAAACTTGTCTCAAAGAACAAACTTTTATGGCGAGAAACCTTTACCGCTTTAATAACATTTAAATTGAATGAAATTAAAGGGAAAACATTATATTGACCAATTATCACAAGAAATAAATATTTATTGGATAAAATTTAGTTATGTATAATTATATACAACACATTAATAAGTAAGATGGTGAATATATAACATATATCATCGAATGAAAATTTAGATGGTAAAACACTTAAAGGCATCATATTATTGAAGTGTGGGTCATTTGAAAAACAATTCAGGAGAAAAAAATGTAAATACCTAAGAAAAAAATATAAATTAAAAAACCATTCAATTATGATATTTAATTTATAAAAATTAGAATAATTAATTTCAAGAAGAATGACTATAACTCAATGAATGAAAATTGAGCTAATAAAAACCCACATAGATTGGGTGTTAACATAAACAAAATATTTTAATATTTGGGTCCTAAAATGGTAAAAAAAATATATAAAAAATTATTAATACGGATAATATAAGAAATTTGGTATTTTAACACCATATAAATGAAAAATATGAGCATTATATGAAAACATGCTCCCAATGTAGGGTAGCTGAGAAGAAAAACTTTTACCTCAGATAGCTGTCTAATAGGACACAATCCATCATATAGTCTAATAAAATTAATTTTATTAAATTAATTTTTAAGGATATTATTTATGTATATTTCACATTTTATTATCTATTTATTATCATATTTTATCCATTTATTTTATATTTTTCTCTCCTCGTCCACATGGGGTTTTTTGGTTAATTCAAACAAACTACTTTTATATGTCGAACATCATCAAAAGATTAATAATATATTCTCAAGATCTATATAACTGTTCATGTTACTTGAATATAATATCATTAATGTTTTAACTAGTTCATAAAATTGAATATTTATCTTATATGATTAAATATGAAACTCATAATGGGTTGGTTTTAGTAATTTTTAATGAAAAAAGATGGTATCTTAATAATGAGTTAAATATAAATATTATTATTATATAAAAACATTATTTAAATATTTACATCATATTTATTCATCAAATCTATTTTTATAATCTTTCATGAATGATGGATATAAAAAATTAAATCTTTCATTCACGGAGGTGGTAGTCTGCACAAAACATGGGAGACATTTTCATTTTTTTAATGGATGGGATGACTATAAATAAGGGTTTTTGCATCAACATCATAACATATAAATATAAACACAATATTTATGTAATTAATTTAGTTTGAGTATAATATTTTAAGAGGATTTATAAGATGAAAATACTAGTAGACCTCAATTAGGTACATTTCCTCTTCTCTAGGATATATTCTCTTAGACTACACATTGAGGCACCTTGAATTGGTCTTTTAGTTGGAACACAACCCATAAGATATGTGAGAGAGAATTTATGAGATATATGGGTAGAATTTAGATTATATAAATGGTTTGTGGCGTGAAGATAAGTTGGGTGGTGAGGGGATTGTTTTCAAAAGTTATAGGGGTGGCTGTTTTATAAATACTCACAAGTTTATATTAAATACTTCTCACTTTCAAGTAAAATGGGATCCAAAGTTGAAAATAATTGATAATGGATAATTTTTGTTTGATCCACCTCTCTTAAAAATAAATAATGGAGAAGGTTTGATATATATATTTTTCCTTTTCCCCTTAATTTATATTTTTATCCAAATTTAATTTTACTACATTCTCCAATTTTTTACCTCGACAACTTATTTTTCTATATAAAATAAAATTAAGCTTCTTATATAATTTTAAAAAATTTATTAAAAATTTTCAAATCATTTTAAAAGAATCAATTTCCAAATGTGGTACAAATTCATTTCATGAAAAGTAATCCGTACACAACAAAAATATAGTTTTTGAAATAATAATGATTTTACGAAGAAAAATGAATTTACTCAAAAAGATAATATAATATAAATTAACATTAAATTTACTAATTTAAGATAAATATAATAATAGTTGTGTGACATTCAAATAAATTTAAAATTAAATAGATCACTTTTAATACTTAATTAAAATAAATTGACCAAAGTTGTTTTTTATATTGGAATAAAGTATAACATAGGTTCCAATAAAAATCAAGCATAGATTTATTAATTTAAAATAATAATTTTAAATGTAAAAGTTTAGTTATTAAAAATATATTTAGTAACTAATGTTGGTTCATATGTTTTTATATTAAAATTATAGCATTGTTATGTTGTAAAAGGTAAAGTATTTTTAAAAACTATATTTTATATTATTCACAAAACTCAATTTTTCAATAAAAAAACCTAGACATTAATTATAATATAATATTTTCCTATTGAGTCCATAAATGAAGTTCATTTTTTCAAATTATAATTTTCATGTTTCAAGATTTGCCTTTTTGATGAAAGTATATAATATATTGTAAATATTTTTTGATTGGAAAATGAATTTATTTAATAGAAAATATTATTATTAATGTTTCTTCTCAATTAAAAATTATATTTATGTTGACATATTATTCATATCAATAATATATTTTGAAATTAATAAACAATAATATTTTTATTTCCTTAAAATAAATATTTATAGAACCTAAAAGGATATTTTTTAGAAAAGTATATTTCAAGTTGAAAATGATCTCATTCGTTTTTTAACTATAGTAATTGAATTTTATCAATCCATCAGTATTAAATATTATCTTTTTTTTTCTTAAAATCTATAATGTAAGAGACCATTACATAATATAAATTATATGTAAATAGTTTATTACATCAATAATTATTATTTTTTATCATCTTAAATTATACTTGCATGACCCATCATGATCTCTAAGGATAAAATATGAAATAGTGGTCATAATGAGTGGAGATTCATCTAGCATGGATCTTACAGTGATTTATATGAAATTAAACATATCCCAGAAAATATATCAATCAATATAAACTTGTTGTGGTTCATATTGGAAATGTTATAGGTAAAATAGAAGAGATGATACCACCATTCCAAACTCAGAAAAAGTATTTCACAAGGAAGACATATACTTCTCGATTATATTTTTTCATCTTAATATATTGATTTCATTAGGTGGTTACTTATATCTATATCAAATAATTTATCCAATTTGTTAAAATGAATATATTTTTATTAGATCCTTATTTATTTTATTTTATTGTTGTCTGTACATCAAACTATCATATCATTAATGTTTTATCTTTTATATGGGGTTATATTCTCCCAAATATAGATAAAATTCATCCTTGAAAATTTTAATCTCATTCACAAATGAAAACAAATGATTTTATTATTTATATATTCATTATTTGAGATATAATATATATTTATATATCTTGTTGAGTCAATAAGGTTTTCCTTATGACTTTTTCATTCCTTATTATTTTGAAAATCACAAACACCTTATACTTAAGCAAATGTATGTTTTACCTCCATAAGGGAAATTTACTTCTTCAAGGAAATTTACCCTAACCTAGATTTTATTATACATATCCATTTTTTCTTAAGTACAAAAAACAGAGTTCTACCCAAAATCCCGGAACCATATAATGTAAAGATTTGGATCATTCTATTTTTACAATCTGAATTCTGGACTCTGAACTCATATGAAGTTCGACTCCAAACTCTTAAGGAGTTCGACTCAGAACTCTTAAGCAGTTTGACTCCGAACTCTTAAGTAGTTCGACTCCAAACTCTTAAATAGTTCAACTCCGAACTCTTATGAAGTTCGACTCCGAACTCTTAAGTAGTTCAGCTCCGAACTCTTAAGGAGTTCAACTCCGAACTCTTAAGCAGTTCGACTCCGAACTCTTAAACAGTTCGACTCCAAACTCTTATGTAGTTCGACTCTGAAATCGTAAGTAGTTCGACTCTGACCTCTTAATCATTTCGACTTCGAACTCTTACGGAGTACGAGTCCGAACTCTTAAGCAGTTCGACTCCAAACTCTTATGTAGTTTGACTCCGAACTCTACAAGTTCATATTCCAATCTCTGGTGAAACTAGACTCCGAATTCCTATAAAACAGAATCTGAACATTTCTTAACATAGACTCCGAATTTCTTTTTGATTAGACTCCGAAATTTTGACTTGCTGACACTCCGAAATATTTATTAGATTTTACATACATATGCTTCATTTTAAAACGATGTCGTGCATTCAGTTATACATGGTTTGTTATAAAACAATGCCATCTATTCTGTTTCTAATTTACTATTGGTTGAGTTACACGTGTACAGGTCCCTACGAATTTAATGCAAAATATTACTGTTGGAAGAGGGAGAGGACCATTCGAAGTTTGCCTATAAATAGGAGGTCATTTGAAAGAGCTCAAAAAAAGGGAAAAAGGGAAGTTGATCAATCTAGAGACCACACGCTGTTAAGGTGATTTCTAAATAGAGAAGCTTTTCATGCCTTGTGTGTACTAAACTGCTCGTTCAGATTGATTTGTGTGACACCGAATGTTGGTGATTACATTTGAGGACTTCCGGGGATAGGAAGACAGAGGTTCCGACTACCTTGAAGTTCGAGGGCTTCCTAGCTGAGGAAGATAGAGGTTCCAACTACCTTGATGTTGAGGGCTTGCGGGGATAGAAAGACAGAGATTCCGATCTTCGTATCAAGGGCTTACCCTAGTGTGGGTAAGACAGACTTGCTTGAAAGTATAAATCAAGAGACCTTTATGCAGGGTTGTTGGATACCCTTCTCTTTGGGTTAAAAGACTTATATCTTGTCACTTGTAGTTTTACTATTAGTTTTTCCACTACATATTGTATTGTAAGGAAAGTATAATCTTACATTTCATTACACCTGTACCCAGATAAGTTTAGATTCTATACACTTTAAGGTAGAATCTCATATTGTAAACCATAGTTCCAATTCTCCAATTGGTGTTAGAGGTGTTGTGAATCTGCTTAGTTTAACTTTGTTAAACTTAGTACTTTCCTTGTCTAAGGAAAACATTGTTATCAGTAACCAACTTTAAAGGTTCTAAAAGAATTTTAAAGTGTACAATTAACCCCCCCCCCCCATTGTATATTTATCATCTACATTGTTATTTCGATCCTACAATTGGTATCAGAGCTGGTCTCTGAAAGACTCGTACTCACCTATAAGTTTATCTTGCTCATTTTTCCTTTGTTCTTCTTCCTCGATTCCGAACATTATCATTCTGAACATTATCGTTCCGGACTTTATCGTTCCTAACTTTGTGGTTATGAACTTCTAGTACTAATAAGTTTGGTTGCCAGGTTTTTTTTAAAGAATGATAGGAGTCAATGTTGGTTCTATTGACAATCTAAATCCTACAAGACCACCAATCATTGATGGTAATGACTATGAGTACTAGAGAGATCTAATGAAGACTTTTGTTATCAATACTGGAGTGGATAACTTCGTTATGCTTACTGGTGATTATAAAATTCCTGATAAGGAAGTTAGAACTTTCACTAACCAGGAAAAGAAAGAGTATCAACTCAATTATAAGGTATGCAATACTTTACTTTGTTCAATGACTAGAAATATATATAGCCAAAAATATTCTTGTGAAGCAGATAACTGTGTCTGGAAGAAGTTAGAAGTTACACACTTTGGTACTTCTAATGTAATTGAGAATAGAAGAGCTATGCATAGAGCTGGATACCATGGATTCAATTTTCTGTATGGTGAACCAATGTGCAAAGTTCAACAGAGATTTATGACTATAGTGAACAACTTACAGTCTATGGGTGAAAAAGGGTTAGATGAGGAAGCCCTTGTGGATAAGATAATTGATATTATTCCTAATGAGTGGGAATAAAAGAAAACAACTATAGATGAGAACAGGAAGGTCACTCAAATTTATCTTGATGAGCTATTTGGAACTCTTATCCAACATGAAACAAGAATGAAGAGAGATGATTACAACATCAAACAGATGAATGGGAATGGTACTGTTGCTTTTACAACAACATCAAATCATATGAAATCTAAGACTCCTGAGATATTAACTAGATCCAAGTCTAAGAAAGTTATAATCCAATCCGAATCTAGTGAGTGTGAAGTCTCTGAGAATGAGTTAGCAAATCTTGCTCGAAGAATGAACAAGATAGCTGGACAGAGAAAGTTTCAATCCAAATATAAGAAAAGGGAAATGAAATATAGGAAATATGGAGAAGTTACTTGTTATGAATGCAATGGAGCAGGACATATTAGACCAGATTTCCCTTTACTCAAAAAGAAAGAAAGGAAAGAAAGTAATTCTGAGAGGAAAAGAAAGAAGTATTACAAAACGAAAGCTAAGAAATTTATGAAAGCATATGTCACCTGGAGTGCCAGTGGTGGTGACTCTTAAGATGAATCTTCTGATTATGAATCTTCAGGACAAAAGAATATTGGTCTTATAGCCATATTACCTATTGACAATCATTTATTTATGTCTAAGGTACGAAATTCTGAATCTTTGACCAATGTTTCTTTAATATCTAATGATAGTAAGTATTATAACTCTTCAGATGAAGAATCCTCTTCTAATGAAGAAAATACTTCACCTACCTATGAAGAAGTTTCTAGGTTTGCTGAACTTTTTGAAATTGAGAATTCTAAACTCAATAAAAAACATGATAAAGCAAACACTAGGAATTCTATTATTATAAAAGAAATATCAGATCTTACCAAAGATCTTGATAATAATAATTCTGATTTTATAAATATTTCAAAAAATCTTGAGGAAGTAATTTTTGAGAGAAACAAACTTTCTAAAGAGTTAGAAAAAGTAATTTCCAAGAAATGTATCTTCGATCCTAGCTCTAGTTCTAAATCTATTGATTTTGAAGATAAAAACTTGTTTATAAAATTCAAGTCCAAAATGTTTTCCTTAAAGAAGTGTCTATCAAACTTTACCCATGGTAATGAAAATTTAGATAAAATGTATTCTCAAATACGACCTTGGAGAAACAAATCCGGATTTGGTTATACCCATGCAAAAGCAATTTTTAGTAACAACTACTTTGTTCCACAAAGTGCCCCATTTTGTACCAAGTGTCAATGTGGTGGTCACTGGGCGAAGAATTGTTCTTTAAATAAATCCCAATCTCTAGGTTTTCATAAAGCCGATTTCTCTAAGAAAGTGTGGGTTTCGAAAATTTTGTTGTCTAGAAATATCGGATCCAAGCAAGTTTGGATTCTGAAAGTCTAATTCTTTTCTTTTTTTCAGGAAGATAGAGGAAGTACCAACAACAATTCGTGGTACATGGATAGTGGATGTTCCCGACACATGACTGGTAACAAAAGATATTTTGAAAAGATTATCAAAACGAAAGGAGGAAAGGTAACTTTCGGAGATAATGCACATGGAGAAATTGCTGCTATTGGTAATATTGTTCTTCTAGGTAAAACATTGATTTCGAAAGTTTTATTTGTTATGGGTCTTAAGCACAACCTCATAAGCATAAGTCAGTTATGTGATGAAGGGTGCCTTGTGAATTTTAGGAATGTTAAGTGCTTAGTACACAATTCCATGGAAGAATTTATTCTCTCAGCCAATAGGCAAGAGAATGTTTACACTTTGAAATTAGAATACCTAAAGAGCCAAGATTTACCTTGCCTAAGTGCAATGGAAGATCATTCCTGGATATGGCATAGAATACTAGGTCATTGTAACCTTAGAAACATGTGTAAACTCTCTAAGAAGAAACTAGTTAAGGATCTACCAGATCTTAGATTTGATTCTTCTAGTGTTTGTGATCCTTGTCAATATGGAAAGAAACATAAATCTAGTTTTAAATCAATTGGTGAAGTCTCAACGACTGATGCATTATAGTTAGTGCACATAGATCTATTTTGTCCAACATGAACTGGAAGTATTGGAGGAAAATACTATGTGTTTGTTCTAGTTGATGATTACACCAGATTTACTTGGGTCTATTTTCTAGCAAAGAAGTCTCGAGCCTTTTCTCATTTCAAAAGTTTTATATCACAAGTTAAAAATGAGAAAAATATTCAATTGAAAACTGTTCATACTGATCATGGAGGAGAATTTTAAAATTCTGATTTTGAAACTTTTTGTAGTAGAAAATGTATTACTCACATTTTTTCAGCACCTAGAAGTCCTCAGTAGAATGGTGTAGTTGAAAGAAGAAATAGATTTATTCAAGAGATAACTAGATCCATGTTGAGAGAATATTCTATAGCTAGACATATGTGGGCTTAAGCTCTAAGTAATTCTTGTTATACTATAAATCGAGTTTTAATTAGACCTTTTCTTAATAAAACTCCTTATGAATTATGGAATGGTAGAAAACCAAGACGTTCCTACTTCAAGGTTTTTGGTTGCGAAGTATTCATTCGGAATACTAAAGATAATCTACATAAATTCGCACCAAAATATGATGAAGGAATTTTCTTAGGCTACTCCACAACTTCTAAGGCATATGGATTTTTCAATAAAAATACTTGTACTGTTGAAGAAACAGTGCATGTAAAATTTGATGAGTCTGACCCTTTTGTTTTCAAACAATCCCAATCTACATCCTCGGATGTGTTGTCAAAAACTGTTTGTCAACCTTTGATAGAAAATTCTTATGATATGGAAAATGTTCAAGAAGATACTTCTGAAACATTTACCCCAGAAAAATTTCTACCCTATGTTGATGAACAGGTTTTACAAAACCCAAATCAGGTGTTTCGTAAGAATCATCCCAGTGGTAGCATCATTGGTGATGTAAATCGACCTGTAAGGACTAGAAGTTCCTTAAGAAATGAAGTATAACATCTAGCATTTCTTTCCCAATTAGAACCAAAAAGCACTGATGAAGCTTTAGGTGATGATGATTGGATCAAAGCCATGCAAGATGAACTAAATGAATTTGAAAGGAATAAAGTCTGGACCTTGGTTGAAAGACCTAAGGAAACTTCTATCATTGGAGTTAAATGGGTCGTCAAAAACAATTGTGATGAAAATGGAGTCACATTAAGGAATAAATCTAGACTTGTTGCTAAAGGCTATAATCAGCAAGAGGGAATAGACTATGAATAAACCTATGCTCCAGTAGCTAGACTTGAATCTATTCGTATTCTACTTTCCTTTGCAACATTCTTAAATTTTAAACTTTTTCAAATGGATATGAAATGTGCTTTTCTTAATGGTTATGTTCAAGAGGAAGTGTTTTTTGAACAACCTCCTGGCTTTGAAGATAGAAAAAATCCTGATCATGAATTTAGACTTACCAAAGCTTTGTATGGTCTAAATCAATCCCTACGAGCCTGGTATGATAGAATCATAGGATTTTTGCTTCAAAATAACTATGTTAAGAGAAATGTAGATCCAACCCTTTTTATAATGAAAGATAATAGAAATGTTTTAATTCTACTAATTTATGTTGATGACATCATATTTGGTTCAACTCAGCAATCTTTAACAAATTCTTTTTCCAGTCTAATGAAATCTGAGTTTGAAATGAGTATGATGGGTGAGTTAACGTTTTTCCTTGGTTTTCAAATTTCTCAAAAACTAGAAGGAACCTATATATCTCAACATAAGTATATTAAAGATCTTCTCAAAATGTATGGTTATGACAATACTAAAAGTATAAGTACTCCCATTGGTACCTCAAACTCTTTAGATCTTGATGAAGCTGGGAAACCAGTATATCAAAAATATTTTAGAGGTATGATAGTAATTCTACTTTACTTAACAGCTAGTCAACCATACTTAATGTTCTCAGTATGATTATGTGCAATTTATCAATCCAATCCTACAGAATCTCACTTAAAGGCAGTAAAAAAAATTTCGCTACCTAAAGGGAACCATAGATATAGGATTATTTTATACTTCTGGAAATGATTTTCTTCTAAAAAGATTTCGGATGCTCACTTTGGAGGATGTAGGATAGATAGAAAGAGTAGAGTAGGAACTTTTCATTTCTTAAGAGATTCGTTAGTTTCTTGGTCGTGCAAGAAGCAACATTCTGTAGCACTTTCCAATGCTGAAGCTGAATATGTAGCAGCTGGTAGTTGTTGTGCTCAAGTGTTGTGGATGCAACACACACTCACAGATTATGGTCTGAGTTTTACTAAAACTAAAATTTTGTGTGACAACACAAGTGCCATTTCCCTAAGTAAGAACCCTACACATCACTCTCATGAAAAACACATAGATATTAGGCATCACTTTCTTAGGGATCACACACTTAAAGGAGATATCATTCTTCAGTTTATCGGAACGCAAGATCAACTTGCTAATATTTTTACAAAATCTTTACCCTATGATAGATTTGAATACATTAAACAGAAGTTAGGAATGATAACTGTAAGATTTTCATTCTTCATTAAATTCTTGTTGAAAAATTCTCCTAACAGTAATAAACTCCTTCTCATAGGGGGAGTACATTTGAATGTTAGTATAACTAAAAATTTTCAGAATCTAATTTTCAAAATTAGTATAACTAAAAAAAATTTGGTTAGTTTTTCAAACCTTTTGGAACTAATTTTTTCGGAATGGAAATTTCTGAAACTAAAATTTCTGGAATGAGGATTTCTGGAACTGAAATTTTTAGGATTGAAATTCTCGAAATAAGAAATTCCAGAATGAAGATTTTCGTACTGAAATTTTCTGGAATGGAGATTTTCGTACTGGAACTTCCGGAATGGAGATTTTCATATTGAAATTTTCCGGAACGGAGGTTTTCTTACTGGATCTTTCGGAATGGATATTTTTATACTGATGTTTTCGTAACGATATTTTCGTAATGGAACCTTTTGTAATGAGTTTTTTTTTAAATTCATTTATTGAGGAATAATATTACTAATTACGAACAATATTTCTAGCCAATCCGAGAGTTTTTATTTCCTTACGTATAGTTTCGTAATCATATTTTTCTTGCTGGTGTTTACCTACATTTTTAGAAGATCAGATTCTATCTTTCTTCAAATACGAATTTTTTCTTTAAAATCCTCAAAATATCGGAGTCAAGTTCTTCTTGCGGGATTGCTTTCAACCATCAGATCAGGTCAAAACCTTTTCAACTGTCAGATGGTTTTTAGAAGACCAGCGGTCACAACCATTGCCTATATAAAGGGTATCCCGAGACTCGTCCAAAATCGGTTTTTCATGCTTTTGCGTCTCGAAGCCCTGCTACTCTTTTTAAGGCCGATTCCGAACTTTGCAAAGTCGGTCCGAATCTTTCAGATTTCTTCACTCCAAATGTATGTTGAAGCAACATCTCAAGATATGTCAACTGCGAAACCAATCTCTAAGTGGTTAGTCTTTAGGGAAAGGTTAGTTCATATGGATTTCTATAAGCTTGATTCCCTTATTTAAAAAAATATAAATATGAATGGATGGGAAGATGTCTACATAGCAAAGTCAGATAAACAATATCTGGTTTATACTGATTTGCTGACCGAGTTCTACAAGTATGTTTCCTTCCTGATGGAAGATGGCAGAGAGTGGTTTTATTTCAAGTCTTATGGGAAGACTTATAATCTTTCCTACACCAAGGCCGCAAGATTGGTTGGTTTCTCATACGAAGGAGAAGCTAAGTTCTGCTCACACAAACTTCCCGATGTGCAAGGAAGTTTCAATAAGGAGAAGGCACTGAAGTGTCTTGGTCTTAAGGATGATTCAACTATCAAGATTGCTCATCTCACTCCGAACAATAGAATTATTAATCTTTGGGTGCATGGATTTCTGGTTCCAAGAAGATGTGACAAAGAAAATCTGAAGAAAAGCGATATATATGTCTTAGATTTTTTGGTAAATCTAAGAAAGATAAATCTGATGAGGCATGTCTTGGTTACAATCAATAACATCAAAGAAGGAAATTTGAGAGCTCAGATTATCATGTTTCCTGCCTTACTATCTAAGCTGATAGTTTGGTGCGTAGAATCCTTTAAGGTTGCCTACAAATCAAAGATCTAGAATTGCAAGCTCATGCTAGTCAGTGATGATACTCTAAAGAGGATGAAGATGGGTTTTCCAGTGAATCCGAAGAATTTTACCCTCTATCTGTGGAAGAGTTTGAAGCAGCTAAAAAAGAAACACACTCTCTGGAACCATCCAAAAATGAGAGGAGGAAGTTAAAGGTTAAGGAAGTCGTTACTGGTGAAGAAATTCCTCAGGCTAAGGAAACTCAATCTTCTCCTTCCAAGCCGAAGAAGCAGAAAAAATATACGGATGAAGTGGCAGCCAAGTGGAGGGAAGATAAAGAAATGAGGAAGAAAGGGGATCCACAATTCGAATTGGACCCTGCTAAGGCTAAGGCCTTAAAGGAAAAATCTGCTGAGGAGCTAGAGAGACAAGAGAAGGAAAAGAAAAGTAAAAAGAAGATGTCTAAAGCTGAAGTGGTGCAATCTTTGCTGAAAGATACAGAGTTGGCTTCCAGAATGCTTCCCATTCCGGAAACTTTTGGTGCTGAACCTTCTTTACTAGAAACTGCAGCCAAGAGCTATGTCTCTCCGAATAGATCCAAGGATAAAGAAATAGTTGAAGAAGCTGAGAAAGAAGTTGCTGAAGAAGTTGAAGAAGAAGAAGAAGAAGAAGAGAGTGAAGATTTGGATACCCTAATCAATCAAGTACAAGACTATAAAGATAAGGCTGAATCCGCTAAGTAAGTTACTCTATAAAAGGGAGAAGAGGAAGCTAGAAAGAAACTGCAAGAAGAAGAAGAAGATAATGTCTTGTATGATGAGGAAGAATATTATGAAAGGAATTCTCTTGAGGAAGGACAAGAAAAACAAATACCAGACGAAGACCAGATCGTTCAAGTATCTGAATCCGAGAAAGTATCCCTTAATAAGGAACATGTTCCGAGAGCTGATAAGGGGAAGCGAACTCTCATGTAGAAACCTATAAAAGATTTCATCAGGAAGAAATTGATTGGTGTCACCTCTAGAAGAAAGTTGGTGCAAGCTGAAGAAGATCAGTCTCCAAGAAAAGTTTCTGATTCGGAATCATCATCTCGTGGGCATGATTTTGTTGTTCATTCTCTGAGGAAGTTGGTGGACACAATTCCGATTCTTCCAACAATAGATTCCAGATTCCATATGCTGTAACAAACTATGAATCAGAAATCATATTCTTTATCCATGGTTATGTATAAGTTTGTGATGTTGGAAGCTGAACAGAAAAGTTTTCTTATCGATTATGATGTGCATATAAAGACCTGCAGTAAAGTAACCAAGTGGTCTAAGAGAGTTTTTGAAGATTTAGTTCGCTTTGATAATTTTCAGGCTGAAGTTCAAAATGCTTTTGAAATAGAGGATAAAAAGGTTAATGAGATTTATGATAAGTTGACCCAGGAGCAAGATTCTTGGAATCAACAGGTCAGGGACCTGAATGGGAAGCTTAACTCAGTATCTCAGAATTGTAAAACTGAAAGAGATTTCCAGATTGAGTTACAGCAGAAGATGGAAAAGCAACATGAGATAATAATGTTTCAGAAAGAAGCTTTGGAGGCTCAGGCAAAAGCTTTAAAAGTCTAAGAAGAAAAGGTAAATTCCTTGGAGAGGCAATGTGAGGAAGACGAAAGAGACTTAAAGATACTCAAAACCCTGTTAAAGAATCTCATTCCAAAGGAAAAGGAAGACAAATGAACTCACTCTGATCTTTTTTTGAAATTTTCTTTCTTTGTAAAATTTTCAAACTCTAATGAAATGATTATCTGTTTAGTTGTATCTTGTCATATACTAATGTTTCAGGTTCCGTATTTTGTTTTCCATTCCCTTAAATTCTTTTTGAAAATTACAATGGGGTTGAAGGAAAAGGAACTACTCTTAAGGAGGAGAAAGGAAAAATTTCTAAGATAAATATTCTTAAAGAAAGGGGGAGTTTGCCACTACGAAGTTCTTCATTCTTACAATAATTAAAACCTCACTCTGAAAATTCCGAATAAAATCTTTAGTGTTTCAATGCCTAAGGGGGAGTTAGTTGTATTCACTTTCATCCATGAACAAAGGGAGATAAGTGTTTAATTTCATAGCCTAATGAAAATTTTCAAAGTCCTTATATTATTTTTCATAAGGATGTTTGTGATTTCCAAAAAAGGGGAGATTGTTGAGCCAATAAGGGTTTCTTTATGACTTTTCATTCCCTCTTATTTTGAAAATCACAAACACCTTATACTTAAGCAAATGTATGTTTTAACTCCGTAAGGAAAATTTACTTCTTCAAGGAAATTTACCCTATCCTAGATTTTCTTATACATATCCATTTTTTCCTTAAGTACAAAAAATGTATTCATACCCAAAATCCCAAATCCATATAATGTAATGATTTGGAGCATTCTATTTTTACAATCCGAATTCTGGACTCCGAACTCTTAAGGAGTTCGACTCCGAACTCTTAAGCAGTTCGACTCTGAACTCTTAAGCAGTTTGGCTCCGAACTCTTAAATAGTTCGACTCCGAACTCTAATGAAGTCTGACTCCAATCTCTTATGTAGTTCGACTCCGAACTCTTAAGAAGTTCGACTCTGAACTCTTAAGCAGCTCGACTCTGAACTCTTAACGAGTTCGACTCCGAACTCATATGAAGTTCGACTCCGAACTCTTAAGGACTTCGACTCCGAACTCTTAAGAAGTTCGACTACGAACTCTTAAGAAGTTCGACTCAGAACTATTACGAAGTATGACTCCGAACTCTTAAGCAGTTCGACTCCGAACTCTTAAGTAGTTTGACTCTGAACTCTACAAGTTCAGATTCCGATGTCTGGTGAAACCAGACTCTGAATTCCAATAAAACAGAATCTGAACATTTCTTAACATAGACTCCAAATTTCATTTTGATTAGACTCTGAACTTTTTACTTTATTACACTCCTAAATATTTATTAGCTTTTACTTACATATTCTTCATTTCAAAATGATGTCGTGCATTCAGTTATACATGGTTTGTTATAAAACGATGTCGTCTATTCTGTTTCTAATTAACCGTTGGTTGAGTTACACGTGTACAAGTCCCTCTGAATTTTATGGAAAATATGACCGTTGTAAGTGGGAGTCGACTGTTGGTAGTTTTCCTTTAAATATAATCTCATTTTAAAGAGCTCAAAAAAAGGGGAAAAGGGAAGTTGATCAATCTAAAGACCACACGCTGTTAAGGTGATTTCTAGAGAGAGAAGCTTTTCATGCCTTGTGCGTACTGAACTGCTCGTTCAGATTTCATTGGACGACACCAAATGTTGGTGATTACATTCGAGGACTTTTGGGGATAGGAAGACAGAGGTTTCGACTACCTTGAAGTCTGAGGGCTTCCTTGCGGAGGAAGACAGAGGTTCCAACTACCTTGAAGTTGAGGGCTTGCGGGGATAGCAAGACAGAGATTCTGATCTTCGTATCGAGGGTTTACCCTGGTGTGTGTAATACAGACATGCTTGAAAGTATAAATCAAGAGACTTTTATCCAAGGATGTCGGATACCCTTCTCTTTTGGTTAAAAGACTTATATCTTGTTACTTGTAGTTTTACTACTAGTTTTTCTGCTGCATATTGTATTGCAAGGAAAGTATAATCTCACATTTCCTTACACTTGTACCCTGATAAGTTTCGATTCTATACACTTTAAGGTAGAATCTCATATTGTAAACCTTAGTTACAAATCTCCAATTGGTGTTAGAGGTGTTGTGAATCTGCTTAGTTTAACTTTGTTAAAATCAGTACTTTCCTTGTCTAAGGAAAAAATTGTTATCAGTAACCAAATTTAAAGGTTCCAAAGGAATTTTTAAAATGTACAATTCACCCCCCCTCTTGTATATTGAGCATCTACATCATTATTTAGATCCTAAAATTAGTATCAGAGCTGGTCTCTGAAATACTCGTACTCACATATAAGTTTTTGTTGCTCATTTTTCCTTTGTTCTTCTACCTCGATTCTGAACATTATCATTCCAATCATTATCGTTTCGGACTTTATCATTCCGAACATTGTGGTTATGAACTTCTAGTACTAATAAGTTTTGTTGCCATGTTTTTTTAAAGAATGATAGGAGTAAATGTTGGTTACATTGACAATATAAATCCTACAAGACCACCAATAATTGATGGTAATGACTATGATTACTGGAGAGATCGAATGAAGACTTTTCTTATCAATAATGGAGTGGATAACTTCGTTATGATTACTGGTGATTATAAAATTCCTGATAAGGAAGTTAGAACTTTCACTGACCAGGAAAAGCAAGAGTATCAAATCAATTATAAGGTATGCAATACATTACTCTGTTCAATGACTAGAAATATATATAGCTAAATATCTTCTTGTGAAGCAGTTAATTGGGTCTGGAAGAAGTTAGAAGTTACAGACTTTGGTACTTCTAAAGTAATTGAGACTAGAAGAGCTATGCTTAGAGCTGAATACCATGGATTCAATTTTCTGTATGGTGAACCAATATGCAAAGTTCAATAGAGATTTATGACTATAGTGAACAGCTTATAGTCTATGGGAGAAAAAGGGTTAGATGATAAAGCCCTTGTGGATAAGATAATTGATATTATTCCTAATGAGTGGGAATCAAAGAGAACAGCTATAGATGAGAACAGGAAGGTCACTCAAATTTTTCTTGATGAGCTATTCAGAACTCTTCTCCAACATGAAACTAGAATGAAGAGAGATGCTGAAAACATCAAAAAGAAGAATGGGAATGGTACTATTGCATTTACAACAACATCAAATCATATGAAAGCTAAGACTCCTGAGAGAGTAACTAGATCCAAGTCTAAGAAAGTTATAATCTAATCCGAATCTAGTGAGAGAGAAGTCTCTGAGAATGAGTTAGCAAATCTTTCTCAAAGAATGAACAAGATAGCTGGCCAGAGAAATTTCCAATCCATGTATAAGAAAAAGGAAAGGAAAGATAGGAAAAATGGAGAAGTTACTTGTTATGAATGCAAGAGAGCATGGCATATTAGACCAGATTGCCATTTTTCCAAAAATAAAGAAAGGAAATAAAGGAATTCTGAGAGGAATAAAAAGAATTATTACAAAACCAAAGCTAAGAAAGTTCTAAAAGCAAATGTCACCTGGAGTGCCGGTGGTGGTGACTCTTCAGATGAATCCTCTGATTATGAATCTTCTGGACAGAAGAATCTTGGTCTTATAGCAAGATTACCTATTGTCAATCATTTCTTTATGGCTAAGGTACAAAATGATGAATCATTGACCAATGTTTCTTTAAATTCTAATGATAGTAAGTATTATAACTCTTCAGATGAAAAATCCTCTTCTGATGAAGAAAATACTTCACCTACCTATGAATAAGTTTCTAGGTTTTCTGAACTTCTTGAAATTGAGAATTCTAAACTCAATAAAAAACTTGATAAAGAAAACTCTAGGAATTCAATTCTTACAAAAGAAATATCAGATCTTACCAATGTTCTTGATAAGAATAATGCTGATTTTATAAATATTTCAAAAAATCTTGAGGAAGTATGTTCAGAGAGGAAAAAACTTTCTAAAGAGTTAGAGAAAGTAATTTCTATGAAAAGTATCTTCGAGCCTAGCTCTAGTTCTAAATCTAATGATTTTGAAGATAAAAACTTGGTTATAAAACTCAAGTCCAAAAATTTTTCCTTAATGAAGTGTTTATCAAACTTTACCCATGGTAAAGAAAATTTTGATAAAATGTATTCTCAAATATGACCTTTGAGAAAAAAATCCGGATTTGGTTATACCCATGCAAAAACAATTTTTTAGTAATAACTACATTGTTCCACAAAGTGCCCCATTTTGTACAAAGTGTCAATGTGGTGGTCACTAGGCGAAGAATTGTTCTTTAAATAAAACCCAATCTCTAGATTTTCATAAAGCCTATTTCTCAAAGAAAGTGTGGGTTCCGAAAATTTTGTTGTCTAGAAATCTCGGATTCAAGAAAGTTTGGATTCTGAAAGTCTAATTCTTTTCTTATTTTTAGGAAGATAGAGGAAGTACCAACAACAATAAGTGGTACATGGAAAGTGGATGTTCCAGAAACATGACTGGTAACAAAATCTATTTTGAAAAGATTATCAAAACAAAAAGAGGAAATGTAAATTTCGGAGATAATGCACATGGAGAAATTGTTGGTATTGGTAATATTATTATTCTAGGTAAAACATTGATTTCAAATGTTTTATTTGTTAAGGGTCTTAAGAACAACCTCATAAGCATAAGTTAGTTATGTGATGAAGGGTACCTTGTGAATTTTAGTAATGATAAGTTCTTAGTACACAATTGCAAGGAAGAATTTATTCTCTCAGCCAATAGGCAAGATAATGTTTACACTTTGAACTTAGAAGACCTAAGGAGCCAAGATTTACCTTACCTGAGTGCAATGGAAGATCATTCCTGGCTGTGGAATAGAAGACTATGTCACTGTAACCTTAGAAACTTGTGTAAACACTCTAAGAAGAAACTAGTTAAGGATCTACTAGAGCTTAGATTTTATTCTTCTAAAGTGCGTGATCCTTGTCAATATGGCAAGCAATATAAATCTAGTTTTAAATCAATTGGTGAAGTCTCAATGACTGATGCATTACAGTTAGTGCAGATGGATCTTTTTGGTCCAACAAAAACTGGAAGTATTTGTAGAGACCCGAAGCTTAACGTACATAGAAATTACATTACTTTTTCTGGATACTTAGTACATAACAAAAACACACACACAAGGACCGTAATAGTTTAGTGTCTTTGGAAACTCGGAATATAATCTTCTAATCGTGGTGAAAGATCTTCAACATCTCCCATAAATATCTTCTTTTTTTTAAACCTAAATCCTTTCTTTATATCCTGGGGAAAAGAAAACATAAAAGGGTGAGCTCAAATGCTCAGTAAGAGTAAACAAAAGAAATATTGATCACATCATATTCATAAGAACATATGTTTTGAAAATCTTAACCTGCAAAAGAGATCATAATTTCATAACATGGGATAAATCATAGTAGTCAAATGTAATCCCAATAATCATAACATAAAACATGAAACTTTGTGGCATAAACACATAATCATAGAGAATAATTTCATATTAGTCAAGACTCATTGCCAAGACTATCTTAGTGGACAAATTCCCTTTCTGAACCGAGTTCACTCCTCGTTTCAGTGCTGTTCCACTGAACCGGTATAACCTACTGTTCCAGACATGTCTATCTCATGAGATATAAAATCTTTACCCAATGAATTGGAGGGAGATATAGGTCCTACCAATCTCATAATGATACCATTTTTATGTGTGCCACAAAATCATAAACCATACATCATAGCATAACCCATGAAATAAAAATGGGAATCTTAAACATCATGACATCATAAAAAAATTCATATAAGATCAATGAATTCATAAAAATAATTCCATCACAACATAATCAAAAAAATGTAATAATAGGGATGAAAATATAACCCGTTATTATCTTAGATGGAAAATAATTTTGATAAAACACTTGAACTCCATTCTTGAGGAAAATAACCTTTCTACTTCAAAAACTCTTTTCCTTTCTTAAAATGTCAAACAATTATAAACTAAAAGAAGTTGATTAAAAATAAACTTGATAACTTGTAAAGGAAGATTGTTGGAAATAATGTTTTAGAAATCCATTCATTTCATATAAGTTAAAAAAACATTCTTCTCGTACTTTTGTCGGAAAAGTAAAAAAGTACCTCGTACGAAAAACGACAAAAGATTCCTTTCATATCTTTTATTAAAAACTCACCGAAGGGTAAATTTGGATTTAAAAAATTGTAGGTGGATGGAAATAACATTAAATATTGAGGAAACATGGATGTGGATGATAAAATACACCCCAGTAAATACCAAAGTATAAATAATCTCGGATAAAAATGAGATTGTGATATTTTCCCTTACCTTAGGTCCGATTTGCTTCATAAGTGTCCGAACCTCCTGTATAATGATTTAAATAATGTCATTGACTTATTAAAGAAACATAATCATTGTTGTGATTTCATATATGGTCATATTCTTAGCTTATTAATAGTAATATTTCATTGCTACTTATTATTCGGGTGTTTATTACTTTTTGTTTTTATGCGTGTTTTGTCAAATGAATTATTATTCTTCTTTTTAGGTTATATATACCTTATTTCCAGAATGTTATTAGTGTAATATATATCATATTAATTCATTCAATTCATTTATATAATCATTATGCAATGAAGATCATGTAGAATGAGTCGCATCACATCATGGAGACGGTATTCCGTACGTACGCACGAGCGATGATATCGTTCCCATGATTGTGGAATTGTATTGGAGTATATGTATACTATTTCAGAATCAATATCACTTTACAATAATCATATATAGTTATTATTTACACCGTTATACCCATCCAGGTAAGGTGGTGGTGGAAAATAGATTACACCACGGCGTGGAGACGGTATTCCGTACATACGCACACGCGGTGATTTTTTTTCTGTAGGATGGATAGATGGTGAAATAGGGTTGTTTCATACTTATAATAACATATCAGTATATGAGTTATACTGATGTTATTACTTAATAATTAAAAAACCTAATATGAAGAATTGGAAGAAGAAATAAAGTTGAAAGAATCGGTAACAGACATTACCTCTTCTTTGAAGCGCCTCTTTGAGATCTCTTTTTAGGGAACTAAAATTTGTCTTTGAGGAAGACCAGAACCTCTAGGATGTTTCTATGTAAGTGTAGAAGATAATTTGGCAGGGTTTGGCCAAGCTTGAAGGCTCAAACTGGTGTGAGGAAGTGAAGGAGGAGGTGCCCTTTTATAAGAGAGGAGAGGGGCACCTTTGGAATAACTAAAAATATTATTTTATTATAAAGCCAAATTCGGTTTTAAATAGCTCCAAATTGATTTATTTCTAAGCTAAGGTTGGTATGGGTCGAAATAATATCATCAAATATAATTTGGACAAGTTTAGTTTACTATTTTAACCTTATCATTTAGTTTTAACTTTAAGTTAGATAATTTAACGTTTACCGTGTCTTTTTGTGTTTTTACACTATAAGGTTAATAAACTTACTATAACAAGACAAAAGAACCCAAAGTTCTTTATTATTAATATATATAACCTTATATAAGTCATTTGGTCGAACCATATATTTTTAGAAATATAATAACAATTAATAATATAATATTTGTTTTAAAAACTATTTTATGTCAATTTTGACACTATTTGGTAATTGATTTTTGTAAAAATTATAACAGAATGATTAGTTCGAAAAAAGTTAATTAAATAAACCCTAACATGTCCTATTAACATATAAAATTTTTGGAATTCATAAAAAGTTTCAAATTACATTTATTTGGGTATTTATAACATCAATTATGTCAATATTTCATTAATAAGATATTTACTGCATCATCATTGTGTCATATATAAATTAAATTATTTAAAATATAAATATTAAAAAAAAAATATCATTATGTAGGAAATCTTTCTATCTTTCTAATTAATATTTAGAGTCGAATTTATCTTATGTATAACCCTATATTAAAAATGATTTACTTATTAAACATTGATTTTAACAATTTTAATCCTTTTTTAAATAAATTAATAATAAATGTCCTAATCTAATCCATGTGAGCATAAATGGTCATATTTTATTCCTAAGGTTGTTTTTGGTCGAATTACACTTATCCAATAGAATTAAGACATGTGTTAGGGTAATAATAATATCATTTTTACCCTTAATGACCTTATTTACTTGTAACCGTGGTAAAAAAAGTAAAAAGTTACTATTTACCAAAAATTATTTTTATCTCATTGAACCACATGTTAGTCCTTTATATTAACCATGTCTCTTGGATTTTCGAAATTCCACTCACAGAAGTGGTAAAATTAAGTTTTATGATGAATTAAGTTTTTTAACTACCACTTAGTGGTTTCACTATTCATCAAAAAATGAAAGTTTCCAGAAAAATACCAAAAATTAGGCCTAAGCTATATTTGATATTATGAATTCAAAAATGATTTCTATTTTATCAAATTCAAAAAATATCAGTTACATTAACTAATTTAAAAATTAATTCGCGTCGTCAAAACAAATAGCGTGTTTTTAAGAGATAATAACTATCAAAAGATTGACACTTGTTTATATCTGGTTTAAATGTGAAATTACATCCAATGAGCAAAATTGTATTAAATTGTAAAAATATATTCTAAATATACTTTTAAACCACTCAAATTAATAATTTATCAATATTAATTATTTTTATTAAAAAAGTTGTTTTTAATTAAAATTTAGTAATTTTCACTATTCATCAGAATATGAAAATTTATCCGAAACGTACCAAAATTTCACCCTAAGCTAATTTTGACACTCCGAATCCAAAAATGAGGTCCATTTTGAAAAATAAAATTTACAAAATTTCAAAAATTTGTTATTACTATTCATAAAGGCTAGTTTTAATAATATTTTAATAGCATATCATTGTTTAGTGAAACTCGGTATTGCGTACGACGCAAGTTTTCGAGGAAGGCCGTGATTGCGTGTAATGCAAGGCAAGTCAAGGATGCGTGTTGTGCAAGCTACTTTTGGTGTAGCGTACAACACAATACATTAATGAAATTAAAAATATTATTTTTCATAAAATCTCGGGGTGTTACAGTATTGGAGGCAAATACTATGTGTTTGTTCTAGTTGATGATTACACCAAATTTACATGGGTCTATTTTCTAGAAAAGAAGTCTGATTCCTTTTCTTATTTCAAAAGTTTTAGATCAAAATTTAAAAATGAGAAAAATCTTCCATTGAACGCTATTCATAGTGATCATGGAGGATAATTTCAAAATTCTGATTTTGAAACTTTTTGTAGTAGAAAAGGTATTACTCACAATTTTTCAGCACCTATAACTCCTCAGCAGAATGGCGTAGTTGAAAGAAGAAATAGATTTCATCAAGAGATAACTAGAACCATGTTGAGTGAATATTCTATAGCTAGACATTTCTGGGCTGAAGCTCTAAGTACAACTTGTTATAGTAAAAATTGAGTTTTAATTAGACCTTCTCTTAATAAAAATCCTTATGAATTATGGAATGGTAGAAAACCAAGACATTCCTACTTCAAGGTTTTTTGTTGCAAAGTATTCATTCTAAAAACTAAATATAAGCTACATAAATTCACCCCAAAATCTGATGAAGGAATTTTCTTAGGCTACTCCACAACTTCTAAGGCATATAGAGTTTTCAATAAAAACACTTTTACTGTTGAAGAAACAGTGCATGTAAAATTTGATGAGTCTGACCCTTTTGTTTTTAAACTATCCCAATCTACATCCTCAGATGTGTTTTAAAAAACTGATTGTCCACCTTTGATAGAAAATTCTTCTGATAAGGAAAATGTTCAAGAAGATACTTCGGAAACATTTACCCCAGAAGACTTTCTACCCTATATTGATGAATATGTTTTACAAAACCCAAATCAGGTGTTTCTTAAGAATCATCCCAGTGTTACAATCATTGGTGATGTAAATCAACCATTAAGGACTAGAAGTTCCTTAAGAAATTAAGTAGAACATCTAGCATTTCTTTCCCAATTATAACCAAAAAGCACTGATGAAGCTTTAGGTGATGATGATTGGATCAAAGCCATGCAAGATGAACTAAATGAATTTGAAAGGAATAATGTTGGGACCTTGGTTGAAAGACCTAAGGAAACTTCTGTTATTGGAGTTAAATGGGTCTTCAGAAACAAGTGTGATGAAAATGGAGTCATAGTAAGGAATAAAGCTAGACTCGTTGCTAAAGGCTATAATCAGTAAGTGGGAATAGACAATGATGAAACCTATTCTCCAGTAGCTAGACTTGGATCTATTCGTATTCTACTTGACTTTGCAACATTCTTAAATTTTAATCTTTTTCAAATGGATGTGAAATGTGATTTTCTTAACGGTTATGTTCAAGAGGAAGTGTTTGTTGAACAACCTCCTGGCTTTGAAGATACAAAACATCCTGATCATGTTTTTAGACCTACCAAAGCATTGTATGGTCTAAAGAAAGCCCCACGAGCCTGGTATGATAGACTCCCAAGATTTTTTCTTCAAAATAACTATGATAAGAAAAATGTTTTAATTGAATCGGGTTAGGATTCATGATCCACAATTTTATGGGAATCGGGTGGAATATTCTTCTGTACTATAAAATTATAACATATGATTATGTTTTTGACACTTATTTTTTCCTAACATATAATTTATTTCCCTGATATTACAAATGTAAATAAAATTGAATTATTTAAATATTAAATTTAATTTCTATATCCAAAATATTGATTTGTAATCTATATAGGGATAGACAATATATATAAAACATTAGAAAAAATTCAACCAGGGTATAAGAACTATATTTTTTAGTAAATTAATTACCAAATATATTGATCCTATATGAGACATATATATTATATGATATCATTATTCCACTAGGGGATTTTATAGATAGTTCATTATCCAGGGTTTAAGGCAGAAAATCAACATTATTATATTTTTTTGTTATATAAAAGAATCTGAAGAAGAAAAATCACATATTAGAGTTTTAGATCTAGAGTTATAAATGAGTTTAACTTTCAACACTTCATTATCATGATCCAACATAGTTTTAGTGATAGAATAAAATATTACTCACTCAATAGGTTTAAAAGGTTGTGGATGTAAATTTTCTTCAATATCACTAGAGTGAGGGAATTTGTTTACATAGGTCTCAAACTATTTTAACTTGATAAATTGAAATATGTGTTGCACATTGGTCAAATATTTATTCTCCTTTATTTATTTATATGTCCTATTAGCATTACATAAGTGTTTTTTTGCAATATTTTCTACCCTACCACACATATAAAACCTTCTTGTCCCTTTAAGTTAATTGCATTGGGTGATTCTTCCCTTATTTTTGACATATAGGTAGTTTTAATTTCTTTTCCCCCTTGTGTTTTAACATTTAAGATTCCATGAAACACATTATTTATAATCTTATCCCTAAGATAATGGTAACCACAAATTTAAATATCAATCATTATTGAAAATTGAACATTCTCTTAGTAGACTCCAAATTATATGATGTATAATTAAATTTGAAAAATTGGTCTTCAGATTATAAAGAAACGGTTGATATAGATTTAGGGGTTAGAGATATACTAGAGGCTTACCTTATTAGCCTTGTTAATTTTAATTCGTATGTATGAAAATAATTGTCCTCGTTTTGTTTCATCTCTAAGAATTTATCCTCCATATTCATCTTAAGTGTGCAAGTAATGTGAATTATGAAGAATAATTTCATAAACTTTCTCCTGTACATGTAGTTTAATTACTAATTTTACATTTACTTTTTAAAGATAGTGAAATATTTTCCATCCTCTCCTTCTAGATGACATATAGTCAAAATAAACTTGTTGTACACTAATCATTGAAGAATACAAAATATCTTTTCCATTAATAAAAAAAGTGTATTAGAATAACCACTAAAGGGAGGTGTAAATTTCCCCAGAAAAACATGATAGAAATATTATCTTTCCTTGCTATGTTTGGATGCTCAATACGCTTCATGTTATTATTCATAGCTTGCAATATTTGGGTGAGAATTTATATAATGTTTTTTTCACCGATTCCCATACCATTTTGGTGTTTATTTGGATCGAATTTTTATTATTCATCATACATGTTATTAGCTTCATTCCCAATTTTTACATCAATTAAATGAAATAAAATAATATTTTGGGACTTAAGTTAGTAATTTTACTAAGGGAAAACAATGAGCCGAAGTGACATGCATACCCAAACATGAAATCCTCTAGGATTTAGTATAAGTTTTCCTTAGTAATTTTCTTGTTGGGATATATAGCCTAAAAAAATTAAAATACGTTTTAATAGTTCATAAACATAATTCAAATTAACAAAATAATTTCCCCTGAGAGTGTCAATGAAGGGGGGTTGTATTAGGCCCACTCTTCAATATTAAAACATTAGGATGTTATCATATATTAATACTTATTCCTAGGGTTCCCACAAATGTTTTCTAAACTAATCCATAAAATAAATGTACCCTATCTTTAATACCAACTATAGTGACCCATGATAAAACATACATAAATATTACATGGATTATATGTTTTGTTTTATATATCTCAAAAATAATCACACATTTAAAGGACCATATGGTTTAATGACTTGGAGACTAGCTGTATAAGAATCTTATTTTACTATATTTATTAGCATTTACTGAAAACCGTGATCCTCAAGAACACCTTCTAGATATCTAATATGATATAAAAATCTTCATAACATTGGGAATGAAAACTTAAGAATGGGTTGACTAAGAATTCTTAATATGGGAAATATAACAACTATTCATAACCATTGGATCACAAACATGATAGAAAAAATTATAAAGGGATAAATACCATATATATATATCAATTGATCACAAGGAACAATAATAAAACATGATTTATCATTATGTATCAAGTAATATAAACAAAAGACCCAATAATGGCCCTGAAAACATTTTTCAGGAGCATATAATGAAAATTAGACAAAACATGAAATCATAACATAAAAATGTATGATATCCTTAGAGTATGGAATATTCTAACATTTGAAATATCATGGAAATCAAGAATATATAAGTAAAATTATGTGAAACATACATAATCCTAGGTAAAAATTTCCTAATGGAGATTCACTACTACAAAATGGTACTTCAACAATGCTAGCAATTATGAACACTAGAAAAAAATTATTGATAAATGTACCTTTTATAAGCTATTTTTTCAAGCGATGATAAAAGGTACCCTTTATCATTGTTTTTTAGAACTAATAAAGGGTAACATTTATCAGCGCTTTTCTTTAGTACTGATAAAAGGTACATATTATTAGTTATTTATTTTTATCACCAATAAAGGGTACCATTTTCCAGTGCTCTATTTTTAGCATTAATAAATAGATCATTTATCAGTTCTTTTTTCGAGAAGATAAAGGTCCACAATAAAATACAATAAATAATTAAATAAAAAATAGAAATGAGTTTATTAAAAAATTTCAAAAAATTTATTAATTAAATAAATATTGATAAAAATGAATAAATTTAATATAGAGTATATAAATAATAATTACTAATAAATTATATATATTAAATATAATTATATACATAAAATTAATATTAAACAAATTAAAATTAAATATAATTCATTTTAAAAAAATATTAATCATTTTATTAATTAAAAAATACTGATAATTTCAATAAATATTATATATAAAATATATATAGATTTATATAAATGAATATAAAAATAATTTATATGATAAAAAATATATATTCTATACAATAAACAATTCATAAATTTAGTGAAGAAATATTTATAATAAAAAATTATATGAATTCAAAATGTTGACTAATGTCATTGACTGATTGACATAATTGAATGTCATTTGATTTTTCAAATTAACATATATCAAATATATGTTATAATAATTTCACATATCTATATATATAATTAATAATGTTTTATATATAATGCACACACACAAATATTTATATAATTAAATCTTATCTTGAAAAAAATATACAAAATATTTATGTAATTTATTCAAATTTTAGTATTCATTTTATAATTTCATTATAACATTATTTATTAAATATATAATGTCTTTAATTGTTAAATTTTCTTAATTTATTTTTACATTAATTACTTCTTAGTATATATTAATTTATACTTTTATTACTTTTTATTCTATTGATATTTTAAACAATTTCTTATACTTATAAATGTATATATTAATTTTTTTTATATTTTTTTTATATATCCATATTTTATTAATTATTTTTACTTCATTATTAAAACCATTTTATTTATAAATATTGTTAAAGTGTACTCATTTTTAATTATTCAATAGAACCCATTTTTAACACGAGTGATGTTAAAAATAAAATTTCTTTAGTAATGATAAAATTATATTTTAAGTAAATATTTATAAAAAAATATATTTTTGATGTATATTTGCTATTTTTTACATTTATATATTTATAATTATTGATAAGTAAGTATTATTTTTTAATTTGTATTAATATTATGATAAATAAATACATATATATATTTAAATAATTATAAAATTATAATTAATTTATTTATATAATGAATATATTTACTATGTTAATATTTTTATTTATTTAATATATATATATGATGCTTCAAATATATAAATATAGAAATATTGGTTTTTTAAATAATATTTATATAATTATAAATACATAATTTTATATTTAAATTATAATAAAATTATAATAAATATATTTAATTAATTAATATATATACTATCTTTATATTAATAATTATTTATTAAATATATAAAATAATATAAATAAATGTACAATTTTTTTATAATTTATATATCATTTATCCCTGCTAAAAAACATCTGATAAAATCTCTATCATCACTAATTCTATAGCACCGATAAAGAGGTCTTCTATAAATACTTATTAATTTAATATTGATAAAAGATATCTTTATCAATTTTTTTTTGCAAGCATTGTTAAAAGAGACATGATATATTTAAGTAACCCTAACTAGTCATGATATTCATAGCTTTCTGTGAAATCCATCTGCTGTTTGTGCTCCTCCTTATTAAATCCGAGCTCGAACCAAGGCTCAAATCAAGGATTGACCAATTCCAAGGCTCGAATCTTGGATTAAAAAATTCCAAGGCTCAAATCCAAGGATTAAGTTATTCAAGGGTTGAATGAATCCAAGGATTTAACAGATTCTAGGTATAGTGATATCTCTATGTTCAATTAGAGGATTCAACATTTTAATTCATGGTATGTTATTTTATACACGTCCACAGTCATTGATTTTCTATATGGAGCTTAACTAAAATTAATGTATGATAAATAAGTTACTATTTAGTGTGGTTTACTACAATGATTACTATTTTCAGTCATTGTTTTTTGTGTTTTCTATTTTAATAGGGTTTCAGTGGTTCTAGTTATGGTTTGTGAAGGTTGGATTTGTGGTGGTGGAATAATTTGGCTATTATGGTGGAATTTAGTTGATTATGTGTTATTATAATTACGGTTGAGGCATGGATGGTTGATCCATAAAGGGAATGGTGTTGACTATTAATATAGAGATGGAATGGGTGTGGTACTTATTGGTATGAGATAGTGTGGTTATTGATGTGATATTATGAGGTGTTAGTGGGATTGAGTCTTAGTTTCTAGTTTTCAAGGAACATGGATTTATGAATAAAATTAATGATATCTAAGGGACTAGAAATTGGTGAGAAATAGGTTAATTAATGAACTAATTTTAAATTTATCTTTAAATAAAACATGTGAAGACTGTAATTTAAATGAATGAGGAAAAACAAATGAATTTATAGTAAAAAGTGGATAAATTAATATAATGTGGTTAATAATGTTGAATCTAGAATTTAATAATGATATGAATCAATGGTCGGTTAATAAATACGGTTTTGGATGGTTTTTAGTTATGTATAGATGTTTAATAGTTTGGTAGAAGTTTTCAATTCACGGTTCACGTATGTTACAAGTATATTTATTTGGTTAAAACACTCTGTAACCTTTATATAGATTTTTAAAAAATATTAACAATACTTAATCTAGCTATTTAATTTTTTATATGTTTAGTAATTTTCATTCAGTGGTTGATATTCATTATCCAATTTTACTTATGAAGATTCATCTCACTTTGAACCTATTTGTGTAAGAGTGAGTTATCTCCACTTTAACATAAAACCTCAATATCTTCCATAATATTTTTTATCTCATTATGACTAAAAATTTCATAAAATGTGACAAAAATTACCGTATAACCAATAATAGAAAAGAAAATTAAATTTTATTATAAATCCTAAACTTTCTCTTCTTGATAATAATTCTTTTTTTCATCCCGTCTAGATATAATTCTTGAATAAATTTTTCTACTAAAAATTTTGATTTTTTTAAAACCTCTATCATTATTAGGTATAATATTTTCATAAATTTATTATATACATTAATAATATATTTTTAATTAAAATTATAATTATAATTTTGAGCTGTTTTCAAATATTTGAAATAATATTAATATTAAATGAAATAATTCTGTTGGTTGTGGCATCACTTGTTCTGGAAAATATAATGGAGGTTTTAAAATTATATATATGGTGGAATAATTATTTGAAATTATTTTTTGGTATTTATCATTTTAGGTCTACATGTATTTGTTCCACCACTTCTAATCTTTGATTACCATACTTGTATATGAAATAATTTTTTATTTATTAAAATGTTTTATCAATACATTTTTATATCTTATTGTTGATGGAATGAGTGTTTACTTTTTTATGATACTTGGGTTTCTAATTATCCCTTAATTTCATATATTATATTTTCATTTGTTTTGGGAATTTAATATATACTTGATGGATCATTTCAATAGAGGTAGTACTATACTTAGTTAGAGGATTAAATGTATTAAAAGTGGGATTTATCCAATAAAATTAGAATTCATAGATGCCCAAAGGATTCATATATCACAACATGTTCCCACTGAGACCCTTGAATGAAATAAAAGAATGTATATACACCCCAAATATGACCTTCAATAGGCCATGAGTTAATAACTAGTTCCAATGGTGTAATTCTCAAAAAGGAGAGGAATTACCCCTTTTAGAGATCATAATGGAATGCCACTATCTCTTTATCATCTTCATCTCCCTAACAGTTTATATTTCAATTTTTCTTGAGACTCATCCCCCATCTATATTTTGTTTATTATATTATTATGAGTAGTAGTCATCCAATGGATTACTACAAATTAGAGTATTTTAAGAAAAAAATGTTCATGTCCACATGATATGGAGGACGAGTCCCAAACAAAACAATGTAATGATTCATAGTCAAGAGATGAGATGATGGGGATGATAGTGTCAATAACATTCATCATTAGATTAATTTGGACGATAAAATCCACAATAGAAGAGTAATTATTTTCTTAAATTCAATTACTTATTTTCCCGAAATAAACTGAAATTCTTTAAAACAATCAAATGACATGTTTCCATTATTAGAATTATATATATCTTATACATTTAATAATAAATTTGTTATGTTTATTAATTTATTAATTGTAAAAAATGTAAATTTTATGAACCCATTAGGATAGATATGAATTTAAAATGGATACTCTCTAGTCATTTAATAATAGTGAATGAATATAGAGTTAAAAAGTTAATCAAGATTTCAATATAGAAGGAATATGACTCTTATCAAGTCCTTTATCAATATTTAAATTAATTTTGTTTAAGGAAAATTATATAGGAAGGGTTGGAAGAAAATTTTATTTATCAGGGAATAAATAAAATCAATAAATTTTAGACTCAACATTGGGAAAAACTGAGTGTGCACACTGATTAAGAGAAATTAGAGTTTAAGGATAATGAGATATAAATACCAGTGTAAATGATGATGAATATCACATGGAAAAAATGATATTGGAAATTGATAATGACCTTCCTCATTGTCCAAAGTTTTTGAGAAGATAAATAGTTATTCTAAGAGACCATTGTATTCCAGTTGTAGTAAAAAAATATTGGAAGCCGTGTTGAAGTTATAGAATTTGAATAATAGGAGAAGATGGAGTGACACTAGGTTTAAAGAAGTACTCAGTCTACTGATGTATATGATACCAGAAGAAAATTAACTACCATGTTGAAGATATGATGTAAAATTAATTCCATGTTTAATGGTAATGATCTATAAAAAATAGATTCTTTTCCAAATAGTTTCATATTGTTTTTCAAGGACCATGAATAACACATAAAATTACCTAAGTGTGGTGTAGATCAATAAAAGAAAAATAAATCAATTCATTTTAAATATATATGGTACTTTCCAATAATTCCATTATTTAGAAGACTAAATGTATATAAGGAAACCAAGATATAACTGACATGACATGCAGTTACAAAAAATAAATATGGGGACCTATTTCATCCATCAGATTCACCTCAGTTTAAGAAAACTGATGGTGAAATCATTAATTAGTAAATGGGATAAGAAAAATTCATCTTGGATTATCTAAAGATGGAATAAATCCATTTGGTGTATATATTAGTACACATAGTATATGTCCCATGATGTTGTTAAACCATAACTTTCTACCATGGTTATACATTAAGGGAAAATAAATTACGGAATCTATTATTATATTTGGACCAAATAAATACAGTAATGACATTTATGTATATTTTTATCCATTGATTGAAAATCTAAAATTGATATGCGATACAGATGTTATAATGTATGATGATAATAGAATTGAAGAATTAACATTGAGGGATATATTGTATGGGGTGATAAATGTATTCCCTACTTATGTAAATTTTTCATGCTATAGAATTAAATGAACTTTGGTGTGTCCCATTTGTGAATAATTCACACACTCAATTCGGTTGTAAAATTCCTTGAATATTTTGGTTTTAAGAAGTTGGAAATTTTTACCTTGATGGAATAAATACCAGACCTGGAAAAATGTATTCGATGGGAATATCGAAAAAGATATAGCATCGTCCCCACTATTGGGTGATTAATAGTTTGATAAATTAAAATATATTGAAATTATTTTCATTAAACAATTTTCAAAAAACATTATGAAATCAATTCGGAATAAGATAAAAATTTTCATTGTATTACCATATTGTAATTGTTTATACAATGGAAATCTTCTAGATTTCATGCATATAGAAAAAAATGTATTTTATAGTGTTATTAGCATGTTACTAAATTTTCATGGTAAAATGAATGATAAAGTCATGACTTGTTTAGATATGATTGACATGTGTATAAGGGAATATGTGGAAATAGTGAAGGGTAAAGGGCATACTTTTCTTCCTTCAACAACATACAAACTATCTAGAGGGAAAAAATAAAAATTTTCTTTTTTTCCATTAATAGTTTAAAACTTCTCAAGGGGTATTAATAAAATGAAAATGACGATGTTTCAATGAATAATTTGATGTTACAAGGACTAAAATCACATGACATTAATGTTTTGATGCAATATTTGATGCAATGTTCTTTCCATTAAATTTTACCTAAAAATGTATGACAAACATTAACCAGAATATAATTCTTTTTCAAATCAATCAGAATTAATTTTATTTACCTAACTGAGTTTACATTCATGAAAGAGTAGGATATTGTCAAATTATGTGAATTAGATGTGTTTTTCACACATTCATTCATTAATATAATAGTTCACCTGATGGATTACTTGGTTTGAGAGGTTCAAATATGTGGTCTGATACATTATAGTTGGATGAATGCCATTAAACAATATAAGATTAGTTTGAGAAGAAATTTTATGAAATGAAGTTATTCATAAGGTTGTATTGCATAACGATATATTGTAAAGGAATATATTGAATTATTCACTGATTAACTATCATATTTTGATAGAAATAGTCTCCAAAAGTCTCATCACAATGGAAGCCTTATGGGTGAAGGGATTTTTGGAAGAGATGTCATTATAATTACCTCCACAAGGTGAGAGAAATTGAACCTTTCCATTTTATATAATAAAGAATATATTAATTTATACATTAAAGCACACACAAAAATTATAAGATATATGAATCCATCAAGGGCTGAGGGATGGATATCAAATATACACAGTCAATATCTTATAGAATGGTTCTATGATAAAATTTATAAGGAGTTATCTGAAAATCTAAATTCATTTAATGAATGACTTAGATGACTTGCCTAAGGACAAAATGAAAATGGGATATCTTAAACTCTTTTTATAATCAATGTTTATAAGTTCTATAAGAAAGACCATGAATACCATCATATGATGAAAAGTCGCAATTTTATTCTTATAGTGGAAGCAATGTACATATCTAGTTCCAAGGATAGAAATCCATTTTATGAAAATATTTCATATTTTGGCATTATTGAATAGATATATGAGTTGTATTACACAACTTTTCAAGTATTTATTTTCCATTGCAAATGGGTTGACAATAGGATTATAGGGAATGTTGATTAAATGGGCTTTATGAAGGTGAATTTTAGTGTGTACGGGGAAAGGTATATTCCATTCATAATGGAGTCACACACAGTGCATGTATTTTATGACTCAGATCCAGAAAACGATAATTGTTTGATTTTCCTTCTATAAAATAAAAAAAATATCATGTAAGATGAAAATTCAATCAAGGATAACCCTTTTTATTTGGAGATCACAATCAGTTAATGCTGGTCTTAATGTACAAAATTCCATGTACATTTGAGTCGACTACAAAGAGGGGATTTGGATTCTTGATAGAGAATCAAAATCCCTAAAACATTAAAAAAATAGAGTTTAATTAGAAGGTAATAGTGTTTTTTAATAGAATTTGTTTACTATTAATATTATCTATTATCTAATGAATTAACATAATTTAAATTAAATATTTGACCACTCATGCGTAAATAATCTTTTACAGATGATGATCTTATGAATCTTGTTGAAGAATAGACTATAATTAATCAAACCATTTTGAAAAAATTAAAGTTAATGTTATGATATATTTTCTCTATTTTACCAAAAAATTATATCACGAAATGTTGATTTGATTTTGATTATGCCTTGTAGAATTTTTTATAATATTGTTATCCATATTTCATTCCTTTATACACCAAAACTTTTGTAGACTTCATCTCCCTCGGAACATTTTCACCCCTACTGTGTTGTCATTTATCACTTTCCTTCAAGTTCCCTCCAAACCCTTCATTGAAATAGCAACAAAGCTGACTCTGCTAAATAAAATATGCAATCTATATGTTTGAATAGTAAAATTAATCTCCATTGAAATAATTTATTTTTTATATTTATGTTTAATTTATATCATTTTCGTAATAATCAAAAAAATAATATTTTTCTTATACAGCTGAAATATTTTGTTCGAGTTGCGGTGGTTTGTTTGAAGCTGCTCATGCTCGTGAGTGATTGGGAATTCAAGACTATGATTGAGATAATGAAAACAATGAAATGGGTCAATAATGAATACAACCAATATGAAAATTGAATCCATACTAGTGTTTTACTTAATTTTTTCATCATTTTATCTATTTTTTATTAGTTAATTTCATTATAATTTTTATCAAATACTAATCTATTTTTTCACTAATATTTTGGGACATCATATTTTCATAGTTTTTTTATATTAGACAATTTATATCCATTATTCATTCATTTATTCACTAAAACATCCATAAATTTATTCTCCCTCAAAACCTTTTCACCCCTGTAGTGTTGGGATTTATCAATTGCCTTCAAGTTACGTCCACTGCCCTTATAGGAAGAGCAACAATTCTTCTTATAATCAATCAAAGGGGTAATCTTCATGTTTTCATAGTAAAATAATTACCCATAAAATTAATGTATTTTTTTATATTTATATTTAATTTCATATTTTTATTATTACACACAAAATAATTGTTATCTTATATATGTAGATTCTTTTGTTCGAGTTGGGGTGGTCTGTTCGAAGATACTCTTGATCATGAGAGATTGGACCTCAGGCCTACAATAGAGATATTAATAACAAGTAATGGGTTAAAAACAAATACCAATATTATGAAAAGGTGAATTCACACTGCTTATTTAATTAATTTGGTAATCACTTTATATACTATTTATAACTTAATTTTCATTTTATTTTTATCTAACACTTATTTTGTTTTTCATAGATCTTATATAAAGTCATATTTTTCTTTCAACTATATACAAAAATCCAAAAAAGATATAATATATTCCATTCTATCAGTATAAACAAGCTTTCCATTGGATTTATTTTTCTAATAGAAAACACAACAATTCAATGATTCATATACAGTTTTGGGTGTTCGAAAAATAAATCCAATATAAGGCATGATAACATTGGTATTTACGATTGTTTTGAGAAATTGGGACATGTAAGAATAATCTGAACTGAAATCCGACACACAGTGTGACCTGTATGACTAAAAATTCTTATTTTTTTTAAAATTGACATTAATTTTAGTATGAAAGAATGAAAACAAACTCAAAACTGATAAAACACATTCATAATTATTTAATACTTTAGGAAAATGATCCATATGTCATTTTTTCTATTTATAAAGTAGCCACACCACAATCCAATACATGTTGTGCCTAGTATGGCTCAAACCATCCGTTGTCTAGTTAAAATCGACATTTTAGTTCTAAACATAGCACTAACATAAAACCATGAAAACATCCTCAGATTGTTTTTATAATTTAGTAAAGAGATTTAGAAGTCATTAATGATTTATAGGAATTAGTCTCACATTAAACTGATATATGATGTGATTGTAATGACTCAAAGTGAATCCTTCCAGTATAAAATGAAATTTTAGTAAAAATAACAATTACATACTCAAAATAGAGAAAATTCAATTTGATTGATTGGATAATTTACTAAGATGATACATAAGTCATTTGGGATGTATAAGAATCATCTACACCACAATTCGACACACAGTGTGACAGGTTTAAAGCATAGTGAATATTTTTACATAAAAAGAACATTAATTTCAATAAAAAGTAAACCAACACACACAAAACTATGAAAAAACACTAAGATAATTTTTATACTTTATGAAAATGATCCCTACGTAATTTAGGATGTTTATAAACCAATTTCACATCAATTTAATGCATGTTTTGGCCAGTATGAATCCAATTGCATCTTTTTATTTAAAATTGACATTAATTTTAGTAAAAAAGAAATATGACATACTGAATACCTAGAAAAGGTGTCCTTATTGTTTTTATACATTAGAAAAAATATCCATATATTATTATTTTTTATTAAGAATCAGCTAATTTTTAATCTGACATATGATCTTCCTAATATTACCAAAACTGTCGGTTATCAGTTTAAAACTGAAATTTTAGTTCAAAATGTCCCCTTATTAAAAACTATGAAAAGGAACATAAGTTATATTTATTATTTAGTAAACCAATTCATATGTCATTTTTATGTATATTAATTAGTCTCACATGAATCCAACACACGATGTGACCAGTACCACTAATGGTGTGTGTTTCCAGTTTAGAATTAAATTTTAGAAAAATGAAAAATAATGTACACAAAACCAAGAAAATGGTTTTGAATTTTTTTCTATACTTTCTTAAAATGATCGATAAGTCAGTTGGGATGTATAGGAATCATCCCAACCTAAAATCGAAACACAGAGTTAAGATTATGACTCCAATTATGCCTTTTTATTTAAAATTTACAATAATTTTAGTAAAAAAGGAAACTCACACACTCCAAACTAACAAAAAATAGTTGGATGGTTTTGATTCACTATAAAATTGATATATATATATATATATAATTTGTGATGTGTATAAATCATCTAAAACTTTTTATAACACCTAGTGTGGCTGGTATGGCTTCAAGCATATCTTTTAATTTAAAATTGACGTTAATTTTAGTAAAAAAGACAAATTAAATCTGGAAAAACAAGAAAATTCATTTGGTATATTTTTATACATTAGGAAAATGATTCATATTTTATTTCCTACGTGTAGGAATTAGACTTACCATTATTTAATGCATAGTGTGATGATATGAATCCTAGTGCATCTTGTTATTTAGAATTTACTTTAATATTAATAAAATGGACAACAAACATACTCAAAAATGAGAAAAAACATTCCAATTGTTTTGATACTTATGGAAGACAACCCATATGTCATTTTGGACATGTATGAATTAGCCACCCCACAATCCAATGCATATTGTGCCCGGTATGACTTGAAGGACATCTTTTTTTCAAATTAAAATTAATTTTAACAAAAAAGACAATTAACATACTCAAAATTGATAAAACGTAATTTTATTGTTTTGATACATTAAGAAACTAATTCATAAGTAATTTTGTATTTGTAGGAACCCGTCACACCTCAATGTGACCCATGATGTGATAGTAATGACTTAAAGTGTCCATTATTATTTTAAAATTTACATTGTGATTAAAAATTGTCACTCATTAAAAACCAAGAAACCAGGCTTGAATATTTATGATAATTTAGGAAAAAATATTCTTAAATCATTCAAGATGTGACTGAATTAGTCTCATGTCAAACTGATACAAAATGTGATCAGTATTACTAAAACTGCATGCTTCTAGTTTAAAATGAAATTTTAGTTAAAATTACAAGAGGCATACTCAAACCCAAGAAAATTATTTCATATTTTTTATACATTAGGAAAACTACCCATAAGTCATTTTAGAAATGTAGAAATTAGCCACACCTCAATCCGATGCATGGTGTGATTGGTATGACTCCAACAACATATTTTTAATTAAAATTGATATTAGTTTTAGTAAAAATAAAAAATGACATACTCAAAACTAAGAAAAAACATTCAGATAGTTTTTATAGTTTAGGAAAACTATACATAAGTAATTTTTTACATTTATTAATGAGTTTCACCTCAATTTTACACCTACTGTGATCGTTATGACACGAAGCGTATCTTTTTATTTAGAATCAACATTAATTTTTGTAAAAAAGACAACAGAAATTATCAAAACGAATAAAAACCTTAATTACATATTTTTATACATTTTTACAAAGGTACATAAGTCATTTTTAAAGTTTGGGAATCAGTTTCACCTCAATATGATACATGATGTGCCTCATATAACCCAAAGTGTATGCTCTTAGATTAAATTTCACAATTTAGTTTAAAAAGTCTCACTCACAGAAATAATATAACATTCTCTTAGATTATCTATATAATGTTATAAAATGATTAATAATTCATCAATGAAATGTAGTAATAAGTCTCACATCAAACTGACACATGATGTGGCCGGTATGAATCAAACTGCATGTTTTTAGTTTAAAATGACATTTTAGTAAAAAGGACTAGTGGTGTACTGAAAACCATCAAAATGCATTTGTATTGTTTTTATACTCTAGGAAAATGATCCATAATTCATTTGGGATATTTAGGAATCATCCTCACCTCAATATAATATATCATGTGATCAGAATGAATCCATGTGTGCATTTAGAATATATTTATTTCATTTTAGTTTAAAATTCACATCACATCACCAACATGAGAAAATGAGCCTATATTTTTCATCATTTAGTGTACTATTAATAAGTAAACATACTAATCATTTTTATCTTATTATTATTAATTTAATTTACATTGTGATAATTCTTAAAGTTGGACAAGAAATGATATGACTTGCAAGAATCAACCACAAATCAATCGGATACGCATTGTTCCTTGTCTGACTGAATGTTTAGTTTAAAATTAACACTTTTTGTTAAAATATTTATTTATATTATTACTAAAATAAGATTTATTTTTCATTTTGGTTCATTATTTTACTTGATTAGGTGTGGTTTTTTCATCAATATCATGATTCAGGGTTAAGATCAAACAATAAAGATACATTTATGTTTTTGAATATACGTAATTATTTTTACTTATGAAATTTTTTAAAAAAATGTTTTAAATTTCTATAATATATATTTTTTCTTATATATTTGTTGTAATATTTTTTATTAAAATTATCTATTTTTACTTTATTTTGTTGATTTCGTGTGCTGTTTATGGTGCTATAGTGGTCTGATAGAGAACACTACACTAGTTCTGTAGTGTGTTGTAACACAAAACAACAGTATTCCCATGTATCATCTCTTTTAGAAGCATTGATAAAGGTCCAATTTATTGGTTCTAATTAAAAGTGTTGAAAAATGTTTTATTTTATCCAGAATTATAAATTCACTCATAAACACCCCTTTATTAGTGTTTTTTAGCCATGACAAAGGCCTATGGATTTTGATCTTGGTTTGGAAGTCAATGATTCTTTAGAACTGATAAAGGCCATTTTGAGTATTGTTAAAGGAATATTTCTTAGTATTGAATGCATCAACACTTTATTGTTATATTATATGGGAGTATGCATCCCAACTAAATTATTATAGTGGGTATAGAATTCCATACTTTATTCCCACAATGGAGTGAGAATTCATTCTTCATTTACCATAGTGAAGCAGAATTTTTTGAATTTTTTCAAAAAGTTATCTCATGAGATCTAAAATATTAAGCAAATTATTTTAGGAAAATATATTAACCCACCTATCATCATACATTAATATTAATGTGACATAAAATCTAGTCATTCATATTATTAAAGTAACCCACTATAATAAAATGGGTTTTATAACTTCTCCAAATGGTATAACAGAAAAAAATATGATTAGTTGATATAAAAATCATGATAAAAAATGATTTCTTAAAAATAGCACATATAGTGTAATTTATGAACCATTACATCACTTGATAATAATACTTTGAAAATAGAAGAGGAATCACAAAGTATATTTTTCATAACAAGTGTTTCATAATATATCCTTAAATGATATTATTTTAAAGTAACATTCCAAAAACTATTTTTTAGATGATGAGAAACATTTTAAAGCATTAATTTATAAATAATTTAATAAATAGACCTAGATAATAAATAAAATATAGGTCAAAATTTAGAGTATAAGGGAATAATATCAGATCATTATATGGAAAATACTTTTGAAATATTTTAAAACTCCATTATTTAAAACCCACATTATTAAAAGGATATTAGGAACTTTCTTTTAAAAAGAATAAATAGGAATATAAGAATTATTGGATACAAAAACAATCTGTGTTTCTAATATTAAAGGGTAATGTTGGAAGGAATAAAAAACATGAATAAATAGGAACAATCCATTAAAATATATGTGAATTATTTTTTAACAAAATTTAAATTTAAATGAAATAAGTAGATTTATCAAGGAAGAATAATTTTGTGTGAAAAAATGATTTCCCCATAAAATAATATGAAAATAAAAAAATATCATCATTTTTTAGTGAAATTAAATCCTTAATTATTTAAAAATAATTGGAATGATTATGTCACAAAAAAATGATTTGAGTCTAGAGAAGAACTTACCTTAATTAATGGCATACACTAAAACTCTGGAATATATTGTTTCACAAAAACATATAACTTAATAAACAATTTCATAGACTTTTAAATATTCATAAAATTTTATAAAATTAAGTTATATTGATAACCTAGAATGATATTAGAGTTGGATATTCATAACATGTACAGGTAAAATAAAAGATTGATTTCGACAACATGATGTGTGTACAAAAGGATTATGGAATTGGTTTAATGATTGATAAACATAGTATAAAATTTATTGAAAATAATTTTTAAATTTATATATTTATTATTAACCTATGGTATCATAATAATATGGAAATTAAATGTATTATAGCATAGTAAGTTCTTGAATTGGAATGAGGAGGGGGAGAATCGATGTGGGATTTCAGCAACATGACAACTTTGCAAATGGGATTATGAAAAAGGATTAATTATATAAGTGGGTATTATCTCAACATTGTAAAAAAAATGGGATAGTTAAGGTTTGATTATGAACACATGTAAGCATAATAAAAAAAATCCAAAAGTTATTATAAAAAAATGAAGTACATAAATCAAAAGGAGGAGTATGGGAATCCTTACATTGCCAAGTATCTTCTCAATGCTCGTAAGGAATCCATAAACCATAATTACTACTTGAGAGACATTTATAAGTGGATATAGAATGTAAATTCATGATAAATTCATTTGGTGTGTATAGGTATGAAATAATGGGTGTCATTGATCTCCATTTATAGTTGAAAAGTGGGGCTTTTCCATGAAAACGAAATATAGGTACGTGGTAAGAGTAGAATTACCTGGGTGTTTGGGGATTAGGTGAGTTAGGTGGGTAAATATTTGTGATACATGATGGTATAAATCTAAAACCTATCAAATTTATTACATAATATCTAAATCTAATTTTTGTTAAGAAAAAATCGTGTTAAATTAGGGTACTTTTTTTAACGCTTATTAATTATGACAAAATATTAATATTTTTACTTATATTGTGACTAAAAATATAAGATGAACATTATTAAAAAAATTCCAAGTGATTAATCAAATTTTTTTCTCCATTAAAAATATTCAAAATTTATAAATATGGAAAAATTAACTTTTAAATTAAAACATATAATGTGTTAATTTTTTTTTCAAAAAATATCGTTTTAATCATTAGGTTTTATTAATCATATTTTATATTGGTTACTAACTAGAAGAGTGTTAAATAATATATGTTTAAACACCTTATTAGAGTCATAATTTAAAATATATCCATTAAATTTTTCGAGAAATACCCATTATTTAAGAAGATATCATTCATTGAAAAAATTAATGTTTTAATCTGGTAACTAGTTTTCACTTGAGGAAACATAATATTTATTCTAAGAAACTATGAGCGGATTATTAGATAATTTAGAACCAATTATTCTAAATTTTATGAACATTTTTTCTTATTTAATTTATAAAAACATTAAAAATTAATTTTAATATATTTGATATATAATGTATTAAAAAAATTTGAAAAACATTTCTTGAGTTATAAAATTTAAATCATAGGTTTATAAACTATAATGATCATTTTAAAGTGTATAATAAAAATTATGAAATAAATATTAATTCAATAAAAAGAATTCAGAGATTTCTATTTCATACTTTTATAAAAATAATTTCATAAAACACATCAGAGTAGTAAAAATGGTATATTTTACTATTCACCTAAAATAATTTTATTAGAAAAATATCTAAAATTTATTTAAAGTAAAAAATTTACATGATAAATTAAAAAAATTAATTAATTTATTTTATATTTAAAATCTTAATTGTTTTATATTTTATTTTTAATTGTGAACATATGATATTGAGAAAATATTTCTTTATAGGAAAGAAACTTTTGGTATTTTAACTATTCTTTGTAATATAAATCACTTATTAAATTAGTGTTAATTCTATATTCAAATAAAAATTTTTATTATTATTATCAAATCGTAATAAACATAGTTCCATGAACCAAAAACAAATTTTTAGATAATACATTTTTTAAGAATAAAGTGAATTGAGAAAAATTACATTTCAAAAAGTATGAAATTCTATGATATATCTATAAATTTAAGTATATCATTACCTGTTTATATAATCTACGTTTTTAATTAAATAAAATTTTAGGATATCACTGCAAGGCTTATGAATGAGATAAGTATTTTTTGAGTGGTGCTTCAGCGAGTATGGATCTATTGGCAATCAAAATAAACTTGAACTTATCCAATATATTATTTTTCTCAAATCACAATTTCATGAGTTTAGCTTGGGAATGGTTGATGGAAAAAAGTAGTAAATCTACCTCCCTTGCAATATTTGAAAAAATGGATTTCAAAGGGAATACATCTACTTCCAAATACCATTTATTTGGAGTTATTTAATTGGTTTTGTTATGGGGTTACTTCAACTTATATGATTTAATTTATTAATAAAATTTTAATGTCCATATTTATCATTCAAAATATATCATGTTTTTTAGTTTATTACTGTGTGTAAAACATAGTATTTAAGAAATTATTTGTTTAGTGAAAATGTGTTGTAAAATCATGATTGATTAAAACTAGGTTTTAATGTACCAACCAAGGTCGACCAAACATGTCACCCAAGCTAGCCCCACATAAGGTCTGATGTGTATTCCAAATTTCCATTAGATCATGAAACACACCTCTATATTAACACACATAACCTTGGGAGTGAGTTTAACATGAAATAAAACAAGTCATATATATACAAGAGAAAGATAAACAACCAAAGTACATCACGGAAGAATAAGTAAATAACCATGAGACATAAAAAAATAAGTAATCCTAGATAATAAATTCAAAACGAAGTCTTTATGCTACCAACAATCATTACCATCTGAATCCTCTGTGAAGGGAAATCAACCCATATAAGTCATTAAGATGTATAAAACGCTTCCCTTTACATGTATCCTACAAAATCATATTTGTATGTAGCCATAGACACATGTAGGCTATAAGAAAAATGCCAATTAGGATACCACCATGAATGTGTATAATGTATGTCACCATGAAATCATTATTTATAGATTTAAAATATAACCCATATTAAAAATATTTTAATTTTAAAACATTTCTCATTAAAATCATTTGGTTTACTTTAAAACATGGCATATTTATATAATAAAATTTGGAAAAATTTCATGAATGATAAATAAAGGGAAATATACCAAAATCCAATAGAAATTAATAATATATACCTGTGAGTAACAAAATGAAACATTACATCATGAATAAAAATAATGGGATCTAGTATATAGAAATACGTACTAGGATATGAAAGGAACATATAGCCAACATAATTAGAATCCAATGATATCGATTCCCATCACATTTTATTAATAACAAAACCATAACCCCTAGTGTTTCTCTGTCACTAACATTTTAATTTTCTTATAACCCAATTCACTCAAGGATCCCATGTGATCTGTTTTCTAAAAAATTTCAAGTAACCATTTTGTAAATTATATAAAACATTTCCAAAATAAATGTGTTGCAACACCCATGATTGAAGAACCGTTATAGAGTCAAACCCAAATTCGAGAAAACTCATTTAACTAATGAAGTGTGTACAACTATTTTTAAACTAAATAACCCATTATAACTATTTTTTCACACAATAAAGATGAATTTATTTACAAAATACCTCATAGATTTAAAATAAATCAATTTCACAACCAAAATAAAAAGGAAAAATAACAAAAATAAGGTATTCTATATGAATGTATCATTTTATAGAGACACCAACATCACCAATGTCGAAACATTAGTCACCATAAAAACTATGAATGGAAAATAAGATATCAATTCATCTTAAGAAATGATTTATAAGAAAATTCATCAATTCTCTATAACAAAATCTAGATCCGGCCATAAAATCGCTTGTTAGAATCCATATTTGAAGGGGAATAGAGATCAATGATACATCTTGAAGGAGGAGGAGAAACATGTTGGAAATAGAATTGTACCTTGAATTGATCCACCAAAAACAATGGAGGACACAAACAAGACCAAAAAACAATAACATGAGGTATATTATCATAATTTATTAGATTGAAATCCTTAGAAATATGAGAAGGAATAGTGGAATAATTGAAGGGAAATCTATTTTATTTAATCTTAAATATCCCATATTAATCATTATATGTGTCTTCATTAAGATGTAAAACTCCCCATGGAAGATCATCATATTAATTGTCCGTTTCATTTTTTTGAAACATCCACCACATGGTTGGGTGTTTCTCACTGCGGCATGGTGGAACCGATTATACCCAGACCTAGTTATAAATAATGGTGACCCTCTATGGTGTATTATAAAATCCTTTTCTGTTTTGGACCCACCACACCCTCCACCATGGAATAGTGATGGCTACTCTCGTTATGATTCATTGGAATACCCATAGTGTCCCACACCTAAGACCATTCCCATCCAAAAACATTTTTAACCTTTGTTTCACACCATAAGATTTTGGGTGCACTACGACCTACTCCATGGTGTTGTCCTTCCCTATGTGCACCTAAAAACATCTAGAAGCCACCATAATACACTAAAACTATCTAGGACATTCTTGAAATCATCAGAATCAATCGAGCGACCAAGGATGCCCAATGAAAATCATACCTATGACCTGTAGGGTGTCATATTTCATTCCACCATGATACTTTATGTCCCTAAAAAGTCTCATAACTCGAGTGTCACAAAAAGATAAAGACATTGTAACCTCAACAGTGCTTCATGCTCCTCTATCTCATGGTTATTCCATTTTCATAACCACATTACATGGAATGAGGGAATTATTTTACTATGAAATTCATTATTCTGATGAACCAAAATACAAAATTATTTCCCAACCACTGATGTTTTAGGCTAAAGATGAACGTATTTCCATTCGATCACATTAGAATGTTCTGGTTGATACATATTTAATCAAAAAACCTAAATCAAACCATAAATAAATATCAAATATATCTTAATGTTGAATAGATATTCCAATATTACAGGTTATTCAATGATCTCAAAAGGGATAGTAAAGAACGGTTCCAACATAACTATCTTTCTATATGACAATATCCCAAACAAGGATAAACACCAAAAATACATGATCACTTACCAAAAACTATAAATGGTGATTTTGATGATACAAATAGGATTTTTAGTGACTCTAAACTATTATTATGCTATTTCACATTAAACAAAAATTTACATTCACCTCTTGAATAAGAAATGATTGAATAAAAAACCACTCCCCTAACTCCACCCAACAAAAAAAGATCTACATAGAAATTAATATAAAAATTCCAAACCAACCATTTTAATCATTTTTATAACAATTGATATAGGAGAACTCAACCACAGACATATGATTTTTCCATGAAACATCAAAATTAATAACAAAGTCCAGAAGTATATCCTCAAGGATATGAATGGCACACTCAATATATCCATCAGTGAAAGTATAATTAATCATTCTTACCAACGAATTGGTACCTATTTATTTTTGTAAACCTTTCCAAAATTTAAACTAAAATCATCAATTAATATCAAATACAATACTAAAAGTTACTCCCTATAACGTCATAACCTCTTAGATATACAGTTTCCTGAGCTCCTCCACTTTCATCATCATCTTAAGAGGAAGAAAGTGAGATAATTTCATGGGTTGATCCATGATCCCCCCAATCACATCCCCCAATATTTATTTATGGTAAATTAATAATGATGTTAATGGATATCTCATTTAGCTTCCAAACTAGAATGTGTAAAGTATGTCAAAAACCAAAAGGTCTCTTGTGTTTGACCTTAATCTTTTGGTACACAAGACATTATGACACAAATTTTGTGATCAACCACATCATCTCTACACACCAACAACGACTTCTCAAATAATGAATCATATTTGTAGTACCATGGTATATAGACCAACTATCCTGTTTTCCACTATCCATCAACTCCTACATTAGAGTTATCAGAATAAACAATCTTCCGTGGAAACACAAAATACCACAAGGAGACTAAGATAAAAAAACTGAGGTCTCTCCATTATAAAGTACCTATCTAACCACTAAAAATAAGTTGTTTTTTCTTTTCCAAGATTTAAAATAATCAAATTATAAATATAAATATACACAATATAATCACACATTTCTATCATCTTCTTTCACTTCCAATCAACTAATAGTGGATAAACTCATCACAGACCAATATTCTACTTATTCCTTCAAGGTTTGAGTTGTAAATTTCCTACTAAACACACAAAAAACCACATAAAAATATACATGTGTGTGTTTAATATAAAAATCTAAAGAATAGAGGTATTTAAACCATTTAGTATATTATGGGTTTAGATCCATATTCTTAAAAATATACATCAGACTCTTATTATATGAAAATACAATAAACCAATATATAAAGAGATAGTGGTTCCATTTATTGGGGAAATTATTCATCAACAGAATCTTGAGATAATGGTTATGATAATTATTTTCATTAGGTTTCACTTCGAGAGAAACATATGCAATCTCCTATTTACTCTGTGTTAGAATACTTCATGAACCCATACCTAAGGCATTACAAAGGATGTCATAACCTAAACTTTTTCGGAAGAATTTGAACTAGAGATGAAGTCAATCATTGATTCAATTTATCATATGATATTTTATACATATAATTTTATTCAAAAGTTTTTTTACTAGTTATCAGAGTTAAAGTAAATGTAATTTAAGATAAATACTGAAGAAAATATCTATAATAACCAACCAAATCCAAGATGTTCCGAATCATAAACAAATTCAAGTGTATATCCAATGAAACCACTATCTAATTCTTTTTATAATCCAATGTTATTACCCTCTCATATATATAATATCCTAGAAACTTCACTTATTGGATACAAATCATACATTTTGGAATATTTCCATATAGATAGTGCACATTTAGAATTCTATGAACCACTTCAAGAAGATCCTTGTATTATTCCCATGCCTTTGAAAAGTCTAAAATTTTATCCCCAATAACAACGAAAAAAAAGTATAAGATTTGATGAAAATCCAATTCATGAAATCCATAATCAATACTCAATTGTTATTAGGACCTAATCGAATAAAAAACATATTATAATTTCTATACCTTATCCTGAATGTTTCATTAGGAAAAACCTCTTCCTATATACCTAACAAATGGTACCTCGATGATATATCAATATTAAAAAACCATTTGGATCTCCTATGTTGATCAAACATGTCATCAATACTAAGAAAATGGTTATTGTCTTTAAAATTTTCTTAATGAATCTTTTTTTAAATCAATATAAGTTTTGAGGCTTCCATTTACCTTATTTTGGAAGAGAAATAGAGATTCCGAAAGTGTCATGCTCAGATGACTAAATACATTAGACTCAATATCCTCAAGATGAACATTAATTTTATTTAACTAAATGTGGGTCCAAATAATTTTATGTAAAAGACATGGGAATCATCACCAGAAGTAGTTAAACAATAACCTTGACCTCTCTATGTGGTATTAAACCAAAAAAAATTATTAATAAAGTCATCAGGGTAATCATTCATCATGGGAATAAATTTACCACATTAATAATGGTTGATGGTGTCATGAAACATCCTTATAAATTGAAATGTGATTATTCCAACATAATGATAAATAATCCAAACCCTTAGAGATCATGGACCCCAGTCACCCCAAAACGCATGAGTAACCTTTTTAGAAGATATAAATTATACTCAATTACAATAAAAATCGACTGTATCCATAAAACAAACCATTAAATCCATTATGTTGATTAGGATGAAGATATCCATATCAAGAACTAAGAAATATGATATGACCATGTAGTCAGTGATCATTCCACGACACTCATAATTCACAAAACCACATTACATATTCCTTTATAAGGGAGTGGAAAATATATCAAAAATGGAATAACATATATTTATAAACCCTACACATCGATCAAAATTGATGATATAAAATAATGTGATGCACCTACATCAAACATATCATAGAATATGGAAGAAAAAAACATTTTACATATTATAAAAGTTGGACCCACATTAGATTCCTTCAGAATACACTTCACAACATAATGAAGTTTGAACTCAACCTCTACCTAACTTTTCATAAGTACATAAGTATCTTATTTACATGAGAAAGAGATGAATCGCATTTCACAACATTAAATTGGCTTAGGGATCCTCTTTTACTGATAGATTCATATCTACTTCCCCATGATAATTTTCTTGAAAAACACTTAAGGTGACTGGAATGTTTTTAACAACGAAAAATCATGTGGACTAATATACAGTAAATGAAAAAACCCCAACACTATAATCCTTTAGTTGGTGTCTAATTTTAAAATTCAAATAACATACATGGGAAACATCATTGTGGGTCGATAAATTTAAAAGTCCTTTGGAACTGGTTAGAAACATGCTTCATTTTAGACCATATAAAAAAATATAAATACATTGTGAGAGTAAATATTGTACATCCTAAAACTCATTCAAAGATTACTTATTCTTATCCTAGATGAATGAAGAAAAAAGGTTAATATGAAATTATTAACATGGTTTATATACACAATAATCTAAAATGATTAAATATTCAATTATCAATATGTAAAATAAAAAAACCAGAAACCAATTCCATTTCATCATTATCTTGAGTAATAAATAATTACGTGAAAAATAGAAAATAAATATTCCCAAGGATATAGATAACTAAATTCTAAATGAAGAAAATGAATACTGTTGGAAATCATGATATATAACTATAATAAAGATATCTTTACAACCATTATCTTTAACCATTTCATTTTAAACTATGGGTAGGTATAAAAAAATAGTGTTATCTGACTAACTTTTCACACAAAACATGTCAATACATTGAGGATATATATAATTCTAGATTCCACCAATTATTTCATATCTAATTAATTATTTATATATTAAAAATCTATTTAATTCAGGAATAATATACATTATTGAAAAATATCTATAGAGAATGAATGATATGAAATATCAATATTTTTCTAGAAAATCAAATAACTATCATATAAAAAAAGAATATGTAGATATAGTATATTTTTTAGGAAATAAGAATATCTATGATATAAATAATATGGATATTTAAGATAAATGTAATTTCTAATGAAAAATGATCAAATGAAATTGAATGTATAAAGAGAAACCTAATGAAAAATAAATTAATAAGATACGAAATATGACCATAAATTAATCCTAGATATAGGGTTTTTTATTAAATACATGTCTTTTAAAGAATAATATAAAATGGAAATGAAACATTAAAATAATTTTTCTTTAAAGTTTATTATTTTTAAAACCATTGAAAATTTATAGAAGAAGCTAAATATCATAAAAAGGTAATGGGAATAGTGATTTCCTTCAACATCATAGATGTCAAGGATAAATTGAAATTCCCTTAATAAATATTTTTTGTAAATTCAAAAGGACTGTTGTTAAATAGGATTGAAAAATATAAACAAATATAGAAAATATATATGATGAAAAAGTGAAATAATATAATCCAAAAGTCACCATATGTTAGTGACTTTCATTATGCCAAAACTCCTTGCATTTGAGGAATTAGTACCTACCATTGGGACAAGACTGTGCATGAATAGTAAAACCTAGTCGAACAACCATGCAAAGGTGGAGAGCTAATTTCACGATGAAGATGCTAGAGAGGAGCAGTTCCATGTAGTTAGTTTGGGTTGTATGTAATGTTTGAAGCCTACGGGAAATGAATTACTCTAAGGCCTACATGCCATGTAATACTTATGCCTACGGGCCTTTTAAGGGTTCTACCTCACCCCTTGAAAGTTGGATTATCAAAATCAATAAAAAATGAAGGCCTTCAGGCCATTGGATGTATAGAGGAATTTGTGAGTGAGTAGAGAATTAATAAATATTATCCCATAATCAATTTCATTGTTTAATATATTAATCAATGTCTAAAAATAATTATATCAAAGGACAAACCTTCATACATGAAACTCAATTTTCTGTTATTTAGTGTGTTTTTAATTTTTTATAAGTTCATGTATTTAATAATTGCTTGAGATAATGGGTGATGCATAACAAAATTTTTTTTCACTCAGAATCCTACCCAGCCAGATTGGTCGTTTTGATAATCATAAAATTTTCCATCACACCCATTGTTAAATTAATACACACAAGATCAATAAATTTCCAAAAATTAAGGAATGTTGAGGTATTATAATAATTAAATTAATAAATTTACAAATGAAAAAATATAAACATATAAAAATGATGTGTATACCATATAAATATCTATGTTATAATCAAGGTTATTCATGGCCAATCTCCTTTTATGTACTCTAATAATTCCATTAAAATATTTTTAAATCCTTTATAATGGTTTTTACGGAGAGTGTCAATCAAACAAATCATATCTCATTGTATTTTAAAACTAGGTTTCCAGTTTGGTCTAGTAGTTTTTCACCAAGTAAAGATAGAGTTAACATATGAATAAACATTTCTAGGATTATTTATTCTTAGTAAACTTTTTCCAATAAATATATCCAATTATTTGTGTCCAAATAGGATTTCATTTATAGGAAACCACACATTTTTGACTTTCAAAAAAATGTAAAGTGTTTCCAATATTTAATTTTATCCATATAGTTGTCAATAATGGTATCTATTCTTAATACAAAAAAGTCTACAGTGATACCAACTAAAACCATGTTACCCACAATACAAGGTACAGTGTTAAAAATATATTATTTATAAAGCATCATTTATAATAATTGATGTTAAATATGATAAAATTTCATGTATCTGACATTATTTTCACAACAAAAACATTACATCTCACAAAAAAAATATATGAATACCTAATACTAAATATTTAGTGTCATTCAGGATAGAAATCATAATAATATTATTAAAAAATTGCCTTATCATGTTCCCCAAACATTTATATATAATACCTATCATGACACATGTCCTTTACATAGTTCCCTAAGATACGTAAAAATAAGGGGTGTGCTCAAAATCTCAATAAATAGAACATTAACATAGAGATATATCTATTTAAAATGTTACAAGGTATCATAATTTAAATTCAATAGTAATTATAATACATCATATATCACAATATAGAATCATAAAAGGACATCAATGAAGCATAAAAATATACCATGGCTTGAAAACATAGGAAAACAATTAAAACCCATGGAAGCATAATAAAAAAATATGGAATAAGAATATACAATAATTTTTTATAAAACCCAATAATTGCCATTAATTATTTTGTGAAAAAACAAAATTAATTTCAATTAATTATGATTCTAGAAAATAAAAGCATCACCACACATTAAATTTTTTACAAAATCAATCATGTGCACACAATATATCATTATCTCATGAGACATAAAACATTGAATAATGAATTTATGAGACATAGTGAATCCCACAAATCACATAATTATATTACATATATAATATGTGTTACATTAATTCAATAATTCATCATATCATAAATAACTCATGGAAAGGAAATTTTCTTCAAATGCTTTCACATAAGATGTCATAAATTGTAGATTAGTCCGTAAAAAATCAATCTTTCATGAAAATTATATCAAATAAAAACATAGAATATTATAATTAAATTGTATAAATTAGATATATATCTTTATATATAGATATTAAAATGTATGTGAAATCATATGACATGTTTTTAGAACATTTGTTTTCATTTTTATAAAATTTTGTGTTTCATGTTACTTTCAGATAAAAATGTTTCAAAGAAGTTGAAAGGAAGGATTATCAACAGATATATTTAAAATAATTACTAAAAATGTAACTTTTATAAAAATTAAACATTAATTAAATAATAATAGATTTAAATATATAAATATGAATGTGAAAATAAATTCCTTTTTAATTTTCTTTAAATAACATCATTGAATCCCAAATCATTAAAATAATAATACAACTTATTTTTTGAAATAGGTATATAGAATTATAAAGATATAAAGTGATAATACATATTTTGGTATCAAAATAAGAAAATAAAACCTTTTTATATTTAATGAATATGAACATAGAAGTCAAAGTGTTGTTAGGAAAAAGGAGAATTATTCTTTGTAACATAATTTTTTTTCATGAAGAACAATAAATAAAAGTAAAATATTATGTTGCTAAAATTTAAAGTTTCAAAAGTTAAATAAAAAATAGAATATGGAATAAGATTTAGTATTATATAAGAAACTTATTAGTTTACATTAAAATGACAATTCTTGTAATCCAAAGAGAAGAAAATTGATTCGACAATACCAATTTAGATTTTTTAACATTCAAATCCAAAACTCTCCAAACAGAGAAATTGAAGTAAAACATTAAATACCATAGATAAAGAGAGAATCAGGATATAATAATCTAAATAGTTAGTATATACAAAATTCCAAATATAATCAGTGGATAATATCAAACATGTATTAAAGAATGATATTTTGAGATGAGAAACCCTTACCACATTGGTAACATTTAAGTTAGAATACATTAAAGGAGTGAACATGATATTGAATTTTCAAACACATGAATTTCATGATGGATATGGTTAAATATATTCATTGTGTATTATCTAAACCATATAAAAAAAGATATTATAAATTAAAAAACATATCTTATGAAATGAAAATTGAGTTGATAAAATTGTTACATGTATCTCATTTTAAGTAACATTAATTTAAAAATGATATTATAAAAAATAAATTGTAAGATAAAAAAATAATATAAATGAAAATAAAATTATATAATGTGGTATAATACACCCATATTATAATAATAATGTATAATATAAACAATTATAACATAATTAATGAAAATGTAGTTAAAAACCGCTTAAATTATTAGTATTAAAGGAAATGAATGTTTTTTAAGGATGGGTCAACAAGAGAACTGTAACATAAATTAAAGAAATACTAATATTGGGAAGAAAATACTTTTAGTATAAATTACACCATATAAAAAATAGGTGTGTAACCTGAAAACATGACTCAATGAAGGGTAATTGAGATTAAAAATTCTTATCTTGGATTAATGTTTAGTTGGGTATACTCTAAGATCCTACATAATCAAATTAATTTCATTAAATATATTATATAGAAACATTTTTTTGTATTTATAATTATTTGTGTTCCATTTGTTATCATAATTCATTCATGTATTATATATTTTATTCACTCCTCATCTAATTGGGGATGTTCGGCCAATTCCACCAAAATTACATTGATATATTGACCACGGTAAAAATAGTTATAAAATAGTTTCATAATATTTAGAATTATTAAAATTTAGAGAATGCATGTTCTGAATTTTTTTATTCTGTTCAGAAAATTAGTGTTTTTGGTATGTTTTGTAAAGACCCAGAAATCCTATCGAATTTTTTTTCTTAAATACATTGGAATTTTACGAGTCTGTTGTTTCTGATGGCACTTGATTCTGAGACCCGGTGTGCCCAGAATCAATTTTGGATGTTTTGTTTGGGTACGTTCATTAAATGTATGTATAAGATTTTGTATCTTTTGAACCATTGCTCGGAACTGAAAACCAAGAACACCGTTGAACTCACAGCACCAATATTCGGTTAAGGGGACCTTTACAACAATTTCCTTTTATCAATAACGAAAGTTAATTTTGGGGTATTTAAATAATAATTTAAATAAAAATATGTGTTGAAAATTTTTATATGGATGGTAGTTAAAACCTCCAAATGGAGGTTGGTGGTGGGGCCTACAGCCACGTAACGTCCCATGGGAGGATATTATGTAGCGGGGCCCACATGAGCATCTAACCCCTCAACTCCCCTTTAACTCCTTGAACCACCCTTTTTAAATCTTGAACACCCACATTATGGTGGAGACTTTCCACCTTCCCTCATAATGATGCCAACACAAGGATTAATTAATACCTTTATTATTTATTTTGTGGTGTGTTGAATTCTATTGAATTTATTTTAAATTCATGGCATCATTAAAATATATGGAGGATATTATTTTATTTTTAGTTTGGTTGGCATAAGCATTGTTGGGAGATCTAAGGAGAGGAGAAGAATCCTTCATCCAAAGAGGAATGTGAAGAACACGAAGAACCCCATTTCTATCCAATGAAGGACAACAGATTACACTTCTATCTTCTTCAACCGGGGCAAGCAAGGGAAGGCGCCACCCGCAAAGAATGTTTCCCACGACAACGACGTTCCCTATGACATTGACGGAACAACGTCCGTCTTCCGCAACGCCATATTCTGCATCTTCGACAACGTTCTTTGAATCAAGGTCGGGGTTACTTTATTGATTGATTCAACCCTCTTTTCAACATCGTTAAGTTGGTGGAATGTTGTGCTGATTGTTATCAATGTAACAAGGAGGGCTCTGTCCGCACGAACACGGCCTGACCCAACCCCTTTCTTGTTGATCTTTTTGATGACATTGGAGACAGAGCCGAAAGGGAACGGTTCCATTGCACTGCGCTAGAGAATTATCCGTGTCCAAGAAGAATGCGGTTGAAAAAATTGGAATCACGACCAGGAGGGCGGCAGCGAATGAAGAGGCGCGGCGTCGTCGCACCGCGCTGTGGAGCCGAAGGACAGAGCCAGGTCGGGCCGCGGCAGTGGGGGAACGGTGTCGTCGCACCGGCCGTGCGGAGGAGATTGCAATCTGCAACCACGGGCCTCTCGGATGGAGGAACTGACCGGCCTCATGCCGGCCAGGCTGAAGAGTCGCGACGCCCATAGGCGCCACGCGGTGGAAGACCGCGGCCCGCTTTCGCGGGCCGCTCTGCTGGAAAAACTGGTTGGCCGCCTGCCATCTAGGCTGAAAAACAGTAGCGCCCACAAGTTCCACGGGAGAAGAACCATGGCCCACGTCCACGGGCCGCATGCACTGGGCAGAACCGGCATGCTAAAGCCGGTCAGGCAGGGAGAAGCGGCGCCGCATGGCGCCGCCGGGCGAACCGGACTGGCCCTTAGCGCGGGTCGGGTACCCAGGTGGGCCGAGCCGACCCCCAGCGGGATTGGACCCGCCAAACTGGCCCGAGATGACCCCACAGCCATGTCGGGCCCACCGAGCTAGGTCGGCCCGACCCCTTATCCCACTGGGTTAGAGGGATTGGGCCCGACTTCACTTAAATACAAATATCTCCTAGATCGTGCATCTGATCGACGCGCCATCTACGGCACTGGGACCCTCGTGACGAGGAGTTTTTTTTTGAAATAATCTAATTGAGTTTCGGACAAATTTGGATGATGGAAAGGTTTGGACTGAGTGTAAATCCTACTGGGCCCCTGGAATAGAAATACCAATAACTTTCAGACCAGGCGTCCGATTGATGTGTCGTCAGTGGCGTTTAGTTTCTTATGATGAGAAGGAACTACGGTATAAATCAACTCCAGATTTTGTTGATGTATCGACACTTGGAATGATGAGCACACACTCCTAGAATAGAGCGTGCTGTGTTTGGGAACCCTCGGGTTGGCAGTGACTAAGATGAAGGTATCCTCTGTGGGTTTGAATGCGACTAAGATGAAGGAATCCTCTGTGGGTTCGACTGTGATGACTACTATACCAGAATCCTCTGTGGGTCTGACAGAATAGCTGTTCATGTATCCTATGTGGGTCTGATAACTTAGTTGTTCCTGTATCCTGTGTTGGTCCGACAGCCTAGATGATGGATAGATGGTCCTGTATCCTGTGTGGGTCCGACAGCTTAGCCAGTCCTGTATCCTCTGTGGGTCTGATATCTTAGATGAATCAGTGACTACATCTGATCATCTATACCTCTTTAAGAAAGATGTAAACCTTCATGAGCTGAGTCTTTTATTTTAATCATTTTCATTGATGTGATTGACTTTACTTCCTTTGTGGACTGTGTTGTGTTTGGTCTCCAGAGTTAGAGCCGGACTATGACTGGTAACTTAAGTATATGTATGGGCATATACCTAAGTAAGGTTGGTTGATACATCATTATTGTATCTTTAGTTTGTGGTTGATCCTTTGTGGATTCTTAGAGACCTTTGGGGGTCTCGGGGTCCCCTACTGAGTATTGTCATACTCACCCCTGCACGGGCTTTGCCCGCACCTATTTGTGTTCTGTGAAGACGAAGGACTGTAGTGATCGAGGATAAGGGTGACGGATGGAGGCTTCTCGGAGCTAGAATAGACAGGACGTACCACATGGATGAGTTAACCGAGTTATGTACCTACCCTTCAGGTAGGATTTTTGGGTGGATTATCTAGGAGTTGTTTTCCCTTTATACTTGTACTTGTTGTTCAGTTGGGTTTGTATACTGGCCCACTAAATTTCAGCACACCTTACTTTTCTATTTTTAGTATTTTTTGCCTCTACTGCTTGTGTTTCAGACTGTGTGTGTGATACAGGATAAAAGTCAATGCCTTCCCTTTTTATCGGGATTACGCCTTTGGTGCTAGTCGCCAGCCCCTAGCCTATGGAAGGCGGGTTTGGGATAGTCATGACATGGGCCCCGAGGATGGATCGTGACAAATTCGTATCAGAGGAGACGGTTCTACATTAGAACATGGACTCTGATTCTTTTAATTGAAATAATGTTAAGTGTTTTGGGTGTCATTATCAGTTTAGGGAAACTTGTGTTGGTGCGGCGGCCGATGTATCCATACACAAGGACTCTGACTTCTGATCTCCGACTCAGTGCACTAAAACATTGATTACATTTTTGTTTCCATTGAAAAAGCTTTATTCGTGATTACTTTGCGTCAACCCTCCAGGTATACTATTTTAACTGTGTCAGACCTGTTTATTTTCAAGATGGCCCCACGAAGGTGGCCATCTAGGGTTCTGAGTTTTGTACGAGATGGTAGCCCACCGGGCGACGAGGCCTCGATGTAGGGCCCCATCACAGTGGTGGTACCAGCGGTACCACTACCCGCTGGGCCACCAGTAACACAAAATCTAGTAGACGAGAGTGAATGCCTCATGAGTGCATTGCACGAGTCCCAGCGCTGGAGGCTTCCCATGTTCTGGGGAGATACGGACCAACAGGAAGCTGAGCATTGGTTGGAGGCTGTCGTGAGAGTTTTCAGACTGGTAGGGACACCATCCGACCTCATGGTGATCCTTTCCATGAGTCTCTTTCATGCAGCGACAGACAGATGGTGGAGCCTGATGCTCGAGGTGCATGAAGAGGAATTGTTACTCTGTACAGACTTTGAGAGTCTCTTTCACTCAGAGTTTTTTCTAGCCACCCTTCGTGCGGTGCGGATTCAAAATCTATTTCATCTGCAGTAGGGAAACAAGACATTAGCTCAGTACTTAGCGAGGTTCACTGACCTCTCATGATATTCCACGGATATGGTACATGACCAATTATTTAGGGCCTAGACCTTCGAAAAGGGACTCAGGCATGAGATAAGGGACTCGACGACTCCCCTCAACATTCTGACGCAGGCAGGGGTGCTCGAGCGAGCCCTTCTAGTGGAGAGTTTTCTCACTGAGCATTCACCAGCGGTGAGACCCACCACAGGAGACACGTAGTGGAGTCTTCTATAGCCGGTAGTCGGCATATTTTTCAAAGGTCCAAGAGGACCAGACCATTAGGTGGGGACCCCAGGATAATGGTTCGGTTGTGCAGGGTACACGAGACAGAGCCAGCTATACGAGGATCAGGCAGTGCTATGAATGCGGCGGGTAGGGTCACATGGCTCAAGACTGCCCGACCCGCCATGTATATGAGCAGCAGATAGTAAAGGGACCTCCCAGACAGAGGCAGAGGATCGAATGTGGAGTTCCATCTAAATTAGGTTGACGTGGCAGAGGAGCTGGCCGAGCAGTGGGTGGTGGGTGACGTTTTGAGGCGCTACCACCACCACCACTAGGCGGTCCACCCTGACCATAGGGAGCAGGCGAACATAGGCAGGCTCAGCTTCTGTAAGTCAACGCCTCTGACCACAGTGCACCTGAGATGATTTGAGATAATATCTTTGTCTACTCCACCCTTGTTGCAGTACTTATAGACACATATGCGAGTCATTATTTTATTGCCACTACCCTTGTTCAAAGCTCAGATATTCTGATGGAGTCGTTGCCTCGATCCTTATTTCTAGAGATTCCTATGGGAGCACACTCCATGATTACACACCGGTTTCGACAGTGTGAGCTTACTCTAAGAGATGAGAGCTTTGGATGGGATCTTCTTGTAGTGGAGTCGAGGCCTTACGACGTCATTTTGGGCATGGACTGATTATCAACAGTTCATGCTCAGATTGACTGTATTAGGTGCAAAGTGTGGTTTCTCTGCATAGATGGGACCAGGTTCACCTTCACTAGTGAGAAGGGAGCCTTTGTAGTGCATGATGGACTTACGCATAGGAGGGGGGATCCGATCAAACATAAGTTGGCTAGTCTCATCCTTGGAGTGGATGATGTATGGAGTCCGATTTTTCCTGTTGTGGTGAATCCGTAAGTGGATGTTTTCCCAGAAGACGTTCCAGGACTACCTCCTCATAGAGAGGTAGACTTCTACATTGACCTATACCCTGGGACCACACTGATATCTAGTCTGGAATATCGGATGGCTCCCGCCAAGCTTCGTGAGCTGAAGGTACGGCTGGATGACTTGTAGGGGAAAGGATTTATCTAACCTAGTGTTTCACCCTGGGCATCTCCAATTTTGTTCGCCAAGAAGGCGGATGGGAGCTTGCAACTGTGTGTCGACTACCGTCGCCTGAATCAGGTAACCGTGAAGAACAAGTACCCACTCTCGAGGATTGAAGACCTTTTTGATCAGTTCAAGGGAGCACGATGGTTCTCAAGGATAGACCTCAGGTCAGGCTATCACTAGATCAGAGTTCGAGACAAGGATGTGCAGAAGACGGCCTTCAGGTGTCGGTATGGCCACTACGAGTTATTGGTTATGCCCTTAGGCATAACCAATGCTCCATCAGTGTTCATGAGTCTCATGAACATGATCTTATAGCCTTACCTCAAACAATTTATCATAGTCTTCATCGATGACATATTGATTAACTCAGAAACTGAGGAGGAGCACACCTACTATTTGCAGGTAGTACTGGACAGTCTACGAGAACATGAGTTTTATTGTAAGCTCTCGAAGTTCCAGTTCTGGATTTGATAGGTTCACTTCTTGGGACATGTCATCTCGGAGGCTAGAGTTGTAGTGGATCCAGTGAAGATCGAGGTAGTTCTTACTTGGGAGATATCCAGAAGTGTGACAGAGGTGCGGAGCGTCCTGGGACTGGCTGGGTACTATCAAAGATTTGTGCCAGACTTCTCCAGAGTTGCATCACCACTTTCAGTGTTGAAAAAGAAGGGGAACCCCATCATGTGGTTGGATAGATGCCAACAGAGCTTTTAGGATCTGAGCAAGAGGTTGACCAGTGCGCCCATCTTGAGGATACCGGAGGTGAGCGTAGGGTACGTAGTTTACTACGACACATCAGGGACCAGACTCGGGTGTGTCATAATGCAAGACCGAGCAGTGATCGCGTATGGATCACAAAAGTTGGGACATCACGAGCAGAAACTACCCATGATCTGGAGCTAGCAGCAGTGGTCTTCGCCTTGAAGATGTGGCAGAACTATCTGATGGGAAAGCGTTTTACAGTCTACTCTGACCACCAGATTCTCAGGTACATCTTCTCGAAGAAGGACCTGGACCTGAGATAGTGGAAATGGATCGAGTTCCTCTAGGAATATGACTTTGGGATAGTCTATAATCCAGGGAAGGGGAAGGTTGTAGTAGATTCTCTCAGTAGGAGATCAGGAATTTAGCTGCTAGGAGAGGCGGCAGGGCAGCTGGCCGCATTGCAGATATCCTTTGTGGATAGAGATGGAGCAGCCTTTCGGCAATCTCTCACAGTCACTCCTCCATGTATTCTGCGAGTCAGAGAGTCACATCGTGGGGACACTAACTGTGAGACGCGACGTGCTCAGATATCCTCTGGGAAGGTACCTGATGGGTTTTTTGAAGGTGGGGAGCACGTCATCCTATTTCGAGGATGTCCCATGGTACCAGTTTCACTACAGGAGGAGGTGTTGAGGGAGTGCCACACTTCCCCTCTAGTGGTACTTCCAGGAGTGGCGAAGATGTATCATGACCTCGTATGACATCACCGGTGGCTGGGTATAAAGAAGGCGGTAGTAGAGCTTGTCTCACGATGCCTCATTTGTCAGTAATTGAAGGTAGACCACCAGGTTCCAGTAGGGTTGGTTTAGCCATTAGAGGTTCTAGAGTGGATGTGGGATGGGATATCCATGGATTTCGTGATGGGAATTCCATGTAAATCTCGAGGGCACGACTCTATCAGGGTGATTGTCGATAGACTCACCATGTAGGCCCACTTCCTACCAATCATAGAGTAGGGCTCAGTAAAGAGATTGGGATGACTCTATGTATAGAAGGTCGTATGGCTTCATGGTGTGCCATCGATGATCGTTTTCAATCGGGATGCTCGTTTCACTTCCTATCTATGGAAGGAGTTGTAAGAGGCTTTCGGGACAAAGCTTCACTTGAGCACTACCTTCCATCCTCAGATGGATGGACTGACTGAGTAGACCATTCAGACTCTCGAGGACATGCTCCATGCATGTGTCCTCGACTTTGGTCACAGTTGTGAGGATCACTTACCCTTAGTGGAGTTTGCGTACAACAATATCTACCACTTCACCATCGGGATGGTACCTTACGAGGCACTGTATGCCTGACTTTGTAGATCGCCTCTGTGCTGGACTGACCTAGGGGAGTCAGCACTTGTAGGACCAGAGATGGAACAGGCTATGATAGAGAAGGTGCAGATCATCCAGGATCAGATGAAGAATGCACATAGTAGGAACAAGTCCTATGCTGATAGGAGATGGAGACCATTGAAGTTCGAGGATGGATACCACGTCTTTATATGGGTCTCACCTCGACGAGGTATATAGATATTTGGCCGAGGCGGAAAGTTTTCTCCGCGATTCATTAGACCTTTTCAGGTCCTCTGAAGGGTAGGTGAGGTGGCTTACCACCTGGCTCTTCCACCTTAGTTGCACCGGGTGCACGACGTCTTCCACGTATCACAGTTGAGGAGATACATGCACGACCCATCCCATATCATCGACCATAGGGAGATAGAAATTGATGACAGGGTGACATTAACATAGTTTCCAGTGGATATTGAGGATTGGTAGGAGCGGGTCCTACGTGGATGGTCGAGTCCTCTGGTGTGCATTCACTGGCAGCATGGGAATCTCCAGGAGAGCACATGGGAGAAGCAGGCTCAGATCCATGCTCAGTACCCCCATTTGTTCCCTTAGTATGTGTTGTAACTTATGGGGATGGAAAGCCCTAAGGTGGGGAGAATTTAAAGACTCGAAAATCCTGTGTAAATTTTTTTCTTTAATACATGGGAATTTTACGAGTCAGGAGTTTCTTACGACGCTTGATTCCGAGGCCCAGTGTGCCCAGAATCAATTTCTGAAGTTTTTTTGGGTACGTTCAGTAAATTTACATTCATGATTTTGTATCTTTTGAACCACTGGACGGAATTAAAATCCGAGAACACCGTTGAACTCACAGCGCCGGTATTCTCTTAAGGGGACCTTTACCGCAGTTGCGTTTTATCGAGAACGGAAGTTAATTTTGGGGTTTTTAAATAAAAATTTAAATAAAAATAAGTGTTGCATATTATTATTTGGATGGTAGTTAAAACCTCCAAAGGGAGGTTAGTGGTGGGGCCCACCCCCACATAACCTCCCATGATAGGATTTTATGTGCCAGGGCCCACACGAGAATCTAACCCTTCAATGCCACATTAACTCCTCGAACCCCCCGTTTTAACTCTTGAACTCCCACATTATGGTGGAGCATTTCCACCTTCTCTCATCATGGTGCCAACAGAAGGATTAATTAATGAATTTATTAATTATTTTTTGCTGTGATAAATTCTATTGAATTTATTTGAAATTCATGGAATCATTAAAATATATGGAGGCTATTATTTTATTTTTAGTTTGATTGGAATAAGCTTTGTTGGGAGAACTAAGGAGAGGAGGAGAATCATTCATCCAGTGGGGAACGTGAACAACACGAAGAACGCCCTTTATCTCCAACAAAGGATGACAGACTACACTTCTATCTTCTTCAACTGGGGAAATCAAGGGAAGACTCCTCCTGCGAAGAACATCGCTAACAATAACGACATTCCCTCTGACATTGATGGAACAACGTCCATCTTTTAGGACACCATCTTCCGCGTCTTCGACAACTTTCATTGAATCGAGGTAGGTGTTACTTTATTTTTTGATTCTACCCTCCGTTCTACATCGTTAAGTTGGTGGAATGTTGTGCCGATTGTTATCAATGTAACGAGGAGGGCTCAGTCAGCACGAACACGGCCCGACCCTACCCCTTTCCTGTTGATCTTTTTGATGGTGTTGGAGATGGAGATGAAATGGAGCGGTGTCGTTGCACCATGCCATTGAATGATCTACGTCCAAGTGGACTGCGGGGGATGAAAGAGGAACCCCGACTGGGAGGGCCACGGTTGATGAAGAGGCGCGGCGTCGTCGCACCGCTCTGTGGAGCCGAAGGCCGCGGCGGTGGTGGACCGGCGCTATTGCGCCGGATGTGCGGAGGAGACCACAGGCCTCTTATATGGAGGAACCGTCCGGCCTCCTGCCAGCCAGGGTGAAGAGCCGCGGCGCCCATAGGCGCCGCATGGTGGAAGATCGCGGCCCGCTTCCGTGGGCTACTCTACTTGGAAAACCGGCCGGCTGGGCTGCAAAACCACGGCGCCCATAGGCGCCTTGTGAAAAGAACCATAGGCACATCTACGGGAAGTGTGCACCAGGAAGAACCAGCCGACTACAGCCGACTGGGCAGGGAGAAGCGGCACCACTTGGCGTTGTCGGGCGAACCGAACCGGCCCGCAGCGCGGGCCGCGTCTGTAAGCGGGCCATGCCCCACTGGGCTGGGCCGACCCCCAGCTAGGATAGACCCGCCAAACTGGGTTGGGCTGACCCCACAGCCGGGTCGGGGCCACCAAGCCAGGTCAGGCTGACCCGTCAGCCCACGGGGTTAGACAGGTCGGGCACGAGTTCACTTGAATACAAATATATCCTAGACCGCGCGTCTGGTCGACGCGCAGTCGGCGACACTGGTCCCCTCATGATGAGGCGGTCCTTTAGAGATACTCTAAGTGAGTTTTAGACAAATTTGGAAAATGGTCGGGATTTGACCAAGCGTAAATCTGACTGGGCCCCTAGAATGTAAATGCCAATAACTCTCAGACATGGCGTCTGATTGATGCGCCATCAGTCGCGTTGTGTTTCTTACGATAAGTCGGAATTATGGGATACATCAACTCAAAAAAATTTGATGTATCGACACTTGGTTCAAGGAGAGGATCCTCCCAGAATCGAGCGTGAAGTGTGCGGGAACCCTAGGGATGGCTACGACTGAGATGGAAGAATCCTCCATGGGTTCGAATGCGACTAAGATGAAGGAATCCTCTATGGGTTTGACTGTGATGACTACTGTACCGTAATCCTTCATGGGTCCGACAGAATAGTTGGTCCTATATCCTGTGTGGGTCTGACAACTTATTTGTTCATGTATCCTGTGTGGGTCTGGTAGCTTAGAGGAAGAATAGCTGGTCCTGTATCCTATGTGGGTCCAACAGCTTAGCTGGTCCTGTTTCTTGTGTGGGTCCGACAGCTTAGATGAATCAGTGACTACATCTGATCATCTGTATCTCTTTACAAATGATGTATACCTGTGTGAGCTGAGTCTTGTCTTTAAATCATTTTCATCGATGTGATTGACTTTACTTCCTTTGTGGACTGGGTTGTGTTTGAGCTCAAGATATGGAGCCGGACTGTGACAAGTAACTTAGGTATATGTATGGGTATATACCTAAGTAAGGTTGGTTGATACTTCATGATTGTATATTTATTTAGTGGTTTATCCTTTTTGGATTCTGGGAGACCTTCGGGGGTCTCAGGGTCCCATACTGATTATTGTTATACTCACCCCTGCACGGGCTTCACCCGCACCTTGTTGTGTTCTGTGAAGACAACAGACAGTAGTGATTGAGGCTGAAGGTGACGGACGGAGGCTGCTTGTAGCTGGACTAGACGGGACGTACGGCTGGGATGAGTTGATCGAGTTATGTACCTACCCTTCTGGTAGGATTTTTGGGGGAATTATCTAGGATCTGTTTCCCCTTTTTACTTGTACTTGTACTTGTTGTTCAGTGGGGTTTGTATACTGGCCCACTTACATTCAGAACACCTTACTTTTCGATTTTTAGTATTTTTTGTCTCTACTGCTAGTGTTTCAGATAGTGTGTATGTGTTATAGGATAAAAGGAAATGCCTTCCATTTTTATCAGGATTATGCCTTTGGTGCTGGTCGCCAGCCCCTGGCCTATAGAAGGCAGGCTTTGGGTAGTCATGGCACTGGCCCCGAGGGCGGTTCGTGAGATGTTTCTTGAAGAAAAAACCCATAACATGTATATTTCATTAAATTTTAATGAACCAAAGGAGGTATCATTCTAATTGGTCAAATATTAATATTTAGATTATAAAACTACAAGTAATTATTTATATATTAATATCAAGATTATTCATTAAAGAATTGTTTTTAACCAACATGACCTTCCCCCCAAAGGAAACTCCCCATAGGTTGGTAGTAATGATAAGTGTGACCCTCGAGTTCCTCCTCTAGTGGGCCCCATGAATGAGACAAATACTATGGGTATAGAACACTAAAATGGGATTCATTACCCTTAATATAGTTTGAATAATGGATATCGAGGATAAAAAACACCAATAAACTTCATTATATACTATAATAGAAACCATTCCATCCCATAATCAATTTAAAGTAAAAAATAAATACACAACTTCCCAATGGAATCAATACCAAGTAAACTCTTAGTAATGGACACATTCGATATGAGATCCAAGTTAGCTCGATATCTAAATCCCCCTAAAAAACCAAAAAATAATAATAATTCATATATAAGGGTGAGTATGTATTCTTATTAAGATCACACCCAAGGTATCACAAACAAATATTTAGAGATTACATTAATTCCATAATGAATTACCAATAGAATAAATGAGCACCTTTAATGGTCAACTAATATTAGGCCTCACTAAGGATCAGTCACCAAGTCATGTAGTAGATATTGTAAAAAAATTTAAAAATACTAAAATGTAAAGTGCCTCACTACTACTTCTCAACATGATTTTTGTTATCATGAACCAAAATAATGCATCTTTTTCTTAGTTGATTCCCAATATAATCCAAGTACTATCACAACCCCACCTACCTCAGCCTCCTACAGAGTTGAAAATCTATTATTTTCAACAATGGATAATTAGAATCCATGTACCACAACTACCACATAAACTACAAATAGTTCATCCATTTGCATCATCAACTTCATACCACTTGTCTAATATAGTTGGGTATCACTAACTTAATTGATATAAACCTTGTTACCTCCTATCATGAATGGCCCCTAACACATATATCATGTCCCAAACTAGGCATCACCACCATCTATCATCCATGTGTGATTACTAATATAAAGGGATAGTGGGATAGGGAACATAATCATCTATCATCCCCTTCAAACCTAGATGTTTTAGAAAAATAGAAATCCTAAATCCTTTAAGAATTAGTTTGGTTATCCAAAATAGTTTGGATGCCTAATGAAATCAATATAAAATACTTAGGTTAATAGATAGACATATTTCACAACATAATGTTTCATATAAACAATAACCAGTTGTTCAACTTAAAACATCAATACTGCACCATAACACATATCAATACCAATTTCCACCACTACAAAGAGGCCAATCAATAAAGAACCATAAATTCCATTCATTTATCTACATTTCAAAATATTTCTAAATTTAACATTTCCTTGTTATGTTATATTAATTTATCTACTAATTCTATTTTAATAGAAAAATATCACCATCAAATACCCAACCATTTCATGCAGGTTAATTTAATAATTTAAAATTTATTTTCAATTTCTATCATGTACTATAACAATTTCCATAATTAATATCATTTCATCATTACCTGTAAATTATGTGGGAAGCCCCAATAAAAACCAACTAGATACTATTGTACTAGACCACAATAAATAAATTAAATCCCAAAACAAGGATAATGGAAAACAAAATAGCACCCACATGACAACATATTAGAGGTTCTATAACATCCATTATTTCAAATTAATGTGGTTGTTTTATAATTTCATCATCACCTTTAGCATGGGTGAAAAATAAAATAATGAGTTTCTATTGAAATTGATTCTATTGAAAACTATAGGAATATATTATTTTTTGAAACATGTTTCAAATTCTCTGATAGAATAATGGAATGAAACATAGGCTCTATAATACAAGAAAAAAAATATTCAATTATTAAAACCCAAAGTAATATCCTAAGACCTAGTAATCACATGAGAAACAAAACAATCCTCCCTTTACTCCATCTATTTATTTTTCCTAGTTTATTTTATTTATAACCCTATACTCACTATTAAATAATATGATTGAATTCTAATTCTAAATCCCTAGATACAAAAAAATATAAAGGGTCCTTGTATCCCCTACTTATTAAGGTTTTATGTCACACTACACCAATAAAATAAGAGAAAGGGAGATGATGTCGTCACCTAGAAATAAAAAAGACAGGGGATAGATCATTAACACAACACTTAATGTAGAGAAAGATTGCGAGAGAGGGGAAATATACAACATAAATGAAATAAAATGCTACTAAAAATAGAGAGAGGATATGGATGATGAAAACCCTTGGAAATCATGAGTAGGTGGGGTTCTGATCTGTGAAAGAAAACTCCAAAGACTCAAGAACTAGATTTCAGATCTTTCAAAATTTAAGGAAACAAGAGCAATTAAATTATCAAAATTCCATATATAAATATCCAAATATTTCTAAAAATATTTTTTCAAAATTATCCTTTTAATTCATCATTAATTCATGTTTTCTATAATTCATGTTTAATTCCCTCAACACGACTCATTTAATGATCCTGATATCATGGCATTCAGAGATATAAACAAATTTAATCGATTTGGTTTTTGAATATCTCTATTTTTCATTAATATTTATTTTTTTACATTAAAAACATTATTTACATTATTTTGTGAAAAATTGGAATTTTTATAAGCAAAATCATGAAAAATGAGACGATTGAACATTAAAAGTGACAACATGTACTGAACACACAAGAAACCAATTGATTGTATGAACAAAATTAGTGAAACCATGTATCTTCTGCACCACATGGATCAATTACATGAATAAGAAAATGAAAATTATGGTCTACCTAATAAAGAACCAAGTGGAATCACATATCTATAACATGAACAAAGGATTTACCACACTACCAAGTATTGACTATTAGAATAGGGGAATGATTGACTATATGAAAAAAGTGAATACTCTGATCAAGGACATAAAAAATAATTGAATTCATTGAAAAAGATGGACTGCATTAAAAAAATGATCAACCGGATGAACAACTAGATTGACTACATGACCAAGGAATGACGATATAATGAAAAGGATCAATCGTTTGAAAAAATTAATAAATTAAAAGTGGAAGGACTCAAAAACACCTTGACTCCTCCACTCCATGTAAAAACACTAGGGAATAACTTTATTAATCTAGATTTTACATCATTTACCAATAAAAAATTATTATCCTTTAGAATCTAGTATAAAAACAAAAAGGAAAGAGTAACAACAGTCTGAACTACCAAAATTCACGACACCTCTCACAAGAGGAATATATGAAGCATGTGACATAAATATCTAGAGTCACTATCCATGGGAAGATACCTCTAAAATAGGGGAAAATTAATAAATCATCATCACATTAATAAAAAAAATAGTCTGACAAATAAACATATAGCTAAACACACCCATTCAATATATAAGAGTCAAACAAGGAATCTAAAATGTGAAGACAAATAATTGTACCACTTGGGTTATTGATCAAACATCTAAAACTCATTATCTTAGGTTCACTCCTACATCAAATCATTCTTCTATAAGGTATAAACTAATAGAATAATTCTCTTGTGAAAAACTTTCATATGAAGATCCTATATTTTGATCATCCATTGTAAAAAGTTCTAGTCAACCTCGATATCAAACTCTACCCATTCTATGAAATGGGATTCTTCATTAAGATACACATGATGATGAGATAAATTTAATATGTGGTGGATCATTTCCATCTATTGGGGTAACAAAAGGTGATATACCACCTAGAAAACACACTCTAGGACTACAAAATACACAAAAAAGTGGGGAGACAAATTACTCCCCTAACAAAACCTATACTTACCTAATGAGGGTAAACCTTCAAGAATATATGGTCTCCAATTATCATGCTCTGAAGCAGATCGACACTAGGCATTACTGACTCACAAAACATAGTCTAACATAATAGAAATAGAAAATTCCAAACATATAACATTTATAATGGAGCTATGATGATTGAATAGTGATTGATATTATTATAAGTGAACCATACCAATAGTCCTCCAAAATCAAATAAGTGTTCCAACATCATATCCTTCATCATTAAGATAGTCTTATCTATTTGACCATCTATATAAGAATACAAATAACTGTTAAAAAATAATTGTGGTCTAAAACAATGATGCAATACTCTCTTAACAAGCAAGGTTAAACAAGAATCATAGCTGTAAATAATGTTCTTAAACACCCCATGGAGTCACACCACCGCATCGATGTGTATCATCACTTGAAATTATGTATTATTAAAAGGTGATCTATGTAACACATAAGGAACCGCCTCGTGTACCAAATCAGACCAAATAATCTTCTTAGGAACATCAATTGTTGCTAGTTTTCCTCTAACCATCCCTCAGGATCATCACTATGAATAAAATGATCCATAATCAAATCTATATATTATTATACCTACTAAAACTACTCTAGTCAAAAAAACAAGGAAGGTTACATCCCCATATTATATCAACAACCTCTTCTATAAACCTCCTCTATACAAATATGTAATGTATCTAGAAATTTTATTACTCACCTAGCACCACTAGGATCCAAAGAGACACGTCTCTATTACTTCCTACTCAATATTTTAGCCATGAAATTTTATTTCCATTGGGTATAAGTGATCTCAATGTAAGAGTAATATTGAAACTCCATCCTCCTCTACCATTTTAAATTCATGTCACAATGAAAGAAAACATACCATAGGCTCATGAGGTCTGTATAAACTAAAAACCATTTTCAATTTGATAATATTTCCCTGAAATCAGCATAACAAACTTCCTCTAGAAACCATGGATCATGTGTAAAATAGTTTCATATATGGTTGTATAAAATTTTTAAATCATATGAAATAACCACACCTACCACATCAAGATGCACACCAAGATGCACAACAAGACGAAAGGTGAAGCATCATAACAAATGTCAAAAATGTCACCCTCTATAGGCAACTGAAGAATAGGGAAATTGATTATCTAAATATTAAGATATTCAAAGTCCATATAACAATGATCTATCCAGATGAAATCATTTCTTATCCGATATAGTAATATTAACAAGTCTGTAATCTATGAGAATTTAAAAATATTTATCGTATAATAGTTGATGATAATATGGAAGCTACAGTTCTCTATGACATTTATGGGTGCTTCCCATGATAGAATGACATCAATATTTGATAGATTAACCACTAATTAATATTGATTCACTACATTTCTATGAAATTATACACTCTATATGTATAACCTATACTTGAAATGTTTTCTATAGTGCTGGTGATAAGAAATAACCATTATACCTACTCTAAGGTTCCCAATATTCACCTCATATGACCTTGAGAATATTTCATCAATTAAAAAACCATCAAATAGTCAATGAACTCCTAGAAAATTGGCTTCATAATCCCCATTAACACATATGTGTCATTCATGACACTGAAATACATGAGAAAGAACCAAATGTTCCCATAGTAACACTAGTATTTTGGATATCTACCTCTATTACACTCATATGATAATAATAAAAATAAAAAAGCATCTATTAAAACCACATGTCTCCCTTTAAGTTGTCAAACATATCCTAAATACCTTGGGACAAAAAACGGTTTTTGACATAAACCTTATTCAATCACTGGAAGCTTATACACAACCTCATACTAGAATAAGATTCATTATGAAGATCATTGGAGATCCCCATGATTTTACATTGAGTAGATAAAATTAGTTTTCATCATATAATCAATTTCAATCATCCAATGTCATACCTTTCAAGTCATCATTAAATAATGTGCCTTCAAAATCATTGAATCATTCAGATTTAAATCAATATTTCACTCAAAATCACGTTGAGGTTATAGAGTCAAAAAGACTCATATAAAACCCTTATAGAATCAATAACCTAATACCCCACTAATTTCAATGATAAATATACAAATTAATAAGAGAATTTATCCATGTATCTTCCTACCATTTGATAACCTTGATTAGTAATGTAATCTACATGATGACTAATGTTGTTAAAATTCACAACTCTCCTTTATATATTATTAACAAATACATACACAAAATATATTCAATAAATTCAAAAAATTACATTATATAGAAGTTTATATTCAATGAAAATAAATCCCCCAATAAATTTTCTACCCCATTATCAATCTATATTCCCTTCATATATCATACACACAAGCATGTCCTCCAACATACTTGGTTAACATAAGGGGAACTGGAAGCCTCTCCAAGTCCTGTCCCAATGCATCGACAAAATAAGGCACAAAAATAAGTTCAAATCACCAAAAAATTAATAAAAAAATGTGTGATTCTAATAACATTATTATTCCATAAAAAAATATGTCTCATTCAATGTTTGACACTCCAACACATTCATCTATCTCCACCAATATCTTCTTCCCCACTACTGCTGACAACATCTAATGAAATTTTTTTATCTTGTTCCCTAAGGATGAGGGACATAATAATGTTTACCCCCATAAGATTTATACCCTCTCAAAATATCCTAAACATCCCATCCATTCTTCTCAATGTAAATGGGTTGCCTATACTAGTGATACTGCCTCAGAGTAATATATTATTGTTGTGGTTTAAGAGGAACCTAATTTTTAATACCATTATGATATATCTAAATGGTCAGTCACAATGATCAATGTTGACCATGAAATCTATAAGAAACACTAGAATATATCTCTTAATATAGTCATGAGAACTGATGTCCCCAAAATAGCATGTGTTATAATGTCAATGTTGGATCCCATTTGATCAGAGATTTGATTTTCCTGATGGTCGAGACACTCCATCTTAATAATTTTCCCTATAAAACATATATTGTCTTCCCTATAGATAAGTCCCCCATGAATTCATCTCATTAATAACATGTACTCTATTTTGTACCTCCATGTACATCAAAAATGTAAATGGGGTTATTTCATAATCAATTTCCATATGTAGGGATTCCTCAAGACAATATACTCGATACTCATTATCTAAAATTTTGTTAGGAAAAAATAAATAAGTTAATTAAACACAATAACAATCCTCCACACACTCATACATCTATTTTGAAGAGAAATAAACTCTTACTTATTTGAAACCTTCATTGTAGAATATAGAAACTATTCTTAGAACTTTTTTTAATATCTTAACATGAAATACAATTCTTATTCGGCTAATTTATGAACATTTATCACAAGTGAATCACTACTCCACACATATGAATGAATAATAATGGAATAAAATACTCAATTTTGTCTCAAAGGAATTTTAATTCAATATCTATCTCCCCTCACCAATGATATGTATCCAAGTTATAAACTCCCTCACAAAAACTTCATTAATCCTAGATGCTTGAGAGTAAAAATAATCATCTTTCACACAACAATGAAGACCGGTACACTTTTATTTAGAAGAAAATAATATCTATAAATCTTGGCATCATTGAATTAATTAAAATTCATTTAATTAAATTCAATTAAAAAAATTCAACTAACTTTTCTCAGAATCACACCATTCAATCATAACACAATAAATTATGATACATCTACCATTCAAGGGTTTCTACCCAATATATAGTTCCACTTTTTTTATTATGTTCAAAAAGACTAATGTATTTTCTCTTTTTCATAGGTGGTGATAAATATGATATCCTTTCTATTCACCTTTCCTAGTATCCCATACTTAGTTTATTTATAAAATATTTCTTACACACCCTTTCATTCATCACTAGTTCCTAAGCCCGATCCCCATTTGATATCTAACCCTCACTTTGATACCACTCTTTCATAACTGACCCCCACTAGAAACTCATCATAGGATAATAATAAAGGTGACTATGAGTTATAAAGTCCCGCTACCAGCAGGCCACAAGCTAGAGATTAATACCATGGTATAAAAACCCCTAACGGGAGTCATTAACCTCAATTTAATAAATACTATCAGAAGATAATATTAAACCCCATGAAAACATATAGTATATAATTTAAATTTAACAAAACCATCACAGAATGAATGTAAATTTTTTAAATATATAATAATCTAATATAAAAATAGAAATTAAACTGTTAGGAAGTGACCCAGAAGCTCCAAGATCCAAGCTAGTTATGTCCAAATATATCTCTAAATCCCTTTTTAAAACATGAAATATAGTGTATATATATATGGGTGATCATACATATATAATCAGTGGGATCATACTGAAGGCCTCTCATGAAAATATAGATAGACTATACTAAATCATTATTGAAGAAACACCAAAATAAATAAGCACCTATACTGCTTAAATAATCCCCAGCCTTACTAAGGAAAACTCACCAAATCACACAACCAATATGGTAAAATAAAATAATGAACCCTGAAACCACTTCCTTATTGGTTTTTAATTATCACACCCCAACATTACATGTCTTATTATTAATTTATTCCCTTCTTTATGTGAGTCAAATTGATACCCTACCTTCCTCATATTCTCATAGGGATCAACATCTTGTGCTGGTGTTAGTAAATAATCATATGTCACAGTCCATAGTCACAACATCATGCACATATTGTGTTTCTATCTCACTTTTCAATAATATAACACTCGTCGAGTAAGGTAGGTCATCATGAAAATGGATTACATCAACCTCATTCATTACTCCTACCATGAATGAACTAAACCACATATCTCATATGATTCCCCAAATATCACCACCATCATTCTTCATAACATGAGTATTACTACTAAAAGTACATTTTAAAATATGGGTAGCTAGATATCCTATAATGACCCAAAATAAATATATAATTATTTTACATAATTTCTATAAGATAAACATTACAACTCATAAATTATCTCACAAAACCAAGATTAGAAGTTTCAATTTCATTGAGGATCAACTACATGAGAAACTTATATTATGATAATCAGAATCATTTCCCCATATTTGATCAACAACGGACTCCCTTATAGACTTCTAAAAAGCTATAATCATCTTCATGACCCATGAATGAAAACATAATAAAGGGTTGAGCTCTGACGATCATTAAGGGTAAACATAGTAAATAACAATAGATGATCATAAGTGTGTTTAAGATAAGAATATGGGTATGGGATAAAAACCAAAGTCCATGAATGAAACCTTAGAAAATCATAACGAAATCAACAAGTATCATTAATCAGAATCCAAGAATTTGGATTTCATCATGACATAAAAATTGAGTCATTATAGGATAATTGTAATGAAAAATGTATGAATATGGAAAAAAAATAAGAAGAGGAAAAAAATTCATTATGAACATATCACAAACACAATTAGGTCCACACATAATATTATGATCATATAATGGATGAAATTAAACCCATGAACTATCTTTCTGGGAAAATATAAACATAATTATAGCCAACAAATCATTTTGATCATATTTAACAACAAATAAACTCACACACAGTGTCTGTATAAATATATAACAAAAAATAAACTCAAGTATCATCTTTTTTAACATAACTAATCTTCAATTACACAAAAACATAGGGTTTGTGATCATAAATAATCACAAGTACACTCAAACATAGTATTTGTGAGTATAAATAATTTAAAATTACACTCAAGTGTAATATTTGGGAGCAAGTTAATCTTTAATTATAGTAATATAGAATATTTGTGAGCATAACTAATCTATAATTACACTCACAAACAAATTCATTATATCATTATATAAAAGTACTTATTAAAAATTTAGAGTGAGATATAAGTTCTTAACAATTATTATTTATACATATATGTTCCACTTGAACACAATAATTAATCTCATCATATATATCCTCTGGAAGTAAAAAATGGGTTCCAAAACTTTTCTAGATTTTCTAAAAAAATTAATTATGAAAATAAATAGTTGATTGAAAGAATTTAATCACCCCAAATGAGTAGTTCGTAATAAAAATTTTAAGTTTATTCCTGAAAGATAATTTCCAAGGAAATAAATCCTCTACAAATTAAAATTAAAATTGTATATAAATAAAAAAATGTTTTTTTATATTAATATTTTTTATTTTATATAAAATAATATTTTTTGGTTACGTCAAAAAGACATTATTTAAAAATTTATATAAGTACATTTTGAAAAAAAAATCTTTTAAAAAATCGATCAATATTTTTGCAATAATGATGAAAAAATGATATCAAAAAAGTGATGTGAAAAAATAAAAAATAATTTAAATTTAAAATGGAATATAAAAAATATATTATTGAAAATATATAATAGTTATTAAAAGGAAATGTGGCGTGTATGAAAAAAAATTATTTGTGAAATGGTCGGAAGCATTATTTAAATCCATTATTGAAAACCGCAATAAAAAACATATAGTAAAACTAAATTTTAAATATATGAAAAGTTAAAGATAAATATAACTGAGATAACTAATAATTAGGTTTAGAAATATAAATAAGAATATTTTTAGTAACGAAAATATGGACAAGTAAGGATCCCCATCGTTGAAGAGAATGATAATAATTCTTAACAGTGATATTATTTTTGAAGAATAAACTAATCAAGGTAAAATAATTAAATTTAAAATTATTTTCCCCATGGAGGAAGATAGAGTGCCATGAAATAACATATGATGGTTGAATAAACCCATTTTTTAGGAAATAATTCCAAGAAGAAGCATTATGACTTAATAAAAGGAGTTGAGTCAACAAAAAACAATTCCATTTTTCTATAATTTAAATCAATATCCATTTAATGAGAGAAAATGATATAGATATTCGAAAAAATTTGAATTAAATGGAATATATAAAAATACATTCATTATTTTGTAATAAAACCATATAAAATATGACATGTTGAATATTTATAAATATTCCTCAAGAAATTGAATTTGAGACAAAGATAACCCTTACCAAAATTTCTAACGTCTAATAAAGAGATTCTATATTAATAACAAAAAATATTACTATATTGTTAAATAATTTAAGAACCATATTAATATTAACAAAAATTTATAAAATTATTTTATATTTGTTATCTAAATGTATATATTTTAGTTATTATCTATTTTTTATATAAGTTGAGAGTTATCTTAACCATTTTGACATAGTTTCTTAATAGTGTGTGGTTTCTTCATCATTATCCCGGATTTCATCATTCCTAGAACACTAAAATAAATTTAATTGATGTTTAATTATAGTTTATAAAGTTAAAATTTCATTCTATAAATTTTTTGTTATGTTTATATTAAAAAAAATTGGGGATAAGCATGTTTCAGTGTCAGGTTATTATGGAAATTGCGATTAAAGATGAAAATTTTAAAATAAGTAAAATAAATAATATAAGAATTGAATAATTATAAGAAAATAATTATTTTCTTATTAAAATATAATAATATTTTTATTTTGTTTTCTATAGTCATGCCTAGTATAATTTTATAGAATTTTTCAAGTAGGTGGTTAAATCGACCCAAACATGAACACACCATAATTATAGGATGTTTACAGTTATAAAAGTGGTTTACTTTTTCATAATATAAATATTATATAATAATAATACTATTATTTAGATATTATTTTGGTGTTTAATCATATTTTATGTAGTTTATATAATGATATAAAATAAATATGAAAATCAAAAACATCTTATTCTGTAGAGAAGGTAGTCCACACAATGCATAGATAACGTTTTCATTTCTTGTAGAATAATAGGGAAAAAAGGTGGATTATAATTGGTATATTAATATAAATAATCATTGAATATATTCTAAATTTATTCTTTAATTACACCCTTATAACTATAAAATAGAGGTAGTGGCAAAAAAGAGAAGATGTCGCTTCATAGAGGCGATTGTCTGCACTTACCCACCATCGACATTCTTTTTTATCTCATCATATTAGAGAGAATATATAATGGATGATACATTAATATAATAATTATTATGTATGATAATTATATGAAATTAATTATATTATTTTGTTAATGTTAGGTTTGTAAATGAACAAAATAAGAACATAAAGTCTAAGACTAATTAATACACATGTGGGGACCATGAACATTATCGTGAAAGTATCCATGGAAATAAAGGGAATGTGATAACTATTTGAGACTACAGAAATATAAAATTGGTATGGGTTTATATTAAGAAATTTTTTTGATTCTAGAGATGAAATTATTTATGATAATGGTGGAACTAAGGTGTGTATGTGTTCCCATTTTATAAGTAAAAAGGGGAAATTTTGTGAACACTAATTATTTTTCAATAATGGAAACACACAATTAAATAGTAAATAACTAAAAAATGTTGAAAAAACATAGTTTTCTGTGAGATATAATATATAAATACTAAACCAGTAAATTTAATAAATCTTTTAAACATGTTTCAAACCCTTTAATACTTGATTTTTATATTTTACCATTTTAATTTTTTTACATTGGAAACTAGTTTTTACAATATTAATTTATATTTTATTAAAATTAAGGGAAAAAGATCATAAAAACAGAGGTGTTTTGAACTAAAATATTTTCCCCATAAAATATTATTCATTTTTTTAATAATATAAGTATAAATATTAAATTAAAACATTTAATACATATAAAAATGTTTTGTGGAAAATATTGTTGCATTCACAGTTACGTGTTATTAATCTTAGTTAAGATTGATTAAAAATTTAATGAACATTGTATATTTACATATAGGTCTAAAAATTATATTGAACAAATATTTTATAAGTTAAAATTTTATTTTATTAGGTAAAGATTACACAATAATAATAAATCATTTTTTCTGAAAATAACCATTTCACAAATATCACAGAAATTTAAATTAATCATATTAATCATACATTTAAGAATAAAATGAGATTAGTATTATTAAATAATATTAATTTTCTAATATATAATAAGAGGTACATTTTTTTTATATAATTTTTGGAGGTTTTTATAATTAATTTGTAATATAAAAAAATAAAATAGCTTTAGTGTGAAATATTAGTTTAGTTTATAAAACATTAAAAATGAGTTTTATAAATTAAATATACTGCTTTTAAAAGACTTATTTTAGTTAATAAGTATATGAATATTTAGGAAAAAAATCACTGAATTTTACGTCATTCTTATACTACCATAATGTCATAAAAGTGTAAGTACAAGAAAAATAATTATTCATTTTGTATTAACTTAAAATTCATTTATTTTATAAGAATCTGAAAAACTCATCTTATGATAAATTTGATATATAGAGTTAAGAAATGATGTTGATTTTATAAAACATAAATAATAAAAATTAAAAAAAAATTAAATGAATATTCTGAATATATTATGAAAAAAGGGAGTTTAATGAAAAATGCCTTTTTTAGTCATTATGTGTTCTTAGTAATATTTCATAGGAATTTTATAATAGATAGAAATTTTTTATTAATTATAAGTCTTATTTGTAAAAAAAATTAATAATACATATTTATTAACTTTTTTTTGGTTGGTTTTGAGTGTGGAGAAAGCTCTCATGCATAATATTAATTTGGGAAAAAATATTCCAGAATATCAGGGTGTTATATTCCCCTAGATAGATAAATTGAATCCTAAAAAATATTAATTTTTAATAACTAAAGAATAAAACTATTGTATCCATAATAAAATCATGTTATGTATTATACTGATATATGAACCAAACTATTCTTGGTATGAATGGGAAACTATTTAGTCCAAATATACTTCTTTAAGAGTTCCCATTCACAACATCATTTACATGATTGTATATCAAACCAAATAACACAAAAAAAGGTAATGATAATGTATAATAAACCTATAGTAATTAATCATGTGAATAAGAAAACCCAATCCTAATATGTCTTATCCAATATAATCTTTATTTAAACCCATGATACTTCCAGTTCAAATTTGATCCAATTTGGCAAACTAGTCACACCATCCATTTATCCTAGTTTTTCTATGATTATTTTTCTATTAGGTTCTCTATCAGAAATCGTCATCGAAATCTAAAATATTTAAGTCCATTATATTAGTTTGTTAAAATAATTTAATTAACCAAGTTATATCGCTCAAGCCTGTCTCGCTTGTGGTTTAGACTTAGGCCCACTCATTACGTGCTAGATTGATGATTGAGTTAACACTCAGCTAGAAGTTTTTTTTATTATTACCCATATGTTAATTTGTGACAGAGATGCATCCACATTCTAGTATATAGGGGGATAAACAATTTATAGGAATACAAAATACTCAATACATCACTAAAATTTCATGATGTTATCCAAAATATAATCTTATTCTTGACACTAATACCCAGAATTTAAACTAATGTTGTCATATGTTAAGCTATAAAAATAACTAAAATAATCCTAGAAAATAACTTTCTATGTTCAGGTACCTATTATAGTTACCCAATCTAAGTATATATTTATTTTATATATTTTATATAAGATAAAAATTACTACTCATAAATCATATAACAATCAGAGAAATAGAACACTTAGTATCGTTGAGGATCAGATATATAAGTAACTTATTTTACCATAATTCACCTCTTTTCTCTCTAATCAAACCACACTATAATACCATATATAAATCTCAAATGATATAAAAATATTCATAACATAGGTATTAGAAAAATAAGAAATTGCTGAGATAAAATATTTGTAAAGTAAAATAGTAGATATTTAAAATGATGGACACAAGTGGGAATAAGATAATAATATGGGTTTGAGAGAAAAATCAATGTTAATGAACACAAAATTCAGAAATCATTTACAAATAAAAATAGATCATCAAAAAAATCATAAGGATGTGATATTTATATAAGGAATTAGTCATTATAATATAAATACAATTGGGAACATATCAATACGGAAAAAATATATGAAAATGAAAATATTTCATTATGAGCATACTATGAATAAATCTTTTTCTATGAACAATATCGTGAGCATAGAATGAGATAAATTACAGTAAAAACAATATTTTTTCACAATCAAAATCATAATTACACCCATTTTAAAAATTTTAGAGTATCCAACAACAAATAAAATCATGCATAGTCTTTTTGAGAATAACTAACCACAAATGCACTTGTGGAAAATTCATGATGAGCATAAATAATGCACAATTTCAATCACAACAAGACATTATAAACATAAATAGTCACATATATACCCAAAAAAATGTTTTGTGAAAAAATATAACCTAAAATTAATGTCACAAAAGTCATTTTTAGTATAGCTAGTTGATAATTACACTGATAGATATTGTTTGTGAGAAAAGATAATTTTCAATTGCAGTCATACACAGTGTCACTATCTCATAAGTTACAAATACATAAACAATTTATAATTGGTAGATATAATACCCAAAAAACTGATTTTCCATACATATTTATTCCGATTTATAATCAATCGTTACATAAAAACCCCCATGGAATGAAGAATAGGGATTTTAACATTTCAAGATGGTATCTCCAAAATTAACCTCATAAGTGTAAATGGTTCACACCAATTGTTTAATCTCCCCGAAAGTAATATTTCATAAGAAGATTTTGAATTTGAATAGATAAAGATAATATCAATGGAAATAAGGACTTCAATGAAAATGACTAAAATGATAGAAAAATCATAAATATTGATTTTTCAAAAATATTTTATCTTGGGAATTAAAGTGGATGTTATGGTGACTTTGGAAAGAAGATTTTTAAATTAAGAATTGAATTTTTATAAAAGTAATTAATTTTGAAAATAACCTTATATATTGGATCGTTTAAAAATAAATAATTATTAAAAATTTTGTCATGAAAACATTAACAAAAAATTATTATTAAAAATTTACTTCTAAAATATATTATTAAAATGATATAATAGTTATCAAAAAGAAATTTTGGGTGGAATTTAATAAATTTTATTTATAAAAACATTGAAAACATTCTTTTATTTTTGATATACCTATGTTGAAAACCCACTTCAAAAAAAGGATAACAAATATTGATTTTTAATTGTTAAAAATGGAAATATTAATATCAAATGGGATAAAAAACTATGTTTCCAAAAATAATAGGGAAAAATTTCAGTAAATGAGAATATGGACTTTGAGAGTAAACCATCATTGAAAAGGATGATAATTATTCCCATAAATGATATACTTTTTGAGGAATAAATTCAATAAGTTAAAATCATTTAATTGAAAATCATTTTTCTTTGGGAGGAAGAGATAATACCATTAAATAAAATATCATTGTTTAAAAAATCCTGATCAAAAGAAATATTTTAAAGAATAATAATTGTAACTCAATAAAAGGAGGTGATTTAGTAAAACCCCTTTGATATTTGAATATTTTGAATCATAATACATTTAAATATTGATAATAATATGGATCTTTTGACCACATGAATTAAATGAATTTGGTAAAATACATTTATTAGGTAGTGATCACACCATATAAATTTTTTTATGGTACAAACTAAGATATATGTATTAAGAAAATAAATATAATACCTAGAATCCCATTTCCATAAGTCCTGAAATTTTCTATATCACATGATTAACTAGTATAAAAAACTATAAATACTAAAATAATATTTATGAACCTCATACACATGTATATAATTTAATAAAATTAATTTATAATTATTCCCATCATTTTTATTAGTTTGTCATTATTTATTTTCAATATCGTGTGTAAGTTATCATGATCATTTTGAAATTGTTTGTAATAGATGTGTTATTTTTAATTTTTCTCCCAAAGTTCATCATGATGGAAATATTCTAAAATTCATTATATATATATATATATATTTGACCAATTGAAAAAATATTGTGATATTCATACAGAAAGAGGAATATTGTTTATACTGCATATGATACTAGTTATCATTTCTGAAGTTCAATCGTCTACATGGAAATTATTTAATAATCAACTAAATATTTAATTTATGTGAGTTAATTAAATTAATGAATATGATTAATCAATTATATGAGGAATTAATAATTTCATTACAAACACAATAATTAATGTATTATTCATTTAATTGTTTCCTTGGAATCTGTACAAAGATGATCTCATGCGATGGAATTTGGGATGTGGATTTTAGATCCCCATTCTTGAATGATACTCCCTAACTCATTTCTATACTTAATCATACACATTATCATAAATAGGTAATATTATATCATGGATAAAAGTTGAATCCCATTTGAATGTCAGATGATTCTGTTTAGCATATGAATACCTCTAAAGGTGGGATTTCATTCCGTAGTAGATTGTTATCCTTATCAAAAAAATTATAATATTTACAATGGTGAAGGAGATAATGCAGTGTATCTCTAGTTTAAGGTACTCTTGATTTATACCAAGATCATTATTTTTAGTTTTATATCATTTCTAATTTATATTTCATGAAATATTCTCAGAAAAGAATTTTAAATCACATTTTCATCTTCTGATAATTTATATTTAATTTTTGCCTTATGTATAAATATTTGGTGTAAGGGTACATCCATTTTTTCTTGATAAATTATGAAGGAATTATTCAATTCCTTTACACAAAATCCTTGTGTAAAGGTAACAAATTTACTTCCAAAATGGAGCCTCCACATTATCTCTACACAATGAATGGAATCACCAAGCTACCATTATGCTGAAGGTTTTCATAAAGGTAACCAAACACATTAGCTTTACATAATGGTTATAGAAATATTATTTTAATTTTGAATTGATTACCTTTATTTAGCCCATCCCTTATGTGTTATGGTAAGTAGATATTTTTTCAAAATATATTCTAAACATAACAATATATTTTAAGGGTCGGTAAAATGTTTTTAATTTATTTTAAAAGGTATTTTGGGGATATTTAATAATTTATAAAGGTTAAATTAATTAATTAAAAAGGATTTATAATTAATTAATATGTTTTTATGAAAAATTAATTATTATTAATTCATCTATATATAAAAAATATTTACATTTTAAATAACATCAGTATTATTTTTTTTACGATATAAAAATAAAAGTATTTATTAAAACATAATAAAAAAGAATTTATAAAGGTTTATAAATTTTTGAATTTGTCCAAAATATAAAATTTTTAAATTAAAATTAATAGTATTCCATAATTAATTATTTTTAATCGTTAAATATAAATGGTTTTAAGGGGGGATATTTAAATATTATTTGAGCCATGCCAATTTTATTAATTGATTTGATAAAGGTTTAAATAATTATTATGTGTATAATATTTTGGTTATGTAAAATTTTTACATAAAATAAATTGGGTTATAAATTTAACATATATTTTAAATGGAAATTAAATTTTCTGATAAATATTAAAGTGTTTATATTAGAATAAAAATAAAATGTTTATAAATTGATTTTATATATAAAATATTTATAAATGTTAATCTCAGGATTAAATATTTTAATTTTTAATTTATTTAATGGTAATTCCATTTTTTATTCTTATTTAAGAATTATTTATTTTATGATTATTTTATGCAAAAAAAAATAAATGATAAATTTCTTCTAGGATAGAGCCTATAATTTTGAAGCTAAAAATAACCCCAAAATGAATTTAGTTTTTTAATAAACATTTTTTTCATTTTATAGTTTAATTTATTAGATTGAATTTAGTTATTGAATATAGTTTTCTCATATTAGTTTTTATTGTTTTTATTAATTAGTTTATATATTGATTAATGTATCCCTAGGTTGAGGGACTTAAGGTCGGACTACTTACTAACCTAGAGGCTTATGCCTTATCAAGTGTAGTGAATGTGGTTGGCTATCTTCTATATAGGTCTTTACCAATGTGGATAAATATATTAAATTACTAGAATTTTTCATGTAACTTATATATATGATGAATCAAGATATGTATGAATAATTTTGAATTCTAGTATGGTTAAATAACACAATCTTGTAGGATGAGTAAAGATTTACAAATAAATAAGGTTTAAAATATTAACTAGGTATTATAAACTAAATTAATTGAATAATTCATACATCGTATAGAATAAAAAAATATAATATGGTGAAATTACTATCCCATTAAAATTCTATGTGAATTATTCCTTCCAATGATTAACTTTTAAGACCTCAAGCATTCAAAAGATTATGTTTTTCAATAACAAGGTTCCCCTGAATTATCTGGTGTAAGGAAAGAAAGTAATGACTTTAATTGGATCATTCATGGTTGGGTTATTTTATAGTACAATTCCCATATGATGTATTATTTTAATTTTTTTGATTTTTCCTTTGGGTTACACTTAGTTAGTAACACATTGGTATGGATACTAGAGGAATAGTGTTGATTTAATCCATATAATTGATGGAAAATGGGTTTTCCAATTTGATGTCCAAGAATCATATATTATATTATAATGATGATTCCCAACATAAATAATTATGTGATGAGAGGAACGAACTATAAGAATCATTTCTTAGTGAAATATGTTTCTTGTCTCGCTAAGGGATATATTTAATTTTTAAAATGGTCGTGTTTTTAGTGGGAAACCCAAAAATTCCATATTAAATGGATAATAAAACATGATACTCATCTGATAGAAGATTAAATTATTGATGAATACCATTTTCATCATCAACAAAAACATATTTATAAGTCCTCTAAATAAGATTATTAATGTAAGATTTACTAATATAGGTAACATACGAATGTTGTTATGAAAGAATGTTCATCTAAGAAATGTTCTTAAGGAAATTTCTATGTGGTAGGGCCATTACTTGCTTAGAACCTAAGTGTTGAAATTGTTCAATAGAATAATATAAATGATTAATGAATAATTAATTGATTCATTTAAGATTCAAAAGGATTCAGATAAAAAATACCAAATAAATTGTACTCTCTACTGGATAAAATTTGGTACATAAAATTTTAGTATTATTTACACAATACTATTTGGTATTAAAAATAGTGTTGAATGTGATTGAATACATTTATTACACAACTAAACATAATGATTCCATAAATATTTATTTCTTATAAATATAAAATCTATTGTTTTTATACATATATAATATCAATTATATGTCTTATGAAATGTTTTCAAATATAAATAAGATCATAAGTTAAAAATAATTGAATCTCTATTTTTTATACAATGGAGAAAATTATTTGATGCATTGATAACATGGTTTCTTATCTTTTGGATAACATTATCATAAAATTTTTATTTTTTCTAATTTTTCTCTTGTGAAGAGCATGAAAAATATAGTTTTTTATAAAATGAGATATTGTTTTTTAATACACTTAGTTATTATTTTTTCCACCCAGTAACGTGATTTCAGTGGAGGAAATTTTGTTTTGTTCTAGTTTGGATATTTATCCTATTATCATCTATGAAAATGTTTTGATTATATGATTTCAATAAAATAATGGTTACCCGATATTCTCTAGGTGTTGGGAATCTATATGCACTAGGAATATGATGTATAGGTTTTAAGGTATTTTAAATGCTATATATATTGGTAAAAATTAATATATGGTATTTTTTTGAAATAATATTAAAAATTTCTTTTATAATCCAATCAATGACACTGATTTCCAAATATTTTAGTAAGGAGTGGTAATATATCAACATAATTGAACTATCCTTGATATACCTAATGGAGTTTTTGAAACTCCATGGAATTTAATTTTAGGTATGGATGTTATAGAAATTAAAACTTTGATTTTTAAATGGTATGTTTTACCAAATATATATTTTAAAATGTTTTTTAAATAAAAAATAATTCAAAATCAAAGGAATAATTGAATGAGGCTTTAGTTTATATACATTAGATGATGTAAATTGTGACTAAATTAAGGATTTTAATGTGAATGGTTTAGTAAATATAAAATGAATCTAAGTAAATGGTGTATATATTCATCTCATTTCACTTATTTGATAAGAAAACTGTTTCGATTGCAAATGTTTTTTTTGAACAAATATGAGATGATTAATTGTACACACATGATTTTTTATTCATAATTTTCAATAAAAGAATTTGAGAAGAAAATGTGGAAAAAAGGTTTTATACAGGATAAAATGTTTATAAATATATTTTTTAAAATATGTGGTAATTCTTTAAGGCACACCATTGGTGGTATATTTTACTAAATTATTAATTTCAAATAAAAATTATCTAAACACATAGAACACCATATTTGATTTTTAGTTTATTGGTTTAATATTCATAATAAAAGGGAATTAATGTTATTTCATAATAAGAAAAGGATTGTGTTTCTTAGAAAGATATTACAAAAAGAATTTAATGTCTAAGAGGCCTGTGGGATTATGTTTTGAATTAAATAATTTCAAATTTAACAAATAAATATTTCCACCCGTAGATGTTTAAAGACGATTTTATCGAATAAAAGAGTTAGTAAATATTGTTAAACTAATAGTGTAAAGTGTTCAAATTATTAAAAAGAATATTTTGGTTGAATGGGGTTATAATGTAATTGATGATAAGCATTGAATGGTTTCTAAGTAGATACCAAAACTTGACATCATAATATTTGATGACATAGAGATAAGATATTTGTATTTGTTTAAGATGATGAATAGTTAATAATATGATTCCTATCACACACCATTACTAAAACTAGCATACATTATAGATGTTTCTCACCAAGGAGTTAGTGGGAGATTTTTATCATCTAGTCACAGTGATATGTGACATAAATTACATACGATGTAATGAGTTAACAAAATCCAAAAGGTACTCAAACATAATAATGATCTATAAATTTATCATATATGATAGGAAACAATTGTTCTTATATTAATTTTGATAAATATTCATTAAGTTTTTAAGATTAAAAAATGTATCATATTAAAGTGAACATCTATATTACAATTATTTTACATTTTATACATAAATTTATATATAGATATAGATTTTGTGAAATGAAAATAGTAATTGAAATATTAGAGTATGACTTTGGGTTTATCCCTAAACAAGGTATATCATGGAGTGTTATAGGTTATGAAAAAATGATATGGTTAGTATGAGTATTATTCTTGTATAGAGATAAAAAATTTACTCATGTGGCACAGAATAATGAATATGGTTCCTTATGTGTGTAGGATGACTTAATAATTTTACCACATAGAGAATCATATAGATGTATTTAGTATTGTTGGACTTCATGGATCATATTTTATTCCCAACTACCTAATTCTGGTGAGATACATAACATGAGAACCCTTATAAGTTGATACCATTCTTATAAAAGACAACATATTGACTTAGTTAATATTCGGGAAGGGGTGTATAGATTTGTTATTGTCATTAGTTGGAGATTAACCAATATTATATTTTTCCTCTCATATAACAAATATGGATTTAGGACCCTTTATAGGGATATATTGTGGGAGTCTGTCTCTATAGCTACATATTTATTATTTATAATAATAAGGGAAATTTGATGATATCCACTTTAAGAAAAAATGAACTCTGATATATTCTCTAATAAAATTATTAAATAATCTCGGAATCCATAATAGATGAGTTGGATATATGGTATTAACATTATTTATGTCACTTGGTTACTCGATGTATTTTAAAAATGAAGAATATGAGATTTCACATATCTATATATTTCATAATATTGGACATAGATATAAAGATATGTTCATTTGATGGATTTCATTATAGATACCTTTACATATTGATTGGTATTTATTCATTTATAGAGTCAACTCTATTCTTACATATATGTATGTAGATATTCTTATTAGTTTTCAACTCTATAAAGGCTTGTGGTGTCATGCTTTTTGGGAGACTGAATGATGATTGATTTTGTCTCAGAGGGATACTCTAAAAGGGTTTTATATTTAATACGAAAGTGTTTGGGAAGGTAATAAAAAATTATTTCCTTTGATGTGACACAGGTTGAAGTTAATTATAGCTTTCCATAATTATTTTGGAATACATAAAAAATTCAGTTTTGGATATAGTTTCACAAGTTATTACATACGATTTAATATAAGGTGAAATGAAACAAGGTATTTGGATATAGTGTGAGTGGTTGACTGATGGGGACATTCGCTAATGCCTTATATATATGATATATATATAGTATTGCATGACATTTTTTATGTTAATAGAAAAAAGAGAGTATCATTTACACTTCCCATGATAATTGTTATCATTTGGACGGTTCGATCTTCTATGTAATTATAATTTAAGAATTTGTCTCATGTTAAATTTTGTTGAGTTAGATAAATTCAGTTATATTATTTATGAATTGGATATGGCATTAAATTTGATTTATAGGTACCAAAATTAATGTATATTTCATTGACAAGCATCTTCAGAAGATATGTAAATTTACTGCCATGTGATAGAAGTAAGGGTGTGGATTTTAGATCATTGTGGTTGGGTGATAATCTATAACCCATTCAAAATTTTCATCTTAATACTTTACTTATAGATATACTAAAATACCATGTAGAAAAGGTGAATCCCATCAAAATGATGGATTATTCAGTTTATTATATGGATACCTTCTAAGGTAATATGTCATTTAGCTACCACATTGTGATATTTATAAAGAACATTCCTAGACATTTAACAGTGAATAAGATGATTCAGTGTATCTTTGGTGTGTATTACAACAGATTTTGTTCAACTTCTTCATTTCTTATTCAATTATAGGTTTCATTTATTTTAAATGGGATATCTCATGACAAGGGTTTTAAATCTCTTTTGAAGCTTATGACAATTGTTCTTATATTCTTAAAAAATAATTCACATCACCCTTAGATCATAAAATATAATAAATTTTCTTTATTAGGTTTTATAAAATTATAATTCCATTTAATAATAGTTTTAATTACTGTTCTTGTAGACCCAATTGGTGAGAATCATTTTTCTATGTGGGTTATTTTGATAATTTTAGTGATTGATGATAATATATTAATAATAAGGTAAATAATTAGTACAACCATTACTAAAACATAATATTATCATGATTTTATTATTTTATTGTAAAAATTTTATAATGAACGTTCAAATTGTTACCCATGATAGATTTCTATCTCATAGTTCAAGTAAGTAGTCAGACTTACCCAAAAAAACATACCATGAATAATGGATGATTTTAGTTATGAAATTAGTTTTTTTTTAAATAACATCAATATTACTGAATCTTAATATTATTTTTTATATTTTATAATAGTGAATTAAATTTTACTTGGTCTAGAAAAATAATTAAAACCAAGATGAAAAGAGAAACAAATTATTTTGCGGAGAAGGTAGTCAGCACAATGTAAAATTAACGTTTGTTTTTCCAAAAAAATGATTGGTAATGAATATGTGTTATAATTTTTATTTTCAAAACCATAATGATATTATATATGTTGAAAATAATATTCACCTAAATACTTATAACAAACAATATTATCGTGTGCTGAAAAATTGAAGACATCAATTTGTAGGGGAGGTAGTCTGCACAAACGCACAATCGATGTTGTTTTGTTTCAGTAAGTGGATGCAATGGAATAAGTATTGGTTTATTGATTAATATAATAAATATTTAGTATAATAATGATACATATTTTATTATATTACTATGTTTAATATTGAATTTTAAGTTACAAATTGTAATGAAAAATTCTAGGATTTAGTAACACTCAAGTGGGATCATGAACTTTCTCCTAAAATATTCATTGGAAATGAAGGGATTAGAATAAATAATTTAGAGTAGATTAGTATGAAATTGATAGAGGTTTATAATAGGAGAATAATTTCATAGTTTAATAATGAAATTATATGTAAAAATAATTGAATAAAGGGGTTGAAGTGTTCCCTTTTTATAAGTGAATAAAAGGTTACTTTTTGAAATTCCTATTATTATTCAATAATATCATGAAAATATTTGAGTGTAAATAGCTTAAAAATATATAAATAAAAGCTTTTTGGGTTATATATGGACTATAAATACTCCACCACTAATATTTTCCACTTGTTTTATGAATGATCCTGTCCATTTACAACTTTATTTTTATATCTTATCTTTTTAGTTTTTACCATGGTAACTAGTTCATAGCACTACAATTTATATTTCATTAAAAATAATAGGTAACCTTTTTTACCAAATCAGGTATTGATGAATATAAATAAAATACCCGTATAATATATTGAAATTTATAAATAATATAAAGCTTATGATTAAATTAAATCATTTATTATATAAACATATGGTATTTTAGAAAAAATGTTTTTCCATCATTAAGTGTTATTAATATTATCTTGTATGGATTAAAAATTAAATGAGTGATAATATATTTATATATAATATTATTTAATTATTAACGTTATCTTTATAGGTTAATTTTTTTGATGAGTTAAAAATGAAACAATATTAATTTTACAATTCTTTTAAGATAACTCTTTCACCATTATCACCGTAATTTACTGTAATAATAGTAATCATGCATTTATGAATAAATTAAAATTAAACTTAGAAAATAATATAAACATGTTAATATATATTATTATATACATTTTTTTAGATTTAGTTTATATAATTAATGAAAACTAATATTTAATAGAAGCAAAAAATAGTTTTTGTGTAAAATATTAATTAAGTTTCCAAAAAATTAAATGTGGACTTATTAAATCCAACATAGTGTTTTAAATTTTAAATTTTAATTTAAATATATATTTTTTACATTAATATTCTTTCTTTCTTTCATGTAACTATTCCACTATGAAAATGTCAAGAAATTGAATGAATTTAGAAAAGAAATATTTTTTACAATTCATTTTGGTAATCATTTATTTAAGAAAAATATAAAAAATTCACCCTAAGATAGTTGTGATATGTGAAATTAAAAAATGACGTTAATATTATAAAAATAAAAAATAAAAAATCTAAAATCTAAAATTTTAAATTAAAATTTCATATATAAAAAGAAAAAAATTCTTATTTGAAAAATTCTTTTTTAAACATTAAGTGTTCTGAGTAATACTTTGTATTTTATTATTTATAAAAATTCTTTATTTACTAGATTATTTAATATTATTAAATTTTTTAATAATAAATATGTCATGACTCATTTTTGTTCAGCATTTCTTATGGAGAAGTCTCTTAAAAAAATTATTAGTTTAGAAAAGAAAATATTTTAAAAACTCCAGGTGTTACACATCCATCCCCACCAACATGGATATTTGGGGAAAAACTTATAAAAATACCTTATATTTGGAAAGGTTATCTGAACTATGATGGGTTTGTAAATAAATCGTTTGAAAATACAAGGTATAATAGAAATACATAATACCCTATATGTGTCTTCACACAAAAAAACACCACTAAATCTACTCAAAATGTTAGTCTAACCCAATGAAATATATCAATTTCTATTTCCACTAATATAATGTAACCATCCCTCAATGAAAACAGAATTCCATTTATTTACAAAAATTTCAAATTTTTTCCAGATTTATCATTTACCCATTATTTTTCATTCTTTAAGCCGTTAATTCAATATTTTATTAGAAAACATAATCATCCATTACCAAATTTTATAGAGTGAGATAAATCACTAATTACAAAGTTATATATAATTTTCAACCTATTAATTCACCAAATCCATAAGCCGTATCATCCTATCACTACTAGGAAATTATAAGGACATTCCCAATGAACACCAACCAGCTACCACCAAAACATCCCATAATAAACAACAATCCAACCCACCATAATGATAACATAAAAAACACCATCATGTACATAGTATCATGTGACATCTTCTACAAATTCTGCCATTTTTAATTCAAGTGGAATTTTTATAACAACTCGTAATCATCTAGAGAATTGGTGAAAAATCAAATATGTAGTTTCTCACATAACTGATTATATTAATAGATCTATGTATATATATTTTATGAAAGGTATTTAAAAAAGTAAAAGCCAAGAAAATAATAATAATTAAGAATCTTAATTTGAGAAATTTCATTTTTCAGGTATAAATATTTGCAGTATTATCATAGTAACCTATTGCAAAATGAAAAATATATAAATTCCCATATTATCCCCATTAATTTTATTAGAATGGTTTTCTATATTATTAAATAAATATTTGCCATTAACCCATAGGATGGAAAAATCATTTTGAATCAAAAATTTCACAAATATAATGAGATAGTTATAATCCCACACTTTAAAGGGTTGTATATTATGTTACCCTAAAAACAAAAGTGATAGAGAGTTGATCTCACCCTAGAAATCAAACTTATAAGATAAAGATAAATCTCAAGACACATTAATGTAGAAGGAATATGATAGATATATGATCTAAAACATAAAACTATACACATTAAAACTAAATATAGAGAGATAAGAAGGCTGATGAACATTCCAAGATGTTGCGAGTAGGATAGGTTTCAGTCCAAGTTTGGTGACTACGAAGACTCATGAATAAGATTATATAATGTATATAATGAAGGAAATTAAAATGATTCTAATGGAGAAAATATTTTAATTTTAAATTAATAGATATGGATATCTAAATTTCTAAACACAACACAGTTAAACTTCTGTTTCAATTCACCATAATTTCAATTTTCAATTAATTCACATTTAATTCCCTCTCTCAAACTCATTTAATGATTCCCATATCAGTGGATTCAAATATATAAATTATCTTACTCGATTCAGGTTTCAAATATAAATTTATCCATTATTATTTCCCTATATTTCATTAAAAACATTTTTTATATCATTCTGAGAGAATCTAAATTTTATTTAGAATAAATTGATGGATGATCATGAGGATAGAACATATGAAGTGACTGCATCGAACAACCACCTGAGAAACAAACTGAACAAATCAAAAAAATGAGAAAATGAATGGATTTTTTTCACCCTTTGTACTGACCACATAAAAATTAGCGATAGTGTTAGTTGACCATATTAACAAGTAAGTGACTGCACCTATCGACCACATTAAAAAGGATCTTCTACACAACCAAAGATTGACCACACGAATAGAGGAAGGATAAACCACATGAAAAATCAAGCGTCCACACTGATCAAAAACAGGGTTAAAGGGTCAATTTACCGGTCTTTGATTCCCATAAAGAGGATAAGATCGATCGCACAAACAAAGGGATTAAATTAATTTATAAATCGATCAAACATATGAACAAGGATCTACCACATAAGAAAATGACAAACTAAGTGATTAAAAATATAAATTAAAAGGGTATGGACATAAGCACCGCATCAACACCGTTTTGAATTGTAAATAAATTATGATACTTATTAATTAAAACACATAGAATAATAATCTATCAAATGAAATAATGAGAAATGAAATGTGTTCTTTCAAGATGTGGTGGTCCAAATATAATATGGGTGGAATTTTCATTATTTTGATGGGTGAGATAAGGTTATAAATTATTTATTAAATATAAATAATAATTTACTTTTATACCAATGATATTAATATAATTATATTATCATTAGTATTATATATTTAGAGCAGGTAGAAGAAAAAAAAATTATGAGGGCTTGATTATGAATAATACATGTTACTTTTTTTGTTGTCACTTAAAGAAAACCATAAGGAAACTTAATTTTTAATTTTCATAAGACCAACACCCTTAGGATGTGGTAAAGAGGATCGGGGATAGATCTGGGATTAATATTTCTAAAAAAAGGCTTTTCCTATGGGGAGATATTGGGTGGTGAAATGATCCTTTTAAAAGTTATAGGGGCAGAACCTTTTTAAACACTAATAACTTAATATTAAAGTCATTTCACATTCAATATGAAGTGGATATATAGTTGGAATCAATAGATATTTGAAGATTCATTATTGATCCACCAATAAAACCCCCAATTATAGGATAATGATTGATATATTTTAGTCCTTTTCCATTAATTTTAATTTTTATCATAATACCTTTTTACAATGGCAATCCATTGTTTACCTTAATAACATAATTTTATATATATAAATGAAAAGAAACATATTATATAATTTTAAAATGATGGTTATAAATTCAAAAACTATTTCAAAGTATTAAATTTCTAGGGTAGTATAAATATATTTTAATAAAAGTATTATAAACTGAGAAAATCAATTTGTTAAAAAATAACTGTTTTAATAGTTAAACTAGATTCACCCAAATATCATGTATAATATTGATTAAGAATTTTTTTGTTGATAATGTAAATATTTTTTAACTTAAAAATAATTATTAAATTAGAATGTACCATTTGTAATACTAACCAAAATTAAAAAGACCAAAATAATTTTTTATATTAGAATAATACATATCTTAGTTTCCCAAAAGTCGGTAATTTATTTATAAATCCAAATTAATATTTTAAAATTTATAATTTTACATATAAAATACATATTTGGTCAATAATATGGTTTTTCCGTTTTTTAAGTCACATTTTAATCTTGATGATGTTATAAAAGTTTTAGTATTAGTAAAACCCATATTTTTAACTATTCACCAAACGATTAATATTTCTAAAGAATTCCAAAAAATATATTATAATATAATATTGTCATCTTATGTCTAAAAATGAAGTTAATTTTTCCAAATTATAATTCAATATTTAATAATTTAACTTTAAAATGGATACATAAAATATAATGATAAAATCTTTTATAAGAAAATGAATTTTTAAAATAATAACTTTTATTACTGTTATTTCCCATCCATTACTAATTAAAATTTTGTTAATATATAAGTCATATCAATAATATATTATATATTCATTTATCCATAATCTTTTTAGTGTTTTAAAATAAATTTCACAGAGTAAAAAATGAATTTTTTGAAAAATGTATTTTTAAGCATAAACTGATTGTATTAGTTATTGAGGTACACTCATTGAATTTTATTGAAACATTATAACTAAAATTTCAGTTAACTTTTATTTAAAATTTTAATTTAAAATATACATAATACATGTGATATATAAATATTTTGTTGCATAGATAATTACATGTTTATATCACAAAAAAACATACTTACCTAACCCATAAATATCTGTATATACGACCTGAGGATAATTTTGGTAGTGATGACTATCATGATTGGTGAATTAACTTGGATAGATCATATTGTAATTTCTATGAGTTTTAACACCTCTCGCAAATTATTTCTCTTGAGCCTTGATTAGTTAATTTTTAATAGAGCTTAGTTTTTTGAAAACTCTAGAGAATCCACCTATCATCTAAGATCAGATAAATGATCTACCAAAGACATAATTAGTGTACATGATGTCATTTCTTCTACTTTATTCATTAATTTTTCAATAAAGTAACTTATTTTTTATAATGACTAATTTATGGAAATGTATAATGGTAATATTATAATTATAATGTGGTTCATATTGGTTGAGTGTTATATATTAAACAAGCTATCATAAAATTAAAGTATTATAATTTTTAGGGTGTTGGATTCACCCCTATAAATACATTATTTAATGATACTTATTAATTTATCTCTCAAATGAAAATAGATTAATTTATTATTTACATTTAAATTATTTTATGACTAATCTATAATGAGACATTAGGATTATAATGTTTGGAAAGATAGTGAAACATATCAATTCCCCCATAATATGAATACCCCCAATTTTAATTATTTATCATATCATTTGTGATAAATCCAACTCATTATTGGGTATTAAAACCCCTATAAGGGAGTTAATTTTACAAGAAAATTCATAGTCATCCCGACACTAATATGTGATCATATGAAGTTTTTTTCTTAGTCACTAATTTTTATTATGACTAATTAAATGGCTACATTATAATTGTCATATTTTAATTATAATGTAGTTCATTTTGGTTGAGTGTTATATATTAAACAATCTAACATAACATTAAAGTATTATAACTTCTAGGGTGTTATATTCACCCCTATAAATACATTATTTGTTCATCATTTTTAATTTATCTCTAAAATGAAAATATATGAGTGTATAATTTACTTATCCATTACTTTATATATAATTTATAAGGAGACATTATGATTAGGATGTTAGGAAATATAAGGAAACATATCACTTCTCTCATAATAGGAATATCCCAATATTGATTTTTTCTCCAATAATTTAATATAAATCCCCATCATTGTTGGGTATTAAAACCCCTATAATAGAATTAATTTTCCAAAAAAAATCATTGTAATCCCTACACTGATAGATGATCATATGAAGATTTATAACATGACATATGATTTACTCTTGTAGAAATCAATATGAATTCTATGCGAAGATAGTCAATCCAATCGAAAAATAACATCAAATTCATTTAATGTAATAATAATAAGGTTTTCACAAATAACTTTTCCTTAAAATTAAACTTCGTATACAAAAATCATAAAATTATAATTTTTCATTGATTATTAAATATAAAATCAAATGGGTGGTGATTTAATGATTTTAGAAAACATAATTTATATACATGAGTCTCTAGAAACAGAATACAAAGAGACATCTATAAATATGGAGGGGTGGATTAGTGTACATTAATTATCATGATCGACTTTTATGGTAGTCATTACATATATTCTTCCTTGTTTCCATACTCTTGGAGGTTTCTAGGATTTATTATCATCATTATCCCTTGGTTTAGTGAATCAATTATTATAATACCAAAATCCTTGAATTTGAGATAATGATGTGTAGGTAAACAAATTGTTGGGACAATATCATCCCCCATTGAATTTTTTGGTCTCTACATCCTTCGTAGAAAATCATTAGATCGATGGACGACACATCCTCACATAAAATATATTATATTTCTATTCATGAAATTTCTAGGGGTCTTCCTTTAATGACAAGTACTTTTCATGCATATATATTTTATCTTATTATTTAAATATTCACTACATAATATAACAATCCACACCAGACTCTTACATATATAGTTCCTTCAGAAACTTGTATACATAAACTACTAGTTTATAAGATATCTAAATCATCTCCCACACAGGTTTTCATAACGATCAACATTCATATACACATAACACTTAATACCATTGATCATAATAAGGGTAAAGGAAACATAAGAATGGTTGAGTTTAGATTATCATTAAGGGAAAACAAGTTAGATATCGATATAGCATGATCATAAATGTATAAGGACATGAGCATAAAAATTTTAATTCCAAACCCTACATATCATAGATTAAAATCTTGAGTCATGAAATAAATATTTGCTGTTAAAAACATGTGAATTATAATGGAATCAAATAACATGATTCATGACAGCATAAAATAATTATAAGGCATGGAATTATTGAATTCACATAATTATAGAAAATCAATCACATAGTGTTCATGTCTCACTACCAAGACTATCATAGTGGATTGAGTTCACTTCCCAAACCATTGTGGCAGTTAAGGTATACTCCCAAGACTATCATAGTGGATTAGTTTCACTTCCCAAACCAATGTATTAGTAAAGTTTCACTCCTAATACTATCATAGTGGATTGTGTCCCGTACTAAATTCAATTCACTAACCATTTTATTCATGTTTATCTCGTGATATATCTATCATTTCTAAATTCATTTGATTTATATATAATTATAGACCCACCCATCACAAAATAATAATCATGAATATTTTTTCAACAATATTATATAATCATAATCTTATTAGAACCCATTAAAAGAAATGGGTTTCATAAATATTTCATCATTGAATAACCCATGGAAAATGGTAAAGTCCCATAAACATCTTGTCATCATAAACCATCCAGACATAGAATTAAGATGATATCTTTGTATCATTTTCCTATTAAAACTTATGTAACATCATAGGATGTTATCATGGATAGAAATTTTATTTAAAAGAACACTATAATTTTTATTGATGTAAATACCCTTTTCAATATGAAAATTTTTATTTAAAATATAATAAATTATAAATTGTTATGGAATTTTTTTCGTTGAAATTATTAGTGGAAACTTGTAAAGGACCCTTTAACATAGTGAGCGTTAATGATAACTTGAAATTTTGTTCATGTAATATATGTTAAATGAAAAACAGTTCATTATCACATTTTTAAAATGTACCTCATTCAAAAAACAATAACAATATTAATTTAGAACAATTTTATAAAAAGTAAAAAACTAATAAAAATGACTTTTATCGATCATGATATAATTTAAAAAAAAATTGAAAACATTTTTGGAAAACATGTAGATGGAAGAGAAATGATTTTTGATCGTATAAAGAAATGAATTTAGTTTTCCTTAAAAACATATGAGAGGTATCTTGAGTATGTATAGAGAATAAAATGAAGCTAAACCATTTATTTTTATGAAAAAACAATCGGACGCTGTAATACAAGGGTTTCATGACTGGGGGTCATAATATTTTATCATGGAAAGCTTAACCATAAATAATCCCCATAAAAAATGTGATTGTGACATAAAATCCTTACTGGTTTGGTTATATTTGAATCGTACGCCCCATCAAATAAATAAAATAATATGGAAATGTAAATCCCAATATTTTTCAAAATAATCATCATGAAATTCATTAATGGATAGTATATACACCACAAAAAATAATCTATTGGTGAATATGGTATTTGTCTCACCTAAATTAATTTGAGAATAAAATATCTTACCTTAATTCTAACTACCTTCATATGTATTAGAAAACATTAGATTAAATATAGATTTACATTAAATATATTATCGAACCCTAATAATATATATCATAAAATATATGATTTAATTATAAAAGTTTATCAATTATTATTAATTATTATTTATTAAAATCATTATTCTAGGTGATTACTATTTTGTTTTTAATATTATATTTAGTACGATAGTTCTAGTCCATATACTTTGATCAAGGTTCCATCATATCCAAAATTTTAATCATGGTATAAATATCATATATATTCATTATATACATATTTATTATTATCCATTTATTTATATATATATAACTAATTACATTATTCATTTAGACGGTAGGACATACTTATACATGGACACTTTTTTCACATTCCAAAGTATAGAAAAAAATTTAAATAAAAATTCACAATTATAGAAACATTATTATATCATAAATTTCATATATATATTCATTATACATATCCTTAGTACTATCCATGTGAAATAGAAATGTAAAATGAATCAAATCATTCCATTGAAGGGGTAGTCCACATGTATACATGGGAAACGTTATCATTTTCCAACTATTTTGAAGATAAAATGAAAGAAATGATATTACTATTCCATAGGAATAATTATTTCAAAAAAATTCTACATAATATTCAAATCCACCATAACAACCAATCATTAATTATTGTGATGAAAAGTTAATGCTATTTATAAATGGTATTGGTGAGCCATACATGCACACGAGTTATAATTTCAAATCCCATTTGATGGAAAGTGGTCATTTCATAATCAAAATAACATTTCAGTATAGTGAGGATATTTAAATTATTATTTAATTAATATTATTATCGAATTTATAAGGTAAAATATGAATTAAAAATATAGTGATTAGTTAAGGTGATTACCTCTTCTTAGAAAAAACATATATACATATCTTCATAAGGACACATGGGTTGAACTATTTGGAATACCATCACCTATAATATGTTCTTGAAGATGCTGAGAATGGAATATTTTTGTTAATGGTTGTTATATAAGGCACGGAATGTGTCAATAAGTTAGTGTAGGATGCACAGTTATATAATTGTGGTGAGGGGTAATATTGGAATTTCATAAAGGATTAAAATAAACCAAAAGTCAGTGTCAAGGTAAATGCCTCAAAAAGTCCAAGTATTAAAAGATAAGTTATTTTGGGGTTGAAAAAAAATAAAAGAAATAAAATTTTTAAAGGTTTATGTATACTGTTAAGCCTTATCTTTTGGATTATACCCTTAGTTATCTCATTTTAACAGTAACTGCAGTAACATCTTTTTCACCCACAAAGGGAACTAATTTATCATATAAGGTGAAAATTGTCTCTTAAAAAGGAAAATATAATACATTTGAGACAATATATTATCTACCTCTTCATATATTAATATTTCAATTATTTTTAAATTATTTAATGAAATATTATTTGTTTAATTTTTCATTAATGACAATTTCGACACTACAATTTTAATTTGACTTAAAAGACCTAAAGACAACATTATAATTAGATTATAATCCTTTAAAAAGCATAAATATGTCATATTAATCTATAAAATTTTATTAACTCTTTAACTGTTTCAAATTATATTACTTTTAATATTTTTCAAGCCATTTATTTTATTTTTATATTAATTTATGAAATATTTTGTCGACATTGTATATGATTTTATGGAAATTATATTATTACTATAAATAATAAATAAATATTTATTATAAGAAAATTTAATTATTCTCAAATTTTAAATTTTTATTCATTCATAAATTTCTTTTTCACCTATGTGAACATATAATATATATATATTTAAAACTAATAGAGTGTTTCTTTGTAACTTTCCTTGCATTAGATATTATATTAGAAATATTTATAGAAATGTGTCCATTAAAAATATAAATTTTGAAACTGGCTTGATATGTGTATAATTAACACCATCCTGTGGTAATTTAGATGAAACACTATGGCCTAATCACTTAGTTTTAACCTAGATTAACTCAATTTTTCCTTTACTGAGGTGATAAATTTGACCACGATTAATATTCAGATTAGAAAAAAATAAAAGGGACCTATTTACTAAATCTATAACAAATGATTCTAAATATTTAATACATTTTATATAATTCAATTTATATAAGTGGTATATATAAATTTTAAAAATAATCACGCTAAACATAATGAAAACTGTTGTAAGAAAATCATTTTTAATCATAATAAATTTTAAAATCATATCATAGGACTAGGAAAATTTTAAATTTATATTAAAACAATTGAATATGAAATTCATTTTTGTAATTAAAATAATTCAATAATTGCAAATAATTTCATTTATATTTATAGAAAATAGTACATGCATAAAAATATTTTTTCAGAAAAATATCCAATTTACATTTAAGGATTATTTTCTATTTCCAATTAATTTCTAAAAAATAAATTCATTTATATAGATTTAACTATTTTTTGAAATAAATTTTTTAGGTGTAATCATCCCTCAAATCCAATAAAAAGTTGATATGCTTTCTATAATTATATGTTAATATTATATTGTGATTTGATTAAACAATGAGTTGCGTATGATGAAAGCAATCAATGAAATCAAATTATATAAAGAGAAATATATTCTAAAATATGACGGTGTGACATTTTACCACTATAAATATAAATTTCACAATAAAAATTCATTACTCTGAAAGAAAAAATGAGGATATAAATGTTTCATTGCATCTGTGGGTTCTTAAGTAGTATCTTCAAATTTGTGATTCCTCTAGATAACTATCACTTGGTGAGTAGTCTTGTTTCATGACACTTAATCTCTATGATCGAATATTTATTTTAGTTTTTATTTGTTATAAATTTCAAACTCCAGAAATATAATTGATGATTTTGTTGTATTAGATGTATCAGGTAAGTATTTTCTCAAGAGATACACATTGAACTCATCGTAAAAATTTGAGAATTGTAGTGAATGTGTCAAGTTATAGGTCATCATCCCTACTCGATAAAGAATATCAAAGAGCATAAAAACATGGGATCATATTTTATTTATTACTGAATATAATAAAATTTTACACTGTGAAATTTGATGAAAAACATTCTCATTAGGTTCAAATTCTATATCATTCTGATAATTGTCAGTACAAAGGATTTTTCGACACTAGGATGGATTGATGTACTTTTTAGTGGCTCTAAATTTCTCTATAATTTCCTCATATTGATCAAGCCCCAAGATTTATTTCCCCAAATTCATCCCAATATGTTGGATTTATACATTTCTTTTGATATAAGGCTTTTTAAGGATAAATATAAATGCTCGAGTGAAAGGTATTATAGTAGAAAACTCAAAAAGAGTAATGTGTTGATCCTAAAATACTTTGAAATCAATAAAAAAATATCCCAACATATCGAAAAGGGTTTTAATTTTTCTATTAGATATACCATTTGTCTGTAGATCACGAATAATAAAGAAACTCAACTATGTATCAAGAGATAACAGAAGAGTACGCCAGAACATCCTTGTAAATCAAAGATCTCGATTAGAAAAAATAAAATGTGGTACTTTATAAAACAATAACACTTCCTTAATTTATATTCATGCAAGATTATCTAGATATAATTTTTACCAGATGGAAATTAAGGGAGATGACTTTTTATGGAGATCAACAACATCCCAAATGGAATTATGGCCCTAAGAAGTTTTTAAGAGTCTAATGACATAATTCATGGTTATGTTTTACCATATCTATTTTATGGGTAATGATTATAATTTCATATTATAAATATATCTCGCATACATAATGAGATGGCATACCACGAACTAAGATACATACTATAATATTTTTATCTTCATGTTATCCCACAAAAAAATACTATTTTAGATTTTTATATATCCTTGTACTTCCACGAATAATAGGTAATGACAAACTATGGGCCTTATATAATAGATCCATATTCAAATGTAGAATGGAAAACCCATGAGATTTATGGGGAACTCTAAAATCTATTTCCACCATGATAGCTTATTGAATGATTTATTTAAAGCTAATTATGTCTCATATTGATAACTCAACTTGGAGATTTGGTTTTATTCCACTGAATAATCAAAAAACCTTAATTCTAGGTAGGATTATAATACCAGAAGAATACCTTGAAATTTTGGTAAAATTTACCTCATAGGTACCAAATAATTCATTATACTTATTTTTTAGGTAAAGTAATTACTTATCTATTTTAATATGTATAATACAAGGAAAGTGAAAATTGAAGAATAAGATCTTTAACTCATCCAACTCCATAGATTCAATTATTTATTTTTCCACATATTCCTGATAAGAGTATATCATTGATCCTCCTCACATTCGAAATAACAGACAACCAAAATGAATTTTTCATGTTTTTTACAATAAATAATTATAAATATATTTTTTATGGTATTGATCTATTTCTCACCGACTAGTGAATCGAAAGACACACTAAAATAAGTTGGACATTGAATCATGAAGGACTCAATAAAACATTGTTCACTCTTTTCATCATTTGATGGATCTTTGTCATTCAAAGCTTGAGATAGTTGTGTGACCAAATCAATGTGATTTTTCATTCAAGAACAAATAACAATTCATTTTTTAGTAGGAAAATCATTACATCTACATCGTATTTAGCATTAGAATGACTCCATATGGTTCTATCCATCGACTAAAAGAAAAAATCATTACATGAGAAACAATAATAATAGTTCGAACTCATATAATTATGAAAAATCATTAATATTATATTTAAATCAAGAAACCTTATTTTCAATCTATGAAACCTTAGTTTTGATATATGTAAAATGTTCCCACTACTAAAACATTTGATTGTTATCATATACATAGAATTATCCCATGGGCTCTCACTAAACGTTTACCAACCCAATTTTCATAGGTCTTGTTCCTATGGAAAATTTGGTATATGAACAGTATGTTTAAAAAATATATACATAATATCTATGTTATTTAACCATAAAAACAACCCTTCTTAGACATAAAATAGTTAATACCAGTCTTTATAACCGTGGGAAGGGAAATATAAGAAAGGATGAGTTTAGATGTAGATTAAGGGTAAACAAGGGAGATATCAAAATAACATTAGAATAAAAGTATGATAACATGATCATAAAATTTAAAAAAACCATACCCTACCTATCATAAATCAAAATATTTTGTTATGTAATAAATATTGGTAGTTCAATGAAAATTTCCATTATATAATTATGTAATATAATCACATGAAATCACATAAAAATGAACAACTAAGTACTATGTGACCTTTAAACATAAGGTTTTCACTAATGTGGTTGGAATTTTGAAAATATAACATTCACGGTTGCGATCTGTGAGATGTTTGGAGTCCGATAAGAAAAACATAATTTTTGTGATTAGTTACCAACTATTATGAATAGTAACGTACAAAAATTGATATTAATAAGACTAATATGAATAGTAAATTGTCTAAAAGAATAGTATCCCCACCCATGAGTGTATAAATAAAATTTTGGCATCTTATAATTGATAATATTTCAATAAAAAAATTATTTATATTTTTGTAAGTCATAAATAAATAATTACTTAATTTAAAAAATAAAAATTCCTAAAAAGTGTTCATTAATAAATAATTAGATGACTTTTGGTTTTAAAATAATTTTATAAGACCTCATGTAATTTTTGAATTCATTATAAAATTAGTTATAGTTATAAAATCGGTTCAAGAAAATTATGATTTTAATTAAAAATTAAATTAATCTTATATAGAAAATTAATTTTAAAAAATTGAGATAATTTTTGTATTATAAACATTGAAAATTAGTTAGGTATAATTTTTGGATTTTTCTAAAATACATGAATTTTTTATGAATTATAAAATATGATAATTCACAACAAATGTTGAATCGTGAATTTTTGCATCATGATTGAGTCATGGGTGATGATAATGCAAAATATTTTGAACTCACATGAAAATATTATTTCTCTGTTTCACAATAATCATTATTATTCCTTGTGTTATGGAAAAATACTTAACTAATATTAAAATATTAAGAAAACCCTTCTCCCTTCCACCATAATAACCGCCTACACTCCCCTCTTATAATAACTTTTTTCAAGACTTGATTCTTACTTAACATCTACGCAAATCTCTTTCCATTGTCCTTACCCACATCCATCAGCATTTGGTCTCCTAAAAATAACTAAAACCTCTCCCCTTAAGAGGTTCTCAATGGAGATAAACTGAAGAGGTAAATTATTATTTCTAATTTTTTTTATTTCCCATCAAGTTCTTTTCTTTTCACTTTCTTTCCTCACCTACCTTCACACAAATGGTATGATAAATATAGTAACATACATGTTTTTTAATTATGTTATTATAATGGGATAGTTCACTATCTTCTCCCATTTTTTCTTCTTCTATACGAAAGAAATAAAAACACTATCCAAGATTTGTTAATTTATCACATTCAAGGATGATGGTTTTTTAATTTCTATTTCCATCTTCTATTCTAGTCCTAAAACCATTTTTATGGCCGAACCAGACTATAAAATATATATTTTATCTTATGTGTTTTTCTGGAATCACCTTTCACACTTGACGTAAAATAATAATATAAAACAAGTAAATTATGAGCTAAATTACAAAATTAATTCAAGCGTTTATCATTTATTTGTTATATAATGATTCAACTTTAATCCAAGTAAACAAATTTAATTTTCAAACATTTAACCTAGTATATTTTCAATAATAATATTAAACTACAATTCTGGAAAACCACCTTCATCATACATGTTTATCTGAACATGAATATAAGCGAACCGATCATTAAAACCATGTATGCTAACAGACCCAAACAATGAAATTGAACCTCATAACCAATAAATTTGGTTAAAATGAACTTGAAAAGATTATAATAAATATTATAAATATATAATAGGTTCTTTAATTATTAATTAATGAACCTAATTTGACTATTCAGGTCATTTATATCAATTGGAGAACATCATCAGACTTAAGGTAAGGGATCCCCTCTATTTCACTTTTATTCAAGATTATCCTCTATGTTAATCCTCTATATGTGTAATTACTAAATATTGGGTATGATTACACAACTCCACCATACATTTATCATGATTTTTAAATGATTATAACCCCTTTAACTTTCATTAATGGCTATTAATGACACATGATACCAAGCTGATATTACGTGAGAGATTCAACCCGAATCGCCTTTATTATTTTGGGTTTCATTATCTTTCTTTTTACCTATATGAGGTTATCTATTATTCTATATTTTAACCATAAATATTATATTTAAATGTTTCAAACTCATTTAACAAGTTTCATTCATCATTCTATTTCAAGTATATACATGTTTTTATGTGATTCTGTCCTCGACACTTCCCAATAAGCAAACATGTTTTCAGAGAGCCTCCTGAATACTTACCTGATTTCAAGTGCACTCTATCTTCTATTTCTGGCCACCAATGTATTTATTAAATATGTCTCGTTATTTTTAAGACCTTCCTAGTTCACTTCTCATTTTTTATAAACGATTTTTCCCTTTTTGAATTTAAAGACTATGTAGTATTTTCATTAAAACCGCTCAAAAATGTTTTGATGATAAAATTACTTGAATAATGTTCTTACATGTTGTCAACTCTACTTGAAATCACTCACCATGACAGATATAAATTTTTCCCTTATGAATTTTAATGTATACTTTAGTTCCCTTCTTGCATGGAAAATTTTGGGTTACGCCCATCTCTTATTCTTTGTGACATGATTATGGTACCAAATTCTTTCCTTGGGTAATAGGTATGTTTATGTAAGCTTGATTGTTTATGAATATTTATGTGGAAAACATATTCATGAAAAGTTAATATGGGTGTTCTTATATATCACTTCACTTCATTATCTAAAGTTAACTCTCATGTTATGTTATGTGTGACGGTCTTAGCGATTTGCCTTGGTTTGTGCTACTATGTGAAATGATATTGGAAGTTAGACTTGAATCATACTAAAGTCATGGTTAATTTTGCTGAAACATTTCTATTACTCCATTTTAATATAATTATACATTTATATGTTTTGTTTCTATAAGTAAAATTCTTTTTTACTATCATCATGTCTTACATTCTATTCCTTATATAACTACTTTGTTCTTATGGTTATTCCCTTACTAGGATTTTTATCACATCCCTTTATTCATGATATCCCTAGGTTATCCTATGAAGATGTATGAGAAAAATGGATCTTGGGGGGTATTTTATAAAGACTTAATAAATAATTTTTATATTTAGTTACATGTTATGAGTTTTATGTACCTATTCTTCCAAGACACTAGACATTACGTTCATTGGTTTATAATTTGATGTATAATTATGGTTAAAATCATGTAATGTTATATACAAAAGGAAATAGTTGATATAGTTGATATCAGAAGGAGGTATAGTTATTTTTTGAGATTAGGAATAGTGATCCTTGATGTGAACCTTAAGGATGATACAATGTATAATAAAACAACCCTAAATTTTGGTAAGTATAGAGTAAGTGGTTTTTCAAAAAATACATCCCATTCTAGATACAAATAGGTATAAGTGGATCTGGTATAGATGTACCTAGGAGTGAAAAATATAACAAGTAGTTTTAGGCCTAACCCAGAGTATCCTAGTACATGATAACATGACTTGTTGCACTCTTGATTTAATGCACCCAAGGGATATGATTTGTAAAATTCATGAGTTTAGTACAAAACATTATTACGAGAATGAAAAAAATCTCATAAGAATATATGTTAAAAAAATAGATTGTGGATAACCTAGATTTGAACCTAAGGATGCAAAATTTCAGATATACTTCTCCTTTGCAGGTTTATCCTTTTATGTTCAAACGTATCCTTTTTATATAAAATTACTATGTATTAAATCCCGCTAATTGTACATTAATTTTGTTATTTAATGGAGGGAAATATAAGAACATGTTATAACAACTAATGTCATAGGAAATGAGAATATTTCCCTATTGATATGCCTAATATGAGGGGAACAGGTTCCCAAAACATCATCATAGTGCTTTCTCACTTGGATCAAGTTATGAATAATTACTTTAATCATATGGAACTCCATTCTCCTCTAAGGAAAGATAATGTTTTTTTAGAATCCTTCATGCAGAAAATTCCTCCCATGAATAGAATATCTTTTGATCCCCTCCACGTGGAATAGTGGACTAACTCCATTGAAAGATAATATCTATCCTCTAGTTCTCAGAAGAAAAGAATGTTGTTCTAGTTGTCTATAATTTTTATGGGGAAGCTGATCCGTTTTAGACAGTGATCAATAATATGAATCCCCTAGAGGAAATTTATTCCATGGATTGAGAGTAATTCAAGAGGTTAGTTTTCAATAAATATTTTTTTCTTAACCTTCATCTCAAGATGGAAAGAGAGTTCCTTAGAATCAAGAATAATGAAGATGAGTCAATAAGGGTGTATGAAGAAAACCTTAAAAGGCTTCGAAGATATGCCTCCGGCGTTGTCATGAACACTGATAGTAAGGTTGATCGCTTCTTTAGTATACTAATGCTTAGTTTATGAAAAGGGTTGGTGATTCGACACATCAACATCTATGAAGAGATTTTCTATTGTGTCATCATGGTTGAAATATAGATTGGAGAATTTCAATGGTCTTGTGGACCCACTGACAAGAAGTGCAAAATGGAGAACACCATGGATGGTTCAAAAAACAAATCCCATGATATATAGAACCCTGACTATCCCACCTGTTAAATTTCTTGGAAGAATGTTATTGGGAGATCTATAAAGGGAGCCATGAATTTCTTAGAATGTATAAATTTGGGACATATTGATAAAAGTTCCACTGGGATATGAATAATATTATTATTCTGGAAGAGGAAAAGAAGGTTTAGATCAACAGTCATCCTATAGTGGAGTGTTACAACTACTAGGAGCTTGGGAATAATGAAAACAATTTCAATAAGCCAAGGGTTGTTGGAGGAAGTTAACAACAACCTCCACGGAAACAAGGAAGGTGTTATGTTATCAGTAATGGTGAGGTGGAGTTGGACAACATTGTGGTGACATGTATGCCATTTATTCATTCAATAATAGAGAACATACTATTTGATTCTGGTTCTATGTATTCTATCATATATTTCATGTTTAGAAGAACTATTCAAGGACAACCTCAAAATTTGGAAGATAAGTTATATGTGAGAATAGTGAATGTGGAAATTATTGTGACCTTGTTTTATAACTCTACCCTTGTTAACATTTTTATACTAAACCTTGAAGAAAATATCATCATACTCACTTTAGTGGAGTTAAAATCTATATTTAGCATGGATTGTCTATCTTTATACAAATCCAATATTATCTATCGAGAAAGAGAAATCACTCTTTACATACCGAAGCATCCTCCAATTCTTTACAATTTTAAAGAGTAAGATGAATCTATTTTGGAATAATTGTCTAAAGTGTATATATTAATTCTTTTTGAGAAATCATGTCTAGAAAAAAATGATTGGGACAAAGGATTCAATCATTCTTGAAGACATCCATATCAGGAGGGATTACACTGATGTATTCCGTAAAGAGTTTCCAAGTATTCCACCGAACCGAGAGGTTGAGTTCTCAATTGAACTTATTCCTTGATATCTTCTTATATCAAAAACACCAGACATAATGGCCACCGTAGAGATGAAAGAGCTGATGAAGCAGTTAAAGGGGGTTTTAGAGAATGGTTTTATACACCTGAGTGCTTCACCGTGGGGTGTTTTAGTCCTCTTCATCATGAAGTAGGATAGATCAATGATCTTCTACATAGATTATCATGATCTCAATAAAATCATGATTAATAACGAGTATCGACTACCATAGATAGATGAATTGTTTGATTAGCATCGTGGGGCCAGTAATTTCTCTAAGGTGGATATTCAGTTGGTATATCACCAATTAAATGTGAGGAAGGAAGATATTCCATAGAATTCTTTTCAAAAAATGTATGGAAACCAGGAGTTCATATTGATTCCCTTTTAACACACTAAATCCTCAGAGATTTTAATGGATTTAATGAATATAGTCTTTAGTTATTACCTCTAAAAATTTGTTTTAGTCTTTTTGGATGATATTATAATATACTCCAAGAGCATGGAGGAACATGAGGAGCATTTGAATAGTGTGTTAAAAACATTGTGAAGGGAGAAGATATATGAAAAGTAATGTAAATGTGAGTTTTGGATGGCGGAAGTATCCTTCTAGGGGAATGTTATTACCTTTAAAGGGATATCTGTGGACCCTTACAAGAAAAATGCGATTGACGAGTGGCCTAGGAAATCATCTGTAATGGAGATCCATAACATTCTGGGTCTAGATAGGTATTATGGACAATTTTTGAAGAACTTTTCAGGAGTGTATAATTAAATGACCTAGCATTCATAGAAGGGCTTGGGATGTTTACATTCTTGAGTCCAAAAAAAGTGATAAATTAACAGTCTATACCTTAAGTAATATGAAAATAAATGATAAAATCTATACCACACATGATCTGGAGTTGGCTGTTGTGATCTTTGTGTTGAAATCGTGTAGTATTATCATTATGGGGAGAAGTGTGAGATATATACTTATCACAAGAGCCTCAAATATATAATCACATAAAAAGAGATTAATATTCACCAATTAAGATAGATAGAGTTCATCATGGACTATGACTCCTCAATCCACTTCCATCTTGGTAAGGAAAATAAGCTGACAGATGGTCTATATAGAAAGGATCATATGTCTTTATCAAGGATGAGAATTGAAAAGGATCAAGTCTTCTTAGATTTGCAGAGAATGGACATGGGAATCATTAAGGTAGGAAAATCATCAATCCTTTCTCAAATGATTGTTCAACCATCCCCCGTAGAGAAAATAAACAATACTTAATGAAGAGATGTGTAAATTCTAAAAAGGGTGGAAGCTATCAGAAATGGGAAATAAAAAAATTTCATTATTGATGAAGAAGGAATTATAATATTTGATTCATGATTATGTGTATCACCCAATCTTGAGATAAATAAGGATCTTTTGAATAACACACATGGATTGACCTTCTATATTCAACTATGGATCACGAAGATGTATCAAGATCTCTGAGAAAAAAATTATGTGGGACAATATAAAAAAAGAGATTTCTGAATTTACATCAATGTCCCTGGTATGTCAGCAAGTGAAGAATTAGAGGAAAAAGTATAAGGGGTTGATGCCACCACTACCCATACCAACATGGAAGTGGAGGAACATCACCATAGACATTCTCACCGAACATCCAAGGACATCCAGGGAAAACAATGCTATATAGGTCATTATGGATCGTCTTAAAAAGACAACTCACATTATCAAAATTCAGGAGGACTTCTCATTGGATAAAATTTCCTAGATATATATATCAAAGAAGTGGTATTGTTTTATTGAGTACCCCTACCTATAGTATCCGTTTGAGATCCGAGATTCACCGCAATGTTTTGGAAAATTATTCCCCATGATCTATGCACTGAACTGAACTTCAGTATGATGTATCATCCTCCAATGGATGGCCAATAAGAGCAGACTATTTAGAAAATAGATGATATGTTGAGAGCGTGTTATATGGACTTCAATGGAGGATGAGACAGACATCTTCCACTGGTTGAATTATCCTACAATAATAGTTTCTACTCAAGAATCCAAATGGCACCATACTAAGCTGTTTATGAAAAAAAGTTCAGAAAACTGGTGTGTTGGGATGATGTCTGTGAGAGTAAGTTTCTAGGACCTTAAATGGTCAATAAAATGGTGGAGAGGGTGAAAACCATTTAGAAGCACATCAAGGCAGCACATAGTCGACAAAAGAGTTACGCAGAAAATCGACGATGAGACCTTGATTTAATATTTGGAGACATGTTATTTATACGCATATCTCTGTGGAAGAATGTCATGTGGTTCGGGAATAGCTGAAAGTTAAGTCTCAGGTATATCATCCCCTTCGAGGTTCTTGATTGTGTCGAGGATATGGCCTATCGACTAGAATTTCCACCAACAATGTATTAAGTACATGATGTCTTTCATGTATCCCTCTTATGAAAGTACACACCAGAACATTCACATGTGCCCTCTTTAGAGGTGGTATAGTTGGAAGATGAACTTTCTTATGAGGATTAGCTAGTGAAGATCATGTATTGTTGAGACAATGTTCTATGTAGAAATACTACTCAGCTGGTCAAAGTACTATGGAGGAACCATAAGTACGAATAGGAAACAAAGGAACGTGAGGAGGAAATGAAGAAAAATTACTCACACCTTTCTATGGAATAGATTTTAAAATGAAATTTCGATGGTGAAATTTCATATGGGGAGGATAAAGTAATGACCCAATGCTTTCAATGGAAATTTCATTCATATAATTATGTCCTATAATCACATGAAATCACAACATAGTGAAATAATAAGTATTAAGTGACCTTTAAACAATTTTTTTTCACTACTCTGTTTTGAATTTCGAAAACATGGCATTTGCAGTTGTGATCAGTAAGATGTTTTGAGTCCGATAAGAAAAAAATAATTTTTTTCAAATAGTAACCTAACCTTATGAATAGTAGATTCCCCTAATGAATAGTAATATGATTCTTATGAATAAAAAATTGTCTAAAAGAAGAGTATCCTCACCCATGAGTATATAAATAAAATTTAGGCATCTTATAAGTGATAATATGACCATAATGAAATTATTGGTATTTTTTGTAAGTCATAAGTAATTAATTACAATTAATTAATTAATTTAAAAAAATATTCTTAAAAGGTTTTCATAAATTAAAATTTTTATATCTTCTTTTTATTCTAATTTTACAATACCTTTTTTAATTTTTGAAATCATTATAAAATCAATTATATTTTTAAAAACTGTGATTTCAATATAATTGTGATTTTAATTATAAATAAAATTAATAATATTTAGATAATTATTTTTTAAAAAATAGTGTTCATTTTTTGATTTTACACGTTGAAAAATTATAAGGGTGAATTTTGGGGATTTTTCAAAAATATTTGAATTTTGATGAATAGTAAAATATGATAATTCACAATAAATACTAAAACATGAATTTCAGCATCATGATTGAGTCATGGATAATGTAAATGGATATTGACTCTAAATCACATGAAAATATTACTAATTTTTTCACAAAAAACATTTTTATTTCTTGTATTATGGAAAAATAATAACCTAATGATTAAAACACTAAGAAACCCCTCCACCCATCCACTATAAAAACAACCCACACTCCCCTCTTCTCTTAACTCCTATAATTCCTTGTGACTTACTTTAATTATTCCTAAATGTCTTCCCAGCATCCTTCCCCACGTCTATCATCCTATTGTCTCCTCATAATACCCAAACCTCTCCCCTTAAGAGGTTATCAAAGGAGATAAACTCAAGTGGTAAATTCCACATTCTAGTTCTTTTATTTCCTTTATAGTTCATTTCTTTTATTTTTTCTTTCATCAGCTACATTCACCCAAATGGTTTGATAACTCCAGTAACATAAACTTACTAGAATTTTGTTATGCCAATTGGACAACTCATTATCATCTCTCATTTCCACTAATTGTATATCAAAGAAATGAAAACACCATCCAAGATGTGTTAATTTATCACATTCAAGGACAACAGTTTATCAATTCTTAATACCATATTCTATTTCTATCATGAAACCATTTTTATGGTTGAAATAGACTATAAAATATGTATTTTATATTATTTTTTGTTATGTAATTCTCTTACACACTTGATGTAATTTAACAATGCCAAACAATCTAATTTTGAGAAAATTATCCAAATTAATTCAAGCATTTATCATAAATACTTTATATAATGATTCATCTTCACTCCAAGTAACCAAATAAAATTTTCAATCATTTAAGATTCTGTATGATTAATAATAAATTATAACATAAATTCTGAACAACCTCCTTCATCATAAATGTTTATCCAAACATGAATATTAGTGAACCGATCATTAAAACCATGAAAATAGGCTTGAAAAATAGAATTAAACCTCAGAACCAATTAAAGTGGTTATAAATAAAGATAAAAATATTATAATAAATATTATAAATATATATTTGGTTCTTGAATTATTAATTAATGAACATAATTTTACTATTCATGTCATTGATATCAAGTGGAGAACACAAGCAGACTTAAGGTAAGGCATCCTCTCTATTTCACTTTTATTCAAGATTGTCCACTATGTTATGCCCATTAATTATAACTCCTAGTGAAGGGGTGTTATTAAAAACCTCCCCCATATTGTACTCAGGACTTATAAAATATGAGGAAACCATTTCTCTCTCTTTAATCCCTCTCAAGGACACATGATACAATGCTGATATTTCGTTAGGGATTCAACTCAAACCTCCTTTATTCCTTCAGTTTCATTATAATACTTTTTTACCTTAATGTGGTTATCTATTATTTATATATTAACCTTATAAATAATATTGTAATGTTCCAAAATCATGTAACAAGATCCATTATTCCTTCTCTTTCAATGATATCCATGTTTTATGTGATTCCATTCGCAATACATCCCAATAAGAAAACCTATTTTGAGGGAGCTCCCCAAATTCTTACCCGATTTCAAGTGCACTATCTCTTATATTTTAATCCACCATTTCCATTATAAAATAATTATTTTTATTGTAAAAACATTCTTGGTTTACTTCTGGTTTTTATAATGGATTGTTCATTTTTCTATTTTAAATGCTCTATAGTATTTTCCTTAAAACCGCTCAAAAATGATTTTATGCAGAACTGTATTGAATAATTGTTCTTATAAGTTTTAAATTCTACATTATATCACTCAAAATGATAAAAATATATTTTTACCTTATTAATTTCTAGGTTTAATTTAGTTCCCTTATTTCATGGACACTATTGTGTTACACCCATCTGTTATGCTTTGTGTCATGATTATAGTGACCAATTCTTTCCATGGGTAATCCTTATGTTTATGTAATATTGATTATATATGATTATTTAAATTAAAAAAAATATTCATGAAACGTTACTTTTTGTGCACATAGAGAGAAATTCAATGAATTGGTTAAATTTAAGTCTCACGATAATTTATGTACGACAGTCATGGCAGTTGGCCTTGGCTTCTACTATAACGTGAAACGATCGTGGTAGTTGGCCTTAACTTGTAGTAAAGTCATGCCTTATGTTGCTACCAAATTTCTATGACTCCATGTTTATATGATTATATGTTTATATGTTATGTTTCCCTATGTTAATTATATTTTTATATCATTATGTCATTATTTTTATTCCTTGTGTTAATGATTTGTTCTTATAGTGATTCCCTGACTGGAATTTTTAGCTCATCCCTTTGTTCATGTTATCCACAAGATAGCCTATAAAGATTTATGAGCTCAATGGATGTTAGGGGATATTTATTAAGACTAAATAAAAAAATTTATATTTAGTTCCATGTTTTTTTATGTACATATTTTTCTAAGACACTAGACATTACGATCCTTGGATTGTACTCTGAGGTATAAAAATTCTGAATATCATTGCATTTTATATGAAAATGGATAGGGAAACTATAATAATATTGGTAAAATCCATGGAATTGTTGAATTCACATAAGTATAGAAAATCATTTCTTTGGTATTAAAAGATCACTACTAAGATTTCCAAAGTGGATTGGGTTCCCTCCCAAAACCATCATATGAATCATGGTTCACTCCTAATATTATAATAGTGGATTGGGATGACTTCAAAAAATATCTTAGTATTATTGTTTCACTCCCATGACTATCATTTTCAATATATCTCCTCAACAAACTGGGTTCACTCTTGATTATAATCCCATTTATCTCATGAGATATATATATTTACCCTTTATGGGATATATAATTCATATACCATCCACCACATAATGAAAATGGTACATATGTTTTCCATTATATCATTAAATAATCATCATATCATAACCCTTTAAAATAAATGTGTTTCATAAAAATTTCATCATTTCATTATTTCATAACCCATATAAAAGGGAAAGGTTTCAAAAAAGTATTTTAATCACAATCCATAAAATGAATGAATATGTTTGGTGTCATTGTATCATATCCACGGTCAAAATTTAGTAACATCAATAGGTGTTATCAAGGATGAAAAAATTCTTTAATATTTCACTTGAATATTTTTAAGAAGAATACCCATTTCATTTCGAAAACATTTTGTTCAAATATAAAAAATTCCAAAATATTCTGGAAAAATTTTCTTTGAAAAGATACATTGAAACTCTGAAAGGACTCTTAAAACAACTAAGTGGTCATGATGGTATTATATTCCTTTCATACTATATAAGTTAAAAAACAATCATTTCACACTTGTAAAAAATAAAAATATACCTTGTTTAGAAAATTACATGAATATTACTTCAAAAACACATTTTGAAAATTAAAATATGGGTTCAAATTATATTTTAAAATTAATTGGGGAATATTAAAAACATTTTTCAAAATATTTTTTAGAAAAGAAGGACATGGAAGAGAAACTATTTTTGACAGAAGAAAAAAATGATGTCGATTTTCCTTAAAAACAAATTTTTGGTCTCTTGAGTACTAAATGTCTGAAAAATGAATGTAAATCATTAATTTTCAAGGAGTAATCTAAGGATAGGAAAATTAATTATTTTATTTATCATTATATCATGATATTTAATCATTTTAAACTTAATTATAAACAATCCTGATAAACTGTAAGATTATGACATAAAATTTATACTACATTGGGAACATTTGAATCGAAAGAACCGAAAAATAAAGAACCAACTATATAAATTTGAATCCCAAAATTTTATATAATAACCATTATAGAATATATTAATATAAATTATATACACCATACAATAGAGCCAGTGTAGAATATGGCATGTGTCTCACATAAATTAATGTGAGATGAAAATCTATTACCTCTGGTCTGAAATATTTTATACGCGTTCAAAACACCTATATAAAAAATATTTATTTATTATAAATATATTATATAACATTAATAATATATAACTTACCATATGATTTAATTATAACATTTTATCTCCTGTTTCTTAATAATTTATTTTAAAAGCACTATTTAAGGTGATAATATCTTCATTTTTCATATAAGTTTTTTTTCGGTAGTTCCGAACCTATTAATTTGATCACGGGATCATCATATGTAAAACATTAATAATTATATAAATTTCATATATATTCATTATATAAATAATTTTGTCATATATAAAAGTATAAATAGAATAATGAATTACAACGTTCATAGAGACGGTATGTCGTACTTACGCATGAACAACATTTTCACTTTTTGACTGATGAAACAAAAGAAAGTTATATATTAATTAAACTTTATATAATAATTATTTTAACATATATATCATATATATATATATATTTATATTATATATAACCTTATTTCCATCCATGTGAAAAAAATGACAAAAAAATCACAGCGCTTCATGGAGGTCGTCGTCAACACTTACAAACGAGAGACATTATCTTTTTTCCAATAGTTTGTAATTTAGGTAGGTAGTTATTATATTATTAAATTTGAGGAAAATTTTTTTTCTTAAAATCATATATAAACTTTAATCCAACCACATTAACCCTTCATGAATTGTGGTAATAAATAATTAATTGTATCACTACATAGAGACAGTTAGTTATATGTACGCATGAGAGATACATTCACTTCCCATTTTATGGGAAAAGGGTGAATAAAAGAAGTTTAATAATAATAAAAACATTTATTTATATTTAGTAAAATTAAGTTATTATTTTATTAAGAATATAAAATATTTATAGGAGGTAAAATAAGAAGTAAAAAAAGAAACTGACCGGTTAAGGTGATTACCTCTTCTTTGAAACTTCTATATTAGATTTCCTCTTCAAGACCATAGGTTTTGACGTTTAGGAATAATTTATCCTATATAATGTGTGTTAGTATGTTTATAATGTGTTTTTGTAGGGTATATTCAAGATAAAAGTCTCAAAATGTGTGAATAATTGAGAGGAGGAGGTGCTCTTTTATAATTGAGGTGAATTAATGTCACATTTTTAGTTTATATGGAGATTATAATATAACTAAATTCATTCTCAAGAAAAATTATTTCAAAAGATGATGGATTAGAAGACCTGATGATGTGGGCTTTCAATACCATCAATTTTTTATAGGTTTATTTTCGTTTTTAAATATTATCATTCTGTTTAAAACCTCATTTTACTCCTATTAACGTTAACCGTGACAACGTATTTATTACCCTTAAAGGATTCTTATTTTACATATTGGGTGAAAATTTCATCATAAATAGACAAGGGATGAAATTATATACCATATATTATCCTCATTTATCTATTTAAATATCTTAATTTTTTACATAATTTAATAAAATTTAATTTTGTTAAACTATCATTATCATCAATTTTGGAACTATTCATTTAATTTGACTTAAATATCATAGAAAAAAATTTAAACATGAAAATAAAACTCTAAAACAATAATAATAAGTAATATTAATATTTAATATTTTGGTGACTTTAAAACTCATTCATATTTTATTATTTTTAATATTTTGAGAATCATTAATTTTATTTTTCTATTAATTGAAGAACTTTTTTGTTAGCATTGTATAAAAATATATGTTAATTATATAATTAATAGATATAAGAAATAAATATCCATCTAGAAAATAATTTAATTATTCTAAAAATTAATAATTATATTCAATCATAACTATCTTTAGTCCCGATGTGAACAAATAATAGATATTTAAAACTAAGAGGTAGATACATTGTAACATTATTTTATTTAAATAAAATATCGGTAAATTTCATGGAAAGTTATCCATTAAATAAATAAATTATTAGACTAATATGAAAGGGGTCTTATTCCATTCATCCAATATGAATTTAGATAAACATTTCGGGACTTATCACTTTGTTTTAGCCTAGATTAATCCAATTGACCCTTTACTGAGGTGATATATAATGCAAAAGTTTTTATTATATTGAATACACATAAAAGGAAAAAATTTAATTGGATTAAAATTATTGATTAATATAATGGAATATTTTTTATATAATTTAATTTATATATATATAACAAATTACTTTTAAAAATAATTAGGAAAAAATGATATGAAAACTGTTTGAAAGAAAACATTTTCAATCATAAAACATGGTTTATTCTAATTCCATGCCAAGAAAAATATTAAATGAATTTTAAAATATTTAATTTAATATATAATAACTAAATTTCTCTAAAATATTTCAAAAATAGTTAATAATTTTATTTATTAAGATAAAAATACATTGCACATATAAAAATAGTGTTTTGAAAAATATTTATTTTATATTAAAAAAATTATATTTTTATTTATAATTAATTTATAAACAAATAATTCTTTTATACATATGTAACCATATGTTTTTTATAATTTAGTTAGTCTAATTCATATCATCCAATCCAATGGCTATATGATATGTATTACATAATTATATTATAATAGTATATTTCTGTTTATTTAAAATCAGAGTTGTGTGTAATGAAATAATTCGAAGAAATAAAATTATATAAAGGTAAATATATTCTAAAATCTTTGGGTGTTACACTTCCTCCCTTATAATTTACAAATTGGAAAACGAACTTTTAATGAATTTGATTTTGTTTTTTGGATCCTTTGGAAATTTCTATATATTAATCTGCGTGTTTCTTCAATGTTACCATAGGATTTCATGTGTCATTGGACTAAAAATGTTATACTAAAAATATTGAACATGTTAAACCACAAGCATGTATATTTTTTTAAATATTTTTTTTATATTATTGGTGTCTTGAATGAAAAATATGAGACTAACATTGGGTTTAGAACACAGTTATTTCCCAAGGATTGTTATAATTTTCATTTGCATCAGCTCCTCTTTCAATGAACATATGCGTAAGGATGTTAAATGATATTGGAAAATTTAGTAAATTTAAAAATGTATTTTTCATTTTTAATTCTATAACCAATTAATGAAATTTTATAATTCCTACTATGTAAATTCTTATGGGTGAGAAACATAAACATAGATATTGAGAGAGCCCCCATATTGAGGATCTTTGACAAAAAAAAGTGGGTGGATCATGGATCGATGATTGAATTCACAAGAACATGAAAATGACATCAATGCACAACTTTCAACATTATTCCTCATTACCAATCAATTAAAATAAGATATAGGGATTTGTAATTTATGGATTTTTTTTTATTATTTTAGTTTTCTAGTATGGATTATTTTTTTACTTTGTATGTATTATTCTACTATGTTAAATCATGGACCATTCAATTTATTAATTTTTCTTTTGGAACTGATTTAATCATCTATGATGGAATTATATGATTTTATAGTTGTGTTCAAGATTAGGATCAATGGGTGGGTTCTCAATGCGAATATACGAATTCACAATATTTATTTTTCCCTTCTCCCATTACTATTTTCTAGTTCATTGTTGGAATGCAATAAGACCATGATTCAACTATTGGTATGATTCTAAGAATTAACTATCCATAAATCCATGTTTTTAACTTATTGACAATGGATATGGTTATATGTGACATTGATGATGATCCATGGTGGAATTTGGATGATTGATCGAGGTTCAAACCCTCAATTGGTGATGGAGGTGTAATAAGTGTGAGAGATATCATGTGGGTTGATTAAGATCCAATTTTTTCACCACCAAAGGATTGAAATTGAAAACAAAAGATGTTACCTTTGAGATTGAGGTCCTGAATAAATATTCTTGTAATAATTGAAATAGGATTGTTAAAATCCCAAATAACTATAAAAATAGGTAACCTAGTTTGAAATTACCTACTACAAACTGTGTATTCTAAAGGAACACATGCCAAATAGTTAGCTTTTATACTGGATAGGTTTTTAGGCCATGTGAAATATAACATGGTATTGTGATAGGCCCACATTCCATGTGAACCTACTTAAGAAGCTAACCCATGTACAATAATTAAATGAATTAGACACTAGGTTGTCTCATATTCAATGATCCTAAAGCCCCATGCCCTGTAAATTAATCTCCACACTCTAATTAGAGTGACTAGAAATGGGTAGATTTTCACTTGGGAGTACACACTGTACACACCAAGTGATATTCCATTGACATTTCATAGAAGGTTCTACCACTCTTATCTCCTTCTTTTGTTCTCAAAATAAGAAACATGAGTATTCCATACAGTGTATAGTTTCAAATAGAATGTGATGATGACATTTTTTATACTAGTGATATGATGGAAGGTGATTTGATTAGATTAATCTTCCAAGAATGGTTAGAAAGTACAGGGACTTGATTCTGATTTCCAGAGAGACATTGGGGTTTGAAACCCCCTATTAACATGTTTTTTTCAGGGTGTGGGACTACTGTATAATTGGTAGAGAGAGGGTCACCCCCCCCCCATACCCATTTTTCATGTGGGACTCCTTTACAATAAGTTAGTACCCTCTATTCATTCATATAACAAATATTGGTTCCTCTGTGGGGGTCAGTACCTCTTCAACTGTGGAATCCCTATGGTGAGGCATTGGTCCCATACTACATATCTAGAGAGGTAATTTTAGGTTACTAGATTTGAGACAATAGAGGCTCTTAAATATGTAGATATATTTATCATCCTTAGATGGATGGGTGTATTGGTATCTTCCTCTCTCCCTTAATTTGGTTAATTCATTGAGAATATTTTTTAGGTTTCTTTTCTCTCTATTTCTTATGGGTTATAGTGACTCTTTAATCTTAAACCTTCCACTTTGGTTTTTCAGTAACCTACTGGGTATCTATATAATCACCCCTAGAATGTATTTTCTTGTATTTTTCATTTTTTTTAAAGATAATGTGAAATTAGATAATTACTTAAGAAGACCTATTGTTTTTTTATCTTAGTATATTAGGAAATATTAATAAAATTCGAAGGTAAATTTTAGTTATCATGAGTTGGAATCTTCCCCATAATCATCCATTAGGTTGGGAGTCGACTATTTCTAGTTTGGAATGGGTTTTCTCTAGTCATTCTATATGATTTTTTATAAATTTTTTTATTATCCATAGTGGTTATTATATGAATTATTTCCTTATGGGTTCATAAAATTTATTTATATTATATGGTTGTGAGGTAATTGAAGGTATGTTTTTGTGTAAAAGTTCATTAGGATTAATCATACCATTCGCGATATATTCATATTTGGTACTAGTTTCTAGTCCATAGCCAATTGGAGGTCTGATTAGAGTGCCACACATGGCTTACCACCTGTCCATATGGGGCCAGGGTGGGTTGGGTCATCACAGAGTTGTATGAAAGGTGTTAAAATCATTGGAATGATGTATGAATATAGATGAGTTGTGAGTATTGGTATGGTAATGTAAATTATTTTTTATTGTTTTTGAGTCTATCTCATAGTCTAGGAATCCAGTGATGGTGCAAGTATCAATGTATCCATACAGTAGAACTATGATAACATTCTTTAAGACTCGAAATGATGAGACACCAATTGGAGGAAAAAAGGGTAAATGGAACATATATTAATAGTCTCTTGACTTCCAATTCCTTAATTATTAATCTCCCCATATATTATAATAATACCATGGAACATATTGTTAACTTCTATGAGGCCGATGTGATAAAAACTACCTAGGATACAATGTTGGGTTTATTATTATGACCAGTTGGGTGATATGGATTGAATATATATGAATTGTATGTGGTTTTCCCTTCAGGTGATTATAGAAAAGAGATTCTAAAAACATATAGGTGTAGGGACCGACATTCAATTATTTATGATGGTGTTTCTATATATGTTCAGCAGCAGATTATTCTGTGGGACATGATGAATATTTTCAAAATATTTGAGTTTTGTTAGTATTAGTAGTTTTAGGTGCTCAAAATATATTGTGATCATGGAACTTAGGTAGTAAGGTATTTTCTTGAGTTAGTGGTTTGTGTTTTTTGTTTCATTAAAACACTAGCTGATTATTTGGATTCACATGGTTCCTATTTTGTTCATAGTTTAGAATGCCACTGGTGGGGTATGGTTTCCTAGAACGGAGATGAGTTAAGTCTCTAATTGATGAAATTTGATAACTTGTTTTCTAATGAGTATTAATCTTCAGGATATGCTCTACATAAATCAAGGAGCATGTGGAGTTTCATCTGGGTGATTTTACTATAATGGATTATACATCAAGGTTCAATATCCATACATGCTACTCTCTTAATATGGTGTGAGATTGATACTTTTGGGTGAAGAATATTTACTGCGTCCAATGTAGGGATGAATAATCTAGATATTTCTCTCTATAAATTATCACATATACTGGTGTGATAGAGAGGGCCTTATTGGCCTAGTGCTTCCATGAATTAGATCATTAGTTAGATAAAGATCATAGTGGACATCCTGGAGAAGAGTAATCTACTGCTAATAGAAGATGGTGCATAGGTAATGGATTAACCTCTATGGAAGTGAATAAGATATGATAAGAAATATCCTAGGGTTGGTTACGGTAGACCCGATAGAGGTAGTACAGATAGTGGTCCTGGAAGAGTCCTTGGAGGAGGAGCAATAGTTGTAGGATGAAACTATGATCTTCTTCCACAGCCACTACCAGGTGGACCATGTCATTATTTGAAGGATGTTGGATACGGTCATGGTCAATTGCAGGATGTGGAGGGATATGACCTAATTGTTTATGAGTTGATTTATTGTATAATTTTTATCTTATATACTTTAGCACCAGTACTTTTATATACTAGAATGAGTTATTCTCTCATTTCCTTGTCTATTTTTTGATATTTTAAGTTTTATGTAGTACTTATCTTGTATGATTGGGATACATTTTCCTAGAATGAGCGATTACACTATTTCATACCCCTACTGAAGGTGTGAGATGATAGTCATTAGAGATAGCTTCATGTGGATCATCTTAGTAGTTTCAATGAAGTCGTATGATGTCATTCAGGGTATGGGATAAATATCCATAAAATGTTCTTAGATATACTAACATCATAGGACCATTAGGTGCCAATTATAAGATAGAATGATATTCTACATAAATAGAGATAAGGACCAGCTATGAAAATGAGTAGGGATCATGAAAAATGAAATTATAACCTATCTATCATAATTTTAAAAGGTTTTCCCTTTGAGTAGTTGGATCTTTACATACATAGCTTATGGTGGTAGTGGATGGGTACATGGGTGTCTTCACTAATGATGTTCTAAAACTACCTCAACATCAAGAGATAAACTTTAGCATTGAATTACACCTTAGGAAAAGACCAATATCTTATATGAATTTCATATTTCTTCTTCTGAGCATGAAGAGTTGTTCGTACAGTTGGAGTACCATTATAAGAATTTGTGCGTCCCCTAAGGTGGGTCCTATGTTATTCACTAAGAAGGTGTAATGAGGATTGATGACATGTGTTTATTAGCATCTTCTAAATAAAGTCACAATCAATAATAAGTAATCTTTTATAATGATTGATGGACTCTTTTACTAGCTAAAATTAGTGTGAGGGTTATTGAAGATTATCCTCTGGTCCCGCTTACTCAAATTGTGGTTTTATGAAGAGGACATCCTAAATTTGTAATTTTGATTCTTGTACAATAATTATGAGATCTTATTGATTCCCTTTTCTGTAAAATCCCCTTATTGTATTACTGGTTTCCATTATTGATGACATTATCATATAATCTTCATCTAAGTAGGGGATCACATAGAATATTTTGATGAGGTTGGACTTACTCCAAGGGCACTAGTTATATTGTAATATATCAAAGTGCTAGTTCTAAATTAGAGTGGTTTTACTTTTAGGGAATTTTCTATTTTAATATGGTGTTGTTGTGGACTTGATAAAGATAAATACAGTTCTAAAATGGGATCCAACCACAAGTGTATCCAATGTGTGTATTTTTCTCTATTTTTTTGTTACAATCAGCTGATATTACAACACTTTTTCAGAATTGGGGTCCCTTCCACTACATCGACATGTAAATGGAAGCCTTTCTCTTAGACTGAGCATTGTTAAAAATCATTCAAGGAGTTGACACTGATTTTTCCAAGGGATTCTATTTTTTGACTTTTATAGGAGGGTGTTGGGTATTTGGTCTTTTAAAAAAACTCTAAATTTTATCTTGGGTGACTGCTAGTGAAAAGTCATCTAATGAGTATTTAGAAATCTAGGTAGTTAAGGCCCCATTAGTATAACTACCTTTTCAGTGACTTTGTGAAGGTAGTTGTGATCATCAACCAAAATATATAGAGACATTATATTATAGGTGAGTAGTATATTTTTTACTTATACAATCACTTTCTCTAGTATATCATTTCCCATAAATTCCTCATCCTAATATTTAGACATTGGATATAGTTATTATAGGACTACTACTTCGAGAAATCCTATATATTATCGAAGGTATGTGTGGTGGAAGATTCCCATTGAATTAAATACAAAAATTTCTTGATGGCGAATACCATATAGTAGTTGTAATCTTTATAGACAACCTCGGTGGAGGAGAGAGGGATAACTTATCTCATTTCAATGGTTTTGAATCTACCACTTCTCTAGATTGTGAGTGAGGATCAATTTAAAGACATCAATTAAGAAAGTAAACATAACTAGATAACATTAAAAAATTCTCCATAATAATTTTCTAAAGGTAGGGATCATTAAATAATTTAACAAGGATAGAAAATGAATTTAATCATGTTGCATAGGGAGGTGTTGATGGAGTTTCACTTGACACCCATAGGGGAATATTTGATAGTAAATAATAATTTCTAATACCATTAAATATAGTTTTGGTGGTTCGATATAATTTAGAGTTTTACTATGTTATTTTCTTAATTCCTGATCTATACATAGGTACAGTAAGAGCACCAGGTTCTATTATCTCTGAATCCACCTCTTAAGAACACATTGTGGGAGGTGGGTAGAATATCAATATATTTTTTGATAGAGATTTTACAAAAAATTATAGTTAATGACACTTTATGGGATATTGTTGATTGGATAATAAAATTAGATCATGTCAGTTAAATATAGGATAATAGTGTGGTTGTGTGTTTAGAGAACTTGTATGTATATGAGATCAAACTTATTCATGGGGTACCCTTGATTATGGTCTTTTAACAGGATTCTAAATTCATCCCATGGTTATAGAGAGGCTTAAAAGAGGCTTTCATAACCTAGTTATGTATGGGAATAATTTTTCACTCCTTAAAATATTGATACACTCAACAAACATTCTCGGTTTAATAGGATATTTTAAGAGCTTGTGTGTTAGAATTCATTCATAGTTTAGAGGATCAATGTCAATTTGGTGAGGTGTTATATAATAATATAAATCACTCCACTATCAGTATGGAACCATTCAAGCCTCTATATGGAAGACCCTGTTGGTCACCCTTATACTGGAAGAAGATTGAAAATTTAACTATTATGCGACCAGATTTGGTACATGTGATGATGGAGAATGTTTGGATAATCTATGATTTAATGGGGAACACCCAAATTTTGTAGAAAACATATAGTATTCAATTTCATAGATCCTTAGAGTTAAACCAGGAAGACTATGTGATTCTAATGTTATCTCTATGACAAGGTTTGTGTTGGTTTGGTCAGGGTAGAAAGTTGTAATTGAGGTTAATTGGTCCATTATTGGTCCTTCCCAAGGTTATAGTGGTTGGTTATTTTATATCATTGCACCAAAAGTTAGAATGAGATTATGAAATATTAAATGCGTTGTCTCTGTGGAGATGAATGCACGAGTCATCATACAATATTAACACTATTGAGAAAGACATTGAGGAAATAAAAAAAATTTATTTTACTCCATGGAGTTCCAGGATCGACCATATATGATCCTCCATAGGTGATACATCACATTAATTTATGTTCTTTGGCCGCATGAGAACCTCTTGGAGAGCTTCTGGGAGTCTGAGATCGAGATGTGAACTCAGTACCCTTATGTTTTAATTAGGTTTTTTTCATTTTTTGTTAAAAATATATGAATGTTGGGAGAATATATTGACTTATGTTTTCATTTTTGGAACATTTTGATATATATATATATAGGGGTTTCGTCAAAGTTGGTGTGGATTATGGGTGTCATAGTACCCGGGAATTGATATTTTAATAATATTAAAAATTGTAATCAATGATGTCACATAATATTAAAAATATTGTCTTCCATATTGATTATATTCTCATATAGAAAATATATTACATCAATTGGAATCTGAACATAATATTAACCCTAGTTTCAATATAAGGGTCATTATTTTTGAACCCTTGGTCAATGCATAATCATTGGAATTTGTCAGATGAAATAAATAAATTTAACATATTTACTAATTTAATACTCTAAATTGATTCTTTATACTTGTGAAAAAATAATTATATACACAGTATGAAAATTATCTTAGGTTTTCAACATTACCATATAGATTTAGAAATAAAAATTTGGGATGACTTTCAATGAAAAAATATAAGAAGGTCATGGATTGATGATAAAATTCATTAGAACTAAACATAAAAATTGATGTGGAACCTGTAGAATCATTCATCGAAAATGATCAATCCAATGATGTGGTATGGATTTCATACTTTTCAATTATTTCCCTATTATTTGTAATTTCATGTATTGATTATTATTTTAATTGGGAATTCTATTCCTACCCTGTTAAATCTTGGTCCTCTTAATTTAAAAATTTTTATTTTGGCCATGATTTAATCTATTATTCTAGAATTATCTGCTTTTATAATTTTTTGTTATTGAGATCGATGGACAGGACCAGAACAACCATTGATGAATTAACTTTTTCTATTGTTATTCTCTTCCCTAGTTCATCAAGTGTTCATCATTAGCCGGATATAGGGAGACGATTTGACTACCTTTCCAGTTTGAAGCATAATTAAACATCAAACCCATGTTGGATTATGAGATCAATGATGGAGAAAATGATTTGTGAAAGAAATGGTGATCAATGGTGGATAAAAGATGAATTATGGAGGGAAAAATCATTTGAATGAGAGGTAGGTGTAACAGGTGTGGAAAAAACCACATGGGATGATGTAAATTCTATTTCTCATCAACTGGAGGCCGAAAATAAATGACCAAAGATTTTACCATAATGATTGGGGACCTAGAAAATACTTTGGATGAGAATGGTTGTATAATTGAAATAATTCCTAGGATCTAGAAAAGTAGATATAATGTTTTTAAATTCCCTACTACAACCATGTATTTCTTATGAACCGACAAAATGTTGTCAGTTTTATATGGAAGATGGTGTTTTAGGATGATTAAAATGTCACACAGCAATGTGGTAGGCCCACATGATTTGTAACCCAAACTAGTTAGCTGAGCAGTGTGTAAGGAGTATACACCCATAATCTTGGGTGGTCCTACACATCGTGTAAAATGGGACACGTGCTGTGTATGTGAATCTCCATATACAGAGTGGATAAACTAGACACATGTACACTTAGGATTGGAAGTATACCTTGTGTACTCTTTGGACATGCTTTGTACTTTTCCTAGAAGGTTTTAACCCTCATATATCATTATTAAGGACTGAGAATCAAACCCGTGATTACTCCATGTAGAGTATAATTCAATGTATAATCCTATTGTGACATTTATTTCATCATTAGAGATATGGTGTGAGGTGGCATAACCACATCACCTCTTCCATCATGATTAGATATTGTTGAGACTTGATTGTGATCACTTGTGAATCATGGGGGTTTCAAATACCCTGAAAATCAAATATATTTAAATTCATCGATCGGTCAATACATTGGAAGAGATATGTTAGGTACCCCCTATACCCACTCAGGATATGTGTCTTCTATTAGTAAATTTGGGGGCCCCTTTTCTAATCTCTAATAAAGAATGAGTCATTATATACTTTAGTTACCCTCTCATTTATGACGTGCCTATGGAAGGATGTGAGTATAGAGACCCGAGATTATCATTCATAGATATTACATCATTTTTTATAAATATTCATTACATTATAGAAAAACATGCCTGAGGACTATGATTTTTTAGTGCCTTTGGATACATAAAAACATAAACACTGTTCAATAAGTGAGCAACATCATCTCCCATTATGTTCTTCATAACTATCACATTTCTTAGAGATTGAATACAGAACACATTTTTTCATATCCTATGGAAATGAAATTCAATAAAGGGTGATGTCAAATTCTCAGTAAGGGTAAACAAGGGAAATATGTAATAATAACATGAGAATAAGGGTATGAGAACATGAGAATAAAATTTTAAAACCATACCCATTATATAGATTATCATTTTCTTCAGTCATGGTATAAATATTGGATGTTTAGAATACATGAATCATAATGGAATCGATGAACATGTGCTATGAGAACATAAAAATGGAATAAGACCTAGAGTTGTGGCATACACCTAAGCATAGAATGTAATTTCAATATTTGTCCAGCCACATTGATAAGGGTGTCATATTGGTATAGTTTCAATCCCCAAACCATCGTAGTAGTCAAGGTTAACCCCAAAAAACAATCATATTGTATAAAATACCTTACTAAACTGAGCTCAATTATCATTCAAGTCGTGTATGTATCATGAGATACAAATCATTACCAAATGTATTTAATGGAGTTATAGGTCCCACATGTTTAATAATGAAACCATATTTATGTTTACCATAAGATCAAAAAACATTAATCATATGACAACCAGTCAAATTAAAATTGTCTCATAAACATTTCATCATATGATAACTTGTGTAAAAGAAATAGGTTTAAAAATCATTTCATCATTTCATCATTGCATAACCTATGAAAAAAGGAGTTGTTTGCATATAAATTTTATCACAGTATAACATGTGGAAGAAAAATGCGTTTCATAAACATCATGACATTATAAACATAAAAAATATATATAAATAATAAGAAAGGTATCCTTGGATCATATCCCCAGAAATACATAGGTGATATCAATAAATTTTATCTTATATCAAGAATGATTTTGATCAATAATCTTGAACATTTCTTCAGGAAAATATTCTTTCCTCTTGGAAATAAATTCAAAGACAATTTTTTTGAGAATATTTTTCTTTGAAAATACAGCTGGAAACTCTATTTAGGAATATTTGATGACAATAATGGTCATGGTGATGGGAATGTTTGTTCATGTCATAAATTTTTAACCCAATATTCCATTAAGATTTTCATTAATAGAAAAAGAGACAATTTTCAGGAAATAAAATGATTATTCCTTTCAAAATATTTTAAAAAAAAATTAAAATAGTGGGAAAATATATATTAAAAATCATAGAATAATAAATAAACACTTTTGGAAATATTTTTAGAATATAAGTTTTTATAAGAAAATGGGTTTCCGACCAAAGAGAAAAATAAAGTCACTTTTTCTAAAAAATAACAATTATTTTTAATATAAAAGAGTGTAAAATTATTATATTAAATGAAAGTAACATAAGACACCATAGGTGAAGAAATTCATGAGTTTCTTGAGAGATGTGTGATATGATTTTATCATCTAAAATTTAATCATAAACAATCGTGACAAATGATGACATTATAATTTATAATGATTACCACAATTGTAAATTTGAATAATAATCCCTGTGAATAAATAAGATAAAATGGAACTAAAAATATCACGAGGGTAAAAAATTTCATGATATTATTTTTCAAATGGTGAGTATATGAACCTTGTTAAATAATATAGGTGCATACATTAACATATGTCTCAAAGAAGGAAGATTGAGACCAAAATCCATTACAATATGTGTGTAATTTTGTGGTACTCATTCCAATCACCGTTATAATAAATATAAGTTTATTATGAAACTATTTAATAACCATATTCATATATACCATACCATATATGATTTTTATATGACATTTGATTACCCAATTTTAACAATTCTATGTTAAAGTTATGTTTTGGTTAATAACTTCATTATTTTTCATATATTTTTTGATTTGTTATATTTTATGTCCTATTACATTGATAATGGTTAAATCATCCCAAATATGATAAGAATTGTATAAATATCATATATATTAATTATATATGCTTTTATAGTAATCAATAAAATTTAGTGACAAAAAATGAAATACATCGTTCATAGAGATGTGAGGTCATATGTATAGTAAAAAATTGTTCCCATTTTCTTATCTGGTTGAATTAATGAAAATTACCTCATATATATTATCATTCCATAATAATTTTTATTTCATATGAAAAAATTTAATCATTAAACCCGTACGTAATTTATTCTATGTAATGTTTAAACAAATCGCATTACTTTGTGAGGTGGTAGGTTGTCGTACACATGAGCGATATTGTCATATTCCTAGAAAATAGAGAGATTGAAGGTATGTTTGATATAAGAATTAAATAATAGTAACAAAATAATAAATATCATATTTAAATAATAGATCTTTAATTATATCCATCCATTATAGGGGTTAATGAAAAAATGAACAACATTAATTCACGAGGCTGTAGTTTACCATATACAAACATGATGATTTCGTAACCTATTTGAAAAAATATTAAACATTTTTATGTAATTTATATAAGACAAAAACACCTCAATTCATGTAATATGCTAATTTTATTATAAAATAATGTTATAATAAGAATTTATTGATGTGGAGGATGAAATAAAACAAAAACGCTCATTGATGGACATTACGCCTTCTTCAGGTATCCTCATTAGGTTTTTACAAAAAAACAATCTTTAATAGGATAGATTTCTATAAAATTATGGATTTTAAGATGTGTTAAGCTAATTTTGGAATTTAGTTTTGTAGGTATTGGATGAATAAAAATGGTTTTAGGGGGTGAATAAGATAGGATAGGGGTGGCCTTATATAAGTTGGTGAGAGGACACACTTGGTATTTTTTTAAAATAATTCAGTGCTCCCCATTTTGTAAAATTTGAATGGGGTCAAAATGCATAATTATATAATATTAGTGGATTAATGGTCTAAATATGTTCATAAAATGGTATTTACATAGTTTTATAGGTCATTGTTACTCATGTATTTTTATTTTAACCCTCAGTAAACCCATTTTTTTCATTAACCACAATTATTAATTTTACCGACATTCACTATTTATTTTGGTCACAAATTAAGATGACCTTATTAGATAATATAAATTAGGATTATTTAAAATATGAAATTAATTTTCCCAAATTAAAATCACATAATTGGAAATTTCTAGTCTAAAATTAATCACGTAGGCCTGATAACAAAGACTGTTTTTAAAGATAAAATGTTCAAATGTTTACCGAATATTTATAACTCATTTCAATATGAAATTGATTAAAATGACATAAATTTGATTAATGGATTTATAATTGAAATATTTCAACTTTAAAATATATTAAAAATATAGTTTACCTCAATATATTAATTAACCCATAAGTTAATTTTCAATTAAAATTCAATATTATTTACTATTCATAAAAAATGGAACTTTCACAAAAAACCCCAAAAATTAACCTAATCTAATTTTTACATTATGATTTAAAAAATGAAGCCTCTTTATGAAATTGATTTTTTTCAGAGCATCAAAAATTAATTTTAATACTGTTTAGAAAAAAAATAATGATCATTTTCAAAGAGTATGGTTTTTTAAGTAAATGGAGCTTTATTGAAAATTAATTAATTTTTATTAATATGATTTTTTTATATAAAACCATTGTAAATAATATTTAAAAAATATTTATTATAATTTATTTTCATAGGTATAATGGCTTGGTTAAATTGGTCACATTTGAATAATATTTGTAACACTCTGACCACAGTTACCCAATGTCGATGAATTATTTTAATACATTGGCATGATTACAAGGAATCAAGTCCCGAAGGACTAATCAGTTTAGTATTCTTGGAAAAAATATTAAATACATGAAGTTCAACATTACAACTTGAAGAGAAAATAAAAGTAATTTATTCCATTAAAAATGTCCAAGACTCCTAGATTATGCCTTCAAGTCACTCATAACTAACTTCTTCATATCCTAGGAAAATAAAATATAAGAAAGGGGTGAGCTTAGATGCTCAGTAAGGGTAAATAATTTAGCAGAATCTATAAACTTTTAAGGCAATATGTGTAATAAAAAATAGCCATTCAAACAAAAACATGAAAATTAATATAGAAAAAATAAATCAAACATTACCATATAAACATGCACATGGATATTCTACTAGTCGAATAATCACATGCATTACTGGAAAAATGGCATATACCCACGGTTCAAAACCGTGGGTATAGCCCCCAAAACTGTGGGTATAGCCAATAGCCACAGTTTTGGGAACCATGGGATGGAACGACGTCGGTATAGGTCCCCATCCTATACCCACGGGTTTCCAAAACCATTGGTATAGGTGTCCTGCCACCATGTCACCAAAGCATAGCCAATTTCCACAGTGTCAACGGCTTTTACCCATGGTTTCAAAACCATGGATATAGGTCCTAAAATAATGCAGGCGCCGAGTTTCGAACCCGCAACCTCTTCGCTGCAAACACCACATCTAAACACTTCCCTAAAATAAACTATATGTATATATATAGATATAGTTAAATATAGTTATAAAAACCATGGGTATAGAGGTAAGAACTGTGGGTATAGGGTTCCTGCCAAAAAAAATTCCTTCCCGTGGAAAACAAAATTTGACGCACACACAAAAGTAACCTATAACCACGGTTTTTCATAACCATGGGTATATGTATTTTATCCAATACCCATCCCCATGGTTTTCCTCAAAACCGTGGGGATAGACCCCCCACATACCCACAGTTTTGGGAAACCGTAGGTATAGGTCTTGAAAAGTCACCTATACCTAGGGTTTTCAAAACCTGTGGGTATAGGGGTGTCTATCCCACAGTTTTAGGGAAAACCGTGGGGATGGGTCCATTTTCCAGAAGTGATGTAATAATTAATTTCATAATGAGAGAATTCATAATGTTGTACATTCTGAAACATTTTGTCAAGGCCTCGGCCTGGACGTCTATAAATGATTTAGGCATCGAAAAAAACCATATATCAAATTTGGAAGGGCCTCATCCAATTCCATGTCTAATTGTATCATGATACCTACCAATGCATCGAGGATCTATAGTGGGCTCCACCCGTCACTTACTAAGTACAATTCATTCCTCGTATGAGAAGGTTTAAACATAACATAAACATTCGTATTAAAACTAGCATATGAAATGTCAATACTTTATCCATAAACCATTAATGGTATAAAAATAACTCATCCATAGTCAAAAATATCCCAAAAACATCAATAAAATATGGAAGATTTGTATCGTCATAAATCAACTTCAAACAAGTTTAAAATCCATCAAAGGATGTCGATATAGATGAAAATGATTTGTAAAACCCTTTGAGACAAATATCCCTTTTTCATGAAAACATTTAGAAGTTACAAAATTTAGAAATGAATAAATTTAATGTCATTTTTGAATCAATTTTTCCCATACCACATTGAAACGTTTTAAAGGAATTAACATTTTAAAAACATTCATGTCCATATAAGTAAATCCTAAAAAACCATTTTGAAAACATGGATATTAATGAGACTAATTTAGAATAATAAATATTTAAACCATTTAAAATGATGATCTAGTTAAATATTCACTTCCATAAAGCCTTAAATGATTCCTTTTGAAAACAATTATATGAAATATGGACATTGATGACAAATATGTCCCAGTAAATACTTACTCATAAACAGTCTCAGATAATAATGAGATTGAGGAATTAACCCTTACCTTGAACATTCCTTTGGTAAAGGGTACATTTAACCTCTTCTATAATCACCATTGTATGTTATTAGATTATACCCTAACTATATCTATATTTATTATGTCATAAATTATTCATTTATAAATTTTTACTACCCATTTAATAATGATATTCATGTAAAATTAACATTTCGAGTAATAATCACTTTCTTTATCGTACATATTTTAACTTGTTATTCTTGATCATATAATTTAGATAATATTTAAATACTTTCAGAATATAAACCTTGATTTATATATCATACATATTTATAATATAAATATTTATAATAGATATATATATGAAATGGAAAACACCGTTTTGGGAGATGGTAGGTCGTACGTACGCATAAACGATATTTCTATTTACATATCGTATTGAACGGAAGTAAGTGAAAAAGATATATGTATGTACATAAATACATACATAGATATATATATATAAAGTATCATTATTATTTCATATATTACATACTTATTAGTAATATATATTTTTATAATCATCGATGAATGGTGAACATGGAAATGAATCTCATCGCGTCGTGGAGATGGTAATCTGTACGTACGCACAAATGAAAATATAATTTCCTTAAAGGTGTAGAATTGTATGGTATATTAATTTTACTGAGACATTGGGATGTTATTTTCTTTATTTATATACATATTACTCATCATTATATCCATCCAAGTAACATAGTGTTGAATAACAAATTAAACCATGGTGGAGAGATGGTAAGTCGTACGTACACACGCATGGTGACATTATCATTCGTAGGATGGATAAAATAATTAATATGGTTGTTAAATATTTATAATAACATCATGTTATATAAATGGTACTGGAGTTATTATTTTGGTATGGTAATAACAAATAAAGAGTAAGTGGAAGAAGAAAAGAACTTGAAAGTGGGTGGTGAAATCATTACCTATTCTTTGGGTTCTTCCTTTTTATTTGATCAAAATAGATTTTTAGGTTGGCTTTCTGACCAAAATAAGGCCTCAAGGATTAAGGTATTATAGATTCTAGGATATTAGGGCAGGGTTTCGTCAATCAAAATGGCTTTGGAGGAGTGAATTTTAGAGAAGGGGAAGTGCCCTTTTATAAGAGATGTGAGGATCACATTAAGAGAAGCTGGAAATTTTATTTTATAATAAAATAATTTTCATTTTATAATGGCTCCAAAATGATTTATTTAGAGTCTAAGTTGGTTATGGGTCGAAATAATCTCAACCAATACGTTTTAGACAAGTTTAGGTAACCATTTTAACCTTTTCTGTTAGATTTAACTCTTAGTTAGATAGTTTAACTTTTACCGTGTCTTCTTGTATTCTAACGCTATATGGTTAAAAACATACAATAAACTTCCAAGAGAACCTCATATGGTTCATTAATGACATATATAATATTATTTAATCCCTTTTTCTGAACCTTATATTTTTAGGAATATTATATCAACCAATAATATAATATTTGTTTTAAAAACAAATTTATATCAATTTTGAAACTATTGGGTATTTGGTTTTTATGAAAGTCATCACAACGTTATTGCTTCAAAAAATATACATTGAATCAACACTAACATGTTATATTCACCTATAAAATTATTGGATGTCATAAAAAATTTGAAATTACATTTATTTTAATATTTATAATACCATTTATTTGATTCTTTCAATAATAAGGTAATTGATGAATCATCATTGTGTCAGAAATAAATTTAATTATTTAATTTCTAAAAATTATAAATAAAATACCATGATGTATGAAATATTTTTATCTTTCTAATTAATTTTTATGGTGTAATTTATATTGTGTGTAACCCTATATTAAAAAAGGTTTAGTTATTAAACTTTTATTTTAACTCTTTTAACTCTTCTTTAAATAAAATAGTAATAAACGTCCTAATCTAATCCAAGTGGACCAAAAGGGTCATATTGTATTCCTAAAGTTATTTTTGGTTGAATTAAACATATCCAATATAATTAGGACTTGTGGTAGGGTAAGAATAATATCATTTTTACCCTTAATCACCCTATTTACTTTTAACCGTGGTAAATAAAGTAAAAAGTTACTATTCACAGAAAAATTATTTTCATCTTATTGAACCAAATTTTATTAACTGATATCAATCGTTCCTCTTTGATTTTTGAAATTTCACTCATAGAAGCGGTAAAATTAATTTTTATGCAAATTTGCAAATTTTCCTAGGAGGTGGCTAAAAGACGGTGAAAAGTTAAATAAAATTGTATATATATAATATCATTAAAAAAACTCCAATGGATTACATTGAACATATATAGGTATTATGTATCTATTTTTACCTAAACTAAATTAAAATAAAATAATTAATTATATAAATTAAAAGTCATTTTTAACCAATAACACATCATTTTTTCACTATTCATCAAAAATTGAATGTTTTTGAAAACATACCAAAAATTCACCCTAAGATAATTTTGATATTAATAATTCAAAAATAAATTCTATTTTATGAAATTCAAAACATATAAATCTCATTTATTAATTTAAAATTAATTCATGTTGTCAAAACTAAAAAACGTATTTTTAAGAAATAATAACTACCAAAAGATTACCACTTGTTTGTGTCCAATTTCAAAGTGAAATTACATTCAATGACCAACATTGGATTAAATGGTAAAAATATAATCTAATTATACTTATAAACCATTCATATTTATAGTTTAACAATATAAACTATTTTGATTAAAAAAGTTGTTTTCAATTAAAATTTAGAATTTTTCACTATTCACCCAAATATGAAAGTTTTCAGAAAAACACCAAAAAATTATTAAAACCAAATTTTTATGTCCCAATTAAAATGGAGATGTTTATTTTTTAAAATTTAATATATAAGAGTTTCAAATAATTTATTTAAAAATGGTCCTCCATTAAAAGGCCGTAATATTGCTTTTAAAAAAAAATACTTCTTTGATCTGGAAAAAAAGAATTTTTTTTATATTATGTCTAAGAAACTCATAATATGGATTCTAAATTCATAAGGATTATATAAAATTCGAAATTTAGTTAATACTATTCATAACCACTTTTGAACGGCTAGTTTGGTCAGTCGTGGTGTACTTGAACTTAGTGTTGTGTGTAGTGAAAGTTATTGAATTACATTGAAGACATAACATACTATGAAATAATGGGGTGTTATAATATTAATGTTTTGTGATAAATTTTTTAGAACTCAATATCATGTGTAACAAAATCTACTCCAATGTTGCGTGTAGTGTGAGTATAACATGGTGTTTTATATAGTAAAAGATATCAATAGAATTAATTTATTTGGAAAATAATAACTTTAAAAAACTGAGGGTGTTACATTCTACCCCTAGTAAAATAGATTTATCCCAGAAAATTCATCACTCTGATACAAAGCAATGAGGATACTCTAACCCCATAATATCTTAATGTAACCACATAGCTTCCTCTAACTAGTGATTTCTACAAATAAATTAATTTTGTGTTTTGTCTTTTTTTGTTGAAGATTCTCTATATGATCCAAAATCTCATCCAATTGTTCCTCATAAGAAATATCTTCCTCCAGTGATATGAACTCTATGTTCAATACATGCTAAGTGTTAGGTATGTACTTCTTTAGGAGAGATATATGGAAAAAATTGTGTATTTTAGAGAGGTTTCATATAAGTTCTAGTCAATTGGCTACCATCCCAATACGATCAAGAATTTCAAATATACTGATATACCTAGGTATTATTTTCACTTTTTTCCCAAGTCTCATAACCTTCATACCTAGAGAAATTATTACAAATACCTCGTCACTAAATTAATATTATAGATTATGATGGTGATTATAATCATTAATTTTTATCCATCATTGAGTTCAATTGATGAGTTGTTGAATATATTTAACATCACTGGATATTTCTTCATCTATCTCATGTCTCAATAGCTGTCCTTCCCCAACTCCATTCAAGCACATTGGAGCTCTAAATTTCATTCTACAGAGGGATTTAGAAGGATCCTTTTTAACTTCATGAGTGAAAGATATTTTTGATAAAAATCTACTCTAGGAAGGTGTTAATCCAGAAAACGATTTTAAATCAAAATAATAATATATCAATATTCCCTAATGGGTTTGTATTTTCTTCTTATACTCATTATATATCTGGGTATTACATGTAGTGATGACACTCCAAATAATATCAAGATCATGTTGAATACTTCACTAGAAAATTTTGGTAAACCTCATATCCCAATCAGACACATTGGAAAGTAGTACTCCCTGAAACCTTACCACTTCCTTAATGTATATCCATCCATGATGATCCAAGGTGAAGTATTCTCTGATAGTGATGAATTGTGTTTACATAGTAAGGTGGTCAACTACAACCAATATATCCTTATTCCATTGATATTTCATGGGAAGTCAAATTAAAAAAATCTGTGGTGATTTTTTATGGTTTCCATTTTGGGTTGGGTAATGGATGAAACATTCCCTTATAGTTTTTTCTCTCAGCTATAAATTTTTTGCATACCACACACCGAGATACAAACTCTACAATTTATCTCTTAATTCCATCCCTCAAAAATTATTATTTCAAATATCCATACAGCTTTATTTGTCCACGATGAATAGATAGCAAAGAACTACTCTATTTATGTAATAAATCCTTCTTTATGCCTAGTATGGACGGAACACATACACAGTTCCTGACCCTTATCATTCCATCATGATCAAGGTTAAACACTAGAACATTTATAACCATTTTTTCAACTCTACATCTCCCTTCTACACCGCTTTAATTTTCCCATGGATAGATATTTTAACATTCAATTAAGAAAGATAATAATCTTCACCTTCCTTCTATATATAAAGATCCATTGAAAATTAAAAAACATAAAATTTTTATGATCCTCGTCATGGATAATCTAGAATGATCTTTATAACATCCTGGTTTTGGAAGCCACCCGGAGGCGCCCGTACCCGGTTGGTCACAAGGCCTCAATCACTTTTCCCGAAATTCCAGAGGCTGCCGAATAGTAGTGAGGGCCTTGGGCGTGATAGTTGGGAAAAAATTCCCTCATTGGCAGAGTACACAGTGGAAGAAAAAAAAATAGATAATAATAGAAACCATAACCAACCATGAAAGAGTAAACGATAAACATCAGAAGACTAACAGTAAACAACTCGAGCACACCCACATGTATATAAAATGATACATGATACATATATCTAGGAAAGCAGCTAAACAAGTCACAATGCTGAATATAATACTAAACCAAAGTTCAAAATAAAAACTGGTAAACTATTCAGCATCGCAAGCCATAGCTTGGTCCGAGGCTCTCTAGCTCCATGGAAAGTCAAGTACCTAAAGTAGAAGGGTGCTTTCCCTTATCTATTCTGGCAAAAATATAATCTATTTGTGCCCAAAAGAATGGCACAAACAGGGTGTGAGACAAGGTCTCAGTTGGCAGCCACCCAAAAATCTGTGCCTAATAGTCAGTGAATACATGGCAGTAAAAATACAGGAAGTAGTAAACAGGAAACCACACAGCAGCTACAATCCATAGTCTAGCATATAAAGTACACCAGTAACATCCAAACAACAATAATAACAACAGGTATCCCCTTGGGTAGTTCTCACAGCCTAACCCTTATGGTTCAACCTTTAAGTACTGGAAACCCTCTGGGAAGCACACACAGTCTCACCCCTCGGGTTTAGCTAAACAATAGACTCTCTGAGGAAGCACTCACCCTCAATTCCCCCTATAGTCTCGTATCCTACTAAAGGCTCTTTGGGGAAGCACTCAACGTCTCATTCCCCCTGTGGCCCATGTAGAGGAACTACATACTCTATGAGGAAGCACTCAATCTCAATTCCCCCTTGTGGTCTTGCATCGTAAATTAAAGACACTCTGGAGAATCCCTTACATCCATTTTCCCTATGGTCCACTACACTAGGCTCTCACAGCCCTCTCTAAAACAACCTGCATAACGTGAATATCGCCGCAAGTAAACCTCAAGAACTACTTGGATATAATTCTAAGGCACAACAGCATAGCAGTACAACAATTCTACTATCCTACAACTAGGCATGGCAACTGGAAAAACGCCAAACAAGAAAAACAATCATGGAGAAACATCCAGAGTACAGAATAAATTACCCTATTCACAAACAATTACCACTACTCAAGAAATCAAGCAAAACAAGAAAACAATAGGGAAAAAATGGGAAACACACAATACCCCGTTCAAGGGAATTGGTGGAATTTCACAAAATATTCATAGACTTACTACATAATGACACAAACCACATACCTCAATGCTAGGATATCGATATACCTGAACCACAATGATTGATTCTCCTTAGAACGTCAAAGAGCTGAGAAAATGTAAAAAACTCTCAACCCATGATATCTTGAGAAATAGGATGAATTAGAAAATGAATCTCAAGGAGAAGGAAGAGTTTATCTCTGTGGTTCCAACGCAATATACGGTGGTCGATTCGGAGCACAGATGGAGGCTCTAGATCTCAGAGAAGATCCGCAGATGTACGAATTCTCTCGGACGAATGAAACCTAGATGAAAGGTGTTTTGTCTATTAGACGCGACCACGGTGCATTTAATAAAAAAGAAAATACAAGGCGTGTACTTCTTGAGTACACGGCGTGTACTCCATTTTTCTGTACTCCGATTTAAGAGGCCTCCACTTCACCCCTACACACTATGTGTGTGGCCAGGACACGACCATCACACAGCCTGGCGCAGAAAGGGAGTAGATGGTGTGTACTCAGAAAGTACATGGCGTGTACTTCAAAAATTTCCAGAAACCCCAATTTTCTCAAAAACTCAAGGAAAATAAATACATACCACAAAATGAAGATCTGGATTCATACAAACTTCCCCCATTAATGAAATTTTTCCCCAAATTTCCCTAGCGAAGCATAGAAGAAGAAACCTCGAACAGCTCTGACCACTTCTATCATACATCGGCCTCTCTCCCCCAAGTCTCGTCATGTACTCGCCCGTGCTGCCATAGCACCCATACTAGAGGAACAGACCAGCCATGGAGAACCTTCGTACTGTGATCGAAAATCCGAATGGGATGATTCTCAATTGACGCATCCGCTTCAAGCTCAACCTCCTTGTGTTGAAATACATGAGACAATTCTGAAAATTAACGTCGAAGCTAAGAGACATGGAAGATGTCGTGCATGGCCCGGTACCTCTGAGGTAAATGAAACTGATAGGAATACGTCCCAACTCATTCCAATATCTCAAATGGCCCAATGTACCATGGTGAAACCTTACCCTTTATCTGAATCCTTCTGTGTCCCAATCTCAGTGCGGCACATAGAAAAACTTGATCCTCAACCTCGAACTCCAGAGGTCATCTCTGCTGATTAGCATAAGACTTCTGTCAAGACTGTGTTTTAGCCAACCTCTTCCGAATCAACTCTATCTGCTCTGAGGTCTCCTGAACAAGACAAGGTACTAGAAAAGCTGCCTCTCCTGCCTCCAGCCAGCATAACGGTGATCGGGATGGCCTATCGTACAACGCCTCGTAAGGTTCCATCTGAATAGTTGCCTTAAAATTGTTGTTGTAGGCGAACTCCCCTAGAGGGATATACTTCTCCCAATAAATGCCAAACTCTAAAATGAAATCTCGGAGCATGTCCTCAAGCACCTGGATCGTACACTCGGACTGGCCATCTGTCTAGGGATGGTATGTTGTACTCAAAATTACATGTGTACCCAATGACCTCTGAAGCCCCGTCCAGAACCGAGAAGTAAAGTGCACATCTCTGTCTAAAACAATGGAGTGTGAAACTCCATGAAGACTTACAATCTGTCGGATGTAAAGTTGTCATAAATCATCAACATTTAAGGTCTCCTTGATTGGTAAGATGTGAGCATCCTTCATTAGCATGTCGACGACAACCCAAACAGTATCGTTCCCTCGGGGCGACCTCATCAATCCGGTCACAAATTCCATCGCGACATCATTCCACTTCCACTCTGGAATGGGTAACTGCTGTAAAAGGCATGTTGGTCATTGATTCTCCGCCTTCAACTACTGACAAGTAGAACACCTCAAGAAGAAACTAGCAACATCTCTCTTAATACCTGGCCACCAGTACTGGCGATGAAGATCCTGATACATCTTGGTGATGCCAGGATGAATTGCCCAGACTGATGAATGAAAATCCTGCATCATCACCTAGCGTATGTCTGCTGTCACCCATACGCGTCCCAAGAAACATAAGATCTCATCCTTTCCCATTGTCCATCTAGGAAGAGGGTCCTCTTCTGACACACTATCCAGTAGGACTAATCCTTCTGAGTCTGATATCTACCTCATTCGTACCCGATCAAGAAGTGTAGAGGTAACATCTAAATAAGACATGTAATTCTATTCCTCTCTATCGTGCACCTCCATATGCATCTTAGAGGAAAGAGACATAAGATTCCACTCACTGATGTCCTCCTGAACTGCCTGAATCTGAGTTCTCCTTCTCAACGCATCTGCCACTGCGTTTCCCTTTCCCGACGTATAGATAATCTTGAAATCAAAACATTGCAGATACTGGACCCACCTGCGCTATCTCAGATTTAGATCACGCTAAGTGAAGATTTACTTGAAACTCTTGTGGTCGGTGAAAACCACAAAGTGCTCTCCAAGAGGGTAATGTCTCCTACAGCGTAAGGCATGAACAACAGTTTCCAACTCCAGATCGTGATTCAGGTAGTTCCTCTCATGTGGCCTCAACTGTCGAGACCCATACACAATGACTCCATCTCCTTGCATAAGATCAACGCCCAACCCGATACTTGAAGCACCACAAAAAATAGTATAGCTCTTGCCTTGCTCTAGAAATACTAGTATCGGTGCTGACATCAACCTTTCCTTCAGCTCCTGAAAGGATGACTCACAAGAATCTAACCATAATAACTTCGCCCCCTTCTTTTTCAGACCTGTCAAAGGTGCTCCTAGGCATGAAAAGTCATGAATGAAGCATATGTAGTATCCATCCAGACCTAGTAAACTCTGTACCTCAAAAACGTGCTATGGCTACTCCCAGGAATCTATAACTCTCACTTTATCTAGGTCCACAGATACTCCTGGCTCTGAGATGACGTGGCCCAAGAACTGAATATAATCCATCCAAAAGTGGCACTTTGAGAGTTTATCATAAATAAGATGCTCTCTTAGTGTACTCAAAATGATCTCAAGATGGTTAGAATGGTCATGTCGAGTGGGATTGTACACCAAGATATCGTCCACGAAGACCATGATGAAGGAATCCATGTAAGGACGGAACACTCGGTTCATCAGTCCATGAAAACTATTGGCGCATTCATGAGACCGAACGGAATAACCGTATACTCGTAGAGACCATACCTTCTCCTGAGGGCTTTCATAGGTATATCTAATGGTCTAACGCGCAACTTATGATAACCGGACCTCAAATCGATCTTTGATAACACACGGGATCCGCAAAGATGATCGAAAAGATCATCAATCCTCGGCAAGGGATATCGGTTCTTGACCATCAACTGGTTCAGCTTCTGATAATCCACACAGAGCCTAAGGGTACCATCTACCTTTTTCGTAAACAGGACAGGCGAACCCCAAGCAGAAGTACTGAGTCGTATGAAACCCTTTGCCTGCAACTCCTCCAACTACTTCTTGAGCTCCTGCAACTTAGGTGTAGCCATCCTATAGGGAGGAAAGGACACTGGTGCCTCTCCTCGCATGAGATCAATAGAGAAGTCCACCTCACGCTCTGGAGGCAAACCTGAAAAGTCCTCTGGAAAGACATCGCTAAAACAATCCACCACAGGAAGAAATTCTAACTGTGAAGTCCCCTGCTCATCCAGACAAAGACTGTAAATCTGGGCTATCACCCTTCCTAGACCATGATGATCGAGTCCTTCTTGACTCGCCTGAATATCCCATTTGCCTCTCTGGAGAATGGATTCACCCTCTGGTGAAATGAAACTCACCCTGTGGTGATAACAGTCGACGACTGCCTGGAAGGGAACCAACCAGTCCATCCCGAGAATGACATCATAGCATGTCATCTCTAGGACATCGAGATCCCATAATAAATGATACCGTGAAACCTCAAGAGGGAACTCTCTACACTAGATATCCTCATCCCAAAAGGTGTGTCTAGTGTCAACAAGTCGGTAGAATAGAAGATACAGAGCCCAAGGCTCTTCACGATAGCAAAAGATATAAAGCTATGCATAGCACTAGTATCGAAAAGAGTTGAAAATAAAACTGAGGCTACTAAAATTGTACCTCGAATGGTAGAAGGTCCAAGATCCGGCTCCTGATAGGTCTAATCCACCGCAAAAGTCTAGCCTACCCCATGGCCCTGTGACCTTGTCTGACCACTCTGAGCTGATCCTCCCTACTGACACTGAAAGACTGGTGACTGATTTCCAGGGCCTCAACCTCCACCTCGGCCCGAACGGCAAGAAGAACTCCAGTTTCCCGACTGGTGAGAAACTGGTGGTGATTCTCTTGAATGAGTAGTAATGGAAAAACCCCCGTCACCAGCTAATAGTGAGAAATCCTGGTAGAAACGCTGAAGGTGACCCATCTTGCAGAAGATCGGAACTCCACTGGGTCTCTCTAGAACTGCAGCCTCGTGTGCCCTGCCCTTCCACACTGGTAGCATATTAACTGGCTACCTGAAGATGTATCTCGCATCCGCGTATTACCATGCGTAGACTCCCTACGGCGCTTCCTGCTATCAACTAGAGGAAGACACGCTCTGGAAGCAGAACTGCCCTTGCTCGCAGCTCCGGGGTCTCTTATATTGTGCTCCGCAATCAGCGCCTGGTTGACGATGGAAGTGATGGAAGTCAACTAAAATATATTCACCTGCGAGACGATCTCCCACCTGAGACCATCCACAATAATCCTTGCTAAGAACACCCCATTTCCATCCTGGAGGGGTGTGAAATGCTTCAACTTAGGTAAACGAGAGGAATACTCTATAACAGAAAGAGTACCCAGCTCTAGACACATGAACTCTCGGGCTCGATCGGCCCTCAGGGTCTCCGAGTAGAAGTAGTCGTAAAACACGCACTGGAACTCCTCCCAAGCCATAACCTGATGAGGACCCGCCTATGAGATCACGTCCCACCACCTCTTGGAGGAGTCTCATAGAATATAGGTAGAAAACATGACCCACCTCTCTAGAGGTTTTTTCAGATGCTCAAAGATAATCAGCATGGCTTCCATCCATGACTGTACAGCCTGTGGTCCTCCTTCCCCCTAAGAGAATAGGAGGATGTTGCAGCTGAAAAACTCGCGTCAAGTCTTCCATAGTCGTGGTAGAGGGAGGTTCTCCCTAAATGGTCTGCATCATCCTCATAAAGCCTTCCCTCAACTGCGCACCAACGCCTGCAAATGGTATGATAGCCAGTGCCAAGGCTGGCCCGACTGGAGGATCAGCAGGAAGTCCCTGATCAGCCATATTTGGCGTATGATCACTATCCTACAACTGACGTACAACCAGAGGATGTCTCATAGGCATAGCTCTGAAAGATCAAAAACATACCTTAGATCAGGAAAACAAGGACACATAACAAAGGAGTACAAAATGGAACTAGTAGAAGGAAACACTCACGTTTTACAAGACATGACTACATGGCATGTATAAACCCTACATGGTGTGTACTTAACTCTATTCCCTTTCCTGTGTCTCCTTTCATGGCTAACCCACACGGTCTTCATAAACTGAGACTACACGGCGTGTTCCTGGTGGACACGACGTGTAGAAGACAAGGTTTCATGACCCGTGTTGTTAGTTACACGACTGATTACACGGATGAAACTACACGGAGTGTTCCAAACAAACACAGCGTGTACTTGAAGATTTTTCCAGACCTGTGTTGTTGGCGACACGGCCAGGTACACGGCTGACCCTTACACGGAATGTTCCGAACAAAAACGGAATGTATAGGATAAGATAACATCGATCCGTGTTGTTCATGACACGTCTGGGTACCTGGAACAAGACTACACGGCGTGTTCCTTACTAACATGGTGTGTTCTACTCGAGCTTCCCCGACCCGTGTTGTTAGTGACACGGCCGGGTACACTGCTCTATACTACATTGCACGTTCCTTACCAACACGGCATGTTCTACTCGAGGTTCCCCGGCCCCTGTTGTTAGTGACATGGCCGGGTACACGGTTGTATACTACACGGACTGTACTTACCATACACGGCATGTTCCATGAGATTTTTCACAACCCGTGTTTCTGCTCACATAGTCAGTGACATGGTTTAAAACTACACGACGTGTATATATAAAGTACACGCTGTGTATTCTGGTTTTTTCCGGGAAGTAGCTCTGAAAATGCACCTAAGCCCATAAAACAGTGAAAAATGAGCATGAATGTGCCAAATTCCGATTCGTGAGGGGCCATACTCCCCACAAATAAAAGCTTGGCATCCAATACACTCATATTTAAGGAAAAAAAGATCAATGATTCACCAATTTCTGATTCCAAAGGGCCCATAACACCTCAATCACTAAAAATTGTTGTTCATTTAAGCAAGGTATAAAAAAACAACCTTTCTATCAAATTGTAGGGATTATATCAAGCATCTATCACAATATCATACATAATCTACACAATTTCTATCACAACAACATGAAAATGATAATGCACCCTAGATGGCATGGAAAGAATGAATAGAGTGTTATTTATATCAAGTGCCTATATAATGCATGACATGGCATACCCTCATCTCATCGGGTTACGACAGAAATAGAACCAAAATAGATACAACAATAAAAACACATGTCATGTGAATCACTCTAGGTGAAATCATATGAACCATAAGAATTTTAAAACTATAAAACTGTAATAATCGAGGTAGTATGGATTTTCCCTATACACGGGTTAGCTACTCCCAGGAACAACTTATTACCAAGTACTGAATCAGCCCTATCCCTGGATAAAGGCTTCAAATATAAAATCAATAGAATGAAACACCTTTGATACCACTTTGTAACATCCCGGTTCCGGAAGCCACCCAGAGGTGCCCCGTACCCGGTTGGTCACAAGGCCTTAAGTGAATTTCCCCAAATGCCATAGGCTACTGACTAGCAGCTAGGGCCATGGGTGTGATAGTGGGGAAACTATTCCCTCATTGGAAGAGTACACAGCGTAAGAAAAACAAATTGATAACAGCAGAAACCATAACCATCCACACAAGTGTAAACGAAAAACAACAGAAGACTAACAGTAAAAAACTAGAGCACACAGATATGTATATAAAATGATGCATGATACATATGTCTAATAAAGAATCCAAACAAATCAAAATGCTGAATACAATACTAAACCAAACTACAAAATAAAAACAGGTAAACTCCTCAGCATCGCAAGCCATAGCTTGGTCTCATGCTCTCCAGCTCCACAACAAGTCATGTATCTGAAGTAGAAGGGCGGTTTCCTTTATCTATTCCTACAACAATATAATCTGTTTGGGCCCAAAAGCGTGGCCCAAATAGGGTGTGAGACAAGGTCCCAGTAGGCAACCACCCAATGATATATTCCTAACAGTCAGTGAACACATGGCAGTAAAAATATAGGAATCAGTAAACAGGAAAGAACATAGCAGCTACAATCCATAGTCTAGCATATAAAGTACACCAGTAACAGCCAATCAACAAGAAGACCCATAGGTAACCCCCTGGGTAGTTCTCACATCCTAACCCTTATGGCTACCAAACGCCTCACGAAACGATGATTGTACAATTATCTCTTACCGTCTCTCATGGCCGCCATTATGATGGAACTATAATTAAATATGATATAATTGATATTTAATTTATATATAAGCTTCTGTAATTCCATTTAAATGTATACCATTATTCATTTCATGTTGTATATATATATGATAATTTCATTTCAGGAAGTGCGGACTACCGCCCCATCAAAGTGATATGACTCATTCATACCATACATGGAACGTATAAAGGATGGTGTTAATGAACAAAAGTAACACATATAAGATATTATATAATACTTGAATAATCATATAAATATGTATCATTTGGTTTTGATTCTTTTTAAAATGAAAAATTTAATGGAAGTAGCGTTCGTGCGTACGTACGGACTACAATCTCCACGAACGCAATGAGATTCATTTCCCATCGTATCCATTCAAGTATAATTATCATTTTATGATTAAAAATAATGTTTAATGACTTGATATTATTATGGATATGAATAATATAAAACCTATCCATAACAAACACAACTTATGTAACAAAACATATAAATGAAAACGAGTAATTTAACACCCGAAACGATGATAATACTAAGATATTATTATCAAAGCAATGTTAAAAGATCATATATGATATCATATTAATGTATATTATTCTTGTATAATTTAATAAAAATTATTTCACCATTATACATGAGGTTAACCTACCCTCAACCAAGGAAAAGTACAAGGTAAGGGGTTTTCATCTCACTCCTAATTCCTTTGAGATTCGTGCCATATTGCCACTATTACCTTTTGTGTGGTGTATGTACTACCCATAATTGTATTTTTTTGTGTAATACACTTTAATTTTTGTGTATTTACATATTAATTATATGATACCTCTTTCATGGGGTGTATGTTTCGTAAGTTACCAAATTGGTAAGGGTTTATTTCACAAACTCTTCATTATCCAATATTGTTTATACGTAATTATCTGTTGGGACCTCTTTATCATCCACATACAGGTTTCTTAAAAATGTATTTCAAAACATTCTTACTATTTTACAGAATATGGGTTAAAGTCCTTTATACCCATGTTTGACTTTTTATAAGAATTTTGTATGGTAATCTTTCTGTCATTTTCCAAACAAGGTCCTTTTTAACCTTTTCGACAAAATTAAGGTAAGAATGTCTTTTTTTAACTTATATGGCGGGTGCGGAAATTTTCTACCGTTATAACATCATCAAAGATTCCCTTACAAGATTATAAGAATATTTTCAAAATAATTTTTTTCTTTATGTGACTCTTAAATTATTTCAAAACATAAAGAGATATGTCTCTAAAAAAGTTTTTGATTTCATCTATGTCAACATACTTTGATGAATTTTAAGTTTATTTGAAGTTGATTTATTATGATAAAAAAATTCCATATTGTGTTGAAGGTTTTGTGATATGTTTGACTGTGGATGTGCTATTTGTATACCATTCATGGTTTATGGTTAAATTATTGACATTTCGTATGATAGTTTTAATACGAATGTTTATGTTATAATTCAACCTTTTCATATGAGGAATGTATTGGAAATAGTAAGTGACGGGTGGAGCCCACTATAGCTCCCCGATGCATCGGTAGGTCTCAAGAGACAATTAGATGTGGAATTGGCCGATGCCCTTTCCCAATTTTGATTTATAGTTTTGGCTGAGGCCTTAATCATTTTTAGGCGTCTTGGTAGATGCCTTGACAAAATGTTTTAGATTGTTCGGAATTATACATTCCCTCATTATGGAAATAATATTGATGTTTCATGTGGTCATTCGACTAGTAGAATACCCATGAATATGTTTTATTATGGAAATATTTACTCAGGTTATATTATTACCATAAAGTATTCATTTTTATTATTCTTAAAGGCATGTGGTTTCAATTATTTACCATGCTTAATATTTATGTCATATTTCGATGTATTAAATACCCTTACTAAGCATTTAATCTCACACCTTTTCTTATGTTTTATTTTCCCAAGATATAAAGAAGTTAGGTATGAGTGACCTGCAGGCATAATTTAGGCGGTTTGGATGTTTCTATTGAAATATATTTGTGTTGTATTTCTCTTCAAGTTGTAATGTTGAACTTATGTATGAATCTTGTTTCCAATAATACTAAACTGATAGGTTATTCGAGACATGATTTCCTTTTGATCATTCCAATGTAATGTAATAATGCACCGACTCTGGGTAACTAGGGTCGGGGTGTTACAGTTGGTATGAGAGGAAGTTTAGTAGAAACCTTGGAAACTAGATTTAGATAAACTCTGATTTTAGAACATAGACATAAGATGAACTTTGAGGATTCGTGTAGAAGAACTTCCTAGAATTTTTGCATTGTAGAGATTTTGGGAGTTTTTCAAGCAATACATACCTATCTAGATACGAGCAGGTAGAGGTGGATCTGACATAAATGTACCTAGGGGTAAAAACCAAAAACACCGCTTTGAGCTAGACTCGAACGAGAACTGGTGCACGACAACGGGCCTTACTACACTCTTGGTTATGACACTCTCGGGGGATATTCTTAGGATAATTATCATTTTATTTACAAAAAATTATGAAGGGTTTATGAGTATATACTTAATCAAAGAAGGCATTTTTATGATTATGGATTATATCCATAATATGTTTAATTTATGTTAAGTTTTTTACAAGTTTGGGATTAGGTATTTCTATTCATAAACTAATCATGTGTATTTCATTGTTTAGAAATGGTGCCCAGTAGGAGGATTGAGAACTCCAGTAATACGCATGATGCAAAGAGTAAGAAGGATCATATCTTTCATTGTATTAAGCTAGAATTTAGAAGGGAAATAGTCCCCCATGTATTATCATCATATGAAGAAATAGTATCATGTGTTGATAAGATAAGTAAAGAGTTCTCAGAGTCCTATGGATTTGAAAAGAAGCCAGAGAAGAAAAGTATGGTAGGGAGAAAGGAAGATAAAGGGAAGAAGTTAAAGAAGGATTTTCCCATATGTGATAACTGTGGAAACAATCACCTTGGAAAATTCTTGAAAGGAATGAGAGTATGTTATAAGTGTGGAGAAAAAGGACACCACGTTCGTGATTGCGGGGGTAAGAAAAAGGTTTCAAATGTACAATGATTCATCTAAAAGAAGTGGGGACACTACGCGAATCAATGTTCAAATCATCAGAGTATGCCCCAAATGATTCTTCTGGATAATAATAAAGTTATGATACTACCACAGATGAAGAGGAATGACTACTGTTCTTATGTTGTTATTAAAGATTTATTCCATTTGAGTGTTGTATCAATGATGTACTGGTTATATGAATTATGGAGATAAATAAGGATTGTAATGCAATACTATTTCATTAAGGATTTGAGATTATATGGTACTATGAAAAGTTACTCAACAGAAAGTTCAACATTTTTTATGAAAGTACACGGTTTAAGGAAAGGTAATCCTTAATATGTTCTTGATACTGATGTAGTAATTTTGGAATAAGAGATGGTTGATTTGGATAAATTATTTTGAATATTCTTGACTACCTTGGCACAGATTAAAGGTTTGTTTATTTCATCATTGTTGGAATATTCAATGGTTTTGGATATAAGGAGTATATCCAGTATTCTATAAGTAATAAGGGATCATGAATGTAATCAATTAGGTTTTATGGTATTTCAGGATGTTGTAGTGTTTTAAAAGAATACATGATAAAGGTGTTCACATGCTATTACGTGGGAAAAAGGATCTTCATTGTGTTTAACTACCTTATAAAATTTGGACTGTGAGTTGGACATAAGTATTTTGGATTAGTCTAGTTTGAGATTATTTTTGGATTTCCATAAAAAGGACAACCTGAAGGTCGGGTGGCAACCATTCACGTCTGGAAAGGTCGCGAGACTTGAACCCACAGCCGAAGGCGACTAGGGTTTATCACTTACCATTGATTCACGTGATGTCCTAGATTGAATAATGTATTTTTTAATGGTTCTTCTAGATGAATTATAAATTCATTTTTTTGAACCCTATCTGAATAGGATAATTAGAATATTATTTTTAAGTTTTATTATCTTTTAGAGTGAGTGATGAGTTTGTGGTAGAACTCAGTTAAAGGATGTGACTCTACTTTTCAAGTATATATTTTTATTTCTTCTCTTATTCAATGAAGAAATTAATTCTTATACTTTAGTGAATGGGATTTTAATAAAAAAATGTGTTATCCTAATACCGTATGTTTTGTTGAACCGATGGTATTTTGAAGCATCATAGATTGATAAATTTAAGGCGCTCAATTTTACAATTGTTTTTGATTGATGAACACAATCACTACATATAAATATTTACATTTTTCCTCCAATTATATGTCTCTAATTGCCACCAATGTTCTCCTAATCGATATCATATTTTTTGGTGACCCTTTTATTTCCCTTTTCCCCATATTAAGACTAAATTTTACTAACCTAATTTCCGATTTGGGTTTTCCCAAAGGTATTTTCTATTTTCATCATTTTAATTTTGAAAAATAATTTCAAATTATGAGGACACAATTTATTGAAAAAGGGAAGAATGTAACACCCCAAGATTTCATAGTACGTTATTTCTTTAAAGTAATTCAATAACTTTCACTACACGCAACACCGAGTTCTAGCGCACCATGACTTACCAAACAAGCCGTTCAAAAGTGGTTATGAATAATATTAACTGAATTTTGAACTTTATATAATACATATAATTTTAGAATCCATATTATAAGTTTCTTAGACATAATGTAAGAACAAATGCACTTTTTCAGATAAAAGAAGTATTTTTTTTAAAAAAATGCAATTTTACCGCCTTTTAATGGAGAAGCCTTTTTTAAATCAAATATTTGAAACTTTTATATATTCAATTTGACATCGGGACATAATAATTTAGTATCAATAATGTTTTGGTGTTTTTTTGATAACTTTCATATTTGGGTGAATAGTGAAAAATACTATATTTTAACAGAAAACAACTTTTTTAATCAAAATAATTTATATTGTTAAATTATACATTTTAATGGTATGGAAGTATAAATAGATTATATTTTTACCATTTAATCTAATGATGGTCATTTTAAGTAATTTCATTTTGAAATTGGACATAAACAAGTGTCAATCTTTTTTATAGTTATTAAAAATACGCCTTTTGGTTTTAATAGCGGGAATTAATTTTAAATTAATAAATTAAACTTTTAGGTTTTTAATTTGGTAAAATAGACTTTGTTTTTGGATTTGGAATATTGAAATTAGATTAGGGTGAAATTTTGGAAATTTTCTGATAACGTTCAATTTTTGATAAATAGTGAAAAACACTGAGTTATTGGTTAAAACTGACTTATTATTTAAATAATTATTTATTTTATTTCAATTTAATTTATGTAAAAATTGATACATAATACCTATATAAGTTTAATGTAATTCATTGTAGCCAGTTTATAATAATTTTAGACATATAAAAATTTTATTGAACTTTTCAACGTCTTTTACCCATCTCCTAGGAGAATTTGCAAATTCACATAAAACTTAATTTTACCGCTTCTGTGAGTGGAATTTAGAAAATCCGAGAGACACGGTAAATATCAAGGAGTAAAATGTGGTTCAATAAGATAAAAATAATTTTTGGTGAATAGTAACTTTTATCTTTTATTTACCGCGGTTAAAGGTAAATAGGGTAATTCAAGATAAAAAGTATATTATAATAATACAAAATTACCTTAAAACTTGTCCTAACCTTATTGGATGGGTCATAGACGAACATGGGCATCCTTGGGTCGATTTTGGGATCCCATGGAGCCACTTCAGAGTGATAATGACTCTTTAGATTAATTAATTTAAAGTAATGAAAAAATGACACAAACAAATATCTTTTAGTAAATTAATTTTTACATGGGGTTATATAAGTTATATTTTCGACTATAAATATGAATTGGAAAGATAAACAGATTTCTGACATCATGATATTTTTTATAATTTTTAGACATCAAATAAAGTATGTTATTTATGACATAATGATGATGTAGTAATTACCTTATTAATAAAATATTAAAATAATTGATATTATAAATAACCAAATAAATATAATTTGAGTTTTTTAATGCATTACACGAATATTATTGGTTAATATGACATCATAGGATTGATTAAATAATTTTTCTGATTTAATAAAGTTATTAAATCTTTAACAAAAATCAATTATTAAATAGTGTCAAAATTGACATAAAAGAGTTTTTAAAACAAATATTATATTATTAATTGATATAATATTTCTAAAAATCTATTGTCCGGCCAAAGGACTTATATGATGATAGGTATGTCATAAATGAACCACTTGGGGTTCTTTTGGATGTATATAGTTAGTTTATTAACTATATAATATAAAATACAACGTGACATGGTAGATGTCAATCTAACTAACTAAGAGTTAAAACTAAACGATAAGGCTAATATAATGACACAAACCTATCTAAAATCTATTGCTTGAAAGGATTTCGACCCATCACCACCATATACTTTTCATAATCCACTTTGGATCCATTATAAACCGAATATTAATTTATTATAAAACAATACTTTAAGTTTTTTCTTAAAGAACCCCTCCTCCCCTTATAGAAGGATACCACTTCTAACCAATTCCTCACACCTCTCAAGCCTCTTGGATCGTCCAAAAACTGACCAATTAAGCTTCCTACATCCCTCTCCTCCTCCTAGAAGCCTTACTTTAGGCAGAATCCACATCAAGAGTCCTTATTGGTTCAAACCAAAGGGAGTTACCTAAATTAAAGCTAACGATTTCTCTTAGCTTTTTTCTTTTATTTTACTTCCCCAACCCATAAACTCTTCTTATTATTTTCTATTGTAATAGAACTAGTATACTAAATATAATAGGATATTTTTATGATAATTATTCGGACCACACTTACACACACCTCCATCTAATGGGTGAATAACATAATGTTTCTGTGGATGGCAACCAAACGCCTCACGAAACGATGATTGTTCAATTATCTCCTACCGCCTCTCATGGTGGCCATTATGATGTAAATATAATTAAATAAGATACTAATGATATTTAATTTATATATAAGCCTCTTTAATTCCATTTTATTGCATACCATTATTCGTTTCATGTTATATTTATATACGATAATTTCATTTGAGGAAGTGCGGACTACTGCCCCCTCAAAGTGATATGACTCATTCACACCATACATGGAACGTATAAATGATGGTGTTAAAGATCATAAGTAACACATATAATATATTATATCATACTAGAATAATAATTTAACTATGTATCATTTGGTTTTTATTCCTTTTAAAATAAAAAATGAAATGGAAGTAGCGTTCGTGCGTACGTACGGACTACTGTCTCCACGAACGCAATGAGATTCATTCCCCATCATATCCATTCAAGTATAATTCTCATTTTATGATTAAAAATAATTTTTAAGGACTTTATATCATTATGTATATGAATAATATACAACTTATCCATAAAAACACAACTTATGTAACAAAACATATATTAGAAAATGAGTAAGTTAACACCCGAAACGATGATAATACTAAGATATTATTTACAATTCAATTTTAAAAGATCATATATGATATCATATTAATGTATATGATTCTTTTATAATTTAATAACAGTTATTTCACCACTATAAAGGAGGTTAACCTACCCTCAACCAAGGAAAACTACAAGGTAAAGGGTTTTCATCTCACTCATAATTTCAGTGAGATTCGTGCCATATTGCCACTATTACGTTTTGTGTGGTGTATGTACTGCACATAATTGTATTATTTGTGTAACACACTTTAATTTATGTGTATTTAAATATTCATTGTATGATACCTCTTTCATGGGGTGTATGTTTCTTAAGATACCAAATTGGTAAGGGATTATTTCACAATCTCTTTGTTATCTGAGGTTGTTTATATGTAATTATCTACTAGGACCTCTTTATCATCCACATCCATGTTTCTTAAAAATGTATTTCAAAACATTCTAACTATTTTAAATAATATGGGTTATAGTCATTTATACCCTTGCTTTACTTTTTATAAGAAGTTTCTTAAGGAATCGTTCTGTCATTTTCCAAACAAGGTCCTTTTTATCCTTTTCGACAAAATTAAGGTAAGAATGACTTTTTTAACTTATATGATGGGTGCGGATATTTTCTGTCGTTATAACATCTTTGAAGCTTCTCTTACAGGCTTATAAAAATATTTTCATAAATAAATGTTTTCTTTATGTGACTCTTAAATGATTTCAAAATATAAAGAGATATGTCTCTAAAAAATGTTTTGATTTCATCTATGTCAACATCCTTTGATGGATTTTAAGTTTATTTTAAGTTGATTTATTATGATACAAAACTTCCATATTGTATTGAAGTTTTTGTGATATGTTTGACTGTGGATGTGCTATTTTTAGACCCTTCATGGTTTTGGTTAAATTATTGACATTTCGTATGCTAGTTTTGATACGAATGTTTATGTTATATTTCTACCTTTTCATATGAGGAATGTATTGGACTTAGTAAGTGACAGGTGGAGCCCGCTATAGCTCCTCGATGCATCGGTAGGTCTCATGAGACAATTAGACATGTAATTGGCTGAGGCCCTTTCCCAATTTTGATTTGTGGTTTTGGCCAAAGCCTTAATCATTTTTAGAGGTCTTGGCAGAGGCCTTGACAAAATGTTTCATAATGTACGGCATTATACATTCCTTATTATGGCAATAATATTGATGTTTCATGTGGTCATTTGACTAGTAAAATACCAATGATTATATTTTATTATGGAATTATTTACTCAGCTCCTATTCTTGTCATAAAAGTATTCATGTTTATTATTTGTAAAGGCTTGTGGTTTCAATTATTTACCATGCTTAATATTTATGTCATTTTCCATTGTATTACATACCCATACTGAGCATTTGAGCTCACCCCTTTTCTTATGTTTTATTTTCCCAGTATATGAAGAAGTTAGTTTTGAGTGACCTGCAGGCATAATCTAGGAGGCTTGGATGTATCTAATGAAATATATTTCTGTTGTATTTCTCTTCAAGCTGTAAATTTGAACTTATGTATGAATCTTGTTTCCAATAATAATAAATTGATCGGTCTTTCGAGACATTATTTCCTTGTGATCATGCCAATGTTATGTAATAAGAACCGACTCTAGGTAACTAGGGTCGGGGCGTTACAGTTGGTATCAGAGAAGGTTTTGTACAATCCTTGGAAACTAGATTTATATAAACTCTTATTAGAGCACATAGACCTAAGATGAACTTTGGGTATTAGTGTAGAAGAACTTCCTAAATTTTTTTATTGTATATATTTTTTTAGTTTTCCATGAAATACATCCCTGTATGGATACGAGCAAGTAGAGGCGGCTCTGTCATAGATGTACCTGGGGGTAAAACCCAAAAATATCGCTTTGAGCTTGACTCGAACAGGAACTGGTGCATGACAATGGGCCTTACTGCACTCTTGGTTACGACACTCCCGAGGGATATGCTTAGGATAATTCTCATTTTCTTTATAAACCATTATGAGGGGTTTATGAGTATATTATTCCTCAAAGAATACATTTTTATGATTATGCATTATATCCATAATCTATTTAATTTAGGTTAAGTGTTTTACAAGTTTGAGATTAGGTATTGTTATTCATAAACTAATCTAGTGTATGCCATTGTTTAGAAATGGTGCCCAGTATGAGGAATGAGAACTCCAGTAATACATATGATCCAAAGAGTAAGAAGGATCATATCTTTCATTGTCCTAAGCCAAAATTTAGATGGGAAATAGTGTCCCATGTATTATCATCATATGAATAAATAATATCATGTGTTGATAAGATAAGTAAAGGGTTCTCGGAGTACTATGGATTTGAAAAGAAGCCAGAGAAGAAAAGTATGGTATGGAGAAAGAAAAATAAAGGGAAGAAGGTAAAGAAGGATTTTCTCATATGTGATAACTGTGGAAAGAATCACCTTGGAAAATGCTTGAATGGAATGAGAGTATGTTATAAGTGTGGAGAAAAAGGACACCACGTTCATGATTGCGGGGGTAAGAAAAAGGTTTCAAATGTACAATGTTTCATCTACAAGGACTGGGGACACTACGTGAATCAATGTTCAAATCATCAAAGTATGCCCCCAATGATGCCATTGGATAATAATAAAGTTATGATACTACCACAGATGAAGAGTAATGACTAGTGTTTTTATGTTGTTATTGAAGAATTATTCCATTTGAGTGTTGTATCAACGATGTACTGATTATATGAATTATGGAGATAAATAAAGACTGTACTGCAGTACTATTTCATTAAGGATTTGAGATTATATGGTACTATGAAAAGTGACTCAACAGCAAGTTAAACTTTTTTTTTTGAAAATACATGGTTGAAGGAAAGGTAATCCTTAATATGGTCTTGATACTGATGTAGTAATTTTGGAATAATATATTGTTGATTTGGATAAATTATATTGGATATTCTTGACTACCTTGGCACTGATTAATGGTTTGTTTATTTCATCATTATTGGAATATTGAAAGTTTTGCATATTAGTAGTATATCCAGTATTTTATAAGTAATAGGGGATCATGAATATAATCAATAAGGTGTTATGGTATTTCAGTATGTTGAAGTGATTTAAAAGAATACATGATGGAGGTTTTCACATGCTATTACGTGGGAAAAATGATCTTCATTATGTCTACCTACCTTATAAATTTTGGACTGTGAGTTGGACAGAAGTAATTTTTATAAGTCTAGTTTGAGATTATTTTTGGATTTCCATAAAAAGGACAAACCAGAGGTCGGGTGGAAACCATTCGTGTCTGGCAAGGCCGCGAGACATGAACCCAGAACCGAAGGGCGAAAGGGGTGTTTCACCTACCACTGACTCACTTGATGTCCTGGATTGAATAATGTAGTTTTTTTAATGGTTCTTCTAGATGAATTATAAATTAATTATTTTGAACCCTATACGAATCGGATAAATAGAATATTATTTTTTAAGTTCTATTATCTTTTATAGTGAAATATGAGTTTGTGGTAGAACTCAGTTAAAGGATGGGACTCTACTTTTCAAGTATATATTTTTCTTCTTCTCTTATTAAATGAAGAAATTAATTCTTATACTTTAGTGAAGTGGATCTTAAAACAAAATATGTGCTATCCTAATACACTATGTTTTGTTGAACCGATGGTATTTTAAATCATCATAGATTGATAAATTTAGGGCACTAAATTTTACAATTGTTTGTGATTGATGAACTCAATCACTAATTATAAATATTTACGTTTTTCCTCCAATTATATGTCTCTAATTGCCAAAAATGTTCTATTAATCGAGATCATAATTTTTGGCGACCCTTTCATTTCCCTTTTCCCCATATTAGGACTAGATTCTACTAACCTAATTTCCGATTTGGGTTTTCCCAAAGGTATTTTCTATTTTCAACCTGTTCTTTTCGAAAAATAATTTCATATTATGAGGACGCAATTTATTGAAGGTGGTAAGAATGTAACACCCCAAGATTTCATAGTACGTTATTTCTTCAAAGAAATTCAATAAATTTCACTACACGCAACACTGAGTTCTAGCGCATCATGACTTACCAAACAAGATGTTCAAAAGTGGTTATGAATATTATTAACTGAATTTTGAACTTTTTATAATAATCATAATTTTAGTATCCATATTATGAGTTTCTTAGACATCATGTAAGAACAAATCAATTTTTTTCAGATAAAAGAAGTATTTTTTAAAAAAAATGCAATTTTACGGCCTTTTAATGGCTAATCCTTTTTAAATCCAATATTTGAATATTTTATATATTAAATTTGACATCAGGACATAGGAATTTAGTTTCAATAAAGTTTTGGTGTTTTTCGGATAACATTCATATTTGGCTGAATAGTGAAAAATACTATATTTTAACTGAAAACAACTTTTTTAATCAAAATAATTTATATTGTTAAATCAAACATTTTAATGGTATTGAAGTATAAATAGATTATATTTTTACCATTTAATCTAATGATGGTCATTGTAAATAATTTCACTTTTGAAATTGGACATAAACAAGTGTCAAACTTTTGATAGTTATTAAAAATTTGCCTTTTGGTTTTAATAGCGGTAATTAATTTTAAATTAATAAATTGAACTTTTAGGGTTTGAATTTTCAAAAATAGGCTTCATTTTTGGATTTGGAATATCGAAATTATCTTAGGGTGAAATTTTGGAACTTTTCTGATAACTTTCAATTTTTAATGAATAGTGAAAAACAATGATTTATGGTTTTGGCCGAGGCCTTAATCATTTTTAGACGTCTTGGCCGAGGCCTTGACAAAATGTTTCAGAATGTTTGGAATTATACAGTCCCTCATTATGGAAATCATATTAATGGTTCAAGTGGTCATTCAACTAGTAGAATACCCATGATTATGTTTTATTATGGCATTATTTACTCCACTCATATTACTGCCATAAAAGTATTCATGTTTATTATTAGTAATGGCATGTGGTTTCAATTATTTACCATGATTAATATTTAATTCATTTTCCATTGTATTACTTACCCTTACGGAGTGTTTGATCTCACCCCTTTTCTTATGTTTTATTTTCCCAGGATATGAAGAAGTTAATTATGAGTGACCTGCATGCATAATCTTGGAGGCTTGGATGTTTCTAATGAAATATATTTGTGTTGTATTTATCTTCAAGCTATAAATTTGAACTTATGTTTGAATTTTTTTTCCAATAATACTAAAATTATCGGTATTTCGAGACCTTATTTCCTTGTGATCTTGCCAATGTTATGTAATAATGCACCGACTCTAGGTAACTAGGGTCGGGGTGTTACCGTTGGTATCAGAGAAAGTTTAGTAAAAACCTTGAAACTATATTTAGATAAACTCTGATTAGAGCACATAGACCTAAGATGAACTTTGAGGATTAGTGTAGAAGATCTTCCTAAATTTTTTTATTGTAGAGATTTTGTGAGTTTTCCAAGCAATACATCTCTGTCTGGATACGAGTAGGTAGAGGCAGCTATGGCACAAATATACCTAGGGGTAAAACCCAATAACACCAATTTGATCAAGACTCGAACGGAAACTGGTGCATGACAATGGGCCTTGCTGCACTCTTGGTTACGACACTCCCAGGAGATATTCTTAGGATAATTCTCATTTTCATTACAAACCATTATGAAGGGTTTATGAGTATATACTTCTTCAAAGAAGAAATTTTTATGATTATGGATTATATCCATAATCTGTTAAATTTATGTTAAGTTCTTTACAAGTTTGGGATTATGTATTGCTATGCATAAACTAATCTAGTGTATTCCATTGTTTAGAAATGGTGCCTAGTATGAGGAATGAGAACTCCAGTAATACGCATGATCCAAAGAGTAAGAAGGATCATATCTTTCATTGTCTTCAGCCAGAATTTAGAAGGGAAATAGTATCCCATGTATTATCATCATATGAAGAAATAGTATCATGTGTTGATAAGATAATTAAAGAGTTCTCGGAGTCCTATGGATTTGAAAAGAAGCCAGAGAAGAAAATTATGGTAGGGAGAAAGGCAGATAAAGGGAAGAAGGTAAATAAGGATTTTCCTATATGTTATAACTGTGGAAAGAATCACCTTGGAAAATGCTTGAAAGGAATGGGAGTATGTTATAAGTGTGGAGAAAAAGGACACCACTTTCGTGATTGCATGGGTAAGAAAAAGGTTTCAAATGTACAATGCGTCATCTACAAGGAGTGGGGACATTACTCGAATCAATGTTCAAATCATCATTGTATACCCCAAATGATGTTATTGGATAATAATAAAGTTATGATACTACCACATATGAAGAGGAATGACTAGTGTTCTTACGTTTTTATTAAAGAATTATTCCATTTGAGTGTTGTATCAACGATGTACCGGTTATATGAATTTTGGAGATAAAAAAGGATTGTACTACAGTACTATTTCATTAAGGATTTGAGATTATATGGTACTATGAAAAGTGACTCAACAGCAAGTTAAACATTTTTTTTTGAAAATACATGGTTTAAGGAAAGGTAATCCGTAATATGGTCTTGATACGGATGTAGTAATTTTGGAATAAGAGATGGTTGAATTGGATAAATTATATTGGATATTCTGGACTATCTTGGCACTGATTAATGGTTTTTTTATTTCATCAATGTTGGAATATTCAAGGTTTTTGGATATAAGGAGTATATCTATTATTCTATAAGTAATAAGGGATCATGAATATAATCAAAAAGGTTTTATGGTATTTCAGGATGTTGCAGTGTTTTAAAATAATACATGATGAAGGTGTTCACATGCTATTACGTGGGGAAAAGGATCTTAATTGTGTCTACCTACCTTATAATTTTTGGACTGTGAGTTGGAAAGAAGTATTTTGGATAAGTCTAGTTTGATATTATTTTTGTATGTCCATAAAAATGACAACCCGGAGGTCAAGTGGAAACCATTCGCATCTGGAAAGGCTGCGAGACTTGAACCCACAACCGAAGGGAGATAAGGGTGTATCACCTACAACTGACTCATGTGATGTCCTAGATTGAATAATGTAGTTTTTTAATGGTTCTGTTAGATAAATTATAAATTCATTTTTTTGAACCCTATACGAATAGGATAAATAGAATATTATTTTTTAAGTTCTATTATATTTTAGAGTGAAAGATGAGTATGTGGTAGAACTCTGTTAAAGGATGGGACTCTACTTTTCAGGTATATATTTTTCTTCTTATCTTATTCAATGATGAAATAAATTCATATACTTTAGTGAATGGGAACTTAAAACAAAAAATTTGTTATCCTAATAAAATATGTTTTGTTGAATCGATGGTATTTTAAATCATCATAGATTGATAAATTTAAGGGGATAAATTTTAAAATTGTTTTTGATTGTTGACCTCAATCACTACCTATAAATATTTATGTTTTTCCGCTAATTATATGTATCTAATTTTCACCAATTTTCTCCTAATCGAGATCATAATTTTTTTGCGACCCTTTCATTTCCCTTTAACCCATATTAAGACGAAATTTTACTAACCTAATTTCAGATTTGGGTTTTCCCAAAGGTATTTTCTATTTTCAAACTTTTATTTTCAAAAAATAATTTCAAATTTCAAGGATGCAATTTATTTAAGGAGGGAATAATGTAACACCCCAAGATTTCATAGTACGTTATTTCTTCAACGTAATTCAATAACATTCACTACATGCAACACCGAGTTCTAGCGCACCATGACTTACCAAAAAAGCCGTTCAAAAGGGGTTATGAATAATATTAACTGAATTTTGATCTTTATATAATACTTATAATTTTAGAATCCATATTATGATTTTCTTAGACATAATGTAAGAACAAATGCATTTTTTCAGATAAAAGAAGTATTTTTAAAAAAAATGCAATTTTACCACCTTTTAATGGTGAAGCCTTTCTCAATCCAACATTTGAAACTTTTATATATTCAATTTGACATCAGGACATAAGAATTTAGTTTCAATAATGTTTTGGTGTTTTTCTCATAACTTTCATATTTGGGTGAATAGTGAAAATACTATATTTTAACTGAAAAAAACATTTTTAATCAAAATAATTAATATTGTTAAATCATATATTTTAATGGTATGGAAGTATAAATAGATTATATTTTTACCATTTAATCCAATAATGGTCATTGTAAGTAATTTCACTTGGAAATTGGTCACAAACAAGTGTCAAACTTTTGATAGTTATTAAAAATACGCCTTTTGGTTTTAATAGTGGGATTTAATTTTAAATTAATATATTCAACTTTTATGTTTTTAATTTGGTAAAATAGACTTCATTTTTGGATTTATCGAAATTAGCTTAGGGTGAAATTTTCTAACTTTCTTGATAACTTTCAATTTTTGATGAATAGTGAAAAACACTGAGTTATTGGTTAAAACCGACTTTTTATTTAAATAATTATTTATTTTATTTAAATTTATTTTAGGTCCAAATAGATACTTAATACCTATATATGTTCAATTTAATTCATTGGAGTCCGTTTATAATAATTTTAGACATATAAAAATTTTATTGAACTTTTCACCGTCTTTTACCCATCTCCTAGAAAAATTTGCAAATTCACATAAAACATAATTTTACCGCTTCTGTGAGTGGAATTTAGAAAATCCAATTGACACGATAAATATAAATGAGTAAAATTTGGTACAATAAAATAAAAAAAATTTGATGAATATTAACTTTTAACTTTTATTTACCGCGGTTAAAGGTAAATAAGGTAATTCAAGATAAAATGTATATTATAATAATACAAAATTACCTTAACATTGTTCCTAACCTTATTGTATGAGTCATAGCTGACCATGGAAAACCTTGGGTAGATTTTGGGACCCCATGGAGCCACTTGAGAGTGATAATGACTCTTTAGATTAATTAACTTAAAGTAAAGGTAAAAATGACACAAACAAATATCTTTTTGTAAATTAATTTTTATGTGGGGTATTATAAGCTATATTTTCGACTATAAAAATTAATTAGAAATATAAACATATTTCCTACATCATGGTATTTGTTTTATAATTTTTAGACATCAAATAAAGTATGTTATTTATGACTTAATGATGATGCAGTAATTACCTTATTAATGAAATATTAAAATAATTGATATTATAAATACCTAAATAAATATAATTTGAGTCTATTGATGAATTCCACTAATTTTATTGGTTAACATGACATGATAGTATTGATTAAATAAATTTGTTTCGAATTAATAAAGGTATTAACACTTGTAAAAAAATCAATTATTAAATAGTGTCAAAATTGACATAAAGAAGTTTTTAAAACAAATATTATATTATAAATTGATATAATATTCCTAAAAATATAAGGTTTGGCTAAAGGACTTATATGATGATAGTTATGTCATAAAAGAATGACTTGGGGTTCGCTTGGATGTATATAGTATGTTTATTAACTATATAATATAAAATAAAAAGTGACACGGTAAATGTCAATCTAATTAACTAAGAGTTAACACTAAAAAATAGGGTTAATATAATGACACAAACCTATATAAAATCTATTGGTTGAAATGATTTAGACCCATCCCCTCCTTATACTTTGAATAATCTACTTTGGATCCATTAGGAACTGAATATGAATTTATTATAAAATAATACTTTAAGTTATTCCTAAAGAGACCCTCCTCCCCCTTATAAAAGGACACCACTTATAACCAATTCTTCACACATATCAAGCCTCTTGGATCGTATAGCCTCTTCCCAATTAAGATCCCTAAATACATCTCCTCCTCCTAGAAGCCTTACCTTAAGCATAAGTCACTTCAAGATTCCTTTTTGGTTCAAACCAAAGGGAGTTACCCAAATTAAAGGTAACGATTTCTCTTAGCTTTCTTCTTTTATTTTACTTCTACAACCCCTAAACTCTTCTTATTCTTTTCTATTGTAACAGAACCAGTATCCTAAATATACTAGGATATTTTTATGATATGTATTCTAACTACACTTACACACACCTCCATCTAATAGGTGAAGAACATAATGTTTCTGTGGATGACAACCAAACCCCTAACGAAACGATGATTGTTCAATTATCTCCTACAACCTCTCATGGTGTCAATTATGATGGAACTATAATTAAATATATTAATGATATTTAATTTATATATAAGGTTCTTTAATTCCATTTTATTTCATACCATTATTCGTTCCATGTTGTATATATATACGATAATTTCATTTGAGGAAGTGCGGACTACCTCCCCCACAAAGTTATATGACTCATTCATACCATACATGGAATGTATAAAGGATGGTGTTAATGAACATAAGTAAAAAATATAAGATATTATGTTATACTATAATAATAATATAACTATGTATCAATTGGTGTTTATTCTTTTTAAAATGAAAAATGAAATGGAAGTAGTGTTCGTGCGTACGTACGGACTACCGTATCCACGAAGGCAATCAGATTCATTCCCCATCGTATCCATTCAATTATAATTCTTATTTTATGATTAAAAATAATGTTTAAGGACTTTATGTTATTCTAGATATGAATAATATACAACTGATCCATTACAAACACAACTTATGTAACAAAACATATAAAAGAAAATGAGTAAGTTAACACCCGAAACGACGATAATACTAAGATATTATTAACAAAGCAATGTTAAAAGATAATATATGATATCATATTAATGTATATGATTCTTTTATAATTTAGTCACAATTATTTCACCATTATACAGGAGGTTAACCTACCCTCAACCAAGGAAAAGTACAAGGTAATGGGTTTTCATCTCACTCCTAATTCCTGTGAGATTCGTGCCATATTGCCACTATTACCTTTTGTGTGGTGTATGTACTACCCATAAATGTATTATTTGTGTAATAAACTTTAATTTATATGTATTTACATATTATTTGTATGATACCTATTTCATGAGGTGTATGTTTCATAAGTTACCAAATTGGTAAGAGTTTATTTCACAATCTCTTCATTATTCATGGTTGTTTATACGTAACTATCTACTGGGACCTCTTTATCATCCACATCCATGTTTCTTAAAAATGTATTTCAAAACATTCTTACTATTTTAGAGAATATGGGTTATAGTCATTTATACCCTTGTTTGACTTTTTATATGATGTCTGTAAAGAAATCTTTCTGTCGTTTTCTAAACAAGGTCCTTTTAAACCTTTTTGACAAAATTAAGGTAAGAATGTATTTTTTAACTTATACGGTGGGTGCGGCTATTTTCTGCCATTATTACATCATCAAAGCTTCCCTTACAAGATTATAATAATATTTTCAAAATAAATGTTTTCTTTATGTGAATCTTAAATGATTTCAAAATATAAAGAGTTATGTCTCTAAAAAAGGTTTTGATTTCATCTATGTCAACATCCTTTGATGGATTTTAAGTTTATTTGGTGTTGATTTATTATGATACAAAACTTCCATATTGTATTGAAGGTTTTATGATATGTTTTATTGTGGATGTTCTATTTTTATACCATTCATGATTTATGGTTAAATTATTGACATTTTGTATGCTATTTTTAATATAAATGTTTATGTTATATTTCAACCTTTTCATATGAGGAATGTATTGGACTTAGTAAGTGATGGGTGGAGCCCGATATAGCTCCTCGATGCATCGTTAGGTCTCATGAGACAATTAGATGTGGAATTAGCTGAGGCCCTTTCCCAATTTTGACGTATGGTTTTGGCTGAGGCCTTAATCATTTTTAGACTTCTTGGCCGAGGCCTTGACAAAATGTTTCAGAATGTCTGGCATTATAAATTCCCTAATTATGGAAATAATATTGATGGTTCATGTGGTCATTAGAATAGTAGAATACCCATGATTATGTTTTATTATGGCATTATTTACTCAACTCATATTCTTTCCATAAAGGTATTCATGTTTATTATTGGTAAAAGCATGTGGTTTCAATTATTTACCGTGATTAATATTTATGTCATTTTCTGCTGTATTACTTACCCTTACTCAGCGTTTGAGCTCACCCCTTTTCTTATGTTTTATTTTCCCAGGATATGAAGAAGTTAGTTATGAGTGATATGCAGACATAATCTGGGAGGCTTGGATGTTTCTAATGAAATATATTGGTGGTGTATTTCTCTTCAAGCTGTAAAGTTGAACTTATATATGAATTTTGTTTCCAATAATACTAAATTGATCGGTCTTTCGAGACATTATTTCCTTGTGATAATTCCAATGTTATGTAATAATGCACCGACTCTGGGTAACTAGAGTCAGGGCGTTACAAAGGGAGTACACGACATGTACTCAGAAAGTACACGACGTGTACTTCAAAAATTTCCAAAAACCCAACTTTTCTCAAAAACTCTAGGAAAAGAAAGAAATACATGAAAACAAAGATCCGGGTTCTTACAATCTTTTCAACTCACATCATTGTCCACATTGTTCAATTTCATAGGTTGGTAAAGTGTTGATCATTCATAATATTTAATCTTCTCTAACCATATTCTATAGAACATGTTTAACACCTTATTTGTGAATATATACATTGAAATTTTACGGTTAACATATATATCACACTTTTCTCTATAAACATAATGCCTCCAAATTTTTAACAAAAAAATACCATAGCTAACTCAAAATCATGAGTTGGGAAATTTTGATCCCGAGTCATTAGTTTTCATGAGGCATAAGCTATAACCATTTCATTTTGAAAAAAAATCATCCTCATTCATTCATGGATGCATCATTATATATTACAAACCCATATCCACTATATAATAATATCATCATAAGTGTGAAGACTAATATTCTCTTCATTTCCTCAAAATTTTCTTCATATTCATCTTTCCAGAGGAATTTTGGTCCCTTTTGAGTTCATATAGTCATAGGATTAGGTAGTTAGGAGATCTTCTCTATAAAACATCAATGAAATATTGATAAACCATGAAAACTGTGGATCTCATTCATCAGGGTTGGTCTATTACATTATTTAATTTCCTTTACCTTTGGTTGATGTACACATATACCACCTCTTGATATTATTAAACCTAAAATTAAAACCTTTTTTATCCAAAATTAAAAAAAAATTAAACAAATTTATATAGTTTCTCTTTATTTAGCTTCTTTGGTACAATTATTAAGTGGCCTCAATTATCTTCATTTCTCTTTGAAGAAATAAAAATGTCTTATATAAATACTAACACAAACTGATCATGGTAATATATAAAGACTTTATTCATTAAATCCATGAATATAGTTTGGTAATTATTAAGACTGAATGGGTTTACTATATATATTATTAGTGTCCATAACTTGTTCTAACTTTTATCTTGGGTATAAAATCCTCCTGGACCATAAGTTGAGGATATCAAGAATGAATTTTAATCATGAAAACATATTATGCTCCCTGAATCTGATTAAAATATTCATCAATATAGGTAAGAGGATACATGTTCTTAATAGTGATCTAGTTCAACTCATGATGATCAAGGAAGATTTGTATCAATCCATATTTATTTTTGAAAAAAATAATAGGTGTCCCCAAAGGTGACACTTTTGGATGAATAAATTGAATAAGATAACATTTTTAGAAAAATTATTCTGTAATTCGGTTTTATTAATCCCACCATTATATTATTTTATGTAAAATTTTCACATTTTTAGTTTTTGGTGGAATTTTGAAATTAATTTCTAAAATTGATTAATTTTGGGATTGAACTGTTTTAATTTATTTTTGTATTTATACCATAACTTTTTCTTTACAAAATTAAATTTTAAAATTACTTTTATTTATGCATTAATAGAGTTTGGGACTCATTTTATACCTATAGAGACAAAGCTCAATCCCTCTTTTGGGAGACCTAATCTAGCTCACAAATTGGGCTTTGAAAACTATGTACAGATCTGAAAATATTTGAATATAAGCTCATATCTCAAACTTGACTGGCCCAATATATCTCAAATTCTACAAGGACCTATAAATGTAATATTTAAAAATGTTATTTATCGACATCATGCATTATTATTCCAGATTCATGGTCTTTAACTCATTTTAAAGTGGAGAATTTAAAGATGAATAGTCACCATGATTGAATACATTTCCTAGAGTAAAACATTAATATCTATCTCCAAACATCTCTAATGTCAATAAAAAAAATAAAAAAAATATAAATATAATAAAAAACATGAAGAAGAAACCTATTTCTAATTTTCTCATTTATTATGATTTCCAATTTGAAATATACATTTGATATTTTACGAGCCAAATTTTCACTCATTTCGCCTATAAATGATGTGGTTCTTCTTCATTTAAAAGGGTTGAATAGTAGGTTTGGAAACATAGATTTGAAATTTTCTATATAATTAGAGTTTATTATGATGTAATATTTTTTTTACTTTTCTAATGTATCTTTGTTCATCTTCTTCTATTCTATTTCATTTTTTTCTGTTCCCCCGTAGTGATCCTTCTAATCTCCAAGCATGTGGAGAAATAACTCTCATTGTTGTTCGAGGACAGAGTTGTGGTTATTTAGATTTATATGGTTAAATGTTTTTATTTATTTTATTATAAGAATTAAATAGTGGTGAAATGGGTTTTTTGTAGGTTTATCCCCACTTTTATTACTATTGATTTCTTCTTACCGGTTTAATCTTTTTTTTCTCCTTCATCATTGTAATATTATATCGAGGGTGGAGTATCACTGTGGTGACGATGTGAGTCGGTATTATATTGCATACAGAGGGACAGTTTGAGATAATAAAATTTCATAGTATGGTGTCCAGTGATAGTTTTTATCTCAAAATGTATTAGAATCTTGATAATAATGCTTCATTAAATTATAATGATGTTATCACCATGATCTCTAAAGTACGACAATGATTTATCACTAACTTCATTGTGTATTATTACTTTTAATTGTTTCTTTAATACTCATTATTAATATATATTATATTTTATGTATTTTAAGAGTAAACTCCACATTTATATTAGTATATAAGTTGTTTTATTTTTGTAAGATTTATAATAGCGACAATAGAAAAATCGGTGTGTGTAAGTGGCCTCCGTAAGAGATCAGACCTACGGTGCACACTATATTTCATTATTAGGTAATAATAAATTATAGGTGAGTGAATTTTAAAAAATCCATCTCCTAAATTTGGTTCCATTTCTGGGGTTCCCAAGTTCTTATGTGAACAATTTTTCATAAAAATCAAAAATTTCAAAAATTTCAAAACCCAAATAAAATTAACCTTCATTACATACCATTATTTTATTAATTAAAATATCTAATTTAAATGTAATTTTTGATATTATTTTTATTTTAACAATATTGATAAGTCTATCAAACAAGTATCATTGATTAATCAATTATATTAGAACAAAAAAATTATGGAAGAGTTGAGGAATCAAATGGAATATATTTTCTTTTTCCCATGAATGAATTGGGAGCTAAAAAGGAGGATCAAGGGAAAAAGGAATCAAAGATTGTTTTTCCAACATTTTCAATTGAAGATATATGTGTGAAAGAAATTATAAAATTACTAACCTCAAAATTATCTATACCTTTTACAGAGGAGGTTGAAGAATAATTCATTCCAGTTTATGCACATGTGGGAGATCCAAGTGAATTTAATGAATATTGGGCCGATTTTGTAGAAGGTGACAAGGTATATGATTCACCCATATTTGAAAATGAAAAATAATATCCTTTATACCTCTATCATTTTTTATAATATGATACATAAGATGTATATATTGATATGGATTTTTTAATGGCCTTTCCCAAAGAGATAAATATCCACACAGAGTTACATGAAAGGGAATATTTCCGTATTGATTCTTCATGTTTTAATCTTACTCAAGCCAAATAATTTTCAAACTTCTATTTATTGGAAATTTTCCACACACCACAAATGGTGGAAGGATAGGATTTTAAGGAAGATAGCACCCATATGGTGGTATATGAAGATGAATATGTGGACAAGAATGTGCTGTGACTACCTCCCCTACAATAAATTACATACCATATGGTGAAGGATAACACGTAGTCATCATGGAGAACCCTTATTTTCTTTTCCTTCCCACTCTTAAACTCAATCACTATTTTTCTTCTATCTTGGGGTTGGGCACATTCTTATCTTCTTTGGTGTTCTTTATTATTTTTCTTTACTCAGGGAAACTAGTGAAACTCACATATGGTGGTTTGTGAGAATGAAACCCCATCCACCCCCATATTGGGGTTAAAATTCTTCAAATATGTGACTAGGGGTAGTAAAATACTTACACTGACATGGGGGGTCTAAACCTTTTTTTATCCTCCCTCACCTTCCTCATTCTTTTTTCTTCATTTATCTTTATTTTTATTTATTTCATGCTTTCTTGGTCAGGTGTTAGTATATAGTTTCTTAACACAAAGCTTCCACTCATAAATAATCTTAGGTTACAACTTTCCTTCCCTTTATTTTTCATCCCTTATTATTCTTTTGTTGATCCATAATGAGGGGTTGTGAAATTTAAGTCTGGGGGGAGTTTCAACCCACTTAGTTTTTTTGTCTAATTTTCCTTTTTTTCATCTTTTTTTATTTTTGAAGTTCAATGAATATTATTATCATATTTCATGAAACCATTTTCATGGTTTTCATAGTGTTACTTCTTTAATTCCATCAACTCAATTGGGGCCATTTTATAATAATCACTTGAAATTAGTGTGGAAACATGCATCAGTGCTATTGAAAACTAAAATTCAATTTTTGTAGAAAAACACGGAAATTATTCCATAATGACATCAATAATTTCTAACCGAACTAGAAAATAATCGATGTCACCTTTATCCCAATCCATTTGAAATAAACACCAATTATGAATTGGAATTAAAACCTATAAAAATTTTGTATTATCCATCAGAAGTACATAATTATCATCACAATTATAGATGATCATAGTTTTGTTTGTAATATCAAACATAAATTCCCCTCCTCAATAATTGATGTGGTAATTTTGCAGAGATATCTGATGCATGTTTAATATGACATCAAATTCATCTAGAAGAATAATTAAAATATTTTCAAGAAGAAAATTCCATATAATTTAAACAAGCTAGTAATCATATAAATATGATGAAATAATCATACCATTAATAGGTTTCAATGATAATTCTACATCTTATCAATTCATTAGAATATTGATACCATTATAAAATACCTAATATATGAATGAATGGGTGGATATAGAGTCAAATAAGACATTAAGATATATAGAGTGGATGGTTAGTGTACATTTCACCATGTCTTTATCACAATGCTCATCTGAAACCATGGTCATATGAGATTTACATGTATCCATTGACTAAATAGGTTTCAAACATCGATCAATGTCATTAACATTTATATTTTGGAACTTGTTATCATAGTGTACAGACTTTTTTCATTTGAAATAATGGAGTATGGGTTGATAATTTTGTGCATCTTTCCCCCTATTTAATTCATTTGATAACATCATACCATGACTTTGGGAATAAAATTTATAATGACCTTACCTTCTAATCTTAAAAAATTTACTAGTCCATTTACAACAATTTCCTCTATGCTTCATCCCATAATTTAAGCATAAAGGAAAGCTCATCTTCTTTTCTCTAAGGTTCTTAAAAATTTCCTTTGAAATCCATCTTAATTTTGTCATCAAGACCCATAGATTGATCAGTAACTCTAATGTTAATTTCCACCTTGTTAGAACATCAAAAAATATAGTTATAGATATTTATGTCTCCTATAGATAAAATCCTTTGGGTACTTAGTTTTATGCGTCTGAAGAATTGAACAACCTTAAAAATAATGTTAGATGATAATACTAAAAGCATACCTCACAGGTCTTCAACAGTTTTCTTTATAGGTACCACCAAATACATAATAATTTTACTTAAACTCAAGTAACTATATCTCTATACATGTATGAAGAATATGAATGTACTTATTGGAAAAAAATTCTTGAACTTGTCCCAATCCATGGAGTCAAATTCATCATAGTGCCTCGTATTCTTGATAATATTTAACCATTCATAGGCTTAACCTTCCAAATGGTAGATAACAAAATTTAATGTTTCATGTTCTAAACATATGAGAATTTAAAATATCTTTTTAGTTGTACTGATCCATATCTCAATAACTATAGGATTTGAGGATCCACCAATGGAAGGTATACTTTGACTCATGAAGAACTCAAAAGAATATTGTTTCCTCCTCTGTTCATTTTGAAGTTCATCATGACTCAAAGCTTGAGATTGATGAGTCTGCATATAAAGAAGTTTTTACATTATTGTTCCTATAGTGTTTGGATGCTCAGGAATAAAATCATTTCATTGTCTATCTCACTCAGTACTAACAATCTTCCTTTATGTCCAAACCATTGACTACAACTAAAAATAATATTATATGAAACAACAATCATTATGGGGAACCACATAATTGTTAAAAATTACTTATAATACATTCAAACCTCGACACATTATTCCTTAATCTATGGCACCAAAGGATTGTCATAGGTCATTCATAGTCATATTCTATTTAAATCCTTCATTGTGGTTTGTAAAGAGTATGTGAATATAGAAAGTATATCTCTTGGGATTGTCTAACCAGGTGTACATAAAGGCACATTGTCATGCACTAGGGGACAATAGAATTCAAATCAGTGCACACTAATCATATTTATTACACATAGGTACCTCTATATCAGTTCCACATCCATTTTTCGTATCCATACCAAGATGTAATTACATGGAAACCATTCTCTCTATCCTTTATCAAAATAACATGAAATTTTCTTATACATCGACTGATCCTTAGATATGTCCTGAGGGATTTCTGTATGGTTTACTCATCATAGATTCCAAATTATAACTACAAATATCGTTTAATAATACCTATATAAACCATGGATTATCATACATGTATATTATATCATATTTTATGAATATTCATTACATTACACAAACACCAGCATGAAAAACATATTAGTTTAGTGCGATTGGAAACTTATAAAAAAACACTAACTCGTGAGTGAGATACACCATCTCCCACTAGATTATTCATAAATATCACCCTTCTAATACATATCATACATAATACATTACCTTATAACCTGTGGAATGGAAACATAATAAAGGGTGTTCTCATTTTCCCAGTTCAGGTAAACAAGGGAGATAATTTAGCATAACATAAAAATAAGGGTATTGAAAGATGAGAATAACATTTTAAAAGCATAAACTACATATAAAAGATAATAATATTTTTCCATGGAATAACAATTTTAAGTAAACATTACATGAATCATGAGGGAATCATAGAACATGTGCCATGAGAGAAGAACAGGGGAATACAACATAGATCTGTGGCATACACATAAGCATTGAAAATAATTTCCATATTTGACCAGTCTTATTTCCTATTATATCATATTTAAATGGGTTTACTCCATAAACCATCATAGTATTCAACGTTCGCTCCCAAAACCATCACTCATGGAAACTTTTCCTAACGAAACTAAGTTCACTCCACATTACAGTAATGTATATCTCCTGAGATTTTAATATTTACCCAATGCATTGGAGGGAGATATAGGTCCCACCCGTATCATAATTAAAAACATAATTATATGTAACAAAAGTTCATAAAACATCCATAATATCATAAATAATGAAATAATATGGTTTTTATAAACATTTTATCATATCTTAACCTATAGAAAAGTTAGAGGACTCATAAGCATTTCAATATTTTATCATAGCATAACCCATTGAAAATGGATAGGGTTTCATTATAATTTTATCCGGGTATAACCCATTGAAAGGAAAAGGGTTTCATAAAAATCAGAAAATAAATATCATAAAACATTTATAGAAATAATAATAATGGTATCCTTGGATAATATCCATAGTATGGAATAGGTAACATCAACGGATGTCATCTTAGATAGAAAATGATTTTGATCTCTCATTTAACACAATTATTTTGAAAAATAAACTTTCAAATTTCAAAAATTATTTTTAAAACATAAAACATTTTTAAAATATTTTTCATTGAAAATAACCATTATTTTTTGAAATTATTCTTCTATTAACAAAATTTGTTTGACACCGATAAGTTTTTTCATGTCTTATATATTAAAAATTATATTTCATTCACATTTTTATTGAAATCTAAATAATAATTATTTTGGAAATGAAATTAATATTAATTTCAAAAAATAATTTAAAAATTAAAAATGGGAAAAAATATATTTTAAAAATAATAGCATAGTAATAAAATATTTTTGAAATTTATTTGGGAGAAGGTAGATATGTGACCGAATAGAGAAATAAATTTGAGATTTCTTAAAACCATTCTATAAATTATTTTATGTACACAATATTTTGGAAATGGTAATATTACTTTAAAATATTATAAATAATTATAGAAGAATAAAATTAATTAGTTTCTTGAGAGATGGATCCTAATATTTTATCATATGAAACATAATCATAAACAATCTCGATAAAAGATAATATTTTAACCAAAAAATCATCACTACTTTGGAATATTGTATCGTAATCCCTATGAAGTAATAAAAAATGGAATTTAAAATATGAGTTAATAAACATGCACCCAATACTAAAAATATGTGACACCAATCATAAACCATGGGAAAATATCATTGGAATGAAGAATAATCTTATATAATCAAACATTGGGATAAAACCCAATTATTACCCAGTATTATGTTTTTTAAACCCACATATGACCATTAATTATAATGTTATAAAATTTAATCATACCCTGGAATTAAGTTGTGAACAAAACCTATCATTTACACACATTATATCAATCTCAGGTAATTTAAAACTTGAATCGATTCATCAAATGTCTTTATAGAACCCCATCGATAAAATTATGATATAATATATATATATAAATAAATATGTTCAATATTAATTATTTCATTCATCATATCACAAAAATCCCCATTTAATGAAGTTTATTTTCAAATGGCATAACCAAAGATAAAATTAGTAAAATTTTTGGCTATAAAAATCATTCTAAAAAATAATTATATATTAAAATCACTAAAAAGATTATAATTAACTTGAATCCATAATAGATTAAACTTTTGTAGATATAGATGAAAATGGAACTAAAATTATATAAAGATATTTCAAAAATAAAGAAATTATCTTGGACATAATATTAAAAGTTATGAGTCGCATTCAGATAAAAGAATTTCTTAGAAAGTAGAAGGTAGGATTTAAAAAATATATATAATTTAAATAATCCTAAACAATTTATCTTTGGTATTCAATAAACTATAAGTGAATAAATGTGGAGTGGATTATAAAAATATTAATGTGATAATAAAATCCTTCTTAATATTCCTAAAATAACTTTACTGAAACTCATATAATAAAAAGAATAATAAATCTAAACTTTTAAAAGTATAAAATAGAATTAAAAATATTAAAAAATATATAACAAATTTTACAGTAAAATTAATAAAGGATAAGATTTTTTAAAATAATTAATATAGAAATGAAATATAAACAGTTTTTTGAAATAATGATAATTATCCATTAAAGCCTCATGTTTTTATGAATAAGTAATCAATTAAAGATAAATACTATGATGTAAAAATGTATATTTCATAGAGAAAAATATTAAAACCATATGAAAATTATTTTTTTAATATAATACACTTATAAATTTACAATCAAGGGAAAATATTTTTAATTTAATGAGAACAAAATTGAGTTGGTAACACTCTTAAGACATCTGTATCATTGGAATAAAAAACCCTTAAAAAGGATAAAATTATTAAACATATATAATTGATTTAAAATTTCTAATAAGTTTTATATACACTATATTAAATCAACAAGGCTCTTAATACAAAACATGTCTCAAAGAAGGAAATTTTGCGATGAGAAATCGTTACCACTTTGGCAATATTTAAATTATAAGGTATTGAAATAGGTAACATGATATATAATTATAACTCAAGTAAATGAAATACATTATATAGTGAAATGTATTCATGGGGAAGTATATACATCACATATTTAATGAATGTGTGGAATATAAATAATAGCTCATCGAATGAAAATTTTGATGATAAAACCATTACAAGTAACATATTTTTTAATTATGAATCATTTAAAAGGAATTTTATAATTAATAAAGTTAAATTAAAAAAAATAAGATAAATTATAATGTAATACAATTATGGTGTATAATATATCAAATTTATAAGAACAATGTTCAATAATATTGATCAGAACACAATGAATGGAAATTAAGTTATCATAAATCCCAAATACTTTTGAATTAACATAATTAAATGAATATTAAGGATGGGTAAAGAAGAGTCTTGTAACATTAATTAAATAAACATAAATAAATAAAAGATAAAAATTGGGGAGTAGCTACACTACATAAAATAATAGTGGATTCCTAATATTAAAACATTCCCTAATGAAAGGTAATTGAGATGAAAAAGCATTACCATGGATTCATATTTAGTCGGGTCCACCCTAACCTCATATTTAGTCAAAATAAATTTTTTAAATACATCACTAAGAACCATTTTCATGTATATTTTATTTTTTAGTGTCCATTTATTTTCATAACTCATCTATTATTTCTATAGTTTTTTATCCTCATCCACTTTTGGTTATTTAGTAAATTTCTCAAAAACTACTTCTATAAATAGACCATGGTCTATATAATTATAAAATAATTTCATAATCTACATAATGGCTCATGATAATGTGATATATTTTTTTGAAAAATAATTTAATTTTTTTAGGTAGGGTTCTTAAAAATGAAACTCATGACAAACTTGCTTTAGTAACTTTTAAAAAGAAAATTAGGTTTTCATAATAATGAGTTAAATATTAAAATTACCATTACACAACCAAAAAGAAATTATTTATATACTATTTTAATTTTTTTAACAAAATAATATTTATAACCTTTCATGAAACAAATTGATGAAAAATAATATTTGTCTATGATGGAGTCGGCAGTCTGTACAAAACAAGAATGGCGTTTTGAATTTTTTAATTTTTGGGGGGAAGGTAGAAAATGGTTATTACAAAACCTAAAGAAAATAAATAAAAAATGATATTTTATTAATTATGTTATTATTGGTATAATATATTTATAGGAGGTGGTATATGAAAATATTAAGAGAGCATAGTTAAGAGATTTACGTCATCCTTCAGATGTTTTATCTTAGACAACAAATTAGTATATATTAAATTAATTTTTTTTGTGAGGAAAACACTTATAGGATATGGGAGAGATAATTGAGAGGAAATTTGGGTAGAATTTTGATGAGTTAAAATTATTATGGTGTTTGGATAAGTGGGGTTGGGAAGGGTTCCTTTTTTAAGCGAGTAGGGTGAATATTTTCTATGTACTCATAACTTCTTTTCAATGTCACAACAATTTCAAATAAAAGTGTTTAAAAAGATGAAATTAATAGATAGTGGATAAATCATGGTCTATGAAATTATAATAATAAATAATTCTTGAGTTTTGAGATATTTTAGGCATTTTCACCTTAATTTATCATTTTATTATAATTTAGATTTACTATAATAACCCATTTTTAACTCGGTAAAATATTTTTATATCAAAAATTAAATGGGCCTAATAACCTAATCATAACATGAGGATAAAAAATTTGAAATTTTTTTTAAAATATTAGATTTATATGTGTAAAAAAATTTCATTTTAATAAAAGCATGATTAATGAAAAAAATCAATTTTTTGAAAGATTCATTTTTTATAAAAAAATAAATGAATTCACACTATAATCATTTATAGTATTGATTCACGTTATATTTAATAGTTTATAATTAATAATATAAGATATTTTGACATTAAAAGTATGAGAACCCTAAATATATGATTTTGGAAACAAAAATAAAATGAAAAAAAGTAAAATAATACTTTTATATAGGAATATAAATAACTTAGGTTTCAAAAACTCAAGAATAAATTTCTAAATTAAATTTAATTTTATAAAATATTCAATTTGAATTGTTGAAAACATATTTGGTTACTAACTTTTTTTACAAATTTTTTAATTAATAGATATATCTTACTAATGTCATAAAAGTTATGGTATCTGTAAAAAGTATATTTTTATACTATTTACCAAAAAATAAAATTTCTGGAAAAAACAAAAAAATCCTTATTATCTTATATTATAATTCTAAGTAAACAAATGAAGTAAAAAATTTTAAACTAAAATTCCAAAAATTTAGGAATTCAACTATTAAATGGAAATACAAAAATATAATGAAAAAGGTTTTTTACAGGAAAATGATTTATTAAATATTAACTAATATTCTTATTATTATTATTATTATTTAAATTTCTAATTAAGTTAGTTTTACACTAATAATAAAATAAAAATATAGTTTATCATCATTTAACAATAATATTTTTAATTCCATAAAATAATAATACAAAACATATAAATTTCATTTAAAAAAATACATTTTTAACATAAAATGATCATAATATTCATTTTCCTACAGTAATTTAATTTTATCAATGAATTAGTATTCAAAAATAATAAAAAAACCTTTAAAATTTGAATGAAAAATGTATATAATTCTTGTGATATTTAAATTATTTATTGCATTGATAATTATATGTTTATCTTAATATAACATTAAATTTAATAACTCTTCAAGATATCCACATAAGATATATGTTTTCGATAATAAATGGTAGTTGTTTTAATTTTAAATTTAGATATAATTTATCTTATAGTGATTTACACAAGACTGAAATTCTCTAACAAATGATTTCACTCAATATGTACTGATCGGTGTTTAGATTGAGCTAGTTCTAGGAAAACCCCTATAAATGATACCTCCTTTCGAAGATCGTACAAATGATTTCTATATGGAATAATTATAATACTTGATAACACTTATACTTTTTTATTAATTTTATAATATATTTACTTATATATAATATCTAATTTAACAGTTATTTTATAACTATCATATTTAAATTATTACATGGTTTGTTTCCATTCAGTGTTGTGTGTACAATAAGATATAATAATATTGAATTATTATATGTTAATGTTTGTTACAAATACTAGATGGAAATTAGTGGGATATTTATATTTTTAAAAATATATACTAGAAAATTAGTGCAACCCAATAAATTAAGAACAATAAGGGCTTGAATGTTAAAAAATATCTAGTCAATGTGCTGGATAGTGATTGGAAATAACTTACAAGTGTTTATTATAAATAAGTGGTCCTTATAGGTGTGTTCGTTTGTTTTAACTACTTTACTAAATTGATTATTAATAATAAATTTTAATTCAAGTCTTTATATCAACAATATCTTTTTGTGCACTGATGGGTTTCTCATTATATTTTAAAAATAATTATACAATGTTAAATTTATTTTGTAATAGTAGTGTCATATTTTCATCAAAACTTTTATTTTTTCTTTCTATTGATTTTCCTCATTCCATTTTCCTGTATCGTGGTAGATCAATATGTTTCATGTAATTATCATCAGATAAAATTATCAGGTTATTATATATGTCAAGGATTTTGAGTGTGTTTAAAGTTAAGAGTGTGGATATATTTTGTGTGATGAAAAATTAGTATTAGATATACTAGTTGTAATGTTTCCTCCAAGAACTAGTGTTAAAGAATTCTAATATGTTTTTTGTTGGTTATTTAAATAAGTTATTCTATGTGGGATTTTTATTTAGTGGATATAGTGTTATAAGAGTGATATGCAAGGTTGAATAGGTATACTAGGCTAGAATTTGGTTTTAAAATTTAACCTACAGAATAATAGAAATTTCAAAAAGATATTTTTTATTTTTTCGGGTCAAAATATAGTAATGATAGAGAAAAATTAGTACAATATTCTTAACTACAAGGTATTAAGATATTTTAAAATGATATTTTCATGATATGTTATTTTCAATATTATAGTGATATTATTATATGATAAGTTTATTTTTATACACACCACAATGTATGATAATCCTACAATAACAAACATGGTTCTTTTAATGCATAAAAACTTGAGTATGAATATGAATAAATTAAATTTAGTGGATAATGATATGTATTATTTCAATATAAGAAGAATTCAGTTATATTTTGTGAATATGTGTTTTGGGAGTGGTGTATAAGAATATATCTTATTGTCATTATTAACAGAGGTGTGGGATTTAATGGCTACCACTCGGAGTTGTACGTGTTGTAAGACTGAATTTGTGTTCATGGATTTCTTGGATCCGATTTTATATAAATATATTCATGAGGAAGATGTATATAATTCAATATGATTTCATATAATTCATAGGGTTGAGTTTGATTAACATAATTAAATATTTATAGGAAAATAAAAGGATTGAGAGGAAGAAGATATGGAAAATCAATAGGATTGGGTGTTGAATATCAGTTATGTGGGAATAAAGAACATCTGAAGAAATATTATTGATATTTGGGGGTAAACTGTAGATGTTTATTTGTAACTTCCATAACATTGAATTATAAAAATAGACTGTTATTAACTTTCAAATATCAATTGATGTCACGACCCATCCCATAGGGGCCAATATTGTGACTACCCCAAGACTACCTCCAATTGGATAGTGGCTAGTACCATGTAGGCACATACCATAAATGGGATGCAGTGGACTAAAGTACATGTACTCACACACACATCTTCAAGCTAAGAATTCTTAAATGTAAAGAAAACATGTTGTAAATAATATATGAAAACCATTATATCCCCCAATTATAGTGACATAGTTAATTTATTGTAAATTAAACATGTAAATAATACAAGCCCTCAAAAAGAGTTTTGAACACAGGTAAAACCTTGAAGTAAAGGTACTGGTATTGATTTTTGAAAAGTTTCAGGAGAACACCTCGGTCTGTCTGGTCTCACAAAGAACTGCCTTGGACTTTTCTGCCTTGGACTCCATTGAAAGGTCCATCATCTACACAAGACATGACATGTGTGGGAAAATCTTATATAGGGGTGATTACAACAATACTAAGCTGGAAACCTCAAAACCACAATAAAATCCAATAAAGCAATTCCATGAAGGTAGGACACAAAGGAATTCCACAAAGAAACGATGCACAGGAATAACACACAGGATTACTGCACAAGAATACCATATAGGAACACCACGCAGGATTAAAACATAGAAATACCACAAACTAATACCACTAACGATTACCACATAAGAATACCACAAAATATTACCACACTAGAATACCACACAAAAATACCATACAAGAATACCAAAAAGGAATACCACATTAGAATACAACACAGTGTTACCATATAGGAATACCACATATGATTACCACATTGGAATACCACATTGTAATACCACACAACAATACCATATAGGAATACTATATAGGAATACCACAAAGGATTATCACATAGGAATACCACAATAGATTACCACCAAATAATATACAGTCGTCTCTATATTGGTATATATCTAAATCACATATAAAAAGAATTTATAGATATACTCAATCCAATACATATAGTCTAGAAGAAATCCATAACACATTACCTAATATAGGATTTTACAGAAGCACACTCATTCTGGGAGAACTCACTCCTCCAGCCATGATATTATCAGACACTCACAATGAGGTCCTTCTCATTTGGGCCTTTCCCAAAGAGAATGTATTTTTAAAATAATACTATGATACCTAACGAGGGGATCCTTCCTAGACACCCTAGGGAATACCACTAACATTATTGGGATCCATTCGCAACATAGAGGATACTTCCCAAAAACACTAGGAATACCACTAACCATACTGGTGCAGCCAGATAGATGGAGGACCAACAACCTACCCTTGATGGTTATGTGGATTCTATAAGACTTCACAAGGGTTGATATAGGATCCACATTCAAGGACTCAGCCTCTAGTAGGGACTAAAATACAGTAATGGATATGTAATATTATACTGAACCATTGAAGAAATAACCAAGGGATCACTCTCCACCTATACTGGACCAAAATAAAAACCCATCACATCATCTAAAAACAATTATATCAATGTGAATGTGTCAACACTGTAGATATCTCAACCAAAATATGTACTGTTTGAATGTTATAGAAATTTGTAGTTTCAAAGGGGGTCACTAGGCCTATCAACCGACTGTGGTGGTCAATCAATCAGTGAAATACCTGAATTGGCCCACCCATGGTAGCCACAATCTAGCACCATGGTCGAAATTTTCCCAGCTACTATGGATGTGTGGCAGATAGATCTAGTGTGGCTCACATTTTATCACTACGGTCGACCATGTCCTGGAATCGTCCTGGTCACCTCGGGTCCAACTCGGGTCTAACCCATTCAGCATGACACACCTAGCCAGCCCGCCCAACATACCTTGGATCACTCCACCCATCCATCACCCATGTGGACCACTACTATCAGCCTCTCTGATACTGCTGTTAATCCCACATCGTCGCTGATCCCATGACATCGTCGATCCATGTCCATATCATAGCCACCGACTGAAACAACCATCTTTGGCCACATCACCGTATGCGGCTCCACCTTCGAATGCCCCCACTTACATAAGTCATCTGGGGTCCCTTTTTTGGACCATCATGCCTCAGACAATTCCTAAAAATCAAAAATATTCAAGATCTGATCTCCTTGGGTCCCATTCTATATAGATCTGGAACCCTCTGTCAATTTGCCTCCAATTAGTACATCTGATCGCGTTCATAGCCACCAGAAAATGTTGAGTCATTACCACAGGGATCAAAAAATGAAACATACGAAGAAGGATGTGAAAAAAACAACACCCAGATAAATAAACCTCGTCCTTTGTTCATGTCATCTTCAATTCATTCACATTAGAACGAATAATGGATAACCAAATAAGGAAACTCCCAAAATAATCCCCACATTTATAATCCATCTCGCAATGATAAAACATTGGATCAATAGGTTAGTTGATTGACCATCATTTATCATAATAATAAATAATAGGGAAACTGAAAAGAAACATCGTCCCTACCTTAATTCAGTTCTATCGTTATGTAGAATGATCATTGTGTCGAGTTCATTGACGATATCCGTCGAATCTAAGGCTGCTCTAATGGATCGATCCACGATCCACAACTTTGTGGTCCTTCAATGGAGATAATTATTCAGGGTCCCCGCCTAAAATTCCTTATAGATTCTAGAGTTATGCGGCTAACCTTGGAATTATGACATAAGGGTGTTTTCAAAGAAACAAGTCATTGCATCACAATGTTAATAAAATAATTAAAATATTTTATTCAAGTTACGTCCCACGACTGCATTTTCAAAAATGACGCATGTTGACTAAATTTATATTGCACCTAGGGAAAAAACACATTAAGAACTCAACAATGGTCTCAAAAATCCATTCGGAGTCCCTGTTCCGGTCTTATTGGATTTTAAAAATTAAAATAATTTAATTTAATTATTTTATTTATGATTATGTCCTTCGTGAATTTATCTATTAATGAACCACACAAACCAATATTAGGTCGCACCTTGGTTAAATCATCCAATATGATCTCAACGGTGCCATTATATTTTTATTCTAGGCAACCAGGTAAGATTTATTCAACATTTTCAGGAAAACCCTACATGTATGTTATTAAAGTTCTAGTAATTTTCAAACAATTGTTTCATGAAAATAGAGTCTCATAATTGCACACCTTCTCAACAACTGGTCTTAAAATCAATCCATTAATATCTAAAAATAGTAAATGTAAAATCTGATATTTTATATTCTCCACACCTAGGGTATTTACATCCCTCAAAGATAAAACAAGGGAAAATAAAACATATGAGAGTACATAGAATGAATCTGAGCCTCCTTCTCCTATTTGATCTCCTAGAGATTCCCATGATTCCATAAGACAGACATCAAGGGAATTAATCACCCTTTAAATATCCTCTCTTATTTATCCTTGATCTTTATCTAGTACTCAGCAAAATTATCACCATCCTCGATGTCTAACTCACCCAAGTCGATGACGTGAGATGGGTCATGCACATATCTACTCAGTTGTGAAATATGAAAGATGTCGTGTACCTGGTATATTAGTGGTGGTAGAGCCAAGAAATACACCACATTTCCAACTTTATGTGGAATATGTAAAGAGCTAATGAATCGTAGAGATATCTAGAAAGTGGCCTAACTTATTGAGTTAGTAAATGATCACCCAAATTTCATTGTTTCCCCTTTACATATATGGTAAACCTATCACAATGTCCTTCAATATCTCATCCCAGTCCCATTATGGAACCTCAAGTGCTAGAGAAAAACCCGATGGAACCTGGTTTTCATACTTCACCTAATGACAAGCAAGGAACCAGGATATAAGTTCTCTAAATCCTTTCATCATCCTCATCCACAAAAATTGGTTTCAGAGGTCCTGATACATCTTTTCCATAGCTGGATGTACCGCCAAAGGGTATTTATGAAACTCCCTTATAACCTCCTCCTGTAATACAAATAGAACCACTCTGTGTGCTCTAAAAAGAACAGTGTGTCCACAACTATTCAAATATCCATCACAAGAACACCCCATGGATATATAATCATGCATGGTTTCATAGTTGGCATCTCTAAGTTGTGCCTCCTAAGCTTATTGTAAGATTCGATTGGTGAAAAAAATCTAATGGGGTTCAATATTTCCATCTCTCTCCCCAAAGGATAACTACAATGAGACCGGATACTCAAACACCTCATTTAGAAACTACAATCTAGATCTACATATGAGAGAATCTACCACTATGTTCCCATTCCCAGAAGTATAGACAATCTCTAAGTCATATTTCTAGAGGGACTCTATCCAATAACCTTGTCTCAACATTCAATAAATCTATTGTAACTCCATGACTACTATGGAAAACTTAGGACTCATAACTTTCACTTCGTCGAGGGTTAGTCTAGCCAATTGATGAATAATCAACTACACAATCCTATGAGTGAGTCCATCATGTGTTTCCTAGGTTTCTATTTCCCCAATAAAGAAAACCTCATTCCACCACAGTAGAAACACCACACACTTCTCCTTAACCAGTCAATCATACATGAATAGGGGATAACTAATCCATACTAATAATGAAATCGTAATGCATCTATTCCCCTACTAAGATATCGCAACCAAAACTCTTTCCTACAAGATTCTGGTCACACTATTGGAACCATTGTGTGGTCATCCAATATTCTTCAGTAGGGGACTACAAGCATACAGGGTGAGTAAACAGTTCAACAGTAATCATTGAGCCTTTACCAATATCGTTTTTATGAATTTAATGACTAGAACCTATGTCTATAATTAAGGAAGCTAAATTAGAAAGGATATATATCATACCTAAAATCAATCATATAGCCCCTAGAACAAATTCCTCAACTGCATGGAGTTATACCCTCCCTTTTCCTCCAGCACCCTGTTCCAGGTGTGGACCACCGGTGGGTGGTGGTGGTAACATGCCAAAACATCAACCACCTCCTTCTACTCTTCTAGGTCCTCTACCATATCTTCCACTATTTAGATCTATATGCTCTTATTTTTGTGTCTACCTCAGTGTTCTATCTACTCTCTCCCTGTCACTAGGACAATGGGTTGGAAAATCTCAGGCAATATGTCTATTACCATCACCTGAATTGCACCGCCTCTCTTTTGGATAACTAGACCCACCATGTGAGACTTAAACTACAAATCATCTATGTTGGGAACTCCTCTAAGAACTTCTTAATAGACCATTTCCTCGATACTGATATTGGATACTTTCTTCTGAGGTATATACTCTTTCTTTCCCACTATTGAAAATAACTGGTTGTATTTTCTTATCCAAAAAAGTTTGGACCACAAAAGATATATCAAGAACCCCATCATAAGTTATAATTATCATTGGGATAACATAGGCTAAGATCTACCTATAAATACCTCACTCTAAGGTTCAAACACAGAAGTACATATCATTTTTCATATCCATCAAGTACCTGGAGAGGATGGTATGCCACGATAAATACTCAAATAATGACACGTCATTCTTCTGGTGCTGTAAAAGCTCATGGATATTCACATCCCTTAGCTTATAAGGTGAGAACTCTTCTCAAAAAAGGTTTTCAAACTTTATACATGGTAGATTCGCCTCATCATAATATCAGGTAACCAAACCCTATGATCACCCTACTAAGCTATGTATAAGGCTTGTTTCCAATACCACCATCTGATCTGCTGGTGTCCTGAAAATATGGAAAACCCAAGTCATTGCCACAATATTTTCCTTAGATTCCGATTTGTTGGGATCACCTCAGAACCTAAGGGGTCTCTACTACTAATACTCCTGAATGCACTCAGGCTACGCTACTAATCCACTAGTATTTCGGGTATCATGTGCTACTCTACAGGTTGTGGTATTGCTGGTGCACCACATAGAGGTTCTATATCTGGTAAAAATCCTTGAATCAAGGCCTCTTCACCCAGAATATCATCATCGTGATCATGTAGTGGAATTCAAGATGGTTGTATTCATGGAGACATCATGATATAAAACGAGATGTACCATGATCAACAATTTATATCTGGAGATTTGACTAAATATGGACATAGAAAACACAACCATTCTTATATGATGCATGTAGCATTTCTTTCCCTACAACCATACTTTTTATATACCCGTTCAAAAATTACATAACCAGAGTTAGGGTGTATGGATACGTTTGTCACCTCACCAACACTAGAGTCCCTATCCTGAAATACAAATTTGAAACACTTAACACAATTCCTCATACCAACATCACAGACTCCCATTCATATAGGAGAACTGATATCCTCTGATACCACATTGTCCCAACCATACCATAGGGGCATGTGTGGTGACTACCACAAGCTAGCCTGAAATAGGCATGGGGCTAGTGACTAGCACCGAGTAAGGATATCCCCAAAATGGGAGGCATTTGTCAAAATTACATGTACACACACAAACATCTCCAAGCCAAAAATTCTTATATGTAAAAAACACATCTAAATAATGCATTCAAACCACTATATCTCACCACCAAAGTACAATAGTAAAAGTAATGGAATGTAAGTAGGACCAGAATACAAGGCCACAAAGAAGAGTCTATAACATTAGTCCAAACATAAATTAAATACGTAGTGATTATTGTCTGAAAAGACGGAGGAACAAACTTTGGTCTCTCCAGACTCACAAAGAACTGACTTATCCTCTCCTTCTTAGGACTCTATTTAATGACAGATCATCTTCACCCGACATGATACATGCGGGCGAATCCCATATAGGGGTGAGTATAACAATACTCGGTAGGAAACCTATAAACAACAATGAAACCCCACAAAGGAATACAATGAAGGAATACCACAATGGAATACCATAAAAGAATATCAAAAATTAATTCCACACAACTATGGCTCACATGATTATAACACAGAAATACCACACTGGAATACCACACAGGATTACCACATAGGATAACCTTATAGGAATACCACATCGGATTACCTCACATAAATACCACATAGGAATACCATAAAATATTACAACACAGAAATACCACATAGAATTACCATAATGGATTACCCCACAAGATCACCAAACATTAATTCCAGACAGGAATACCACATCTGATTACCACATTGGATTACAACATACGATTACCAGATAAGAATTCCACAAATGAATATCACATAAGATTACCACATCGGAATGCAATATAGGAATAACATAAAGTATTACCACACAATAATACCACATAGTATTAAAACATTTGAATACCACAAAAGAATACTACACAGTATTACCACATAATAATACCACAAAGAAATACCATAGAGGATTACGACACATTAATACCACATTGGATTACTACCAATGATTAACAAATATTAATAGACATTCATCTCTACATAGGTATTTGTATAAAGAACATATAACAATAATATAATGGTATACTCAATCCAATACCCACAATATTCAGGTGATCCATAACTAACTCCCTACTATTAAATTATTCTCAAAGAGTTCTCATTCTGGGAGAACTCACTCCTTGAACCATGGTACAATCGGAGACACTCACAGAAAGGTCTAAATCATTTGGGCCCCACCCAAAGATAGTGTATTGGTCAAAAAATATTATGATGCATAGATAGGGGATCCTCCTTATACACACTAGGGAATAACAATAACCCTATCTGGATCAATTCACAATGTAGAGGATCCTTCCCAGAAACACCAAGGAATAAATCTAACCCTACTTATGTGGCCCACAAGATAGAGGACATGCACCCTTCTATTGGTGGTTACATTGTTTCCAAAAAACATTACTAGGGTGATATAGTATTTAAACTCCATTCCCATAGAGGTATACCATACTCTATCTGGGACTCGACCACTAGAGGGGACTACAATCCAATAATGCGGATGGTATGTCGTACTAAAACCATAAGGATAGAACCAAGGATACTCCTTCCACCAATACTAGTCCAAAATAAAAAAATAACCACATCATCTCAAAAGGATCATGTCAATGTCAAGGTTTCTACACCATAGATGGCTCATCAAAAGAACGTACCATTTGAATGTTATGGTAGTTCAAAGTTCTAAGGGGGGTCATTGGGCCTGTGGACTGACTGCATAGTCTGTCCACCAACCATTGATGTCCACCACCTGGATCAACATCCATGTGACTACCAAATTTAACCTCCCTAGTCGATCTTCCCCTAACTATTATGGATGCACGGTATATGGAGCTAATATAGCTCACGGTCGACCGCAACATTCCACCATGGCCCAGATCTGGCATAGTCACCTTGGGTCCGATCGGGGTCGAACCCATTTAAACCAACCTGCCTAGTGCTGCCAACTCCTCTAAGCCTGATTCACTCTACTTGGTCCCACTCCTCTCAGTCCTACTCCCCTCAACATGTTCCCCATGAGGCCCACCTCCACTGGCCCCGTTGGCATCACCGCAGCTGATCCTGCACCACAACCACCATACAATGTTTCTACCTCTGCATCCTCATCATGCATTGATCCATGTCCCAATCACCACCACTGCCTTACATGGATGCCAATGGTCATGACTATGGTGATCCTGCTTTGAAGAACGTGAAGGAAAGGGGCGGATAAAAAAGAACAAATAACACCCCAAGTATTGAACCTTGCCCTTTGTTTGTGTCGGCCTCAACTCGTTCTCGTTAGAATGAAGAATAAAGAACCAAATCAAGAAACTCCCAAAAATAATCTCTGCATTTATATACTTTCTCGTAATGATTAAACCACAAATAAATATGTTAGTGGATTGACCCACATTCATCATGGAAACTAAGAATGGGGAGACTATAATGAAACCACTTCCTTAACATAAATCTATTAGATCGTCAATAAAGAACGATCAATGTCTCATGTTTTTTGCTGAGATACATTGAATCCTATGTTGCACAGATTGAACGATCCATGAACAACACCTTCATTATCATTCATTCGAGATAATTCTATAGGGTTCTCTTCCAAAATCCTCGAATGATTCTAGAGTTATGTAGATATCCCTATAATTATAAGATAATGATTTTTTAAAAGAAACAATTCATTGTGTCGTTGCATCGATAAAATATTTAAATTATTTTATTCCAATTACGCCCCATGATAACCTTTTCGAAAATGGCCCAAGATGACTAAAGTAAAGTTGTTAATAGGAAAAACAACATTAAGAACACAATAGTGGCCTTATATTTCTAATTCGAGTCAACGTTAAGGAGTTATTAAGATATGACACATAAATTAATTTTATTTTATTATTTTATTTTCAGTTATGTCCTAAGTGACTTTTTCTATAGATGACATGTGTCAACCATTTTTAGGACATTCCTAGGGTAAGGTATCCATTTTGATCTCAATGGTGCCCTCATATTTCTGTTCTAGACACTTTTTTATCTTTATTCCATTTTTTCATGAAAACAACTTTTGTGCTCTTTTAAATGTGTTATATTTTTCAAACAATTGTTCTAGGAACCCCAGGACTTAGAATCACATGACGTCTCAATGAATTGTCACAAAATCAATCCATATAATATTTAAAAATAGAATATAGAAAATAAGAGACGTTACAATTGAGGTAATATATAATTTACTAGTGATCACCATTTTACTCTATATTTTGGAGAGGGTGTTTGATAATTTATGTGCCCAATAATTTCTATACAGTTTATCCTATGGATAATTATGCTCTTAAAATTTAAATAAAACACTATGCAGATGTCCCGATATTTAGTAATTCATTTATGAAGTTTCAAATAGTTATCCACATGTTGGTATCAAGAATAAATCATATTTTGGTAAGCTAACTAGATTAAACATGGGTTTTTAGCATTACTGTGTGGTGCGTATAAAATCACAACTATTGTCATAGTGGTATATAAATGGGTGAAATATGGAACATTATATATGATGTAGAATATGTGATGAATCATAGTTATGGAATTTCCATCATAGTCAAATGAGCGAGACCGATATAAAATCATTGGATGCTATATGAGAACAAAAAATTGGGCATATAGACTAAAAAATGTGAATTATGTATCTATAGAAAGTGAAAGTAAGTAACTTTTATATAAAATTATAGATGACTAATCATTGGATGAAATAGCTTATGCATATTATGGTATAGGGATAAACATTGGAATATGCTTATAGTTGATCACTATAAAGTGGCAACTCCATCAATGATACTATATAGAAAGTATGCATGTTCTTTCTAAAGCATACAAATAAATCCTTAAAAAAATTTATCAAGTATATTGAAATGCTATAAATTGATATTGGATTAAAATATAAATTGTTGACATCTATCAATGTTTTCGGTTATGTCAGTAATTAATTAGTGAATTTTGTTGAAGAAGGGGATTAGGTTTGGGAAGACAATACCAAGGTCCCCATATTAGAATAAGGCAATAGAATGGATGAACAAGGTAATAAATGAAATAGACCCAAGCATGTGACTGCATTATCCTTTTCCTAAATATTTTTATGTAGAAGAATAAAATTTCAACCCATATATGATCAAACAATGTCTATATATACCAATGGGGAATGATCCACATGTGAAAACATGGATTGATAAGATTATGGATGTATTAAAGAAAAATTTATGTGGACGTATTGCTGATATCCCTGCCTATTATATTGAAGGGGACAAGTTAAGTGTTAATTACCTAACATGCTATAACATTCATGGTGTTGTAAGTTCTTTATAGGTTATTCTAGTTTATAATTTATGATCACGAGACTAAAAAACAATACACAACAAAAAAATATGTTTATGAATGCAATCCGAATGGGTTGGCCCATAGATAAAAGAGAAAGATAGGATTGAATTCAATATCTAATACCTATAGTCTATAATATATAGAAAATATAAATATACTTTGAATGTAATTTTAGAATAATTAATAATAAATAAAAAACCATACCATGTATAGAAATTTGATTTTAGGTATTGGTTATGTAGAAAGATAATGTTTTAAAAAATATGTTATTAGAATTAGTTTTATGATATCTCTTTGGTGTGGGTGATCACCCTCTCGTGGTCACACTATCCCCCCTTATTATGTTCAAATACATTAGTTTATTAGAAAGATATGTAACCCAAAACCATATTTAAACATAGAACCATACTAACCCAATACTCTTCGAGAAGGCCTGGGGCATTATAATCACATTAAAATAATACCTCATCACACATCATATACATTGTCTATGAATGGATGAAAAAATATGCTACTTAAAAGAAGTAAATTAGATAAAAAAACCCTACTTGAATTAGCTATAAACTAGAAACTCGATACTTGCAATTCCCACTGAAAATAATGTTTTAAATAATGAATTCTACTCCCCCTACTAGTTTTCATTAACTGGCAATGGATACTACAGACTAAGGCACCCGAATTGGTATGTAGTAAGCATCAATGTGTGTTCCCAATCATTAAGGTTTTGAAACTGGGGTTTGGGCATCAGTAACATAACTCAAAAATGGATTTCCAAATAAATATATGAAAAAAATTATTTGTCAAAATACAACATAACAATCCAAATACAAGAAAAAATCCAATAAAGGCACAATAGTGCATCAAACATACATATAAAATAGATGAGATCGGAATCCAAACTACTATACAAGAAGGTTAAGGTACTATAATAATGGATCAATATAAAACCAAAATAAAACTACCCATATGTATATTAGGTGAGATTAAACCACACAAAATGTCACCTCCATCACCCAAGCATCACTATCATGAGTATCCACCACCTTTGAGTGATGGATTACTTTCACATATGAGTGGTAAAGGTTATGTGGTTTACTATAATGCATATGGGATATTAGTTGGGTGTAACACCATAATATTTTATGAATAAATAAATAAATTTTGTTTTGTTTGATAACATATATTATATGCAACACTGAGTTTTGATGAAACCTGAAATATAACTAAAATCTTATTATTTAATAAGATAGTAATCGCCTAGATGTTGGAATGGTGGTTTTGAATATGATTAAACAAATTATGAAAATATAATTTTTATAAATGTATATAAAATGATTTCCTTGGTGGACAACTAATTAGAAATGGAATTTAAAAAACATTTGAATATAAAGAAAATCCTTTTTCGAAAACTATTTTTATGTAGATGCACATATTTTATCTCAATAAATTAAATTATTTACTCATGGTGGGTTATTTTATTTATATTTATATATTATATATTCAAAAAAAATCACCATATATATAATCTATATATATTATAATAAAAACTATAATTTAACACTTAAAACTGTATTTTTTTCTTCTAAAATGATTTTTGACGATTTAGTGAACTTATTTTTAAATTAATACTTTTAAAATTTTATAGTATTAATTTCATTAAATAATATTAATTTTTAAAATAATAATTTTATATTTATCTTGGTGTAATTTTATATTATTTTTTGAGAAAAGAAATTTTTTAATTAATAGTGAAAATACTATTTTTTAACTACACAATCATTAAAAGAATTTTGAAGATAAATTTTATTCTAAAATGGTCTTAAAAGTAAAATTTTTCGAAATATATATATATATATTTCCAATTTAGGTCACTATAATCAATTTTTTATTTAGTTTTCGATTTTAAAAATTTTAATACTTTTCAATATTTTTTCTTTAGAAAACCCCTTTCTATTGACATATTCGGGGTTAATTTTAAAATAAAATTTTCAAATTATGTGTAAGGAATTTTTAAAAATTGATTTCATATTTGGAATAATGGTATTGTATATTAAAGAATAAGTTCAAATTCTTTTTTTGTTTAAATTAGTTGTAAAAACAACAAAAATTTATTATCATAGTAAAGGTTGAACGAGTTCTTTTTTATGGGGGGTTGAAATAAAATGGCCTAAAAACTTATCGAAATACAATTATGTAGATATATTTACACCTTATAAGTTATATATTTTGATAATAGATCATTTTTTAGATTTTGGGCATGTGAAAAATGTAGGTAAACTTTATTGTTTTCATAAATTATATGTGTGTCCTCTCTCTCACTTATAAAAGGAAACCCTATCTCCTCCCCTACTCACACATAAAAACCTGTTTGGTTTGGAAAATAACTATATAAATATATTTATTAAATCCATACCCACAACCTATATTCCTTTTCTAGATAAAAAATCCATCCTATGAAGTAATTCGGTCAAACTTAAAGAGTATTTCTTATGAATTGGCAATGTTTTAATCTCGGAATTTTTATATACTTCTTCTTCTAAATCTTGAAAATACTCATAAAATTGTTTGATATAATAAAACCTATAGAAAAAATATATTTATATGATATTATTTCAATGGTATAACTTATGTACATGTCCTCGTTCATTAAATATTAAATAAAATCATCGATCATTTGTACGAAGAAATATCACCTCGCGAGTTGATGTTATTTATTTTCCACCACTGCCTTTCATGGTTGGATATAATCATGGATTTAATATTTATATATTGTTATTAGGATATTTTATTAAATAAATATTTATAATACAACATCTACCTTCTAACCACCAAACCCATTGTAAAATAATAACTTCGATTGTGTGCACGACAAACAACCGCCTTGTGAATCGAGGTGATGTGTTTTTTTATTTTAATTGGATGTAAATAATGATAGATTAAATAAATGTAATTTGTATTTTAGAATAAATATACTTATATAATTATTATATCACATTTACTTTCTTACTCACGATTTCATAGGGAATATGATAATATTTTTTGTGTATATCGCGGACTACCGCCTCACGAAGCGGTGGGATTCCATTTTCACTAATTATTTTTATGGAAGGTAATAAAGAAATATTTAATGAATATATGTTATATAAATTTAATAATAATCAATATTTAATTTTAAATAATTACATACCGTCATTTTATTTCATTCATTGAGAAAATGGAATGAGTGTTCATATGTATGTATAACTTATCGTCTCCATGAAAAATGGAGTACATTTTTCAATCAATAACTTTTATGGATTACTATAAATACATATATCATTAATATAAATGATATTTATATCATGTTTAAAAATTTTCATATGATAAAACCATAATAAAACTATTTTCACCGAAAATAATAATTCAAAATATTTAATAAATAAAAAGCAGTTATTACCCGAAACATGATTTTAAGAAGAAATTATTCATAAATGTGTAATATAATGTCATAAGTAAATAATATATGGTATTATATATATAATAATTTTGTTATATATTTATAATAAAATTGTATTTTTTATACATGACATTCCAATGTCTATAAAGGAAGTAAGGACTTATGGTAAGGGGTTTCTAGTCACTCTGTTTTATAAATGTTTTAAAATGAATCTCCATGTTATTTTCAAAACAACACATGTTTGGATTTACTTGAAAATGAGAACGGACTATTTTGTTTAACATGTATGATATTTTTCATTATCATTACCACTCAATGTTTTAATGATTCATTATATAATTAAAATTTTATTTTAACATAAATATATATTGAAAATGTTTTATGGTTTAAAGAAGCTCATTTAAAATTGTAAAGATTATTTTTAACAATAAATGTTTTAAATGAAATTTGAAGAATCCCTTATAACATTTAAATTTAATTTTTAGGGAAAAGTATTTCCAAAAAAATTATGAATTTATAGTACTAAAAAATTTATTTTCAAATTAATTTTATTTTCCTTAAGATATGTTATAAGATATTTTTAGTTGAAATTAATTTTTCATCAAAGATGAAATATTTTTATGTTACATAATATTTAAAAGGTATATTATCCTATGAAAACATATTTATTATTTCACTATATGGAGTATGTTTATTTAGTAATTATTTTTATGAAACCCCTTTATTTTCCCTTGGTTATTCCATGATAAATGTTTTATGAAACCCATTTCATTTAGTGGGTTTTGATAATATGGATGTTTTATAAATCCCATTTATTTTCATGGGTTTTGTTATAATGAATATTCGATGATCTTATAGAACACATTTTTATGATTATTATTATGTGACGGGTGGTACATATATCTCCCTCTAATGCATTAGGTAAATATTCAAATCTAATGATATAAATAAGAATGGAATAGTGAGTGAAACTAGTTTGGTAAGGGAATTTATCCACTATGATAATCTTGGAAGTGAATATTGACTATTATGATGGTGTGGGGAGTGAACCCATTACACTATGATATCATTTTAAGTAATCCTTTAATTCCATGGAAATGATTTTGTAATATTATATGTATGCCAAAAAACTATTTAATATGAAAATTTTATGGTATGAAGGCTTCTTATCATTGATTACTTTATGATTAATATCTTATGATATTACATTATTTATGTCGTGAATGACTTTTATGATCTATGATATGTAGGTTATAATTTTCTAACTAAATTCTTATGTTATCATAATCTTATGCTCATGTTATATTTATTTCTCCCTTGGTTACCCTTACAAAGTATCTAATACCACACATTATTACATTTATTTCTCTTGGATATAAATAAAGGTAATATGTATGATTTGTCTAAGAAGGGTTCTAGTTAGGATGAACTTAGTGGGAGATGACATAACTAACTTATGGACAATTTGTTTACATGTCCATGTTTCCAAAGGAACAATAAATAAAATATTCTAACATATAATGTTATGTTATGTAATTAATATTCATTTATAATGATATAATATTTATTCATGAGAAGTTTGTGTGATTACATAGAGTGTGTTATTATGCATGTTGATCAAATGGTCATTTATGGATCTCACCGATTATTGCAATAAAAAATGAATTAATAAACCCATGAAATAAAATTTTTATTTATTATTCATTCCATTATGAGTTATCACCATTATGTTTTTTTGAATGATTCATAATCAATTAATATTGTAAAAGTTTTATCTATATCATATTTATCAATGACCAGAACCATCGAGAGAAATGATGGGTGAAATATAATCAGTGATTAATTTTTGAAATAACTAGCATTTGATGAAAAGGGAATTCGGTTTCTAATTCCATTAGTATTATGTTTCCCTCTCATGACCTTATGGAGTCTAGTAATGAATGATATTTAATGGTACTATTTTCTCAGATTCACCTAAATGCGAATGAGGAAGATAAGAGTGTGAATATTTCTAGTATTTAGTTGAATCCTTCTCATATCAGGCTCATTTACCCTGAGAAATAAATGGATTGTGAGTTAAAATACATTCAACAGACTATATATGGTGGTGATGCAATTGTAAAAGATTCACTATCTCAAAAAGGAACGTATTTATTTTAAAAACTATTGTATGGTCCCTGTAACGATGAGAAAATATGTAATGGTTAATTTCTATAGATATTAGTGGGTTATTAATCTTGAGGCCAAAAATATGTAATAAGATATTAAAAATTAGTATTGCTGATAAGGAATGAGGTGTGACATAGTAGATTTAGTGTCTCTAGGATATACTTGTTAATATATAAATGTCAAACTATGTAAATCCTCTAGTTGTCCTTACCGTCTCCTTACACCCACTAGAAAGATGGAGGAGATTCCTATGAACATCATCATTTTTTTCATACAACTTATTTATGTAATATTATATGGTTTATAGTTAATATACTAACCAAGTTATCCCATTTCATTAATATTTAATTACACAACTATTGTGAATGGGCATGGTAAGTTTTATGTGAAATAGATCCTGAGGTTACATGGGTATATTCTGATATTATTTATAATTTAAATACCTAGTTAAACATAAATTATATAAATTCCATTAATAGGTGATGGGAACCATTCAGATGGGTAGTATAACTAATCATCCTAAGATATACTATTATATGGAATGATCAATTTTGATCTTGAATGATATTCTTTATGTATGTGTCATGTACTTAAAATGGTCATGGGATATCCATATTGATCTTGTTTAATTCATCAATAATAATTGTGATCAGTATTTAATTAATATTGATATTTTGAAGGATCTATATGTTTGACCATGTTATCCTCCTCTCTATAGGAAAAAACGTTTGTGAGACAACTCTTATAAGGATGAGTGTTATGCATGAGATAACTATATTGGTTCAAACCATCCCACAATGACTATACACTACTTAGAGTCATCTTATGTCTTAATTGGAGCATCTATGTTGTCCCTTGGAATTCCCAATTCATAATTGATTATTTTCACTGATTTGTGCATGATTGGGTCACCATGTGCTATGGAAGTAGGGGGAGCTTACTCCAATGCATTTTGGATCATTCAAAATTATTGAGATAATTGGGGGAGTTTAAAATTTATTATTGTTTCCTCCCAAAATAAAATTAATTGAAAATATATACCATGTTTTCAAAAAAATTAAAGTTATATTTGAACCCCTCTCATGTTTCTAATTGGAAATAACTCGAATTTGAGCATGTCATACAAATGAATGAGGAACTGATTCAAATTATAGACTGATAGGAGAAAATATTATTTGTTAAATCTATTTTATTGGTCTAATTATTCTTAAAAATCTGAGAAAAATTCACTAGTATTAGGAGAGAGATTCTTATATGAAGAAGTAGTGGCCACATATATTTCTTGATTATACATCAGGTTGATTTTATTAGGGAATAAAGTTATATGGCGGAGAGATTTTTCACACCCATTATTTCATTTATAAATATGTATCTCCTCTTTAACGGAAGGACTTTTTATTTTTTTTATGGAGTTTTTACTTTTGATATTCTTTTTTAGATAAATTGGGCATTCACATGGCTATCACCCAGTTTAATGTAGTCAAGCACCAACCGTGAAATAGTTATATAACTTTTGATAGTGCTGTTTTTCATGGTTTGTATAAATTTTACAAAACCATGTGTCTAACTATATAGCTGCACAGATAAAGTAGTGGTGATCCATAGAGTTGGCACATTATTATTAAAATCATGCATATTAACTAATTGGTTTACCCATAAATTTAAAAATATGAATGTACTTTTATTTCCATTTTCATTTTAACCCTCCTTTTATCATATTCCTCCCCCTTGATTTCTCTATCCCCTTATGAATGATATCCTCCTCCCATTTACTCTTGGATTATATTTTTGTTAGATTCTCTCCATGATACTTTTAGAAAACATAAAATACATGAATTTATTAGTGAAAAACGTAACGCAAAACTATATCTAAATATTGGATTAAAAAATACACTGGTCATGGACAAAGTCTATGTCCCAATAATCGCATTAAAAAACACCTCCTTAATCATCTCATTTAATGATCTTAGATGGAAGAACAAGAAATATATTTGGAAGAAGAAAGAAAAATGAAAAATGATAACATTAATTAACCATTAAACAGTAACTCACTATATAAAATTCCCCTTCAAATCAAGAAATCATAAAAACACTTTATCTTGATCTTTATTTGAGAGTGTTTAAAAAAACCTACAACAAGTTTAATTATTGGACAAAAAAACAACATCAGTGAACTCCTTATTCATTACTATATACTCTCTCCAATAATAGTGGATATATACATTATTATATGTAAAGAATCCCCAAGGGTTTAAATTCAACTTTCAAAAATTATTTTCTACATTCATTCTTGAATTCACATTGTCAATCCTATATAAAATCTTATAACTATTTTATAATGATCGGGTTTATTAAATTCCGTAGACCAAACCTACCAAGACATGAGAATAGATTCACAGTATCAGAGAAACCCCTACCAATGTATCTCCCTCTTTATGCACTGGTGCAATGTGAAGAAAACTCCCCAAAACAAAGATATCTTCAAACTTTGGAAAAGCCATTTACTCTTCTAGATTATAATGAAACATATGGACTCATCAAAAAACACTTATAAAATCTGTAACCTCCATATGTAATGAAACAGTTAATAATGGAATGAAGTTAACTTCTTTTCTTGTAAAATGAAATTAAAGTTACACATTTCCAATTACCAATACACTACTTATGTTTTCATCCCTATGATGTTTTGGGGTGTAAGCTTCTCAAACTAAGAATTGACACCTCATTTGTATCATCTTATATTATTAAGTATTATTATCTTACAAACTACTTCTCGGTAGGGAAACCTCATCTATCATAAGAATCACATTTAAAATTCATGGATCTTTTATTCTATCCTTATTCACATAGGTTAGCTTCAAGATCATTATTTTCCATCATCTATAATACAATAGTGATCAAAAGTATCATATTGGCCTAACTTGATCTGAATCTAATCATTTAGGGTGAATCAGTGAAAAATAGGGTATTGAATATCCAATCCTAATGCTCCTATAATTTAGTCATGGTAGTTTATGGAATGATGCTAGTGTAGTACAAAGAGAAAAGAATGATATTATGAACATGAACACTATCATGACTATGAATATGATGGAAAAAATATAATTACTAATATCTATACACGTATTTATGTTTATGTGCATAGTACGCATATTAATCCCAATCCTATATTAAATATCTCTTTATTTAGAGGCTTCTTGATTAACCCAGAAATATTAGATATTCCACATATGAGAACATCTAGTCCTACCATAACTATCCCTTGTGAAAACTTCCACCCTCTGCTAGCACACTATTACTCTCGATATTTCCAATCATGTTGTGGTCGATTTTTCTGGTTTTATTACAAGAATCAAGTTTAAGCTCCATTTATGTAGCTAGGTTGGAAATTTTTTTGTAATATTATATTTTTCCACAATGTATTTTTCAAGAAAAAGCATCCAAACTTATTCATATTTATATAAATTCTAGTATAACAAATTCCATTCTATGTGTAATACAAATAAACATTAGAAAATTAATATGAACATGAATAGAGAAAAGTAATTAATTTGCAAAAATAAATAAATAAATTTAATATTAAAATTACATGTATGATATTGAGCTATAAACCCCTCCCCCAATATAATTTATTTTCCTTAAACATATAATCTCAACATATAATAAATAAATACCATAATACAAATATTAAATCATCATAGTCAATAAAATCAAGTAATTTTAAAGATATTTTTTTTGTCAAGAATAACATAAAGGAATATTTTTATTTCCAAACTATTCAAGGGAACTAAAATCAACATTGTATTTTACTTTTACACTTTTTAAATGACCATGCTCATCCTATCCACTAATAATATTTCCAAATTAATCCTCACTATGTATTCTAATTTTACTCGAACTCTCCATTAATTATTTTTATATCACCAATCAAGGAATTTATTTACTAGAGTTATACTCATTCCTCAAGTACATGAATCCTAGCCATAGAATTACAAAGGTATCACAAATATCTCCCCCATACATTCAACTATCATCCTTAATCATGAAGAAGTTCTAATTATCACAACATATCTCTTCAACTCTGGTTTGGAAGGTAATGGATGTGAAAATAAAAAATATCAAATAGGAGACTAAACTATAAAATACAATGCATTATAAACCATATAATTCTTAGTGAAATACCGTATAAGAATTGGAATCTCCACGCACTATTTAACATTAGAAAAATTTCTTGATGGGTGTCCAAATTTAATTTTATATCTAAGATGAAAATTAAAAAAAATACTTTCAAGAATAGAACGAACCATTCATTTAAAATCTAGAAACATGAAAAGAAAAATTATTGTATTAAGAGAATACTAAATCAAAAGCATTATTGCCACAAATTAAGTTCACTATTACCTTCCCTTAATCTTTTCTCTTCTTTTTATTTTATTATCATGGTCCTTCATAATCAAAAACTCATTAAAGTAAAAGGTCATATGCTTTGATGAAAAAATAATCTGAGTAATTGAAACTACACTGTTGATTAAAATTATAATATAAGTCATAAAAACAAATTCCTAAGAGTCCAATATAAATTTTTTTCCATAAATTAGTTTCTCTAATTAATATATTTAGATATAAATTACATATTCATTAGATAATAAAATAAATAAATAAATTTATCTAATTTAGATTGATTCAAGTATGAATATTATTTTTCATCCAGGATTCTCATTCTCTTACTGCATTTTGAAATCAACTGGTTTCTTTTCCGAGAAGGAAACTAGTATTTAGAGAACTTTAACATTTTAATTAGAAGCTCATGTTTAGTATATACTTGGTATAAATCCTATTTTTTATCATTTTTAAGCTTATATTATTTAAATTCTATTTTGTTAATGAATATTTTAGTAGAATCTTCCTTGTTAAATTCTTCTTTACAATTATCTTATGATTCAACAAGGATAACCTATATTAAAATAGTCATTATTTACTTCTCATCCTCATGATATTATTCTTTATTTTTGGATTATTCCTCTTTATCCACATTCATTATTTTAATTATAAGGGTGTCTGCTTAGGGTTCTTTTGATTTATCATCATCATTTGAAGTTTTATTCTATTTAACCTTAATTATTGATTCACCCTTTTATATCACCTCACAATTTTCATTGAAGTTATAATCCTTATTAGTTACTTTCTTTAACTCATACGACTCTTTTTCCATTCTTTAATTGATTCTCATTCCCACATTGAATACTTCTTCCATGTTGTAGATGAATTTATTATCCATACATGGGGTGTTTAGGTGTTTATTTTTAATATATTAATCTATTGTATTGGATTGTTAGTTTAGGATACCATACATATATGGGTACACATTGTGAATTTTTAGTGTAACCACATACCAAATCTCCGATGTGGGTAAAATGAAAAAAAATAAGATACTAATCTAAAATAAAAAAAATAAAAAAGTGGGTGGGAAAAGATTTTTTCCAAAAAAAATTATTTTATATTATAAATAAATTCCCCAATAAGGTAACCAAAAATTTTATCACTCATGATCAATCATTAGTTCCCCTTAATTATAATAGTTTACAATTTATAAAAACAAGACTATAAGACACTAAACTATTTAAAATAAATATCAAAAAATAAGACATGAGGTTGAACCAACATATACATGGGAAAAGAGACATCACTTCAATATTTAAGATCAATATTCATTGATATGAATGTAATATAAATCCATATTAAATATGACTTCAGTAGAATTAAAGATAAAAATAAAAATGTACCAGGTATAGAAAATTCATTTTCATAAACTAGTGGTTTAGAAAGATAATGATTTATACAATGATTAATTAGAATTAGTTATGAGTAATTCCCTTTGTCCGAGTGATCACACACACATTCTCTCACAAATTTCCATTTTATTATATTAAAATAATTTATATTATTAGAGATAAAGGTAACTGATAGAAATGTTTAATCCCAAAACCCAACCCACCCAATGGTCTTGGGGAAGGTTTAAGTCCTAGTAATCACATTAAAATAACATCCATCACTCATCTCATAGAATTATCTTTCCTTGTAGAAGAATGAAGATATTTGGAAGCAGTAAGTGAAATGAAAATACCTAACATGACATAATAATAAACTAACAAATCACTACATAAAATCCCCATTCAATTCATAAGATATTTATGTTTGACAAAAAAATCCTAAAGGTGTCAAATTATTTTTTTTCTAAATTGATTCTTTCATTAAATCCAATATTCCAATAGTAAAACTGATATGAAAGCATATAAAAATTTCAATAAGTTGTTGTTTTTTAAGAATAGTTTACTGATCCTTTCATGGTATGAGTATAACTTTATTTAATATGATGAAAACCCATTTCCACTGTATATGTCTCTTCATAAGCTCATGTAATTTGAAAAAAGACTACATTGATATGAATATATCTTTGATGCTTATAAAATGATTTTGCTCTCTCACACTATAATGAATACAAAGTAATCATTAATTAACTATTATGATGTCACCAACATCTAAATGGATAGACACATACAGACAAAACATGGACTCGTATTTTTTTATATATCAGTGGAAATGAAACTTATGATTATAAAATAAATCATTCATTTTTTATATTTTCACCATTTTGATGTTTTCATGGGGTATGAATCCCTGGTTTGGTATGAACAATTAATCAGTATCTTTATGTTTTATATGTGATTATCTTCTCACACCAAACATCCATTCATATCACCCCTAACCATTATATATATTATCATTGAACTTTAGTGTTCTTTTATGGTGTATTAAATCTTTCTTGTAAACTTCAATATCTTCACTCTCTATCATTTATGGGGTAATAATACACTCGACATTCAAATTTTTGTAACTTGGGATACCTATGATATTTTATAGATAATCAATATCATAACGAAGTAAAAAAAGATCTGTGAATCAAGTTACCATACATTAATCATAGTGGTTTGGTGGTTGATATAGGTGTGAGGTGATGAAATAGATGTGGCATGAAAAACATGTACCCTATAATAATATTGAGGATGACAAAAAATGGTGTCGTTTCATATTAGTGAGTGCATTATTATTATTTAGTGATTAATACTCATATGAATCTTTATCCCACATTGATAATTTCCCCATTCAAAAGACACTTTATTTGAAAATACATGGTAGGTACTCAACTAATGAGATCCATCAATCTTTCCTTGTATCAGTCCTTCTGAACTACAATGCCACATGACATGATCTTCTCTATTCTTCTCTTATAAGCACTGACACATGTTGGCCTACTCCAAATCATTGTCCTACTCGATTTTTATTTGGTTTAGTTTACTAGCAACCTCACTGGTGGATGGTTTGAGTTCATATAGTGCAATGGATTCAGCTTATTTTTTTGTAAAAAAATTTTATTTTTTTTTCAAAATAATTATTAATCTATAACTTCCGAAATTACATTTTTTCATGACACTATAGTAAAATATCATTCCATTCCTTTTAAAAAATATAAATTGTTTAAAAAATTTAAACCAACTTATATTCATGAAAAATAAGTAATTTAACAAATAAAATCAATGAATTTAGTATTAAATTTATATACATGATATTAAGCTTTCTGGATATTTTTTAGGAAATTACAGTATCGACATTCGATTTTTACTTTTTGATAATGATAAAAATAAGGTAATTATAAGTAGGAATGTCTACTTCATTGAAGTTTTCTTATATATATATTTTCACATGGTATCATATTTTTTGAGAATATATTAATAATAGAGGATGTTTTGGTTTATCAAAACGTATTTTTCGAAATATAGCTTATCTTAGGGAGTAATTATTGACTAGGGGAACCAAAAAATATGGAATGATAAAAATATCATAATGTTTTGAAGGTATTAGGAATGATAGATGTACACAATCAATTAATGACTACAAAATTATAGATGGTTTAACAAAAAGGAGTAGTTGAAAATCATGTTCTACTAAAAAAGTCTACTAGGATCAACAAACTATCATAGAGGATGTAATAAAAAATTCATTATATGCTTCCAAAAGATTATGGAGATCCTAAAATCTAAAATATGGTGGATGATATAATTGAATAAAAATTGTGGGAGTTAGAATTTAATAGAGAAATTAATTTTTTGAAGTGAGGTGAATAAGGGAATTAATCAGTTGATGAAGTATGATCATTAAAATGAATTTTTTTACCAGTGAATGGAAGTTTATTGTAGTAAATGATACAAAAAATGTCTGTCATTAAAAAAATACTATAAAAATAAGGGTTATATATTAGTGAAATGTAATCTCCATTTTTTTCAATTAAAAGTCTAGACTGATGTAGGTAGGATTGCATCATAATGTTTATATATTGAGTAATTAGATATGAGGATAGCATTATATCATGGTGATTTGGAGAAAGAAATTTTCATCGATAAATGATAGTTGTTAAAGAGACTAGAAGGTTGGATCTAATGTGTATGATCAAATATAGTTTTTAATAGATGAAACAGGTGCCTAGACCATGGAACTAGATATTTAATACTTTCACATAAGTGAAAACATTCATCTACTTAATTGATGATAATTTTCAGGATATTAATGAATTTAATGATGTGATCCTCCTCATGCTTCTCATATATATGGATAAGATGTTTTTGTTATGTTAACATATAGGAAAAATATTATATTTTAAGTTTGAGCTATCCAAAATGTTGAAAATGAATTATCATGGAGATAACAAAATAAATTTATGCAAAATGATTAGTAGATACTTGAAGATAAGAACATTGAAGATATCTCAATCAAGCTACACATAGAAGGTTTTGATAAGTTTTTGAATTTATTGATTAAATCATTTTTATGATTTTTAGTTGGTCACTTAAAATTTTATAAAGTGAAGGAACCTAGAATGGATGGTTGGTAAAAGTACATGGAAAGAGTTCCACATGCATAAATGAATGGTATCATATTGAATACCATGTTTTGGGAAGGGCATCTAATTTCATTTGACGTATGATTTCTTATATGGTTCGTGTCTGTAATTTCTCTACCATACTCAACCAAACATTAGCTAGATAGATGGTTCCACATTACCTCAAGTTCAGCTCCCCATATTCTAGAGTTTAATAACTAAAAACAATGGTTGATAAAAAAATAGTTTTTGGAGAATACCCTCTAGTATATATAACCATAAATTAGAGTAAAAAACAATAATAAATATTTTCATTGAAATGAGTAACATAACATTTATTTTATTTGTATTTTTCAATAATGGACAAATAAAAAATATAACCAAATGGACTATAATATAATGTATCATAAGAATACGTCAAAATCAATATCACTTGTATAAAGATTTTATATAGGATGTCTATAGTACCAAAAAAATATAGTAACAATAGTAAATCTTTTGTTAGGTCCCTACCCAGTACTATATCTCACTAGAAACATATGGTTTATCCATTAAATACAATGGATGTTATCTTACATGTGCCGATAATCATAAAGTTTTTACATATACCAAGATACTTTTTTCAAGGTGTGAATACAACCGAGTAGGCCACCACCAATATTGAATCTAAATAAATCTAGTGAATATGAGTTTATGATCATTATGAAATATGAATAAAAACAACTAAATATAAAATCCTTCAAATTATAGATTTATTAACATATAAAATACATGAGACCATACCTCGTTGAGATAAGGAAATAATGTTACAATGAACTCATTGTATGAACATTCATCAAAATTTAATGATATATCACCCATAATGTTAAAACTATTGGAAAAGGATGCATCACCATTGTAGAGATTTTGTGAATAATGTATCACTAACAAAAAATCTTGGAAGATAAAGTATCATGATCACAAATAATTGATAAAAGATGTATCACCATCATACTACCATTCTAAATGATGTATCAGATAGGCTTGGAGAATGTTGTGTTGCCATCACATAACCCTATTGAACAATACATCACCACCACATGACATAATTTAATCTTGTGTCACCTCTAGGTAGCCCATAGATGAATGATCCACCACCACAACACAATTTTCAAGTGGATGATATGACACCATGACATAAACCCATGGAGAATTATCTAGTACTAAGTCCTACATTCTTGGTGGACAACACTCCACCACAAACTATTACTAGGGAGGATGATATACACTATGACACCAATACGAACAGATGAGGACACCTCTAAATATCCTATAGTCAGACCACCTAGTTATATAATACTTACATGGGTCTAAAATCCCATATCCCCACATCATTATGTGAGGTTCGTGGTTATCACTGACTATGGGATCAAGATAAAAATAAAAATGGATCACTCATGATCCTAACACTATCGACTCACTACATGGGAAAATAAAAAAATAGGTTTAAAATAGGTTCTGGGAATGAAAAAAATGTGGAAACTTCAAGTATTTCATAATAAAAATATCAACTAATATGAAAAATTATAAATTACATGGTACAATTAGTATAGATCATCCAATTAGATATATTTAGACAATTAAGACACACAAAAAAATCAATAATCATATAATGAACCCCTAAAATTAGATCATAACTAGTGAAGTGTGTTTATATAAAAATAAAATACCTTAACAGATAAAATGGGATTTATTGTGTTACCCATAGAACTACACCATGATATATGGTGATGTAGTATTCACTAAAGTTGTGTGATGATGATGTATCATTCCCAAGGACTTTTGAGATATTGTTTGATAAATTGTGATCCATAAATCTATTTTTAGAATTTTGGTGAATAATAACATTGTTTCCATGGTTAAAGAAGGTATAGTTTCATTTCTTTTGGATAATATGAATTTGAAAATATAAAAAGTTTTTATTTAATTTTCTTTATTAGATTTTGATATCAAGCATGAAATTTTATGTATATAATTTTTTAAGTCCTAATTTTTGGTGGACTAAAAATTTATACTAAAATATTATATGGGAATAATGGTGCCTATGAACACTTCATTATTATAGAAACATGTTAGGAAAATATCATTTTGATTAATGGATGAACTAGAGGGGTGGACTAAGAGAATGAACTATATAGGTACTGGGAACCATATATATTGTGGTCTCTATATTTTTCTTACATTATACAGATTATATTTGATTGGCCTATAAATGATATTGATTTTAATGTATTATCATATCACATTATATTAAAATTCATTTTTATGAAACGTATTTGTTATTTATACATGGTAGGCCTATAGAATTAATATCCATGTTGTGGATAACTAAATCATTTATCACATTAGTCAGCTTAAAATGGTAAAATTTACACATAGTCTAAACACAACTTAATGGATAATGATCTATCACCCCTATCTCACAACTCATAGTGAATGACAAATCACTACTGAAAAAAATTCATTGAATGATCTATCATTATCACATAGCCTCAGTGAATGGTTTATCACCATTAAAAAGACTCTTTAAATTATTTTTCAACATCACATAGCCTTTGTGAGTGACGTATCTCCATAACATAGACTCATTGAATGACTTATCACTGTTACATAACCATAGTGGAAAATGCGTCACAATTACATAACCTCAATGAACAAAATGACACCATTAAGTAACCCGTCGGTGAACGATCCATCAATGAACCACAATTTAAATGTAGGTGATCTAAAATCATGACATGAATCCATCGTTAATGATCTTTCTTTAATACATAACTCCTAGGTGGATGATACACCCCCACTAATAATTCTTTGAGAGGGTGGTATGCCCCATGAAACCTATCATCATGGATATTGTATCAATAGAACTCAATAATAGAAAATTAGTGATACCTCGTCAATTAAATCATTTTAGTTAAATTATATAACACTAAATAATCGATAAATGAAAATGTTTTATCACATGTTAAGAAAAGTGAAATGAAAAATACAAATCATTCATATACAAGGTCATACTCAAACATTCTCCTAATAAGTAATTATCTAAAAAAACTTTTATGATAAAATGGTCAAACATCTTAGGAATAGGCATTGGAAATATGTTCTAAATTGCGTATCCCTACTTCTTTATAAGAGGGTCATGTTCATCCATCACCATGGAATCATGACATAACTTGTAAAGGGACACTCATTGCCATAATATCTCTTTCTTTTACTATATAACGTTAATAAATTAATTTAAAATACACTTAGGGAATGATAACAAGGTTTCACTTTCATTACCTCACATGACATAAATAAAATTCCAAAAAACAAAGGGATAGGTTAGATACCACCTACCAGTACTTAAGTGATCTCTTGCTATTATATATTTCTAGATAATTCTACCTTATAATTAACAAATAAATATTCATAAAATGATACCATACATTGGGGAATAATTATAAAAGGGTTTTTAAATATCAATATAATCCATTAAAATAAAGGAGTGGAATAACAATCTTACCCCTAAAACTCCATAGGTATAAATATGTCTTGAATTCTAGCACAAAATAGTTGATAATCAATATAGAAGTGAGGATGCACCCTAGAGGAAAGAAATAGTCTTGTAACTATTGAAGAAAATTTGAAAAAAAAATTATTTAATTAGGTTTTCAAAATTTTAAACATTTAAATGATTAAAAATAAAAAACTAAATTTGGGGTTTGTTATAGCTTGGCCAAATAAGTGATGGAACAATTCCCCTACTAGGGTTACCGTGCAACATGTCCTTTTAGCCAACCGTGCACCTCCCTACTCTAGGGTAGAATAAAAAACTTGATCACCAATTCCAAAATCAAACTTTGGTGTGATCCAACCCATTAGAATACAATACCGCAAATCAGTTAGGGATTCATGGTATAAATACCATAACATCAGTAAGAAAAATTTCCCTTTGAGAAAGGCTTCATATAGAAACTGTTTTGTCATAGCATAAACAGACACTTATTATGGATTTTAATCTTACACATCCACTCACCATGATAAAATTATCAATTTTTAGCATAGTCCGTAACATGAAGAATAATATTTTCCTAATCCATAGTTGAAACCAAATATTACAACTCGTGACCTCCCTAGACATATTTAATAACACAAAACTAACAAAACAAAAAAGTTTTACTAAACATTCAGAACAATTCATACCTAAAAACCCATAGGATGTTAAAAGCAACCCACCATATGGAATCAAATCCTCAATATACATCACTAGGGATCATCGATGAGTAAATTATTCCTTTAAACCCACATATTGACCAATATCTTCCATTTATATATTTAACACATTCCAATTATGTCATTGCATGAATTCTCATGGTACCATCATTAAATGAATGATATTTTCACTCTGATCCACTTTATGGATTATTCACTCCTTGAATGTAATGTCTAACACTAGTTTGATATTATCAGGGTTAATAAAATGAGATAAATCAGTATGATATCAATAAAGATGATATAAATTCAATACATCATGTATAATTTTGTATTATTAAGGATGTGATAATAAGTATGGAATTTTACCAACATTCTAAACATTGTCAAATAGACAAAAAAACTTCTATTCTAAGACACCCTTCTTGAGAATACACCAGTATCCCAACTAATGTGATACTCATATAAATATCTCACTTCCCTCCTATAATTCTATAGGACAACATCACTGGCCAATATATGATCACATCCCACTCTGAAAAAACACCAACTGCATATTAATTAGTTTAATATGATCATGTGTCTCATTTACGAGATTCAATAAATAATGATATTAATATCATATATCTAAAAACCATAATGTTAATGGAAATAGACTTCTATTCAATGAATCAAATGGTAACATCTAAATTTTTGAATGATAACTTTTGATATTGGAAATAAATGAATGTTTGATATGACCCTCCCATGATCCCATGAAATTATGGACACCTTATTGCTACATGATCTCTAAAATTTAAATTGTATGCTTTACGTACCCATCAGTTTGAGTATTATAGGTCTATCTCATATTCACCATCCTATCCAGTTACTTCTATAGTCCCTATAATAAATGTGATATAAATAAAAATTCAAATCTAATAAAATACTTTGGGGAAAACTAAACATAATATTCTTTAAAAATATACCCTTCCCATCTCATTGGTGGAATAGGTCTCATTGAACAATAAGAAATGGGTGAAATTCATCAATTGATTGATAATATATCACACTATATCACTTCTAAGGTGTGAAATTGAAAACCATATAATGAAATACATTATCAAATCATCCCAATTCCAATAAAAATTAAAATAATTAAATAGGGGGAAAATTATTTGATTATTATCATTTATACACTTCCACATGTACCATAATCTAACAGCCCCCCCCCCCCCCCAATATTCTTCAACATGCCAAGATACCAATACTGCCTATGGATTTCATGATATATATTTGTAATCCCTAGGTGGAAGGCTCATCTTAGGGTGTGTGATAAACACATCTTCTTCTCTTGAATTCCTTTAGATACTAGCATGTGACCTCATACATGAAGTTCTTCTTTTGTATCTAGGGTCTAATTAGGTGGTTGATCTTTATTATATATATCTTTTCTCGTCACTAGAATATATGAATAAAATAATTAAATATCTTCCACAGTTTTAAGAAGTTGAGAGGTGATGCTAAAAGATGTGATAACATCAAGGCCCCCATACTATATGAAGGAAAGGTGCATCTCAGTGAAGAGCATCATTTTATACCACGTTTTAATAACCCATTTCACAACAAAAGACTGAGTATTTCAACTTAGTAAATCAGGAACAATTTTTCCTTTCATAGGGTTATATTCCATCTTGAAATCAAATGAGTATTGATACTCAACCCACCTCAACTATTAAAGGTTTTGTTAACAAAATAAAAACATTTTCTTTTGGTTCTAATGGTCAATATAAACCATGAAATTCTCACCTGATATGTAGTGATTGTAACATCGTAGGGAATAGATAACTACTTCCATAAAAAATATCATGCATCAGGTACTTTTGTACATGATACCTCAACTATATAAACTCATACATTGTTACTAACTAGTTCTGAATTCAAACTATTATAATCCCAAATCCTAAAACCTTTTAGTAGAATTCATAATCCTTATCTACGATACATGTGTTTAGGATAAAAAAATTCCACAATCCCATACATCTCCTAAAAGGATCTCTCACAATAATTTAGACACTTGAACTTTACTCCCTTATTGGTAAGGTATGTTATATTAAATATTTTGGTGTCATATCCCATTTTATAAAAATAAAAGGAAAATACATGTAAAACATTTATGAGTAAGAGGATGAAGGTGTAAGACAAAGTATTCCAACCCTCAACCTAAAATAAAAAACCTTATAATGGTAAAATAAATTCCAACATTATAAATCAAAATGACCATTATAATAAAAATATATTCATACATTTAATAGTCATCACTCAATGGTATGAACAACTTCGACTGGGCCACATTATTTATTTCTAAAGGAGTGTTCCGGGTGCTCTTTGTGGGATATTGATTTTATAATTATTTTCTATGCCAACTCTTATTCCTAAGAAAATGGGATACTCCTTTTAAATCCACATCCTTAAATGGATTACTATATCTTTATAATAAATCATTCTCATTTAATTCTTATCTTTTTTATCTGAGTCTATATCACCACATTTGCCTATAATATTTAAGGAATGGTAGACCTCTTTATTGTCCTCATAGAAATAAATTTCATGATTCTCCATCAACAGAGTGAAATAAAATCCAATGGGCTCTGAATTGGAGATTATTTACTCCCTTGGATCAACCATTGGATTACCCTCCCTCTGATTTTGAGAGGAAATAACTAGATGTAGGTAAACCTTCTTATCTACAATTATTCTAGGCTCTTTCTAAAGGATAGCTTCACCAGATTCTGTATATACAGACAAATGTAGATGAGGCCCCACCATTTTACATGAATCCTATTTGTTATTTAAATTATAAGGGCTAATAGGATCAGAAAATGTATATTTAAAAACATGAGAAGAGGGCTCCATTTTTATCAGCACTAGCTAGACCTTCCAGAACTGCACTACCCTAAGGAACACAAACCAATGAAAACCCATCCTCATCTAGCCTCATCTCTGAATAAAATTCCTTCACTTTGAGAAAATATATAGATCCATGCATTCCTTTCATTAAATATGCATGAGGAAAATCATTAACTACAAAAGTAAAATTATTCCAAAAAGAATTTTCATTCTTATCACCAGAAGATAAATTAAATTCATTCCTATTGTGAAAACACTCAGTAGTATAATCAAATTTTCTTCATGTTAGAAAATCATTTCTTACACCTAGAGGCATCATGACCACTATTAAAATTAGTGACAAGGTTAAGTATTTCGTACATGAACTCCAATTATGGAAAATTTCATTACAAGCAATTTAAATGATAGGGAGGTTCTCATAAAAACACATATGCTCAATTCATCATTCCTTATGGATAAAACTACATTCCTAAATATAATTAATATCAAATAGAATTACACTATTTCCCTTGAAAGGTATCCAAAAATATCCCACCCAGTGATCCAATCCATTATAATTGGAACTCTAATTAAAGAAACTAAATCAAATAGGATCTTATGGGGAAAATTTATCCAATTTAATCCAAATAATCTGACCCATACTTGAGAAAATGACTTTCTAACCTAAAAAGGATTAAATCATGAGTTTCATTCCTAAAATTCTTAGAGCACCTGACTACAGAGTGATAAAACTGAATCCTTGTTCCCTTTTAATCAGTTATGAATTTGAAAACAACATGTGAATGCAGACATTACCTACTGGGATACATTTCCAATTTGAAAATATCAAAATAGAATAAATAACCCATATGAGATCATCAATTTTCCATGGTTTCTACCCTTTCCAAAGTAAAAATTGTCTGATAATAGGGTTCAAATATAGAGAAATTATTTTCAATACTTCATCATGCTTCATGATCACATGAGCAGTATCCAATTTTTTGAATATCCTAATTGGGTTACCATTCTTAGTATATGAGAAATTACATAAATTAAGATATGAATACATGACTTTAGGTACATTTTTCAAAATAATCTCACTGTTAGATGAGTCCTCAGGGAGAGTAAGAGAAGGAAAGGTGTTCTTAAAAGAGGAGGATATATTCTCGGCAACCTCAGTCAATGATTTCAAAAACACATAAGGCACACCAGCCTCTTTTTATACTTGTAAGGAATATTCATATCGATTTACTAGCTGAGGATTCTTGCTGGGGATCAGATCGAAGCCAAAAAATGTTACAACACCATGGAGGAGGGGAACCCTAATCACCATCTTTGTTATCACAAAGGGGGATCCCCAGATCGTGCTCAATCCTCGCTTTTACAAACATGTCATAAGGTATGTCATAAGTGATTCCAATTGTAATAAGTATTATTTGAACCAAATGTAATGTCATTAAAAGACTAGGAAACTATGGATCTCAAAGGTCCTTTTTGGATTCTCTTAAAAACCATGTATTTAACCTTCTCTAGGTCTATAGATATTTAGGTTTCTAATATCACATTCTATAATAAAAAAATGTTTTTAATCTAAAAATAAAATAATGAATTTGTTAAATAAATTTTACAATAACCTAGAGTACCCATGAAATTGTCTAGAAGGAAGGAATGTTTTTCCATGGAATAAGAGTATACCAAAATACCAATAAAAATATGACCATGAAGGAATCCAAATAAAGATTGTTAAACCTATTCATCTAGTCTACAAACACTACTGGTATATTGTTTATTAAAAAATACATCATGAGATACTCATATATGATATAATTTATTATGAATGTATTATAATGAATTTAATATGGGCTCACATGGATTTAGAGATAAATAGAACAGAAGTTGATCTTGGATAACCATATCAATTCTCTCAAATAGTAAAATATGATTTATATATAAAGAGGAAGATAATTTTTCTTTACCATATCATAGTTTAATATCTACTAATCTACACATAATCTCAATGACCCATTTTACTTCATGGTGAAAAAAATTGGTGAACCCCAAGGGGATATGACAAGGAGAATGAATTCCTTTATCTCAAGTCCTTTAATAGAACCTGATTCTCACTAATTTTTAATGAAAGTGCCTTATATGATATAATGGATATGGTCTATATTCTTGAAATTATCTCATTTATAAACTCTCTTACACACACACACACACTCTCTCTCTATCAAGTGGAAACCCCAATAGATAATTAGAAAAAAAACACAAGAATAAGTCAACAATAAGGGATAAATCTTGTCATTGAATATTCTCCTCTAAGAATAATATAAAAATCTTGATCTGGGATCTCCTATAATAGCCCATAGTTAGGTCTTGAAAATACTGCGTATAAATCCCACTATCCATTATAGGTAAAACAATCACCTTTTATACTCATGAAAGATAATTATCTGTGACATAAGTAAATGTTTACTCGATACCGATTCAACCAATCCATTTTAAGGATCACATTAAAATTTCATATCTCTTATATGAATAAATAAAAGATAATTATATTACCACTAATCATGATAACAATATATAAACAACTGTAAATTCCATATGGTTGCATACCTAAGGTTGTATCTATATGCATCACCATATATCGATAATCAATATAAGACCACAGATCACTGGAAAAATTAGCAGATATAAATTAGAATGATTAAAATATATCAAATAAAATTTATTAAAGGGTATATTCTACAAAGATCATACCATGAATTGTGGACGTTCCCCCATCTAGATTATCAAGAGCCTACATAATGGCATGAAGTAGAATTGAGCCCTAATCTTAAGTATTAATTCTCTTACTACCCTAAGGTATTTCACCCTACTATTGTTTTTTTGATATTTTCCAAAAACACATCTCTATACATGACCAAAAAAGTCAAAGGAAATCTAATTTCCATTTTTCTATAGTGGTACTAGCCCTGCGTCAGATCTCAATTTCTAACTAGAACCGTGTACTCCAAAAAATCACTATATGATAAACTAGAACCATTATAGATGTCCTATATATCCATAATTTTATCACTCATTTTGTGTCATATTGAAATTAAGAAGGGAATGAACTAGATACCCCCACCAATATGCGTCAATATAATCTCTCCCTCTTAGGGGAAGAGGCAAAGCCATTATAGATTAGGATACCAATTGCTTCCCTTGAGAGACACCTCATACCTCATATTCTTACAACATAACAAAATACCCCTAGTTATATAAAAATAATGAAACGAACTAAATAATATATCCTCTATATTATTCATCATATAAATATGGTCCTGGTTTACCACTTAAAAAAGAAAATGATATTAGGTGAAAAAAGTTCACTAATTATGAAATAGATTTCATTAGGTAATCCAAAATATACCCAAGTATACTAGTCTCATTACTAAAAAACCAGTGATAACTATAATAGAAAAATAAAATAGGTGCTATGTTAAACCACTGATATCCCCACACATATAGGTTTCTTTACCTCTCTAGATCTATGTTCCCAAAATGTCTCTGAGAAACACTACTCGAAGAAATGATTTGAGAAATTCATCCTTTAAAGACCACAAGATGGTTATCCTAAAAAAGAAAACTCAACCTTTTCATGGATATTTCATTATGTATATATGTAGTTTTCTCCACCCTTTTAGTTATAGGTGTCTCAATTTTTTTGAATATGATATGAATAGAATCTCTCCAATACTCACTAGCCTATAGAAACAATCAGTGGGAAATATGGTTGGATGTTACAACTAGAACTATCGAGTTAATTATGAAATAATTAATGTAAAATATAGTTCCCCATATCCTATGAATTATTTGACGTTGAGAATAGCCAGTTGAATTTACAAATTCATAGGATACGTAAATGAAACACGTGGAAGTTGGTCAACTTTTAAGGGTTCGTCTATGCTCATATTTAAACTAAATATTATCAATGGGGTTCATCATGGTGTGATATCTCTATAATTCCAATTACACATATTTTATCAGAACTATCAAAGAGAACAATATCATAATATATGGTAATAATTAACAAGAATAATGATCTGTAACTCTATATTGATAATCCTAATTATATAAGGGTTCTACAATACGATATAGAGTACGTCAGAACCTACCCAATCTATTAACATATAATCACACATATATACACATTAATAACCATTACATACCAGATAAAAAACCAAATTACCATGGTTGGGTCAAGTAGGTCTCTATAAAAAATTTATATTAGGAAACACTTTATAATTTGGTGTAGATGCATTAAATCTCCAAATCATGCATCATAGTGGGAATATCAATAACATAAAAGAACAAAAATGGAATTTTAATTCTATGTATTGAAAATTATTCATGAGCACACTCTATCTTACCATCCTACGAAAATTATAGACCTATTAATTGTAATCCAATAACCCAATGAGTCATATTTATTAAAAAAAACAAAATTGTGAGAGTGAAAATAAATCATAATAGTCTCATCCTTTGTAACATAAACATCCCTTATATGTGGTTTAGCTACACCAAGTCATAATTTCTTTCCTAAGTCCCAAAAAAATCCAATCTCCAACTACTGCATCTCTAAATAATAAAACTAAATTAAATAATTCTCTTATATAACATTATAATGATCCAACCAAGATTACATAATGTATAGGTAAAATAATGGCTACCAATGTCCTTAGGCATGCCTCCATATATCCTAGTGGCTTCCAACTAGCTTTGAGGGTCAATATAAAATTTATAGTGATACTATAAATTTTTCTGTAGATAATCATAATGTATTGCGAATGAAATTATGGATATAGCCAATCATAATGAGTATCATAACATGGAAACTATAGATAATGGACCACCATGGATAAATAATCAATAAAATCTTTAAAAATATAATATACTATAAGGTAACATGATCATAAGTCAAAAGTAAGATTTATCATAGGTTAATTGTATACAAGTTGTTCAAAAGTAAAAAAAATATCATCCATAATATACCAGGGTAAAAGTCTCAACTTGATGTCGTATCCCACTCCTCACATCTAGTTCACGTATCAATAATAATGAATTATCTATTACATGTTCATAAAATAATCATGTCAACACATATAATGAGATTATAGTTTTTTTTCAGTGTTACTTATTAGGCCAACACTTATGGTGTACTAAAAATGAATTGGGAAATACAAGTGTATGCATGATATGAAAGGAAAATAAAAACAAGTATACAGATCATTAATCAAAACACAGAGTGATCATAAGAGAAACCACATAACACCATACATAATTTGGTAAGGTATATAATTGAATGATTCCCCCATATTCAAGATACACCTCATCATATAATGAATAATCACCTTGTATCTCACAACTCATAGTGAATGAAAGATCACCGTCACACAACCTCGGTGAAGTATATATCACCATTACATTTCCTCTAAGAATAATTTATCACCATCACATAGAATTGGTGGATGATGTATCCCTATCGTATATGCTCAGTTAATGATGTATAACTATCTCATAGCCAAAATTAATGAGTTATCTATAATTCCCCAATCAAAATCGCATGAAAGTATCTCAGACAGAGTGCCACATCACCTCTGGAGTTCCTCCCAATAAACCATAGGTAGCTTACCTGAAGTAAGGGATTAAATCATACACTAGGGTGGTGATTACCTTGAAATCACAACCACCAATAATAATAAAATAAATAAATAACATCTGAAATAAGTAATTTGATAATACAAATTAATTAAAACAAATCCATGATATTAAAACTGAATATGTTGTCATAAAATCATACATTTCAATTGATCACCCACAAGGCGACTCACATATATAATATAAACAAATTATAAAATATAATATGATCCTCTAATACCATACCAAATACTCTCCTACAATATGTATCTAATACATATTAATTTTTTTAGTCCAACCCATTGTAAAAACTATTCTATGAGTATTATAACAGACATAAGGTTTGTATATGCATTAGGGTGGACATGTTTGGGGTGAGATATACATCTCAGAAGGGTCTCACCAAGTTACCTAAATATATTATTTTATAAACATGTGTATGTTTGAGGAAAATAATTATATATACATAACACACGATCATTAATGTCATTCCATAATGTGTTAATCAAAGAACTGGGACACCAAACATTACCTTATAGGATCATGTACAAGATAAAGTAAACATATGACAAAAAATCCCAACCCATACTCATTGAATCTGGGTAACATGGCATACTGGTCTTGGCCACTATGTAAATATTCATGTTATGGTAATATACAAAAACTAAATCCATGTTTGATGATTTTGTGAAGATTTTATTACTAATTCTCAGACCTTACCTTAGGATGCAGGGTAGGGTGACTCATCATATCCAAACCACTACCCTCTCTCTCATTAATGGTTCTAATACCAATCCTTTTTTTTCATGATAATTCGTGAATTCTACCTTCTCTTGATAAGTAGGGTCCCAAATATGGGGTTAATTCATATCCCAAAAAACGTATTGAATCATCCCCTCTCACTCAAGGGTGTCTAAACAGTTGTTCATAGACTATCCCTCTCACCAGGGAATGTTTCGCATCAAATCCAATGGTGGATTCAAATCAAATATTGAACCATACCCTCTCATTCATGGGAGGATTCACATAAAATCCCAAAATACCCCCACTCACTAAAGGGAGGTATCACAATAAATTTTGAACCATCCACTCCTACTTGTGGGGGGCCATAAATCAAGTCATAATCCATAACATCTCAATCAAGGAATAACAGACTTGAAATTGCAACATGTCCCCTCTTACTTAAAAGAGATTAAAATTACCTCCTTGAAACTACCTTCTCACTCATGGTAGTGTCTTTTCACCACATTCTCACCCAATGTGAGGCTATACAAATAGTATTGACCTAAAACATGCAAACGGTTGGCACACACAAACAATGAAGAAATGAGAATAGTAGGCCATCTCATAAGCTCACCATCTCATCACAAATGTATTAGTCACCTGAGATCTAGTTTCTTATATCATAATCCATCAATAATTATTTGTTAAAATATTCCATATCATATATTTTCATCTACGAATGAAATTTATAGCATCATTTCAAAATCATCTCACCCATAGGGGGATCCACCATATCCTCTAAACAAAAATCAGTCTCTACTCATCATAAAATATACACACTGATAACTCCCCATTGCCTCATAAAGAATATAAATAGCTAACCCTAAACTAAAAATTCTTATACAATACTATTTAAATTCCTACATCACTAGTTGGTCCCATTTAACAAGAGTTATCCTGATATCACACACACTAAGTCCCATAACAACCAAATTCCAATTCATCCAGGCATTTCACATGATGCCCACCTAGGTAAAAAAAATATCTCCCAATGGATTATTATCATGATAAACATCCAGGGAAAACCCTCAATGCCACAATATATCAATACCAAAAGGTCTTATTTTTCTCATATCACATATCTATTCTCCTTTAATAACTCAACGGTGTGTTCCTCTTCATGCATGAGACATAAGACCGTATCACTCATTAGAACTAAGCGTATTCCTTTAGAGCCTACCAAATTAGCCCGAGGTAAACAAGAATTGAAATTCACATATAATATCAAGCCCAATTAATTTTAATAGACTCTTTATTACATATACTAAAAACCTATCCCACTTAGAAAAATAGTTATTTTGGGGATTCCAAAATACCCCAACTTTTATGGTGCACATAATTTTACTCCAGGAGGCTCTATGTCATTCAATATCATACCCACGACACTTTCAATCCCTAGCCGTTTTACCTAGGACCTTATTTTAATGTTTTAATGCTCAATCATGAATCAATAAACATATAGTTAAGTATTATAGAGATTAAATACCATCTAAATGGTGTTACTATACTTATCCAATATCTACTTATTCTCAGTCCAGCCAATCCATGCCTCTTCTATGATTGTACAAACATATTAACCCTTATAACATGGGAAAAAATCCAAATAAATAATTATAATCACCTAAAAATTCATAGGTGCCTTTTAAGAAACTACAAAAACCTAGTGTGTTCATCCTTCCAGAATGTACTCTAAACAATCCATGTAAAAGCCCCATAATTTCAGCTTGATTCTACTATGTTCTAGTAAAATTGACATCAACACATAACATAAATAATACAAAAAATATATAAAATTATGAAGTATAAAAATTATATGTATATTAATATCATACAATAAATCACTATAGAAGAACTCTAACTCTCACCCCTCCCCAAGGGGGATCAAAGAGAACAACTACATCGTGCGAGTTGGATAAATTTTCACTCTCTAAACCCCCATTGAACCTAAATTATAAGGGGAAAACCTATAATTGAAATGATTTTACCATATTTAAAATAATTGGAAAAGGTATATGTCATGGCATGATCCTAGTCATTATGGAATTAACCCTAATTTTATAGTATGGCCTCAAAAGAACCCCTGGGGTTATAGTTTTACACCACCATATTGAATCCTTACATAGTAAAACCCTTACTCCATGTTCACCCAAATATGTAACAATCCTTATGTGAATTACAAACTAAACCACTATCAATATGAACCAAAGCATTGGGGCCTTTTCTTATATATCATAGCCTCATCCATCCACAAAATAGCTTCCTCTCTACATAGTGCGTAGGTAGGCTCCATATTGTAGTTGTTATGCTACACAACAGGAAACATATCCATAGGATATCATTACAATGTGACCTTATGGGTTAAAACATGACTCTACATATTCATTAAAAATCGTGAAGGTAATATGGATGGTTTTCATAGACACTATGCCTAAGAATCCCCATCACAATGTGAGTCCCTCTACCATAACATGACTATATGTAAATTTTTTTACATATCTAAAAACCTTTAGAAAACTATATGACCCCATGACACATAATTATCAAGGGGAGAACCATTGAAACAAAATTGGGGTGAATCCATATCCTTGGAGTGATGCCTCAACTAACCCCTTTCCATGGCATGATCCTCACCTTGTACTTATGATGAGATACTTATAGTGAAACTTCATCTTTAGATCCACCATAAACCTAATATAAATTGTAACCATGAACAATAAATACCATCTAAAACTCTAAAAAACTTCAAAATATGTATACTTGATATGTTCTAACCATTAATATCCTGATCCAAATCATAGATCTTGGATCATCCCTTTTTTTGTGACCAAAAATTAAAATTTACTATGAATTTCATAACCCATAAGGATGTGGCTCATTAAAAACACTCCACCATAAGGATTATAAACCCTAAAAATCACCTGTGTATGTTCTTGAAATTCCATTCCATTAATCAAAATCTAATTAAAACCCTCATTCTTGATTCCAAATTTAATTGGATTCATTTCTATTATCTATTCAATAAGACCCAATCCACCAGCATTTCCTTAAAAATCATGGTTAATGACCAAGAAAATATCCATCATACGTAGTAAAATGTATCTAATATTATTTCCACCTATATAAATTCAATTATATGTAAAAAAAATTAGTCATTGATCCTCTAGAATACTTCTCTAAAATATGTCCCACTTCACTCATTGACAAATCATCACTTCTCTCGATCATGATACCTTAATTTAGGGAAGCATTGCAAGATTTTATAAAATCCTATACTTCATTAAAACCCAAATATTAAATGTAATCCTATGATTAGATCCTCTACCAGCCAAATCCACCATCATACTCCACCCAGGAGTACTAACATGTCTCTGATTTGACTCACTCACGGGTTCCACCATACTTATGTTGTGAAACTCTAGTGCCAACATACACTATTAACTAAATTTAAATTAAAAATTGTTTATTTACCAATAAAATATATAAAATTGGATTTTTTTCAAATATAAATATCATTTATATCTCAATCTTTCACAAAATAGTCCCAATACATCAATGACCCTTCTAGAATGAAGTTCATATATCTGTGATAGTTTTGAAGCTCTCTCCAATAAGAGTATCTTATAATCACTTAATTGAACAAAAATCCCCATCTATATAAAACATACTAAATCATGTGTAAAATTTAATGATTGCAACTGACTAGACCACACATAACCTAGTCTTAAGATAAAACACCAAACACCACTCATTCCCAACATACACACTAAATTTTATCCACACCAATCATGGAAAATCACCCACAATTAGGGAAACACCCTCAAATGGAAAAAGGTGTTATCCACACTATATGAATTATCTTACACTCCTCCATGATAATAATTCATGTCATATTTCAACCTCATGTGTTTGTATCTCTTCTTAATCCTCACATGCCTTTTTTTAGATAGCCCTTTCAAAGACCATGCTCAGACTGACCATACCAAAATACTATAATACATTTATGATGTCCCATAATTACTTGGATAACCACTTCCCAATTTCATAATAAATAAGATCCATCATTTCCATAGGAATATCATCAATTATATCAATCCTCAAACAGAATATTGATGACCACCCATCGAGAAACCAAATGGAACTTGGAATAATATGTGTTAATGTTCCCTCATGCATCAAGTCTCCTTAAAAAATATATTCCAACACTGAGTATTTAGATCCCTATTATAGAAAACCTTTAAGGAACCCTTTCAATGTTTTTCACCCATATTTGAAACTATCCCTTCTAAACCTGATGAGTGTACACTCTTGTCCCAATAGTTTTCATAACCCAAATCATTATTTAATAAGTTACAAGATATTAATACTTGGTTAAAATACCTAAAAAAACATTGTTTCCCTTTCATTTTAGTCAAATACTTCCATAAGAAGAGAGAAATATTTCTTTCCAATAGATATTGGACATCTCAATAATTCCAAGGCCTTCCACAAGATTTCCGATAACTCAAAGGTAACTCCAAAACCATAATCATCTATCCATGATCTATCCATCCAAAATATAACTATCTAGGATCATGAACCACCATATAATTGTGCACCACACTCTAAATGAATGGGTCTAAGAATAAAATTAATCTAACCCTCAATACTCAACCTCGATACTGAAATCATGCAAATTAATTTACATGTCAAAGGCATGAGGTACTACTCATGAATTTTTTATAAAAATTCGTGGGTATTAACATCCTTAGAGAAACCCATTTCCATACCAAATCAACAATTTGGTATACATTTCTTACAAAAAACCATCATCCAATAATCATATTCCTAAAAAAACACCAAGGGTAGCTGCACCTCCCACACATTAAGGGAAAATATAACTACTACTAAAATATATATCACAATAAGATCTGTGTGACTACTCCTTGGAAACAATATCATGGTTCGTCTAGGCATAATCCCATTATTGATTTATTTACAAAAATCACATATTTTTATATTTTAATTATTTTAACCCTATGTCATATAGGTTATCAATCACATGTAAGCATACAAAATTAATGTAAATCCTACATGCCACATATGATTTTTGTAAAGAATCCCTTTTACACTATGAGTCATGAGAAATAACCATAAATATTAATCTCAAATACAAACATCATAATCAAATAATCATCACAAATGAAATAGTGAAAACCAAGAATATTTATCATTTATCCTTGGTAACATAGAATTTCCACTAGAAAGGTGTTCATTAATCACCAGTACATGGTTCATCATATGCATTGGAACATCATTCTTCTATATCTACAATATACTAAATAATAATACTAGAAAACAAAATTCTGGGGTAATTTTTTTAAAAATGCCAGGAAAAATCACTCGACAATATCATGACATGGGTTCGAAGTGACCTCAGGCATGCCTCCCCAATTTCCATTGGTTAATAGATAATAGTGAAGGAAAAAATAATACATCAGGGAGTTTATGACCTCAAAATTATAACCACCAATAATAAAAAAAAATCCATAGTTAATAATTAAAGTATGTATAATCCAATAAAATTATAAATGATCTGACATATGAATATATATTCATATAAGTATACTTACCAATTGATATCACCCCTAAAATACCATATATAAATGATAAAAATATTAAATATTCACGGAGTCTCATCTATGATTCCAAAGACTCTCCTTTATCACATCTTTGATCATTATCAAGCTACCTCATCCCAATCAATTTCACTTCTTATAATCAATCTTTTAGAATAGAAAAAAGGACTTCACATGAATTCTCATGCCAACTCATGGTGTGAAAAATACATCTCAATAGTTTCTCACATTGTTCCCCTAATATAAAAAAACATATACATCTGTATTCATGAATAAATAAATAACATACAAACCATACAATAATGTGCATTGGGCTGTTATGTGCTAACCAGGACACCACAACACCCAACTTACCTGATCAATATATGTTTAATTTTAAATCTCTTCATCTCACAAATAATTACACATAACTTAATCTTATGGGCACGGTAACATACCATTTACTAACCACAACATGATGGTTTAGATTGGGGTGTCATATTATACCTCAACCCATACTTGAAGATATAGGGCGTTGTATTTTACTATGTCTCAACCCATGCATAAATATGTAGGGTAATGTGCCACACTATGTCTTTAACACTATCCTATCTCTCATGGAAGGTTCCAAAATTAAACATCTACTATATCATACCATATTTTGACCTCTACCCTCTCTATGGGTTGATTCATACATCCCACATCAATTCCTATTATAAATCATGTCCTAAACTACCCCCTCTCACACATGGGAGATCACACATTAGTCCTTGAACCACCCCTTTTATAATCGGAGGTCATGTATCAAATATTGATTAATCCCCTCTTAATAATAGGGGGACTCACTTAAAATTCTAAAGCAACACTTCTCAATGTTGGGAGGTCACACATAAAATTTCCGACCATCCCCACGATGGCCTCTATTCGGTGGTGTCGTTAATTCCTCTGGCATAAATCAAATTTGAATTTATAATTTTTTCAAAACATTCACCAAATACTAAGATGTAGTGTAGTGGGAGTACGGTGTTGATGTCACGACCCGACCCAATGGGGCCCGATCCGTGACTCCCCAAGCCCGCCTTCAATAGGTCAGGGGCTGGCGACCAGCGCGGAGTAGGCTATCACACACATGGGAGGCATTAGCCTAAGGTACCTGTACACATGCACCCATATACACCTCCATGAAATAGTGAAGAGATATAGAAAACTAAAATGTAAATTCATGCATACATCTATCCCAAACCAGAGTACAATAGCAAAAGTACAAAAGGGAAAAACAGGGCCCACCAAAAGGAAACTACAAAGCGCGTCCAACCTGCTCTGAAGAAGGGGAACGCTGCCACAAACACCCTGGGATGACATTAAGTGATAAAAAGGGGTCAAGATCTAGTCGAGTATCTGGTTGAAGGATTTATTTTAATTTTATCCTTGGAATGATCCTATGAATATGTTTGGGAAGAAAAAATTCATCACTAGTTGACATTGGTCTTATCCTCCAAGTCCATCCCAAGAAGTTTCTATTTCATGGTTGGGAGGTAGCGACAACCTAGGTGTGTTATGTTTGGCTTTATCATCATAAAGTCTCCTAAGATAGTGTTAATATCTTAGTCTACTCAAATTTCGATAGGGTGGTTTATTTAACTGTCCCTTGGTCAAGGACGTTCAAAAAAGTTGGATAGACTAGGGGTTCATATCCAAGTCACTAATTCAATTTGGTTTTCCATGTTTTGATTAAAAGGTATATTTAATTATGAAGATACATAGAGTTTAATCCCTACCCCTAAGAAATTTATCTACTCATTAGGGATAGTGGAATAATAAAATAAACTAGATAAAGCATGCTTAACATATTAATAAAAAATAGATTGTAGGATGAAAAAAAGAATAAAATCCATAAGATAATTATGAATTTAACCAAATTTCTTACTTGATATAGAAATCAGAATTCAAATTTATGCATGTAATGGGGAAAAGAAGGTGTTGAAGAAATTAATATCGATGGATCTTGAATTGACAAAAAAATGTGAATAAAAATAGTCAAATTGAGTTAAAAGGGAAATGAGTAATAATGGATTACATGGAATTGAGAGGGTAGAAGGAAGTTCCATCTCAATATATTTTAATTCTCTTCCACTCCATTCCTTATATAGGCGTCTTTGGTCATGACATATACCTATGTTACATGATTTTTAACCTCGATCCATTTCATTTTCCTTCAGATCTCCATCGTGGAACACATTTCTTTAAAATAAGATGTTTTACCAGGTACACGATGTGTATACATGTTTCATGACATTTAGTCTTGAATGGTAGCTTTAATTGGAATCCTAGTGACTTTTTGTTTTAACTAGTTTGATTGGGTGTAACGACATGGATGGTCCAGCCACAACGTGTAGAAGAATTTTCCTTCTAGATTCATAGTCATGACTTGGCTTCATGGATTGGGTTAGGCTATGATCTTTAGGTACATGATGTGAATTTCATCATCATGATGTGTACTTGGCTGATTTTTCACTTTTCAGACATTTCTTTCTTGAAAACATCTGAACCTTTTTTCCTTTAAATTAGACACATACCACATGCATTATTGAATAATTAAATGAAAAACTATGAATAAATGACTGCAATTTATATATTCAAATTTGTATTATCAATTCCCCCATACTTGAACAATTTCATGTCCTCAAGATATGCTTTTAAACAATGATTTCATAAAGGATAAGAAATTTTTAAGGAATATTCATTATGTCCACACAATTCACTTAGGTATAGGAAGAGAAAAGTCAATTTCCAAAATTAAACCTTCACAGAGAGTTAGTCATGCCTCACAATCGAGTTTTCAAAAAAAATTCTACTATTCTAATCATAACCTCTTAACTATTCCATACCTTATATGAAAAATTGTAATCCACCTCACAATTCTTTTCTCTCATCACTTAGGGTAGAAAATGTGAGTAGAGGTATGCTCGTACCTTGAGTACATGTTCCTAACCATAGGCTTGAACTGGTTCAATCACCATCACTATGTAAATAAAATCATAAGATTAATCTTTAGGGCTTAAGAAATCAGGTTATGAGGCCTCTGTGGCTATGGTTAGATAGGTAAAATGTGAAAATTTAGGCTAAAAATGTGGGCCAGATCTGTAGTACAATGAAAAAAGTTAATGAAAAAGTGTGACAAAGTTCATCCATCTGGTTGGTCAAGTCTGTACTCCATCAGCTTAGGTTTGATCGATATGTATGGAATGTATGTATAAAATGAATTGATTCTCTTACATTCATTTTCATTTTACTTTGTCATTTTTTATCTTTCAAAAATTATGCCTAGTATAGATCGCACATCCATCACTCAACCCCATATGATCCACCAATGGATTCATTAGTCTTGAAAATGGTTATTTTTTACCTTCATAGTACACAACCAATATTAATTTTGTTTATTTTTAAATTTTAAAGGGAAAATAATATTAACGAGTTACAAAAAATGGTATATGCATCAAAAACTCATAGTCAGGTGAGCACACCATGCATCTCTAAAATTCGAAGCATCAGATACTATCTGAATGTCTCCCCACATGTGTTCAAAGATATATATGATCATTGTACCATAGTATGGTTGGAAGGGAAATAGGATATGAATATCTTCATTTTAAAATTTCATTAAAAAAACTATGGTATAAATGAAATATAGATGTCATGTGGGTATCATAGAAAGTGGAAATCAAACAATTCCTCAATCTTTTTAAATACATACCTTTTTACTCATAATTTGGATAAGATATCAGTTAAAGTTCTAGTTGGTTTACAGACCCCGAGTATCTCTCAAGAAATATGGTCATATTAGAGTATGAAATTGAAGGCTTAGAGTCCTATGGGGTAGTGAGAATCAACATAAAACTTGCAATCACAAAGTGCATAAATCCTACGGAATGGGTCAATTATTCGTTAGTTCAAATATTTTAATTTAGAATTAATTACCAAAACAAAGAAATAATTCTAAAAATATATAAATTTGAGCGTAATAGTTTCAATAACACTTTTCGACATAACTTTTACTTTAATTACATTTCAATAATGACTCTCAATTTAAAATCATGCTTATTATTCAGAAAAATGTCTCATAGATAAGTGAGAATAATAAAAACTCATCTGTATCATCAATGAAACTATGAGAAGACCCCCCCCCACATAAAACAAGAAAATTTCTCTACTATCAATGAAAAATTGTTGGGGGTTGTGTAGCAGTTATTTTTAATGATTTTTGAAATAGAATATTGGATAAAATAAGATGGAATCAAGAGATCTTTTAGGAATGTGGTATGTTATGGGGATGTTTGTTTTGTCATTACATGAATATATAGTGTACCTGTAAAAGTGTTAGAGAAGTAAATCCAACCCTAGATAACAAATATTATTCCACATGTATAAAAAGTTTGAATAGTAGATAAATGGACAGACACACTGAGTGAGAATCCAAGAGAGTCATTTTATTGAAATTTTGATAATTTTACAATGTAGATCCATGAAATAGAGAAATTAAAAATGAAAAGGAAGTGAACTACACATGAAAATGACAATGTGACAAAATATAGATGAAATATGGGTTACCTTCTATAAATCACTATATAAATGTTGTCTACCAGATGAGTGGATGAAGAATGTTGTCAGATGGTATATTGGCTCAGTTACTCCTTTTCCTCATATATCTTCTAGAGGCGGTGTCCTCAAGATCATGTGGTCCCATTGGTGGGTGGATTACTTCAGGCACAACCACATGAGTATAGATGAGGTCGTGTAAGAATGGAATAATTGGTCGTGGTGGTTTTTGTTGTTGGTTAATAATAAAATATAGCTTGTGAAGATATTGGGAAATTTTTAGGATGTGCTCGAGCACCTGTTGTTCTAAGACAACAGGCGGGACTGGACCATCGTGGACAGAAGATGATTCAGAGGAGATTGACATGATAAAGAAAATACATGAAAATAAAAAACAATAAAATGTAAAAATCAATTTCAAAGTATATATTTATATATATCAGTAAGTTTGTCCAAGGGTGGGATAAAAATGATGAAAATGCAAGGTTTATCAGATATCTGCGAAAACAATCTCCTCGAGCGTCATCCCACTGCCTAGAGTTTTGATCAACTAGTTAGGTGTAGTCATCTTATTATCAGCAGCAATCGAGGATAGAGGTGCAGTGGTGGTGGGTGGTGTGGTGATAGAGGTATGGGGATGGGCTTGGGTGGCTGGTGGTGAAATCCTAATCTAGACTAGGGTCGTGGTTCTGGAAGATGGATAAATGATAGGGCCCACATGGGTGGGTGTGGTTGATGGTGTAGATGTGGGGGGGGGGGATGATGAAGTGGTGATGGAGATGGGTTGTGATATGGAAAAGGTTCATCCAGATGCACTTCTAGAGACTCTATAGATATTTAGGGGTAGGATGGGTGCTAGGAGGGATTGTGGCTATGTTAGAGGATGGTTGGGGTAGAGGTGATGTGGTGGAGGAAGGTGGGGGATGGGCCGGTGGGTATGTTGTTGCTCCATTATGCTAATCCTGAGATTCGAGATCCTAGAATTATAGTTCCTAGTAATATAAGTCTCACTCCTTGATTTGTATCCTCCTCTTGTGTACGAGAACAAGATCGATCAACTCTAGTGGTCCAGTGGATGTGAGGGGTTTTGAAGAATCAAACAAATCTAGGTACCTCGCCAAGAGGGTGATGAAAGATCCACCCATGAGTGTGTCATGCATCTGTTGTTCCAGGTTTCTATAGTATTGTGTGAATTGGGTGTCCATGTTGATGTTTGGGTTGCCCACTACTACTGGATGAATCAGCATAGCCACCTGGGTGATGCTGCCATTAATCTTAGCCCAGGGAAACCTACCATGTGCCATGGCCTAATGTAAGGTACACAATGCTTGACTCTGTAGCTGAGTGGACTTGGTGATTCATGTGGCGTGATGTGACTGAGGTTCGTAGGCTATAATAGTCCATACCTTCATGAAGATGTCAAGAGGTTGATGGAGCATAGGCATCAAATAATTGTCTGAAATGACAAACTCTACAAACTAATTGCCAATTCCAACCACAAACTCAAATAAAGTCAACTTGTGTGGGTGGACACCTAGAAAAAATTGGTGACTATCGACTCCCATATCATAGGTGTACAAAAAACCAAAACAACTCCATGTATGTCTCGTCTCAGACCATGATAATGGTGGAAATGTGAAGAGCCTCGAGGAGGTTGGAAAAAACATATACAATATACAGCTGGACGACGATCCTCATCCCTAGGGTCTTATTTGTTCACATGGGATTCACTTGTAACCTGACAAGATTAACACACTTCATTGGGAAAGAGAAACATAAGATGGGGTGCATGTGCATGTCCTTGCCACTTGAAGTCATGGTGGTGTCGAACCACCACTAGGGAACTAGTGTCATGTGGGATGTTGCTAGTGTATAAGGTTCATTAGCAGCAATCCATAGACTCTTGGAGAGGGTTTTTCCTTAAATGATGAGAATGAGGAGGAGGAATATGTGGTGGAGGAGGGTTTTGGTTGTTTTTTTCATGCCATTGGAGTAGGAGGGGTAGTTCTCCGTGGTAGTGATGGAGAGGGAGTAATGTCATGGGATGAGGGAGGTGTGTGGGTAGTGTGAAAGTGAGGGAGAGGGAGAGGTTAGAGAACACGAGTGAGGGAGAGGTATGTGTTGGGTTTTTTTGTCATGGTGTTGAGGGAGTGGGAGAGGGGGAGGGGAGGCATTGGGGTCAAAGGATGTGGGTCATGACATTGCACGTCATGACCTGCAATTTCTAAAAAATAGCACCAAAAGAGTTCACAAAATGAAAAAATTGTTCATGTCATGAATTGAAATGATATTTATTTATTTATTTATTTTCAGTCTAAAGAAGATACATGTTGTGACCATTACGTACAAGAGGTTTACTACTCTTTGGTTTTGTTAATTTCCTTATTTCTTTCATACTTCATCTTCTTTGAAACTCTAGAGTCATTATCAATGATCCTAATATAACTTACCTAAGAGATCCTAACATAAGTTTCCTCCCATTCAGTTCTTCCTTTAATGTTAGGAGCTTAACTCCTTTTATGTTTTAGTGGAACTTGAGGCTGAGGACACAACCTTCATGGAATGGTTCCAGAATGATCTTCAGCCTTTGAAAATTTACATTGAATGGTGGTTCACCGTCTCATTGAATTTTGATTGATTCATAAGGGAAAACGTGGAAAAACTCAAAAGGACTGTAACATCATTACATCAACATCCCTGGGAATTGTTATAATCTAGAATTTAATAGCAAAACCATATTCCCTAGAATGAAGGTACGTCTTGTAATTCTTTTCTCATGCCTTTTTTCTTTTTTCCCCTTGTAAATCATTGTGTTTTTGTACGCATCTATCCTAATTTCTTCAAATGATATTAATTTAAATAATAACTCCTATCAAACATTTTCTTAATCCACATTCATCGTTTTAATTTCCCAAAAAATAATTATGTTCGAATTCTACCAGAAGATGGCATGGTTTACTGTAAACCAGTCGAAATGGGGTGGTGCCTATGGATGTTTTGTATGCAGTTTGGTATGCCTATAATTTATCATCAAATTTTAGTCTCCAATAACTTCTAATATTGTGAAAAATATTTTCTATGAATTGTTTCACCACCCTATTTGACAACTCTACTTCCTTGATTATTTTTTGGTGATTGGGGGTTCCGGTGTTGTAGTGAATGCCATATTTTTGAAGGATTTTTTGTGCTGGCCGATTTGAGAAATGTGTTCCACAATCACTAATCAGTAGCTGTGGAAATCAAAAAATTTCAAACACCTTCTTTTGAATAAAATTCATTAGTAATTTTATGTTTATTGTGTTGTGGCTTCGGCTTAAAACCACTTGGAAACATAGTCTACTACAACTAGAATATAATTAATGCCATGTGAAGAGGGTAATGGTCCCATAGAGTTAATACCCCAGACGTCCAAAACATAAAATTTCAGAATGGGGTTTTTTGGAATCTAATTTCCTTTACTGAAGTTCCCTATTCTCTAACATCTATCACATTGATGATAGACTCCCCTATCATCATGATGAAATGAAGGAAAAAATCGACTTTTTAGTATATTCGCCAATATGAACTCTAGTCCATGATGGCCACCAGTTGGCGATGTGTGGCACATTTCATTAAAATTTTGAACCTCTTCCTTTTAGATGGTGTGTTTTAAAATTACATAGACAAAATGTTTGAATAGTAATGGTTCATCCCAAAGGTAGTGTCTAGAATCAGACAGAAATTCATTGCATTACTGATATGAGAGGCCATTATGGAGATATCCTATAGCAAGAAAGTAAGACATGTCTGAGAACCAAGGATGAGTTTTGACACTAAGAAATGTTTCATTTAGAAAATATACTTCAATATCATTTTTTATGTATTCTTTAATAATGGTCAGGTGTAATCTCGAGAGGTGGTCAGAAATGAAATTTCCTTTCAATTTGGTTTACTTGATAATGACGTTGAATTCTTCCAGCCAAATAATCCATCATATCAATATTGGTTTTTCATATTTTTTGTTCATTAGGTATCGAGGGGCGGAAGGGTCTGCATGTAATATAACATTGGATAGAATGAGGTATGAATGGAACTTTTCAAAGGCATATGAGACAACTAGGAGCTCCTTATATGTAGTCATATAATTTATTTGGGATTCATTCAATGTTTGGTTTGAATATTATATTGGGAAGATGATTTTGTCAATATGTTTTTGGAGCACATCTCCTACAACCAGCTCATTGGAATTACATGTATGCTCAGCCTCATTTTCTGAGTTCGGTTCAATGATAACTGTAAACGCAATCATATCATTTTTCAGTGTTACAAAATCTTTTTGGAAATCTTCACTGAATTCAAAAAAAATCCTTTGAAAACAAGTGTGTTAATTAGTTTTGGACTTTATAGAAATCTTTTACGGAGCATTTTTAGAATCTGGAATGCCCATGTAATCTTCTTATCCATTTTACGGTAGACGATTCTAGTAGATTCTTGTTGAACTTGATCTTTATAGGATCAACCTCAATTACTTCTTTCGAGATTTTGTGTCCCACCACAATTCCTCCCTTCACCATGAAGTGATATTTTTCCCAATTCAATAATAAGGATTTCTCCTCATAGAGTTAGAGAACTAGTTCTAGATTGTATAGACGGATATCAAATGATCTTCTATAGATGAAAAAATCATCCTTGAATATTTTGATAAATTATTCATACATATCATGAAATATGTGTTTCATGCATCTTTGGAATGTTTCTAGTACGTTTCACATACCAAAGGACATGCGTCTATACTAAAAAGAACTGAAGGGGCAGGTGAAGGTGGTTTTGGGCCACATAGGAGGGTCTACTGCAAATTAATTATATCATAAATATCTTTCTAAGAAACAGAATAAATCATGTCCTACTAGCCCCTCAAGCATTTGATCCATAAAGGGTAAAGAAAAATGATCTTTCATTAAGCATCTATAATCTATGAAAACATTTCATCCACTGATGGTTCATATTAAAATGATTTCATTATCTTATTTTTTTTTCTATAGTGAGTCCTCCCTTTTTGGAGTGACATAGAGGGGAAACACCCATTTACTATCAGACATAGCAATGATTATTCCAAAATCCATAAGCTTCAGCACTTACTTCATAACAAACTGCTTCATTGGAGTTGTGAGCCACCTATGAGGTTATCTTTTTTTGTTTTGTATCTTCTTTGAGTAAAATCTGGTGGGTTCACTCTGAAGGATTAATTCTCATAATATCTTCCACCACGAGGACATTTGTTTCTAGTAACTTAATAAAACATAAAACGTTTTTCTTCATAATACTAAGATAGTTCCTAATTGATAATGATGGGTAAAGAGAATAAATATCCTAAGTAAGAGTAATTCAATGTACAGGGTAAAAGAGTCATGTCCAACTTGGGTGGCTTTATGATGGAAAGGATAAATCATGGAATGGTGTCTCTGATATGTGGTTCAATAAATCTGACTTCCTCGAATTCATAATCTTCTTCCTTTTCTAAACCTGAATCATTGGTATATTACTCAATAATCATGTACTCACCTTCTTTTGGAGCGAGAGAGATGGTGTGAAAGTCAACCATATCATCTGAATGATTTCCAACCTTTATTAGGTTAAACAATACTTTTTATTTTCTTACTCTAAAGATGAGGAAACATTGATTAAAATCAATCTAGTATATCCCTATTTCTAGGAAGAGTCTTTTTAGAATGATCTAGACATACCCTTCCTATTCTAGGTCTAAAATAATAAAGTCTACTGAAAATTGAATTTTTTCGACTTTAACTAGACAAACTTCAACAATACCATGTGGTAACTTAACTGAATGATCGGCTAACTTCAATGATACTCTTGTTTCCTTGATCTCTTGAAGTCCATGATTGTGTAAAACACTCATTAGAATCTGGTTAATGCTTTCTCCAATATCACAGAGCACTCTTCCAAATTTACACGTTCCCATTGCACATGGAATTGAAAATCCTGTACTACCTGTCATATTTGGTGGGATTTTCTACTTTTCAATAGTAGATCATTCTAAATTAAATGATATGACTCCTAGATATTCTATATTTCTCTAGTTTTATATCATTCCTTTGAGATATTTTTCATAAATAGGCATTTAAGCAATTGCCTTAGCAAAATAAATGTTGATATACAATTATTTGAGCATTTCAATGAACTTTTTTGTACTGAGCATCCTGTTTACCTTACCATGATCTTTCTGAAAATGGAAGAGGTGGATTGTATAGATTTGGGGCTCTAAAAATGGGTTCCTTTCATTTTTTGGGGGCTTTCTCTTTCTCAGGTAGTATTTCATCTACTTTTATTGTTTATTGTTTGGGTTCTTATTATGGCCTTGTTTTCATTGATTGTTGGAAATCTAATACTTTTTCACTCCTCATCACTTCGGCCTCAGATTTCTCTAATGGATATGTATCAGTGTTACTAGGTAGAGTTCCTAGTAATCATTCAAAAAAAGGTTTTTGAGATATTCCCCATTTGCATATTCATGTTTATTAAAGCTTCTCATAGATTTTTTTTTTCTGTCTCATGTGTGGTCATCCTTTGATTTGATTTTTGAATGAAGGATTTCAAGAGGTTCTCAAGTTACTTTGGATAGGTGGAGGTGGATGTTGTGGTCTAGGTTGGGTGGGTGGAAATTTTTTTGTTGTGGTGTTGAAAAGGGTTGTTTCAGATATATCAGTTGTTGTGGTCTCAGGATAAGTTTAATTGGTAGATATCTTAGTGGCCCTTATTACAGAACTGATCATGACCACTACATTGCAGAAAATATTCATGATTGTCCTAAGGTTGTTGATGACCAGGCCTCTATTGACAAAATGGTTGTTTTCATTTATACTAAAATTGTTGTTTTTTTTATTCTAATTAATGTATTTACAATCTTGTGGATCCTCATATCCAAATTTGTAGTCGGGATACTGGTTTGGTCCATCGAACATCTCGCATGACTGAATATCCATGACTAGGGTCAGTCGGAGTTGTGTGGTCGGTATTTGAAATGACTCAAGCATCTTGGATTGCACTTCGACTTGCACAGATAACTGGGTGGTTTCATCAACTAGGGGGATTCCACATTGGGGTGTCCCACAGTCACTTTTCCAAAGACTGGCATTGTGCGATACTTTTTCCTAAATATCTATACTTGCATCAAGTGTTTTGAACATCATACCTCCATCAGTGGTAGTATCAACAACTGTTCGTGATGCTAGCAGTAGTCCTTGGTAAAACATTTTCATTTGAATCCAAGTGTCATGTCTGTGATGTTTAAATTTCCCCATGAGTTCTTTTAATGGATCCCATGCTTCCAACATGGATTTTCCATTTTATTTTGAAAAGTACTGAATGTTATTCCAATGTTTCTAGGTTCATATCTATGGAAATTATTTATCATAAAATTTTTTGTGAGCTCGTCCCAAGTCATGATTGGTCCGAGAGACTAGATTTTGAGCCAATCTTTAGCTCCATATCTTAATAAAAAATGAAATACATGGAGTCTTATTGATTCAAAAGAAACTCCCTAGTTTTGAAAGGTATCACCATCCATCCAACCTTAAAATTTTTATTTTTAATCACTTTTAAGAGAAAAGTGAGAACCCTCATACCTTGGTGAATGTTTGGGAGAAATTATAAATTCAAATTAGATTTACGTCAAAAGAAGTATTATCAGGGTGAATCGTGTGCTCTCCCAATATGATTTGTTGATTTGGCCTGTTGGATCCCTCATTGTGATGTTTCTTTGCCATTGTTGACCAGCGGAGTGAAAGTAGATGACTTTCGATCTCAGTATAGAAGGAAAAAGGTTCATGTGCTTCAAGGTTTCTTGATAGGGTCCAAGGGCCTTGGTACATGCATTGAAGATGAAGGATAAGACACAAGGGCATCTAGAAATAAAATACAAAAAAGGGTGAGGGAAAGGTAATCCTATGTTTTATAAAACCCATAGTTCTTCTACAAAACGGTGTGGTCTCCTCACGAATGGGGCATGAAATTTTATGACCTCTACACGGTGGTGTGGTTACATCCTTTGACGTAAATCTAATTTGAATTTATAAATTTTCCCAAACATTCACCAACTACTAATATGTATTGTAGTGGGAGTACAGGGTCCAATCCATAGGGAGAATGCTGTTTAAACTTTGGGATAATCTGGTTTCAAAACTTATAAAGGATTCCTTTCTATAAGTCTTTTGTATTGGAGTTTGGTCTATGTTCTATTTTGGGATGACTTTAAATGATTAACAAGGGGTCAGGAACATGTCAAGTATATGAGTGAAGGATGTATTTTAATTCTAACCATGGAAAGATCATATGACTTAGTTTATTAGAAAAACATGGATCATTAGTTGACTTTGGTCTCAACCTTCTATTCCTACCTATAAAGAAGTTATTTCGTGGTTGGGAGATAGTGATAGCCTAGGTTCATTAAGTTTGGATTTCTGAGCAGAAAGACTCGAAAACTAGTAGTCATAGATTAGTCTACTCAAATTAGGATAGGGTTATTTTTTCAAACATCCCATATCTAGGGACGTTCACACAAATGGGATAGATCGGAGGTTCATAACCTCATTTCTTATTCAATTAGGATTGTCATGTTTAGATTAAAAGGTATATTTAATTATGCAAATACATCGAGCTTAATCCCAATCCCTAAGATATTAATCTACTCATTAGAAATAATGGAACAATAAAATAAACTATATAAAGTTTGATTAAAGGATTTATAAAAAAAGGGATTCTAGGATGAAAAAGAGAAAACATGCATAATAGAATAATGAGTTAAACTACATTACTTAGTTGAGATACAAATCACAATTGAAATTGTAGTGCGGAATGGGGAAAAGAAGTTGTTGAATAATGTAATCTCCAAGACTCTTCAATTGAATGAAATGTGAATAAATTTGAATAAATTGAGTTAAAAAGGAAATCAGTAAGAATAGATAATATGGAATCAAGAGGGGAGAAGAAATATCTCTCTCTATATATTTTAATTCTTTGCTACTCTATTCCTTATATAAGAATTTTTTAAATGATGTGTGCCTATGGAATATGACATGTACCCTCGATCCGTGTCATTTTACTTTAGATATCCATCATGGAACACAATTCTCACAGATAGTATGTTTGACCAGGTACATGATGTGTAGATATGGTTCATGACATTTACTCTAGTAGGGTAGCTTTGTTGTGGAATCCTCACAGATTTCTCGCTAACTAGTTTTACATGATTTTATGATTTGGACGGTTTGGTCACGAAATGTAGTAGCTTTTTATTTTTTCCTTCATGGTCATAAAATGCCTTCATGGCTTGCACTAGGTTGTGATCCTCAGGTACATGAAATTAATCTCATCATCATAATGTGTACTTGGACAATTTTTCACTTTTTCTTCCTTTTCATTCATGAAAACCTATGAAGATTTTTCATTCAATATTAGACACATACCACATTCATTATCGAATAATAAAATGAAAAACTATGAATAAATGACAGAAAATTTTATATTCAAATTAGGCTTATCACCCCTCCCACTCTTGGATGGTTACAAATAAAATCTAAAACCATCTCATCTCACTCAAGTGATATTTCACATTAATAAATGAATACCACATCCCACTCAGTGGAGGTCGCACATCACCACCTAACCATATCCTTTTTACTCATAGTAGGGTATTTTGACCAGTTTCTCACATTAGGTGAGACCATGCATCATGTTTTCTAGTCTAGAAAAAAAATTAAAATAATCATGAAATGATAAATAAGTAATCTAATCCCATCTTATATGATCTATAACACATCACCAATGTGCTAGTCACTTGAGAACTAGCCCCACATATCAAATCATGTCTCGTCGTCCATCTATAATAACATAATAGTCTCATAAATACTGTCTCAATAATCTAAAAAGAACAATCAATGAATATAATAATTCAACTATCACCCATATGAAAATCCTTTTGGGTATATGAACTTAACCCCGTCAATACGCATCCTTACAAATAAACACTAATCACTCCATAGGGACCTCATCAGCTGATGGTCCTACCTCACACCAGACACAATAGGAATTTATAATCCTATTTGAATTCCCACATAACTACCCAGTCTCTCTTACGAGTGGCCATTACAAGATAACACCAACTAATTACCTTGGAAACTGAGTTTATTTTCTTCTAGAAAATTTTGATAACCCTTATTGCAATCATATATCACACCTCAATTGGGAGAGCTCTCAATCTCGAAATCATGGGGGATACCATCCATATTACAATACATCATCCTCCTAAGAGCTCATACCACTCCTAACACACATCAAACCATCGTTCTCTAATCACTATTGATATCCTGGTCATGCATGAGATATAAGAGCATCTAACCCATTAACACTGGGACTAAGACTCTCATTACTATATAACAAGCCACATAATACAATCCAGGGTTGGTTATGTATCATCTATGGACTAATGAGTTTTCCCAAATCATTTATACGATCAAATTACATCCTAAGTCCCTTGGAGGCCCTTGGTTCTTTGTAAGATAATCTGATATCCTCTTTCCCATAAAGGCATAATATTTAAGAAATTTTAGAACATCCCAAGTGTGAAGGTACACTTTCTCTAATTATAGAATATTTAATGTTATCCTATATCATACCAAATAAACTATATTTTCTAATCCAATTTTCTTAGTTCCTTATTTCCATGAAGGCATGATCACTTTGGAATCAAAAGTTTTACCATTTAGTATTATATATATTAATTATCTTAAATATGGAGTTACCATACATAGAAGAGATCCACTCACCCCCAACCAACCATATTTATGCCTTATCTAATCCCCTACAAACAATCAACCCCCTATCCCAAGCCAAAATTCAAAATATTTAATTATTAAGTTTTTATTAAAGAGGAATAATTGATTAAAAACATACTATATGATGCTACGTCACTAGATCTCCATAAAACCTAGTATGATCATTTTTCTGAGACATCCTTTAGCCATGCCATGTAAAATACCCCTCATCGCTTCCTAATTACACCATAATATAGTGGAAATAGTATAAAATCCTATCCCAAAACATCATCTAACCACATGGAAATGGTGGGTAACAAGAAAATATTAATTATAGGAATCTAAAAAATAAAATCATTATATAAAATTCTAAATAATTATCACTCCCCAAGTTCAATAAAATAGAGGAAAGGGAGGGCGATGGTCTAGCAAAAATAGCTCACCCAAAAAAATTATTCAACATAAATCTGAAGGGGAATGACTCAAAATGACATGATTATACCTAATTAAAAAATGGAAAAAGGATATGTTAGAGAGTAACACAAGGAATCACGACATATCCATGGACACTAGAACCTGATGAGATATCCTAGCGTCTAATCATGGTATTTTTTAAAGGGGTCATAAAATAATTCCATATTTTGGCCTCCATTCTCAATGTGACCCTTCAATATTGGTCACACCACTATGAAAGGATCCCTATAGTCATATAATGGAAGACACTTAATTGGAAAAACCAAATATTTGGGGTACCAATTTCCTTGTATTGGACCCCCATCTTCACTACGCAACACCCTCTCATGATCAGGATCTATGTCACACCATTTACATTCCATTCCATGCCACCACCGATGAAACTGATTCACAGAATGACCCTAGGGTTTATAATGTGATCAAACTTTTCAATAAACATTAGAATGTAAATATTTGTGGTTTTTTTAGAACACATACATAAGAATCACTATCATGATATGAATCCCTCCACCACATAACGATCATGGTTAATATTTTTATCTTATCCAAAAATGTACTAAAAATATCTAAATAATGACTCTTAAATTTGATGGAGTGACTCACTACCACCTTACCATAGTGTATCCCTAACCATTGTTTATAAAATTACCATCCTTTAATTGAAGAATGTCTCCCTAGGACCAAAAAATGTTGAGCCACCAATAGTAAAAATTGTGCTTGGGGGACACCCCAAATTTCTCTGAAATTAAACTGAGAAACTAAAACACATATCAAGCCTCGGATCACCTCCAAAACAATCCCCTTGAGATATTAAAAACCTAATAATCCCAATATAAGTACCAAATATTTGACCTTTTACTTATATGGGACTAATAAATCATATTTACTCGCAATTTTGAAACCCATTAGAATGTGTTTAATTATAGTGTAACAATCAAATTAACATAGTGAATGATGTAACATCATCACATAACATCAATGCTTGATGTGTAACCATCATATAAAAATGGTGAATAATGTATCACTACTAGAAAACCTATTGGTGAATGATCCATCATTGAGCCATTATTTATTATTATATGATCTTCCCTCGTGACATGTCCCTGTGAGGAGTGATTCATTGTAGAGTCATAATTTTAGAGTGGATGATACACATCAAACAACAATTTTCCAGGTGGATAATGTGCATGATAGAAACTTCTATGATATATTACATATCACTAGTACTCAATGAAAGAACATTAATGATAAATATTCAATTAAATCATTCTAGGGAACAATATATCCATAACTAAGAAATTAAGGTTAATGATTCATTAGAAGTCATGAAAATTACAAATAAACGGCCATATAATCCTTATAAAACCTCAATATCCAAATTCATCCCAATAGGTAATGGTATGGAATACCTCCATGTCTCCTATGGGAACACCTCTATAAAATATACACAAAATATGGGTGCTAAGTTACATATACCTAACTCTTCATGTTAGGTGAATCGTCATCAATTATGTTGTAATTGAGACATAACTCCTAAAGGAACACTCAGATACCTAATATTTCTTAATAATTCCATAAGAATAAAGTAAATTGTTTAATTTTTTGGGTATTCTCAATAGATTGGTGATTTTTAATGGAATAATACATGTTAATAAGTCAAAAAAACAATGGGAATGATTAGAGATATCCTACCTTGAATTTACAGAGTTCACCCCATTAAAAATACCCAGATTATTCTACCATAGAAAGATGAAAGAAAGAATTATATAATAAACTATTAAATAAGGAAATGGTAAATAAATATTAATAAAATAACATGATAATATAGCATTAGATATAGGAGGACTGACAACCTATCCCCTGATAATCAACCATAACAAAAAAAATCGAAATCGTGTAAACATGAATGAGGAATCAATGGATAGGGGATGATTCAACAATGATAAAGTTGATATTCAAGTGGATTATAGGTGAAATAATAAAAAAACATTTAATTATGTTTTTAACACTTCAAAAATTTTAATTCAAACCTAAAAAACTAAATTGAATGAGTGTTTTGGTATGACGACATAGTTCATGACATAATGATCATGATAGGGTCATTTTGTGACATTGTATACTAGGATATGGTGTAATACCATTCTCTAAGAGAGAGAAAACAACCTAAATCACCCCCACCCAACTCACATTTTTATGTGATCCTTCTCTTGAGGTAAAATTCATCACATTGGGAAAGAATTAATAGTAAAAAATCCATCATTATGGTGTTACACATCTTATTTTTAGTAAGCCTTCATAAATAAATTCATGGTATATGTTGTGACTAGAAAACTATTGTATATTTTAAACAAATTTATCAACTATACATATTTCAATGCCATATTTTTTAGCACGATCTTTGAACATTATTATTTCATAAGACTAAAATAAGGTCCAAACGACCAAATTTTAACTCCAAGACTCTAAGAAAACTTTTAATGGCATAAAAACATCAAAACACATGAGGTATGATGTAAATTTAAAAAATTAATACATAAAAATATAAAGTGCGTTTTATAATTTATTATAGATAAGGAACACTTCAAATTTGTGGAGTGGATACCCTTATACCTGAAAGTGAGTGTGAAATTTTTTCTAGATTTTTGGGAATTATTGTGGGATATGAATATTAGGACTCTATTGGATATTCAAATTTTGACATAAAAGTAAAGAGGATATGTCATCACATATAAAGGAATAATAATTTTCTGAATGTTCCAACTATAATAAGTGGTTTCATTTATATTTTTTGGATGTGGAGTATGTGATTGAAATATTGGAAAGAATTTAGTTGATATTACTAAAGTGTTTACAAGAAAAAAACAATATAATTGAATATTATTATATGATAATAAGAGTTAAATCCATCATTTTTAGAAATTGGTATTTCATTCATGGATAAGAAAAATATAACTATGGTATCACTCTATTTGTAGTCTTTTATAAGATGTGGTTTCAGAACTATAAGTTGTTATTGGTAATGAGAATTTAGAAGATATGTTTTCAAAGGTCCTAGTCTATGAAAATATGGGGTGGTTTTGTGAATTAGTGGGACTTATAAAATTATGATGTGATAAAAAAATAATTAATGAATCATATGGTGAAAATAATATATCTTCAACTAAATGTTGATGAAATAATAGGAATAGTCATTAAGTGTAATGTTATAGAGTTTTGAATCTTGCTTCTTATCTAAGTTACAATATGTTCATTAATAGATTAATTAGATAAATCGTTGAGAAATAAAAGATGGTGATATATTCATACCAAAAGGCAAATAGTGGGGTATTATTCAGTAGTGTATGGAAAATTTAATAAATGGTTGGATATAATTGGCTAGTAAAGTTTTAGATTTCATAGTACCAGCAAAAAAGTGAGTGCAACAGTTAAAGGAAAAATAAATAATGAATGGATATTTAAATAATATTAAATACACATTACAAATAGTTGTTTTTTATTGGTTTTTAGGTTTTCTAAAAATAGATGTTCTTTAAAAGGGTGTTAAATATATGTAATTAGTTCAGTCATGTTGTGGTTAGTAATCAATTATATCTCTGGAGTTTCTTTCTCCACTATCTTCTAGTGGATTTCATTATTTTTCTATTGGTATATTGAATTTTCCTAACCATATTACATCCATTGTGTGTTGGTGGAGTGTGAATAAGATATTATATTTTTCAACATTCTTCATTACCTTTATTGGGTCTTGATTAATGATTGGTAGATATGTTGTGTGATTTTTTCATTAATAAACCATTATCATGTTCTAATAAATATCAACTATTTATTATATAATAAAGTTTTTGTGGATAAATTTATGTTTTGGGAACAATAATTACAACTTAGATTATATATTTTATTACTCAATTTTTAAAAAAAATATGTAAAAATAAAACTGTATGAATAAAAGTGAAATTTAATATTGAAACCCATTTACTAACATGTATAGCTGTAAAAAAATTAAATAAAAAAAATAACATTTAAAATTTGATAGAAATATTTTTCAATATATTTTATCTCTTAAAATTTAGTAGGAATGATGAAGTTGTTCATAAAAAACTACATCATTGAACTAAAAAAATTAGAAAACTATTTTGTAGACCAATTATATTAATGAAATTAATTTAATAAACAAAAAATGTAAATATCTATAAATAATGTTAAAAGGACAAGGTGGATGAAATAATAATAGTTGATGATTAAAGTATTAATACCATGGATATGGAAGATGAATTTATATATCAATGCTAATATTAAAATTAATAATGTAAATTGAAGTAATATAACCATATTTTCTTATCATGAGTGTTTAATGTACTATTATAGTAGGTATATTTCTTTTTGTAGAGTTTTTGGGTTAAAAATTCATTCCTTAAGAAAAAAATTGAAGTTTCATGTTTTTTTTAACTGTAAGGGGATAACATGTATGTAAAAAATAACTATAGAATTGTTTTTATAGTTAGATATATGTTTCATATAATCATTCATCCTTAAACATGAGACACTTAATTGTATAATTGTTAGATATAGTTCATTACCAACAATGGATGTTATCCATGCTTGTTTCAAAATATTATATGGTTTTATTTTTTAAATCAAATTAAACATGAAAAGCCCACGTTTGACATCTTCCTTTTTTCTTGAGTGATTTCATATATTCTTGGGAGTGATTTTTATATTTCTTTATCAATAAATAGTTGATTTTGTTATAAAATAATTGTATTGAAAAATTATTGAACATGATATTTTGATGATTTATTTTCCTATGAAATAACACCCCATATTTATCTTCAGTAATCTCTAGATCATTCATCGATACGTTCATGGAAATTTATATTACTTAATATTTTTATTTTTATCATTTAATTTAACTCATATTAGTTCGGATTTTAATTATTCAACCATGTTTTCTAATTTTGAAGTAAAAAATGGGAATTTTGTTGAAACAAATCATTTACAAAAGTGATTATTATCCCTTTTATGAGATTAACTAATTTATGTTCCTATTTTGATTTATTATAATTGATAGAGGACAATAATTTCTTATTTTATATTATCTAATACTTTGTGAAAAGAGAATATTTCTGACATAAATTGTTTTCATAAAAATTTGGTGGGCTATATATGTGTGTTTTCAAAATTGAAAAAAATGTTTTATTTACATCTTCCATGGTTATTTTTTATTATATACTTGGAATATAAAAATTATTATGGATTTAATAAAAAAGGGAACTTTTGTGATTACATTTATATATATTACATTGTGTAAAAGTGATTAAAGTGATTTCAATTTAAAATTCTTAAGAAACATCAATTTCCCATTGATGGTGATGTGATGTCTTAGATAGGTTGCATTAAGGTGGGTAAAAATTTTCATAATTGGTGTTGAAAGGTGACATTAACTATAATATTATTTTTTTAATGTATTAATTGGGATTCATATCTTGGTAGTTCAATCCTTCAATGAATTTATTTGAGAATTTGAAAAATACATTTTCCAAGCTTAGGGATTCCTTAGCAATTGAATTTTTTTTAATAAATAAATATTTTTTTATTTGATCGATCAAAACTAAAATTTTAGATAACATTAGTAATTAAAAGTAAGTTAAATCAGACATTACGTAAAAATGGGTTTTATTATGTCATAGAATAGGGGTTTAGGTTTATTTTAATGAAAATGGACATGTTTCTTAATAATGTTTTTAGAAATTAAACTACTATTTTAGATTGTTTCGAATCAAAGGATTAGATTAAGTTATTTCTGATTTTTTAAATAATTTTTTGAGATACCATTATTTATTTTTAATGAAAATGGACATGTTTTTTAATATTGTTTTTGGAAATTAACCTAATATTTTAGATTGTTTCAAATCAAAGGATTAGATTTAGTTATTTCTGATTATTTAAATAATGATTTGAGATACCGTGCTTTATTTTAATCTTGGTTTTAGAAATAATTTTTTAAATAAAATGATTATATTTTTTTTCTGATTTATAATTATTTTCAAACATTATATATTAAAATTGATCATGTGTAATATTTTATTAATGTTACTATTTAACCCTGACTATTTTTATACTCACAGCATTCCTGTGCACTTTGTTGAACATGTATACATGGTTAATTTAGTAGAAATTTAAGTGGAGAAATTGATATTCATAAATAGTGAGTCTTAGTACCACATTGGATTTATTTCAAAGGATATGATGGAACAAGTTTGAGATCATTAATTTAATGACATCGTGTGACATATTTGTAACTCTAAATTATCTACTTTTAAAACTAATATTTTTCTATTATTTATTCTTTTCAAATGGTTTTGTTTTAAATTAATTTTACCTTTTCATGTATTTATCATTCATTATGTTTTTTAGAAAAATACATCTATAAATGGATAATTTTATCCATTATTTCTCTTTTTAACAAACAATTGATCTAGGGACATGCCTAAGGTTATGTGGCATCCTGACTCAAGCATCATGAAATGTCATCCAGTGTTGGGATTTTGAAAAATCATATCAAATACAGTTTTTTCAGTTGGTTCATGTAAATTAAAATAAAAATGGAGACTAAGATAAGTTTTCCTAAAAAATTATCATAATTAGACGAAGAAAACTATTGTATAGATAACTATAAATTATTTGGAATTCCTAGTAAATGTGAGGTAGGCGATGAACTCATGGGATTTATTTTATTCTTGTTAATGCCAAAGGGGGAAAAATAGAATGTCGTTATTGTGTCATGATGGGTATGATATGATTTACATCACATGACATGGTATTGAATGAAAAAAGTTATCTTTCATGAAAATATATTTTAAATGACTTATTGGTTTTTTATTTCAATTCTTTTTTGAAAATAATAATTTTTGTCAAACATGATTGCACCATTGGAAAAAAATGTTGGCAATAAAATTATCCAAGATAATAGGAAGACAACAACATGTTGTATGTAATGTTAATTTTTATATAGGTGAATGATATAATGATTATGTGGTTTTGATGTGACATTTTATTTTTTATTTAATATCATGGTTATGAGAGAACTAATTGAGAAAGAACAAGCAAAAGGATGACTGGAATATTGTAACAATATAGAATTTTATAATATAGAATTTATCCCCTTATAAAAATATATTTAATGTAATTTATAGTTTAAATCATAGGTACAACATAATAAAACACATATCATTTAATTTTATCCACATAAAATATTACATATGAAGTATATATGTAATCTAAAATTGAAAATAGTGTAATGTGGAAATAAACACATAAAAAATAACATAATTATAATGTTAAATTCTTGTACATGACAACATCCAATAATTATCATAGATTTCAACAACACAATAAATAAATATACTATGAAAAACAAGATTATACATTTTAAATGAATTGTAAATAGATTTTCTAAATATTAATAAGATTGATAATGAAGTAAATATGAGATTTTTTATGAAATTATACTAATTATATTATTGTTCCAATTGTATCCGACCATTAAAAATAATAACTAAGTGTTTAAATGCTAATTGAACTGATGATAATGGAACAGTACAAAAAAATCGTATTTAAAATGATATAAATTAGTGAATATAGATATAATAATTTTATATAATGATTTATAAAATCATATAACATAAAAAATATTTTTAAATTTTAATAATGAATGTTTTAACTTATTTTTTAAGATAATAATTTTTATAATAAAATTTATGTATATAATTTTTAAAATTAATTCATTTAAAGGATATTTTATAATTAACAATCAACCATTTTATAATAAGAATTGAAAATTTTAAAAATGTAATAACTAATAAAATTCGTATAAATAAACACTAATAATTTTATTCATCCTAAATAATAGTCTAATTAATACATTATTTCTTCTCCCTTGCCTATATAAGTACATCTCCTCTGACTATTTCTCACATCATAAAAAACACTTTTTCTTAAAAAAAGATATACCAAAATTATTCTTTAAACTCTCATATACATGTTATAAAGCCTTAGATATAATTTAAGATAATTTTCATATTTATTTATTATAGATTATTAGTTGAATATTCATTATATATCATAATGATCCATGCAATAATCTTATAGGTCTAGTATCATTGGAAACATGGACACATAAACAACAGATCATTCGAGTCTCAAATTAAGTTCTTCATAACTTGAACCCTTATTTGGAATATTGTTCCTAAAACAATTCTTCATAACCTAGGGAAAAGTAATGTAGGAAAGGGTTATCTCGTATTATCATTAAGTTTAAAAAAGGGTCATATCAATGATCATATGGGCATAATAAGGGGAAAAGGGCATGAGAACACTAGAATAACATTTGAAATTGATACCCTATATATCATATATCATAATCATCAATCATAGAATATATCTTGGTAGTACATAAGACATGAAGCATAGTGGAATCAAAGAACATGATTCATTAGAGGATAAAATTTTTATATGACTTAAAATTATATAATGCACATAAGTTAATTAAATCATTCCATTAGTTGTCAAGGCTCACTTATAGACTATCCTAGTTGATTGGTTTCAAACCCAAAACCGTCATAATTGTCAAGGATTACTCACAAAACTATCATGGTGGACTGTTTTCACCTACCAAACCATCATGGTAGTCAAGGTTCTCTACCAAGATTATCATAGTTAACAAAATCTTTTACTGACCCAGGTTCACTATCTATTCTAGTCATATTGATCTCGTGAGATTTACATATTTTACCAATTCATTTTGGGGGTGTATAATCCAGTTACCACCCATAAAATATTTAAAATTAAGCATATTAATGGTACAAGATCATAAAACATCGATAATATTAGAACCCATGAAAAGAAATTAGTTTCATAAACATTTCATCATTTCAACATAGAATAACTTATGGAAAATGGATGAGTTTCTAAAATATTTTGTCATCATAAACCATGAATATAAATTATAATTGTATTATAATTAGATCATATCCATAATAAAACTTATGAAACGTCAACATATTTTTTCAGGGATGAAAAAAATCATTAAAAATTTAGTAGAATATTTCTCGAGTTGTATTCAATTTTCTTTTTAAAATCATTTCATTAAAATCTAAAAATATCTAAAATTTTATATAAAACATTTATCTTAAAAAACCATTAAAAATTTTAAATTAATATTCAAAAAATATAGTATCCATAATGGTTGTAAATTAATTTCATGTCATATAAGTTAAAAGAAAAACATTTCCTTCACACTTTTGTAAAAATGTCAAAATGAACCTCATTTGGAAAATAAAAAGAATATTCCTTTTAAAACATTATTTAAATAGTAAAAAATTGATTAAAATTAATTTTAATGAATATTTTTCAATATTAAAAACTACATTGGAAACATTTTTAGAAAACATGGACATTGAAGAGAAATGATTTTCAACTTAAGAGAGAAATGAATTCAGTTTTTCTAAAAAAACATATTTTCTGTCACATGGGTAATTAAGATGAGTAAAATGAAAGAAAAAAGTATTTTTTAAGAAATAAATATATTATAATAAATTTCATTATTTTATATATTGTTATATCAAAACATTTCATCATCAAAATTCTAATCATAAACTATCTCGATAAATAATGAGATTGTGACATAAAATATGATCTGTTGTGGTAACATTTAAATCATAAGAACCATGGAATAAATAACATTATATGGATATTTAAATCTACATAATTTTCATTATAATAATCATATATGATATTTTTTGTTTTAATATACACCACATAAAATAAACAAGTTGTTAAAATGGCATGTGTCTTATATAAATTGAATAGAGACAAAAATATATTAACTCAGTTATGAAATCATTCTAACATGGTCAAAAAACCTATATAAGAAATATATATTTATTTTAAATATATTTAAGAACCATAATTATATATATCAAACCATATATTATTTACTTATAACATTTTATCTCCCCATTTATTAGAAATTATTTATAAAAAACACTATTATGAGTGATCACTCCTTTGTTTTTCATATCTCTTTTCATTTGGAATATATAATATTTTTTCATTAAACATGGATAAATAATATTTATAATATTAATAATGATTTATATATCCAATATATTCATTATATAAATATTTTTTTATCCATAAAAGTAGATATTTAAAAATAAATTATATTGTTCATGGAAATAATCGGACGTACACAAACATGAATGTCATTTACAATTTTTGATGGATATAACAATAGAAAGGTAAATAAAAAATCAATTCTCATAATAATAAATATATTTTGTATATTATTTATATTCAAAAAATCCATTTTTATTCCTATCCAATTAAAACTAAAATGAAAAATGAATCACATCGTTTCGTAGAGGTGGTAGTCCACATGTATGTGAAAGTGATGTTATCATTTTCCAATGGTTCGAAGGTAAGAAGGTAGATATTATATTATCACTATAGAAGAATAATAACTTCATAAAAATCATATATATAATTTAATCCTATCATAATTATCATTCATAGAAGATGGTGATGGAAAATGATTTGTATTTCTATATGGTGACAGTAAGACATACATACACATGAGTGAGACATTCACTTCACATTTGATGGAAGGTTGGTGAAAAGAATTAGTCTAAAAATAATAATAACATTTAAGTATATTTAGAATGCATAATTTATTATTTTAGGATGAATATAGAATATTTATAGGAGGTAATAGTAGAAATAAAAATAAATTGATCAGTTAAAAAAATTACCACTTCATGGAAATAATTTTTTTATATCACCTCTATATTACATTAAGGTTTTCCTTTTAGAAGACCACGAAGAGAACCCATCCTCAGTATCCTAAAGATTATTTCTAGTTTATTACATTTTCATAAGATATAAGAAATTTCATACTAAATTTTCTAATATTTTAGTAGTCTTGGTAAACTAGATACATACTTGAGTCTTGCATTGCATTTGAAAACACAAATTACAACGTAATTTTATTCAATACTTACATTATTCCCTCTATAATATCACTAAATATCAATCATATTACACTTCATGTAATCAAAAAGGAAAGGAAAAAAATAAGGTCAAGATCAAATTCATTGTAAGGGTAAATTATTATGTACGCTATATTTTATAAATGGATCATAATGAATACGGATTGAACAATAAGGTAGGCTAAATATATAAAGAAACGTTTCCTTTAATTAATTAACTATAATAATCAATGGAAAGTTAATTTAGAGAAAAGAAAATCATTTAATAAATAATAATACTATCATAACATGATAAGGAATATTTAATATGGAAATGTAAATAACTGAAAATGCATTCCATTTAATCAATAATCCAAGAAGGAAGTGAATCTAGAGATAATTTCATTATAAATATATCATGGATAATATTAATTAAAATCATAGTGAAGGAAATAATTAATTATTTTGCATTATACATTTACACATGATACCTCTAACTTTAATATCCATCCTCAAGATAGTTTAAAATTGATGGGTGAAAACTATTTTTACTATGTCTAGCCAATGGATTCATTTCAGGAGACATGTCGATGAATCTAGGGGTTATCGATAACTCGGAACCACACATTCTTGTATGTAAAAATCATTCCATATATATTGGATAATAGATTTGACAAATGAAAATGTGTCTTATCATCAAATATCTCTACCGAAGAAATAATATAGATTTATCAATATTACCCCAGATATAAAATTGTCTAAATATAGAAAAATATATGTTCAAATTATATACATATTAATAAATAAAAATATTTTTGATTAATAAAAATGAAATTGATGAGAAATTTAATGTTCAATGATCACATGAAAATGAATAATTCAAGGGAATGTTAATGACACCACAAATGAATTAAGAAGTGAATGTCTACACCATCATTGGTCAAAATAATCATAACCCATCCATATAATTAATAAGGATTTTTTCAATTCATCATATACCCAATGGAGTTAGAATAAATTTTTTGTTCATATATGAAAATAAATACCATAAAAATCATTACAACCATTCTTATGGAAAATATCCTTTTCAATTTTAAAATAACTTTTTCAAACTACAAGTTCATCAATGATTTTGAAGTCAATTTTCATTGAAAATAATCTTGGAAAGTTATAAATAAATCTTTAAAAAAGCAGTGTTCAATATGGACATAAATTTCATACATTTTTATTATGTAAAAAAAGGATTCTTTTCACTTTTACTATAAAATAAAAATGGGAATTGTTTTGAAAATAACATTAATATTCCTTTAAAACATTTTATAAAAAGTAAAAGTATAGGGAACCATCCTTAAACATTACATAATCTTGATTTAAGTTAAAAATTAACATTTACGATCTTATTAGGTTTAGATCTTTAGAGAATTGGGTCATAACATATACATAACAATTTTAATATTACATGTAGACACTTCTACCCAGTATCCATTTTTTCATAAAATAAAAAATCTTAAAAGAAAAGAAACATGTTTAGTTCCATGTTTTAATCATCATGACTTTTCCTTGATCCCATCCTTGACCCTATTCCACTTTATATCCTATGAAAAACATTTCTAAAACATTGGATGTGCCTAAAAAGCTCAGTAAGGGATATACAAAAAAGAAAAATTGTTAGTTTTTCAAAACAAAATGTAAACCTTGAGTACTTTATCATAAGTAATAAATTTCACATTTATAAAGTAGTAAATACTTTTTACTAAATAAAATCACATTGCTTACATTTTTGTTACAAAAATATTACCATAAAACCCATAGAAATAACACCTAACATATAAAGGTAACTTGAGACATAAACATACTTAAATGGAATAACCATACTGTCAACATACACACATATCACTAAAAGGAATATCCATATGGCTAACTTACATACCCTATGCATTAGAGGTCATAACATAACCACCCATCCTGGTTTATCAAGGCACTACCCGTTATTTGGTTTATCACATAACCAACCGTCAAATGTCCAAGTACCATTATAAAATCATAACACAAAAAAATATTGCAAATATAAACATTTCACTAATAACATTCCATTTAAAGTGACAAGATATCATTTCAAGGCATTTAAATAATGAATACTTTTCAAAAAAAATCAATACCAAAACACCCAAAAACAGAATAAGGGTTTCTTCTTCATTTTTTTAAAAACATTAAGGCTTATAGAGGAAGCCAAAGAAGGATTACGGTGGCGGAGAGGTCATTATCACCTCATACGTAAAAAACATTCCTTTTGTCATTTAGAAAAATTCTTCATAGAAAAAAGATTCCCTTTGAATGAAAATAAAATTCAAATGGGTTTATTATATGCCGTATAAAAGAAAGCCGTGCATAAATCAAAGTATTCCTTAATGGAAGGAGATTGAGACGAAGTCCTTTACCTTGTGCCCGACTTGGCTCGTTAATTATTTAATTTTATTAATAATTAACTAATGTTAATTTATAATTTCTTAAGAACCTTTTACATGTTTATTTTTCCTTTTATATCACTTATTACCTTGTTATAAACATTACATAATCATTTGAGTTAATAACGTACATTTTTCAATATTTGGTATTTGAGTCAAAAATAAACTTGTTATAATAATAGATTCTCCATGTGGTCAAAATTCTATTATCTCCAGAATTATATTCACGATTAAGATATCATATATATCATATATATCCAGCATATATATATATTTATTATAGTACATTACATTTGGAGATAAGAAATGAAATGCACTGTTCATGGAGGAGGTAAGTCGTATGTACGCATGAACGCTAATTTTATTTATGTTTCATATTTCCTAGAATGAAAACATAATTATAAATTGGTATATTATAAATCCAATATAATATCATATATAATTTCATGAACTCTATCTTTTATACGTTCCATGTATGGCATGAACGAATCATATCACTTTGAGGGATTGGAAGTATGCACTTCCTGAAATGAAATTATAGTATATATACAATGTGAAAAGCATAAATTTATTTTATAAAAGATAATTATAGAATTGTAGATATAAAAAATAACATAAATATCACATATAATTATAGTTCCGTCACAATGGCCACCATAACAGGTGATAAGAGAAGTTTGAACAATCATCGTTTCGTGAGGCAGTAGTTTGCCATCCACAAAAATGGTATTTTCTATACCCATCAGATGGAGGTGTGTGTAAGTGTAGTTAGAATAATTTTCATAAAAAAAACCTACTTTATTTAGTATAATGCTTTTTTTATATAAAAATAATAATAATAATTGCATAGGGAGTGAAGAAGTAAAATAATAGAAGAGAACATTAGGGAATATATTACCTTTAAATCGTGTAATTCCATTTGGTTTGAACCAAGAGGCTCTCTTGAAGTGAATTATTCCTAGAAGATGAATTCTTCGGTTAATAGAGGGATCTTGGGAGATTATTTGGGTAGAGTTTGGGTGATTAAATGGGCTTTAACGGTGTGATAAATGGGTTATAGGTGATGTCCTTTTATAAGTGGGATGAGGGGCTCTTTAGGAAAGTCTGAAAATATTATTTTATTTTAAAAGGGTTTTCTGTTTCAAAATGTCTATAACTCATTAAATTTTAATATAAGGTTATGATTATTCGAAAAAAAACTTAAAAAATAGGTTTCAGACAGGTTTGGGTTTCATATTTAACCTTATCAATTATTTTTAACCCTTAGTTAACTTATTTAACTTTTACCATGTCTTCATATATATTCAAAATATATAGTTAATATATATTTACTATAAAATTCTAGGAGACCTAAAATGAATCATTAATGAAATTATTAACATAATTTATTTGATTTGATGAAATATTAGATTTTTAGGACTGTTTTATCATTTAATAAAATATTAATTGTTTTACAAAACTCATTAATGTCAATTTAAATACAATTCATATCATGACTTTTTAAAGAAATCCAAAACCACTTTATTATTTCAAAAAAAACCTTCATTAATTCAAAGAAAACAAGTCATCTTAATATCTAAAATTATTGGATGAAATTAAAAGTTTCAAAATAATTTATTTTAAAACTTTTAAAATCATTTATTTGAAAAATTCATTAATGATGTAATCATTACATCATCATTGTGTCAAAACTAAATTTATTTCTTTTCTATATAAAAATTATAAATAAAATATCATGATGTGTGAAATAATTTTAGATTTCTAGTTAATACTTATAGTCAAAAAGATATCTTATATAACCCCATATAAATTTTTTTTACTAAAATATATATGTTTATGTTACATTTTCCCTAACTTTAAAATATTTTTTTATAAAGCATCATTTTCACTTACAAGAGGCTCCATGGGGTCCAAAAAATGACCCAAAGATGCCCGTGGTCGGACATGTATCATCCAATTGGGTTAGGAAATTTATTAAGGTAATTTTAATATTATTTTAATATTATATTTTCCCTTATTTACTAGATATTCCCTTTAACCAGGACAAATAAAAAATTTACTAAAGTTACAATTCATAATGTCTAAACATAAAAGATACCTATTTAAAAAAATTGGACCTATTAATTCCAAATATGGAATAAATTTTTTCAAATTCAAAACACAGAAGTTGCATAAATTAATTTTAAATTAATTCCTATTGTCAAAACCAAAAGGAGTGTTTTTAAGAAATAATAACTATCAAAAGATTGACATTTGTTTATATCCAATTTAAAAATGAAATTACTTCCAATTACCAAGAATGGTTTAAATAGTAAAAATAGAATCTAATTGAACTTTAAATCCAATTAGAAATATAATTTAACCATATAAATAAATTAGATTAAAAGGTAGTTTTGAATTATAATGTAATATTTTTTAATATTCATTAACAAAAATGAACATTATCAAAAAAATACAAACAATTAATCCAAAGTAAATTTTGATGTCATGATTTAAAAGAAGAATTTTATTTTTTCAAATAGAACATATAAAAGTTAAAAAAAATTAGATTTAAATAGGTTTCTCCATCAAAAGGCTGTTAATCATCCTTTTAAATAATATAAGAGTATTAATGATTAAAATTGGATTCATTCACATTTTAAGACTCTAAATTTTATTCGATAAAGGTAAAGACATTTAACCGAAACGTATAATTATATTGTAGTTAGTTATATTCATTATCACCAATACAATGACTAGTCATTAACAACCATTTAAAAAAATGTTTTATTTATATTTTTTAGTATGACTCATCTTTGAGTGCAAAATAAGATTTTTGGAGAAACACATTGTTTCTTGTCAGCTATGCCGTCGAACATAGCATCCCCTTTAAAGAATAATTAATATTTAATTCAAAAATATTAATAAATATAAAAATGTCATATTCTTTCTTTACCTAGGATTTTACATCCTTACCCCCTTTTGGGAATTGTGTCCTTTCAATTCTATTCACTTATCAAATAAGCTAGGGTATTTATCCCTCAAAGAATTTTAAGATTCATATGTTGCCACTTAAAACATATGGTTTTTCCATATTACCATTAAATGATTAATTAACTTATTCCACAACACTTGCTCTTTTGGGTCAAGAATCAGTATTATTTATTCCTCATAAGAAAGATTTTTTTCCAACTGAACTACCTATGTACTCAAAACATGAGATTGATATGGCGTATACATTATCAATATTAAAACATGATAAATATTGTGTACCTGGGATAAAAATTTGGGTAAATCCACTCTGTAGTCAATTGATCCATCTTTCTCTAGGATTTCATATGGTCCAATGATCCTTGGACTCAACTTTCACTTTTTACCAAAATGAATCACACTTTTCAATGGATAATCATTGAGAAATACATTATCACCTACCTTAAAATAATGATCCTTCCTCCTGTTATCTTTTTAAATTTTCTGTCTGCGATGACCTATTCTCATGTGCTTCTGAATCTACTAAACTTTTTTTATATATCTTCTATCAATTCTAGTCCCATAAACTTCCTTTCACCTACTTCATCCCAAAAAGCTGGTGCTCAACACCGCTTTCCAAATAATGACTCAAAAGGATCCATCTGTATACTAAAAAGCAAACTGTTATTATATGAAAATTAAACTAAAAAAGGATGTTGGTCCCAACTACCCTAGTAATCCATTGAAAAATCACGTACCATATATTCATATGTCCGAATTGTTCGTTATGACTATACATCTGATTGAGGATGAAAATATGTACTAAAATTTAATTCAATACCCAATGACTTCTAAAGGACTTTCCAAAAGTTAGAAGTGATCCTGGGATCTTGATCAGATACAATAAAGAGGGTAACTCCATTTAACCTGATGATCTCTTTAAAATACAACTAAGAATGTCAATATAGAGATAGAGTATCTCGAATAGTAATAAAATGAGAATATTTAGTTAATCGGTCAACAATAACACAGATTGAATTATTACCTCAGTATGTCTTTAGTGATGCCACAAAAAAGTCCATTGATATATTTTCCCATTTTCTCTTTGTCACCAATAAAGGATGAAGCATCCCTTTTGGTAACTACTACCCGTCTTTAAACTGTTGAGAAGTCAAAAACTTCAAAGTAATGTCAGAAATATCACTTTTCATTCCATCCCACCGATAATACTCCCGAAGATCTCAACACATCTTAGTACTTCAATAATTAACTGAAAACAGAGAACTATGATCTTCACATAAGAACTCTTTCTTCAACTATGAATCACAAGGTTCCCATAATCACTTTCCAAACCTCAAAACACTGTCTCTATCAATATTAACCTCAGATAACATACCCTTCATAACCAATTATACCTTTTTCTAACACTCACTATCATCTTTCTGTGCTTGCTTTATTAAATCTACTAGAGACGATTGTAATAAAACATGAAACAAAATAGGGGAATTCACTACACCAACAACTTCCAATCAAAAAATCATCAAATCAAAAAACCAAGGGATCTCATTCCAATCATAGCATGGTTAAGGTAGAATTACTCTTTTGGCTCAAAGTGTCAGCCACTTTATTTTCCTTTCCTAGATGGTAATGATTTATGTAATCAAAATCCCTGATTAATTTCTGACATATCCTATATCTCTTGTTCAACTATTTCTAAGTGAATATATACTTTAAACTTTTTAGGACAGTATATATTTCCCATTTTACTCCATACAGATGATGCCTCCAAAATTTTAAAACAAAAACAACATTAGTTAATTCCAAATCATGTGTAGGGTAATTTAAATCATGGGGATTTAATTGACATGATGTATAAGAAATTACCCGATCAATCTTCATAAGGAAAAAAGCCAAGTCATTTAAAAGAAGCATCACTGTAGACAACAAACTCACAATTTCTGGAAGTCAGTTCCAAAGCTAGAGCACTCACCAATATTCTTTTCATTTACTAAAAATAATCATCACATTCTTTTGTCCAGATGAACTTAACACCTTTTCAAGTTAACAAATTCAAGGGCTACATAGCTATAAAAAAAATTCAACAAACCTCCTATAATAAAATTTTATCCAAGAAAACTATAGATATAGGTTATATTTATAGAACGTCTCCATTCCTAAATAACTTTGGTTTCAGCAGAATCAAAAGTTATCCCATTTTTTGAAACAATGTGACCATGGAATGAAATTTGTTGTAACCAAAATTCACAAATTCAAAATTTACAATATAGTTTCTTTTTTTTATGTTTTTCAATAGAACCCTTAAATGACTTTTATGTTCCTCTTTACATTTGGAATAAACCAAAATATCAACAATAAACACAACCAAAAACTTATCCATGAACTCACAGAAAATTCTATTCATAAGATCTATGAATACAGCAGGTGCATTGGTTAACCCAAATGGCATAACTAGAAATTCATAATGGTGATATCTAGTATGAAACAAAGTCTTCGGAATGCCTTCTTTCGTTACTTTCAACTAATGGTATGCCGACTTGAGGTCAATCTTCAAAAAAATACTGATCTCCCTAGAGCTGATCAAACACATCATAGATATGAGGAAAATGATCATTTTTATTATTACTGATGTTATTCAATGCTCTATAATCAATGAAAAGTCTCAATGAACCATCATTCTTTTTAACAAACAAGACTAGATCTCACCATATTGATGTTCTAGGTCGAATGAAACCATTTTATAATAACTTCTATAATTTATTATTTAGCTTTAAAAGTTCAATTTGAACCATTCGATATTGGGTTTTCAAAATTGTCATATCATTAATCTGAAAAATTCCTTTGTTTTCATCAATATGTGAAAGGTAACATTCATTTCCATCTTTCACTAGTTTCTCAGGTTCTAAATATGTTACCAAAAGTTAAGGTTCATTATTGTACACAAATTTAAATTCTTTCTGAAAATAAACCACTTTAGCTCTGCATTCAATATTAGCACGATAAACTAAAATCCAATCCACACCCCAAATAACGTCAAAATCAACTACAGTAAAAAAAATAATGTTTTCAGGTAGATTCTTTCTACACACAAGGACAGGAAGGGTCTTATAATTTATTTATTTTTTCTCGACATTTTCTCTTGGTTTTTTACCATAAGTATAGGATTCATATCTTGAGATGGAATTCATAATTTTTGGAAAATTTCTCAGAAATGATAGAATGGGTTCATCCTGAATTAAACAACTCATTGGAAAAATTTGAATTACAAATAGTTTACTTGATACTACTTCATTTAATGTCCTAATATTTATTAAAGCAGTTACAATGAATTTCAGTACACCTTTCTACTTGTAGTCATGAGACTTTACCGTAGTTGAGTTCTTCATTGGGCAATCATTTTCATAATGACCGGTTTCACTGCATTTAAAACCTCATACCGCAGGCTTTCCATTGCCTGCTTGATCATCTTCTTTACAGTTACAAGAAATGTGACCAGTCTTACCACATCAGAACCACTTTCCAAACTTTGATAAACATTCTCCAAGATTCATTTTACCACACTTCTCACAAGATATATATTTAAATTTATTACCTCTAGGATTCTTTAATGAATTCATTCCATTTGCCTGCCAAATGGACCTATTGTTTTGCTTACTCTCTTAGTACACCTGATCATTAGAAAACTCAATTTCTACCTTCTCAGAATATCTACCAGGTTTCTCATAGATTTTGAATTCATGATAGTCTAATCCTCTTCGATATCATGACTTTAGTTCTGAGTAAAATCGACTTTTCATACAATCATGATATCAGATGAAATTTAAAGCATACCTTTCCATTCGACTAAACTTTTCTTTGTAAGTAGTCACTGATTCATCCTAATGCATCAATTCCAAGAATTTTTTTTCATCCTAAGGTGAAAAACCTTATGATTTTTTTTCAAGAATCATACCATTGAATTTTTCCAACCACAAGCTTCCATCTCCTCACTATCACTGATTTTTTTATCCATCGACCACCATTGATATGCTTCACCTTCAAAATTATAAATAGCAAGACTGACCTTTTGATTGTCTGTATAACCCATGACATCAAAAACATTTTCCAGTGCTTTGATCCACCCTTCAACATGAAAAGGGTCACATGATCCTATGAATGATATGGGAAGTTTCCTCATGAAATGCTCTACTATAGACATGTTACTCTAGGGTTAGTTTGGTTGGACTCGTTCATGTATACCACCACCATTTATTGCCCGAGCCAACTAATCCATCACTATAACAAACGGTTCAGTTCCGATTCTAAAATTATCAGTCTGCTGATTTGGAAGGATATTCTATTCTATATTCCTTCTCAACATATTCACCCTATTTCTTCTATGGAAAACCATTCTGAACACTACAATATCTTAGGTGAAGAAACATGGTAATCTTTAAATGCTATATCATTTCAGTCATAAATTAAATTAATTTATGGATATTAATTTAACAAAACCCTAACTCCTAATGTTTTATAAACCGACCTCTGATACCAACTACAAGGACCCAACCTTAAACATTACATAATCTTGAATTAAGTTAATAATTCACATTGAGGATCTTTTGAGGTTAGAAAATTAGAGAATTATGTCATAACATATACATAACAATTTGAATATTACATGTAGACACTTAAACCCAATATCCATTTTTTCATAAAACAAAAACTCTTAAAAGAAAAAGAAACATTTTTTATTCCATGTTTTAATCATTATGACTTTTCCTTGATCCCATCCTTTACCCCATTCCACTTTATTTCTTGTGAAATTTTTTTCCAAAACGTGGGATGATCATAAAAAAGCTCAGTAATGGATAAAAAAAGAAGGAAAACTGTTAGTTTTTCAAAACCAAAAGTAAACCATGAATACTTTATCCTAAGTAATACTATTCCCCTTTATGAAGTAGTAAATACTCTTTACTGAATAAAATCTCATTTCTTACCATTTTGTAACCAAAATATTACCATAAAACCCGTATAAATCACACATAACATATAAAGGTAACTTAGGAAATTAACATACTTAAATGGAATAACCATACAGTTGACTTCTACACATATCACTAAATAGAATAGCCATTTGACCGACTTATATACCCAATGAATTAGAGGTTATAATGTAACCAACCATCCTATTTTATCATGGAACCACCCATCAAATGTACAAGTACCATTATAAAATCATAAAACATAAAATAATACAAATATAAACATTTCACTAATAAAAATTCATTTGCAATCATAAAAATTAATATCAAGAGATTGAAATAATCAATCCTTTTTAAAACCCATTTTCAATACCAAAACAACCAAAAAATAGAATAAGGGGTTCCTTTTTAATTTTTTTTAAAAAACATTAAGGCTTATAGAGGAAGCGAAATAACTCTTACGGTGGCGAAGAGGTCATTGTCACCGCATACGTAAAAAACATTCCTTTTTTCATTTAGTAAAATGCTTCGTAGAAAAAATATTCCCTTTGAATGAAAATGAAATTCAAAGGGGTTTATTATACACATTATAAATTAAAGTCATGTATAAATCAATGTATGTCTCAATTCAAGGATATCGAGACGAAGCCCCTTACCTTATGTCCAACTTGGCTCCTTCATTCTTTAATTTTTTGAATAATAACCTAATGTAAATTTATACATTTTTAAGAACCTTTTATAAGTTTATTTTTTCCTTTTATATCAACTATTACTTCTTTATAAACATTAAACAATCATTTAAGTTAATAATAGTTGTTTTGTCGATATTCGGTACTTGTGTAAAAAAAGAACAAGATATACACACAAATTCTACATGTGGTCAAAATTGAATTATCTATAGAATTATATTCAAGATTTAGATATCATATATATATATATATAGTATATATATGTATTTATAACAGTACATAACATTTGGAGATGATAAATGAAATGCACCGTTCATGGAGACGGTAATCCGTACGTACTCATGAATGCTACTTTCATTTCTATTTTGTATTTCATTGAATGAAAACTTAATTATTAATTGTTATATTATAATTCCAGTATAATATCATATATAATTTTATAAACTCTATATTTTATATGTTCCAAATGTTTCATGAACGAATCATATCACCTTGATGGGGTGGTAGTGACCACTTTCTCCGATGAAACTAACATATTTATACAACATTAAAAGAATAAAGTTATGTTATAAAAGAGAATTAAATATGCATAGAGATAAAATAAATATCATAAATATCACATATAATTATAGTTCCATAATAATGGTCACCATAAGAGGTGGTAGAAGATGTTTGAATAATCATTGTTTCGTTGGGCAGTCGTTCGCCGTCCACAAAAACAGTATGTTCTATACCCATTAGATAGAGGTGTGTGTAAGTGTAGTTTGAATAGGTATCATAAAAAAACCTACTATATTGATTATACTGGTGTTTTTATATAAAAAAAGAATAATAAGAGCATAGAGAGTGAAGAAGTAAAATAAAAGAAGAGAACTTGAGGGAAGATGTTACCTTTAAATCGGGTAACTCCCTTTGGTTTGAACCAAAAGGTGCTCTTTAAGTGTATTCTTCTCAGGGGAATGCATCTAGGAGGAATAGAGGGATCATGTGTGCAATGTAAGAATTTCATAGAAACCCATAGTTGCATGTCTAGTATCCTTTCGAACATAGCATCCCCTTTAATGTAAAATTTATATTTTAGTCACGAATATTAATAAATATGAAAATATCATATTATTTATTTACCTTGGAAGTTACATTGTTTTTTAAAATTACTTTATAAATATTATTTAATGTTTAAACCCATTTTTTAATACATTTAATGAAAATATTGTTTTTTTGAATAAGACTGATTTCCACACGAAAAGAGAAATAAAGTCAGATTTACTTAAACACATTTTCTCATACAACTTAAGTACCAAATAGTTAATAAATGGTAAAATTAATTGAAAATTTAATGTATAATTTTATGAGAATAAAATTAAATGGGTTTATTAGTAAATGGTTAATCGATTTCCTTAAACTTAAATTCAATAATAAATAATCTCGATTAAGATGAGATTGTATAATAAAATCGTGTAGTGGTCATAATGAAGAACTGATCATTAACTAGTGAATATATTGTGTATATTAAATGAAAATAAATATTAAATATTTAAAAATACATAATAATATAATCAGAATTAATTACACATATAATCTTAAAATATCAATGATAAAGAAGAAGTAATATAACTCAATGAAACGGAATTTATTTATGAAATTCATTACCACTTGAGAACTTTTAGGTCAAAAATCGTGGATGAAATAATTCAAATTGATACATAAAATACCATGAATTATTATTTAATATGTACATTACATTTTAAATGGAATTTATGTTCAAAATATAAAAGAAAATATGTACATAACATTACAATATGCCTGAATGAATGGAAATTGATATGATGTCCCCTACCACACTCTTCAATTTGGTTGAACGTTAAATTAGCTCCTATAAAATGGTTTATAAAATATTATTAACTTATAAAAGAGCCATATTAATATATATAATATCATATATTATCCTTTTAAAATATATTATCACCATTTAATTTATAGTAATTCATTCTTTTCATTGTTTAGGGTGATACTTGCCTTTTTTTCTCATTCTTTTTTCCTCATGAAAGTTACGAATCATATGAATATTATATAATTAAATAATATAAAAAATATTATTCATGTCATAATTATCAAATTTATACATAAATTATAATTTTAATACCAATCATGAAATATATTTTGAAAAATTAAGTATGTTATATTCATGGATATTGTAGCTCATATGTACCCATGGTTAACTGTTTTATTTTCCAATGATCATTGTGGATATGAGTTAAATATTTTTCTATATTTATATCATTACAATAATATCATATATACCATATTTCTTCTTGAAATATATATATATATAATCCATGTGGTGCGGTGATGGAAAGAGAATCACATCTCTTTGTGAAGGAAGTTGTCCACACGTACACGAACGACATTTTAATTTTACATTATAATAAGAAAAATGATATATTATTTCTTAATATATTTAAATAAGTTATTAATATCTTAATTCTTTCATTAATATCAAATATGATCATTTAATTAATCTCTATCTCCATCTAAGTAAATATTTAGTGAATGACAAATCACATCGCTCAATGAGGTGTTAGTTCACCGTACACACGAGCAACATTATCATATCCCCTACAAAATGGTAATTAAAATTTTATATGGTACATAATGACTAAATAGGTATAATTAAGCTATAATTAAAATAGAAAAACATTATATTGATAATCATACCAAAATGTGATAGGTGGTAATGGAAATATTAATGACATTGGTTTCACGAGGCGGTAGTCCAATGTACAAATGAATGGTGATTTCTTAACACATATTTTATAATTGGGGATATTTTTAGGTAATTCAAATAAATTAAAAATATATAGTTATATGTAAGATACATATTTTATTATTTTAGAATGGTGAAATTAAAATTTATGTAATTTAAGGATGAAATTAAATAAAAATTCTAATTAAAGAATGTTACAACTTATTTGGGTAACCTCCATAGGTTTGAAAAAAAGAAATCCCAAGTAAGATTAATACCCAAAATAATGATTCTATAATGAGAGGATGGAAGTTGGAATGTCATTTTGGTAGGGCTATTCTGAACCAAAATGGTGAGAAGAATAACAAAGATGGTGACTTTTAAAATTGATGTGAGTAACACACTTGTAGTTTATTTTAAACCTTATATTTTTATTTTAACCCCCCAGTAAATACATTTTTACTTTAACTACGTTAAATAATTTTTACTTTAACTACGTTAAATGATTTTTACTCTTTTCTCGATTCTTTTTTATCAAAAAATTAATTTTAAATTATAAGATAATATAAATTATTTTGATTATAAATATTAATTCCATTTTGCAGATATTCATTCATATAAGTGGAAAAAAATTTATATAAAATTATTCTTGCAGAGGTGACAAGAAAATGAGTTTTCAAGGAGAAAATGTTCAAAAATATACAAAAAATTATATAAAAATTCAATATGAAAATTATTACATTAAATTAAATTTAAATAATAGATATATAATTGAATTAATATTTATTTAAAATAAAATTAATTATAATTTAAATTCATAAATAATTTAAAAGAAAAGTTTAGTTTTCAATTAAAATTAAGTATATTTCAGTTTTCATCAAAAAATGAGACATTTCATTAAAATTTCACCTTAATATAATTTCACTATTAGGATTTTAAAATTTAATTTAATTTTGTTTTTAAAAAATATATAAATTTGGTGAAAATTTAATTTAAATTTTTTATGAAAAACATGACTAAACGAACTTTTAAATAAATACCGTTTTTTTAAAAACATTTTTTTGTGATTATTATTTTATTTCTAATATATAGATAACCATAACCTTAATAATTTAGTTAGTACTGTTAATACTCTCTCTCTTAATGGATAGGTTGTAATAGTATACTATATTATAGTTCTTTTTGACTCGGGGTTATGTGTTATTAAAGCTATCAGAAATATTAAATTTATTTAAAAAAGAAATATTTTATAATGTCATGGGTGTTATATTTTATTCTAATATTGGTGTTGTGTGTAATAAATGTTATTGAAAAAAATATTTGTATTTAAAAATCTCTATGTATTTTAGAAAATATCCTCTATAATGTTGATGGGTAAGTTGAGAGTATATTTTTTAGAGTATGGTTGAGCTAGAATGCTCAAAATGAATGATGAAGTGAGGGGAGGAGGTTACCTTCTATAATTGAGGTGAGGGACACTTTGGGAATTTCTTACATGATTAAAATGTAACAATGTTATTAACAAGGAAAATGATTCCAAAATTCCGGGGATTAAAATCTAAAAAAGGATGTGGATAAAATACCATCGAACAATAAATTTTGGATATATTTATGAGGCGTTTTAAACCATGACTTTTGCTTCAACCCCTTAGTTATCTCATTTTAACATTAACTAGAGTAACATATTTTTCACTCTTAATGGGTTATAATTTTACATATAATGTGATAATTTTATAATAAATGGTTAAGTGATGAAATTCCAAACCATTTTTATCCTCCTTGTCCTATTTTAATATTTATGTAATTTTTAATTAATTTAATAATATAATATTTTGTTAAAATATCATTAATAACAATTTGATACTATTAATTTAATTTGACTTAAAATCCATAAATATAAAGTTTGAATTTTAATATAATCCATTAAAATATTAATTTTTTTTATAAATATATAATAAAACAAATTATATTACTCATAAAACTTTTAACACCATTTATTTTATTTCTTTATTAATTAAAGAAAATTCTAATGAAAACACTTAATCATTTAAGGAAATTATATAATTACTAAAAATTAGAAGAAAAATATTTTAGCATAAACAAAATCATTATTCTCAAAAATTACATTTCAATTCAATCGTTACTAGGTTAATCACTCTACAGTCACATAATACTTATATTATATACTAAGAGAGTGACACTTTGTAACATTCCTTGTTCTAAATATAACAGAGGCCATTATACTGGAAAAATGTCTATTAAATAAATAAATTTTTAGAATAATATGATAATATTCGAATTAAATTCCTAAAATAAGATTTTAGATTATTATTTGTGGCCTTATCACATTTTTACCTTGATTTGTCTGATTTACCCCTTAATGAGCTGATAAATTTTATTATAGTTACTGTTCATATTGACTAAAAAGGGGCTTATTTAAAAGATTTGTTCCTCCTTATTCAATATATATAATCCATTTTTTAATTCAATTTATATAAGCGTTACAAATTATTTTTAATAATAAGCGGGTAAAACGTGTTGAAAATGTTTTTTTAGAAAAATACATTTTTAAGCCAAAAACTTTGTTAATTATTATATCATTCATAGAAAAAAATTATATTAATGTTAAAAAATTTGTTTAAATATATATTATATAATATTCATTGAAATAACATCCAATAGTGAATAATTTAATCTATTAATATTAAAATATATTGTGGGCATAAAAATAGTTTTTTTGAAAAATATCTCTTTTACTTTCAAATAATTTTTATTTTTATTTATAATAATTTTTTACCCAAATAAATAATTTATAAATATATAAAAATTAATTTTACCTAATTTATTTACTCATCTTCATACCCACTAATTCAATTTCATGGCGGTAACTATATCATTGAAATATTTTAATGGTGTATTATGGTTTTTTTGAACTCAGTGTTGCGTTTAACACAAGCTATTACGAAAATAAATTATTTAATGATAAATATATTATAAAATCATAGGGTGTTACATTATACCCCACTTAAAAAAAAATTCACCCTCTAAATTCATTTCTGACATATAAAAAATTTGGATATCTAAGTTTTATTACATCCTCAACTTCCCAAGTTGCTTCTTGGAAATTTTAATTTCTTAATAGAACATTCCCCAGGTGGGATATTTTGTTCCAACGAATTTTATCTCTATGATACATGATTTATACCAATTATTATTCATAAGATATATCCTACTCTCGTGGTACAACCCATTAATTCTATACATATTTGGGATCAGTTATATACTTCCTTGGGAGAGATGCATGAAATACGTCGTGAACCTAAGAGAGGTTCTTCATGAATATAAAAACTATTTTTCCATGGAGAAAATAATATAAATACATTAACATAGATATTAAATTCTAGATCATACTATTTATTTTCAACATAAATATTCTATCTACTTTGAGTTGCCTTGATGCACTATTGAATGGCTCTGACCTTCTCATCAATTTACATAGATAGATCATATCCCAATAGCTTTATTTCTCTAACTTCATCAAAACTATTTATAGTTGTATTTTTCTTTACATAGAGGGATTCATAAGGATCCATTTAAATACTTGAGCGTAATCTATTATTTTAGGAAAACTCAAATATAGAAAGTTGTTATTCCCAACCACAAGATCCCAACATATCCTCTAGGGTTTGAATTATTCTCTTAGGAAGAAAAAATATCTAAGGATGATAAGTAGTGTCGAAAATAAACTTTGTATCTAGATCTAGATGAATACTTCCCTTGAACATCAAGGAAAACCATTGATCCTAATGAGACACAATGGAATGTGGTACTCTATGAAATCTTACCACTAATTGAATATAAATATTGGAAATATGATCATAATAAAAGACTAATTTTATGGAAATTATATTTGATAATTTTTTAATGTAATAAAATACCGCCCAAGTATAAATATGGCCTTTAGAGTTTTTGGGTATTCCGACGACAAAGTCAATTGTGGTGTTTTCCCATTTTCATTTTTGTATGGGTGATGGTTGTAACATCCCCATATACATATGTCTCTCATCAATAACATTCTAACATAAAAACCAACAAGATACCCACTAAAAATATATATCTCCACGTTGTCCCTCTAAAAATAATATTTGAGTCCACTATATATTTTCATACATATATATTGAATAGAACATTATGGAATATGTGCTTTATACAAAAACTCTATTTATAATTCTAGTATAGAAGGAACACATACACGGTTCATGAACATTATTATTCCATCACAATTAGGGTCAAACCCATGAAAATTTCTCACCTTCTTCTATATATATATAAATATACATTCAACACCTATTTAATCTTTACCTAGATAGATGGTTGACCAATCATTTATAAAATATATGAGTTCTCTCCTTTCTTAAATATTTCAAGATCTATCCCATGAAAATACAAAAAAATCATATTTTGTGATCCTAATTCTAGATAATATCACATGATCATTTCAACTGAGAGCATTTGAAAAATTGTTTTTTTTCTAGGGGGGTATTCTATTTAGAAGTGAAAATATTTAATTTTCACCAACTATCATATTTCTGATGCATATTCAACTATTTATATTGGTAAATATAATTTAAAATTTCATTATCAATATATATATCAAAATTTTATCAATAAATATAATTCCTCAATATATTTAATGAAAAAAACAAAACAACTAAATATAAATCATAATTTTTGAAGTCTTACTCATGAAACTTTAATTAGAATGAGGCATAAGCTATCACAATATCATTATATATGAGAAGGAATCATATTTAATTTTTTAATGCATCGATATATATTAAAAAAACCTTCTTTAATATAGGGTAATATATAATGGCTTCCCTAACTAAATGTGTCTTTACATCCTTGACATTCCCCTCTCATTCATCTTTTCAAAGTAGCTTGGATACCTTTCGAGTTAACTTAGTGATTGGAGTAGAAATTTGAGAAAATTTCTCCATAAAGAGATGATAATATCCAAACAAACCAAGAAAACTACGAATCTCAATAGATATGATTGGTATGTTCCAATGTTCAATAACCTCCATCTTTGATAATTCCACCTGTAACCATTTTCTTTATATTTGTAGAACCTAAAGATAAGAAAAAATATATAAAAAATCACACATTGTAAATTTTTCGTACATCCTATCCTTCCTTAGGATTGTAATTAAAATCCCCAAGTGGTCTTTATGTTCTTGATTATACATTTAATTGGTAATAAAATAATCTATAAATACTACCTCAAACTGATCATGTTAATCTCTAATGACTCTATTAATTAAATCAATGATGATATTGGGTGATTTTGTAATTCAAATGGGAATCACTATATATTCATAGTTTCCATAAATTGTATGTAATGTTTCTTTGTTTATATCATCCTTATTTACAATCAATTAATGATATAAAATATGTAGATTAATCTTGGAAAATTATTATGATCCAAAAATTTGATCAAACTATTCATCAATATGGGGTATATAACACCTATTTTGGATAGTGATCTTGTTAATTTCTCAGAAACAAATAAAGAATCACATTGATCATTATTTATTATAAAGAAAAAAAGCAATTAATTCCCAAGGTGATACAATTGTCCAAATTAATACCTCTTCAATATTCTCTTAAAATCACTTCTTCAATTCCTATAACTCAATCAGGGCCATTCAATAAGGTGTCCTTTAAATGGATGTAGAACTAATTATGAGTTATATTAAGAAATAAACATCATGATTTCATGGAATACATTAAATGTATTCTAGACAGACATAAAAATACTCCAACATAAAAGGAAAATATTCAATGTTGATTTTATACCCAAAAATCTAATAAAAATAACCCTTTTAATAGGAATAAATCATAATATAATGGATGTGATTTCCAATGTAGGCTCGTATTTATCACTGCAAAAATATATGTTCATATTTCGTTCAAAATATTAAATTTTACTTCCCTTACCCATCAATTGATGTGGGATTTAATTGGAAAAATCCAATCCTTGCCCAAGATAACATCAAATTTAACCTAAGAGATAATAAAAATATTTTCATGAAGCACATTCATTAAACTTAAAATAAAGAATAATCATTGACTTATGATGTGATCATCATACCATAAGGGATTTTTATAGCTAATTAAACATCAAATAATTTTTGTGGAGTATTTATACCCACATAAAATTCATCATATATGAAATAGTGGGTTGAACCGTCATCAAATAAGACATTATCTGTTACACACTAGAATTTAAGTGTACCTTTTCACCATGTTGTTATTGTATCCCTCATCATAAATATTGGTCTTAGGATATTTATCTTTTTCTCTAATATTAGGAGGTTACTAACGTATATCATTATTATTAACTTTTAAAGTTTATAGTTACATAAAATAATTCTAATAATATTTTCATTTGAAACACTAGAGTGTGGGTGGTGAATTCTATAGAGATTTCTCTCTAATCTCATCATAATATAATATCTTCCCATCACATCAACAATTTATTTTCAAATGAGCTTCCATTACACAGTTAAAAAAATTTATATTCCCATTAATAATATTTTCTATATGTTTCCTTCCACAATATGACCTTAAAGAAAGTTTAATCTTCTTCTCTACATGGTTTTTATACTTTCCATAGAATTTTACCTTTATGATCTAATCAAAAAAACAATATTTCTATGTAAACATAATATATATTTAAACCTTGATAAAAAATTGGATGATTTATTATTAGATACTAAAGTCACCTATGTCTAACATGAATTGGAGAATTTTTTAGACCATCCAAGAATTGATCAACCATAATTTCAAATTTGATAATAATACCAGAAGATTTCCTCATAAGTCTAGTAAACGTTTACTCATTGGAACCAATGGATTCATTATTCCTATAATTTAGTTCATGGAATACCTTCTATATTTTATTATCAATAATATGATTAAATTACTTTTTTAAAAATAAGATCTTAAACTCATCCAACTCCATGGAGTCAATTTATTCCTATTATCTCATATTATTAATAAGATTATACCAATTATCTACTTCACCTTTTAAATGAAATACTTCAAATTTAAATTATTTATGTTTTGAATATTGAAGAATAATATAGATATTTTCACCGGTACTGATCCACTTTATAATTACTAGTGGATTAGTGGACCCACTAAAAGAAATTGGATATTCCCTCATGAAGGACTCAATAGAATTTTTTCCACTATATTACATGTTTTGATGTTCAAAATGATTAACAAATTGAGACCATTTTTTAACAATGAAAATGATATTTTACATTCAAAATCCAAAAATATTTGGTTACTCATGATGATAAAAATTTTATTTTACATCAAATTCATTATTAACATGATTCCATTAGGTTATATCTACTGACACCAAAACAAAAGCATACTGAAACCATTAATTATTATAGTGAAAAACCATATAATGACAAAATAAAATTAATAGGAAGTCAAAATAGGGACACCTTATTTTATATTTAGAACACCTTAGGTTAAAGATGGGTCATACATGGTCATTAATAAAACATTAGGATTTTACCATATACATGGAATTATCCCTAAGTTTCTTACTAATGTTTTCTCATCCTAGTTTGCATCGTTTAACTAAAAAATTAGTTGATGCCAACTATAAGGACTCCTACTTTTCATACATAGATAATACATCTTATTAGTTAAATATTCATTACATAACACATTGATCCACACCAGAATCGTATGGTTCTAGTATCTCTAGATATAAAGACAAAAATCAACTGGTTCATAAGATCCTTCCGTTAATTTTCTTCATAAATAGAATCCTTTTAGATGTATCATTCCTAAACTATTTTTTCACAATGTAGGAAAATGATTCCTAATAAAGGGTGAGATCATATTATTATATAGGTTAAACAAGGTATTCATCAAAGATAATGTAAGAATAACATCATCTTTAGGGTTTGATAATATGAGCTTAACATTTAAAATTGACTTATGATATATCATAGATCATAATCTGGGGTCATAACAATAATGGAAATTCGTAGGACATGAATCTTAAAGGAATAAAGAAATATGAAAAATTATAGAATAATGTAGTAATAATATATAGAATTATGAAATACATGTAATCAAATAAAATTATTTCATTAGTAGTCCAATATCAACACCAATTCTAAAATAGAGGATTGGGTCACTCTATAAACCATTTATGTAGATAAGGTTCACTCTCTATACTATCATAGTGGACTGGATTCAGTTCCCAAACCATTATAGCAACAGAGGTTCGGTCCCTTTAAAATCATAGGGGATAGAGTCTCTTACGGAACTTGGTTCACTCCCCATTCTAGTCCATTTTATCTAATGATATTAATATCTTTATAAAATTCATTTTGGGGATATACAATTTTTTACCCATGCATCAAATAATAAAAATTATACATATAGGTGCCACATGATCATAAAACATTCATCATATATGAACCCATTAAAAAAGGATTTCATAAAATTTTCAATATTCCATCACAGAACAACCCATAGAAAAGGTATGGGTTTCATAAAAATATTTTCATCAAAAACCATACAGAGAAATAATTCAAATGATATCATTTGATAATATCCCCAGCAAAACCTAAATAACATAAAATATGTTATCATGGATGAAAATTTTCTTTAAAATATCACTAGAATGGTTTTTTACGAATATACCATTTTAATTTTAAAACCATTTCATTAAAATAAAAAAATTGAAAAACATTATTGAGAAACATTTCCTTGAGATGAACCATGTAAACTAGTAAAAAAATATTTAAAGTATTGATTATTCATGTAATTGGAAAATTCCATTCATTCCCTACATGTTAAAATAAAAACATTCCATTCAAACTTGTAAAAAGTGAAAATACACCATATTTGAAAATGAAAAAAAATCATTTTAAACCTTATTTTAAAAAAATAAAACATGGATTAAAATGAATTTAAAAAATAATTTTATAATTTTAAATAATTTTAGCAGTATGTTTTTATAGAACATGGACTTGGAATAGAAAGTATTTTTCACTAAAAATGGAAATGAAGTCGATTTTCCTTAAAAATATATTTTGGGATACTCAAGGACTTATGGTGATGAAAATGAAATTAGAATAATTATTTTCATTAAATAAAAATGTGAGAATAAAATTAATAATTTTAATGGTTGGCCTATCATTTGATTTTATCATCCTAAATTTAATCATAAACAACCCCAATAATAAATTTGATTGTGATAAATAATCCTTTCTTCTTTGGTAACAAATGAATTGTAAGCCCCATGAAAGAAAAATATTTTATGGAAATGTAAATATAAATAATTTTCAAAATAATAGTCATAAAATATATTCATGGTCATTATATACATCACATAGATGTAAAAAGTTCAGAATATGGAATGTATCTCATGTAAATTGAAGTGAGATGAAAATATCTTACCTCGGTTCCGACTTACTTCATAAGAGGTTGAACCACTTATATAATGAATATATATTTATTATAAATAAATTATAGAACCATAAAAATATATATAATACAATATATTATTTATTTTTAACATTTTATTACAGTTTTATTAACAATTATTTATTAAAATAATTGTTTCGGGTGAAAACTGTTATGCTTTTAATGTAATTTTTGGTTCGGTAGTTCTTATACTTTTAAATTGATCATAATTCCATCATATTAATAGTGTTAAATCATGATAAAAATATCATACATATCTATTATATATATATATGTATATATACTTTTATAAATAATATCAAGAGATAGAAAATCTAATAACACCATTCATGGAGACAGTAAGTCCTATGTACTCATGAACATTATTTTCACATTTTGATGGAAGAAAAAATAGAATGTTAAATAATAAATAAACTTTAAAAAATTATTCTATAATATTTATAATATATATCCCTTAAATACATTCTTATTACCATCAAAGTAAAATGTAAATGAAAAATGGATCACATCACCTTTTGAAGGTGGTAGTCCAAACGTATGCATGAGCAAAATTTTCATTTTCCAATGGTTTGGAAGAAAATAAGGTAGATATAATTTTAATACTAAAAATTAATTATTATTTAATAATATATATATATATATGCTTTAATCCAAATATAATAACCATTCATGAATGATGGTGATGGAAAATAAATTGCATCGCAATAAAGAGACCGTATGTTGTATGTTTGCACGAGCGATACATTCACTTACCATTTGATGGAAATTGTTTGAATAAAATTGGTTAATTAATAAATATTTAATTTAAGTATATTTGGTATGCATTATATTTTTTTGGAATAATATATTTTATTTAGGGTACGTAAAAGAATAATTACAAAGAAAGTGATCGGTTAAGGGGATTGCCTTTTCTATGAAACTACTTCTTTAAATAACCTATTAAGGACCTTGGGGTTGGACTTTTTTTAAGATAAACTCCTCTAAATTGAATTAGTGCAAGTATAGAACATGTTATTTCTGGTTATGAAAGACCTAGAGGGCTCACAGAGTTTGAATAAATGAGGGTAGGAAGCTTTCTTACATAATTCAGGTGAGGGGCACTTTTGATATTTCATAGAAGATTGTAAAATAACAAAGTAATTCTTATGAAAATATTTACTTGAGGTGCGAGATTCAAAGATATGATAGTATGGGGTTTAAATACCATTAAATTTTTTGATAGTTGTATATTTTTTTTAAACCACATATTTTTATTTTACTATTTAGTTAACTCATTTTAACATAAACCATGGTAACATCTTGCTCGCTCTTAAAGGGTTATAATTTTTCATATTATTTGATAATCTTACAATAAATAGAAAATGGATGAAATTTTATAATATATATTTTCAAAATTATCCTATTTAAATATTTTTATGATTTTAGAATAAAATAATAAAAAACAATTTTGTTAAAATATCATTATTGCCAATTTTTACACTATTCATTTAATTTTACATAATAGAAAAAATTAGAATTATAATATAATCATATAAAACAACTATAATAATTCATATTCTTATATAATATTCATGTAACTCTATCACTCATTTAAATTATACTAATTTTAATATTTTAAAAACCATTTATTCAATTTTTCTATTAATTTATGAAATACTTTGTTGGTCGTGAAAAACCATTTTTTTTAATTTTTTAATTAGTAAAAACTAGAAATAAATTTAAATCATGAAAATAATACCATTATTATAAAAATTAAAATTTATATTCTTTCATTACAATCTGTCATCTCTATGTGAACATATAATAGATATTTAAAACTATGAGAGTGACACTTTGTATTTTTTCCTAAAATATAATAATTTTTGTTTTCATGGACATGTGTCCTTCGAAAAAAACCATTAATAGCCTAAGAATATAGGGGTTGAATTACCTTAATAAAATATGAATTAAAATGAAAAATTATGGCATTATCACTTATTTTTAATCTATATAAACCTGATTTAACTAGTATCAAGATGATAAATTTTACCATGGTTCTTATTCATTTTTAACAAAAATAAAAAGGGTTAAATTTACCAAATTTGTACCACCTAATAAAAAATATTTAACACATTTTATCTATTTCAATATATATAAGTTATAGAAATTAATTTTAAATATAAGCGTATAAATCAAGATGAAACTATTTTTTATAAAAATGTATTTTTAGGAAAAAAATAGATAATTCTTATATCATGTTTTGAAAATTATAAAATAAATGTTTTAATATTTTATTTGATATATAATATAATAATTTAATTATAATTATTTACCAATAGTGAAAAAATTATTTTATTAAGAAGAAAAACTGTGTGCATAAAAAATATTTTTAAGGAAAAGTAATTATTTTACATTCAAATGATTTTTATTTTTATTTATAATTAATTTATACGAAAAAAATTAATGTATAAATATATAACAACAAAGTTTTCTTAATTTTGTAAGCCCAATAAATACCATTCAATCCAATGGCTAGAAGATAATTTTTACATAATAATATCTTAATAGTATATTGTAGATTGTTTGGATCTGGTGTTGTGTGTAATACAAGATATCAAAGAAGTAAAATTATTAAAAGATAATCTTTTTCCAAATTAGGAGGGTCTTACAATATGTGTGACCAAAATTTCATCCATCGAAGTCTTTATGGTCAATCCAATGGAGGTGACTCGGGGTGGGAGGTAAGTGTTTTAAAACCTATTTTGTCATTTCAATTAAGCTCACACCCATTCAATTGTATATGTAATAAAAATATTATCATTAAAAAATATGTTTTAATAAAAAATAATTTTTTGGTAAAACACTAATATTTATTATTGGACCTATTATTTTTAAAAGATCTCTTAAAAACAATGTTTCTCTAAAGGTGGGATTATGCTACTCAAAAGAATGATAATGTTTTACTTTTAACTTATTCATTTAATCTATTTTCATAAAAAAAAATCCTTTAACTAAATATAATAAAAATATATCATATATATTATTTTTTGAAGAAAAAATAGGCAGGTTAGTAATGATATTAAATGTAAAAATCATTTTCATTTTAAGAAATAAAATAGATGTTTACAAAAAAGATTCACAGTTCTTTTTCCTATATTTTGGTATATTAAATTTCATAATTTATGTAACAGAATGAAAAATATGTCTTGAACTTTATTGATTTTATGTAACCATTGTAGTATTGATTTCAATCATTACCTATAAATTGGTGGGGTTTTGGATCTAGGATTCAAACTACATCACGATGTCTAATATATATAATATTAATTTGACAAATGAATAACTATAATAAAAATGGATTATAAGATATGAAATGAATATAATAATTCTATTAAATAAAATAGTTAATTAATTTTACTTACTATACCATGGTTTATAAAATAATTTCATGAATGGTGGTAATTTAGGTAAGGGTTCATTCTGCTCTTTTTCATTCATATGGTTATGTTATATATCACCCTCTCTCTCACACATACAGTTTTTCTCTTTCTATTATACCTACTTTATATAATCTATAATAACATCTCATTAATTTTGAAGGGGATATTCATTCATTAATGTCTCCTTTTCTAATTTTACTTTAATTAAAACCCTATGAAACTTGCAAGGGAATATTTTCCATTTTTTATCGTTTTCCCAATTGATATTATATTTTTAATTAAACTTTAGTCTATTCTTCATGATATGAAACCTTTTAGTATATGTTTATTATAACCATTTATCATCTGAAATGATATATTTCCTTACTAATTTTGATATGTATATGGTTTTACTGTCGACTAATCCTCTTGATACCACTATATAACCAATTTAATTTTCAATGTGTTTTTATGATCATGATTTATGAATGTTTATTTTTTATGTTTCACACATATTAATGATATATTTTGACGATGTATTGGACTAAATTTATATATCCCCCTAATCAATTTCAAAATACATTATATCTCATGATATCAGAATGAATTGGTATGGTGGTTAGTTTTTTCATTACGTTATGACGTCTTGTGGGTGATCCCTAACCTATGTTTATGACATCTTAATGGTGAGCCATGGAAAATATTTATGATATCTTAGAAGTGAACCTTGAACTATTTTTATGATGGAATTATTTATATTTATTCAAAAACATTATTTATTATGAGTATTGTGCTCTTATGATGTCTTGTCTCTTATTCTATGTTTCTATGATTGATTCTATGTTATAATTATTGACTTTTATGATATCTCACCCCTTGTTTATCCAATTTTAATCCCATATTGGGATATATGTATCACCTAATATTTTATATATATACCTAATTAATCCTATGCAATTTAAGGATTATAGTTATATTTAGAAGAAAATCATATATATAGAGAAAAAGTTTGTTTTGTTTTTTATAAATGTTTTACAATGTTCCTAGTTTCGTAAAGAAACTAGATCTATTGATTTCAATGAATGTTTTATTTGGGTTCTGTATTAATAAACTGAAATATTATATATATTTTATTCCATTTGTATTTTTTGTAAGGGAAAATCTCTACACACTTTTGGGAATTTTGTTAAGAAGTATAATGGAACAAAACATTAATAAAACGTGGTTAAAAATAGTTATAAGTAAAATTAGAAGTTAAATAGGTTTAAATGATAGTCTGGTAGTATAAGACATCAAATGTATAATTTCCCATATTCTTATAGTCATTTTATTTTATTTTATTTGGATATTATGTTTTACTGCTCTGGCTATCTATTTTAGTTTTAGTAAATGATTAGAATGTGAATAAAATAGAACATATATGGTTATTATCGATTTACTAAATTTATATATTTTAATTTATTTTTGTAACATACGTATTTCATTATCATTAAATTTTTTTATAAATATTCAAACACCATATAAATACATGGAGGGTGAGATCACATTAAAATCACCAAGATGTGTAATCACTGCATATCATGTTTATAACTCATCCCTTACTATCATTAGTGGGAAAAATATTCCAAAAAATATTGGTTATGCTCCCTTTCATAGAATTAAATTATATATATATAATTTAATGTTCATCCTTATATAGATCTAATATAAACATCATTGAGAGGAAAATCACTTTCTATATTCCATACCACCCTCTGATTCTATTCATTTTTAAAGAGAATTATTAATCTCTTATAGAATCTCTTTATCAATAGTGGATATTATTTCTATATAAGGCGGAATATCTATCTCAAATGATTGAGGTAAAGGAATGTATTATCCTTAAATAAAATCCCATTATTATTTAATTTCATAAATTATTCCTTGAAGAGTGGATATTCAATCAAGATATAATTTATTAAATATAAAAATCATTAAAATTATAAACACCACCTTTCCTAAATGATATGGGTACTTTGAATTTATAGTAATTACATTAATACTAACTAACACTCCAATAATATCCAAGGTATTAATGAATAAATTATATATAGTTTTCCTCAAAAATATTTGGTTTTCAATATAGATGATATAGATATATATTATAAGAGTAACAAGGAATATTAATAACACTTTATAATTGTGGAAAATTATTTTTAAAGTGATAAATATCATGAAAATTTTATTAAATTAGAATTATAGATAGATAAAGTTGCATTCATGGGACCAATTATCACAACTAAAGAGGTATAATTAGATGTTTCAAAGACTAAGGTGATGGATAAATGACATAGACCAAGAATAATGATCTAGATCTTTATATTCCTTTTATTTATTAGGAATTATTTTTAATTTTTGGGAAATATATCTAGATGATAAAAACCACTAACCAAGTTAAAATGAAAAAAATAAATTTGTTTCTAGATAGATGAATGAAAATAGAGTATCAATAAGTTAAAAGGATAATCATGGAACATATACTCACAACTACCACATGAATGGAATGATTTTTTGGTCTAATAATTCTTAAAAAATGTTACTGGTTTATGTATTTAATAAAAATGAAAAATTGATAGCCTATGTATCATGATAATTAATATTTCATGAGAAAAATTGCCCGAATTGGGATTTGGAGCTATAAGTAGTAATATTTTCCTTCATGGTTTTGATTAATTATCTCTATGAAGAAGAGTGTGACATATAAAATGATAATAAAAATTTAAAGTATAAATTGAAGAAGAAGGATCTCAAAATGAACTAATAAATATAGTAAAATCTTACTAGTGTCTATGATTTATTTATCCGTTACCATCTCGATAAAGAAAAAAATTGGTAGATTTTATAATCATAATAGAACCTATAACCATTTAAAACATGAGGGTTATAAACAATTAAATCTTTTTATACATGAATACGTAAGTACATTGGAATCATAAAGAAAGATAAGACATCCTACATTGCTCAAATTATTTCTCAATTATCTATCTTGGATAAGATTGGGGTTCTATAATTCAATATTATAAAGATAAAAAATAAGGATAAAATGATAAGAAAGGAACAAATATAAATTTATAACATTTCTAAATATCTAGTTTTAAGATTAAAGTAATTATTATCTCTATCATTTGATCATCATATAATGGATCTATTAGATGATTACAGAAACTCATCATTTTCTAACAACAAAGGAAGAATAAATATATCTAAATATTTCTAAGGGAACTTATAGAAGAATAATATCAATAATGTGTTTTTTACATTACATCAAACTTATATTTATACCAATAAGTTGACAGAAACTGAATGTAATAGAAAGGTATGACACAACCATTACCCATACCAACTTGGAAATGGGAGAAAATCAAAGATTACTTTTCATGTGTATTATAAAGAAATATAAAGGAAACATTTCCATATGGGTTTCACTTGATCATTTTATAAAGTATCCATGCATTATCATCATTTGATAAATCTTATCAATTTATTAACCATCCATTATATAGATCGAAAAATTGCTGAGTTTGGAAGGATCACCATGAGAGATTCTATCATATCAAGATATGAGGTTCTCCTAAAAGTTATGCAGGATCATTCAGAAATAATTGATCATAATGTTAAATAGACAACATGACATTTCATTATTAGATATATGGAAAATAAGATAGAAAATTTCAAACACTAAAGTGGATTTATTTATATTTTTAAATGGACTTTAAGAAAGGCTCGTGTCAACACCTTCCACTCATTGAGTTCACATAAAAAAAATTCTTCTGCTCATGATTTATGCAGGCTCCATATAAAGACCTCTATGAGAAGAAATATGTAACACAAACATACTATGATGAGGTTTTGGAGAGGAATATATTGGTAATTAAATTTATATAGTAAATTATAGGTGTTTAACAACATATTTGAGTATCTCAAATATCATATAAGATCTATGTTATCAATCATTAATAGTTTATGGAGTTATGTTTTTGGATTAATTATTCCTCATAATATCTATCTCAAATAGAGTTATAAATTTTGGGAACAAGGTAATTTTATATCTTTGGTACATCATACCTTTTTAGATTCTCAATAATATTGTAGTTATAGAATGTCGACATTCCCTTGCACCAACCATGTCTCCAGTACATAATGTACCTTCATATAATCTACGGTTTGTATCAAATGAGTATATTTAGTTAACCAATCAAACATCACCCATATGAAATTACTCCCTTAAGGGATATGAGGAATTTTAAGGATGAAGTATATGGACATATATTCTCATTTCTATGTAGGGAAGGGGAAGGGATGTATCTAACCAAAATGGTTCAAATGTTCTTAATTTACTAGCTGAAATGTGTAAAACCATGATACAAAATCATATATATCATTTATTATACACATCCACCAATATATAAAACTTATATAATAATACAAAATGGTGGAACTAGGATAAATAACCCATACAAATCAATGGTAATACTCCATCACAAATTTTCACACGTATGATGGAACCATATACCAATTACTAAAAGGATACCTTTTGAATATGTAGACTACTCCCTAGTTCTATCATCACTTTATATAGTTCCTCATATATGACTATATTATCTATCAACTGATTTTTACAGAGATATATCTTCATAGAGAGAAGGATTCAATTTTATATTATTAACAAACACATTTTCCTTCTCTTATTTCACTTACAAAAATAACTCTGACGAAAGTCTCATAATTTTCTTTTATTAACATTATTATTTCACATCTTGGGGTATAAATTTATTAATAATAGTTTCCAGGATAATATTTATCATATCATGTGTTTCAATGAGTTTGAGATGGAATGCTTATAAGTACTAGACATATCACTTCTACATACGGTCCAAATCCTTCTAAGAGAGAATATATCTAAAGCTCTTATATTTGGTTTATAATATAAACTTCACATCTAAAAATTTATTACTCCATCACATAATCTTATTCATAACCACTTTAAATAGCTGGTCATGGGTGTGATAATTTCTCTCATGGGGTCAAAGTTTTTGAGAACCATATCCCCCCACATGATCCCACTGGAAAGGGTACATACCCCAAACCAACACTTGATTCACCATAATATTACACATAACTGATATCAACTTTTGTAATAATAGAGATAGGATCCAATATCATCCATTTTTACAGCTCATAAAATGGGACATCACCTTCTAATATCCAAAATAAAATTATTCTTTTTGGAATGATTGTATTCAATGGAGATGAAATCTTATAGAATATATGATTAAGAATCAATAGTATTCAGATAATCCCAAGACACTTTTCATCTTCAATTTATACTTTACATCATCTCAATACATAACTTCCCTCACCTTTATGGTCAATAAAAATGCTCAGTTTTGACAGCACATGCCCCAATAACATAACAAATTGGATCCATAAATAATATTTATATAGTTTTATATTTGGAAGATGATCCTATAGAATTACCATGGAATTTATTAAATATATCTTATTCTACACTTAAATATTATAATATACGAAAATTTAATCCAAAAATACTATGATAGAATAATATTAGTATCGATGGATGATCTAGTTCATCAATGCCCCAAAAAGTGGAGGAATAATTTTTTAATCCTAAATGAATCATAAGATATTAATCATGGAAATAAACTAATTCAAAATCAATCATAGGAATATTATTTTATTTCACTATGACTTGGTGAAAACACAACTAATTATCAATTTTAGAGAACAACCTTTCCCCATTTACCTAATAAAATAAGCAATCAATATGAAGAAATGCCTATTGTTTCATGATAGTGTTCCTAATCAACTTCATGTAATTGTTATAAACCTGATAGTCCCATCTGACTTCATAGAAAAAAGAACTTTTGTGGTCCAACAATATATGACAGAGAGAATAAATATATTATCCTCAGAGTCATATAATTGGATCATTAATTCCTTTCGATTAGATATTTATATACAATAAGATGGTAATGATATTTTTTTCATCCCTATAATCCAAACTATATTATACTCAATTCCCAACTCAAGAGGCAGCTATGATAACTCATCTGAGAAAATCTATTGAAATTCCAAAACTATTGGAGATGAATCACCTGTAGAACATTTCCCATAAGTTTCACTCAAAATAGAAGTTACCTAGCATAGATTCCTTACAACTTTAGAAGTAAAAGGTCCATCCTAACTAGATCATTGATCCTATCCCTCTTGGAATAGGTTCACAGTCCCACCAGAAGTAGTGAGGAATTAATTTTTTATTATTGTAGTTAATGTGGGACTTGAAATATATCATTAATATATTCACAAAATTATACCTAAAAGTTATATCTTAAGGATGAGATTTTCCCAAGGAATCTCTTTTCCAAATATAGATACTATAAAATAGGGACATCATATGATCTATTCCTTTAACATTCATAGAGGATTTGATATCCCCATAACATAATGAATTCGATCAGAGGGGATTTTGAATAAATATATAAAATTTCATGAAATTATAAAAAGAGAAGAACCTATATCAAATAAATAAACAACTATAGATGATGAAATAAGAACAGTACCTACCATTATATCAAGTCCAGCTTCAAATTACATAGGTATAGACTTTATAACTTGAAACTACCTTTATCCAATGAGTCTAACACCTAGTTCTTTCCTTGTCCTAAACCCTCAACAAAATTAACATATATGATGAACTAAATCTTCCTCAATTACCCAGATATTAAGACCCTATTTATTTTAACATATCATATCCTTTTTGAGATCCCTTGGATGATTAATAACCAGTTCCACTCTCCATTGTATTTTTGATCTTGTAAAACTTATTTAAGATCCCAACTAACACACATACATGGGAAGTATTAGGATTATCTAGGAATAATGGATTTATGTAGATAATTTATCTACCTTGGGGGTACATAGTTACCCTTATCCCAATAAAGGTTGAGGGAAATGATTGTAGAAAAGGTCATGAGAAAATACTTCTTCCAATTCTAGGTTACTATTGGATCATTTTTACATCAGGATAATCACTCTCAGTACCACACAATATAGAAGAGTGTAATAAAACAAAGACGTCCCCAATTTATCAATCTCAACCACAAAAGTCTGATCTACTCCTTCTATATAGTTTTTAATAATTAACAAGAATACATGATATTAAATGTTCACTAAATATCTCATATCAATTCTATGATCCATTAATCTATCCTTAGATTCCATTTTTAGTGAAAAATTAACATGATACACTAACTTGTTAGAAAATTCCATGATGGTCCTATCCCCATGTTAAAGTAAACAAACTATCAGGATTTTTCAAGTACCATGGGGTCTACATAAAACTGTTAATTAAACATCACATTTAAATCCATCCATCCAAGATGTACATGCATCATATGTGGGACCATTTATTCCAACCACATTCATCGAGGACCCTAAAGTATAAATGAGGTGTATTTTTCATTAACAAATTCAAGAGTCTCGGTGAATTGAAATATCCTCCAATTATTATAGGACAAATATTCAACATTATAATTATTATTACTTCCTTATAAAGTCACCAATTAATAGTGGAGAATATCCTTGATTCAATCCTTATCCTGACAGGGACCTAGACCTTCCTCTCTATGATGAACAAAAATATTTAACATTCCATACAGAACAAAGAAAACTATCCTCATTGTATCATGGATAAGGCTTTAATCAATAGGGGATTCTCCAAATAAATATTGTACAAATTTCCTCTCGGGGTCTTCAAGATGGCATGTTTCTATTTGAAATCAAATAAAAAGTAAAAATGGAAATTAAAATACATAAAAATAATCAAATTAAATAATAAAAATTTCATCAATATGCAATAATAATCATAAATAATCATTGAAAGGATTGAAGAAACCCAAAGACTGAAAGTTTTCACCTCGCACCATTTGGATGCATCGTTTTCCAAATTATACATCAACCATGTGTGAATCTATTGAATGATCTTCCAGTAATCATAACACAATTGTTGCACACTCTTCTAACCAGAATATAAAACTTTGAACCAAAAAAAATTAATTTATCCATTCTTTTTTAAGCCTAAAAATCCTCAAAATCCAAAGTCAAATCAAAGAACATATCAAACTAGTCATTTTTTAACATTCAATTCTGAATTAGGGATCACTATAATGAGTTTTATTAAATAGTCACTCACAAGAAACCACTTAAATCACAAAAATATCATCTAATATCTATCTTATCATCCTAATTAATTTAAATCAATGTTAGGAATTGATTATATTTTTCACAAACCCAGATGGGCTACACTTTATCTGGACACTAGATCTGGTCTATGACAAGGCATGAAGGGAAATCCAGATCCCCACAGGTGGGAAACAAGTTCATTGGTATTAATGAAACATCTTTTGGTAATGGTTTCACCTAAAAGAATTATAAATACACATGGTACCTCACCATGCACTAGACATTAGCCATCTATACTATGTATATTCATTCACTTAATATATAGTAAATAAAAAGTAACATAATATAATAGAATAATAAATAGGCAATAACAAAAATTAATAATTATATTATTCCAATGTCAAACTAGAACATTCAATTCAACTAGATGAACTATAATAAATGGAGATGGGATGGAAGATGAGTAGAAGAAACAAAATGTGAGTGATAGTGCAATATTCAAATAAAAAATAAATAAAATTAATTGGATTCCTATCTTTATGTGTCAAGAGGGTTAATTTTTTCATGTCACCGCCACCTCCCCATATAGATTTATCATGAAAATGCACTACCTTTAAATATTTACTTACCATTTCCTATATTAGATAAAAACAACATTTTCAAACACTCATAGGGTGCATGAAGGGTATGGGCATAATATTATCAGTCGGATCCCACCATGTTTTCTATGAATATACAATTTTAGGAAATTTAAACATGATAATTTGCAAAAAAAATACATAAAAATTATATTCACATGTTTTTAAAGAAAATAAATTGAATATAATATTCTAGTTATTTATTATTGTAGAAAATGTAAAATTCATAGAAACATTACCTAAATGTGTAACATGGGATGTTTATTATGTTCAATAAGGCTAGGATCACCAAATAGAATAACTTCACCTATTATAGGAATAACCTAAATTAATGAGATAAATCACAAATTAATTCACTATCCAATGGGGGTAAATCACAAATTACATCACTAGTCAAAATAACTCATTAAAATAGTTGAAGGAGACCTCCATCCATTCTATGATTTCATAAAAAATCAATTGAGAATCTTATAAAGTTTCTCTAAATAAAACATCAATTTCTTCATGACCCTTACCTATAAAGATACCACAATGATGGGAGAGAGATAATGGCCCTCAATTCCCGCCTCTAATAGGCTCCGAGTTAAAGACTAGCACCAGGGTTTTAAAAATCTCAAAAAAAATTAGGAATTATTCTTTATAATATAATATAATCAAAAGATATAATGAACTATCCACGAAAAACTCCAATGCATAATATAAATGATAAACCCAAACCATCCCACATGCATGTATAAGATAAAATTGATAGAAATAAAATAAAAAATCTATGCTAAATATCCAAAAGTACAGCTAAAGTAGAAACACAATAACCATTAGGGGTCTGAGCTAGAATGTTTCATCACAGTTTGTCAAATATTATTTGAAACAATAAAATAGTTTTATATACATTGGGTTATCATAAAATTATATTGGGTAGGAAAACCAAAGTCTCTCATGCACATGTGAAAGGAGTATATTAGTGCACTTGTGGGAAAACAGTAGAACCAAACAACACCTAAACAGGTATACTAACCTTCCAAACCTCACCAAGGCATGATCACGAAATAATTAAATAGAAGTAATATAATATAAAGTGAATAAAATTGATGATTGGGTGCCCCACGTAGATTTACCATTGATTAGACTCTCTCTACCCAATGGAAAACGTTTTGGCCCTCCAACCTCTTCTGAATATACTACATCACATCCAACCTGTATTACCCTGGGACTCATAATGTATCCTACCTAAACACACCCGGGACTCACAACACATACTACCCGCCCACACTGGGGCCTCATAAAACATCCCTCCCACACACACATGAGCCTTGTAACACATCACATCACATCACATATCATCCTCAAGACACTTGGGACACCTCATCACAAATCTACCTGAAGACACCCAAGATACCACATAACAACTCATCCCAAAGACACCTAGGATACCAAAACCACCATCTAATGAACTTACAATCATCCAGCTATCACAGCCTATGCAATACCTACCTCAAATGGATGAAGGGGCAGGGAAGAGAGGGTGTCCAGCTATCTCCCCCCCCCACAAAATGTTGGGAAAGACCCCCCCCCCCCCCCCCCTTCATGGCTATGTGGGTATTCAAAACATAGTTCTCAACATGGTTGGATTGCATATAGATGTCACAAGATTTTGAAAGTGTGTGTGTATATATATATAATACCAATCACTCTATCACAACCTATGCATTCTCAAACAAACTACCAACTCATAACACTGTCACCTCTGTGGCCCCCACTAAATGAATTTGTTAATATATGAAACAATAATTTCAGAATTTGAGGAGTCCTAATAATCTAATGTGGATTCACATTTACTCCATGCTTAATGCCCATTCATTTTATTAATTAGCAGAAACCACATGTTTCCACAAAAACCAAAATTTATTCATCCATTAATCATTTCAATCTGATTAACCTAACCAACCCATTTAATTTCAAACATTATTATACATTCATTTATTTCATCACTACTTAGGAATGTAGCACAGAAAAACCACATTCTAAAAATAGCTCAACAATCCATCACTTCGTCGCCCAAAAGGCACATCCCACAAACTATCACCTCAATGCCCCAAAATCATGTCCCACAAACTATTGCCTCCACATTTTCCAACCACACATCTCTATTCCAGAATCATTTCCTCACACCACAACATATCAATACCATTTAAAAAATTTATATTCGGGATTTTATCAAATTTCACTTTATTTTAGGGGCATTTTCACACAAGCCAAAATCCTAGGGCAATCATTTCATTAGCCAAATATAAGTAATTGAATAATTTCTATTTATGGTGACACCAAAAAAATGAAAATAGTCACAATAGTCACAACACATATATCCATGAAAAAAAGCACCAACAACCACATTTTTTATTGGAGAATCAAACCAATACAATCTGCAATATCACAAACAATATCAAAAGTGTAAAAAGCATGTGAAACACACCCCTTTCACCCTTTTTAGTTCAATTTACCAATTATTTATCTGTAATTAAGCTGTAATAACCCTGATCTAAATATTAATATATAAAAATTCCTCCCACATGATATAAAAATAATAAAAAATTATGGAAATCCTTCCACAAAGAATATTTCCAACCCGCTACGCACTGTAGGGTAAAACAGAACTCATGTGAACCACAACCACACCATGATAACCATGGATTAGCCTATAACACACTATGAATCCATAAAAACAAAACCCAAATACACCCTCAAACCAAAGTAATGCCACCACAATAGAACCCATAAAAATGAAACAAAAACCATCCAATAAAGGGAGAAGAAGTCACCATAGATCAACCACAGATCTCTAATGAACAGCCACCAGGATCAACAGATAAAAAAGGAAATAAAGTTCATGAAGAAAAACTTAGGGGTGCCTATAGATTTCATTAAATGATAGGAAGAAGAAACAATATCTGAATAAATAATACTTTTTTCAAAATCAATTTTAAAACTACACTATATCAGGAAATTACAAGACTTGTAATCTATTTTTGCAATGTGTAATCACTATGGTTCAGATTCTGAAAAAGAAAAGTCTTATCTTTATTTAGTATTAGTTTTCATAACCCCAAAAAATTAAACTCTTTGAAACCATCATTCAAGTCATTTAATTTTTCTACATGATGTGAAACCCACTTCCACATCGTGAAAGTTCTATGCCCCCACCTATCAGCACCCAAACTCGCCTATTCTTTCTATGAGCCTCCTTTGAACACCTCCAACAACCAAAACTAGAAATAATGATGGACCATGAATACACATAACGTTACACTAGATAACTCTAAAATTATTCTTTCCCTCGAGAATCCAAAATCAATCTAAGAAGAAAATTTGTCTAAATAACCACCCCGTAGGATACCTATCATGGGTCTCATCATACATCAAATGCTACCTCCAGCCAATCACACCAAACCAAATTAACACAACCATATCACTCAACCTCATCACTATGAAACCATAAAAAATTTACCCTCTAATTTAATTAAACAAACACACAAACACTATAGAACCAACAAAATGCACAATCCCAAATCCTCCTTGCCAAGATAATAACTGTTCTAGCTGGAACTGATTTTCCTACATGGGTTTAATAATATCATAATTAATACATCTCCATTAGGAATAAGTTCCTCAAATTTTCATATGTCATGACATTATCACCCATAACACCACAAAAATCACAATCCAATGAAAAAACTCATCTTATTAAAAAACATGATCTCAAGCATCCCCAAAAAAAAAGTACTGAAAGGAAAAACTCAAAAAAATGTTGGGTATTAGGACCGCATCTTCATTTCTCTCTCCCTAGTGCTCTCCTCATAGCTACAATGTCTCCACAACACATCAACCAATGGAATGGTCCATCCATGGATCGTCTTCAACTAACAATACTATATCTTTAATCATCGCTTAAAAAATGTTGTGACATCCTAAATATCTAACTCTTACTAGTAAAATACAAGATATTTATCTTGAATATGTCAACAAAGCTGATACATGTGGACGAAATCATGAATCCTCTCCAACTGTGGTGGAAACACCAACTGGTAGTCCACTTCGACAACTTCCCAAACACCTCAAAGGGCCCAAAAATCCAGGGAGAGATGTTACACCCTATTCCAATTACCCACTACCCATGCCAATGGGAATCCTTCAAGAATAAGTGGTCCCAAAAATTGAATTCCTAGGGGTTTTTTCTATGATCGGCATAAGAATTCAACCATTCTTCTGCCACTTTTATCGTAGGCCACCAAAACTACTCCCACAATCCATCGTACATCATAGAAATTCTCGAGTTTAAAACTAAAGGTGAGTTATGATACTCATGAAGGAATAAATTTTGAATTAATATCGAAACAAACGCCCTTACAGGAAACAACATCTTGTTCTAACCATCCTCTGACCATCTGTTCAGTTCGTCACCATATCCAACTCGATTTTGAATCACCTCTACCTCTAAGTCTCTCTATTGAGACTCCTCCACCTGCTGCACTAGATAAGAGTACACCATCATTTGGAAAAAAATATCCCCTACCATAATAATTCATTTCATTTAATTGTAAACCTAACAACTCCACCATTTCCCTCCATGAATCACTAAACTCCTAAACAACACCCTTCAACAACTTCACACTCAAAGATTCAGACATAAAATTACATTTTCTTGTGATGTATGAGATCTAAAAATCATATTTCAGAAGAAAATCCACCCCCCCCCCACTGCTAAAAGTTGAAATCACGCTTAAAAAAGATATACCTTAATATATAGTGATCTTTGAAGACCACATAACTCTCCCTAACGAGGTAATGTCTCTATAACTTCGGCGCAAAAAACTACTTCTAGCTAGAGATCATGGGTGTTATACTTAAAATAATGAGGATGTAACTGCCCATACCCATAAGAGATCACTTCCTTCTGCAACATCACAAATTGCCCTAATCTTGGGTGGGAAGAATCACAAAACACCTTAAACATCCCTCATTCCTCAGGGAGTTGAATCAATAGAGCACTGACCAACATCTCTATTAGGTAACTAAATTATTACGAGCACTGATCACTCCAAAAAAAATATTGTTCATTGTAAGTAACAACAATCAATGGGGTTTCGAATCGAGAGAAATTGTGTACAAACCTCATGTGAGACAATGAAAACTATGAATATCTTCAATATTCTTGGGTGCTTCCCAAAAAAAATTCATCAACCATAAACAAGTCTATTGGAACAACCTATTGAGGCACCACATGCCTAAGTAAATGCACCTCTCATTTCAAGAAAATACCCTTTGAAAATTTTCCGTAGATCTGGCGGCGTCGAATAACTTACAAGATAATTATGAGATGTCAGGCATGCTAATCCTATGACATTGTTTGGATTATGATATCATCAATGAATATGTTGATGAACTGATACAATAAATCTTAGAAAAATAATTTCATAAGTCTCTTGAACACGGTTGATGGGTTAGTAACGCCGAATGACATGACTACAAACTCAAAATGCACATACCTATATCTAAAGTAAGAATTAAGGATATTTCCCTCCTACACATTCAACTGGTGATATCCAGACTACAAATCATTCTTAGAAAACCCAATCACCCCTATCAACTGGACGAAAGGAACATTTATCCTTTGAAGAGGGTAATAGTTTTTGTCTGTCACACGATTCAAACATCAGTAGTCTATACACAACCATGGACTACAATCTTCCTTCTTTAAAATAATATTGGAGCACCCCCACGGTGACAAACTAATCTAGATAAAACCAATCTGCATCAGATAAACTATTCGAATCCTAAAATCCCGCAACTCTGAAGGTTCCATCTGATAAGGATCTATTGAAATATTAGAAGCACCAAGATTCATGTCTATCCCAAAATCAACATTATATTGAGCGGGTAGCATCATAACCTGCATGGGAAAACAACATAAAACTCACCAATGACCCCAGGAACCTCCACAATCTCAGTGTCCATTAATTTCACTAATAACTAATTCGACAACGAAATAAGTGTCTCCACACACTGACTACCCACCAGTAAACTACACTCACAAAAGAAAACAGCTTGTTGGCTATCCACATCCAAAAACATGACTCTCCTTTATAATATTTTATAATATCAAGTATAGAATACAACTGGTCAATGTTAATGATAACATCATATGGATACATCAATAGCAAGAAAATATTCCCCTAGGAATGATTTGGTCCCATCATCAGTCTAAACCCATGGAAGACATCAAACAATTTTCTCAAGCCTCCAAATAGTGTACTCCAATCAAGGGGAACATGAAGCCTCTCTATGTCTATTCCCATATAATTGGCTAGAGTGGGTGAAAAACAACAATTGAAAATATCATAAATGAAAAAATGTACAAACAAAAATAGTAAATAGACTAATCATACCTCTGTTGATCTCTAGCCCCTATAGAACTGCTACCCCCACTACATGCAACAGACCCTGCCCAACTCATCTGCCTGTTTACTAACAAACACCTCTAAAACCATGTCTTGGTCACATTCCCTACACATGAAGAACATATTGATGTTGGAATGTACCTTCTCCATATCTCCTAGGTGGAGAAAAAACCTATATCTCTACTTCTAAAACAACCTCACTAGAAACTGATGTTGAGGCTAACGCTGAACCTATGTACCTCCAACAAACTAAGCTTGGATAACCCCTAAAAACTAGCTATGGAGATTTCCACGAACCCATAACTAAACATAGTAGTACAAATTCTCTAGGAAAATAACAGAAACAACATTTTCCAAAAGACCTGATAGGAAACTATTGAGTTTGACTCCATGCAAATTGAAACCTCAACGATATTGGTGCATGAGACCTAGCACTAACAAATCTACCCATGGAGGAACCCTAACTGTTCCCTTCCCAAAGAAAAAATAATCATGATATCATTTTCTCTATCTCTTATTCCTTATTTTGAACCTTCTGATATGTCGTCACTATTAAAGGAGTTACTAAAACTTGATAGAAGGATGGAGTGCCTCTTCAATATGTATCTCCCAAGTATCTTTATCTAGAATAATAAATATGATGAAAAAAAAGAAGTTCCTTGAACATGATTCCCATATCCCAAACTGACATGGTCCCCCAATAAAAAGAAATAAGATCATGCCTTTTTACTACCTTTATGGTCGAAAAAATGAACACTTCACAAAACTCCTTCTAAAAATAGACCCACAAAACATTTTCCTCTTTCTTCTCTCCCAAGAAACATCGTCCACCCTTGACGAATAGCTCCCCACATCTTATTGACCGCTAAGGGGAACCAGTAAATCTTCAGGGCCCATATCAAACTAAATGCGATCTCAAGCTCCTCTATCCAGCTCTCTATCTCCATATCATAAACACTACCCTTATTTATTCCCAAATCCAGTCATTGGATAGCACTTAATGTCATCTACCACTGATCATCCTCCACAACTGAATCAATAATACGGTGATTAATCAGATCATCCTACTAAACCTCAATTGCCCGAACCACACATGAATGAAGTCTAGTATCCATAGCTAAAAGGAAAAAAAGGATTTCTTAAGATTGATTAGTATGTATTTTTATTATGAAATCTTGTTTTAACATTAATAGACTTTGTTATCCATTTCAACTTTCCCAGAATAACCCAACTCAAATAAGAACATAATTCATTATGATGTGTGTTCCTCTTCTATGTTTCTACCTTAAAAGGCGTGTAGCCACACATGGTTGTTTATTATGCTCTACGTCCTTGAATCGGATCACAGGGGGAAAATAATCTTGTTTCCTAGCTTGTCTTCTCTAGCTTATGACATGCAGCAAGTTCAAATGACACTATTTCCAGACCAACACATGAAAACCACATAGTGGCTAACTCCATACCCCGTCCCATCTCCCAAGAATCATCCTCTAATTCCACTATGTCATGACCCTTCCCTCCAAATATAGAATAGTTACAGGGGATAGATAATCCCCCCTCCTAGAGTCCCACCTCCTATAGGCCTCGGGTTAGAGACTATCACCAAGGGTGTACAAATCTCACAATATGGGAGGAATTACCCTTTATAATATAAATAGTATCTAAAGATAGATGAGTCATCCAAAAAACACCATGAAATAATATAAATGAGAAACACAAATGATACCACTTGCATGTATAAAATAAAACAGATACAAATATAATAATGTGTCCAAGGAAAATACCTAAAAGTATTGATAAAGAATCCACAAAACAACTACCATGGGTTTGATCTAGTAAGGTCTATGAATCTCCATAAAATATTTCTTGAAACGTAAAAACTGTTTTATATTCATGGGATAATCATACAAGTATACTTAGATGGAAAACTAAGTCTCTTATGCACATGTGAAAGGAGCATACTAATGCACCTATGATAAAATAGTAGAAATAAACAACACCTAAATAGGTATACTAACCATCCCAACATCCCCAAGGCACACTAACCAAGTAAATAAATCCATGTAATAAAATATAAGGTAAAGAAAATCAATTATGGGGTACCCTAAACAACTTTCTCACTGATTTGACACTATCTCCCTAATGGAAAACATTATATCACACTTATATATGCGGAATATACCACATTAAATCTCACTTGAACACACCTTGCCCTCACAATATATCCATCCTGCACACACCAGATCCTCACAACACATCCTGCTCCCACACACCTTGGCCTTACAACACATCCTACCCACAAAAACATGGGCCTCACAACATAGTACATCAGATCACATCTCATCTCAAAGAAACATTGGAAACCACATAACAACTCATCTTAAAGACACCTAGGATACTGAATCACAACTCACCTCGATGACACTTGGGATACCAAAACCACAATCTAATGCACTAAAAGACTTTTTTCCCTCACAACCTTTTCAATACCTACCTCACACTGAAGGAGTAGGGGAAGAGTCAGTGTCCATCCATATATCCCCCCACCAATATGTTGGGAAAGACAATGCTCGTGCGACTATGTGGGTTTTCATCACATAGTGTTCACCATGGGGGTGTGTATAGAAATAACAAGAATATACAAGTACATATATTATACCAAACACTCTATCCCAACCTATCGGTTCTTAGAAAAATAACCAACTCACAATATATCACCTTTTTTACCACCTCTAAATGAATTTTTTAATATCTAAGACAATCAATTCAGAAGGGGTAGTGTCCTGATGATCTAATGTGGCCCCACATTTCATCAATGTTTAGCACCAATTAATTTTATTATTTAGCATTGACCAAATTTTTCTACATAGTCCATATTGTATTAATCCATTTACCATTTCTATCCCATTAACCAAACCAACCCTATTCATTTCAAACATTGTTAAACATTCATTTCTTCCATCACTAAAGAGGTATCTAGCACAAACCAACCATATTACATAAATAAATCAACATTATGCCACCCTACTGCCCCAAAACCATGGCCCACAAACTATCTCCTATCCAAAAAAACACAAACCACAAACAATCACCTCCACATTCACCAACCCCACACAGTTATCCCAAAATCATGACCCCACATCACAAAAAGTCTTGATCATTTCACAAATTCACAAAGAGAATTTAATCACATTCCACTTTATTTTAGGGACTTTATGACACTAGCCAAAGTCCTAGGGAAACCATTCCATTTTCCAAATATAAATAATAAACCAATTTACATTTTGGGTGACATCACAATAGAAAAAATAGTCACACTATTCACAACACATATGTCCATTGAAAAAAAGCAACCAACAGCCATAATTTTTAGTTCGGTGTCAACCCCGTACAATCCAAAATGTCAAAAACAGTATAAAAATTGTAAAAAGCAGGAGTATCACAACCCTTTCACCATTTTCATTTCAACTTACAATTTTTTTTATCTCTAATTAAGATGGAAAAAATACGAACCATAGATAAATAAAATGAAACCCCTCTTACACAATACATAAATAAAAAGAGATTAGGGAAATCCTACCTCAAAGAAGCTTTCCAACTCAATGTGCATCATAGGGTGATGAAGAACACACTTGAACCATAACTACACCACTAGAACCATGGATCAACCTATTCCACACTAGGTATCCATAAAACATAATCCTAAACACAACCCCAAACCAAAAAAATAGCACTAAAGCAAAACCCTAAAAAAGAACGGAAGAAAAACATACCAAGAAAGGTAGAATAACTCACCATGGATTAACTGTGGATCGCCAACAAACAACCATCAGGATAAATTGATCAAGGAGAGATTAAAAGGTCTTGAAGAACACCTTAGAGATCATAGGTTTTTTCCTAATGAGAGGAAGGAGAAAACATGGTGAATGAATGTGAATTCAGAATAAAATAATTATAAAAAATCATTGTATCTATGTGTTACATGATGTATAATCCCCTTTCACTTAATGTAATCCCTGGGGTTAGGTTTACCCTGAAAAACATTCCACTAAATTATTTTATTTTATTCTTTTTAACCATGATAAATTACACTCAATGAAACGAACATTCATGTTGGGTAATTGTTCTACACTGCGTGAAACCAACATTCATGTCATGAAAGTTCCTTTCTCCCAATAATCAAATCCCAAACTCCTCTAGAATTCCTCTCAAACTCCTATAAATACCTCCAAAAACCAAAAATGGAAAATTAATAGAACAGGAATTCATGGACCATTACAAATTTTAATAAATTGTTACTTTAAACATCTTATATACACCTTTCAATCCTTGTTTAAAACATTCAATGGAAAAATAGTTCTAACAGTAACGTTAAAAGGCATGATTGAACTTCTTATTACTCATATATATTATTTATTAAATGGGTTAAAAACATTAAAATAAATTTGAAATTTAAATTTCTAGAGGTGGGAACATAAATTTCAACTAAAGAAGGAATTCCACAGAACCAACTACCTTAATCCATTGTTCCAATTGATGATTGGGATGAATCAACTTAATATGAGAAGCATGAATCTCTATAAAAATTAAAATCTCTAAACATAAATATTTTATCCTTAAAAGGGATCATTATTTACCTTAGGCTTCCATAACTATATAATAAGATAGAAAAACAAGAATTAAGAAGAAATTAGACTATAGAATAATTTATAACTCACATACAAATAGATCCTCTGATAAAATTGGGTGTTCTCCAACATGGATTCAACCCACAGAGCAAGGGGATATATTATAGTGATTTGGGTCCTGAGTTTGAAATTTTATGAAATGATATGTTTAGTGGATTAAATATGAGAAGAAGAATTATTGTGACATAAAATGTTTATTAAAATCTTGGGAAGACATCATTTTTGTTAACCTCACACCAACCATGTGGATGACATTTACCCTCTAGATGAGGTGCGGTAGTTTAAATGAATGGCTAACTGAATTTCTCACCAGCCATTTAGACTCCTCTAAAATCAATTATATTTCTATTCATGATTGGGATGCATGATTTTCACTAAATATTCACCACCAATGTGACACTCACTATTTCCCAAAATTTAAAATTTTTTAAAGAAAACAATCTTACAATTAGAGAAGAAAAATAAAAATCACTAAACAATATATATATATAAATAAAAATTTCATCATTGGAGCGAAAATGATTTTATTTTATATCTCAATAAATACCTACAAATTATGAAAAAATTTAAACTAAGAACCAAATAACCACAAAACAACCAACATAGACAATATTAATTAAATAAATCAATAAGGCATTATAAAAATGGATTATAAGATATGGAATAAATATGAAAGTGGTTTTAAATCTGGTAATTTATTAATTGAACTTGACATTCATGGGTTATAGAAACATTTTATTCATGTCGAGACTTGAGGTAAGTGTTATTTCCCACTCTTTTTTGTTTTTGTGATTGTATTCTTTATCACCATCTATCCATATTTCTCTTCCCATATATCTCCTAAACATATGATTAAATTAAATCCTATATACTCTTTTTTATTCCTTTTAGTAGGGGTATTAATTTATTTTAGTTCCAATTTATACTCTTTATTTAATTTGATCACTTTGACACATTAAAATAAATATTTTTTAGTTTCTTTTTATCTTCACATATCTTATTATATTATTCTCCAATATCATTCCTTCCTTCATAGACCAAGATAATTTAGTATTTGTTGATTATGATAATTAAAATTTTCAAATGACATATTTTCATTCAAATTTTGGTATATACATAATTATCCTTTTGAAATTTATATATAACCTATTACTTTTTTAATGGGTTTTTTCAGGATTATGATTTATCTATGTTTTTTTCTTTGCAAACCCTATATGGAACAAATATAATTACGATGTGTTTCCCGATAGTTATATATTCCCCAATAATTTGGTATTATTTTTCAAGGTTATGCCTTGACCTATATTTTAGAAGACTTGGTGATGATCCATGACATATGTTTTTGAGGTCATAGTAGTTATAATTGATTCATATTTAAAATTAAATGGATTATTTTTGTGACATATCCTTATGTTTCTCATGAATATTATAATGCTTTGACATATTATTTCTTATTTCATGTTTTTATGATTTATTTTATGCTCTGATTACCAACTCTCATAATATAATACCCCATGTTTATCCAATTTTACACCCTTACTATATTATATATCAAACTCTTAATTTTATGTATTCCCCAAGGTTATCATATAAAATAAAATGAATTAGGAGTTCTGTAGGAAAAAATAATAAATATTTAAATATCATATCAAATAGTTGTTTTTTATATATATTCTAATCCTTATAATTTCTTGACGACATTGTAACTCTAGATTAATGGGAGTTTTTACATTGGTTTTAGGTTCAAAATGATGTAAAAATATGTGTATGAGATGAATGTCATTAGAAATATGATCATATAGACTTTGTAATGGTGATAATTATTGTACAATCTTTCTAAAATATTTAATGGTATTATAATTATGATATACCAAAAAAGGTCATTAGGGATCAAAGTTTAAGAGGTAGAAAAATTTATTATTTTGAGGTGAGTATTGATTGAGTAGGAAAATGAGCGGCTTAAGGAGATTTATAATATGTTCATGGGTTTACCAATGAATGTTTTTATAGGTTTAGTCTAATAATTATTTACTAGAGTAAAAATATAGGAAATGGTTTCAATCAATAGATAAATCTTTTAAGAATAATGATATTGATTGGGAAGGATTCATAAAAATATTAAATGGTTAGTATTTCTATGAAGTGATGAAGTTAATCTGAACTATATTTTTTTTTATTTTTTAGTATATAAGATTCTAAATAATGGAGTATGTGTCAAAATCCTTATAGATTTTAAAGTATGTGTTGAAGTTTATGATGAATGTAAAACCCATGGAATGGAGGATTGAGATATGGAATTGAATAGAGATAAATTCAAGGTTAATAAAATAGAATAAAATCACCTATACAGTGGTGGGTGGTATGGTTCCCTCAGTGTATGAATATATAATGAATATGAAGAAAGTTAGTAAATTTATTTCATGAGAAGAAAAAGAAAATAATTCCTTTTGTGGAAATAAGACGAAGAATGATGGATTTTTAAAGTAATATAGCTAATATTTATTCCCATGATTCTTATATAAGTGGATAATCAGAGAATTTATAGTTTTATGGAGTGGTATAGAAGAAGTGCAAGTGTAACATCTTAAGCTTTTTTAAAATAAATATTATGTTTGATAGCATACATGATATGCCACATAAAACTTATGGGAAAAAATATATATTATTATTTAAATTTCATCATTATAGACATGTCATTAGAATAGAGTGAATTTATATTATTTACTATATAATGAAAATTCGGTTTACATATGTTTAAATAATGATTCATTAGTGACCAAATTAATTCAAAATGGAAATAAAAACCAATTCAATATAAAGGATGTCTTTTTATGAAAAAAAAATTAAATGAGTATAATTTTATTTATAAATTAATAAAATCAAAAATTTTCATTATATTAATAAAATTTCAATTTAATATAATATTTAAAATTAATCTCAAACATTATATATATATGATATAATAACAAATTTATTTTTACTGATAAAAGTTGTATTTTTCTAAAATAGCAGTTTTAACACTTTTTGAGGGAGAGCCCATTTTAAATATTTTTTTGAGACTTTTATATGTTATATTTGAAAAAATAAACATCTTATTTGTGATTAGAGTTTCAATATTTACTTTTTATGAATTTTTTGTATTTTTCAGATATGATTCATGTTTTAGTGAATAGTGAAAAAATACTATATTTTAATTCAAAACTAATTTTTCATCTTACTTTTTTATATAGTAATATTATTATTTTAATTGGTTTTAAGTAATAATAAGTTTTAGTTTTTATAAGTTACCCAATTAATGTAATTATAATAAATTATATATTGAATTTAGATATAAAAACATAGTGAATATTCGAACATGTTTACTTTTAAAAATTCATAATCTTCTTCCATCAATGGGATTAATTTCTAGTTAATTTATGACAATTATGTGTTTTTAATTTATAAAAAGGATTCTATATTTTTAATAAAAAGTTAAAAATTATGTAAATAGGTCGCATTTATTTTTCGACAATATGAATATAAACTTTTGTAGTAATTTTTTATCATGGTTAAGGGTAAATCGGGTAATTAAAGGTAAAAATTATATTAAAAATATTATAAAATTATCCAAACACTTTTCCTAAATTAATTGGATAAGTGTTTTATAACCAATATCATCCTTTTTTCGATTTTAAAACCACTTTGACTAACTTTTATGACGGCAATTCGTTTATAATATTATATTCAAAGTGAAGAAAAATTTTGTCACACCCTTGTTTTTATCAAGTAAAGTATTTTTATTATGTGGTTACAACAGTGATCTCTTAATTAATAGATATTATTTAAAAAATTATAATTTTTAACTAAATCACGGTAATTTATTTATAAATTTTATGTAGTAAATTTATTAATTAAATTCTTTCTCAATGATGATGTAGTAATTTTATAATTAATGAAACAGTCTAATAAATAATATTAAATATATAAATATAAATATTATTGGATATAATGAATTTCATACTTGATTTTTTTGGATTAATTTCACATGTTATAAATGTATTAATGGTGTTTTTTGAATTTATCTTGTTGCTATGATAGTTTTAAAAAGTCAAGCAATGAATGGTGTCAAAATTGATAGTATTGATATTTTAAAATAAATAATATTTTATTAAACCATATAGAATTTATAAAACAACAAAATTTGACAAAATTATTTTTATAAGTGTTAAAATTCAATAAATTAAACATTCATTCATCTCTTTAAATTTTATAGTAATTATATTAACCTTGAAATAGTGAATAACATGATATCATGATAAGAATGAAAAAGGTTAAATAATGGTTAAAACAAAAAGATAAGGATTAAAAAAATTAAACTGTGTATATTTTTTATTTAATGAATTTATTTATAACCATACTAATTTTTTAACATAAATAAATATATTTGGGACCATTTTTAAAAGAAAACTAATTTATATTAATTTAATAATTCAATGATTTTTGTGAGTGCCCCCCCCCCCCTCTCCTATAAAAAGGCACTCATTCTTCTCATTTCAATAAACTTGAAAACTATTTTTCTCAGAAAATATCCTCTTAAATAATCTCCTATAATCCCTACCCACATTCTGTATGACTTATTTTAGTTATAACATAGACCTTAGTGATGTTAAGGTATTAATCAATAGAGGTCATCGAAAGGACATGTGTTGTTTTTTATTAAGTGTTTATATTTTATTTTTTCTTCCACTTCCATGAAATTATATTCATCAATGTTAAAATAATAAATAAATTAAACTAAATATATTGAGACTTTATTATTTTAATTTAATCACCTAAATATATCTTTAATTTCATCAAATGAGAAATTAATTATTCATTCGTGTGTACGGAGGACTACCACCTCCCGAACATAAATAATTCATTTTCTATCTCCTTCTCTCAAGGATATTTATAATGATGAAATTAATTTTTATATACATTATTCATGAAATATTTATCATTATTAAATATTAATATATCAATTATTATCTTAAATTTTCATTAACATAAAAATGATAACTTCATTCATGTGTTTGTGTGAACTCTCATCTCCACAAACCAATATGGTGATTTTTTCATCACCACTTCACATTTATGGTATATATAAGTATATTTAAATGATTAATATTATATTAATTGAATTATTATTATTATTTAATTTTAAAATAATAATTACCTTATTTCCATAAATTAAAAATGAAAAATGGAAATGTTACTCATGTGTACGTACAACATATCGTCTCCATGATTATAAATTTTTTCATTTTCCGTATCAATAAATAAATGGTTTGATTTCGAAGTATAATTTATGTTTAAAAGGTATTATTATTTTATTAATATGTTTCTATAGATTATTCAATAATGACCACTTTAACTATTGACATCATACCAAGTTCATTTTTGAATCAAGTACTAAATATCGACAAAACGTCTGACATGAAAATAATTAAGTAATTGTAATAATATGAAAATAAGTTATATAAAAAGTAATAATAAACATTAAAAAGGTGATAAAGTAATAAAATTTTTAAGATAATTTCATTATTCAAGAATACAAATATTTTACATGATTAGTCGGACTCAGGGTAATGCACATTCATTTAAAATCCCCTTTAAAATTACATTTTCATCTCTTTTTATAAATGATAAAATGAATATTTTTTTGACTTATACGGAATGTTGGTTTTCACTTGATTTCATGAAAAAAAAATTAATTTATTATTTTATCTATAATTTTTCATTCGTCTTTTGTATAAAATTTCTTCTTTATTATGTGGGTAGTTTTTATATTTTATAAGTGATTTTTTCAAGAAAGGGGTGTGTTGATATGTGAAATTGGTTTGAATATGGGTTTAAATGAGCATTAAATTGTTTTATTCCTGATATGTTCCATGGAAAATTTTTATTATTATTTTATCCCTTTATAGATCATGATATTATGGGTTGATCCCTACTATATCTTAAGATATATCATGTTGATACCATTATTGCTCAAGATATAATAAGTGAATCCCATTATGGGTCTCCAATGTTTTGGGTACTTCAGATATGGAAGTAGACCATAAGGGTATTCTATTTTTAAGTTTTAGTGTAACGGTGATATGGAAAGTATATACCAAGGAACATTCAATACTTTTCTTTTCATTCTAATGAGTTTTTAAGAAGTGGTTTTTTAACGATTTACATGTTTTCAATGGACTAACGAATTCATTCATTTGTCCCTCAATGAGATTTTTTTGTTCATACAATGTTTCCAGATGTTTTTCATAGGATATAAGGATTGGTAACATAAAGGGTGATGTTAAGATGAATGTTATGAATATTTTCATAAATAAAAAATCATTTCTTCTTTAAAAATATTTATATTTTTGAAAAATTGGATACTATTTTAGTATTATCCTTTTGTATGATTATGGGATGTTATATATGAATGATTGCATAATTATCTAAAACTCTAAACCTAAAAAGATTCTCAATGTAAAAAAGTTAAATTATTGAATTAACTCGTGATTATGTAATGTTAAATGTATGGGTCTTAAAGTTGGTATCAAATGTTTGTTTAGATAACATTAGGGGTTATGGTGTTATTTAATCATAAGTTACCATATGTATTTTACCATAATGGGCATCACAGTAGTAATATTAATAGTTATTTTAGATAAATTTAATTATTTTTAGATATTATGAATAAGGATATCATGTTGTTTATCTTTTTCATAAGATGTTATATGATGATTTTATTAAAATTATTAACTAAATCATGTTAATTTATTCATAATTGGATGTTAAATGTATGCGCCTTAAAGTTGGTATCAAATGTTGGTTTAGATAACATTAGGGGTTATGGTGTTATTTAATCATAAGTTACCATATGTATTTTACCATAATTGACATCACGGTAGTAATATTCATAGTTATTTTAGATAAATTTAATTATTTTTAGATATTATGAATAAGTATATCATGTTGTTTATCTTTTTCATAAGATGGTATATGATGATTTTATTGATATACTCACACTAACCCTTTTTCTTTTGTTAAATGGATACATCCAGTATGCACCCATGTAATAATGGATGTAATGGAAAATGTGGGGGTTCTCTGAATAAGAAATTGAATGAAATGGGAGATGAAATGAGAACCCTTGTGGTTATTATAAACCAACATTCAGGAGTATTGATTAACCACTTAAACCTTAGTGAGTTTTATAATGGAACATATATGAGAGAAATGAAACCCTATGGAGGTTCAGGTAACAATGATCATAAAGGTAAGTATATTCAATGACATACGTGCCAACAATGTGGAAGGAAATGGCAAGGAAAATGTCTTAAATGGATGGGAAAATGAGTGAGATGTGGAAATGAGGGTCATAAGAAAATAATCTTGCACAGAATAAGAAATTATTCAGTTGACTCCATGAAAGGGATAGAAGTTCTTCCCGAATTATCAATTGAATGTTTTAAACATGGGATGTATGACCATTATGAATATCGATTTCCTATGAAAAATTTTCATTAATGGGATTAGCAAGATTGTACAAATGTATTTTTAGAAATATTTAATACCAGTAAAATTGAATATTAGGTAACTAAAAAAGATATATAAAATGTATGGATTATTTCTTGGATCATGTTTTTTCATATTATTGAATCTTATAAAATGATTCATGTTTTCATCATAGAAAAACATTATTATGTAATAAGATAGAAAATAATTTTTAAAAGATTATTAAGAATGATGAATGAATAAGTAGTATATATATAAGAGAAACAATAGTTATTTTAGATTGTAGGATAGTGGAAATTTTAAAATTATTAATACTCTTTTATTAAAGAGAAGAATTTGGAGTATTTTATTAGTTTTTGTTATATGTAACCCTTAATTTTGTTATGTGGAAATTTTATTTCGGGTAATAATTACCTTTTTTATGTAATTATAAAGGTATGAATTACCTTTATCACTTTTATGATAATTGATTTTGAGGTAATTATGGATTATTACTTTTTAGGACTTTTTATTAAGTATAAGATAAAATTTTAAGTTAAAACAATTTTTTTTTTGAGTATTTAATCACATTTTGGGAATATTTAGTTTTATAAAATGGGATACCCCATAGAATGGGTGAAAACTCGTTGCGTCCGGCATGGTCATAGGAATCAAACCCACAACTGAAGAACAAAAAGGGTGCATCACCTACCACTGGACGACATGAATTCCCAATTAGTATGAATTTTTTATTGAAGTTAAATGATTTTATTTATGAAGAATAATTTAATTTTTATAACATAGGTTTTATTTAATAGATAACTATGGGATTGGTAAATTTTTTAGTGATTAAGAGAATATTTTTTTTCAGAGACATTCACTATTTTAGGAATCCTATGTCATCAAGGTAAATATAATACAAAAGTATTCTATCTTTACAATAAAGTTTCATTCATATTTTATAATAATTTATGATTTTTTATTTTTTTTAATTATAGAGATTTTTCTAAATGGTCACCACATCTTGAAGATTTCTAGGGATGTTACCTTTTTGTATGAGATATAAAGAGTAATATATGTTATTTTGGAGATAAATGTTAAAATTTATCTGGGAAGACTATGTCATTACATCCTATATATTTTTATATTTATTGGGAATTACCTTTTCATTTACTGAAATTTAGATATTGAAGTAGTTTTTCATCATATTAGATTTTTTTTATTGGGAATTATCTTACCATTTACTCAACATTTTGGTTCTGGTTAATTTATAAATATAGAATTATTATATAGTTAATCTTTTTTAGATTATGTGATTATCTAGAAGTTTATTCTATAGCTTCCATCATAAAAAAATCATTTTGAATACTCAGCATTTGGAGAAAAATATAGTTATGTGGTGTAAATTTTTTAAGGGATGAAACTCTACTTTTCTAGTAACTATATTTCTCTTTTTTATTAGTCTAGGAATTAAATAAATTCTATAACTCAAGGAAAAGGATCTTAAAACATTATCTATTTATTTTATTACAAAGGAATCAATAAACACTAAACCTATCATAGGTTTATGGTTTTGTGATTGTTTACTTCCTCCTATCCATGTTTACTATAACTCTCCCTCAAAACATTATGGTTAGTTTTATCTTTCATGCCCTTGTTTTCCAACAAGCAAACCTAGTATGTGTTATCTCATGTGGACATCATATTTCCTTTTCCTTATTCTAATGTTGAAGTTTTATTAGTTCTTTTTCCAATGTAGGATTTCATTAAGGTTATTTTATAAAGTCAAACCCCTTATTTTCTATCATGAGTTGAAATTGTGATGATTCGATTTATTAAAGGGAGGATATTGCAACATCATAAGATTTTTAAAAAGAAACACTATATTTTATATTGTACATGATAGCCCATATCAAGGTTATATGAAGAACTAAATATTTTATTTAAATTTTACTATTATAAATTAGTTTTTAGAATAGTGAGAATGTATGGTATTAACTAAATAAAAAAATTGGGTTTAAATGAGTTTTTTTAATGATTCATTATTTTCCAAATTAACTAAAAATAGAAATAAAAAAATTAAATTTAAAGAACATGTTTTTATGAAAACTACTTAAATACGAATAATTGTGTTTATAAAATAATAAAATAACTCTTGTTGGATTATATTAATGAAATATAAATTCAATATAATGTTTATAATTCGTAATATATGATTTATAGAAAAAATATAAGAAAAAATTCAATTTTAATGATAAAATAAGTATTTTTCTAAAAAATAACTTTTACTACCTTTTTCTAGATAACCTATTTGAAATATAGATTATGAAACTTTTATAAGTTGTAATTGAAGAATTGAACTTCCATTTTGAAATTGGAGTATCAAAATTTACATTGGATAAATTTTTGGTATCTTTAGGATATGATTCATTTTTTAATGAATAGTGAAAAATACTACATTTTAATTTGAAAACTACATTTTTGTATAACATTGGTATATAGTTATATAATCCTTTTAATTGGTTTTAAGGTATAATTATAGTTATTTTTTATTATTTAACCCAATTAAAGTCAATGGAATCAATTTCATATAGAAATTGGACATAAAAACATTGTGATCTTTTAAACATTTTTACATTAAAAACCCATTTTCTCATTTCATCAATGGGATTAATTTTACATTAATTTCTTCTAATTTAGAGTTTTTAATTTGGAAAAATAGATTCTATATGTGGAATAATATTTTCCAAATTATGTTATTATGTCACTTTTATTTTTATACATTATGAATTGTAAATTTAGTAATAATTTTTATTACCACAATTAATGGTAAATCCTGTAATTAAAGGTAAACAATATATTATAAATATTAAAAATTTACCTTAAAACTTGTCCAAATTTAATTTTATCAGTGTTTTATGGCCAATATCTTCTTTGGGTCAATTTTAAGAGCACTTTGAGCCACTTGGATTACTTCAATGCATTTATAATGTTATATTCATAGAGAAGAAAACTTTTTCCACACCCTTGTTTTGATCAAGTAATGTATTTTTAATATGGATTTATACAGGTGGTATATTATACTATATAATTTATTCATAAATTTAAAATTATTACCTAAATCATTATAATTTATTTATAATTTTTATGGAATAAATAAATTTATTACATTTTTTATAATGATGATAAAATAATTTCCCTGTTAAAGGAATAATCAAATAAATGATATTATAAAATTTAAAATAATTATAATTTTATATAATCAATAACAATCACTTATTTTATAGAATATATTGACATTTTATATATGTATTAATGTTTTTAGATCTAATTTATCATACTGTTATTATATTTTTCAAAAGTCATGTGATGAATTTTGTCAAAATTGACATTGTTGATTTTTAAAAATAAATAATATTTTATTAAATTATATTAAATTCATAAAAGTAAAAAAATTAGATCAAATTAACGTGATGAATCTTAAAATTTTATCAATTACACATTAATCGGTATTTTGGCAATTTATATAAATTATATTTACCTTTAAAGGTTAAATTACATCATATCATGGTAAAAATTAAAAGGGATAAATAATGATAAAAAAAAGTTATGGAATAAGAAATAATAAAAAAATTGTATAATTTTTTCTTAATTAATTTAGACCCATAATAATCCTATAATTTGAATAAATCAGTTTGGGGCCATTTTTTATAGAAAATTAATTTATATTAATTTAATACTTTCATGATTTCCATGAGTGACCATCTCCTCTCTAATAAAAAGGCACTCATTATTCTCATTTCAATACACTTACTAACCATTTATTGGGAAATATATACCTAAATACCTTACTATAATCACTAAACACATTATATAGTCTTTATTTTAGTCATTAAACTCTTTTTATTGTTGTTAAGGTGTTAATCAAAGGATGTCGTCCGAAGGAGAGGTGTGGTTTCTAATTAGGTGGTTCTATTTTATTTCATCCTCCACATCCTTAAAATATTATTCATACATGATGAAATAATAAATAAATTATCCAAAATATAATTATATTTAATTATATTAAAATCATCACAAAAACTCATCCCCAATTTCATCAAATGTTAAAGGAATTATTCGATTAAGTGTACGACAAACTACCACCTCATGAACAAAAATATTTTTTTTTCAATCACGGTCTCTCAATGCTAGTTATAATAATGAAGATATTTTTTATTTCTTATATTGATGACATATTTATAATCATGAAATAATAATATATCAATTATGATCTAATCTTTCCATGAACATAGAATTGATAACTTCGTTTATGCGTACATGTGAACTACCACCCCCACGAAGCGATGTGATTCTTTTTTCACAAAATCACCTGGATGATATATATATATAAGTACATTTAAATTATTAATGTTATAATAATTATATTTTTATTATTATGGAAATATAAAATAATAATTACATTCTTTCCATTAATGGTCAATAAAAATGGTAATGTTATTCATGCGTACATACGACATATCGTCTAAATGACTATAACATTGTTCATTTTTCAAAACCATAAATAAATAGTCTGATTTAAAAGTATAATTTATTTATAAAATTTATTGTTATGTCATTAATATTATTCTTTATATTATGAAATTCAGACCTCTTTGACTATTTGTAGAATACCAAGTTCATTTTTTACTCAAGTAATGAATATCAACCAAACATCTAAGATTAACTTAAATAATTAATTAATTGTTATAATAATGAAATAAGTGATATAAAAAGGAATACTAAACATAAAAAATAATATCATGAAATTACATATTTAACTTAAGTTTATTATTTTGGAGTAACAATATTATATATGATGAGTGAGACTTAGGGTAAGGGACTTTCATTTAAAACCCTCTTTTAAAGTTGATTTTCCATCTCTCTTTATAAAAGAAAAAAGGAATGTTTTTTTAACATATATTGTAGGAGAGGTTTTTCTCACCTTCATGAATCATTATTAATATAATTTTTACTTTATAGGTTTTAATTTTTCTTTTTGAGTAAAATGTTTTTTTTTACATTCATTCTTTTTATTTTATAAAATTTATTTTTACAAGAAAACTGTACGATGATATCATAAAGTGTTTTGATTACAGTTTTAAATGAGTTTTAAAGTGTTTTATTCTTAATATGATCCTTATATATTGTTTATTATGGGTCAATCACATTATATCTCTATATATTAGGGTTTGACCCCCATTATAGCTCAACATATGTCGGGTTGATCCCATTATAGCTCAAGATATGAAAGGGGAGCCTAATTATAACACTATATTTCTTTGAGTACTCTAGAGATAGAAGTTGAATGTAAGGTTATTTTATTTTAAGGGTGATTAATAAGGGTGATATGGTAAATATTACCTAAGTCACATTCATTATTTTTCTATGCATGGTAGTTTGTTTTTTAGAAAAATATTTTAACGATTTACATGTTTTCACTGGACTAACGAATTCTTTCATTTTTCCGTTACTAATCATTTTGTGCTCACCCTATATTTTGAAATGTGTTTCATAGGGTATAAGGATGGGTTAAATAAAGGAAGATATAAATATTAATTTATGCATATTTTAATTAATGAGATATCATTTTTTATTTTGAATTTTTTATATTTTAGAAAAGGTGGATACTTTTTTAGTAGTATCCTCTTGTGTTATTATGGTATGTTAAGTTTCAATGATGGCCTAATTATTCAAAAATATAAACATGAAAAGACCCTAAATGTCAAAAAAGGTAAAATTATTGACATAACTCAATATTATGTAATGTTTAAACCAAAGGCCTTATACTAAGTATCTAAATCCTACACACATATTCAATTAGAGAAAACATTTGGGACATCTAAAAAATTATTTTAACATGCTCCCATGTGTGACTAGTGGTGAAATATCCATCTATTTAAAAGTATCAAGTATTTTGTTTGATTCACTAGTTTATAACAATTCAAGGACTTTTGTAAATGTAGTAAGGCCTTGTGAGGAGTATATGTCGGAATGTTATAATATTAAAAGGAAAATATTCACCACTAAGAAGGTATTGGTGAAGGATGAGGCTGATGTAAGACTATTTATGTTTTATGTAACTGTTATAATAGATTTTAGGATTATTTATGAATTATATGATTCTGTAGAATCATGTTATTTAATTTATACATGATTGTATTATCAATTAGTGTTTACTGTAAAGTAAATTCTATATTCAATGAGAATGGAATCTAAACTACGTGAAAGGATAAATTAAGAATTTAACTATTTTCCATTCTTGATATTGATTTATAAAAAATAAAACACATAATACATTTCAAATTTTATATGAAAATATATTACTTGATCATTGTGTTGTATTGGTTAATTATGTCGAAAATCAAAATCACCTGGTGTAGATAATTGGTTGTCCTTGATGTGCCTATTAGAACTATCCATTCTTTGGAGGACGTTTATGATATTTTATCTAACATAAGTTGGTTTGTAGCTATAGAAAATTGGTCATTATCATGTTAGTTTGGTAGTTTGGTGATTTGTTCATTATAATGAAAGAATACAACACTATCTTGTAGGATAAGGAATCAATATTCAGATGTTCTCTAGAAAGATTTGTCTATATTACCATCTAAGATATATGTAGAATTATAAATTTACTTGATACATAATGAGAATCATGTCTTAGTATTTTTATATCTAATAAAATATTTAAAAATACAGTATATGATGGTTTTATTAGATGATCATGAGATGAAGAAATTCATTTGAATTAGTGTTTCCCCTTGGTAAATACAAGTTCAATTAATAAATAAAGTTAAAAATATCATAAGGTTTTTTATTGACTATTGAAACATGAACCAATTAATAGTGAAAAAATATCACTTACCTCATAATAATATTTTGTTTAACTATATAAAGTGGGATTTTTGTTTGTCCAAGAACAACATTTTCTTGGGATATCTGTAATTAATGGTGAGATAAGAGGATATTCTAAAATCATCCTTCTACTATCAATATGACCATTATAAGTACTTGTTAATGCATTTTTTAGTTACCAATAAACCTATATTCTATATTGAATTAATGAATTTTTTTTCAATGAATACCAGGATTCATTTATAGGGAAATTTTCAAATGATATCATTATTTATTCTAGGTAATAGGAAGATCAATGGAGGAATATGGAGATTATTTTAGAGATTTTTTATGGGTACAATTTTTACATTATATATATTTAGTTATAACTTTTTATTAATTATGAGATTTTCCTTGGTCATGTTCTATAATATAAACGAATTTTATTTGACTAAAAGAAGTTTAGAACAGTTATATCATAGTAAAGGATGGATAATGTATTTGAACTATTATGTCTTGGATTCTCCCATGTGTGAAAAGGATACTCACATTGTCTACAATTTAGATTCATCCTGCAATAAAAGATTTTTATAAAAGAGTTTGTGATATATTATGATTGGGATTCATATATTTATTGGGGTATGGAAGAGTAGTTATGGGGTTTTGGTCTTAGTAGGTGAGACCTCATGTGAATAATTATCCTATCACGAATTTAAGATTTATTTTGGTTGTTTTAATTATTTATAAACTAAATATTTTGATGAAATGATTTTTTAGTGAAATATTCTTAGTATATATAAATCGTAATATAATGAAATATATTTCATTACAATGTGTTTTTAATCAATGATTGTCTAGTTTAGTAAAATATCCTGAAAACTTTTATTTTGATCCCACGTATACAATGAGAAAAGGGAATGTGGTGTTAAATTCCGTAATTTTAAAATATATTACTCAAGTATCAATGTATGTATATGATTGGTATTAACTAATGGATTTTTTTGTGAGTTTTCACATAAAATTAATAATGATTATGAATATTGTGATCCTTGATAAGATAAATTTTGTTTTCATGTCATTGGAGTAGTTGAAAGAGTGGATATTGTTTTATGAGGAGTATAAAAGGATATATATTTTCTTAAATGTTGGGGATCCAAACAATGATTAATGATCTATGGAGGATTGTGTTCATTATGTCAAATTATTGATAGTGGGTATGATTGAAAGTTATTTTTTGAAAAAAATCTTTATTTTAGTTGGAAATTTTTTCTAAGAGCTACTAAGATATATGAGGATATTAAATATTGGTTCTAATGATCTGGGATGAAGATGGATATTAATAAAAAAACATTTTACTATCTGAACTATTTAATGTTTAAGGTGGACAATAAACAACCTACATTTTTTATAGCCTTTACCAAATTCAATGAGTAAATAGTGGGATAATTCTATTTACATACCAATTAGATTATGGAGGACACAAATAAAATATACTAATAATTGGGTTACAATAGATTTTCACATAAATTATATGTATTTTGTTGTATGAGATATATTTTTAGTCACTGATCTTGGTAATTGTTATAGGAATTATATTGCTAGGATTCATGGATCTATGAAGTATATAATCTTGGATGTTTTCCCTATATTTAAATCATTATTAAAGAAGGTAATCTAGAATTATTTTTAGATTTACTTTAATATGAGTAAGATGTATCATCTTTTGACGGATGGGTATAAAAATTATATTATTACATTTTTTAAAGATATTCTCTATGATTGTTGGATTGATTTTTGAAAATATTGGGAGTACCATCTACAATTTGAAGAATTGATTTATAATAATTTTTATAAATTATCCATCTATATGGAATGGTTTTAACTATTGTATGCTCAGTTATGTTGTTCGTCATTATGTTTTAATAGGATAGATGAAAGGGATATTTTGGGACCCAATTTTGTGTAAGAAATTTTTAATTGGGATAGATTTATTTAAAAGTGTTTTTTAAATAGAGACATAAAAATTAATATATCATTTATCAATAATGACATTTGAGAGATCATTTTAGATTCCATGTTTTTTTTAAAATTATATGCATATTTTGGATGATTACTGGATTGTAAAGAAATGAAAAAAATTTCCAAAATATTTTCTAACATTTGAAATCATTGAGGGAATAAGTGATGTGTTTTATTAATTATAATTTCCTTGATGTTTTGAGCTGGTTCATAATGTTTTCCAAGATTCTCAATTTAATAAGTATCAACTAAATTCACCTCATGTACTTGGGTGGAAGAAACCTGAGTAGGAACATGATACATATTATATGTAAAATCCAATTCATGTTATTTATTATAGAGAAAATATTCTTTGGGGATAAATTATATATTTATTTTAGGTATAATGGTAGTATTAAATGGCTGAGTAAGATAATCGAAATAGGATAAAAAAATATGAGGTTTAAATGCATAGTGATGTACATATATCCTATATATTATTTATTATTTAGGGTTGAAAAATCTTATGGTGGGTTGAGTAATAATGTTTGGATCAGATAGGTATCTATCTTTTTATTCTCTTAGAGTTTTAATATTGAAAATTTTTGTTTATTTTAAATAAAATGAAGTTATAAAGACATTCTCATGGTTATTTAGTCCATTTAGGTTAACCATACATGGATAAAATAACTCTAGAAGTGTCTGAATAGTTCATTACACTATTCGGCTAATCGGGTGAACTAATCATGCATCTAAAAATGTTAGATTAGTAATTACAACATGTTTATAAATACAGTTTTTCATAATTTTCTTGAAAACAATGTATGTCTAGGAAGGTAGTATTTTTTCTTTTAAAGAAACTTAAACTCATAAGATAACCATTTGAAACCCTCTTTTGTCTTTGAATTATTTTAAGGATTCTTGAGAGTAGAATTTGGGTTTCTCTATCAATAAAAAATATATTTTCTTTAGGATTAATCATATTTAATTTCAAAAAATGTGATAATTTTATGATTTCATTTCTTAATGAATCACTCATTATCTATCTATCAATAAATCTTTAATATTTAACATCTCTAGATATGGTGTTGTTAGATTCATGAATCTTTGTATTTTTATTATATAACATTATTCATATTAGTAAGGAATTAAATGATTCAATATTAATATATGATTTCAAACATTAGAACTATGGTTTTTTATGAAATGGTGTGTTTTGGTTAGTTGATCTTATCACATTTAAGATATTTTTTATTTTATTTTCTTATTTTTATCGAATATGATTTATTGGGGAAAAATCCAATAATTGTTTTGAGTTATTTACTTTTGAAAAAATAAAATTTTTGACATAAAGTTTTCTCTATAAAATATAGGGGTTATATAACCCATATTTTTTTAACTTAAAATTGGTATGTCAAAAGTATTTTTCTTGGGTTTTCAATAATGGGTATTTTAAATATTAAATTCATTATCAATTTGACGTAAATTTGTAATATTTTAATTTCATGGAATTCTTACAAGGTGTTTGTCCATGAATAAAAGTTTTTAGCGATACACGTTTTTTAAAAAACTCTATGTTTTATCGTTTGTGATTTTATTCCAAGGAAACTATGTGATAAGGTAAGAAATATTTGTAATAACATGAGTTTAATGGAGATACTCACTATGAAATTTGTTTTGAATATATTAATGTGGATTTATACCTTGGAAAATATATTTAGAAATGTATTTATTGTCTAATGGAAAATACATATTTTTATTATCAATGGCTATTTAGTTTGATTAAATTTTTTGGTAAATAGGGATTCTTAATATGATTTTTTGAAAAAGGTTATTATTCTTTAAATTTTTGGAAAAAATATATTTTTAACTAAACTATTTCAAAAGGGGGGATTTAACATTGAATTATTAAACATGTTTTTCTTAGATTTTATTGAAATAAAATGAATATGTTTTTAATATTTTTTTGGGAAGAAACTTCATATTAAAAATTATATAAATATAAATTTTTTTATTTTGTTATTTATATAAAATTTCGTATAATTATGATTAGAGATAAAAAAATGTTTTTCAAAATTGGTATACAAATATTTAGTTAAATCAAATGTTTTTATTTTAAAATATTTTTTATTTTTCATTATTGGTTTGTTTTACATAACAAAATTTCACATTCCTAGATGTTTATTGAAGTCATTGAGAAAATCTTACTAGGTATATATTAATCCTAAATATATTCACTTCAATTGATATATACACATGATTGGTCATATTATAGGTAATGTGAAAAAATCATTTTTCATGAATAGTGGCTCATAGTTCCATGATAGAATTATTGTTGAGGAGATGACAGATTAGGTTCAATTATATTTTTTTATTATGTATCCTGTTTATTTATATTAAATTTAAAAATATGTAAACAAATGTTTTTATATTATAATTTAGATTTCAAATGGTTTATTGTAACGGAATTTTACATTCACATGTATTTGTTTTAGTTTATTTTTTAAGGTAAAATCATTCCCTAAAAGGTTTATTTTTTCTTTCAGTACTCATTATTTATCTCTGATATCTAGAGGATACGAGTGGGGCCATATAGAATCCTTGATAAAGTCATGAGATTTGGGTACCTGAGTTGAGGGGTTATGTAGATTATGTTTTCATCAGAATAGGGATTTGTGAAATATAAAAAATAATGGTATTAGGGTGATAATTCCCCAATGATATTTTGTGTATCTATTAGGGGATTTAGAAGATGAATAAAAATTACATCTACAGAGAGGATTTTATATATATATCATTTGAGGGATGGGAGAAAATAAAGCAGTGTAAGTTAAATAATGACTAGAAAAGAATGTGATTTTCAGTAATATCCCATATTTATTATTATAATAAATAACATGTGTAATTTATGTGATTTTATTTTTGATAATGATTATTAAATACACTTTTGTAAAAAAGTAGTAAACATTTATTTTTTTAATAGTGATTGAAAATAACAAACATTTAAACTGATAAAACCAATGATAACATTTATCACTGCTAAAAAAATATACATATATATATCCTTTAAATACTAAATTAATGTGTCGATATTTGTCAGTGATTTATAATTCAGTATAAAACTACATAACAAGAAACTATAATCTCAAAAAATACAAACCAATTTGTTGAAATATTCAATTTTAGTAGAAAAGTAGTTCTTTTTAAAATAATATTTAAAAATTCATTATATTAATTTTTTTAAAAAAAAATGATTAATAAAAATCACTAAAAAATAAAACTACATGAAAATAATTTTTTATGTTTAATAAAACCACAAAAATATTTCAATATATAAAAACTACACAAATAAGAATAGAATATATATAAAAATCCTGAGGAAGCATCTTATTTAATGGTCACCCATCCAATGGATTTTACCATGGAAAATAATAAGGATGGAAGTTTTAAAATAAAAATAACCAATCATGTTTATTTTATATTTAAAAAAAGTAAAAATATACTAAAATCAATCAAAATAACACAGGAACAAAAATCAAATTAGGATTAATTTAATCGAAAATAAATAATATTTTTATTAAATATGATTTCTAAATTATAAAAAAAGTATGCATAATTTACTTTGTAAGATAATAAAAAAACTATAATATATTCATGGATATTTACTGAAGAAATATTAAAGTCTATCGGTTAAAAATAACTTTCCATATAGATGACAATTAACTAATTTTTTTTCCAAAATAATACTCTAATATTCTAGAAACTTGGGAAGGTATCATGTGTACATTTAACCCTTTTTTATGGTTTACTCAAAATATTCCATAATCCATTTTTCAATATCATAGTAAAACCAAACTTAAAGGGATACACATTGAAATTTTATCTTCATATGGAACTATAATGTTTTATTCCCCATTAAATGAATGGTAATTAATTATCCTTTATTTGGAAAATTATTTTTAAATGATATATTTTTTTAGGTATTTGAATACGATTTGTGACTTAAATACTCTCTATAGATTGGAAAATATCAATGAGCCTAAAAAAGTAAAAGCATATATAAAAACAAATATACAAAATATAAAAAAATATCCTAAATTAAAATAAAACATTTATAATACAAATAAAATATATTCCATTAATATAATATTTTATATTTAATTAAACATAAGACATATGTGTTGCACCCCGATATGACCTGAGAGTGAAGAGGTAAATCATGGTGTAATATTTTTCATTAAATGGATCTTATCACTAGGTTAGTAGTAACTTGTTAAACCAATTTATTAGAATAAAGATTCATCATACACATAAATGAAAAAAATATATCATGATATGTTTGATTTGAAATACTACTAAGGCCTCATCTAAATTTAATATGCAGAGGATGTGTCGATCATATCATCACCCACTAAACATCTATTGATTTTTTGGATTAAAAATTCATATGTATGGTCACACTAGTCTTGGTTCACTACCTTTACATGTGTTCATGAAATACTGAGAAACTTTCATTAGATCACTTCCATTGACTCCTCACTCACTGATTTGGATGAACCCTTCCTTACTTTGTTGACATAAATATATCATCCATATTAGAAAGAAAATATTGAGTACTTTTTATCATTATTGATGGAATATGATGCTCTAATTAACTCTAAACTATATAATTTCCACCACCAAAATTATGTAGAAAATTTTTCTATGAATTTTTCACATAGAATAATTTTCACCACATTATATTTTTGTGCTCCATGTATATCCTCCATGTATTTTCACTGCATGATTCTCCTCTACATAATGCCCATAGTGAGCTCCCTCAGTAAGATCCTGATGTTTATTTCTTAAAATGGAATTCCAAATATAATTATTCATTGAATACTTCCATATGAAAATGAAATATGTATACTCCCATATATAGACCAATTTTGTGGACTCTTTATGAGGTACTCCATATGTAGACAAATTTCATACACTATCATTAGGGAAATGTATTCCTATTAATTCCTTGGTTTTATATTGTCATATTTACTCTAATTATGTGAATGGTGATGTATTTATAGTAAAATATTTCTTATAAAACTCTTCGATTACCAAGATTATTTTTTACTCATTCACCACAAAAATTAAATCTCTCATAGTTCACAACGTTTATCATTTTATGACCTTGAATGAGATGAGTTTTATGTAGTTACATGGTTCATGTTTTCTTAGTCCTGTTCTATGTTATCATTAATATGGTTAGCCAAAAACACTATAAAATCACAAAATATTATGATCTCCTTTCATGGTCACATGATCCCCTATTAGGGTCATATAATTATCATGTGGTTTATAAAATACTTATGTGAAAAAACCATCTGTTTCTATTTTTTATGTTTCCTACAAAAAAATCAACCCTAAAAAATTAACTAGCTCTATGAACTTATTTCATATTATTTGACCTTATTGAATGCATAACATATCAACCTTCTTCAAAAAACCATATTTATAAGCCATTAATATCTTTAATTATCTCAAAAAATGTATTTAAAACAAACACAATATCAAAATACTAGATCAGTTCACCTTAGTCCTATCATAATGCCCTTTATATTAAAATGTTGAAAACATAAAATAATATATAAACTCTAACCATGGAAATTTTAATATATGTAAAATAATAAGATATACCATTAATGAAAATTTTATTTGGTGGATATTTTTTCCATTAAACAAATAACATATAATTGTTTTATGAATACATAATAGTAATGTTCAATGTCAAAAAACATATTCAAGATGAAGTTAAATTATAAAATAAATATAATTATTTTCTATATGTGTTATTTTTTGGAAAATACATGAAGTAATGTTTTAAATTTAAAATAATTAATAATTTTGTTAAAACCCCACTTCAATAATTTTGGAAATATTTTGACAATATGTATAATTCTCACACATACCTCAATTAATATATATAATATTTTAAACATGATTAACTGTGAGTAATCTTGTAGTAATATAAATATAATAATAATTAAACAATTAATAAATAATTTAAATAAAAAATTATATATTAAAAAATAAATACATATCATAAATAAACATTTAGGTATTTTGGTTATTGTATATAATAATACATATTTCATATATTTACAGATATAATAGTCTTAATTATGTCCATTTGTATATTCTAAAAGTTATGAAAATATTAAATATTATAATAAATTTTTTATGATATATTATCATGTTGTAGAATATAATTTTATACACCCACAAAAATGTCTAATTATAAATAACCAATGATTCCTTCCTTGATTATGGTAACCTTAAATCTCATTCTCTGTAAAAACATAGCATTACACATCCAATAAAAACAAACACTTTTGTTCATACTATAAAATATATAATTAAAGAGTTGTATATAAAATATTTAATACAATGTATTATTAATAAAATAAAATTATCATATGTGGATAATTTATAGATATCCTATGGAGGATCTATAAAATATAACACCAAAATTTTAAAAAAATCAGAATATTAATCCATTTTTTATTAAAAATTATTTTAAAAAAATTACTAATTCCTCCCAAAAATCAAATAAACATTACAATAAGAATATTAAAATACATTCCTTGCCTCTTAAGAATTATAAAACATGAATCACTTATTAATATAATGATAAATACCACATAAGGATTTTTTTTATCTTATTGTACTTTCATGTATAATCCAAATACCAAAAATTCTATTCATCTATATCCAATAGATTTTATCTCCAAATTCAATTTCAAATATATTATTTTACAAAAACATTGTACCTATGATAACATGTAACATCAATGTAACGTCCCAACCCCAGAATCCTGGATTCAGTACATATTATTTTTACATTAGAATGATTACAAAGAATTGAATCTCGATGAACTGAACAGTTTAGAAATTTTTTAAAATAAAATAACATACTTAATACCTATGATATATTGGGGAGAAAAATAAATCATTACAAAATTAATAGCTCATTATCATTGAATCTCGTTAAAATGATTCCTCTTCATAACCTAGGTAAATGAAACATAACAAGGTTGTGCTCAAATTCTCAATAATGGTATGTAAAGTGGAAACAATACTGAATCAATACAAATAAATCTACATAGAAATGTGAATAACTGAAGTACCTCACATTTAGTAAATAAACTGAGAATGAAATGTATCCATAGATTTTATCATATGGAACTATCAGTATAATAATAATAATAATAAATAAAATATCTATGAAGGAAATATATAATTATTTGACTTCATATTTGAGGCATGTGGAAATATATACTGTCAAGACCTTTCATAAGACTGTTAAAAATTATGTGTAGAAACCCATTTAATTTGGACAACTTATTTATCTCATAAGAACCTATTGATGTATCAAGGGTATATAAAATTCCAGGCCCCATATTTCACTTAATTTAAATATAATTCCTCATATCGAGTAATCAATTTAATTAATTAACAATATTTTAAATCAAATATTTGTATTGGATAAATAATACATATTTTTTAATATTTCATTATTTATCAAATAACATTATGGTGCACACCATATCTAAAAATGGTATATAATTTAGGAAATAATGACACACATTATACAATATTATCTAAAATAAATGTGACGCACAATTTTAAAATGGTCACAAGAAATTGATTGTTTCATGATAAAGTTAACAATCACAAGAGAAAGTGATATTGTAGATATAACTATAACCACATGGTAAGTTTCAATTCAAAACCCCTTTTATGAAAAAATAAAAAGTAAAAAACATAAATAACATGAAGATAAAAGGATTAATGATATAATATAAAATAGGGTTTGTATGTACACCACACAAAACAATTAAGTGGTGTAAAGGGTTTATGCCGCATGGAAAAAAACTATGACAAGAATCCCTTACCCTGTGTTTTATTTTGGTTGTACATCCACTATAATATTGTATAATGGTTTTTAGAAAATTATTCACTTATACTATGACCATAATCATATTTATAATATCATATATTATCGTTAAATAATATATTATTACCCATTTGATACTATTATTTCATTTTCTCAATGTTTTGGTTGTTAATTGCCTAGTTTTTCAAGTATGTTTTGACTTATTACTTTGTTGTTCTTATTAATTAGAACATGATTTAGTAATATATAGAATTTATATCATTATTTAATATCATATATATCTATTATATACATATTTATAATAATCCATAATATTTGAATATAAGAAATGAAATGCACTGATCATGGAGACGGTAGGTCGTACGTACGCATGAACACTACTTCCATTTCATTGTTGTATTATATAGAATTAGAATTAAATTATATAAATATATATTATAATTATAGTATCATATTTATGTAATTAATTTTACATAAATTTGTTAAAATAAATGTGAATACATTCCATGTATATGGTGAACTAATCTCATCACTTTGAAAATGCGATAGTCCACACATCCACAAACAATATTATCGTATTTATACATAATGGACAGAATTAAGATATGTGTTATATAAAAATTAAATAATTAGGAAGAAAAAAATAAATATCACATATCTATTATAAAAATAGGTTTTGTGTCATAATGTCCAACCATGAGAGGTGGTAATGGAAAAATGAATGACATCGTTTTGTGAGGTGATAGACCACTATAAACACAAACGGTATGTTCATAACCCATTTGATTGAAGTGTGGGTAGTTTTAGGTAAAAATATTAGAATAAAAAATCTCAAAATATTTACTATATTTAGTTTATTATATTATAATTATATAAGAAAATTTTAATGCATGTAGAAGTAAATAAATGAAATGTGATCATTGGAAAATGTTACCTCTTAATCGAGTAACTCCTTTTGGATTATACCAAACACATCGTTGGTTGGATTAAAGACTAATGGGAGGATTATAGTAGGATAATATTGATATTGGGAGATTATTTGAGTATATTTTGGGAGATAAAAATGCTTCTATAGGTGTGAATATGTGGGATGGGTGATTGTCTTTTCATAGTTGAGGAGAGTGGCATTCCTGTAAATATTTAAAACTGGAATTCCACCAACGTGTTACCCTTGTAAATTGCCTCAACTAATGGTATATATTTGATAAAATGGATTATAGGGTCTAAATATTAATATTAATGGGTTTTTTACTTGTATCTAGGTCATTTGGGGACTTAAGTTTAAGGTTTAATCATTTATGAAGCTAATTTTTCTCTTAATCAATATAATTAATTTTAATCAATATCACCAAAAATTTTACACAGAAACAATGATGAAATTATTAGAAATTATAAATTAATCTAATTCCAAATATGGAAATAATTTTTATAAATTCCTATCACAAAAGTGGTATAAATTAATTGAGATCAAATCCTACAGACGAGGTGACAAAGCGAGTTTTTAATCTAAAAATATTACCGTGTTTGCAATGTTTTTTTATTCAATTTAAAATTAAAATCAATTCCAATTACCTAAATTGGATGAATATATTTATTAAATATATAATTATTCTTTATAAACAATTTAATATATTTTTTATCCTTATAAATAAATTATATTTAGAAGTAGTTTTAAATAAAAATTCGATATTTTTCATTATTCATTAAAACAATATACTTCACAAAAACAATTCTCCATAATATATTTTTTAAATTTATCATTCAAAATTGAATTTTTTTTCATATTAAATTTATAAAAGTTCAAAAATCATATTTAAAATATATGCACCACTAAAATATGGTAAATCTGCTTGTACAAAAATATAGCTTCTTATGCGTAAAATTGGGGTTATTCTTATATTATGCCTATTAAATCAATTAGATGAATGTAAGAACTATTTAATTGAATATATGGTATTTATATTTAATTAATATAATTCATTAATATAAACTGAATTATTTTATTAATAAAAAATTAATTTTGAAGCATCAAAATAGTTCATTATAAAAAAATTCTAATATTTCCAATTGCTTTTGAAATTCATTTATATTAGACAATAAAACATATAATTATAAAATATATTTCCATAAGTTATTTAATTATATTCATAAAAATCAATTTAAAAACATGGTTTTATCTTATTATATTAAATAAAAATATTTTAACTATATATTTTTGTTTCTTAAAACTCGGTCTTACGGGTAATTAAAATTGTCGAACAAAGTTATTGTAGCCTGAAACAGAATCTAACCTCAGTGTTTTGTGAATTACATATAATAGAATATATTCATTTAAAATATTAAATATATCCTAATGTCCTGAGACATTATATTCCATTCTACACTTAGTGTTGAATGTTACACAATCAATTAGATAGAGTGTTCATACGTTAAAATTTCAGGGTGTTATATTCTCCCCACCTTAATTACATTTCATACTATCAATATAAAATTTTTCTTAGTAATATAGGGATTAATATATGAAAATAAACTATTTTTGAAAAAACTAATTCTTAAGTAGGCTTCGTAACACATCTTCTTAATAATAAAGGAAGAAAAATGTGAATGTTTCCACAAAAAAATCTTTTAAATAGAAGAACAAAACTGGAAAGTTTGACAAAGAAGAGAAAAATAACAATCACGTTCTAATGGACAGTGATAGAGAGTGTGTTCATCTATATTTTTATGAAGAAAAATCAATAAACTATAGGCGTGAAATATGACATTGATATCATAAAAAAAGATGAAAATAAGATAATTTTTTGTACCAAACCCATTTTTCGAGAGATGGTGAATTATTTAACATTATAAGAATGTAAGGTAATATTTTCATGACCTATCCCCCCAGGGCCCTTTTTTGTGACAACCCCTACCCCGCCTTCCAAAGGACAGAGGCTGGTGACTAGCACAAAAGGTATCAACCTATAAGTGGGACGAATTTTTCTTAATACTTGAACCCATACACATCCCCAACCATGTCCCACACACTAAAAAAGAAATATATATCAAAAAAACAGAGCTAAGTACAATTACAACTGATACATGTGGCCCAAAATAAAAAGCCAACAATGGAACTAAATATAGAAAAGTACAAAAAGGAAACACTGATAGTCATCCCCAAAAAACACCACTTGATCATGAGAGTTGTGCAGTTACTGGAAGTTGAAGTAGAACATCTCATCCACCTGGTCCTACTAGGCCCCACCTAGTCATAGGCCACCAAGTCCATCATTATAGTATTTGTCAGTCTTGTCTCCCTGAGCACCTTTAGGTCCTGGTCAACCAAAGTCTATGTTGAAATTTTGTTCATCTACACCAAACACAACACGTACGGGCAAAGCCTCTTTGGTGGTGAGTAACAAAGTACTCAGTAGATATCTCAAAACAAACAAGAAAGACCACACAATAATCCTAAAAGTAAATAATGACGCATAAGACAACTCACACGAGGTATACATTTAGGGTACTGATAGAAGAATCATCAATCACATCATCGAACACCACAGCTGCTAGAGAACTCCCACTCTATCGAGTACAGTGGGCCTTCCAAGTCACATAGAAGTGCTACCCACTAACCTTGGATTTCTTAGGTACACCTCGTCATCACATATCAGGGGCCTGCAAAGTCACAAATAAATGACTCCCATTAATCTTGTCCAACTAAGGTACTCTACCTCATCGCATATCATGGTCCTACAAAGACACACCGAAGTTATTCCCACCATGGATCTACAAAGTCACACAAAAGTTCTTCCCACTAGGCCATAGTCGAGTCTGATAGAGGCAAAATTCACCAGTCTTCATTTCATAGCGAACCACAGGGTTCTGTATGTATCACTCCTAGGAGAAGCACTCTTCAAGCCATTCATCGCATCTCAAATTCCATGAAACCCTCCTCAGGGAATTCCAAAATATCCTTATTGTCTAAAGGGTATCAACACCATAAACAAACACGTCAATCGGACATCTGTTTTGCATGATATGGGTGTTTTAATATATAGGGGTCGATTGCATCTGGGACTAGTCTGACCCGGTTGAACCAACCTGACCAACCCAACCCTGGGGTCTAACATACCCTAGTTAAATTCGACTAACTCGACCTGACCTGGATTGGGTCTGAGCCGGTCTGGTCCAGCCTGGCCAATGGACCTCACTGGACACATCCCAATTAGGCCTAGGGACAAGCCCGCCAAGTTGTCCAGCAACCTGGTTTAGTTCGGCCCAACCAAAAGGGCTTGGGTCTGACCCACAGTGTCATAGGTTCAGCCTCTTAGATTGGGGTGTGGCCCGCCCTCCCGTGGACCAGGCCTCACGGTGCGGGATGGTGGTGCACCGCCTAGCCAAGAGGTGTTCGGCCCCCTACTGCCCCCACAGACACGTGAGGTCATACTCTTTCTACAGTCGAGTGACCATGGATCTCTAAACCACCTGAATGACCTCAACACAGTCCATCCCTCCACCTGGCACCCTCCTAGTGCCACTTCACCCTACACCCGTCTGGCGTAGCGTCGACCCACGACTGTCGCGACATCCTACCATTACATCATACAGGAAAAGAGTTCCCCCAGCCTCCAGTAAAGCGAGTGAGGGTGAGCCACCTACTCAGCCGCAAAACCAGTTGGCATCATCTCCATCCACATGGCAAGCATGGGTTGGCTGCCACCGATCATCGGCACCACCGCGCTAGCGACACCTTTCGCGGCCACCAGAGTTTCTCAGTTGGTCCGTTTTCCAATCAATCTTTATCTATATATCTCTTGGGTTACTGTTATCATCGTGTTTCTCTTAGTCATTCATTTCTTCCATTTGGGAAAATCTGTTCTCAAGGAACACACATGTGGAAGGGTATGAGCCTTTATTCGTGTCGGCATGTGCCCTCTGCATTAGATGTTTCAAAACCAGGGAAGATCAAGGGAGATTTTGAATCATAGAGAAATATAAACTAATCCCTGATATAGAATCACCAATTAATGTTACGCTTCCACATAAATGCATTATTTTCTGATCAACCAGTTTGTGGGTTCATCTTTGTTCATTATTTCCAGAAATGAACAGGGAAGAACTTTGAATAAAAATAACATATACCTCTTTGACGTTCAATGTCGCAGCATTTCATCCTCATGGTTTTGAGATGTCGATATCATTTGAACCTTCTGACTCCATTCTTTAAGGGAAATCAAAGATGTTTGACGTTCATTGGCATTCATCATTATTCGTTGGAGAGGAAGTTTTTTGGGGGTTCATTAGATAATCTTTATAGTTAATTCTTCATTCTGCCAACGCATCAACTAAAATAAAAGTAAAACACATCGCAACATTTCTCTTATTTTGGGATGTCGCATCATTATGTTGTTTCATTTGTGTAATAGTGTTGATGTTACACATTATTAAATCTTTTTTACACTATGAGTTAATGATCCATTAATGAGTATCATCAATGCGCCTCATCAGAGGACCACAGCGTCACCGTCTACCACGAAACGTATGAAAAAAGAAAACAAAATAAGTTTTTAAATTTATTTTATTATATTTCAAAAAGTAAAAAAAATAAATTCTCCGTTCAGGAATTTCTAGATGAAGTTATTTCCTTTATAGGAGAATCCCAGCAATCTGAGTTCAACGGTTCCCTTGGATTTTCTATCCAAGCACCATTTCAAAGGAAAGAAAAATCCTTCTCGTATGTTTACTCAAGGTGCCGTAAAAAAGTTCAATATTTTTCTCTGGGATATTTGGGCCTCAGAATCACATACCATTAGAGAATGTGATCTCATAATAATTCCATATATTTAAAAACATTACATAGAATTTCAGAGACATTACATTATTCACACCTTAGGGCTTTACATCCCCGAAATCCAAAACAAAATTGATTAAAAAGATGGGGGTATTGAGCATTAATCTCAGCCTCCTGCTCACATGTTCCTTCATAGATATTCTTGTGCTACCACCAAACTCACACTAGAGAAATAAACTACCAACATAAGACCGGATCCTGTTGATCCTCTATCTACATCGAGAACACTGCGAACGTCACCTCATCATCAATGTCCAGCTCACCCCAGTCGATGACATGTGATGGATTATGAACATACCTCCTCAGCAAAGACACATGGAAAATATCAGGCAACCAGTGCATCTGTGGGTGATATCTAGGTGGTACGACACTTCTCCAACTCTAATTAGGATCTGAAAAGGTCCAATTAACCTTAGAGATATCTCGCTACCCCAGCCACATCTCGGCAATCCTCATCAGGGTGAGACTCAAAGGAATACACAATTACCCTCCTAAAACTCCAATTGTCTCTATATCCAATCAGAATAAGACTTATTTCTGCTCTGTGAAGTCCTTATCCACTCTTAAATGATCTGTACCTTCTCTATGGTAACCCATACCAAATCCGTACCAATGAGTTCCAATGCTCCTAGGTCTATCTAGCATAGGATTGATCTGCAAAGCTGCTTGTACAAGTCCAAAAATGGAACCATGCCAATGGTGGAGTGATAGTTTTTGTTGTATGAAAACTCCACCAGTGTAAGGTGTCCCTCCCAACTGTGACCAAAATACAGGACGCAAGCACGTAGCATCTCTTCCAAGGTCTGTATGGTCCACTTTTTCTTACCATCCATCTGGGGATGAAAAAAGGCGCTCAAGCACAGCTGTGTCCCGAACACCTTCTATATTCCCCTCCACAACTGGGATGTTAAGCATGAATCACGATCTGAGACGATCGCTGAAGGCACCCTGTGAAGTCAAACATTCTCCTCGACGTAGAGGCATCCCAAGCCCTCTACCGGTCCCTACTCCCTGATGGGTTGGAAGTGAGATGACATGGTGAGTTGTTCAATGATCACTTAGATTTATTTGTGGCCCTTAGATGTATGTGGTAACCTTTTTCATGAAGTCCATCAAGAAATCGTCCCATTTACACTCTGGTACTTCGAGTGTTCGGGCCAATCTTCTTGAAACCCGATGCTCAACCTTCACTTGTCAACCAATGAGGCACTGTGAAATGAACTTTTCTACTAATTTGTTCACCCCTAACCACTAGTACACACTTCAATGGTCCTGGTAAATCTTCACCACTCTATGATGTACTTCCAAAGGGATGTATGGAACTCCCTCAACACCTCCTCCCACAACATCATTTGAACTACGTTGTGCTGTCTAAAAATGATGGCGTGCTCCCCACCTATCAAAAATCCATCAAGAGACCATCCTGAGGATAACTGAGCATGTCAAGCCTCATAGCCAACATCCACAATATGTGCCTCCTTGAATCGCTGTAAGAGTGGGGGAGTAATAGTCATCGACTGAAGGTAAGAAGCTCCACCATCATCCACGAATGATATCGGTATTGTCTCCAACTGTTTGACTCCTCACTTAGAAGCTACAAACTGATCCTCCTACTGGGCATGTCTTCCACCATCTTCCCCTTTCCAGGATTGTAGACTATCTCAAAATCATAGTTCTAGAAGAACTCTATCCATCTCCACTATCATAGGTTCAGGTCCTTCTAGGAGAAGATATACATAATACTCTTGTGGTCGGAGTGAACCATAAACCACTCACCAATCAAGTAGTTCTTCCACATCTTCAATGAAAATACAACTGCTGCTAACTACAGGTCGTGATTCATGTAGTTCTGATCATGCTACCTCAACTTTCAAGAGCCATATGAAATCACTGCTCACTCCTGTATAAGTACACAACCTAGTCCAGTCCCTAATGCATCGCAGTAAACTACATACCCAATTCCCTCCTCTGGTAGACTCAAGATGGGGGAACTAGTCAGTCTCTACCATATCTTCTTCAAACTCTGTGGTCAATTTTTTATCCACATGAAGAACTTTCCCTTCAGTGTCCAAGTCGATAAGGGTGCTTCTACCCTGGAAAATTATGCCACGAACCTCTCATGGTAACCATCCAACACCAAGAAGCTCTACTCCTCAACCATGCTCCAGGGTGGCACCCAATCAAGAACCGCCTCTATATTCATTGGATCAGCTGAAACTCCTGCATACGACATAACATATCCTAGAAAGTGTAACTCCCAAATCCAAAACTGAAACTTCGAGATCTTACCATAAATATGGTTCTCTCGGAGTGTATCCAAGACTATACGCAGGTGTGTAGTGTGCTCCTACTCTGACACTAAGTACACCATGATTCCATCAATGAAGACTATAACAAAACGGTCATGATAAGGATAGAGGATCCTGTTCATGAGTTCCATGAACACTTTTGGGGTTTTGGTCATGCCAAAAGGCATCACCAGGAACACATAGTTTCCATATTGGTATCGGTAGGTTGACTTCAATACATCCTCATCCCATACCCGAAGCTGGTGGTAGCAAGATTTAAGGTCTATCTTTGAGAACCACCTTTATCCCTTCAGCTGGTCAAAGAGATCATTGATCCTCATCAGTGAATACTAGTTCTCCAACATCACCTGGTTTAGATACAGGAAGTCCACACACAACCTCAAACTCCCATCATTATTCTAGGTAAAAATCCCCAGGGCTGCCAATGGTGAAACACTGTGCCTTACGAACCCCTTCTCCTGCAAGTCCTCTAGCTATACTCTCAGCATTCAAAGCTCTGCAGGATACATATTATATTCCAGTGTGTATATCGGTGTCGTCCTGGGGTACAGTTTGATACATAATCCTGCCTCCCTATGAGGAGGTAGTCCCAGAACATCCTCAAGAAAAACATCCACGTCCTTATCTACAACTACAAGGAAATCTGGGAACCCCTCTTCATGTGCATCGAGGGGGAGGCTAGCCAACTGGTGATTGATCGAATGCACCCTCCTCTGAGAATGTTTGTCCTACACTACATGGGTTTCCTTCTAGTTAGTGAAGGAAAACATAGTTTTATCTCTGCAGACAAACTACGGTGTATGCTTAAAATAGTCGATCTGAGCCAAGACTATGGATAAGTAGTCCATACCCAAGATGGCGTCGTAAGGCCTCTATGCCACTACTAATAGAAATCATTCGAAGCTATCTCCACCTAGAGTAATCTCAAACTGCTAGAACCAATGTGTAATCGTCGAATCCCATCTCGGAGGAGTCTATAGACATAAGGATCGAGCCAACGGATCCACTGTAATCTTCGAGTTCCAAACGAGAGTCATGGTAGGGAATGAGTGACTAGAACTCATGTCTGTAGGAATTTCATATAGGGTGGAGAAGCTACAGATCATACCTCAGATCATCTCTGGAGGTTTTTGGTCTTAATCCTCCACTACGTGAAGTTTTTCTTTCCCCTATCTACTTTCTCCCTAATGTCGGGGTGGACTGCCTAGGGGTGGTGTATGTGACCCCTCAAACCATCTCCCACTACCTCCTACTCATACTGCTCTCCTACCATGTCTTCCACCCTATGTACTTTTTCAATCAAACTGCTACCTTGGAATTAGAGGCCCCTCGACTATCTACTGGTCATCTTTATAGTGGTTCAAGCAGTCACATTCCATGTGTCCTTACCCACCACACAAGAAGCAATTTTTGATTCCCATCTGACTCCCTCTAGTCTGGGAGCCCTACACCCCTACCCATAAGTCCTGGGGTCATCCTCTAAAAGACTTGGTCGGCTTTCTCCATCATGACTACTATATGCTTCCTGCCGAATAATCTATCTCATGGGGTCTGCTCGTGGCTCTAGATGTCATCACTTTCTCTTCCACGAATCTCTATACTAGAAGGGGTTATTCTAGTACCCCATCATGGGTAGGGATGCTATGATACAACAATGATTCCCCTCTCTCCCACCTGATTCCCAGCTCAAATAATTGATCCCTAAAGAAAGAGTCTTGTTCCACATATGTCGAGTAGTGATATAGCTTAGTGAACATCACTGAGTACTCGTCCACTATCATGTTTCCCTACTATAGGTGAAGTAGCTCCTGAATTTATAGAGAGTAAAGGGTAGTAGGAAAAAATTCCTCCATAAAAGGTCACTCAAAGTCTTCCCATGTGAGGGTTGCCTCATTGAGCATATGGGTTTTCAAGCTCCACCATCGCCCTACTGAGCCCTGCAAAAGGTTCGCTGCCATGATCTCCATCTGTTTATGATATGTCCTCACTAAGTGGTAGACCCACTTCACTACCTCTAACTAGTCCCAAGTGACCAAAGGATATGTCTCTCCCTTAAACCGGGGAGGTCTCTCTATATGAAACATGTGCAGGGAACTGATTCTTCGTGTGTCCTCTCCCAGAACCTCCAGAAATAGATGCTGACAATTGGGTGGTGGTATCACTGGTGCACCTCCGGGTGGGGCATCACTAGAAATGGTCCATGAATGGACACCTCGTCGCTAGGCGAGATGTCCTCACAACCTCGTATCGAGCTCTTGGCTGGTCATCCACGTGGTGGAATCCTCAAATAGTTCAATATGGTCCATGATTAAAACATTATACATATTGAGCTAACTCTTATTTAGAAGAAAATAAGAAGACACTTATGCAACCAATGTTTTCTTGTATTTAGCTAAAAAGCAGAATTCAAGGTCCTTGTGTATAGACACGTCGACCTCCACACCAACACTGCACTCCCCAAAACTAAAATTAAAACTCTCTACACTTATCATTGTTTCCCCAAAATAAAACAATATACTCTCTATCTTTGTGTTAGGACTGACCGCCCTTTGATACTACCTTTTTCATGACCAATCCCCTAAGGCCTATGTTGTTATTACCCCAAGCCCTTCTCTCGAAATCCATAGGCTGGTGACTAGTGTCGAAAGCATCAACGTGCTAGTGGAAGGCATTTTCCTGAGTACATGTACACACAAACATGCTCAACCAAGTACCACACACTAGAAATAATAAAACTATAACTAAAACAAAGATGAGTAAAAGTACAACTGATACAAGTGATCCAAAATACTAACACAAAAAAAAGGAAATGAAAAAAGAAAAGTATTGAAAAGAAACTCTGATGCTCGTCCATGGAAAACCCCACCTAATTTTGAGAGTAGTGTGGATACTAGAAGAAGATGTAGAACATGTCATCCACCGAATCTTATTGGTCCTTGCCTTTTCCTAGGGCACTGCATCCACCATCTTAATTTTTCTCGATATCATCTCTTTGAGCACCTCTGGGTCCTGGTCCTCCAATGTCTCGGTCAAAACGTCGATAGTTTGCACCAGACAAAACCCATGTGGGAAATGCTTGAGCAGGGGTGAGTAACAAAGTTGCGGCCCCAAAACAAAAAAGGAAAGACCACACAATTCAAAGTAATGAATGATGCAAAAAACATCTCACATGTGGTATACATTTAGGGCAGTGATAGAAGAATCATCAGTCACATCATCGAACACCTCAACTACTGGAAACCTCCTCCTTTATCGAGTATAGTGGGCCTTCCAAGTCACACAGAAGTGCTTCCCACAAAACTTGGACTACTTAAGATCACCTCCTCATCGTTTACCGTGGTCCAAAAAATTCACAAAGAAGTGATTCGCACTAATATTGGCCAACTAAGGTACTCCTCCTTATCGCGTACCATGGGCCTCCAAAGCCACACAAAAGTGCTTCCCATCGTGGGCCTGAAAAATCACACAGAAGTTCTTCCCACTATGCCATAGTTGAGTCTTACAGAGTTGAAAGTCAACAGTCCCCAGATCTCTACCATCCACAGGTTTTTGTATGTAGCACGCTTTGGAGAACCGCTCCTCAAGGAATTGTTCACATATCAACATCCATGAAATTCTCTTCAAAGAATTCCAAAATATCTTCCAAATAGAGAGGGTCCCAACGCCATAAACAGATCGTCAATCGGATCCCCAGTTTGCAAGATACGTGTGTTTAGTAAATAGGGGCCAGTTGGGTCTTGGCACGGTCGGATCAACCCGATCAACCCGGTCATGGGGTCCAACATACACCGGTTTAATTAGACCGACTCGACCAGACTTGATTTGGATCTAGGTCGGTTTGATCACAATGTACAATGGTTCGTGCTAGACCGGGATCAGTTTGGCCGAGGGTCCAGCCCGTCGAATCGCTCGGTGACCCGGTCTAGTCTGTCCTAACCCGAAGGGCATGGGTCTGGCCTACCGGAACGGGTCCAAAACATTGGGTGTGTGTCCAGACCGCCATCATGGGTCCAACCTATTGGATGGGGGCGTGGACTACCTTCCCAATGCCTGGCCCACGCGGTGCAATCCGGTCGTGCACCACTTGGCCGAGACTTGGCTGGTTACCGCGTTTGCACTCCTCGGGCCCTGCGGAAGTGCGAGGCCTTCCTCATTCTGTGTTCAAGAAAATGTGGTTTTCTAAACTTCCCAGACATAGGTTTTCCCTCTAGATGGTGTCTTCCTGGCCCCGCGTCCCCCTGCGGCTACCCCTGCCTGCCAGGCGCGCCGTTGTCTCCAAGTGCGGCCAGTAAGGGCCAACTGCCTCTTCATCCATGGCGTCGGTTGAAGCCTCCACCCTCCATGTGGCCGACATGGGAAGGTCACTTCCACTGGTCACCAGCTCTGCCACGCAGTTGGTATCCCATTGGTGACACCTTCCGTGGGCCACCAGAGTTGTTCTGGTGGTCTGTTTTCCTTTCCGTTTGCGCCTACATGCCTCTCAGGTTGTCGCCATCACCACAATGGTATCAGACGCTCCTTTTTTCAATTTTAGACAGTCTGTTCACCGGAATCACACATGTGGAGGAGTCTATCCCTCTATTAATGTCGTCACGTGCCCTCCGTGTTAGAATTTTTCAAACCAGGGAAGCTCAGGGGAGATGTTAAATCATAGAAAAAGATAATATAATCCCATATAGATAATCCCTTAAAAAAAGTTTCCCTCCCTCATAAACACCCAATTCATGGATCAAACAATTTTTGGGTGGATCCTTTATCTTCATTTCTAAAAAATAATGGGGGAGAACTTAAAATAAAAATAACCCCTACCTATTTGACGTTAGATTCTGCATCATTTCATCCTCAATGTTTTGAGATGACAAAGTTGTTCATCGCTTCTGACTCCATTATTCGAGGTGTGTCGAAGATGGTTGGCATTTATCAAAATTAATCATTATTCATTGAAGAGGAACTTCTTTGGAGGTTCATCAGATAATCCGTTCATTTTAATTCCTCGTTTCACTAATGCGACATCCAAAATAAAAGGAAAACATGTCGCAACATTTCTGTTAGGCTATTTCACTTCTGAAATATCATCATTACTGCGCTTAATTAATGTGTCGTTATGCAGCAATTTAATGATGCTTTAATGGGTATCATCAATGTGCCTCATCTTTACACTACAGTGTGGTCCTCCACTCAACAGATGATAAATGAAAAGAAAATAAATTTTTAAAGATATTTTATTATTTTCCAAAAAGTTTAAAATTAATTTTTCTATTCAGCCATTGCTAGTTGAAATTAATTCCTTTCTATGTGAATCCTGGCATTCCAAGTTCAACAGTTCCCTCATATTTTTTATCTGAGCACCGGTTCCAAATTTATAAAAAATCTTCTCACACGTTTACTAAATGTACCATAAAAAAGTTCAAAATTCCTTTTTGGGTTCTTCGCGCCCCAAAATCATTTGTCTTCTGAGCATGTGGTCTCAGAATATTCCCATATACTAAAAAAATTACTTGTAATTTAAAATACATTTCAAATATAATTACCTGATACATTTCTATTTCATAAACACATTATTATCCTTTGATTTTTTTTTGGAAATATTTATTCTTAATTTCTTAGCATAGGTTTTATCATATAGTGAAGAAATACATTAATCTGTAAAACCTCATCCAATGATTAACACATACAATTTCATAAATGGATAAATTTTCAAAAATATTATAATCAAACACATTAGAGGGAGGGTCACTGAATTTCCAAAATCAACTTATCATTAACCATCAATCAACATGAATCATCTATTAATTTTCACATTATAGACAAGTGATTATCTTCCTAGTGCATTCTCTTCAAACATAGTGATAAATAAAATTACCATAATAAATTAATGGAAAGATGTATTTGTATATATTCATTAATTAAAACATATTTTATTGGACATATTCATTAAATACATAAGGGTTTTAAAATCTATCAATGATAGCATAACCACTTTCCAAAAAATCATTAATAAATTCCTTGGTTTTTATTAATATCTTATTTACATTATTTATATCAATCATCACATTATCTAAATATCATAATCTCATCATCAAGAACAAATTATTTTTTACACTTCCCTCAATCATGTGTTTTCCAAAAATTTAACTTCCTACTAAGTCAATTTTCATTATACAATTAAATATATGATCTCGAACATTTAATGAAAAAGTAATCCCGTAAAATCTTTTTTTATTACATAATACATATAATGAGAATATTATCAATGAAATACTTTGAAAACATATATTTAGGATCCAAATACCAATGTTCATTAATCAATTCACTTTGGTTGTGTCAATAAAATCAGTTGGAACTTGAACCTCTATCTTATTTGGAGATATATTCCCTTAATTCTTGGTGAATTCATTCATATAGTGCCCCATCTGCTTGTAATTTTAACATTTAATATCAGTGTTTTACTTCTTCCCTTTGAATTTTTTCCCTGGTGATAATTGTTTCTCACTTATAAGAAACTCTCAATCCTTTCAACAATTTACCAGGGTGATTATTTCCCTATTTTTCACATGGGGTAAAATCCTTCTTTCCCTTTTCCCTTTATATATCATTTTCTATTCCTTTATATTCTTTTATTTCTACCTTTTAAAGTTGTAAGAATTAGAATTATTTCTCTATATTTATGGATCATAAAACTATTTCATCTTATGAATAAAAATTTTGTGACACCAGTGCCCTTCAAAGACATGGATTAAAACCCTTAAGGAAATTATCAATATTTCACACTATGTTACATATAATGTCTATAGAATACGATTATAATATTTTAATAGAAGATTAATACACCAAAAAACATTCTTAGTCCTTTTTATTTAAACTAAGAAACATTCTCTTCATCTTATTTTATTTCTCATGTGGGGAATATTTATCAAAGAACATCTCCTTCGAAGTTCTTTATTCCATGAGTTCTATTTATTTTTCCTCTCTAGTATTCTGGATCAATGACTTCCATTTATCTTCATCACCATTGAGACAATGCACTACAAGTTTAAGCTTTTTTCAACTATATCCTAATTCCATGAATATGTTCTCGAAAGACTAAATCCATTACTCAACCTCCATTGGGTCAGTAGTCCCGCTAAATAAAGTGGGTCTCTATCACACAAAGTGATTCAAAATAGGATATTCTTATTAGGGTATTGGTTGCTCTAAGCGGTAAACTCACATTTTTATATCCTAATTATGATACTGAAATACATCTATAATTTTCTTTTTTGAGTACTAGCTATATTGGTTTCCTTTGTAGGTAAATCTATGCATTACCCATGAAAAGTTATATTATTCTTCCTTCTAGGTTCCATTTCTAAACAGCGAAACATAATAGATTAGTTCATAAATTTATTCACTTATTATAATTCTAAATATGGTGTAAAATTTAAAATAAATTAAACAATCTATGCATAGATAATATCATAAACATAAATATAGATTCTTTGGGTATCTTTACTTTAAAATATGACATAATGGTTTGTAATGAAAATGTGAATTATCCTAAGAATATCCCAAAGGAGTTTCAAACTAGGTGTGTAGTAAGGCTCATTGTCATGTAGTAGGTTACACTCGAGTCAAGCCTAACGCACCTTATCAGTGTTGTTACCCCATGGTACATCTGTGCTAGAATCACATCCACTTGTATTATCTAGACATATATGTATTTATAGTAAGACCTAAATAATCTCTACCTTGCCAAAACTATAATGCCCCAACCCCAGTTACCCAAAGTCGATGCATTATTACATAACATTTTCATGATCACAATTGATCAAATCTCTAATGATCGATCAGTTTAGTAGCCTTAGAATTACTAGATGCATTCATATGTTTTCCATTACATTATAAAACAAAAACAACATTGTCTCTCTTTTCCACATTCATATCCCTTAGACTATCCCTATAGGTCAGTCATAATATACTTATTCGCATCATGGGAATAAATAAAACATAGAAATGGGTGATCTCAGATGCTCAGTAAGGAAAACTATATGGCATAAATTTTCATAAATATGCATAAACATTTGAAGAAATGTATAAGCCTAAAAAATAAGCCTTTTAAACTTAAACATTAGAATAATATGGAAAAAATAAATCAAATAATTTCATTTACTTATTCACATTGATATTCTACTAGTCTAATAATCACATATAATATGAAATAGACAACTTCATAATGATGGAATGCATAATGTCGAACATCATAACCACATATTCAAGGCCTCATTCCAAGATTAAAAATAAGATTTTGTCTAGGCCTTATACCAAGACACTAGTTTTTCTCATTATACCTACCAATGCATCGAGGTGCTATAGTGGGATCCACCTATCACTTACTATGTCCAATGCATTCCTTATAGGAAAAGGTGAAAACATAACATAAAAATTCATATTAAAACTAGAATACGAAATGTTTATACTCTAACCATAAACCATGAATGGTATAAAAATAACACATCTACAGTCAAACTTATCACAAATCCTTCAATACTATATGGAAGATTGAATCACAATCAATCAACTTCAATCATGTGTAAAATCAATAAAAGGATATTAACATAAATGAAATCAAAACTATTTAAGAGAATTATCTCTTTCTATATTAAAATAATTTAAATGTCACATAATTATAAAAGAAAAAATTATTTTGAAAATATTCTTATAATCTTGTAACGGAATCTTCGAAAATCTTATAATGGTGGAAAATACCTACACCCACCGAATAAGTTAATAAAACATTATTACATAAATAAAGTACCTTGTTTAGAAAAATATGGAAAGATTACATTCAAAAAAAATTTATAAAAATTCAAAAAAGGGTATAAATAACATTAACCAATGTTCTAGGTAATTGTAAAAATGTTTTGAAATAAATTTTTAAGAAACACGGATGTGGATGATAAAGTGGTCTCAGTAGATACTCACATATAAACAACCTTGGATAATAAAGAGATTGCAGAATTTAACCCTTACCTTGTACATTTCCTTAGTCAATGGTATGATAGAATCATTTATAATAGTTAAAACATTGTTATTAAATTATAAAAGAACTATATACATAAATATGAAATCATATATGATCTTCTAATATTTCTTTGTTAATAATATTTTAGTAGTATCATTGTTTCGGGTGTTAACTGATCTGGTTTCCTTTATATGCTTGTTTATGTATGCCATGTTTTTTATATATATGATGTTTTGGATTAATAAACATAATGATATTAAGTTCTTAAAAATTATTTTTAATCACAAAATTAATATTATTTCTTAAATGATTACGATGGGGAATGAATCTCATCGCGTTCATGGGGACGGTAATCTGTACGTACACATGAGAGACAATATCATTATATTGATGGTGAAATCGTATGTAATTGGATGGTATATCAAATATACAGAATCATTAACAAGTTATATTTATTATTTACATACTTTATACTCATTATTATACCCATCCAAATAACTTATTATTTTAATAACAAACTACCCCACGACGTGGAGACGGTAAGTCGTATATATGCACGTATGGTGACATGTCATTAATAGGATGGATAGAATAATGAATATGTTTGTACTATATTTATAATAAAATCACAGTATGTATAAGGTAATTGATTTATTATTATTTTTATGGGAGTAACAAATAAACATGATGTGTAAGAATAAAATAACTTTGAAAAGGGTGGTGAAATTATTACATCTTCTTTAGGTGATTTCTTTTGATTTGATAAAAAGGCTCCTTAGGTTGGCTTTCTGATCAAATTAAGGCCTCTAGGTTGAGTTGAAGAAAGTTGGATGTATATTTTGGAAGGGTTTGGAAGAGACAAATATATTTGGAGTTGTGATTTGGAGGGAAGGGGAAGTACCCTTTTATAAGAGAGGTGAGGGGAACCCTAGGGAAAGATAGAAATATTATTTTATAATAAAATCATATTTGGTTTCTAATGGATCCAAAATGATTTATTTTGATTATAAGGTGGGTATGTATCAAAAAAATCCTAACCAATAGGTTTTATATAGGTTTAGGTCACCATATTATCCTTATGTTTTCGATTTAACTCTTAGTTAAATAGTTTGACATTTACCATGTCTCCTTGTATTTTTACATTATATGGTTAATAAACTTACACTAAACTACCACGAAAAACTCAAGTGTTTAATTAATGATATATATATATATCATTATATAAGTCTTTTGTATAAACCTTATATTTTTAGGAATATTATATCATTTAATAATATTGTATTTGTTTTAAAAACTCTTTTATGTCAATTTTGACACTATTTGGTATTTTGTTTTTTTAAGTCATAAAATCATTATTACATTGAAAAAAATCATTTAATACACACTAACATGTCATATTAACCTATAAAATTATTTTAATTCATAAAAAGTCTCAAATTTCGTTTATTTGGATATTTATAATATCAATTATTTTAATCATTCATTAATAAAGTAATTACTATGTTATCATTATGTCATAAATAAATTTAATTATTTAATGTATAAAAATAATAAATAAAATACCATTATGTAGGATATATTATTATATTTATAATGAATATTTTTAGTAGAATTTATCTTATGTATAACCCTATATTAAAAATGGTTTAGTTATTAAACATTGAATTTAACACTTTTAACTCTTCTTTAAATAAAAGGATAATAAACATCCTAATATAATCCAAGTGGACCAAAAGGATCATATTTTAATCCTAATAAAGTTTTTGGTCTAGATAAACTTATCCAATAGAATTAGGAAAAGTGATAGGGTAATAATAATATCATTTTTACCTTCAATTTCCCTATTTACATTTAACTGTGGTAAATAAAAGTCAAAAGTTACTATTCACCAAAAATTATTTTCATCTTATTGAACAACATTTTACATACTAATATCAACCATGTCTCTCGATTTTTTGAAATTCAATTCACAGATATGGTAAAATTACATTTAATGCAAATTTTAAAATGCACCTAGAAGGTGGGTAAAAGACAGTCAAAAGTTCAATAAAATTATATATCTAATATTTTTATAAAATGACTCCGGTGAATTACATTGAACATAAATAGGTATTATGTATCTTTTTTACCTAATATTAATTTAAATAAAATAAATAATTATTCAAATAAAAAGTCAGTTTTAAATAATAACGTAGTCTTTCACTATTCATCGAAAATTAAATGTTTTCAAAAAATACCAAAAATTTACCCGAAGCTAATTTTGACATTTTGAAATAAAAAATGAAGACTATTTTGAAAAATAAAATTTATAAGATTTTAATAATTGTGAATTTCTATTCATAAATTCTAATCTGATTGGTCGTGGTGTGTTAACACTTAAAATTGTGTACAACACAAACTATTGTTTTATTCAAATGGAAACATACCGTAGAATCTTGGGGTGTTAAAAATATTCTAGTATTTTATTCTATACTTATCCTTAATGTATATAACAATGTTATATACAATAATCTATGTTTTATAAATCTAGTTTCCATGGTTTCTAATAGACTTCCTTTGATACCAACTACAACGCCCTGTCCCCAGAAGTCCAGATCCAGTGCATTTCTCTATTTTATTGTCGTGATTACAAAGAATCAAATCCAAAAGGACTGATTAGTTTAATATTTTTTGAAAACCAAATTACATAAATAATACCCATATTCGATTGGGAAAATAAAATAAATCATAACATAATTAAAATTTCAGCATCCTTGAAACTCATTCAAATGATTCCTCTTCATAACCTAGGAAATGAAAACATAATAAGGGTTTTCTCAAATGCTCAGTAAGGGTAACGAAAGTGTGAAAAATAATTAATCAATAAGAATAAATCAAAATATAAAGGTGAAAAAATGAGAACACATACCATTTAAATAACTGGTTAAGAAAAAATTAATATGGAAAGGTAAATAACTGAAATACATGCCATTTAGTTAATAAAACAATAATTAAATGAATCCATAGATTTTATACTATGAAAATATCATTGATAATATTAATGATAACTAAAATATATAATAATTTAATGTTTAATTATTTTATTAAATGTATCAAGAACCTGATAACCAATATCATCAAGACCGTTCATAATAAGGTTAAAAACTACAGGGAGAAACCAGTTTAATTTGTCCTACTTATTTGTCTAATGAGAACTAGTCGATGAATTGAGGAGATATATAAATTCCATTCCCCACCCATAACTATATATATAAATAATTACTAATATAAATTAATATATTTAATTAATAAACATTATACCTTATCAAATATTCATATTGAATAAATAATACCGATTTTTCAATATTTACCTGTTAGTCAAATAAATATCATGTACACAATGTATGTAAATGGTCGGAGGTTTTCCTCTAAACAATATTTCACGATAATAATTACAAACAACACATATGAGTATCTAAAATAAAATTTATTTTCAATGTAAAATCGTCATAAGGAATTGATTATTTTAATCGAAAGTTAACAACCACAGAAAAAAGTGAGAGTATAGGGATAAATTTTTCCACTTGGTAATTTTCAAGTCCAAACTCCTAGGATGAGATAATTAAAAGTAAATAACTTCAATAAAAGGAATATAAAGGTATTAATGTTATAATATAAAATATAGGTGGTGTATAGCCCTCACAAAATAAATATATGGTGTAAATGGTCTACGTTAAATGAAATAAATGTGAGTGAAGAATCCCTTACTTTGCGTTTCTTTGTGGGTGAACATTCTATGCCATCATGTATAATAGTTTTAATCATGTTATTAACTTATATCAGAACCATAATCATATTTATAATATCATATATTATCTTCTTATAAAATATTATTAACCTCTTGTTAACAATCATTCATTATTTTTACTGTTACTTGTGTTAATTACATAGTTTTTTAGCATGTTTTGACCAATTACATTGTTGTTCTCATTAATTATATCTTGATTTCATCATATCTAAAATTTATATCATTATTTAAATATAATATGTATTTATTATATATGTATTTATAACAAATCCAAAATATTTGGATATGGTAAATGAAATGCATTGTTCCTGGAGAAGATTGGTCATACGTACGCATAAACGCTACTTCCATTTCATTTCATATTTAATAGAATGAAACGTAAATGATATATATGCATATTATAATTATATTATCATATTTATTTCATATATTTTACATAAATGTATTAAAAATATCCTTAATATAATCCATTTATAGCGTGAACAAATCACATCATTTTGAGGCGGCAGTGGTCCACACGTCCTCAAATGATGTTATTGTATTTACACAAAATGTAAAGTGTTAAGGTATATGTTATATAACAACTAAAAATATTTTAATAAATAATAAATATCATATATATCATATATAAACATTTTTTAAATCATAATACTATACCATTATAGGATTTAAAGGAAAAAATGAATGACATCATTCTGTGAGATGGTAGTTCACCCTACACAAACAAGGTTAGTTTGTTACCCATTTATGGATGGTTTTGTAGGTTTATGTTTATATATTCACATAAAAACAAATGATAAAATTAAATATACTTATTTTATTATATAGTAATGATATAAAAATAATTTAAGGTGTGGAGAAGTAAATTAAAGAAGAGTGATCATTGGAAAATGATACCTCTTAATAGGGTAACACCTTTTGGTCTATACCAAAAGGATATTTGGTTAGATTTAATCAAAAATGGGGGATTATAAAAGGTGGGAATGAATTTTTTTATATTATTTTTGAATTTTTTTTGTGAAAATGTTCATTAGATTTTTTGAATAATTTATAGGGGTGAGTACCTTTTAGTTGTGGTGGAAGAGTTCCATTATTTTAAATTTTGGAAAAATAAATTCTACCAACATTTCTCCTAGGTCATGTGGATCCGATTAAGAAAAAAATAAAATAAAAGGGGGTATAGGGTATAAATAAGAATAAAAAAGGTTCTTTTTAAATGTTTATAAGTCATTTTTGGCCATAAGTTTAAGGTCTAGTCCTTTGTTTAATCATTGCAATTAATTTTAATCACTTTCACTAATATTTTTGGTTAAAAAATAATTTTAACTTAATATAAATTATAAATTATTTTTATTCAAAATAATGAATCCATTTATTCAAATTCAAATAAAAAATTGGAAGAAATTAATTTAAATTTAATTCGGCAGATAGGATGACAATGATAGTTTTTAATGTAAAAATGTTCTATTTTTTATATTAAATTTCAATGTGAAATTGATCCAAATGAACTAAATTGTATTAATTTATCTATAATTTATATAATATTACTTTTAAAACTGATTTATAAAAAATAATCCATATAAATAAATTAGATGAAGAAGTGGTTTTTAATTTAAATTCAATATTTTGCACTATTCATCAAAAAATTAAACATCATAGAAAAATTCCAAAAAATAATCCAATACTAATTTTGATGTTTTTATTTCAAAAATGAATTTTATTTTCTCATATTAACTTTATAAAAGTTTCAAATTTTATATTTAAAATAGTTTATCTATTAAAAGGTGGTAAAACTGCTTTTATAAAAATATTGTTTTTTTATGTATAAAATTGGGTTTGCTCTTATCTTATGACTATAAAATATATTAGAGGGATTCCAAAAATATTTTATGAAATATATAATATTTATATTTCATAAATATAATTCACTAATACTATATAATGTAATTTATTAAGTAAAATACTTTTGGAAACATAAAAATAGTTCTTTATAAAAAAAACAACTATATTTTCAATTAGTTTTCATATTTATTTATATTTCATTGTAATGAAAAGAATTCAAATAAATATTTCCATAAGTTAGTTAATCTATCCATCCAATGGCCAAAAACCCTTCATTATTTATAGATTTTGATCATCCACTATTCAAGGGGTGAGGTGGAACCCTTACAAGGCTCGTAGAAGAAATTATCACATTGCCCATAGGCCTTGGAGGAATTCATTGCCCCTAGGCTTCAGAAATTAAATAAAACCCAGACGAACTACTTGGAACTGCTCCTCCCCAGCGTCTTCATCATGAAATCAGCTCTCCACCTTTACATGGATGTTTGAAAAGGCTATCCCACACATGCACAGGCTTGTCCCGATGGCATGTTTCATACCCTCTCATTCTTACAATCTGTGTAGCTTCTACTGTGGTCAAATCTCCTTAATAAACCTCTTATAGAGTTTTTTCCATGTAGGTTGTCTAGTTTGCATCTGCACTTAAGGTGGCCCGAAGGCCTTGAGGTGGCCCGAAGGCATTACTGGCCAAAAGGATTGGGTTGCCTGAAGGCCTTAAAGGACTTGGGGACCAAATCGGTGACCTGAAGGCCCAAAATGGGGAAAATTACGGGCTGTTATAGTGCTAAAAATGCATGCAATGGTGAATAAGATAATTTATTATATTTTCATGAACTTTTTTTTATTTCCCTTATTTAATAATTCAATGTAGTTTATACATATTTTATATATCATAAATGATTCTAAATATATTAAAAGTTAGAATAGAAACACAATTTCCCTATCATGTTTCTTTATAATATTAATTGATCATAATATATAAATATTCCATATTTTTAATATAAATATCATTAATGGGAAAGAAATAGCTCAGTTATTATCCCACAATATTTTTAATTACCAACTCTCAAATGAACATGTGGTAATGATGCATTGTAATGGGTATTACATTCATTTTTTTACACCAAACATCTTGCAATTATGAAAACCCAAACATACCAAATGAATATTTTTCATCATTTTTTAAAATTATTAAAAAAATATGAGATTAAAATACACACCTTGAACACAAATTTTTAGTATATGTTGTTATAATATATATATATATTAAACTTATTTATAAAATACAACATTCATGTATTCTATAAAATTATTCAAACATTAATATGACCAAGAAATATCACAACATAAGACATTATTTTATGAAATATTAAAAAATTAGTTTTCCCCTAAATAGAATATTAAGGGAATACATAAGAGATTTCAATTGATGAAACATAGGCAATCAATAGGAATCCCATAAATAATTGAGAAAAAATTAGCATATTAGTATTAACACAAAACCAAGGTACGTGACATAAGATGATTAAATCATCATGATATGATTAATATATATGAAAGAATAAACATGAAGCATAATATAAAAATTAAGTACACATGTAATCAAAGGACCTCATAATCATAAATAAATCCACTCTCATAAGTCATCCTAACATAGTGAACTTAGCTCACTACCCATGTCCCAAACATAATATTATTATTAGTTATAGATTATACCTAAAGCATTGTAGAGTTATATAATTCTAGGCCCAACCTTTATATAAAATAATATTGATACATATCTGCACGTATGAATATGAAAACTATAAAATAGTAAACAAATTCATGGCATGTAACATCCCATGTGTATTTATTCTCTTTATTTACCAAAATTTATGTATATCATAATTTAATATTCTTTTATATTTATTTCAAATAAATGAACTCAAATATAAATAAATCATATCTAATAAAACTTAAAATGACCAATTATTTATTTAATTAAGATATAATATTAAAAAAATATTATTTATTAACTAATATGGAACCTAACTATGAAAACTAATAGGGTAAAATAAATAAAAAGTGAATGAAATGGTTTTAAACATCAAATATTCCTTCTTACATTATCTAATGACAACCATAGCTCCAAGTGTAATTTTTGAAAACAAGAAAAACATTAACAATATAATATACTATTTAAGGAAGAAATGAAGGGATATAATAAAAAAAGATATGTATGTAATGAAATAATAGGAATGAAAATTTTAATGTGACTATAATTTTTCCTTTAAGTATATTTATATATCTATATATTTATCATTATTGGGTTTAGATATAACCAATGAATATATTAAAAAAAATTATTACAAGAATGAGATATTTATATAGAAGGGAATAATTTATTATAAATAATATAATCTATATTTAAATAATAAACAATTATTATTCCTGTTATAATTAATTAATTATAAGAAAAAAAATATAATGCTTCATTATAAAGGAATTTATTTCTAAAAAACTATGTTTCCTATATATTATAAATTTTTATTTTAAATTTTATTTTATCATATTTATATTTTTATTTTATTGAATGGGATTCCAAATTTGGAACTAGTATATTAAAATTACGTAAGATTGTATATTTTTAATTTTGTTAAAACTGTGATTAAAATGGTAAATAATAAAATAATTAAAATATTGTAAAATACGGTAAATATTAAATTGAAAGAATTTTAAATAAATAAATTGATATTTAAATATTAAAAATCCACTTTGTTTTTATGTAATCAAATTTCAATGTTACAAAAAACATTAATTATATTAGCTCACAAAACACCCTTGTGATTTCATGTTCTCCATTCACCTACATCATGCTTCCAAATAATTACCCCATTTTTCATCTATAAAGGTGGCCATAATCTACTAATATATAAAAAAATCAGTTATCTACACTCACTCTATCCAAATTCACTCCCTTAGAATCCTTCTAAATTTATTTGATCCCATAGTCCCATGAATATTTCCCAAGGACTACAAAACAAATTAAACTTCTAAGTGAGGAATCTATCTATTAAAAGAAGGTAACACATTATTAATCTCTTATTTTATTTGTACTCTTCCATTAACTCTTCCTGATTCTCACTTAAAATATTAATTAAATTAAATTAAAAATAATATACTACTTTAATAAGGTAAAAATAATTTAATATTAATTTTTATGTAATCATTCATTCTTTTTTTAAATTTGTGTTTAGATGAGTTCAACCACCTACATGAAAGATAATAATATTTTTTTAAGTATAACTATATAAGGGTGAAAATATGAATAATAGATATTAGTGGTACTTAATATGAATTTAATTCATTTTTTATGTTCATAAATGTAAATCCCCATTTGAAAATTCCTCATTAAGTAACTCTTTTTTTAGTAAAGTTACCCGAAATGGGATGGTTAAGGATTTCATCATTGAAAAAGGAACCCTAATATCCTTTGAAGGAATATGTAAATTTTAAAAAAAAATATAAAACTCTAACTATAGTGCCCTTGGTATTTTAGAAATTATTAAATCCCGAGAAAGGAGTGTTGATCAAGACTATTATTCTAAAGAACCCTGAAACAATGGGAACATAAAACGTATGATGATTAACAGAAAAATATTTTTTACTAATAAATAAGTAATAAAATTATATAAAAAATTATATTAATGAAATTGAATTTTAATTATATTGATAAATTAATGATTAATATTCCTATGTTGATTATACATGATGTCAAATAATTTTTGAGTGATTCTAAAGTTATAGTAAGGTGTTCCCATCAATTTTCACTATTTTGGTTTTAAATTAATAATTATCACTTATAAAAATTTTATATATTATGTTTTATACGATTAATTTCTAATAAAATATTTATTCTATAATTTTTGAGATATTATTTTTAGTGTTCTTTAATATTGATAATAAATCATGTAGGTGGATTCATGTATCAATCTAAGTTTTATGAATTATAGTTTCTCATCGGGATCTATATTCATATAAATTGAATATATAATACTCTATTATAGTATATTATTCTATTTTAATATTAATTTAGGGGTTTTTTTCATTTTCATATTTTAGATTTGATTTATCTGTAATACATTAAAAATTATAGTGTATGTAATGTTTTATTTGTTTATCTCCCATCTTCATTAAAATTATATATAGTTTATATTTAATTCCAAGTTATTTACTACCTTTGAAATAAATTAAAATTTTCTTACTGTTCTTATTATTTTATATTTATAAAACTATTTTGCTATTACACTTGTATACACCCGTGAATCGCCCATTTTGACAACTCTAAATGGAAATTTTATTGAGCTCTCTCTTGAATAGTATTTTTCTTCAAAAACATTCATTTACCTCTCTTATTTATGAAAATATTTTAACAATAATTATATATCAAGTAATCTAAAAAATTATTTTTCATTCTATTTATGTTTCATTTTAAGGATTATCATCACAATAAAAGTGATCACTTTTTACATTAGAAGTATCGAATAGATAATAGCAAGGCTTTGGAACTATGTTTTGCATTAACACCATTTTTTATTATCAGATGGATGAATATATAGAGTGGAAAATAAAAATTCTATAGGATATAGTTCTTACAAATTTAAATGATTTTGGAATTTTTGGATAAAGAAAATAGCTTCTATTGAGTTGTCCTATAATAATAATTATCACACATCAAATAGTATATATCTATTCAAGGAATTGTATGGTAGCCTTACATATCTCTATTTAGTGGATAAAGGGTTAGTGGTGATTGGTCCATATTTGGAGTCAAGAACTGTAAAAAAATTATTATAGATTCATGATTAGATAATGGATTCTTGATATTTTTTTAAATTTTATACAAATTATAAGAGGGCTATGAAGATAAAGGTTGGTGATAATGTACTTCTAATGTTTTATCCCTATCAGGGGTAGAAAAATTTGGTATAGGAAGTTATATTTCTCCTCACTTTATTAGACATTTCTAGGTGTTGGATTGAGTCAAGTAAGTATTGTATTGATTATATTTTCATCTATATATGCATTAAATTATTGATGTTTTTCATGTTTCGTATCTGCATAAATATCATTATGATAATTAACATGTCAATAATTCAAGTGATTTGGGTTTTAAATAGTTTCCAACATTCATAGAAAAACCTATTAATATTAAAGATAATAAAAACATAATTTTTGATGTAGTTTCAATCCTTTTGATTATGATTTATAGAGACATGGTGGGTTGGAGGAATGTATGAAGGAGTAACAGTCATATAGGAGAGATTAGTATTGATCATTTTTATTAGTTTGGATTCTTATAATAATGATAACATCAATTTTTATGCTAACATGATTCAATTTTTTTTATTTATTTTGGGTTGTGCTAGATATTTTAATAATGGTGAGATTCGTGATTGAAAGGTTTCTCATATGGATGTTGTGTTTTTAATTTATTTTAATATTCTATGGTTTTAAACATATTATTAAATATATGAATATTTTTAGAGGTATCTAATAAATATTCATATACTTACTTGGCCCTTTCCCTTATTGTTTTATGGAGATTGGGATGTTATAAATGAGTTCAATAGTTGATTTGGCATTAAAGAGAATATATTTTTTAATTATAGGGAAAGCACATCATGATGGGGCATTATTTATGCCATGGTTTGTATTTGATTGGTCATAGTTCAAATATCATCATATTTATCAGTGTTTTTTGGAAGGTGAAGTTTGGAATTTGACATAAGTGTTTTAGTAGAATTCTATTTTAGGTTTACAAACAATGACATAGTGGTTCATGATTTAGTAGAAATGGTTTGGGTTGAGATTTGATAGAATCTATATCTTCTTAGGTAAAGGTGTTTCTAATGAACCGAGCTAGATTTACATAAATATTACATTATATTTTCAGAATAATTAATACATTAAAGAAATAGATACCCAAATACTATATCAGTTCTGTACCCTTGGAAACTTGGAAAACATTCATCCAATTTGGCGAAAGGTCATCAAAATCTCCAATAAAGATATCCCCCTTTAGTTTTCCTACCTATAACTTTTATTTATGTTTTTTTGGAAATAAGTCATATGAAAAGGGTGAGATCATATTATCATAATGGATAAATAAGAAAAATATAAAACTATTCATGAAAAATATGAATGTCAAAAGTTGAGCATAACTTTTGAAAATCATACCATGTATAAAAGATATCAAAATCATCAGTCATGGATTAAATCTTGGTAGTTGATAAGGAATGAATCATAAAGGAACATGATCCATGAAAGAATAACATTGGAATAAAATATGGAATTGTGGAAAACAAATAACAATGGAAAATAATTTATGTATTATCTAAGGATAATTGTCAAGACAATAATATTGGAAAAATTATTTTATTGAGCTGAGTTCACTCCACATTCTATCCCTCTATTACTGAGAAAGGTTTACTTACCGTTCTCGCCCTGTATTACTGAACCCATATCATTTCCTATTTTAGCCTAGTATTACTAAAGTTAGGTCATTTCTCATTCCAGGAATGTCTATCCCATGAGATATAATTCATTACCCAATGCATTGGAGGGAGATCTAGGTCGCACTCATATTGTAATGAAATCATTCTTACGAGTACCAAAAACAATTTAATCACTCATTTTAGTATAACCGAGAAAATAAAATTTGTTTTTTAAACATCATTTCATCATAACATAATCCATGTCCAAAAAATGTATTTCGTAAATAGAAATACATCATAAAAATAATAAACCATATGAATATTAGGGATAGTATACCTTAAACATATCCCTATAAAATAATTTCATAATAGATGGAAAATAACTTTGATTAAACAATTGGAATTAATTCTTGAAGAAAATATCTACTCATCTTTGAAAGTGTATTCTTTTATTAAAATACCATTTAATTTTAAAAGAAAAAAATTTCTTTTAAAATTACATTCAAATCAGGTAAAGGAATATTCATGTAAATAATAATTTATAAAAACATGACTATTATTTCATGCCTTATATGTTAAAAGAAAAAATTATTCTCAAACATTTTTTGGATAAGTAAAAAATTACATCTTATCATAAATGAAAAATATTCATTTCATACTATCTAATAAAAATTAAACAATGGGTATAATTTACTTTAAACAAATATAGAATATTAGAATGAATATTTTCAAATAAAAATCTATGAAACATGGTCATCAAGGATAAGAATACCCCATTAAATACTTGTGTATAAACAATCTCAAATAATAATGATACTTCAAAATTATCCCTTACCTTAGGTTTGGGTTCCTTCATATATGTTAGAAACTAATGTATAATGGATTAATGAGTGTTATAAACTTGATCCAGAACCATATTAATATTTATGTTATCATATGGGTTCATATTATGACCCGTTTAATAATATTTAATTATTAAATTTATTTAGGACATTATTTACCACTTTTTGTGTTATATAAATCACAGTTATTCTTCATTGGGTTCCTTTATATCATTTTAATAATTATAACAGTGTAATACATATCATATTTATTCATTATATACATTTATATAATCAGGCTTTAAATTGTAACTTGGAAAATGAATTTCATCGTGTGGTGGAGATAGTAGGATGTATGTACGCATGACCGATTATATCATTCAATTAATTGGGAAATGGTATATATATTTTTCCTATAAATATCTAGTTATAATTATAATATTAATTTATTAAATGTTTGAGTAAGACATATTTAACTTCTTTTAAACAAAATGTATTAAATATCCTAATCTCATCCAATTTGCTTCCAAAGAATACCATTTCAACCCAATGATGATTTAGTTCGAAACACACTCATCCAATGATATTATCATAAGTTTTAACGTAATTTTATAATATTATTTTTTCCCATAATTAACTTAGTTACCTTTTTACTGTATTAATAAAAATTTACTCAAGTTACCATTCATAATGCTCAAAAATAAATGGAACTTATTAACATAATTTGGACCCACTAATTCCAAATATAAAATCCATTTTAAAAAATTCCAAACATATAAGTTTATGTAATTAATTTAAAATTAATCCTGATATTGTGATGAGAAAACGGGTTTGAAAAGTTAAAACATGTAAAAGATTGAAATTATTTTACATCTAAATTCAATTTTTAATAATGCCAATGAATAATATTATACTAACTGATAAAAATATAATCTATTTATATTTTCAAACCATTATAAATACAATTTAACATTATAAATAATTTTAATGAAAATGTATTTTTCTATTCAAATGCATTATTTTTTTACTATTCATCAAAACGATATACTTATAAAATCCCAAAATTTAAAAAAAATTAATTTTTGATACTAAATTTTAAAATAAGATATTATTTTGTCTAATATAATTTCAAAATGTGTCAAAACAATATTTATAATTGGTGTTTTTTCAAAATGCAGCAAAATTTCATTTTTTGAAAAATACTTCTTTTATCAGGAAAACATTGAATTTGTTTTTATATCATGTCTAAAAAACATATAATATTAAATATAAACATTAGATTGAATATATTAAATATATATTTAAATAATAAATTTTTTCAATGGTTATTTTATTATTTTATAAACTCTCGTATTTTCATTTAAATAGATTTTCAGAAAAACATTTTTTTATTTATGAAAGTTATTACTTTCATTTATAATTAGTTACTCAACAAGTAATTAATTATACAAAAATGTGTAAAGAATATTTTCATATTTCAATTATTATTATTCATATATTCCATTATAATATCTAGGTTTTATCATAACATAATAATATTTAGTTCTTCTTTTAAACTCAGATTTGCGTAAAATTAAATATATCAAAAGAAATCAAAATTGGGTGTGACACAAGACATTAATAGTGTTTCACATACCACAATATGAGAGATTGTTGTGTGTACTAAATGAATATCATGGTGTAGTATACAACACAATAAATAAAATCAAAAAACTATCTATCTCATAAAAATCTCAGGGTGTTACATTCTACCCGCCTTAAAATGAATTTGTCCCCCAAAATTAATCTTGGTTATTAAAGGATTAATACTTGAAAGTTGAATTTATAGAAACCCACATCATAAAAAAATAATAAAAAATTCTTTTAAAAAAGAAATTTTAGAGTCATAACGGTTACCCAATGTTACTCATAACTAGTTTTTTACATAGGATAACATAAGTAATGATTTTGGAATGGAGGAAAATCTAAAATAATCATACAAATTGATAAATATATTTGATCATAAGAAAGTGGGTGATCCCCAAATAGTTAACAATAACAAAACCATATACTAAAAAATCATGAAAGGTTTCATTGATATCATCAAAATTATGTCAATTGGACAATGTTTTTACATCACGATATTTTTTCAAATATTAAAGAATTTTCATGAGAAGGCATGCTTACTTGATTTCAGTATAATCTCACCTTTTTTAATTCCTTGATCAATTTCTACTATATATCTTATTGCATGAAATGCGGTTGAATTTTTAATTCCTAAAGTACTAACAGATCATGAGACCCATACTTATATTGATAACTAAATCCATTGGTCTTTATAATAAAAATGTTATCACAAGTTATCAAATATTTAAAAATCCACCTTTCATGAGATAATACATTAATCTCAAAATATCCATCTAAATATTAATTTAAACTTTCAATAAATGGATAACCTTATAATTCTTCCAAAATATGAAAATACAAATCATTATAAAGAGGTGCACTAAATTAGATTATCCTTTATCCCTCATATATCATAAAGAATATCTTTTTGGTCACATTCCAAACAGATGAATTCTTTTGTCATGTATTCTCTGGAGACATGTTAATAAACTAAATTTACATAAATCCTTATTAAAAACATTCTAGTTCCATATTAAAGAGTTTATTTGATATATTAATTAACTCCCAAAATGTTTTATACTTCATTAATAATAGAAGAACCCACATGTCAACAACTCCTTAATTAGTATCGTCCAATTAAACATGTCCAATATATCTTCATCCACAATAAACTCAATTTTATCCACGTCTTGAACACATTAAGGGTTACCTTCCATTATTAAATATATCACTTTCCCCTTATATCACTTTTCTAATCCTTCATCTCCATTACACACCTCATTTTCAATCCTCAATGAAAAATTTATACTAAAAATACATATATATAATCCTGGAATTCCAAAACATATACACTTCTCTAATCCAACATTATTATGAACCCAATAACCAAGCTACATTATTTTATTCATATAATGAATATTAAATGTGCATCATGTATTAGGGTTCCTCAATCTTAAAATAATCATGCTTCTTATGTTTAAGGTAAACAGTATGGTTTGATTATCTCATACCTTTCACATGTCTATTATAGTCTATTTATCTATGGCTGTATATCCAATACTCAAACCACCTTCTTTATTCTATTTATTAGATTTCCACTAAAAAAATAATTCCCATGATTTCCACATCCAAAAAATTAACTTTTAACTATGTTCGATGTAGTTCTTGTAGTTGGATATGACCAGAAAGAAAACTGTGAGTAATAATTATCATAACTGAAAAACAAATGATTAGGGATATTACTTATAATATTTCAATCTAATATATCTTAGGTTTAATCCTAGGATAAAAATGATCGTTACTAAAATTCTGGAATTCTAACATATAATTAGACTTATCCTTAGGTAATCTTTATAAATATCCTTAGAAATATCTCTAGGGATCTCATTAATGTTTTATCATCCATGTTTCCAAAGGTTGACTAAAAATTCACTATAATTCCAACTCAATGAACTAAGGTTGACGTACATGAATATTATATTACTTTTTTATCATACTTAAAAAATTACTGAAAAAAATTACCAAATATAGTATTAGTTTAGTGCCATCAGAATCTTGGAACACGTTATTTTTATTTGGGGCAATTTCTTCAATATATACAATTAATATCTACCCCTTTAGTTTTTCTACCTAAAACCATTTTTCATAACATGGTGAAAAGAAATCACATCAAAAGGGTGAGTTCAGATGCCCAGTACAGGTAAAAAATAAAATATCAAACAAAACATGAACATAATAATATAAAAACATGAACATAACTTTTAAAAATATTAAAATGTATAACATATATCAAAATTCTTGAGTCATGGAATAAATCCTGGAAAATTTTAAATCAAAAATAAAAAAAGAACATGAGCCCCGAAAAAAATATCATTGGCATAAAAAATGGAATTGTGAAAAACAAATAAGCATATAAAATAATTTACATTTTAGCCAAAGCTCATTGAAAAGAACATCATAGTGGAAAAATTCCTTCACTGAACTGATTTCACTCCTCATTCCGGCCATGTATTACTAAACCGGGTTTACTTTCCATTCATGCCCAATATTACTGAACAAAGATCATTTCCCATTCCAACTATGTATTACTAAACTAATATCATTTCCCATTCTAGTCTTGTCTATATCATGTGATATAAATCATTAAAAAATGAATATGAGGGAGATATCGGTCCCACCAATCTCATAATGAGTTCATTTTTACGTGTTCTGCAAAAACATAAATAATTCGTCATAGCATAAACCAAGTAATTAAATAGGTATATTAAACATCATTCCATTAAAACATAATCTATGTAAAACAAATAAATTTTATAAATAACATTCCATCATGAACAATATCATCCATAGTAATATTTGGGATAGTTTACTTGAAACATGTTCCTATTAAAGAATTTCTTCTTAGATAGAAAATAGTTGTGATAGAACACTTTGAATTAATTCTTTAGGAAAACATCCTTTCTTATTCAAAAATGTTTTATTTTTCTAAAATACCCTGAAATTTGAAAAGAAAATAACTTCTTTGAAAATAACATTCAAATTCTGTAAAATAATCTTCATTTAAATAAGGAATTATAAAAACATAAATATCAGATCATGTTATATAAGTTAAAAGAAAACATTCTTCTGGTACTTTTTTGGATAAGTCAAAAAGTACCTCATATCGAAATCGAAAAAAGATACCTTTAATACCATATAATAAATATTCACCAATGGGTAAAATTTTCTTTAAAAAATTGTATAATATTAGAAACAATATTTTTGAATACATATTTAGGAATCATGGACAAGGTTGATAAATATACCCAAGTAAATACTTACATATAAACCATCTCATATAATAATGAGATAGAAAAATTATTATATTACCATAGGTATATGTTCTTTAATATGCATAAAATACTCTAGAATAATGGATTAAATAGTGTTATAAACTTGATCCAGATTTATATTTACATTTATGATATCATATGTGATCATATTATAACTTGTTTAATAAAATTTCATTATTATTGTGCTTTCAGACGATATAATTTTATATGTTTTATCATATAAATAATAGTTATTTTTAATATATTTCCTTTATATCATTTATATAGTAATAATAATGTTATATATATCATATTTAATAATTTTATACATTTTATACATTTATACAATCATTATTTAAATTAGAACATGGAGAGTGAATTACATCATGTCATGGAGATGGTAGGTCATATGTACGCATGAGCGATGATATAATTCATTTAATTAGGAAATTTTATGAAAGTGGTTGTATATATATTTTTCTATAATAAATAACTTGTTATAATAATCATATTTAGTAATTAAAAATTTGATTTAGACATATTTAACTTTTCAATAAATAAAATATTTTAAATGTTCTAATCTCATCCAAGTTACTTCCAAAGGATACCATTTCAACCAAATGATGATTTAGGTCAAAACACACCCATAAAATGATAATATAAAAAGTGTTAGGGTAATTTTATAATATTATTTTTAACTTTAATTACCAAATTTAACTTTTTTCTATATTAATAAAAAATTACTGAAGTTAAAATTCATAATAACTGAAAATAAAAGGAACCTATGTACATAATTTTTACATGATGATTCCAATTATTGAATACATTATTAAAAATTCAAAAAATAGTAGTTTTAGTAATTAATTTAAAATTGATCCCCTTGTAAGAATGTGAAAACAGGTTTTAAATGTTAAAATATCCAAAATATTGAAATGTTTTTTAATATAAATTCAATATAAAATTAATTCTAATGTAAAATATTATATTAATGGATAACAATGTAACATATTTATACTTTAAAACCATTAAAATATAAAATTTGACTCTATAAATAAATTTGACTAGAAATTATTTTTCAATTAAAATGCATTATTTTTTTACTATTCATCAAGACGTGATGCATATAAAAAAACACAAAAAATTAAATAATCTAGATTTTTATAATATGATTTCAATGGAAAATTTTATTTTGTCAAATAGAATAACAAAAAGTGTAAAAAACTATATTTAAATTTTGTGCGCCATCAAATGGTGGTAAAATTTCATTTTTTGAAAAAAAAACTTCTTTTATCCAAAAAAATTAAATTTGTTTTTGTATCATGTAGAAAAGACATATAAGATGAATTATAAACATTATATTGAATATATTACATATGTATTTCATTAATAAAATCTATCAATAGTGATTTTCTTATTTTATAAACTCACTAATTTTCAATTGAATAATTTTTCAGAAAAAACATTTTCTTTTATATAAAAAGGGTTCCATTTTCATTTATAATTAATTACTGACCAAAATATTAATTATATATTAATGTGTAATAATATTTAGATAATTCAGTTCATACTGTTCATACTCTCCATTATAATGTCTAGGTTATAAGGTCACAAAATAATATTTAGTTGTTTTCATATACTCGATATTATGTGAAATTAAATCTATCAAAAGGACTTCAAATTGTGTGTAAAAAAAGACAAATATAGTGATGCATATACTCTCAGATAAACTAGTGTTTTGTGCTATGAAATAATATATTACGGTAGTGTAAAACATAGGAAATAAAATAAAAATATCAATCTCATAAAAATCTCGGGTTGTTAAAGTGTAAATGCCCATTTTTTCATTTATGGTAGATTAAATTATTTTTTAGGGAGAACCAAGCCATAATTTCAAATAGTGACCATCTAAGATAAGAGGAAAACAATAAGGGGGATAAATATTATTCTATGTATATTGTGGTTTGAATGTGATGATTATAGGTGATACATTATGGCCTATGTGGCTGCATTTTGGTCATGTTCATAGGAGAATTTGAGGGAGTGAAACATCCATTGGGATTTAAGGACATTGTCCATGTAAAAGGACATATATTTTTTATCCTCATTAGACAATCAATCCCCTACTATATTGTGTTTGGGTTATTTTATGTTTTACTATAAAATGGTTCATCCCCATTATTTATTTTGATTCACTTTTTTTCAACCATAGAAATACCTATGTCTTGGTTTTGGTATTAATTGACATCCTTGGTAATACTTTAAGCCTTTTTAATTGTGTGATCAATATTGTATGATATAAGGTTTACGTCACTTCTCTTCATCTCTTTTTTCTTACTTCTAATTTATTTTGGAGGTTATGAATAGGGTGGTTATTTAAATTTAATGTATTGTTCTTGAATTATTGATTATGGATAATGTTTTATTGTTTGTTGAAGGATCATTTTGAGATCATTTGTGTTTGATATTTGTTCATTTACATACCCTTCATGTTTTGTTGGTGAATATTCATTTGAGGAATGGGATTTAGATTCTCTGTATTTATTTCCATATTAGTTTGGATTAATAATACTTTAGTTTAATTTTGATAAATAAATGATATTTACCTATCAAAAGTTAATAATTTAATTAAAATTAAATTTCGGAATGGATTTGAATATGTTTTATATTCTTTCTTATTGTTGATAACATATTTGTTTATTGTTGTTTTGTTTATAATATCTGTGATATTTTGTTTTGTTATTGACTCAAAAAAACATGTTTAATAAGGTTTGGAACAAACTAAACATAAAACAATGATGGGGTGAATCTAGGTTAAAAATAAATAAACCATTCCTCTTTGAGGCCCCCTTACTCTTATGGATTTTGTTCCCTCATTAAAAGAAACATGTGTATTCTATTTTTTTTTATTCTATGTTTATGCTAGATTAAAAATATGAATCTAGAATGTAATGAAACTACACAGATAATAATTTTAATTAGTTAAAAACTATGATATAATACCAATATCCATGACATAAAAATGTTTCATTGTACTATAACCTATTATCACACACTTTTAGTGGATAAAGTAATTTATTTATTAACCACTTTGTGATAAGTCACACTAAACTTACATGGATTTGGAAAGAATCGTTATCAATCCATGTCATACTCCATATTATTCCTCTTCATGCACTACATTAGAGAAGGAAAATTCAATTTATAGATGTTAGGATCTATTTAAAATTTTATAAACAAGATGGTCTTTTATAGATCGTTGTATATGGTTTAGATACCTTACATCCACATCTCCAAATAGATTCTCGGTTAACCTCCTCTTTGATTATTTTCTAATTCATAAAAATGAAAGAGATCAACTCTAGAATGTGAGAGTTGAGTCTTGTGAATTATAAATCCATGTAGAAGTGACCTCTTAAAGTGATGATCAACTATTTGTTTTCAAAAAAAACAAATCTATAATACATTTTATAGATAAATAATAATATTGAGAGAGATTTATTCTTATTATTTTCCTTCTTCAATACCCAGATATGTCAATGAAAATCTATCTTTTTTCTTTGTTCCTTATTCAAAATAATTGGATAAGATCAATGAAATTATATTTTTAGTATATTTATACACCTTTTCCACTCTTGAAAATTTATATAAAAATGATCAACTCTATATTATTTTATATAACTATTATGTGAAATTTAATAAGAAAATTCAAGCTACCACTCATTAATTAAATTATTTGGAATCATTATTTATTATGTTGTTTCAAAAAGATCATTTCATGTTCCCCACATTTTTTATTGAGGTAAACGTATTCCTAATGATCACGTATAAATCCAAACACTCATGTCAAATATTATAGTTTTTATGTTCTAGTTGAATATTTAAGATAATTTAAAAATATATTTATCATTACAAGATGCAATGTATTATGGTGTAACATAACTTCACTTTACCATAATTTATGTTTGAAGTATTCCTTTATAGTGTGATCTCTAGTAAATATATAGATCCAAAAAATAATCTCAAATTGGCATTCTAAATTCATTGATGATATCATTGTTATAAACTAAAATCTCTTAAAATCTCAAACCAGTTATGGTGTGAAACTTTTCTTCCTGATGGAAATACCTAATTCCTTAGAATACATGGAAATCTATTTTTTTTAAAAAAATTGTGCACTCTAAATAAACCAAAATATTAAACTTTAATCCATATTAGTTATCTACTAATTATTTTTTTATTCATTAATTGTGGTATGATTCTTCTAATCTATCACATTTTATTACAAGTACTATTTTCTTTACTAAAAACTATATTGTAGGTTTATACTATTTTCTTGTCTTCACCAACATTTTTAAAATTACACATCTTCCATTTATCCATGGTAATTATATCCATGACCAAATTTCTTATCTATCATAACAAAAATTGTTCATATAAAATATAATTTAATATGAAAGATATATTTCTATTTAATTTCATATTGTTTTAAAAGATTTAAAATTAATCATAGATGAGATCTCTGGCAATATTATCTTTTTATTCATAGTGAAAAATACTTCCACTTCTTTTAGATTAATTTAATATAAAAAATATAATGGGGAAATCTATTAATAAATGAAATGGGATCCCAAGAATCTCTAGAGATAACGTTAGAAATAAATAAGATTAACCTTACATGGAACATCTTGTGGAATGGTTTAATAATACATGAAAAAGTCACTCCAACCAACTCCTAATGTATTCTCATATAGAGTCTACTTAATATCATGGGATATTGTAATAAAATGTTGTCACTTATATTATGGTTCAATTTTATTTAGTCACTAAATAACATCAAACATTTTCCAATATATTCTATTCCAGATCATGATTCATCTAAAATATTTGTATAATAGAATAAACTGGGTTATAAAAATTATATAATCCAATTTCCATGTATTTAATTCTTATGAATCCTCCCAAAATGTGGTTATTATTTACAGTAACCATATGTGTTATCATCCAATCATATCTACATCACATTTCATCAAATTTAGTCAACCTTGATTTACCGTTTTATAAATCAAATATCTTTTTTTGAAAAAATAAAACACACAACATCCTTGTTATAACATTGTCACCCTTTATATTTTATTGAAAATACTTCCGTAAATCATATTCTACATTTTAACTACAAATCCCTTAAAACAATATTTGAATTTATTGTACATTCTTCTAACTCTCCATTTTTCAATAAAATCATGTGCATTACTATAATCACATATTTTCATTTTTATTTCCCCCCTTTATCATAAAAATTCATCAGGATATATTTAATATGACTCTTCTACTTTTTTTCTTATTTTTTATATTCTCAGCTCTTCTACCCCTTTTTCAATAAAAATTTTTCTTTAGATATTATCTATATTCCACATCTAATTATATTTGGTATAAGATGAGATATCATAACCTATAAAAACAAATATTTAGAGATGTTGTAGTTATCATTTTGTATAAAACTTCTCAAAAGACCAATTAGATTTAATTTTTTAACATATAAAACTATTGGATCTATCAATAACAAGAATTTTATCTTCAAAAATAGTGGGATGATTGATCCACTTCTAAATAAGCTTTGGATATTCTAATTTTGTCTCTTTTTTAACACCCTTAAATCTTTATACTCTCCAACCCACTTCTTGATTATGAATATTTCACTATTTACCATAGTTGGAACTATATATTGTTTACTTCAAACATGATATCACATGTTGAAAAGAAATATTTTTCACTTTTAAATATTTAATAAAATTTTAATCATAACTTTATTTCTATCAAATATATCAATGATTGAATTTTCAATATAGTGATGAGTCATTGATTAATATTTTCGGCACGTCAATTTAGAACTCAATGTTGGAAACAATAATCTTATTCAATAATATAAAATCATCTAATTTCATTCACTTACTTCTATAACAACATGAAACATGATATTTTAATTAATTCTTAAAACTTCATATAATCTCAATCGTGAATAAAAAAACCATCAACATATAATTAATAAATTACCAAGTGTGATATTTTAACCACATATTGATATAAATTAAAACCACTTTTCAATGATAAACTTTTGACACAACTTGATATCCAGGATATTCCTTTATTTATAGAGCTTCTATATTTTTATATGAGGATAATAACCCCCTAAATTCCTACCATTGATTCCTATTTATTTTCTTTACCTCTTAAAAAATATTAAGACAAACATTGGAATAGGGACACAATTTTTGGGTTGTAATGATTCTTTAATAGTAACATTAATCATCTTTAAAAAATGAGATGATCCCCAAAAAAACTAATTAAAAAATAAATCACGTCTAGTTGGTACTTTTCCCTTGAGTTTTATTCTTCATCATCTAGTGTTATGATTCCACTTAAGATATGGATTTATAAAAACTTTGAATTTTTATATACCTAATAAAAATTGTTAATTGTAAAAAATATAGACCATTTTTTACAAGTATATTCTTTCTATACAATTACATATATCTCCATTTAGCATATACACACCTCATGGATCATCTCACCCACTTTAATCTACATCAATTCCAAAAACTATTTATGAACATTTACCCACATGGGGTGAGGGGTACCACCCAAACATGCTAAATTTAACGAATTTGGTTATTCATTATGAACCAACCATTGTATTACAAATTGCTTCAAAACATTTATAGAGGTTATATTTTGGATGAAACCAATTGTTTAATTTTCATTCAAGATGGTTTTTTTATTCTTTATCAACTTTGTCTTGGGTTTCCCTGCTAGTGTGAGGTTAATCCCACTTGCACAAGTTTATTACTTTAATGTGAAACTATTTTATATTTATTAATGTTTCATATACCATATGAGGGATATCATATTATAAATTAAAATTTTTTTTTTGGAATTATTATTAATACCACATATGTATGCTATTTGACTATTCTCATGATTATCAATTAAATTTACCTAAAACTTGTTTAGCTATAGTGATCTTTCTTAACCTGTTTATTGACCACTCTCACATACTAAGAAAATTACTTCTTCTTCCAACATATTTGATTTAATTCTCCCAAAAATGTATTTTTTGGGTAAACCATTATATATTTTTTATAAAAAAAAATTTAAATCAAATATTACATTCATCTAATGTCGTAAATTTTTTTTCTATCCCAACATAAATACTTTCAGTGTAAAAATAATATCTACTTTTCATAGTTATAGAGGATTTATTTAGTATTCTCTACATCCTTTATGGTAGAAGTTTATTTCCATTTTACAAGGGTTAAAAAATATAAAACATCTCTAATTAAAAATATTCATCATTTTTTCTTACTTAATTTTGGATAATTTTGAAACAAATTTTCCTTATCCTTTGATCCATTGAGATTATAGACACACACTAATGGTGTGTCCCATAATTATACCATAATTAAATTTTATAGATACCTTCCTTCAAGATAATTGTGTTCTAAAATTAGCAAGAAAATTATTTTATTTAAAAATTATATATTTAAAATATTCACTAATCGACCTTTTGATTATTTCTTAGAGGAATAACATGATTATATTTTTCATTTATAGATTTATACTAGGATTCATGATCCTTGATCTTTTTATATTTTTCTTCAATTGGGTATCGATATTATCAATAAATGAGATAAAATATTTAATATATTTAATCCAATTTTCATGTTTTTTAATAGGGATAATGTTTTATATTATATAATTCTATATAAACATTTATTCTCCTATATCTTGCGAAAGGCCAAAAATAAAATCACTTCTTATATTTTTCATGTCCCTAATTTTTATAATATATTTAATAAAAGACAATATTAATTACCTTAATATTCTTATATAAATGGATAAATATTATATTATTGTACAACCAACAAAATTATTATCTTCTTAAGATCCACCTTCAAAAACATGTATTATATATTTTCTTCTACAATTAATGAAAAATCTCAAGAATGATGAATTCATTTCACTTATAAATCATCTATTGAATCACAATCGACATAATTATTTATGGGGAAATAGAAATTTTTCTTATTTGTAAGAATATTTTAAAATAATCTTGAAAATATATTTAACATTTATCTAAAAATCTATTATCATTGTAGGTGTGTTCTACTTTTCAAAGATATTTTATCATTCCTCATTTTTTTCATTATTATATTAATCAATATTCTATGTAATTTTTCTAAAATGTAATTATAACTAGATGTGTTACCATTTAAGGAGATTAACTCCACAACATCCATTAACTCAACTAAATTTCAAAAATATTTCTATGACACACTCCAAATATACAAAAAATTATCGCATTGACATTATATTTTAAACAACTATTTTAGATACCACTATTAAAAACCTCTCGTATCTCATTCTCCCAAAATCATTCAATTTGAATTATCAAATGCACATTTTAAATAAAAAATTTCTCAATATCATCATTGATAAGGAAATTTTGGGAGCAATAATAGTAATTTTTTCTAGAGGAAGAGAAAATTGGATAATTATAAAATAACAAGAAGAATATCATAGGACATGTAGATTTATATACTTTTGGAATAATCCTTATTTCTATTTATTGGTGAGAAAATTCACTAAATTTTAAAAGCAATATACAAGGTACATTCTTATAGATACATAAACCCATGATCAATAATGAGAACATAAATAAATGAGGTTATATAATAAAAATTTTACTACAATTCTAGTTTCTTTAATTGGTCCACTATGTTATAGTACTAGTCGTAGAAAATATGCAAAGCTATATTATTGTAGCCACCAAATATCAAGATATTATTTAACCATGCTGAAAATTTATTCCCCAATTCATATAATGGTATGGGGTCTACTAATCTAAAAACTCTCACTTTTAGAAAGATTCAAAATACTATCCCCCTTCAATGGATTAAGTAAAGAACTAGCTCATCTGTCACTTGATTCAATACAAGAATATGAATTCCATTGAAATTAGGGGAATTTATGATGCCCATATTATAAAAATTGGTTCCAAGGAATCAAAATAAATAAATTATAATGTAATCACCCTTAAATCAATGTTAAAAATATAATGGGACTTTCACCAGAAAATATAGAGTGAACCATCCATAAGATGGAACTCCAATATAAATAAAATAAGAAAAAAAAAAGAAATCATAAACGAATAATTTCAACAGTTTAAAGTAAATTAAATTCCTCAACTCACAATAAAACTCCCACTATTAAAACAACCTCTTATATTCTACTTTAATAACAAAAAATTTATTGTACAACGCTAATAACCATAACAAAAGCCATAAAGGCCTATTTTTTTCAATGAAACAATGTAAAATAAATAAAAAAACTATAAACCTCTAAATGATCCCATTTGACTAACCAAGATAGGATCAATAAATTCTCTTTGATCGGTTAGGAGACAACCAAAATCCCAAAACTAGAATATAAAATATGTTTGAGTGTAAACAACCTCCATAGGTCACCACCCACCTTTCAAAAATCCTAACTAATAATTTCAAATCTTTTATAAATATAGTTTGTAATAAAATAGTAAATATATTTTTCTATCCTAATTTATGCAAAACCAAACATCACATTATCCAAAAAATTAAATATATTGTTTAATTTTATTTTCAATTCAATAAAAATCAGATCAAAACATTTCCTAGTCTTATGCCCTTTTCCGCAAAAATAACATTTGAAATACATTTTCATAAATTACTCAAAAACATAGAGGTCAAAATTTCCAAAACTCCCAATGGTGGTCAAAATTTCCTAATCAAACACATTAGACATACTAAAAGCTATATTAAAAACATCATAAGAAGCACTAAACAAGATAGGAGAAACTCAAATAACTCCAAAAATAAAATCCAACTAAGAAATTATGACCTTATCACTAAAACTATAACACACAAAATTAAAACCCCAATTGAAAAAAAACTTGGTCATAACCTTGTGTCAATAAAAAAAATAGGATGGTTTCCTGATATAAAGTAACAACATTTCGATAAGGTATGAATTATTTTAATTTTCAGTCAAACATTATTAAGTTCTTCTTTTGTATTAAGACTAGGTAATTATTCCCTTTGGAAGGCCCATTTCAGTTTGAATTGAATGGTTATAGGTCGGATGGTGGTTTGATCCATGAAAAATAAAATCCATGTATTAAATTCCTAGCATGTGTTAGATACACAACATGTGCGGGGTTAGACATTCCCCTTGTACACTGTTAATTTTGTTTCCCATGAGATGGAGAAACTCGATATTTACATGGAGTGTAAAATTTATGCATCACGTAAAATCAATATGTCATTTTTTTAAAGAATTCAGGGTTACTTTTGGTGGGGTGGCCTCATCTAATACTACTCCTCTTACACATGTCGCACGAGAGATCCACCTCTCGCCCCTCGCCCACACAACTAAGCTAGGTTTCACTAGATATCATCTATCCAAGATTTTTTTCTTCATCATTGGGAATGTTGGAACTCTAATAAAAATATCCTCTTTCTACTTCCATTCTATCATGATTTATATTCCCATATTTTTCCCAATTTTGGATTGATCAAACATGACATATTTTCTTGTTTTTCATCTTTTTATCTAATTTATCATGTTATATCTCGATTCAAGTGCTAACATAGAATAAGGAGAGTCATACAGGATTAAGGTTGGTGGTCTAGTTCTTTTCCCTAAGTCTCATTTCATTAATACCATGCACCATTGGGCTGCACACTAAACACCTCCATCGTCACCTCTAGAAAGAATATTTAATTAAATTAAATGTTATTCCTATACTTATTATGGTCATAGAAAACAAATAATAAATGATGTTCCTTGATCATAATGACATGAACCACCCATATGGATTCACCCTTTATTAAGATACTAAATTTCCCTTTTCCTTGAGTTTTTTAAACACCTTTGTAGGTGTGTGCTTTCCTTGTAATAAATAACACATATGGAATATTAATTGAAATATGGAAAATGGTTGTACATATTCCTGGACATCATAGTTATTCCAAAGTTGAATTGCATGAATTTAATGAATTATCCAACTTGGATAAGTGTTAGGTATTAATTACCATTAAAATGATATGAACTATTGATGGATAAACATTCATTGATATCATGATGAGGGAGATACAAGGGTTCAATCCTAGGGATTCCATGGATAGGATCATCATGCTTTATAATTATAATTTCTAAATTAATTGTAAATACACTAAGATAAATACTTGGGATGTGTTGGACAGGTTTATCAAGATGATTCTCTACCTCCATATGAGTGATATGGGTTCAATACGAGATACCTCATGGTTGGGATTAGTGGGATTGTGTTTATACCATGCCATGACTAATAATCAGTTATAAGATCTTTTTCTCCTACCAAGTATATCCATTTTTAGTTTTCTCATTTTTTCTTGGTTTGGAATGATTTTATTACATTTTTGAAGGATTCAGAGGTGGATAAGTCTTTTATAAAAAGTATTTTGTTGTGGAACACTATCTGTAGAAAGTTTACACATCGAGTAATGATATTACGCATCATGTAATAGTTTATTTGGGATAAATTCACCTAAAGTAATGGTTTTTTTCACATAAACCATTAAAATAATTACACGAAATGCAATAGAATTAAACAAGTTGTAATTATCTAATTAGTAGATTAAGAAGTGTCATGCGGTTCTATTTGGTTTATTTTTTCTTCATGCATCCTTCTTTCTCTAACACTAGGGAGTCTCTTAGTGGATTTGAAGTGATTTATTCATCTTAGATCATTTTGGTTTGGTGTTAGATACAATGTAATCCCTTTCTAGTATGGTTCCCTTTTGTTCCTAGTTCTTTCAATACAGTGGTGGAACCATTGATAGTTGTGGGTTTGGTGTTTGATCATGTTCCTAATTTTTTGTCCAGATCTCTTTAGTCATTATTGATTTGACCATCTTACATCAATTGGGGTATTTCATTGGTGAGTGTTCTTTATAATTTTTTAGGTAGGTGGTCTATTATTCAAATACTAAAGTCTATATTTTTATTATGTGTATGTAATTTTATAATTTCATTTGGATGATTAGAAATTGTGTTCCAAAATTCGAATTATTTAATTTGGTATATTAATTAATTATGGAATTGTCAAATTAGGGCTATTGGGATTGTGTCTATTAATTAGTTAATTTTTGAATTAATTAAGGGATATTTTTTTATTTGGATGTTGATGGAATCGATTAATTAATTTTTAAATTAATTAATGGAATGGATGTAATCAATTAATTGATGAATTAATTGAAGGGATTGATGTGATTAATTATTTTCTGAACTAATTAATGTAATTGATGTAATCGATTAATGGGTGGAATAATTTAAGGTATTATCATGATTAATTAAATGTTCAATTGATTAATGGAATTTTTTGCATTAGTTAATTTTTGAATTACATAATGTATTGATGTTATTAATTAATTGTTGACTGAATTAATGGATTTATATGATTATGAAATTGATGGATTGGATTAATTAATTTATGGATTAATTAATCTGGTATTGTGACACATATGAAATTATTATATTTTGATACATGTGTTAAATGTGTGTGGGATAGGGATCGAGGCTCTAAATACCCATATGTGATAAATGTGTGTGGAATAGGGGTTAAAGCTCCAAATACCCATATGTGTTAAATGTGTGTGGGAGAGGGACTGAGACTCCAAATATGCATATCAGATAGTAAGTATATGACATGTTCTACGTCTTCAAATACCCATATCAGATTGTTTGTATAGTATATGGAATAAGGCTCCAAATACCCATATGACATTAAGGTGTGGGATAGGGACAGAGCCTCCAAATACCCACAGTGAGTTTGACATTATGTTATACGCCATGAGCTCAGATTACACTATGGTATCAATTGTCTATGATGTGAAATGAGACGTTGAATGCTTATAATGTAATTCAGATATATGATATTCTTTTAGAAGATTTCAGAAATTGGCATGGGCTAAAGTAGGTATTGATGTTCGAGTGTCCAAGAAAACTTGGGGGTTCATGTAGTTAAATAATTAGTAATTGAATGAATATAAATTATTTACTTCATTTTTATTTTATTTTATTATTTATACAACTATATACACTGATATAGGCTGAATGTTGTTTTAGAAGTTGTTGGTGGTGGCCTAATGAGTGTTACTCAGACCCTACTCAAGCTTCTTGATCGGTACACAGGTTGATATCATTCTTGCAGGGAAGGATAATGGAAAAGGCCCTATTTTATATAGTTGATTTGGGAAATATCATTGATGATTGAACTAGATGTGGTTCAGGACTTTCTTGGAAATTTATAGTCTCCCCACTATCGACCTTAGACCCTTACTGCCAGTCAGTAGCCTCTGGCCTACAAGAAGACACACTTGAGGTCATGTGATCACCTGACTCAGGGTACTAGTTTGTTGAACCCATGTGGGATATTACAAAGTGGTATTATATGTGTTTTTATTTTATTTTTCTTTTTCCAATCAATTTTGTAAATATATAAATGATAAGAGAATGAGTCTAGACTTGGTTAAGATGTTGTGAATGAGAGTAGATACCCATGTCTGAGGGTAATATCCAAGTACCCAGGGTGGGATTGTTGTTGTTGATATGTGTTGTATAGTTGATTTTAATTCACAATCGGTGATGAACATGATGTATGATGTAATTATTGTTTCTAGGATTTTCTAGGATTTGACTTGTGGACCAGTAGGTAATGAGAGTTGAGTTTCCATGCATCATTCTAGGCACTCATGATTATTTTGGGACTTCATCACCTTGGTCATGCATGGGAGATGGGTTTTGGTAATGTTGTTGAACATGAACTAGTTTTCCTTACATGTGAAATTGAACAGAAAATTGTTCCTAATATGAAATTGAAAATTGTGAAATAATGAAAAAAGGTAAATAAATGGATTCTAATGAGAATCATGATTAATGATAACGAGTTTACCCATGTTTTACCTCGACCTACATGTATAATGGTTAAGTTTAGTGATAGCGCCTCAGTTCTTACCATGTAGAGGGGATTTGGAGAAATGAATTGTTATCCATTATTGTGTTATGTATCCTATGGTGTTTTTTTGGAATTTTAAATTTATTTTTGTAGGAAAAATCCTATTTTGATGATGTAAGAGGATATGGTTTGAGATTATCTACTAGAAATGGAAACTTAGGCACCAATAGTGTTGAGTGAGTATGTCGAATAGCAGTTCCGAGAGAAATTTTATTGATTGATGCAGTTTATGGAAAGAGAACCAGAGCACATGCTAAAAATCATGTATGACCTGATGAGGGAGTTTCAGTTACAGAACCCTTCAACTTTTACATGAGATGATGGAACTGATGTGGATACTTTTTTATTGACTCCATCTAACCTATACTTGACCATTAGAGACTCATGATTGGAAGAGGTTCAAGTTGGCAACTTATATGTTGTGAGGATCAGTGAAGAATTTTTTGGATGTCCAGATCCAGACAGGTCAGACATCTGAGATGTCTTAAAAGGAATTTTTGGAGAATTTCCTGGAACATTTTTTTCAAAATATACTGATACAGTATAGATCAATTGAGTTCATGTAGTTTATTGAGGGAAAAATTCCTGTTATGGACTATGCTAGTCGCATTACATACTTGCAGTGTTTTTCTCCAGCACTGGTGGGGGATGGGATAGATATGGAATTGTATTTTTAGGATGGTCTTAAATGTGATATTATTTCCCAAGTTAACCATTTTCAGTTAAATAAGTTTTCATAGGTGTTAGATCAGGTTCTCAACGATGAGGGGAACCTGGAAGAGGCTTACAGTGTAGTAAAAATGGTTGATGCTAGATGATTCAGAGATATTTCTTCCAAGGGTAGTAATAGTATTCATAGCTTGGGGTAGTAGGAATATTAGATAGGGGGAAGGATTAGTCACACATGATCTTACCCAAGTTCATTTCCATTAGTACGGTAGGCTGGGCCACTTTTCTAAACATTATCCACAACCAATAGTGGAGTTAGAATCCTGGAGTAGGATGGGACATCTAGAGAGGATCTTCAAGAACCCGTGATAGAAATTTAGTGATGGAGGAGAGAGGTAGAGTTGGAGTGAAGGAAGGGGATCTTCAGCACCATATCATTATGGAAGCTGGAGTTCTACTCGTACTTTTGGTAGAGGCAGTTCATGTAGAGATTCAAGGAATGAGAGACCATATCAGTAGAGTGGTGAAACTCAAGGGACTCATACTACATCATAGGGAAGAGAGCAAAGATAGTTAATTTTCATCAGTCATATACTTGTGGATTGGTAGGTTGGACCATCAACTATAAGAGTTACTATTCTTGTAGTATTTACATTATCTAGTGCCTTATTTGATACTAGTGCCTCTCATTCAATTATTTATGCACAAATTGTTAATTATTTGATCATAGTGTGGGATTTCATGAGTGAGGTGTTCACAATAGATACATTATTGGGAGTACAGTTGATAGACATATACTTGTGAAAAGGGTGTTCTATCAGGGTTAAAAAGTATCTTTTTCTATGAGATCTTTATATTATTGATATGTAATGATTGGACCTAATTTAGGGATTGGACTTCATAGTAGAATACTGATCCCTCATTGAGTGTTACCATAAGAGAGTGAATTTTATGTCTCCTAATGGTGACAAATACACACTCTATAGAGAGTAAGACTATAAAGAGGGTTATGCAAGGCCATTTCATCAGTAATAGGGGAATCTCACTACCTAGGTTTCTAGGCAATTTTTAGATGATGGAGGTGTGAAGCAAGTTGTCATTCCACCCATAGCGGATGAGTGTCAGGATATTCTTCCTTAATACTTTTCAGGGCTTCCACCTGAGAGAGATGTGAAATTTCCAATTGATCTCATGTCAGGGGATGATCCAGTTTATATTCCACTACACAAAATGGCACTTAAAAATATTCAATAGAATAATACTCAACTAGAATAGCTGGAAGATAATGGATTTATCTATTCAATTTTTATTCCTTGGGTTTCCCTATTTTTTCTTAGTAAGAATGATGAAAGGAATTCTTGCTTATGTGTTGATTATTAGAAGTTGAACTAGATGACTATAATGAATTGGTATCCTCTTCCACATATCAATGATCATTTTAAATAGTTGAGTAAATCATCTATATTCTAAAATATTTACTTTAGATCAGGGTATCATCGGTTGATAGTTCGACTTTATAATAAATTTTGGACTACTTTCAGAAGTAGATAAGGCCAATATGAGTTCATCATAATGCCATTTATGTTGATGAATTCACCAATAGTGTTTATGGACTTGATGAATAGAATATTTCATCCACACATGTATCGGTTCGTGATTTTTTTCCTGGATGACATATTGGTGTATTCAATCACTCATGAAGATCATGCCCAACATATTGAAAACATCATGAGTACACTGAGAGAGAATCAGCTATATTCCAAGCTAGTTAAATGTTAGTTTCAGATTGATTTGGTATAGTTATTGGGTCACATAATCTCCTAGGAAGTTTTTCTAGTTGAACAAGAGATGGTTTAGGCAATTGAATCTTGGGAGAAACCTGAGAATGTTTTTGAAACTTGTAGCATTCTGGGGTTATCTAAATATTATGAGAGGTTTATAAGGGACTTTTTCTAATTAGAATAACAATTATAAATCTTTAACAAGTAGGTGATAAATTTTTATTGGATGGAAGCTTGTGAGAATTCCTCATAGGTTCTATATAAGTGTTTGACATTGGCAGCAATCTTGATACTCCCTAAGTCGGGTGAGGATTATATGATATTTTTATGATGATTTTGGGATTGTAAATGGATCATTTTTTATGTAGGGAGATCAAGTTGTGGATAATGGGTCATGAAAGTTCAATCCATATGAACAAAACTACACTACTAATGACCTCGAGTAGGCTAGAGTGGTCTATTATTGGAAGTGTTGGTGGAATTTTTCTATTGGTAGAAAATGTTATTGTGTATACAAATCAAAATATGTTGAGGTATATCTTTTCACAGTGATATCTGAATCTCTATTAGTGGAGGTGGGTTGAGTATATAAAGACATTTGGTTTTGATATATCTTATACATCCGGAATGTGAAATAGTTTTTTTGACTCTAACCAGGAAAACTAAAATTTAGGTAGTTTAAGAGTCTAGTGTTGAGTGGAATATGATGAAATTATTGGTTGGAATGCATGTTGATGTTTAGAACATTTGTAATTAGATGACTCTCATATCAGTTTTAGTGGACTCAACACTCTTGAGGTGGATCACAGGCATTAAGTATGTGGATATGGAATGTTTATCTTTGAGGGAAATCCTTTATGGTGGGGAGTCACCTTTAGAGTAGACCATAGATGTGGATGAGAATATTTATTTTGGGGATCATGTTGTTGTAGTTTTCAGTATGCAGGAGGGGTTGATGTGTGTATTTCATGCCTCAAAGTGTATAGTGCATCCAGTTGTGACCAAATTGTACCATAACCTACAATGAACGTTTTGGAAGATGGGAATGAAAAAGTATATAGTAGGGTTCATGACATGATGTTATACCAATAAATAGGTAAATCTTGATTATTAATGACTTGGTGGTTTTCTACAGACATTTCATATTCTATAATGTAATAATTAATATGTTACTATAGATTTTTTAGTGGGGATTTCGAGTACGCCTTAAAAGAATGATGACATTTGGGTGATTTTGGACCCTTAAAAAAAGTAGATCATTTGTTTCCTATATGAGAGAGATTATATATGGACCAGCTGGGTGATTTGAATGATCAAAAAATAGTTTTTCTGCATGGGGTGCTATAGACTATTATTTCAGATCATGACTCATGTTTTACATATATCTTCCGGAAGGGATTATAAAAGGTTCTTGGTATAAATGTAACACCTCGAGTTTTTATGAGATATATTATTTTTAATTTATTTGATATATTCTATTGTACGCTGCACCAATATTAGATTTCACTACACACAACAACGTATTAGCTTGTATTATACACAACACTATTCTTGGCTTCTGTTGCACGCAAGAGCAACCTTCCTCAATAGTGTGTGTTTTACGCAATATCGAGTTTTACTAAACAATGGTATATTATTATAATATTATTATGAAATAGCTGTTATGAATAGTATAACCCAAATTTTCAATTTTATAACAATATAATTCATCTTATGCATTTTCTAGATCATGGTATGAAAAAAGAAATATTTTTCGGGTAAAATAATTATTTTTCAAAAAAAATCAGTTTTTCCACCATTGGATCGCCCACCCATTTTAAATATATTTTTAACATGTTTATTTCAATTTGAAAAAATAAAATTCTTCTTTGCAATCAGGACATAAAAATTCAATTTGGATGAATTTTTAATATTTTTCTGATAAATTTCTTATTTTGATGAATGGTAAAAATACGCTAAATTTAATTAAAAACAACTTTATTCATCAAGATAATTTATATGGTTAAATCATAATATTGGATGGTTTTAAAGTATAAATATAATATATTTTTACCATTTAATATAATATAATTCATTATCATTAATATGACACTGAATTCATAGGTAAAAACATTTCAATCTTTTTCAACATTTTAACTTTTAAAACCCATTTTCTCAATAGCGGGATTAATTTTAAATTAAATTCTGCCACTTCTGTGTTTTGAGTTTGGAAAAATGGATTCCATATTTCGAATCAGGAGGTAAAAATTATTCTAATAGGCTACTTTTTATTTTTAAACATTATGAATAGTAACTACGGTAAATTTTATTTACTACAGTTAAAGGTAAATCATGTAATTAAGGGTAAAAATAAGATTATAAAATTAACCTAACACCTGCCAAAATTCTATTGGATTAATAAAATTCGACCCATATCACCTAAGGGTCAGAATAGAATCATTTCATGGAATTTTGACAATTAAAAGTATGTAATTATTATTAAAACCGAAGGAAGTGACAACATGTCACTCTCTTATATCCTATAAGTGTAATAATTTTAATTTAGTTATAAACTTAATAAAACATCAAACATAAATAGTCCCCATAAATATAATAAAATTTTCTGCACCATGTGAATTTATTTAGAATTTTTAGGGATTAAATAGTTATCAAAAATGGTGACACAATAGTGATGTATAAATTATTTTATGGATTAAAATATCAAATAAATGGTTTTAAAAATATTGAAATAAATTTTACATGAACATATTAATGTTCTCCATGAATTTTTTTAATGAATATGACATGTTATAAATCTATTAAATATTTTGGATCCAATATACCTTCTTTTTGGATTTTATTAAAATTGAAATAATTGAATAGTGTCAAAATTGACACTATTGATATTTTATAAAAATAAAATATTATTAAATTGTTTAAAAATCAAAAAAATATTTAAAAATTACCAATTTAAAATTATATGGTCGAAAATGTAATAATGTATCAAATTATTGTAAAAATTCACAACACATAAGAAATTATTTATAACAATTTAAAAATTAGAATATTATTACCGTAAATAAAATTAAATAGATTAAATAAGGATAAATCAAAATGATAAGGTTAAATATAAAATCAAAACATGTATAAATTTTATTTTCTGATGAGATTAAATCCCAATATCATCTCATATTAGAATTTGAGTCATTTTGGACGTTTTTTAGTGGGTTTTGAGTTTATTATAAATTAATATTTTAGAGATTTCCAAAAGTCCCCCTATCCTCCCTTATAAAAGGGCACCTCCTCCCTCTCCTCTTCACAACATTTTGAGCCTTAAAACTCTGAAAAACCTATCTATTTCACTTATCCACTTTCATAGAAACATACTAGAGGTCCTGGTCTTCTTCAAACGCAAATTTAGTGCCCTAAGAGGATGTTCAGAAGAGACGCGTCGAAGAAGAGGTAATATCCTTTACCGATTCATTAAAATTTATTTATTATTTTACTTACTCTTAATTATTTGTGTCATTATAAACTAATAACATTAGTATCAATCATATACTGATATTTTATTATAAATATGAAACCACCCCATTTCACTTTCTATCAATCCTATGGAAAATGAAATCCCCACGCGTGTGTACGTACGGAATACCGTCTCCACGTCGTGGTGTAATTTTCTTTTCCACTACCACCTTACTTGGATGGGTATAATGGTGGAAATAATAACTATATATAATTATTATAACATTATACTAATTTTGAGATTTTATATAATCCCCTCCAATACCATTCAACAATTATGGGACTGATATTGTCGCTCGTGCGTACGTACAGATTACCGTCTCCACAACGCGATGAGATTCATTCTCCATGTTAACCATTCAAGAATAATTATAATGTATATATAATAATTAATCATTAAATATTTGACATAATAATGATACTTTATTTATGTAGATATTTTTTTCATTTACTTAATTCAATTCAGTTAAATAAGGAAACGAAAACATCATTCATGCGTACGTACGACCTACCATCTCCATGAACGGTGTATTTCATTCCATTTATCGATATATCATATATATTTATATGTTGAATATATATTATATATAAATAATTTTTTACATTTTTGAATTAAGTAAATTAGGATAATAAATAATATCAAGAACAACAAGTCCAAACACGTACGATAAATTAAAGGATTTTACCCAAAACACTTCTTTAACATGGAATTGAGAAAAGAAAGGGTAATATAAAGTCATAAGTGAATCATATATGATATCATAAATATTATTATGGTTCTCTTACAAATTAATAATATGTTTAAACCCACTATACTGGAGGTTCGGATACATACGAAGCATATCAGACCTATGTTAAGGGATTATTTTGTCTCACTTTTATTTCTATGAGACATATGCCTTAATCACCATCTATTTCTTTGGTATGGTGTTTATACTTCCCATGAATGTTTTATGATTTTTATTATGAAGGATATTATATTTACATATTCATGTAATTTTATTTATTTTATGACAGGTATGATTTCACTGATCATAAATGGTAAGGGATAATTATTCCAATCTCGTTCTTATCCGAGATTGTTTATTCGTAAGTATTTACTGGGGTTATATTTATCATAAATTTCCATGTTTTCTAAAAAAATCATGTAATTTTGAAGTATGTTTTAAAAAAAATTTGACTTTTACTACATGGTATGTAATTAATCTTTCTTTTGTTTACTATATGAGACACTTTTTGACATTTCAGGAAAAAGTACGAGGAGAATGTTTTTTTTAAATTATACGGCATGAATGGATTTTTACAGTTTCATAACACCTTATTTCCATGAAGCTTCCTATGCAAGATTTAATGATTATTTTCAACAAAAACTCGTTTCTTTAAAATTTTATTTCATTTTGAGAACATAAAATGATTTGAAAGAATAAAGGATATTTTCCTCAAGAATTTATTTCTAGTGTTTTATCAAAACTATTTTCCATCTAAGATGATATTATTTAGTATGTTTATGTTTTAAGTATAATGTCTCTATAATTTAAATGGTTTCATTTTTCTTATGGTGAAATGGTATCCATTTGGTTTATAGGAATTATGATATGATGGGATGATGTTTATGAAACCCATATTATTCTTTTGGTTATGATGAATAATTTATGTTTATTTTGTAGCACACAAAAGAATGATTTCATTATGAGATGTGTGGGACCTATATCTCCCTCCAATGCATTGGGTAAAGATTTATATCTCATGAGATAGACATGGATAGAATGGAAAGTAAATATGGTTCAGTAATACAAGGCTAGAACGGCAAGTAAACCTGGTTGAGTAATTGACATTGTCCACAATGATGGTCTTGGCATAAATGCCTTGGATTCTATGGAAATCATATCGTGTTATTAATGGATGCCATAATTACATGTTTTATTCCCATGCTATTTTATCATTATTTATGTTCCTTTATGATCTATGCCTTACTTACTACCAAGATTTATTTCAAAACTCCAGGTTTTGATGTTTAAACTTTATGTTCATGTTTTTTTAAGTTCAAATATATATGGTTTGTTTTATTTTCTCCATTCTTACCCTTACTGAGCATTTGAGATCACCCTTTATATGTTTTCTTTTCCCCATGATTTAAAGAAAGTTTTTATGTAAGAAAAAAAGGGGAAGATCTTTATTAGAGATGTTGAAGATCTTTCACCATGATTAGAAGTTTATGTTCTGAGTTTCCAAAGACACTAAACTATTATGGTCCTTAGGTGTCTGTTTTTGTTATGTATTAAGTATTCCACAAAAGTAATGTAATGTCCCATGTACGTCAATCTTGGGTATCTATAATAAAGGTATTACTGAGTACATAATTCCACCCATAGATAGATGGTTAGTTAGAGTTTACTGTACTAGTGATTGAGGATATTCTAGGAGTGTGTGTTCTAGAATTTGGTTGGTCTTGATAGAATCACATAGATTTAGTGGAATTCACCTATAACAATAGTTATCACTGAAAGATGTTGATGGAAACATATGAGGCACTTTAGGCTATTCTATACAGATCACATCTATGATGGATGAAGGAAGGTGACATAGAGCTATTGGGATCGAGTCCTACGTAGGAGAAGTCATAACAAGTTCTGATTATTCAGAAGATTATGTAAATGGCTAAGAGTAGATAGATGTCATACGCAGATATAATTAGACGACCCCAATATTTTATAGGGAGTGATTGTGTATAACTCCAGGTGTTTTATTAATTTCTTCACCATAGGATATAGAGGCAGGTCATTCTCGCACTCAGTTTCACTGGACCGTTTGATAATATGGGTAGAATCAAGCTAATGGAATATTGATTGGATATTCCACAGAGATGATGAGATATCTAATACTTGTTTTCTTGTGTAACAAATTTAGTGGTATAACCCCAATCCTTCTCATGTGATCAATATATTTTTTTTAAAGTTGGGGCTGAAGCCTCATTTTTATTATTGAAACAAATCAAAGACCTCTTTAACTGGGTAGAGGGAGACCCATTACATAGCACGAAGGCCCAGTGGGCATTTAGCCCATTACATAGCCTGTAGGCCCACATTTTTGGCCCAAAGCCCATTCTGTGAATAGTAATTCTACAGTACCCATACTGCTACAGTACTCGCTGCTGCTACAGTACCCCTACTGCCGTTGCAACAGTATCTCAGCTGCTACAGTAGCGCTACAGTGCTGCTATAGTAACCTACGCCCAATGGGTTTTGAACCCCCATTCTCCATGTAGAATTATGGGGTGCTTACCACTAATCCAAACCCCAACTACACTCATGTGATTGATATTGATGATGTTAAGCTTTATACTAATGATTCCTTTATGGGTAATATGATATTTGTGTTGGATCGTAGGGAAATAGTGTTGCGGGGAAAGGAAGTGTCGATAGTTTGAGTATTGCCGTAACATGGAAGTGTTCAGGAGGAATCATGGGAGAGAAAAGCAGATATGCGGGGTCAGTGGCCCAATATTTTTAACTATGATAATTAGAAATTCGTGGGAGAAAGTGTTGCGGGGAAAGGTCAATTCCTCTAGTAATGGTTCTATGGTAGCATGAATGGGTATAGGATGACACCTAGGCGAGAGAGGCCACCATATATGATCATTGGATGGAGTTTTTCTTAGACAATTCCTTACCACTATTGTAAAGAAAAATTAGGGTCAGGTTGTTTTAATGATTGTAGGTTGTAATATACCATATTTTCCATATGGTTAGAATTCATTGAATTCTTGTTCAAACCATGTTACGTTCCTCTTTTAAATTAAGATCAGGTGATCGTGCCATTAGTTCTGTCAATTTCCTTTTGGATTGAATGGTTTCAGGTGGGAAATAGGATGGTGATAGCACAAATACATGATGTGTATTAAATAAACAACATTTATTAGATACTTATGTGTAACATATTGAGTAGGACCCATGAAAAACTTGAATTAGGCATCCCCTGGTAGGGAGAATTCCATGATGTGTATGAAATGTAAGATTTATAAGTCTTGTAAATACCCTAGGTCATTTAAAAAAAGGAAGAAGGGACTCATTTTAGATAGAGGTCTCATTTCCTCCTCTTCCTCTAGTGGTGTCGTATGAGTGAGACCCCATCCATGCCTAAGCATGGTCCCACTATATTTTCTCCATAGGAGATCTATTTCCTTCACCAATAGGTTTATTGGAATTGCCAAGATAATCTAATTTTTCATCTTATATCATTTCATCATTTATCAACACATTTTTCACACATTTTTCATATGATATTATTTTCCCTATTTTCATGGTTATTGTCTATTATTCCAATTTATCCCATTATATCTTGATAAAAGGGACAACACTATAAAAGGAGAATGTAACGATTTTATCGTGTGTTGTCCAGATCCTTTCCCTTAGTTTCATTTCATTTATATTATGCATTGTTTTTTCGCACGCCAGACACCTCTATCATTGCCTCCACATATTCTATTTAATTAAATTAAATGTTATTCAAGATCTTAATAAATTCAGAGCTACTCAGGTTCCAACAATATTGGTTCATCACCTAGAATATATATTCCACTATGGGTGAGGCCTTTCTTAAGGTCCAGGGATCCCCTTTTCATTCAGTTGTTTTGACCACATTTTGATTTTTTTTTTCATTTCTTGTAATAAATAATTCTTATAGAATATTAATGAAACTACATAAAATGAGTTTCCCTATGTTAGGCCTTTATGGTTATGACAAAGTTTAATTGCGTTAATTGAATGAATTGGCCATCTTAGATAAGCATTATGGTATTAATTCCTTTTTAAATGGCATGATATGTTGACAGATATACCTACCTTAAATTATACTAAGGTTTATAGAAGGTTTCTTACTTTAGGGAACTTTGGAAAGGCTCGTAGTTCTTTATAATTATAATTTAAAAAATAATTATAAATATATAGGTAGAAATACTTAGGATTCCTTGGACGGGCTTACCAGGCAGATTCTATACCTCTATATGAGTGATTCCAATTCCCTTAGGGGGATCATATGAATGGGATTAGGGTATATATGGTCATAAAATTCTAGGAGTGATACTTAGTCCCCTATGTAAGATGATAGAGAAGGGATCATAGGTTCTTGTCTTCCAACCACATCGGGAGTGATACTTTGAATTCCATTTAAGGATCTCCCAGGGCAGACTCTTACAGTGTTGGTTGCTAATAGATATACTAGAGAAATACTTGGGATTCCTTTTTAGACACTTAATATTGGCTCAAGGTTCCTATGAATAAATTATATTTAATAATTTGAGATTAAAGAAAATTAATGCATAGCAGTTATCTAGGGATGCGTCCACTAAGCCAAATCACATGTAGGGTTCGGTCCATCTCTTGATACCTTTTTATGAATTATTATCATCACATCCATACAATATCTATAGAGGATGAACTTGATTCAAACATATCCATATTAGGGTAAAGAAGATAGTTTTGGTTAGGCATCCATGAGGAACTCGAACCGAAATTTCCTGTTTATTTATTACATTTTTTTTTGTCACCACACTGCTCATATTATATGCATAGGGTGGATTTCTCAAGACACCATTGGTGGTTTTATACAGAGTATATATGAAAAAATTATCGGGATTCCTATAATACCTAAGTAGACTTCATGATTGTGGGTGTTGATAAATAGAAGTGTCTTGCTTTTGATGCTTGATTTTTGGTACCAGGATGGAGTATGGTAGCAGATGACTGAGCCTATGCTCTTCATTATAGTAGAGGAATCTTTTGGTATTTTTTTGTTTTTTTGGCATGTGGTAAAATATTACTTCCTCTATATCTTGTATACCTCATTTTTATATATCTACATGAAATTATCATCATCATTCTTTTTGTATTTATTTATGATTCAACTTTTGACTATTTATTTATCTAGATGATTTTTTATATTTTTCTAACACTAATTTATTTGTACTTCTACTAGTTCCATTTATTATTTTGATTGTTAAAGACTTTTTACCATGGAGGAATAATCTCACCATCGACCCACCATAGTCCTTTGCTACAAGAATATAGCTTTTGGTGTATGGGGAGGTGTTCTTGAGGTCATGTCTCCACCCATCTCACTGCACCACCTAATGGATTCCGATGTGGGACTCTCCACAAGAAACCTTCCTTGTGGAATATCACACATGGAGAATCCAATGAAAACCAGGAATATCTTTCCATAAAATAATAAAACCACAATCACTATGTATTACCAAGTACCCTCCAATGGTTTCCTTGTTCAATCCATCAAAAATAAAACCCAATTTCATTAGATCCAAAACCCAACCAAAAAAATCACGATCATTACTAACTCACAGGAACTAAAAAATAATCAATTTCCCATATACACTCACATAGAATTTCCGAAAACAAAATCTAGATCAAAGACACCTCAAAATATCTCACCATCACTGAACCCAAAAAAATGAAACAATCACAACCGGGATTATTCCCAAAAAATAATTAAACGATCTCTCAAAAAAATTGGATATTTTATTCTAAGAAATATATCATAAACCTAGATCACCACACAATGATGAATAATAGTGACTCAATAAACCTTTAACTAGATCCTAACAACAAGTAAATTCCCATCTCCACCACTCAATCAAAATTGTAGGTAAGGCCATCAACTAGAGGTAACACACCTAACAAAGAAGATAATAAGGTAGAGGCTCATCCCATGAAAAAAATCAATAAATTCCATAAATTTTTTAAGATGTTGAATTTATGTATCACATGTCTTTAAGTCAACTAGTTCATTACCCATATTTCAAACCAAACTATCCCATAATAATGAAAGAACAAATACAAATTAATAAACCAAATAAAACATAAAGTGTAAATAAAACAATATAAAACCCCATTTCCTATAAATTCAAAAGAACCACCAGAATATTTAGAACTCTTTTTAACATAAAAATTAACTAAGAAAACTTTCTATAAATTAATCCTTGTATATTATGAAAATACAATGAAATCACTTCAAACATTATTTCAAATTTAAATTCCAATCACTTGAAAAAATATTTTCAAAAAATGATTTTATACTATAAAAAATCCTTTTTGAAAACACAAAAATATTTTTAACTAAAATCATCCACTTTCCTAATCCCCTTATAATAAATTAAAAAATATTCCTTTTTAAAGATCCCCTAAAACCATTTTTAAATCCAAAATTTTATTATACCCCATTTTTTCCAAACAAATTCGACAAATGTACACAACTAAAAGAACATTGTAATTCCACACAAAATCAAATCCATAACAAACATATCACAACCCCTCCTCCACCCCCCAATGAATTTCATCCCCATCACTCGGTGTTTATCAAGTGCAGTCTAAGTATCAAAACCAAATGTGATGTAGAACCATTCTTGAAATGAACACATTATTTTATGGGTCATGGATTACCCTAAAATGACTTTTAATACATCTCAAAGTTCATGTGTTTGATCATTACCCGGTTTATCAAGATGTGAATACCATCCTCATTCCACTAATCTCATTTTCATTTTCATTACAAATATAATAATAAACCCCTATAGAAACTAACCATTCCAATTAGGGTCAATAAATTATCAATTATGATCAAAAAAATTATGAAATAAATGTCCAAATCATAATTACCTTGGAAAATCAATAATCATCTTGATAGGTAGTGATCAAGCACCCACTCATTATCAACCTCTTGAATCATGTTGACCATACTATTATCATTTCTACCAAAAATCTCTACATAACATAACATATTTAGAAAACCATGGATACCACTAAAATACCGAATATATAATATCATTTGTAATGAACCATACTAGGCTTCAACTTAAATCTACAATAGATCTTATTTCCCATTAACTTGATAGGCATTATGTTCCCCCAATCTAATGAAAAATGATAGGGAATCAAAATGAGTTAATAAGAATAGTTTCACCATTAATTTATAGTTAATAAAACATAACACTATTTCTATATAATTTCACATGACCGATCCAAAAGTCATATAGCCACTCCAAATTAAATAACCAAAACAACCATGAATATATAAATAATTAAAAAAATTTAACGTAAATACAATCCCTCAACACACCCTGCAAAACCTGTCACAAAAAAACCTTATCTATTCTACTTCCATAACTCCACATATATAGTGCGCCACCAATAACAATAAGCTAAAGAATGAAAGGAATATTTGTATGATATAACAAGGTAAACAAAATACAACAAAAAACCCAATATCCTTTTCATGAACCCATGGGATCTACCTATCCCCAAACAATTAACACTCCATGGGTGGTCAAGAACTAACCAAAACAAAGCAAATGAAATATAAAATATCTATGTGCAAAAATAGGATTAGTGGGACACCACCCTTCTTTCCAAAATCCTGAATTTTAGTTTAAAATCCATTTTAATAATAGTTTTAACCACAATAGTAAATAATTTTTTCTTCAAAAATATATGTAAAACCACACACTGCAAAAAATAAAATAGTAAGTGAAAGTCACCATATCACCTATGAAATAAATTCTAGAAACAAAAGGAAACAACCCAAGGATCCAATCAATCGCTAACAAGAAATGGCATATTGAAAGACTCTGAGGAAAACTCCCTAAATAAAATAACTTACCAATGTATAAGTTTCATGGTATGTACAGCAGGTTTTATAGTGAGATAGTCCAAGACTATTCTGGATAAAGATAATCCCATTGGTATATGTTTAGTCATAAAAAATCCATTTGATAAGTCAGCATCCATCCTTATCAAAAAGGAACACCATATCTTTCCCTATTACTAATGATAGGGGAAACTAGTAGAAAGTGAATATCTAGTGAAACATGATTCCAAACTTCCCTCTTATCTACTTAGGTTCTCATGTCCAAAAAAAGTGATGGGTGATCATAAAATAATCATAAAATCGTCATAATGAATCATTAGAAAAATATCACACCCTCAACATTGAGTCTCTACTATGAAATATCCTCTAACTTCCCTTACCCAATCTCCATATACATCAAACACCACCCATTTAATTGAAATAATAAAAGTATCTCAAAGGGAAATCCACACAACCACACATTTAGTAAACAACTCAAATGTTTTAACTAGGCCTTCCTAAAAGCCACTCGGTATATTGAGTCTCTTTCTTATAATTCAAATCCTTTTTTAAAGAATTACTTAAAAACAGTGAATTTGAAATCACCCTTGAAATAAATTGAATAAATAAACCCCAATTTTTATAAAACCTCTTTAAAATTTTAAACTATATTCTTGTAATTTCACCCATAAACCAAATGTGGTAAGAAAATTACTAAACTTCAAAAAAAATTGAATAATTTTTATAAACACTATTTAAATAAATGGTATTTCAATTGTCACTTCAAATTCCAAGTAAAATTATTTGACTTTAATGATAATTCACTTTTTAGATTAAAATATATTTTATAATCATGTGATTTATTCAAAAGGACCATTCGGGAAATTTTACATGTAATTTTGGTTCATGTTTAATATTAAATGGTTGGAAATAATCATTAAAATAATAAAAACAGTTACCTTTTAATGGAAAAAATGTTAAAAAACCAATTTCCTTATATGAAATCCCATTAACATATTTACTACTCGATTTTGAAAACTAAAACATCAATTTAGAATGCCAATAAGTTAATGGTTTTAAAATTAAATGTCATAGCATGGATAAACCTACATTGAATCAATCATGAATGGTATAAAAATAATAGATGGTATGAATATATTCCCATAAATGAATCATATGATAGATCAGTAGTGGATTCAAAAAAATTGGTCAAACTGACACCCTAGGGTTTGGTCAAGAGGGGTGTGTTGACCATGGAAGAAGAACAAAAGGGAAAATAAGAAAGATGGGAAGATGAGGACAAACCTTAGAGACTAAGACTTGACTCAAGATGGAATCAAGAAGAAATTACAAAGGAATAATTGGAGGGGGTACACATTTGAAGGAGGACCACCCAAGGTATCATGCCAAATTAAGGATAGGGGAGGGTGATGGTTTATTAATTATTTATGGGTTTTTAAAAATATATGGGAAATTTTAATTTTGAAAAATTAAAATTTAGGTGATCTGCATGGTTGCTGCCTAGTTTAATATATTGTTCACTAACAGTGTTGGGATATAGGAAACCCATTGGACATAACACACAGTTTCTACTAGGACCGTTCATGCTTTAATTAATCTTGTGAAAAAGACAAAAAATGGAACATCCATATTGTACACTATAACACACAACTATTTTATAGTTTACTAAATTTTTTTTCCAATTATGAAAACCCCAAAAGTTATAACATTTCAAAAATTTAATCGTTAAGCCTCAAAAAACTAAGTCGCACAAATATAATATTTAATAAAAAATCATAACAAGGTGTGTTGTAGTCCCAAATTTAGAAAACATTATCCATATATGATTATCCTCTTCTTTACTCATCAGTGATGGTTTCCCATAAACTTTTAAATTTTAGGCTAATGATTCATGAAATACCAATTTTTTTACCTTCTTGTATCCCAATGTGTGCTTAATATTTATAACATTCTAACTATAATAATGAAGTATACTTTACTCTTGATATTTCTAGGACATCTCCAAGATGTTCGTTGACAAAACATTATCCTTATCAGATTTTGTCATGACAATGTTCTTTTCCACTGTGGTATATAGTGATATCATCTTCTATAATTAAGATATCCATGTTAATATTGTTCTACTATAGTTTAATGAATAACATGTGGTGATCCCCCTTCCATAAAAATAACTTCTATGGTCAGCATCAACATTTGATTAAAATGAATTTCTTCTCCTAAATAATGGTGATACATCCTTTATTCCCATTATACACATCCAAATTAACAATCACTGTCGTCAGTACCATATCCAACAAATTAACATGATTTAGACTTTATATCAAGATTGTACCCTATATAAACATCTATAAGAACATATGAAAAACAACCAAAGGCTCATAAATGAGATAGAATTACCTCAATTTTTGGACCTGATGCCCTTGGGTATATATTCTCTTATTGGTATATATATAATCAAAATATAAGATAATCTATCATATTCACTACCTATACCCAAAATATTTTAGGGAATCCAAAATGCAGTCTCATAATCGTGGAACATTCATTCCATGTCATATTCATGCATTTATCCATAATGTTATCTTATGGTGTACCTAGATGATTCTCCCCCCCCCCACTAAATTATATTATTATCCTACAATTCCATAAATTATTTATGATCATACTCTCCTTCATTGTACGGACTAAATAATTTTATTTTTCATCCTTAAAAATTCTCTAAAAAGCCTATTAATTTTAAAACATATTAAATAATTCATATATATATATAGAAAGCAAACCCATATATTCATTCTTGAATCATTAATAAATATCACATAATATTGTGACCTGTTAAGGGAATATACTAGTGCAGGCCCCCAAACATTAGTGTGCACCATGTCTACCTTCTCGTCCTTTGGTGTTCTTCCCCCTTCTAAAAAAATGTATTCTTCTACTTTTCATGTAAATTTTTTTCATAAAATATAATTTCCACCTACTTGAGGTTCATTTCATTTTGTTTACAAATACTTCATCCCCTTTTCACAAAGGTGGCCTAACCATTAATTATATTGTTTTCAATCACTAATAGAATTTTTTTGTTGCAATAATGTCCTCACAATTTATTTTCATATTTCATTAGGTTCCATTCCTTACTCCCTAAGCAACGACCATAACTACCATAGTAATTTTCTTTACATAACCAATGAATGTGGTACCATATTCAATAACTTCATTTTTTAAACAAAGAAAACATTCTTTATCAATCCATATATGTATCACACTTTTTTAAGAATTAACTATAATAACCCAGTTCTTTATCAAGGTACAAAATCTATTTATTTCTATAAATATTCAGTTTAAATTCTTATTTATAGCCTAATTTGAACAAACATTGATTTTATGGATCCATCTGGAGTTTTGGGTCTTGTATTAATCCCATAACCAAACTTTGGGGATGAAAAAGGCATTCTACATGGTTAGTAGAAACTATTTGGGGAAGACTGCATGATTACTCCTAACCACGCTAGGATGGGAAAAGAGCAGGGGAGCCCGCATAGATTGAAATACTATGAGATTGTATGCGCACACCCATGAGACACCTTCTATAGATCATAATATGGTATGATACATGGTTTGCATATGGTTAGTCAAATTTTTCATTAAAACCGTGTGAAGTTCACCTCCCTATAGTTTTGTGTGCATGGTTGGCACACAGTTTGACCAACCGTGAATTCAAACCATACGGCCTAGTATTTTGGGTGAAATTAAAAAATTTACATTAATTAGTCTTATATTTAAAACCTAATTCCTATTTCTTCATCTATTTGTAGCTATAATCATTTGAGAGCTCCTCCATGAAGGATAAACTATGAATCAAGGGATCTCCTCCATGCAGGATCAGAAATGAGATCTATTAGAAGCATTGGATCTATCTCAATAATATTACCATTTTTCGTGTATAATTTCTAACTATTATTGGTATTAGATGTTGAATTTAGGTGCAAGATAATTTTCCTTATTTCCATTTTCTTCGTCCATTCTTTAATTTTCTCTCGATGTGAGTTGAATCAAGAGCTGGTACTAGATTATCACTCCACAATGGACCTATGGTTAGTGGTGAAATGTCTTTCCATTAAAGGATTAGTGTTTATATATATGATTTGGTTTTATTCACTCAATAATTTGAGTGACTCTCTTGAAATGGAATCTAAACCTTGATTAAATTGAATAGTTGTGACTGATGTAAATGATGAGACTTGTTGATAAATGATTATGGTTATGAACATTCAATTGGAACCACACCTTGGGTGCATTGTATAACAAAGTTGACCACCACGGGTGACCCTTGGCCTCCCATAGTGGACCTCTATGGATGGACTCAGTGAGAGATGATGTTGTACAACACCTAAAGTGATTCGATGATTCCTTTGCAGATTCCCTATGATGGCATTATAAGGTGCCTCGTTTATGATATGGATAGTGTGAGACCTAGATTCCAGATGATGGATGACTAGGATGATAATGGGTTCTAAATTGATTAATTGATGAAATGACTTATTTGACACATCTACCAAAAAAAGAATAATCTTGGATATAGTCAGTGACTTTAACCTTACTGATGGCCTTGTTAGGCATCATTGATCACATATATTCATGAGAGATGGTGGGTAGTGTGATAGGTCTTTATAATTATTTATTAAATGAGATTGATTAATTAAATTAACATGATTAAAAAATTATAAAAGACTTACTGATATTAAGAGTCATTATGTTTAGGCCTAAGTAGGTAGCAGAGGACGGGTGTCTATGGTAATCCATAACTTTATGGGTTATTTACTATCAATGTTTTCTTTACATATTCTAATACAGCCTATGTATTCTTAGCATTATATATTCACTGACATGATGCAGTTAGACCTATGGGTGGCTGCCTATATGGATTGTTTCTCACACCATATTTGAGATGCTAATGGGTACCTAGACACACTATATTATTGTAGATATGGATTAGGGAAAACACCCTACTATAGGTTATTGATTACTGTTTAAGAAGAGGGGAGAACAGGATTGAGCTAAGTATTTTGATGCTAGCTGGGATAAATTTTCATCTTTCTGGTACTTTTTACATGTATTTTTCACCTTCTATATAAACCTATTTTGGATTCTTTTTAGAAACATGACATGTATCATCATCTTTTTTTATGAGATTCACTTCTGAGATTTTTTTTTATTTATATCTAGTCCTATTGTTCCTATGTTATCTGATGGGTTTAATAATTCCACTAAATATCTGTTATTGTATATCCTATATGATACACTATGGTCATCAACTCATAGTCTCCCCATATATAGAACCTAGGCCCTCTCTGCTAGCCATTATCCTCTTGTGATTTTGAATATACACTTAAGGTCATCTGGTTGAATAGGAAAGGAGAAAATTTCAGTGGAATCTAGGTTTGGGATGATACAAAGTGGTATCAGAGGGTTTTTTTATAGTTTTATTTACTATTTATAGATAGTTTAAAGGGACATGAAAGAATAGAAATTTGGTAATGAGTTTTACTTTGTCGTACCTAGCCCACATAATGGAAAAATAAAAATTTCCTTAAATGAAATTATTGTTTTCTAGATTTTGAATATTACATTTGATTTGATTCCATTGTGGGGGGTGCAATTTAATTATCATTTTTTAATTGATATGATTGTGGGTTCTATTTTTTTTGAAACCTGGTAAGATGAGGTATTCCATCTCAAGAATCAATTTAGACACATTATAGGATTCATATACCATGAATTTTTACACTCCATGTAGGATGAATTTTTGGATTTCTTGATGTTGTGATATGTTCCATGATTAATGTACATGTTGTGTGAAAGATATTCAATTCAGGTAATTAGAAAACATGGTTGGTATTAGGAGTGTCTTCCATAACCTAGTAAGTGTTTTATTAATTAGGTTACAGTAGACACCCTAAGAATCCAATTGTGGAACATTGAGTCATGGATCATGAGTTGCATGGGCTGAATATTGTTATTATGTGGATTAGGGGAATGCTATATTTTGCTTCCGGATGAGTATGGGACCTTATGGATAGGAATTTTATGAACCATTTGGTTCAAAAATTTAAAATAATTTGAGATAAAATGGAAATGAAATAGGAAAAATATGGAAACTAAAATTGTTATAATCAAGAACTTGACGCAGACCCAACCTAAGTGGTGGGTAGTAAGTAGTATCTCTTACTTTCATATGATATGTACATCTCCAAGACCTAAATAAATGAGTGGAAATAAGGTTATGTTCTGGTATAAGAATGATTTTACCTATCATATTTCAATAATAGTGATTTTATCAATGAATTTTTAGAATGTTATTTCTGAGACATGTGTTTGTAATTTTAGAAACATGAAACCATGATGACCTCCAGTCGTACACTAGGAGGGTGGAAGTGATCATTCACTAGTGGTGGAAGGTCATGGGATACCAGTGGATCCTCCAGTAGTAACAGCTAAATCACTACAAATTTTATCAGATACAGGTGTTGAGGCACATTTTAATTAAGTCTTTTTTTGTTACCTGCAGACCGTTCAGGGAGGCCTATGACCTAGCCTAACTATGGAGGTGTTGACAGCTGAGTTCTAGAAGTATCATCCAACCAAATTTTTGGGGGATATAATACCATAGGTTTTGGATTCATATATATAGGCTATGATATCTAACTTTTATAATCTATAGATTCCTACTCTGATGATGGTAAATCATGAAAATTATGTTCTGTGTGATTCCTCTAAGAGATGGTGGGATTTCATTACCCAGATGGATCTTCATTGGGTGATGGCTTGGAGGTATTTTCATAAATCCTTTTATGATTAATTCTATTTCAAGATGTTTAGGTATAGTAGATCCTATGATTTCATCCACTTGGAGTATAGTGCATTATCAGTTATAGATTATTCAGACCGTTTTACAATGATTCAGTACTTCTCGCCTATTTTGATGGGTGTAAACTTATCTAATATCAGGTGATTTGATGATGGTATCATGTATGACATCGGATCAGTGGTTAATTTCACTCATCTAACTACCATTTCTAGAGTAGTGAATCTGTCACTTATCATAGAAAAAAAGCTGATAGAATCTGGGGGTGTGGTCTATAGAGTTTCGACACCTTGATCTAGTGCTACATCTACTTATAGTAGGAAGGATCACCTCTAGATTTCATGTGATGAAACTGATATCCATATTACATACTCAACTAGAAATGTGAGGTTCCACTAGTGTGGTAGACTTGGAAACATGAGACCTCAATCCGTGAGAGACTGAGTCGAGATTCGAGTTGTGTTTGTAGACATAACTTGTATAGCTTTCTGTAGAAGGTATATTATATAAAAGTATCTGGTTATGTTTTTCGATCTCACAAATTCCCTATTGATTTTTATGGTGCTAATAAATTGAGTTTTACTTCCTTATTTAGATTCATTTGTTATTGTATTCATGGAAGATATCTTAATGTCTTCTCACAATTGATGTGACCATTCCATACATCTAGAGATCATATTGGATACACTTATAGAGAATAATATATATGCTGAGATCAAAATGTGGCACTTAAGGATAGTTCAAATTCACTTATCGGTCACATTATCCTAAAGAAAAGAGTATATGTTGACCCATAGAAGGTGAGAGATATAGTTTCTTAGGATCGTCCTAATAATTTCTTGGAGATATAGAGTCACTTGGGGATGTTTAAATATTAATGGTGTTTCATATAGGACTTCTCACTTTTAGAAGCACCATTCATGAACTTAAATAAGAAGGGTGTGAAGTTTTTATAGTCAAATTCATGTTATTCAGCCTATCAAGATCTAAAAATTAGATTGAATTCAGTGATGATACTAATTTTTTAATATCCAACAATGAGTTAAATTGTTTAATGTGATTCATTTGGTGTTAGGATAGTAATAGTTCTTATGAAGGGAGATATATTTGTAGTGTATGGGTGTCGGTAGTTGAGGCCACACAATAATAATTGTTTGACGCATGATCTCATGTAATCTGCAATTTTTCATGCATTGCATTGATGGAGAAATTATATACATCTAGAGAATTTTGTGGTGCTCACATACCACCAAAACCTCAATTACATATTTACATAGAATGATCTTAAATCAAGGAAACAAAGGTTGTTTGAATACCTACAGTCTTACAAATTTTGTGTTTTTATATGCCTTGTAAAGTAAGTGTTGTGGCTAATTAACTGAGAAGGAGGACTCAGATATAGGTAGTTTAGCTCGCCATTTGTGAGGGGAATCTTATGGATTTGTTCTTTGAGATGCACTTGGTGGTGAAGGATAGTTAAGGATAAAATTTTATATCATCTTCATTTGTTACCTATACCCTTATTTATAGAGTGAGAAAGAGGAAGATATCATATTATAATGGTCTGGACTTTAGGGAGAGTGTGGTAGGTGAGGATCCTCTTCTTGGTTGGACCATATGCGAGGATGAAATTATGTGTTTACATGGTTTTGTATGGGTTTCACCAGACCTATGTGAGGATCATTTGCGGGACTTTCTTGATTCATCTTGGGCATTGAATCTCAGTGTCACCAAGATATATCATGATTTACATCACTAATAATAGTGACTAGGTATAAAAGAATATGAAGTAGATTTAATCATGAGATGTTCTACCTATCATCTTATAATGATGAACACTAGTGAGAATCCATACTTTTACAACAATTTCCCATTACCAAGTTGAAAACAGATGATATTTCAATGAATTTCATGACTGGTTTACCATTATCACTGATAGGAAATGTTTCTTTGTAGGTTGTTGCTGACAATCTCAAAATGGTTTTTCATTTTGTATCTATCAAGGAGACCTTATTAGTCGATGATATTCGATGGTTTTATATCTGTGAGATAGTATAACTTCATGGGGTCCCATAAAATATCATTTTAGATAGGGATTCTTGGTTTACTTCAGAGTTCTGTGAAGGTATGTATGGGGTGCTATGTACATAGGTTCTTATAGGCATAGCATACCACCCTCAGACTGATGTCCAATTAGGTCACATGAAACAGGTGCTTGAGGATGTGTTGAATTCATAATTCCTAGATTTTTGGGGCTCTTGTAAGAGACACATAACCCTGGTGGAGTTAGATGACAAAAATAGGTTTCAAGATACTATTTATATGGAACCTTATGAGACTTTTAATGGTGGGCCATTATGATCACCCTTAAGATGATTAGTGGTTGGATAGGTAGCTATTCCTGGACCTCATCTCGTTTAGGAGAGAAAAGAGAAAGTTCGGTTGATTTGAAAGTGGATGGATAATGCACAGTCTCAATAGATTTCCTACACTAATCACCGAGGATGACCTCTAGAGTTTGAGTTTGGGGATTGGGTGTTTTTACAGGTCTCAATGAGTCTATGACATAGTAGTATCATAGGATAGGGTATGATTTTTCCACGATATTTCAGGTAGTTTGAGATTCTAGAGAAAGTCGGGCCGGTAGACTATCTGTTGAAGTTACCTCATAATTATCTATCCATGAACGAAATCATCTATGTATCTATACTTCACCATTATCTTTCAAATTTGTCTCATTATTTTCATGCTGATAAGGTTGAGTTTCAGGTAGATGTATCCTTGGATGAGTATCTGATTTACATCATTGATAAGAGCACGAAGGTTCTATGGGTCTGTTCAGTTCCTCTAGTGTGGGTGTTATCGGCATGGTCAATTATAGGAAGAGACCTCAGAGATTGAGGGCTATATAGGATTTTTGTTGGTAGAGTTATTCTATAAAGATTCATGACAACCCTTTGTAGGGAAATTCAGGGATGAATTTCTTTAAGGGGAGGTTTGTAAGAGCCAGTTTCTTCCTTGAGGAACGAAATATTTTTCATTCCATCAATTTTCAGTTTAAATACTTTTATATGGTCTAATGTGAATTCCATTTGAGATCATGGAGCCGTTGGGGTGTATGGAACATGTACGGATCCCATAATCTGACTTTTTGGAAGAAAAAGGCATGTCGGATTATTAGTAGAAACTGTGTAGGATATTCTACATGGTTACTCCAAATCATATTAGGTTGGGAAGAGAATATGGAAAGCACACACAGTTTGACAAACCGTGCAATTTGAGGTGTACACTCATGTGGTACCCTCTATAGTTTTTGAAAGTGGGATGAGATGTTATTTATGCACATTTATTAAAACCATGCATTAAAATCATTCGAAGTGCCCCTACCTACAATAGTGGGTGCACGGTTAGTGCATGGTTTGGAAAACCATGTGGCCAAACCATACAATATTAAAATTATTAAATCTACCTTAAATAATCTTATATTTCCAATCCAATTTTTATTTCTTCATTTGTTTGTAGCCTTGAGTATTTGATAGCTCCTCTTTAATTCATAAACTATGAATTGAGGGATCTCCCTCATCCAAGCTCGGAATCATGATTCGTCGTAAGAATCAGATCCAACTCGATAAAATCTCCACACCTTTTGTGTCATTCCTCATTCTTCTTAATATCAGATTTAATATTTAGGTGCAATATAATCTTCCCTATTTCTATTTTATTCATATGTTATTTTATTTTATCTATATCTAAGTTGAGTAATGAGTTAATCCATGACGAGCACTCAACTATGGACCTATGGTAGGTGGTCCCATGTTTTTTCATTAAATTTGGATTTTTTTACATTTCATTGTGTCATGAACCGAATTATGTAAGTCACACCCATTAAATGGAATCCAATACATGATTAAATTGAATAGGTGGGACCTATGCAGTTGATGACACCCATTGAAGAATTATTACAGTTATGAACCTTTAATTGGCACCACCTCTTGGGTGCATTGTATAATTAAATGTACTACTGTGGGTGGAATATGAATTTGGTTACCTTTTTGGTTTTTCATTTACCCCATTCCTTGGGATGTAAACAGTGAATTATGAATTGAAGTTGAATTGATTAAAGAAATGGAAGGAAATAATATGTCCCAAGGATTTGGTCATGTCCTAGTTCACCTATTCTTGAGTTACTTATTATAATTAAATTTTCACATGATATGATTAAGAGGCTATAACTTCTAAGCATAGGTCATGACTTGAACCACCTTCTGAGGTGAAGTTTGAAATGAAATGTTCTTATTGATGACCTTGAAATAGTTAAATGATATTATCTGAATGTTTAATAAATGACTTGGGTGACACATGGGTTTTTATATAAATTCCATTGACAAAATGATTTGTATTATACCATGATTATGCCTGAGTGAAACTTGGACTCTCTAGTGGACTGCCAAGGATAGACTCATGAGGACTGAGTATTATATGCCCAAGTTATACTAGGACTCCATATTGATTTTCAAGGATAGACTTAGAGGGAAGTTAAAAATATACACCATGGGTGAAACTTGGGATAACTTTGTGTACCACCAAGGATGGACTTAGTGAGAGGTTATGTTATACCACACATATATTGATACCATGATTCCGATGAGGAATTCCTATGATGGGCCTATAAGGTACTTGTTTTATGATATGCTTGGAGCAATACCTGGATTCCAAATGAGGTATACTAAGGACAGGCTCAGGTTCTTAACTGATTAATTAATGAAATGACTTATGTGACAGATGTAACGCCCCGACCCCAGCTACCCAGAGTCGGTGCATTACTTCGTAACATTGGCATGATCACAAAAGATCAAGTCTCGAAAGACCGATTAGTTTAGTAGCCTTGGAAACACTAGATACATTCGTAAACGTTACATTACATCATAAAGTGAAAAACTACAGTAACAAAGTCTCCATAGTCCACTCTCATATCCTCTTCTGACAATCCCTGTAGGTCATTCATAAAATACTTCTTCACATCCTGGAAAATATTAAAACATTGAAAGGGGTGAGCTCGGATGCTCAGTAAGGTTAACAATATAGCGGAAGCTTTCATAAATAAACATTAACATTTAAGGCAATGTATAACTAAAACAAAAGCCTTTTAAACTTGACCTTCAACATAATATGGCAAAAGTAAAATGAGATAATGCCATTTACTTCTTTACATGGATATTCTACTGGTCGAATAATCACATGCAATATCAATAACCACTTTCATAATGAGGGAATGTATAATGCCGGACATTCAGAAACATTTTGTCAAGGCCTCGGCCAAGACTTCTAAAATGATTAAGGCCTCGGCCAAAACCATAAATCAAATTGGGAAAGGGCCTCGGTCAAATCCACGTCTAGTTGTCTCATGAGACCTACCGATGCATCGAGGAGCTATAGCGGGCTCCACCCGTCACTTATTAAGTCCAATACATTCCTCATATGAATAGGTTTAAACATATCATAAACCATAACATAATCATATCACGTAAAACATGCATAAAGGAAACATAACATTTCCACATTTCAATCACAAGATATCAATACAATACATTGTTATAATAAAAACGCTTTCCAACCCATTTTCAATACCAAAATAAAAGAAAGTTAAAACTTTGTATTTATTTTTTATTAAAAAAAAGATGGCTCATAGAGGAAGCCGAAACTCAAATAATGGTCACGGCGGCGAAGAAGTCGTTGTTGCCGCATAAGTACAGAAATAAAAACAATCCCTTTTTGTCGTTTAGTAAAACGCTTCGTATAAAAATGGTTCCTTTTGAATAAACGTAAAAGTCAAAGGGGTTTATACACCGTATAAAAGAAAGTTGTGTATAAAACCAAATATGCTTCAATGAAAGGGGATTGAGACGGAGTCCTTACAAAGATCATTTTTAAAATAAAATAGATATATTATGTGTATTCACTATAGGTACACATAAAGAATACAAAATAAGACATAATAATATCATGACATAATTTGAAAGTAGGAGATTAACCCAAAGAATGGAAGTTGGGTTAAGAAATTCCCTTACCTTGTGTCCGACTTGACTCAACCGTTCTTTAACCTCCTGAATAATAAACTAGAGTTAATATCTACCTTATTAAAAACCATTTTCAATTTCATTATCCTTTTTATATCACTTATTACAATGTTATGAACATTATGTAATTATTTAAGTTAATAACGGTCGTTTTGTCGATCTTTGGTACTTGAGTCAACAATAAACTTCTTATAATTACAAGTTGTTCATGTGGTAGAATATCCATTATATCCAGAATTATATTCATGATTTAGATGTCATATATATATTATATATCCAGTATATACATTCATTTATAATATTACGTAACATTTAGAGGTAAGAAATGAAATGCACCGTTCATGGAGACGGTAAGCCGTACGTACGCATGAACGCTACTTTCATTTCAATTTCATATTTAATGGAACTAAATAATAATGATATAAATGTATAATATAATTCCAGTATAATATAGTGTATAATACCATTTACTCCATCCTTTATACATCCCACATATGGCATTAACGATTCAAATCACTTTGAGGGGGCGGTAGTCCGCACTTCCTAAAATGAAGATATCGCGTATACCCATAATGGAAGCCATAAAGGTAAGACACAAATGAAAAATAAAGAAGCATAAGTAAAACATAAACATATTATATATCATATATAAAAACAGTGACATCATAATGGCCACCTTTGAAGGTGTTAAATGAGTATTGAACAATCATCGTTTCGGGAGGCACAATTTCGCCATCCACGGAAACCGTATGTTCTTTAACCATTAGATGTAGGTGTGTGTAAGTGTAGCTCGAATACTTCTTATAACAACATCCTAGTATATTGAGGATACTGGTGTTGTTACAAAAAAAATGAATAAAAAGAGTTTAGGGGGTTGGAGAAGAAAAATAAAACAAAACAACATTAGAGAAGGCATTACCTCAAAATCGGGTAACTCTTTTTGATTTGAGCCAAAGGCTTCCTTGGGAAGAGTTCTGCCCAAAGTAAGGCTTCTAGGAGTAAGAGGGGGACGTTGGGAGAGTATTTGGGCAGAGGTTGGCCGAGCCAAATGGATTGAAGGTGTGAATAAGGTGGGAGAGGTGGGGGCCTTTTATAAGTGGAGAGGAGGGGCACTTTTGGAAAGATTGAAATGTTACATTATTTCACAATGCTTTTCGGATTCTAAAGGTCCCAAACTTATATAATTCGAGGCTAAGGTGATAAGGTTTCTAAATATCCTCATCCAATAGGCTTTGGACAAGTGTAAGCTTTGGATTTTATATTATCTTTCCATTTTATTTAAATCGTTAAATAATGAGGTCATCGCTGCATCACAATGATGTCATAAATAATTTAATTTATTTAATGTCTAAAAATTATAAAAAAAAATACTATGATGTAGGAAATCTTTTTAGATTTCTAATTAATATTTATAGTCAAAATTTGGACTTGTTTAACCCCAATTAAAAACTGTTTTAGTAAAATAACTCATGTTTGTGTCAATTTAATTTTAACATTAAATAAATATATATTAATGTCATTTTCCAACTAAAGTGGCTCCATGGGGTCCCCAAGTTGACCCATGGGTTGTCTTGGTTGGCCATGACTCATCAAATAGGAGTAGGACAAGTTTCATGCTCATCTCATATTATTAAAACATTATTTGTACCTTAAACTACACTAATTACCTCTAATCGCGATTAAGAACTTAAAAGTTACTATTCACCAAAAAAATTATTTTGATCTCATTGAACCACATTTTACTTCTTAATGACAACCATGTATGTCGGATCTTTGAAAATCAAATCACAGAAGTGGTAATATTTCATTTAAATGAAAAATCAGTTATTTAACTACCACTTAGTGGTTTCACTATTCATCAAAAATTGAAGTTTTTCAGAACAAGGCCAAAATTTCACCCTAAGCTATAATTGATATTCCGAATTCAAAAATGATGTCTATTTTAAAAAATTCCAAACATATAAGTTGAATTAATTAATTTTATAATTAATTCCCGATGTTACAACAAATAGCGTGTTTTTAAGAAACAATTTATATCAAAGGATTGGCAATTGTTTATGTCCAATTTCAATGTTAAATTAATTCTAATGACCAACATTGGATAAAATGGTAAAAATATATTCTAATTATACTTTAAAACCACTAAATAGTATAATTTATTACTATAAATTATTTTGATTAAAAAAGTTGTTTTTAAGTATTTTTCACTATTCATAAAAAATTGGAAGTTCTCAGAAAATTACAAAAAATTCAACTTTGGATAATTTCGATATTACGAATACAAAAATAAAGTCCATTTTGAAATATAAAATTTCTATAATTTTAAAAAGTGGTTATTACTATTCATAACGGCTACTTTGATTAGTCGCGGTGTTTTAGAACTCGAACTTGCGTACAATGCAAGCTATTGCATTATTAAAAGAGAGGCATATCGTGGAAGCTCGGGGTGTTACATTCTCCCCTCCTTCAATAAATTGCGTCCTCGCAATTTGATATTTTTCTTTGAAAATAAAAGGTTGAAAATAGAAAATACCTTTGTGGAAAACCCACATCGGAAATAAGGTTAATAAAATTTAGCCTTAATAAGAGGGAAAGGGAAATGAAAAAGTCACCACCCAATTATGATCTTGATTAGGAGAACATTGGTGGCAATTAGAGACATATAATTATAGGAAAAACGTAAATATTCGTAGGGAGTGATTGAGGTCATCAATCAAAATCAACTGTCAAATTGAGGGCCTCAAAGCCTTCAATCTATGTTGATTTAAAATATCATCAGTTCAACAAGACATAAGGTATTAGGATAACGCATTTTTTTGTTTTAATATCCCTTTAATAAAGTTTAAGAATTAATTTATTCATTGAATAACAGATAGGTATATATATATTTATGCCTGACAATTAGAGTTTCAACCTTCAACTCACCTTTCACTCAAAAAGATAATAGAACCCAAAAATATTATACTTTTCCTAATTGTATAAGGTTCCAAATGTTAACACATACAATTTAGATTAGTAAAATTATTTTCTAATAACCAGGGACTTCCTGTAGGCTAGTGGTAGGAAATAAAGGCCTGTCGCACTACGGTTGTGGGTTCGATTCCTACAGCTTTGTCTGACGCGATGGGTTATGCCCCACCCTGCAGGTTGTCCTTTTCCTAAAAATATAGTACTATACTATTCCAAAAATAATCTTCAGAAATGCTTTAACCTTAAACAATACTATCCAAAGATCAACTTAATCCACTCCAACCATTATAGTTATCCAAAATACCTCTGTCCAGACTTTCTCTAAAAGGTCTCTTAATTCCAAAATCAATTGTAACATCAGATTCCCCAAACAAAGAAAAGTTCCTCTTATTGTCACATACTAAAAATATGATTACCTTGATCATATTAAAACCTTACTGAAATCAAAAAGTAATGCAGTAAAATCCACATATATATATATATATCACATTATTCTTATAACCAGAATATAATCCTTGAGTCCAAAAGCACCAATACATTAATTATTCCGCTTCAACTGTAGTTACATCATAAGATTGGCCTTGATCCCTTGGCCTTTTCTGAGGTAAGTTTCCTTGACGCTTAGGACATTCATTTGCATAATGCCCCATTTCCCTACAATTGTAGCATTCAACTTTGGCAGCCTCTTTCTTTCCCATTATCTGTCTCTTGTTCCACCGTTCTCTTCTTCTCTTGCTTTACTTTGTTGTCATAAGACTTAGAGAATTCCTTTTCTGTCTTGATAGCACACGAGACAATATCTTCGTATGATGAGAAGGATTGTGATACTAAAGCTCGACGGAGAAATGGTTTTAACCCATCAAAGAAACGATCAATATTACTCCTTGGGTTACGTATATAATCGGCAACATGCCTCGCTAACCTTGTAAAGTTAGCCTCATACTTTGCGACATTATCATCCTCCTTCTGCCTCAAACTTAGAAATTGCCTTTCCATATCTGCTCGATGATCGCGAGGAAAGTATTTTTCTAAAAACAGATCTTTGAACTCTCTCCATTCCATATTTTATACTTCATCATCTTCCTTCATGTTTTGAATCAGCGACCACCACAGATCGGCATCTCCAGTGAGGCGGTAAACTGCCATGATAACTTTTTCCCTTTCACTGCTCCCCAAAGCCTGAAATATTTTCTCTAGGGAATTTATCCATTGCTCGGCTACTAAAGGATTTGTACTCACATTGAACTTTGGTGGTTGTTTCCTCATGAATCGATCTAACATTGATCCTCCACGTTGCGGATCAGGGTGCTCCATTCGAGTAAGGTTATTATTCATAACCTGAGTGAGTTGTCCCAGTATGGTAATAAGTTGATCAGCACCAGTTGTATCTCTAGATCCACAATAATTATCTTGAGTAGGAGGGCAATCCCTACACGGAGTTCGTGCATTGATACGGTTTCCATTCCTTCCACTAGGCGCCATTTCTAAACAATGGCATAAACTAGGTTAGTTTATGAATTATAATGAATAATTTCAAACTTTTAAAATACTTAATGTAAATTGAACGGTTTATAGATATAATCCATAATCATAAGAATGTTTTCTTTGAGGAAGTATATACTCATAAACCCGACATAATGGTTTGTAAAGAAAATGAGAATTATCCTAAGCAAATCCCCCGGGAGTGTCGTAACCAAGAGTGCAGCAAGGCCCGTTGTCGTGCACCAGTTCCCATTCGAGTCTAGCTCAAAGCGGTGTTTTCGGGTTTTACCCCTAGGTACATCTGTGCCAGAGCCGCCTCTACCTATTCGTATCCAGACAGGGATGTATTGCTCGGAAAACTCACAAAATCTCTACAATACCAAAATTTTTAGGATGTTCTTCTATACCAATCCTCAAAGTTCATCTTAGGTCTACGTGCTCTAATCAGAGTTTGTCTAAATCTAGCTTCCAAGGTTAGTACTAAACTGCCTCTGATACCAACTGTAACGCCCCGACCCCAGCTACCCAGAGTCGGTGCATTACTTCGTAACATTGGCATGATCACAAAAGATCAAGTCACGAAAGACCGATTAGTTTAGTAGCCTTGGAAACACTAGATACATTCGTAAACGTTACATTACATCATAAAGTGAAAAACTACAGTAACAAAGTCTCCATAGTCCACTCTCATATCCTCTTCTGACAATCCCTGTAGGTCATTCATAAAATACTTCTTCACATCCTGGAAAATATTAAAACATTGAAAGAGGTGAGCTCGGATGCTCAGTAAGGTTAACAATATAGCAGAAGCTTTCATAAATAAACATTAACATTTAAGGCAATGTATAACTAAAACAAAAGCCTTTTAAACTTGAACTTCAACATAATATGGCAAAAGTAAAATGAGATAATGCCATTTACTTCTTTACATGGATATTCTACTGGTCGAATAATCACATGCAATATCAATAACCACTTTCATAATGAGGGAATGTATAATGCCGGACATTCTGAAACATTTTGTCAAGGCCTCGGCCAAGACTTCTAAAATGATTAAGGCCTCGGCCAAAACTATAAATGAAATTGGGAAAGGGCCTCGGCCAAATCCACGTCTAGTTGTCTCATGAGACCTACCGATGCATCGAGGAGCTATAGCGGGCTCCACCCGTCACTTATTAAGTCCAATACATTCCTCATATGAATAGGTTTAAACATATCATAAACCATAACATAATCGTATCACGTAAAACATGCATAAAGGAAACATAACATTTCCACATTTTAATCACAAGATATCAATACAATACATTGTTATAATAAAAACGCTTTCAAAACCATTTTCAATACCAAAATAAAAGAAAGTTAAAACTTTGTATTTATTTTTTATTAAAAAAAAGATGGCTTATAGAGGAAGCCGAAACTCAAATAATGGTCACGGCGGCGAAGAAGTAGTTGTTGCCGCATAAGTACAGAAATAACAACAATCCCTTTTTTCCGTTTAGTAAAACGCTTCGTATAAAAATGGTTCCTTTTGAATAAACGTAAAAGTCAAAGGGGTTTATACACCGTATAAAAGAAAGTTGTGTATAAAACCAAATATGCCTCAATGAAAGGGGATTGAGACGGAGTCCTTACAAAGATCATTTTTAAAATAAAACAGATATATTATGTGTATTCACTATAGGTACACATAAAGAATACAAAATAAGACATAATAATATCATGACATAATTTGAAAGTAGGAGATTAACCCAAAGAATGGAAGTTGGGTTAAGAAATTCCCTTACCTTGTGTCCGACTTGACTCAACCGTTCTTTAACCTCCTGAATAATAAACTAGAGTTAATATCTACCTTATTAAGAACCATTTTCAATTTCATTATCCTTTTTATATCACTTATTACAATGTTATGAACATTATGTAATTATTTAAGTTAATAACGGTCGTTTTGTCGATCTTTGGTACTTGAGTCAACAATAAACTTCTTATAATTACAAGTTGTTCATGTGGTAGAATATCCATTTTATCCAGAATTATATTCATGATTTATATGTCATATATATCTTATATATCCAGTATATACATTCATTTATAATATTACGTAACATTTAGAGGTAAGAAATGAAATGCACCGTTCATGGAGACGGTAAGCCGTACGTACGCATGAACGCTACTTTCATTTCAATTTCATATTTAATGGAACTAAATCATAATGATATAAATGTATAATATAATTCCAGTATAATATAGTGTATAATACCATTTACTCCATCCTTTATACATCCCACATATGGCATTAACGATTCAAATCACTTTGAGGGGGCGGTAGTCCGCACTTCCTAAAATGAAGATATCGCGTATACCCATAATGGAAGCCATAAAGGTAAGACACAAATGAAAAATAAAGAAGCATAAGTAAAACATAAACATATTATATATCCTATATAAAAATAGTGACATCATAATGGCCACCTTTTAAGGTGTTAAATGAGTATTGAACAATCATCGTTTCGGGAGGCACAATTTCGTCATCCACGGAAACCGTATGTTCTTTAACCATTAGATGTAGGTGTGTGTAAGTGTAGCTCGAATACTTATTATAACAACATCCTAGTATATTTAGGATACTGGTGTTGTTACAAAAGAAATGAATAAAAAGAGTTTAGGGGGTTGGAGAAGAAAAATAAAACAAAACAACCTTAGAGAAGGCATTACCTCAAAATCGGGTAACTCTTTTTGATTTGAGCCAAAGGTTTCCTTGGGAAGAGTTCTGCCCAAAGTAAGGCTTCTAGGAGTAAGAGGGGGACGTTGGGAGAGTATTTGGGCAGAGGTTGGCCGAGACAAATGGCTTGAAGGTGTGAATAAGGTGGGAGAGGTGGGGGCCTTTTATAAGTGGAGAGGAGGGGCACTTTTGGAAAGATTGAAATGTTACATTATTTCACAATGGTTTTCGGATTCTAAAGGTCTCACACTTATATAATTCGAGGATTAGGTGATAAGGTTATGAAATCTCCTCATCCAATAGGCTTTGGACAAGTGTAAGCTTTGGATTTTATATTATCTTTCCATTTTATTTAAATCGTTAAATAATGAGGTCATCGCTGCATCACAATGATGTCATAAATAATTAAATTTATTTAATGTCTAAAAATTATAAAAAAAAATACTATGATGTAGGAAATCTTTTTATATTTCTAATGAATATTTATAGTCAAAATTTGGACTTGTGTAACTCCAATTAAAAACTGTTTTAGTAAAATAACTCATGTTTGTGTCAATTTAATTTTAACATTAAATAAATATATATTAATGTCATTTTCCAACTAAAGTGGCTCCATGGGGTCCCCAAGTTGACCCATGGGTTGTCTTGGTTGGCCATGACTCATCAAATAGGAGAAGGACAAGTGTCATGCTCATCTCATATTATTAAAACATTATTTGTACCTTAAACTACACTAATTACCTCTAATCGCGATTAAGAACTTAAAAGTTACTATTCACCAAAAAATTATTTTGATCTCATTGAACCACATTTTACTTCTTAATTACAACCATGTATGTCTGAATTTTGAAAATCAAATCACAGAAGTGGAAATATTTCATTTAAATGAAAAATCAGTTATTTAACTACCACTTAGTGGTTTCACTATTCATCAAAAATTGAAGTTTTTTAGAACAAGGCCAAAATTTCACCCTAAGCTATAATTGATATTCCGAATTCAAAAATGATGTCTATTTTAAAAAATTCCAAACATATAAGTTGAATTAATTAATTTTATAATTAATTCCCGATGTTACAACAAATAGCGTGTTTTTAAGAAACAATTTATATCAAAAGATTGGCAATTGTTTATGTCCAATTTCAATGTTAAATTAATTCTAATGACCACCATTGGATAAAATGGTAAAAATATATTCTAATTATACTTTAAAACCACTAAATAGTATAATTTATCACTATAAATTATTTTGATTAAAAAAGTTGTTTTTAAGTATTTTTCACTATTCATAAAAAATTGGAAGTTCTCAGAAAATTACAAAAAATTCAACTTTAGATAATTTCGATATTACGAATACAAAAATGAAGTCCATTTTGAAATATAAAATTTCTATAATTTTAAAAAGTGGTTATTACTATTCATAACGGCTACTTTGATTAGTCGCGGTGTTTTAGAACTCGAACTTGCGTACAATGCAAGCTATTGCATTATTAAAAGAGAGGCATATCGTGGAAGCTCGGGGTGTTACAACATATCTTCTAATACAAGAACAATATTATATTTAGTGAGTGACATTAACCTTACAAATAGTCTGGTTATGCATCCCCTATCACACATCTTCAGATGGGATGCTAGATTGCATATTGGGACTCAAGAAGTGTTTAATAAACTATACTGATTAATTAAATGAACATTACTACCAATTGATACATGACTGAATATTATTCATAGACATTTCAGCTAGTCTAAATCAGGTAGAATAGGATGGTTGAATAAGGGAACCTGGACTTTTATGGGTTATTTACTTTCAGTGTTTTTTTATATATTCGAATTCTTCAAGAACACTATTATTATAATATATTCATTAAATGGATTGAATTTGATCTTTGGGCGGTTTACTATTGGGATTTTATCTCACACCTTTTTTATACTGCCAATAAATACCTAGGTAGACTATATGATTATAGGTATAGATAAAGGAAAATGCTCGGCAATAGTTTTTTGACTGCATCTTTTGACCAGGGGAGCATAGGACATGTATCATCATCTTTTGTTGAAGATATTCCTTTATTATACTATTTATTTATATGTATTACTTCTATTAATCTACTGTTTGATTGATTTTCTTCTTCTACTACTTATCTGTTATTGTATATCCATTATTCTATAATCTAGTGATGAGGGAATAGTCTCCCCACAGACACACTCTAGGCCCTCGTTTCTAGTCAGCAACCTATAGTGTTTGGAAAGATTTGATTGAGTCCATGTGGTTGAATATGCATGTAGAACATTTAAATGGCATCAGAGTCTATGAATTTACATGAAAATTCTCCCACAATTGGTCTTTATCTATCTATCACCTTTTCCAACAATTTATAATTGATCATAATCTAAAATACAAACCATTCCATACATCTTTGAAACAAAATTATTTTGGAATAAATTATCAACTGTTGAATGTAAGGATACTTTTGAGTCTAAAATATATCACACACTAGGTATATCATTTATCAATAGAAACATATCATTAGATTCTTCTATTGTTTTGTTGTTTATATTGGTTTCAAGTTCCTTCTATTTTTCTCTTTATTCCTTCTTGGAATTTCCATTATTTCTAAAAAATTACATCATATAGGAATATAACCCATTTACTTGTCTCAAATATTTCCAATTGAATTCTATAATCCTATATGATTACACCCCCCCCCCTTTAAACACCCTCATTATGCGGATAATGTCAAATAAACTTCTAGAATTTTTCTCAAAATATTCCCACCGAGGATCAAGTGACACTCATTATTTAGCTTCAACTTTTTATTCCCCAAATAAATATTTTTTCTCTTATTGTATCTTCCCAACTATGAAGTAATAAGGTTATTAAAACTAGTGCACATACCGAATCATATAACATAATACCTAATGATGAAAATTGATTCATGATTGTGTTTATTTTGTTGATGTGATCAATAAGAAACATCCCTTAAATCATATTTAGATTTAATAACCATCACATCATGTACACTTTTTTTGACACATATGTCCTCTAATACTTATTTTTGGGAGCATTCATTCACCCATATAAAATATTCTTCTCTCTATTATTGAACACATTTTTTTCATTGTAATGTGAAAAACTCCGAGAATCTAATGATCTAGAAACTACCACTCAATATTCTCCATCTATATTAGTTTTTAACCTGTAATTTTCTAGTAAATAATTTCCAAATAAATGAAATATTAAATTTTTATAATTTAGTAATTCAATTAATATCTATAAATGTGATCATTTTTTATCTTTCCTTCTTCTACAACCATAATCCAAATTGTTAAATATAACCTCAATCTTTCAAACATAGGCTCTATTACTAGTTGTTAGGGAAACATTTGGAGCTCCAAGAACAATTAGTTTTCTAGAATAATAATATTAATAGAAAAACGAAATGAAAAAGAATAAAATCACATTTCATGGATATTTATATGGCTCAGAAATAGTACCTACATCCATATTAAAAATAATTCAATAAATTTTGGGAGAAAGATACAAGAAGAATATCAATTTTAAAGAAACCCTATCATAGAAATGACCTCATAAAGAAACATGGTTCTATAGTAACTTAATATTCTATAATTATAATATATATTGTTGGTATACAATGTTCTAAAATTGATGAAAATTTTAAATGTAGAAACGGTATCATTTCTACTAAATTCCAATCTATTGCAGTACTAAGTCGATTCATAGGAGTCAAAGGCTGTTGTATAATATGATACACTAAAAATTCTAACTAAATATATGCAATGTATTGGAATAAACCATTCTAATTATCACCACATGATATAAGAAACCAATACATCTCATTTTTTTGATAAAAGATAGTATAAAAAATAGGAGGCTTTATCTTTTAATCTTTGTTTTTAAAAAAATCACAAAATAGATTTTGAAAATAAAACTCAAATTATAACCTTCAGTCTATGATTCCATTTTTAAGAAAAATTGAATGTAAGTACCCTGAGAGGTTGGAGGTGAGTCTAGGTGAATTCCAAAAAACAATTTTCTTCTTTGAGTCCCCCTTGAATGTATAGATCGTATTTCATCAATAGATGGAGTTTTTTTATTATTTATTTTTCTAATCACTGATCACACTAAATATAAAATAGTAATAAAGAAATTCAATAGTATTTTTACTTATGGATTTTTCTGGTTTCACCATAAAGGGATAATCAAAGGGGAAAACTCATAGTGTTCCATCAATATACAAGAATTAACTACCATGCATTGTTTGGTGGATATGATAATTTAGATAAAATTCACTCCATTGCAGTGTGTGTTTCCCTTAAAAGGTTTATGGAAAAGTAACTATCAATCTATGGTCCAATTCCACTTCTTTTCCACCAAGAAATAGTTTAATGATAGAAAAAATAGTTTTTATATATGAGGGTATCTTTAATATTATATTGTTTTTAAGGACTCTTTTATATGAGAATAGGTTTTTTATATACCTTTCATCCTCATATTTAAATAGATATTCTATTAACAACCTCTTCATATCACTTCCAATTATTCAAAAAATCTATTGTGAACTCCTCAATGTTAGAATTATGTCTTGTGAATTATAAATCTTGATCATAATGTCTACTTAATTTCAATATCGTATCTTTTTCTTTGATAAAAATTTAAAGTTGTAGAAATGCATTCTTAAAAATTAAAAATAATACAAAAAAATGAATTATATTTTTTGGGATCCTTCTTCAATATCTAGTAATATCAAGATAAATATATATATTCCTTCAATTATATTTTCTTCAAAAGAACCATATATGATCAAGGAAACTATATTGTGAATAAATCTCTAATATTCTTTCTCTCTTGAAACCAAATATGGAAATATGATCACTTCTCTCTATTTTTCCATTACTATTATGAGAATGTTTCATAATAACTATAAATATTTCAACCCTTAATTCAATTATTGGGATTCATTCATTCTTTCATTAATTATATTGTAATATTTCATGTGTCCCGCATGTAAAAATATATAAAAATTATCTAAATAAGTTGATTGTATCTCAAAAAACTAAATCCAAATACCATCCTTTTTAAATTCCATCTAATTTTTAATAATATTCTTTAATTATCATGAAAATAATGTTATTATATGAATTGAAATGTATTATACCTTGACTTCACCCTGATTACATCATGAACTTCCCCTATCCATTGTGATCTCCCTTCAACATCTAGATCCAAAAAATCTACAATAAATATCAATTTAAATTATTTGAGGATCTCAGTGTAATTGTATCAAATATCTTTTAATCTAAAATTATATTTTTTGTGAAATTTTCATCTCGTCACAAATACCTAATTTTTATAAAACAAGGATTTCTATATTTCTTTTATAAATCATATCCTTTATTAAATAACTTGTATTTCATCAACCAATCCTTCATATATCAATACTAATTAATACATGATTCATGTACCAGTTGAGATCATCTAACATTACATTTTATTTCAAATCTTGTGTAGATTTAAAATTTTTAAAATTATTCATACATGAGTTCTGGTATTATCTTTTGATTTATGTGGTAACATCATTCCAACATTTTCATATTAATTTGGTAAATAACATATAGCAATCTAATCGGTTAACCACTTTTGTGGCCACCCATGATTCTCTAGATTTAGTATTACATTGTAGTGACATAATCCTTATATGAAAAATATTGTGGTGTGTTCTATTACAAAATAAAACAACCACTCCAACCATCTCTTAATTTATCCTTACACATAGTTTATTATCTCACATTAGACTGTATTTTTTTATGGTCACTTCTATTGTGATGTGATTTTCTATCTTCACTAATTGAATTCTATTATTTTTAATTATTTTTTATACATTACCATGACTCCTCCCATACCTTATTATATATGAATAAACAATTATATAAACATCATATCAACAAATTTAAATGTATGTCATTATTATAAAAACTAAACAAGTATGGTTCTTATGGATGGTAACCATTTAACTCCTCATAATATTATCTCCACATAAACTTTCTTCTCATATACTCAACCATGATTTAAATTTCAATGAATACAACATCTATTGTTAAAAAAATATTACCTAGAGATGGTCTGGTGGTTATTTCTCGCCTTGGTGATGGAGTGTTTGGTAGGCTCTGGTGGTTTTGGTCTCAGCGTTGGTTCCTGGTTTTGGCTTGGGTATGGCGACGACGGGATTGTTTGGCTTTAGGTGGCATGGCTTCGAATCCGTTGTGGCAGGGCGCTGGCTTCTGGAATCGAGTTCGGTTCTTGTCTGTCTATAAGATTTGGCCATGTTCTAGTAGAGCTCGGCATATGCTCTGAAGTGACTCAGAGAGGGGGAGGTTTGGTTTGGTTTTGGTTTGTTTGCATTGTTTCTTGGCTCTGATGGTAGTGTTTCTTTCAGTGGTGTTTTCATCGGAGGTGTCCCAGTTCTCCCCGCTGGTCCCTTATGCCTTATGTGGTCTAATTTGGAATCCTATGTGGGTTCTTCTGCAGCTTCAATCTGATCTGCACCAGTCTAGAGTAGCGTTTTCAGCTCAGACTTGCTCATTTTCCCACATCAGCGATGCTCTATTTGGATCTTCCAGTCCTAGGTGATGAAGATTTGGCTTCATCTCCTTTGTTTGTTCTCATTTTCGGGTTGATGTGGGTGTGTTGGAAGGGTTCCTTAGGGTTGTGTTTGGGTTCTTCTTGTTTCGATCCCAGCGGTGTTTGTTATGGGAGACTTTGTCTTGGCTATACCCCTTTGTTTCCAATCTCTTTAGGTGTTTGGCTCTCTTAATAATTTTGATGGTTTCATTGTAAGTTGTCTTTGTTTGGTTCAATCCTGAGGTGGGGAGATGTCTAGCTGGACTTGATCCTTGGAATAGTCTCAGAGGAGGATTCAGATCCGGTGGTCCACCTTTGTAGTGCTTTTCGGATTCGGTTGTTTGAGAGGGTATGGCGTCAACCGTCGGATCAGGCCTATGCTTTGACACAGGATACTTGCTTGCTAATTACTCTTGCATCATTGGAGTGCTTCATCTTGTTTTTATGCTCGAGAAGGGCTACTCTGGTTTCCAATTGGTTTGTATCTCTTTTTGTACTTCGGGTTTGATTTTCCCATGTCCATGAAGTCTTTGGGTTTCCACTTTATTCCCATAAAAGGAGGACTTATCAATAATAAAAATTATTTGAAGGCCTTCAGGCCGTTGGAAGGATGTGTACTATAAATCATTATATGGCTATTAAATATATAGAGTTTTCTATGTGAATGATTATGAAATTATTTATGATACAAATAATCAATGGAGATGTTTGTTTATTATGATGTTTAGTATAGTGTAATTCTAGTCTAATGGAAGTCTAGAGGTGGTTGTGGTTATGTAGAATAGGTAAATGTTTATATATATATATATATATTAAAAAGTTTAACCTTAGGTATAATTTTTATCTATTTATTTATCCATTGTTATTTTTTTGTTTCATACACACCACCAACCAAGTCGGCTAATGAGATAAATGACCATATTAGGTTTTGGGTTCTACGTACACCACAAAAATCCAAGATTTGAGTGATATAGATGACTAGATACTCAAATTATCTTGATTTATCTTCATTACATAGTTTTTATATCAGGTGATGGTGATGTGGTTTTGATTAGATGACTAGGTGATGATGGGGTTATGTGGATGTGAGTCGATTTTGTGGTCATATATAGTATGTGGTTGTGGTTATGTGTTTGTCGTTGTGGTTTGTATAATGTGGTTATGTGGATATGGAAGTAACAGAAGAATCAAAATGTATTTTATTGGTACATGAGATCCATTAAATCAGTTGGGAAGTTTGTTCGATTTAGCTCCTTTATATATTTTTATGATTATCATTTTACTATAATATTTTACAGATTTGTTAAGTTAACCATAGTGGGGTTGGACTATATATGACATTGGGGTCACTAAAAAGTTAATTTCACTACATATTACAATATTATTTTGTATAATTTTTTGATATTTTCATGATATTTTTTATAGAGGAACCTACTGGGTATACTTTTATGATCACCCTTATGTTCTATACCATATTATTAACATATTTTTATGAAAAAAATCATATAGTAATATTGGATATTACAGGATCATATTATGGTGATTATTGGAGTTGGAGTGGTTTTAGTAGAAATATTATTTTTTTGTATTTAATTTATTTAATACATTGTATATATTAATATTATTTTATGGGTTTGATTATTTTTTGAGATGGAGTTTATTTTTGATTGGTTTTATCATTCCTAAAATGAATAAGGATAATGTATCTCATATTATTTGATTTCATCCAGTAATATTCGTCAAAAATCTCGGACCTATCTGCGGTGGGTTTTGGGGGTCTCACCTATCTTCACTATGTGAACAAGTAGGGTGATAATGGTTATGGTTCATGAAAAAGTGGTATCTAATTGTTGTTTAAGAGTTAAAATGTATAAGGAAGTTTAGTATAGGTTAGGGTAACACTAGTTTAGTTAGGTAATAGTGTAATTTGATCTTATCATGTCGTGGGGGAAAGAGAGACAGGCTAACAGATGGTAAGGAACTCTATGATCTAACACATGGACCCAAATATTATTGACCATGTTAAAGTGAGATAATAAACCTTGCGAGGTAAATATCTACGTGCGGTAAATACATCAAATTAGCTTTCCCCATTGTTTAAATTATGAAAATATTTGAGGTATTAAAAATTAATTTAACAAAAATGAATAAAATAAATTATATTAATAGGGATTAGGAGTTATTTATTTATGTTATGGAAATGATTTTTGGGTGTCATATCTAAATGGTTTATCTGGGATTGGTATTGTAGGATTCTCTTATTTTTCGTGGGTGATTAATCATATGGTGGGGGATTCATAGAGGAAGTCCTTATGTGAGTTTCATTGTTGATTTCTAAAAATATTTCTATGGACTATCTCTAATTATGAGATAAATAAGTGATTGGTGATTCGTTCTATTTCTTTTGGTATGATTCATGTAAATAAATATAATTAGATTCCTATGATAAATAATGTGTAATGTTTTTTGGATTGATTGTGTTGGGTTATTGTTATTAGTAATTGATATGAGTATAATTATCATGGGATAATATTTATAGTCAATTAAAAATTGAGTTAACATAATCAATTCTAAAGGTGATGAGGTCCTAGGAGTTTCTCACTCTCTTGAGATATGGATTGAGAGTGCAAGAACTTGGATTCTGGTTCATGAATATCCTCTTATATGATCATGATCATATTTTAGATAATTAAGTTAGGGAATAATAAATTGAAAAAGGTTTTACATCTTGTGATCCAGTGTTTGGTCACCCCCTTCACATTTCTAACATATCATGAGCAGTTGAAAAGGGTTGAGATTGAAAAGAAGAAATTGGTCTATATTGGTTCTTCTCGAGAGTAAGTCATCAAAATTTTTTAAGAGTTATACTCTAAATGGATATTCACATTTTTATATGAACTAGGGTACCTGATAGTGGGTAATCATTCACAGTTTTATTCTCATTTTTTGGGAGATAGAAATTTATAATCCTCTACATGGAGATTTAATGGGTTTTCTAAGATTTTACAGGTTGATGTCATTGAAAATTCTAGTTTCCTAAACTTCTCAGGGGTTATGATAGTATATTTGGATATATTTATTTATATCCTTCATAATAGTTACTTCTAATTCCTTATAAATAATAGTGTGGTCATTAGGATTTTATATAACATAATGTATATAAATATGATAGATTTTACACCTATGATATTCCATGACCACAAAAACCATGGGATAATCATGAGTGTAAAGGTGGTTGTTATCATGGAAAGTGGCACAATAGAGAAGGGAATAGCAATTTTTTATTGGGATTTCATTCAAAAAATTATGATATTTATTTGAATTTTCATAGAAAATTTGGAATCCTCATTCGACAAGAGTGTTCTACTTATTGCACCTAAAACCATATGATTTTACCCATGGATTGGATTGGATATGTTATTTGTGGGGTGCTATTTAATATTCATTAAGGGTAGTTTTTTATTTATATTTAAAATTCCATGGTGTGGATTTCATTTTGAGAAGGATCGTAAAATGGATATTAGATTTTTGGATCCTATTTTATCATATATAGAAGGTTTTATATTGATTTTGATGGAATATTTGGAAACAGATTTCTCAAGAGTTTTGGAGGAGTTCATGATTTTCCCTTTTAAATAACATAAATAAATATTACATAATTTTAGATAAATATTCAATACATTTAAAAATAACTTATTCCATATAACCATATATTTTTAGTTTATTTGAATACTATATATATATTCATCTTATTTCAAGAATGATCTACAATATCTTCTACAAATTTCTTCTATCATAGTCCCTTATTATAAATTTCTTACATAATACCTTTCTTCATAACATGAGGAAAACTAAAATATAAGGGTGAGCTCAAATTTTCAATAGGGGTAAATGTGGAAGATATCACTAAATGATCATACGCAAATGTAATATAAGTATAACAAAAAAATATCATAATAATAAATTGGGTTGTTCATATCCAAACATTCATAGATCATAAATCATAGGTTCTGGAAAAAAATATTTAACCTTACAAAATATATTAGCCATAAGAGTGAGAAGTCATCATTAATTAATCATGATTCATGAGAAAATATCATTAGTAGAATAATAATTTATATGAATTTTGGCATAATCATAATCATATAAAATCATATCATTAGTAAATTCTCAATGTCAAGATCATACTCACAAAGTGGAAGAAGTACAATAATGGATTAGGTTCACTCCCTAGCCTCTTATCATCTCTGTAATGGGATCACTCCCCTCCCAATATCATATTACCTCATTATATATCAATCATTTCCAAATTTATTAGAGGTATTAAACATACAAACCTATCATATAATGATATCCATACATATGTGTTCTATAATATTATAAAAACAACCATCATTCCATCATAGCATGACCTATTAAAAAAACATATTTTATAAACGTTCCACAATCATGTAAAAATAATCAATATCAAGAAATAAATCTGATAGAATCATTATATAATAACCACATTTAAGCATAAGAAACTCCAAAGGATTTCAATGTAGATGAAAAATACCATTAAAATAATATTTGACCATTTCTCTGAAAATATGTGAAAATATCATTTTCCCTCACAATCTTTAAAATACAAAATTTATTGAATATTGAGGAAAATTTCTTCTTAAGAAATAAAATTTGAAAATCATAAAGTGATATATAAATAAAATAATATTCATTATGATAGTAAATTATATTTATGTGGTAAATGTTAAAACAAATCTTATTTTCACAGTTTTGTTAATAAGTCCTAAAGTACCTATTTTCGAAAATGAATATAATGTTACATCTAAAACACGAAAAATAGTGTAAAATATGGTTTAAAATTAATTAAAATTATTATTTGAATATTGTAGTGAATATTTTTAAAAAAATTTAAAGAACATGTATAGGGAAGAAAAAAACAATCGACAGAAGAGGAAATAAATTAGGCTTTTCTTAAAAAAATCCCCTTTTGTTTTAATAAAAAAAAGAGATTAAAATAGTATTAATACATAAAAATTTTATAAATATCTATAGTATAATAAAATAAATTTTATTTTATTTATAAATATCATATAATATCCTTTAATGGAAATTTGATAGGGAGAATCCTAAAAATAAATGAGATTGTAATGTAAACTCTTAGTACAGGTCTGTTTATATTCATACACATTCATAAGCCCCTTCATAATAAATTTATATTTATTATAAATAAATATAAAAACTATATCAATAATCTTCATACAATATTTCATTCACTTATAATTTCTATTTACCCATTAATTAATAATTATTCATTAAAATCAACAATCAGGTGAAAACTGGTCTGTTTTCCATGCGTGTTTTTGTTTGAAAATTTCTTCCCATGGACCTTGGACATATTTTTGTAATATAAACAATATTAATAATTTTATAAGTATCATATAAATTCATTATATAACATTTTATTTCCATTCATATAATGTGGGTATGAAAAATGAAATACATCACTTCATGAAGACAGAACTCTGTATGTATGCACGAAAAATTTACTCATTTTTAAAAAATTAAAAGAAATAAAGATATAATAATAATAATAATAATAATAATAATAATAATAATATATTTAAATAATAATAATATCATGAATGTAATATATATTCGTTTAAACCATCCACTTGACCATCCGTGTATGGAGAACAAGAAAAAAATCACATTGTTTCGTTCTAGGGTAGTCCACACGTACAGACGAATGCCATTATCATTTCTCATAGGAAAGAAATTTGGTAGAAAATAGTTGTATCATTAACATAAAAACAATTAATTTTATTAAATATATTTACTTAATAATGTTAACATGGTTATTGTTGGACAAAAATCCCTTAAGGTAACATTGCAGTATTTTTGGGTTGATTGTGTTTGTTGAAAAAGCAGTTTTCCATGGAGAATTGTCGAGTTCCCGAGAATTTGTTGACACTCATTGTTGACAAAGAATGATGAAAAAGGAAAGGACGATCTGGAGGCAGTACAAAAGATTCGTACAAGGTGGCACTATGTCCCATTGTTTGCCAAATTTTTGGGGGTCCAAAATTTGGAGTTTGGTGAGCATCACGAAAAGTGGATATCCTTGAAGATCATATTTTTATATGGAAAGGGCATGAATTTCACGAAGAGAGGATGCATGGATTGGATTTCGTGAAGACCAGAAAAATGGAGGTGGTGATGCTTCGCGATTACGTTAAAGCTTTGCGAACGAAAGAGTTGAAGCGCATTGCAGCGATGAAGGGATTCACGAGGGAGCTTCGCGGCAAAGGCGTGAAGGAATGTTGACGGTAATGCTTTGCGATTACGACGAGCTCTGCGATTTGAAAATTGCCAAGGTGCTTCGCGATTTGGACAGAATTCCGGCGGAAACTTCGGAGCTTCGTGATTTGAGATGATGTGGCGTTGACTTTGCATGGAAGGGTTGAGGGTCGGTGGAATCGCCTATAAATAGAGGTTGACCCCTTCGAGATAAGAAGAGAGAATTTTTAGAGAAAATCTTTAGCTCTCGGTTCGCAGAGGTAGTTCGTGAAGGCAGTGTACTTCGCGAAAGGGGAGCTTCACGGCGGCTATTCTAGCTCCACAAAAGGCGTGTGCCCCACATTGGCTCCGTGAGCTTCGCGTAGAGGAAGGAGCTCCGCGACGGTCTAAGCATTGCGAAGGTCTATTCATCGTGAGAGTGCTTCACGATAGAGCTTTGCGAAAAGGCAGGAGCTTCGCGAAGGCTTGTTTGAGCTTCGTGAAATTGGGAGACTCGCGAAGTAGGGTGCTTTGCGAAGGTGTTTCCAAAGTGAATTGTCCAGTGGTTAAGAGGCAAAGTGTTATTCATCAGTGGATGAAAGTTGGACTATAGCAGAGCATCCATCAACAGTTGAGGATGCATTTATTCATGCAAGTGAAGATATCTACAGGTCTATAAACTGTGAGTGGATTTCCTTCCAGAGCAGTGAGCTTAGGAAGAGAAAGAAGGTGATCCTCTCCACCAGCAGTGAGCCAGAGAGAGAGAAACAGGGAGTGACCCTTGGGAAAGCAGTGAGCTGACCCTAAACATTGTAAGGGCAGTGAGCCTGGGCATAGAAGTGATCTAGCCCAAACCATTGTATCCATAGCTAGTGAAGTATAGTGGAATTTGGTATGACCGGAAACCTGTCGGCGTATGCTCCTTGGACGTAGCCCTTAGCGGTGAACCAAGTAAAATTGTTGTGTCATGTGCTTTCTTTACATTCTATTTATATTGTGCAATAGGAAATGAGAGAAGAGTGTTTTTCTTAACAGTGAAACAAGATCATAATGGGCTTTATTTTTAAATTAGTCATACCCTGATTCACCCCCCCTCTCAGGGTTTTCAGCCTTGTGGACCTAATAATTGGTATTAGAGGGAGAGGTTGATATTAGATCTTCTCTCAATGGAGGCCACTAATCATAGAGGGATTCCGATCTTCGATGGATGTAATTTTTAGATATGGAAGAATCGAATGCAACACTATTTCTGATCTTTGGGAATGGATGTGTTTTCAGCAGCTATGCATGGTATCACAGCTGATATTACTAGTGGTGCATTATCAGAAGCTGAGCATAAAGAGTTGGATGCTGATTCCAAAGAAATCAATGCCTTAGGAGGATCCCCTTAAAATCCCATATATACAAAGGTGATTTCATGAAAAACGTCACATGCCATGTGGGAAAATCTTTTGAATATTTATGAAGGGGATACAAAAGTCATAGAGGCAAAGCTGCAAGTGTTGTGGAACAAGTATGAAGATCTGAGAATGAACCCAAATGAGTCTTTTGATGCATTCTTTGACACGGTAAATGATGTGGTAGAAGACATGCGGGGTCTTGGAGAATTTATCGAAGATATAAAAATTGTGAAGCGCATATTGAGAAAACTTTCACCTCGGTTCAATCCGAAAGTTTCTGTTTTGGAAGATAAAGACCCAAAAGAACTGACATTGGATAACCTGCATAGCACTCTTGTTGCATATGAAATGAGAAACGATGATAACGATACTGTGGAAAAGGGGAAATCCAAAGAGGTGGCATTCAAGGCCATGAAGAAACTCACCATTGAAGATTCTAATGATGAAGAAGAGACAGATTAGGTGATGTCATTCCTTTCTTCAAATCTGCAAATAGGAAGAGGAATGTTTAAAGGTAAACTTCCACTAGCATGCTTTCTATGTGGAAAGGTTGGTCATCTTGTGGCAAGATGCCCCAAGAAATTTCAAGATAACGATGATGATGATGATGAAGCTGAAATTCCCAAGAAGAAGACTTCAGCGTTTGTGAAAGGGAAGAGGCAATTTAAGAGAAATTTATTCAAGAAAAAGAATATTCTTTCACAAGAATTTGAAAGATTAGAGGAGTCTGAGGATGAAGAGGTTGAGGAGTTTGAAAAATGTAAAGATCATAGGCAAAATTATATGGTATCGGTCGTCGAAAGTTCTCAGAAAAATGAAGAAGCCAACGCTGAAAAAGAAGATGAAATTGAAGGGAGAGTTGATATGGAAGCCGAATTGGAAGCAGCTCTTGAGGAGATAGATGTTTGGAGAGCCAAAGAGAAGAAATCCAATAAAGTGGTTTGTGATGCCAAACTCTATATGCAACAACAGGATGAAGAAAATTCAGAACTGTTAGAAGAAATTGAAAGACTAAAATCCCCAACACCAAAGAGCTCAGAAAATATTGTTGAGCATAAGCTTAAAATTGAGGAACAAATGAAGTAAATTGATTGTTTGACTAACATAGGAAAGGATCAGGTCAGACGTATCAAAGATCTTGAAGAATAAGTGGTCAGTCTGCGACGAAAAATGAAGGATCAAGAAAAACTCTTGACCCCAAATGTGATATCAGAAAAGCAGGCTATTCAGAAGACAAATAAGATGAAAGAGGAGGCTCGTCGTTCAGCCGGAGTGAAGCAGCAAGAAATCTCAAATACTAAGGTTGATTCAAGGCTTGATAAGAAACTAAAATCGGTGGCAGTTAATGTCAGACCGCAAACACCCATCTCGAAATTGAAGGTTTATTTGGGCACAAAAGAGAATCAGAATATTTAGAGATCCCAAAGGAAAAATCATAGTGCTAAAGTATCCCAAAGGAATGTATCCTATATCAGGTGTTATTGTTACGGGAAAATGGGACATTCACAGTATGTGTGTTCCATGGCCAAGAGATATAGAAGGGAACAGGAACAGAGATGGAAGCCAAATAGAGAACGGTTTTCCAGAACATATTTTGAAGGACACTGTTTTTGGTGTGGAGGATTTGGGCACATGGATGAGTATTTTAATTCGACCATTCAGAGAAATGTGCCAAAGAAGAATCAAAAAGTTCGCAAGCAGCATCTCAATAAACCGACAGGTCAGTTAAAAATGCAGAATAGATTTGCGGATTTGCAAGATGAGGCTGGTCCATCACACTCTGAGAAAGAACAGAAGTCTCAATCCATGCCGAGTGTGAAAGAAAAAGTATGGAACAAGAAGAAGAAAAATGAGAAGGTAGTGGTGGCAGAGATTGCCCTTAAAGCATCAGATCGACCTGGTGTATGGATCCTTGACATTTGTTGCATATCCCACATGACGGGTAATAAGGATCTTGTTACAGGCATCAAATATGACAAAGAAGGAGTTGTCAAATTTGGAAATGATGAAGGCCTGAAGATTGTTGGCCTATGGAAAGCCAAGTTTGCGGCAAAGAGATGAGAAGTGCTGATGTCTTGGTAGTAGAGATTCTTAGTCATAACTTACTCAGTTTCAGTCAACTATGTGACTCTGGGCACTCTATCCGATTTTTTAAGAAGATGTTTGTTGTGAAAGGAAAAGATGGAGTAGTTGTTCTTTAGGGAAAAAGGTCAAAGGGAAATCTCTACCTTGTAGGTGGGGAAGAAGATACATGTCTTTTATCCAGAGAGGAAGAAAACCAGCTATGGCATAAGCGACTTGGTCATCTATGTCAAACATCTATGGAGGATCTCGTAAAGTGTGATACTGCTAGAGACCTTCCCAAACTATCATGTGATCGCACTCATACGTGCGATGCTTTCCAACAAGGGAAGATCATTAGAATGACATACAGGCCAAAGGAACAGAAATCAACTAGAGTGCTCGAACTGGTTCATGCTGATGTATGTGGACCTATCTCACCACGAGCTATAAATGGGAAAAGGTACTATGTTATTTTCATTGATGATTATAGCAGAATGTCCTGGGTATTTGTCATTACCCATAAGACAAAGGTGTTTAGTTGCATAAAACAGTACAGGAGGGAATCAGAAAGGATGCTTGGTCAGAAAATTTTGAAGTTCCAAACAGACAATGGTACAGAATTCGCAAACAGTCAAGTGGAAGAGTATCTCCAGAAACACGGGATAAGGCATAAAGTTTCATCATTAAGAAATCCCCAACAGAATGGTGTAGTTGAAAGGAGAAATTGGATCATCCACAACATGACCAGAATGATGCTTATTGACAAAGACCTACCAGAGAAATTTTGGAAGGAAGCAGTGTTGACATTGTTCTATGTTTCAAACAGGTCTATGTTGTGTCCGAAGAAAGGGAAGACTCCGTATTAACTGTGGTACGGAAAGAATCCAACATTGAAATACTTTCGAATATTTGGAAGTATGTGTTTCATTCTCAACAAAGAAAATCATAGGAAGTTTGAGGCACGAGGAGATGAGGGGATATTCCTTGGCTACTCAAGTAAAAGCAAAGTGTACAAATGCTTCAAAAAAAGGCTGGGAAAAATTTTTGAGAGCAATGATGTCACTATAGTTGAAAATGAACAGAATACTCAACGACCCAGTAAACAGCTCCTGGATGAAAGTGATGATGAGGTAAGCAACACAGTGGGAGCAGAAGTGGCAGAGGCTGACTCAGAAGAAGATACTGATGATGAATAAGAAAGTTTCAAGCCTTTGTCTGCAAGGAAGCCAAAGAGTCGAGCTGAAATTGATAGGCAGAATATCATTGGTGATCAGATAGCTCCAGTTCAGACTCGAAGAATGAATTCATTACATAAAACAACGTTTTTATCTCAGGTGGAGCCAAAAAAAAATTCTGATGCAGCTGAAGATGAAAACTGGGTTCAGGCTATGAATGAAGAGCTTGATCAAATCAAGAAGAACTAGACATGGGAGATTGTTTCGAGGCCAGCAGACAAGAATTTCATCGGGACTAAATGGTTCTATCGCAAAAAGATGAATGAAGATGGAACTGTGATTCGAAACAAAGCACGACTAGTGTGCAAGGGATACTCCCAGATAGAGGGAATAGATGTAGATGAGTCATTTTCACCAGTTGCAAGGATGGAGACAATCAGATTATTTTTTTCCATAGCAGTGAAAAGAATGTTCAAAGTGTTCTAGATGGATGTAAAATCCACATTCTTGAATGGTGTTCTGGAAGAGGAAGTTTATATTGAGCATCCAGATGGTTTTCTCATTCATGAGGATGAGAACAAAGTTTGCAGGCTGAAGAAGGCATTGTATGGGCTGAAACAAGCACCAAGGGCATGGTACTCACGGCTTGATCAGTACTTGAAGAAGCATGGTTTCCAGCGTGGGGGAGTTGATTACAATCTTTATTTCAACAACAATAGTAATCAATGGATGATGATGCTGGTCTATGTCGATGACATAATATTTGGTGGATCAGATGAACCTCAATGCAGACAGTTTTCAGAATTCATGAAAAATGAGTTTCAAATGTCAATGATTGGAGAGAAAACATTTTTCCATTGTCTACAGGTGACACAAGGAAGGAATGGAACATTCATTTCTCAATCCAAATATGCCAAGGAGGTGTTAAGAAGGTTTGGCATGGAAAATTCCAAGGAGATGAAAACTCTGGTTGTTACCCGAATGAAATTATCAAAATATGAGGATGGAAAGGCAGTTAATATCACAGAATATAGGCAAATTATTGGAAGTTTGTTGTACTTGACCGCGACAAGGCCTGATATTGTTTTCGCCACATGCCAAGAAGTGAGATATCAGAGTAATCCCAAGGAAAGTCATATGCTTTCAGTGAAAATAATACTTCGGTATAACCAGGGCACAATGGATTTCGGCTTGACATATACTGATAAATCTCAGACAAAGTTATTGGGATATACTGATGCAGACTAGGCCGGTTCAACGGATGAAAGAAAATTAATGTCAGGTGGTGCATTCTATCTTGGTGGATTGTGTATTTCTTGTCTAAGCAAGAAGAAAGATTGCATTTCGTTGAGCACCATGGAAGCTGAGTATATTGTGGCCACTCAAGCGTGCACACTGTTATTATGGATGAAGCAGCAGCTTGAACATATGAGATTTGAGGTGAAGTCTCCGATCGGAATCCAGTGCGATAACTCAAGTGCTATAAATCCCATCAAAAATCCCATCCATCACTCAAGGACAAAGCACATTGAGATAAAGTATCATTTTATCAAGGAGATGGTTGAGCAGGGAATCGTGAAGTTGGAGTATGTGCCCACAGAGCTACAGGGTATAGACATTCTGATAAAGGCCTTACCCAAGGAAGCATTTGAAAGGCATCGACTGGCTCTGGGAGTTCAGTCGATTTCCCGCACTTAAAATAGTGTGGATGTGGGACCCCCCCCCCCTCTCCCCGAGGTATGATCTGTTTTTCCCTAATGTACTGATGTGTTCTCTACTCTGTTACAGACTGCAAAGGAGTGACCTTTGGGTTCGTTGACAAAGGGGGAGAAAATAGTGTTTGTTCAAGGGGGAGACAGTGTGGAGATTTGTTAAATCATGAATGATGTGGGGAGAAGCTGATCGGTGGAGTAGCCAGATAGGGGTCGTGCAATGAGATAGGGGGGATTTTTAAATATGACGACGCCAGAAGTGATCGATCAAAGCATAGAAATCACGACAGCTGAGGATCGTGATAAAAGCAGAACATTGGTGTTGGAATGGTGTGAAAAGGTGTCCAGCTATCACCAATTGGTATCAGTGTGGTTCAACAATTGGTATCAATTTAAGAATTGGTATCAGGTTGGAATCGACAATTGGTGTTTGACATGAAGTGATTCATTGATGAATTTTTCATACTACTCTTGTTTCTCACTCCGAGCATTGCTCATGTGGGCTTAGAGTATGTGTTAAGTGATTCCTTGAATGCTATCATAATCGCAAGAGGTGAATGGTGGTAGCGGATGGAAGAAGACTCAGTGAGGTATCAAAGTGCAGAAAATCATTCTGAGCAGAGTTATGAAGAGTTGTCAATGAACCCAAAGGGGGAGATTGTTGGACAAAAATACCTCAAGGTAACATTGCAGTATTTTTGGGTTGATTGTGTTTGTTGACAAAGCAGGTTTCCATAGAGAATTGTCGAGTTCCCGAGAATTTTTTGACACTCCTTGTTGACAAAGAACGATGAAAAAGGAATGGACGATCTGGAGGTGGTACAAAAGATCCATACAAGGCGGCGCCGTTTCCCAGTGTTTGCTAAATTTTTGCTGGTCCAAAATTTAGAGTTTGGTGAGCATTGTGAAAAGTAGATATCCTTGAAGATCGTAATTTAATATGGAAAAGTCATGAATTTTGCGAAGAGAGGATGCATGGATTGGATTTCACGAAGACCAGAAAAATGGAGGCGGTGATGTTTCGTGATTACGTCAAAGCTTCGCGAATGACAGAGTTGAAGTGCATCGTGGCGATCAAGGGATTCATGAGGGAGCTTCGCGGTGAAGGCACGAAGGAATGTTGACGGTAATTCTCCACGATTACAACGAGCTCCGCGATCCGAAAATTTCTGAGGTGCTTCGCGATTTGGACAGAATTCCGGCGGAAACTTCAGAGCTTCGCAATTTGAGATGATGTGGCGTTGACTTCGCGCGGAAGGGTCGAGGGTCGGTGGAATCGCCTAGAAAAAGAGGTCGACCCCCTTGAGAGAAGAAGGGAGAATTTTCAGAGAAAATCCTTAGCTCTCGGTTCGCAGAGGTAGTTCACAAAGGCAGTGTGCTTCGCGAATATGGAGCTTCACGGCGGCTATTCTAGCTCCGCGAAAGGCGTGTGCCCCGCGTTGGCTCAGTGAGCTTCACGTAGAGGCAGGAGCTCTACGACGGACTAAGCATTTCGAAGGTCTGTGCATCACGAGAGTGCTTCGCAATAGAGCTTCACGAAAAGGCAGGAGCTTCGTGAAGGCTTATTTGAGCTTCGCGAAATTGGGAGCCTCGCAAAGTAGGGTGCTTTGCGAAGGTGTTTCCTAATTGAATTTCCCAGTGGTTAAGAGGCAAAGTGGTATTTATCAGTAGATGAAAGTTGGACTATAGAAGAGAATCCATCAACAGTTGAGGATGCATTTATTCATGCAAGTGAAGAGACCTATAGGTCTATAAACTGTGAGTGGATTTCCTTCCAGAGTAGTGAGCTTAGGAAGAGAAAGAAGGTGATCCTATCCACCGGCAGTGAGCTAGAGAGAGAGAAATAGGGAGTGGCCCTTGGGAAAGCAGTGATATGACCCTAAACATTGTGAGGGAAGTGAGCCTGGGCATAGAAGTGATCTAGCCCGAACCATTGTATCCACTGCTAGTGAAGTATAGTGGAATTTGGTACGACTGGAAACCTGTCGGTGTATGCTCCTTGGACGTAGCCCTTAGCGGTGAACCAAGTAAAATTGTTGTGTCCAGTGCTTTCTTTACTTTCTGTTTATATTGTGAAACAGGAAAAGAGAGAAGAGTGTTTTTCTTAACAGTGAAACAAGATCAGAACATGCTTTAATTTTAAATTAGTCATACCCTGATTCACCCCCCCTCACAGGGTTTTCATCCTTTTGGACCTAACAGTTATAAAATATTTGTACAAGTTTAAGAAAGAAAGAAAAAAAATTATGGTAAATACAATTACCTATTTTTTTGTAATCCTCCTTTGTCTTACACCTTAAGCCTTAAAAAGATGATATTCTTTAATGGAAATAATCTCTAGGATGTGGGGAGGAAATATATGAATGTTTTTAATTATTATTAGCTGATGTAGATAGTTTTAATGGTGTAAAGGGGTGAGGGGGGAGAGAGCCTCCTTTTATAAGTGATATGGGTGGAAAACATGTAAATACTTAAATAATTTGAATATAATAAAGTCATAAATTATCCAGAATGAAAAAAAAATTAAAATATAATATAATTTACAGTAAAAATGTCTTAAAAATTTTAATATATAAACTTTTATGTGAAATTTTAATCCTTATATTTTACTTTAACTACCTCGTTAACCCTTTTTAACCTTAACCGAGGTAACAAATATTTATTATATTTAATATTAATTATTACCAAAAATGAAAGTGTAATGTAGAGACCCAAGCTTGACGTACATGTACATTTCATTACTTTTGCGGAATACTTAATACATAACGAAAACAGACACCCAAAGACTGTAATAGTTTAGTGTCTTTGGAAACCTGGAACACAATCTTCTAATCATGGTGAAAGATCTTCAACATCTCCCACAAAGATCTTACCCTTTTGTTTTCTTACCTAAAACCTTTCTATAAATCCTAGGGAAAATAAAACATAAAAAGGGTGATCTTAAATGCTCAGTAAGGGTAAGCATGGAGAAAATAAAACAAACCATATACATTGGAACTTAAAAACATGAACGAAATGTTTAAATATCAAAATCTTGAGTTGTGGAATAAATCTTGGCTGTACATAAGGCATAGATCACAAAGAAACATTAATCATGATAAAATGTCATCGTAATAAAACATGTAATTATGGAATCCATTAAGCACATGTTATGATTTCTATAGTAGCCAAGGTATTGCTTCCAAGACCATCATAGTGGACAAAGTCCCTTACTGAACCGGGTTTACTTTCTATTCCAGCCATGTATTACTGAACCGGATTTACTTTCCATTCCATCCATGTCTATATCATGAGATATAAATCATTACCCAATGCATTAGAGGGAGATATAGGTCCCACCATCTCATAATTAAATTATTCTTTCATGTGCCAAAAAATAAACATAAATCATTCATCATATCCCCAAGAATAATATGGGTTTCATAAACATCATCCCATCATAACATAATCCATATAAAATACATGGATATCATTTAATCATAAGGAAAACCAAACCATTAAATAATATATAAATTATACTTGAAACATAATCATACTAAATAATGTCATCTTAGATGGAAAATAATTTGGATAAAACACTTGAAATGAATTCCTGAGGTAAATATCCTTTCTTCTTCAAACTAATTTTCTTTTCACCAAACGCTATGCAAGTTTAAAAGAAAAAGATTTTGTTGAAAATAATAATGAAATATTATAGAGGAAGATTCATGAAAATAATGTGTTATGAAACTTTAAAATTCTGTTCATGTCATATAAGTTAAAAAACATTATTCTCATGCTTTTTCCAGAAAAGTCAAAAAATACCTCATACGGTATAAAAAAGAAAGATTACTTCCATACCATGTGGTAAAAAAAGGGTTAAAATGACTTTATACATACATGGAATAATAGTAAACATTTTATGAAATTATTTTTATAAAACAAGAACATGGATGATAAACATAACCCCAGTAAATACTTACATATAAACAATCTCAAATAAGAACGAGATTGGAATAATTATCCCTTACCCATTAAAATCAGTGGAATCATATATGTTATAAAATAAAGAATATGTAAATATAATATTCTTCATAATAAAAATCTTAAAACATGAATGGTAATCATAAACACCATAAAAAATAAATAGTTCGTGATTAAGGCATATGTCTCACAGAAATAAAAGTGAGACGAAATAATCCCTTACCTTAGGTCCAATTTCTTCTGTATGTGTCTGAAACTCCTTATAGTGGGTTTAAACAAATTATTAACTTATAACAGAACCATAATAATATTTATTATATCATATATGATTCACTTATGACTTTATATTACCCGTTCTTTTGTCAATTCCATGTTAAAGCAGCTTTTTGTGTAAAATTGTTTCACTTATCGTACGTGTTTGGACTTGTTATTTAAGATGTTATTACTGATATATTGATTTAATTAATTCCAGAATGTAAAAAATGATTTATTTATAATATATATTAATCATATAAATATATATTACAGATCAATAAATGGAATTAAATACACCGTTCAAGGAAACGGTAGGTCGTATATACGCATGAATGCTGTTTTCATTTCCTTATTGAATTGAATAGAATTATGTAAATAAAAAATATATGTACATAAATATAGTATCATTATTATTTCATATCTTTCATTATTATTGGTTATATATACTTTATAATCATTCTTGAATGGTTAACATGGAGAATGAATCTCATCGCGTCGTGGAGACGGTATTCCGTACATACGTACGAGCAATGATATCGTTCCCATAATTTGTTGAATGGTATTAGAGTGGATTATATAATATCTCAGAATTAGTATCATGTTATAATAATAATATATAGCTATTATTTAGACCATTATACCCATCCATGTAAGGTGGTGGTGGAAAAATAGATTACACAACAGCGTGGAGATGGTATTCCATACGTACGCACACGCTGTGATTTGGTTTTTCGTAGGATGGATAGAAGGTAAAATAGGGTTGCTTCATATTTATAATAACATATCAGTATATTATTGATACTGATGCTATTAATTTATAATGAAACAACTAAATAGTAGGAAGTAGAATAAGAAATAAACTTGAAAGAATCGGTAGAAGAGATTACCTCTTCCTCAACGCACCTCCTTTAAACTTCCTCTTAAGGGAATAGAGTTTGTCTTTTGAGAAGCCCAGAACCTCAATAATGTTACTAGGGAAGTTGAGAAGAGTAATGGGCAGGGGTGGATGAGATTTAAGGCTTAAATATTTTTAAATAGGAGAGGTATGAGGTTCCCTTTTATAAGAGAAGAGAGGGGCACTTCTGGAGACCTCAAAAATATTAATTATTAATAAAATAAAACCCCACATAAAAACCTCCAAAAATGACTCAATTAGAAGGTTTCATGACATAGGGTTGTAATATAATCAACCAATAAAATTTATACATGTTGGAAATTTATTTTAAACCTTATCAACTTGATTTATCCTTATTTAATCTATTTAATTTTATTTATTTGAATAATTTTCAAATTTTCAAATTATTATAAATAATTAATTATGTGTTTTGAATTGTCCATAATTGGATACTTTATAACATTTTGGAACATATAAATTTTAGTTAATAATTTTTAAATATTTGTCTGATATTTAAACAATTTTATAATATGTTATTTCTATAAAATAACAATAGTGTCAATTTTGACAATATTCATTTCTTTGCATTTATATAAAATCCCCACAAAGAATATATTCAAACCAAAATATTTAATAGATTCCTAATATGAAATATTAATCTGGAAAATTTGTTAAGAACATTAATTAGTTCATATAATATTTATTTAAATATTTTTAAAACCATTTATTTGATTTTTCAATTAACAAAACAATTTTTACATCACAATTGTGTCATCATTAATGATAAATACTTAATCCTTAAAAATTATAAATAAATATTCATGATATAGATAATTTTATTATCTTATTTAAAACTATTTTTATTCTATGTTTTATGAAGTTTGTTACTAAATTAAAATTATTACACTTATAAGATATAAGAGAGTGACATGTTGTCACTTTCTTTGGCTTTAATAATAATTATATCATTTTCATAGTCAAAAGTCCATAAAATGAATCTATTCATACCCTTAGGTGATATGGGTCTACTTTTATTCATCCAATAGAATTTTTTCTGGTGGTACGTTAATTTTATAATCTTATTTGTACCCTTGATTATTCAATTTACCTTTAACTGTAGTAAATAAAATTTACCATAGTTACTATTCATAATGTCTAAAAATAAAAAGTAGCCTATTAGCATAATTTGTACCTACTGATTCCAAATATGGAATCCATTTTCCCAAATTCAAAACACAGAAGTGTAAGTATTTAATTTAAAATCAATCCTACTATTGAGAAAATGGGTTTTAAAGGTTAAAACATTGCAAAACATTGAAATCTTTTTACCTATGAATTCAGTGTAAATTTAATTCTAATGACTAAAATTATATTAAATGGTAAAAATATATTCTATTTATACATTAAAACCATTAAATATTATAATTTAACCATATAAATTATCTCGATGAAGAAGTTGTTTTTAATTAAAATTTAGCGTATTTTTACTATTCATCAAAATATGAAAGTTAACATAAAAATATTAAAAAATTATGCAAAGTTAATTTTTATATTCTTATTGAAATTAATAAGTTTATTTCATAAAATTCAACTTATAAATTTATCAAAAACTAGATTTAAATTTGGTGCGCCATCAAAAGGCGACAAAACTGCATTTTTTTTAAAAATAGTTATTTTACCCGAAAAATTTATTTTGTTCTCATACAATGTTCTATAAAATGTGTAAGATTAATTATATTGTCATAAAAGTAAAATTTTAGTCACTAATATTCATAATGGCTATTTAATAATAATATTATAACTACATATCGTTGTTTAGTGAAACTCAGTATTGCGTACAACATATGCTATTGAGGAAGGTTTCTCTTGCGTGCAACAAAATCCAAAAATAGTGTTTGCGTATAATAAAAGCTAATATGGTGCCGCATATAGTGCAATATAATTTTGGTGTATCGTACAACACAAGACATCAAAGAAATTAAAAATAATATTTCTCATAAAATCTCAGGGTGTTACATTCTACCCCCCTAAAAATGAATTTCACCCTCGAAATTCATCGGGGTTATAAAAGGTTTACTACATGAAAGTTTCTTTCATAGAAACCCACATTTTAAAAAGGAATACTAAAACTTAATTTTAAAACTAAAGTATGAAATATAATGGTTACCCAAAAAAACTCATCATTGGGTTTCTGCAAAGGAGAACATAGGTGAAAATGTGGATATGGTAGAGAAATCTAACCATCTTGTTTGAATGAAGAGTGGTAGAGAAAATGGATATGAAAAAACCAACAATCACAAAGCCATAAATTTATGATGATCTAAGGTACCATCTGATTCATCATATATGAGGTCACTAGGAAAACATTTTTTGGGTTTTCAAGATCATTCCCCTAATGTTGAAGAATTTTTTAATTAAAAGAAATAATTCCTTGATTTAGGTACAATATCATTTTTGTTCTTGCCTTATACAGTTTCCAATTCATCTCTTGAATAAATGAAGTTCAATTTGTCTTCCGTGAAGTGCTAGCAAATCATGCGATATAATGATAGGTCATTACATCTGTCTCAAACATAAGGTTAGAAAATGTTATATACATAAGTTCATCTATGGTGAGATTAATCGTATATGGTTCCAAAAATGGACTTATACTTCATCCATCATACCGCTAAATAAAATAAAACTAGTTTCTACTAACCAGGGACTTTCTGTAGGCCAGTGGTAGGCGATAAAGGCCTGTCGCACTTCGGTTGTGGGTTCGATTATCGCAACCTTGTCCAACGGGATGGGTTGTCGCTCTTCCTACAGGTTGTCCTTTTTCTAAAACTACACTATTATAACATTCCAGAAATAATATCGAAAAAAGGTTCTAGCCTTAAACAACATTATCTTATATCTAACATAATCCATTTCAATATTTAGGCTTATCCAAAATACTTATGTCCAAGATTATAGTATAAATAAAATGATTACTAGATATTTCATCAACCAAGAATGTGAATACAAGCATTTATCCAAGATATATAAAAAGATATAACTTGTTGGTTACATTCCAAACACATGAATACCTTAATCATGTATTCTCTTGAAACATGAATTACCATAGAACCTTAGTGAAAACATGAATTATGTCAAAAGTTAATCATTTACACATACCAAAATCCCATAATTTCTATATACTCAGACCATGATGTCACTTCGTCCTTATATCAGTCATGAACTCATAAATACTATCAAGCATATTATTTTCTCCATATCACTTCATTATGCGCATATCATCTTCTTTAAAAAAATATTTCAATCACTTTTCATGGTAACTAGTACCATATAATTATTAAAAACCACAAAAAACCAATACATATATATTCCAATATTCCAGAATACTATAAATGATATTCCACAACACTATTTTGGAATCCTGTTACATAAACACATAATCATTCCACCACCTTGTTGTCATATTCAACATCACCAATAGTGATCTCATGTGACTTCCCTTTTTCCATTTCCTTAAGAGGTTGTTGATGTTGATCATCATTAACCCTTGGATTAGTGCATTGGTTAGCATAATTCTCCATTTAATAAAACTTCTAGCATTGAAGTGTTCGTGGTGGGTTCTCTATAGTCTTTTCTCCATTCACATCATTAGCTACCTTTTTTCCATTACTTCGGCACTCAGCTGCTCTATGACCTTATTTTCCACACTTAAAATATTTCTAGTCCCTTTAAGACAATCTCCACCATGCTTCTTTCAACACTTTGAGCATAACGAAACATTAGTCTTCTTTACACCATTGTTTTGAGATTTTTCCTTGAACTCCATCTTTTGTTTCTTATCAAAACCATGAGAAGGATATGTAACACCAACTTATATTTCTACCTTGATAGTACAACTCACAATTTTATTATAACTTCTGAAGTCTCTTATAGCTAATACCCTTCGAAGTCTTGGTTTTAAGCCACATAAGAATCGATCAACTTTCCTTTCCGGTTGGATGATAAATCCAGATGCATACCTTGAAAGCCTTGTAAAATTCACCTCGTATATACAAAAAGATTCATCAACCTTTTTATTAAGATCAAAGAACTCCTTTTCCATCTTTGTTTAAAGAATGCGAGGAATGTAATTATTGAAAAACAAATTCTTGAACTCGTCCCATTTCACAGATTCAATTTCATCTTGGGGCCTTGTATTCTTAATTAGAGTCCACCACTGGTCTGCTTCACCTTCTAAATGGTAAACAGCCAGAATGAATTTTTCATGTTCCAAACAGTGAAGTATGGAAAATATATTTTCAATGGTACTGATCCATTGTTCTGTAAAAAGTGGATTAGAGTACCCACTAAAAGAAGGTGAACGTTGCCTCCTAAAGGACTCAATAGAATATTGTTCCTTTCTCTACTCATTTGGATGTCCAGAATGATTCATAGCTTGTGTAAGTATAGAAATAAGATTTCTCACTCCATTTCCCATAACATTTAGTTGTTTAGAAGTACAATCATTCCGTTGTCTAGTGCATTAATCATTAACATGGTTCCTTCGGGTTCCAGCCATTATCTAAAACTCAAAACAAATAGTGTGAGAGGAAAAAATCATACTAGGAAAACAACAAAATCAAAGGGATTACTTTTAATATCTAACATCTTTGGTTTAATCCTAGGTTATTCGTGATTGTTAACATAATTATAGAACTATAACCTATACTTATACTTAACCTTACGAACATCCCTAGACATACCATAGAAATATCTCTAGGGATCTCACTAAAGTTTTAACATCCTAGTTCTCAAAATTTAACTAAAACTTTCCTCTGATACCAAATATAGAGACCCAAGCTTGATGTACATGGAAATTTTATTACTTTTGCGGAATACTTAATACATAACAAAAACAGACACCCAAGGACTGTAATAGTTTAGTCTTCGGAAACTTGGTACACAATCTTCTAATCATGGTGAAAGATCTTCAACATCTACCAAAAAGATCTTTCCCTTTTTTTCTTACCTAAAACCTTTCTTTAAATCCTAGGGAAAAGAAAACATAAAAAGGGTGAGCTCAAATGCTCAGTAAGGGTAAGCTTGGATAAAATAAAACAACCCATATATATTTGAACTTAAAAAATGAATGTAATATTTAAACATCAAAATCTTGAGTTGTGAAATAAATCTTTGTAGTACATAAGGCATAGATCGCAAAGAAACATTAATCATGATAAAATATCATGGGAATAAAACTTGTCATTGTGGCATCCATTAAGAACATGTTATGATTTCCATAGTATCCAAGGCATTGCTTCCAAGAACATCATAGTGGACAAAGTCCATTACTGAACCAGGTTTACTTGCCGTTCCAGCCCTCTATTACTGAACTAGATTTACTTACCATTCAACCATGTCTATTTCTTGAGATATAAATATTTAACCAATTCATTGGAGGGAGATATAGGTCCCACCCATCTCATAATGAAATCATTCTTTTGTGTGCCACAAAATAAACATAAATCATTCATCATAACCCAAAGAATAATATGTGTTTCATAAACATCATCCCATCATAACATAATCCATATAAATAAAATGGATATCATTTCATCATAAGAAAAATAAAACCATGTAAATAATATAGACATTATACTTGAAACACAAACATACTAAATAATTTCATCTTAGATGGAAAATAGTTTTGATAAAACACTTGAAATGAATTCATGATGTAAATAACTTTTCTTCATCAAAATAATTTTCTTTTATCAAAATGCCATGCAATTTTAAAATAAAAGGATTTTGTTGAAAAAAATTTCGAAATCTTGTAGAGGAAGATTCATGAAAATAAGGCGTTATGAAATCGTAAAAATCAGTTCATACCATATAAGTTAAAAAAACATTATTCTCATACTTTTGCAGGAAAATTCAAAAAGTACCTCATATAGTAAACAAAAGAAAGATTCCCCTTGTTTTAAAAAAAGGGTAAAAGTGACTTCAAACATATATGGAAGAAGAGTAAACATTTTATGAAAACATTTTGAGAAAACAAGGGTATGGATGATAAACATAACCCCAGTAAATACTTATGTATAAATAATCTCAGATAAGAACGAGATTGGAATAATTATCCCTTACCCATTATAATCAGTGGAATCATAATTGTCATAAAATAAAGAATATTAAAATTTCATATTATTCATAATATAAATCTTAAATCATTAATGGTAATCATAAACACCATACAAAATAAATAGTTGGTGATTAAGGCATATGTGTCACGGAAATAAAAGTGAGACGAAATAATCCCTTACCTTAGGTCCAATTTATTCCGTATGTGTCTAAAACTCTTGTATAGTGTAATTAAACATATTATTGACTTGTAAAAAAACCCATAATAATATTTATGATATCATATATGATTCACTTATGACTTTATATTACCCATTCATTTTTCAATTCCATGTTAAAGCATCTTTTTGGGTAAAATCATTTCATTTATCGTACGTGTTTGACATGTTGTTCTTGATGTTATTACTTATATCTTAATTTGCTTAATTCTAGAATGTAAAAAATTATTTATATATTATATATATTCATTATATAAATATATATCATAGATCGATAAAAGTAATTAAATACACTGTTCATGGAGACGGTAGGTCGTGCGTACGCATGAACGCTGTTTTCATTTCCTTATTGAACTGATTGGAATTAAGTAAATGAAACATATATGTACATAAATAAAGTATCATTATTATGTCATATCTTTAATTATTATTTATTATATATACATTATAATCACTCTTGAATGGTTAACATGGAGAATGAATTTCATCGCATCGTGGAGACAGTAATCCGTACATACGTATGAGCGATGATATCATTCCCATAATTATTGAATGGTATTAGAGTGGAATATATAATATCTTAGAATTATTATAATTCTATAAAAATAATATATATCAATTATTTACACCATTATACCCATCCAAGTAAGGAGGTGGTGGAAAAACAGATTACACCACAGCGTAGAGACGGTATTCCGTACGTACGCACGCACAATGATTTCATTTTTCGTAGGATGGATAGAAGGTGAAATAGGGTAGTTTCATATTTATAAAAAAATATCAGTATATTAGTGATAATGATGTTATTAATTTATAATTAAACAACTAAATAATAGAAAGTACAAGAAGAAATAAACTTGAATGAATCAGTAGAAGAGATTACCTCTTCCTCGACGCACCTCTATTAAACTACCTCTTAAGGAACTAGAGTTGGTCATTTGAGAAGCATAAAACCTCCATAATGTTACTAGAGAAGTTTAGAAGTGTAATTTCCATTGGTTGGCCGATCTTGAAGGCTCAAATTTGTGTCAAGAGTAGAGGGATGAGGTTCCCTTTTATAAGAGAAGAGAGGGGCACTTTTGGAAACCTCTTAAATATTAATTAATAATAAAATCAAACCCCACTGAAAACCCTAAAAAATGACTCAATTAGAATATGAGATGACATAGGGTTGTAATCTCATCAACCAATAAAATTTATACATGTTGGTAATTTATTTTAAATCTTATCAACTTGATTTATCCTTATTTAATCTATTTAATTTTATTTGTGGTAATTATATTCTAAATTTTAAATTGTTATAAATAATTACATATGTGTTTTTAATTGTCCATAATTGGATACTTTATGAACTTTTAGACCATATAAACTTCAATTTATAATTTTTAAATATTTTTGTGATTTTTAAACAATTTTATAATATATTATTTTTATAAAATAACAATAGTGTCAATTTTTACACTATTCATTTTTTTGCATTTAAATAAAATCCACACAGAGCATATATTCGAACCAAAATATTTAATAGATTCCTAATATGTCATATTCATCAATAAATTTTGTGGAGAACATTAATTAGTTCATATAATATTTATTTTAATGTTTTTAAAACCATTTATTTGATATTTCAATCAATAAAATAATTTCTACATCACTATTCTATCATCATTAATGATAATTATTTAATCCCTAAAACTTATAAATAAATTCTCATGATGTATAGAATTTTATTATCTTTTTTTATACATTTTATATTCGAAGTTTTATGATGTTTATTGCTAAATTAAAATTATTACACTTATAAGATATAAGAGAGTGACATGTTGTCACTTTCTTTGATTTTAATAATAATTATATCATTTTCATGGTCAAAAGTCCATGAAACGAATAAATTCTGACCCTTAAATGATATGGGTCTACTTTTATTCATCCAATAGAATTTTTTCAGGTGGTAGGGTAATTTTATAATCTTATCTTTACCCTTAATTACCTGATTTACCTTTAACTGCAGTAAATAAAATTTACCATAATTTATATTCATAATGTATAAAAATAAAAGGTATCATATTAGAATAATTTGGACCTAATTATTCCAAATATGGAATCCATTTTTCAAAATTCAAAACACAGAAGTGGTAGTATTTAATTTAAAATTAATCCTACAGTTGAAAAAATGATTTTTAAAAGTTAAAACGTTGCAAAAAATTGAAATGTTTTTACCTATAAATTTAGTGTAAAATTAATTCTAATGACTTAAATTATATTAAATGGTAAAAATATATTTTATTTATATTTTAAAAACATTAAATATTATAATTTAAACATATAAATTATCTCTATGAAAAAGTCGTTTTTAATTAAAATTTAGCGTATTTTTACTATTAATCAAAATATGAAAGTTAACAGAAAAATATTTAATAATTATCCAAAGTTAATTTTTATACAATTATTGAAATTAATAAGTTTATTTCATAAAATTTAACTTATAAACGTATCAAAAACTAGATTTAAAGTGGGTGTGCCATCAAAATGCGGCAAAACTGCATTTTTTTGAAAAAAAACTTATTTTACCTGAAAAACTTATTTTGTTCTCATACCATGTTCTATAAAATGTGTAACATGAATTATAATGTCATAAAATTAAAAATTTAGTTACTACTATTAATAATGGATAGTTCATAATAATATTATAACCATATATCGTTGTTTAGTGAAACTTAGTATTGCGTAACACACACGCTATTGGGGAAGATTGCTCTTAGATGAAACACAAGACAAGAATAGTTTTTGCCTATAATACAAGCTAATATGGTGTTGTATTTAGCGCAAGATAATTATGGTGTAGCGTAAAACACAATAATTCAATGAAATTAAAAGGAATATTTCTCATAAAATCTCAAGGTGTTACATGGAATAATTACCAATTTTTGAAATTAGGAATAAAAATATGGAAACCATTTCATTAAATTAAATTCCTAAAATGGGAATAAATTCATTTAGAATAAACACACAAAACGTATTGAAATACATTTTAGACCAATTCATTTTTAAGCATTACACTGTATTTATTCCAATTACTTACTAAGGAAAATCCATTAAATGATTGTTAAATTTTATTATTTAATATAAAATCTAAAAAATTCATTAAAATAATTCGTCTATTGTGTTTAATTTTATTTATTAAGATAAAAACATAATGCATGCATAAAAAATTTCAGAAAAACAACTTACTTTACCTTAAAATTATTGTATTGGGTTTATAAAATTTGAAAACCAATTGATTAATTTAATTAATGATAAAAATAATAATTTTTTTTAAAATTTTAATACTCTATGTTAATTTTTAAATAAAATATAGTTTTTAATAAAAATAAATTCATAAACAAAATAATTAAAATAATTCTTAAAGATCAAGAGTATTTCTTAAATGAATTAAAAATTATTTTAAAAAATTAAATATAATTTAAATAACATATAATGTTCTAAATTTTATAATTTATAATCATTGTTCACATAAGATTAGGGTTGTGTTCTTCATGAGATATAAAACACATTAATTTATTAATTAAAAATATGCTCTAATATATCTGGGAATCAAATTCTACCCCCTTATAAGAATTTTAACCCTTGAAATAGTATCACACTTCTAAAAAAATAAAGATACATTTACCTCTCCACATCATCAGGTTTCCATTATGTATCCTTAATTTTATGTTTTCTCCAATTAACATTGACCAAGTGAGTTTTATTATTCCATAATAATTTATCCCTTTGATACAAAATCTTCCTTGGTTGTTCCTCATATGTGTGATCATTCTCTAGTGGTATGGCATTTGAGTTTAGTACATATGAAGGATATGGAATGTACGTTCTTAAAATATATACATTAAACACCTCAAGAACATGAAATAGGCTTGGATAAATCTCCAAGAGATCAGATAACATCTTGATGTGATCAAGAATCTCATAGAGACAAACATATTTGGGTCTTAGCCTTCCATTAATTCAAAATCTCATAACTTTCTTCCATAGAGATATTCAATGGAATATCTTACAACCAAATATGAATTATAGATCTCACTAATGGTTGTCATTGTAAATTATTTATTGAATTAGAGCATACCTAATGTTTTATTGTATTGATATAAACTTCCCTACCATTTTCTTTTATATATTAGGTTCTAGTAGATTTTGTTCCCCAATTTCATCCCAACATGTGGGAGTTCCACAGTCATTTCCATATATAGATTCATAACTAGAAATCAAAATTATCGAGTGAAAGAGGTTTTTGTAGGAAAATATGACTAGAGGATAGTGTCAATCCCAACTTCTACTAAAATCCACAAAGTAATCACTTAGTATATCTTATAGGGTTTTAATGTTCCCCATATAATTACCCTCTATCAAAGGATGAAATAAAGTGATGAACATCAACTCCTTATTGAAATATTTTTGAATATTTCTCTTGAACAATTATGTAAACCAAAAGTCTCAATCCGATAAGATTAAGAGTGGTACACTATGAAACCATACCACTTTCATAATTTATAACCTAGTGAGTTGATTAAGAGATAAATCTTATCTGATTGGAATTAAATAAACTAATTTAAAATGAAAATTAACTGAAACCCAAATAGCATTAGGCCCTTTAGATTTCTTGAAGAGTCCCATGATGAAATCCATGATTATTTTTTCCAATTTCTACTCAGGTGTGGGTAATGGTTTTACCGTTCCCTTTTATTTATATCTCCCAACCTTAATTTATTGGCATACTATGAAATAATATATATACCATGAAATATTACCCTTTATGTTATCCCATAAATGAATATCCTTAATATCTATGTAAATCCTCATACATCTAATATGAAAAGAGAATGATTAACAATGAGATTCACCTAACATATCCTTCTACAATACTGGTATTGACAATGTACATTATATAGTCCAAAACTATATCATTTGATTACTATAATGATCAAAATTTGGAAAATTTCTTACCATCTTTTATGGATCCACGTCTTCTTTATACACCACATTAATCATAACATGATTTTTTTTTTAAAATTTATATAATAATTATAGTATTTTTATGATTTCTATATGATTTAAATGTCCATATAATGAAAATACATAAGTATTTGATCTCTTTCAGTCGTCACTATGGAAAAACAAGTATGTTATTTTTGACTGAGAGCATCATCCACCTAGCTTGCATTCTTATGGTGGAAGGTATTGAGTATTCATAATATTTATTCATTTCCATTCATCTCATCTAATGTATATTCTACACTTTTTATGTAAATATAGACTTTAATATTTTATAATATATATATATATATAAAACCATTAACCATAATGATAAATCCTTCATATCCTCAAATAAAAAATTACTACTACTTGTTCCAAATCATGAGTCATATACTTTTTCTCATGAAATTTCAATTATCATTAGGAATAATCTACAACCATGTAATTATATGTGAGAAAACTATTTTTCATTTATTTAATGAATTATATTAAATTGAAAACACTTCTCAGCTATAGGATAGTGTGAGCATAGGTTAACTAACTAATCTCCTCTTTACTTCCATGGATTTTATTAAGATTGATATGTGCATTGGAACCTTGATCCATTGTGTGTCAACTAGGTTTTTGGATTTTATATTTATGATATTTTTATAAAAAAGAATAGGTGGTATCTATACAACCAAAGAAAACATCATATTTTATTCAATATGGTTATTATGTTCCATTTATCTATAACAAACATATTTTAAGGATCCATTGATATCGCATCAATTATAATTACATTATTCAATAATGATTCTTTTTTATCTAGATTTCACTTTTATTAAATTTGGAATTTAGATTCACCTTCTTCAAGGTTTTCAACACAATCCTAAAATGGTTATTATGATCATCCATTCTCTTGTAATATATAGTATTATCATCTATAAGGACTACTAAAAGTTGATCATGGTAATCCTTAAATAATCTATTCATTAGATCCATGAAAATAGAAGGATAATTGGTATGTTAAAATGGTAACACTATAAATTTAATGTTTACATACAACATAAAAAATATTTCTTGGATATATCTTCCTTTTTTATCCTCAACTGGTTATATCTAGATCAGAGATTAGTCTTTAAAAAAATTGATCTTCTCTATTTGATAATACAAATCATTAATACAAGTTATGTGATATTATTTATTGATATTAAAGTTGATAATTACTCGATAACCAATGAATAATAAAAAATGGAATATCTTTTTTCTTAATAAAAATAATAGGTGAACCACATGACAATAAAATTGTCTCAATGTAGATTTTATCAAGATTCCCCTAAAGTGTTTTATTTAATTCTTATAACTCAATCTGGTCTATTCTATAATAAGTCTTTTAAATAAGCATAAAATCATGAATGAGTTATATTAAAAATCAAATTCGTGATTTGGGAGAATACTAGGAAACTCATTAGGAAATACAAAAATATATTCCCACATAGTAATCTTATCCCTAATTCTGTGTTTCCCCAAACCATTTGAGAGGGATACCCCTCATGAATATGTAAAAAACCCATAAATTGGAAGTGGTTTCCATTGTAAGTTCATATTAATCCTCACACTGATAGAAAATCATGCGGTAATTTATATTTTTATATGTGGATTAACATCCTTGAAAATTGATATTGGGTCAATATAGAGAGATCCAATCCATTCCTAAAATAATATATAATTACACTATATAAAGAATCATAAGATTCAGAGGAAGCACATTCCAAAAAAAACATCTATTTGTGAGGAGTTATATAATTAAGATGTGATCAGTGTACACTTATAATTTTCCATTGATAATTCAATAACAAATCATTGATGTGGTGTTATAATACATGTAAAAATTATTTAGATATAAAATAGTGGGTAGATATAGAATTAAATAAAATATTTTTAGTCTTATAGCGGATGATAAGTGTACCTTTCACCACTCCATTCTTCTGCCCAACTTCAGAAATTTTCATTGCATGATATTTCTATTTATATCTTGTATTAAGTGGTTGTTGATGCTGATTTTCATTATTAACCCTAATATCCAAACATTACTTGAAATAATTACCATACTCCTCACATTTTTTGAATTTTAGTGTGGGTTGTGTAATAAACTATGATTTATCTCTATTTTTAATTGGAATGAATCATTAAATCACTCTGGAATTAACTTACTCAATTAAATTACATTTAAAACTTGAGAAATTTATAAGTCACTTGGATAAAATTTATCTCATTATTATTTTCACATTTCTAGAATAAAGGAGGATTCCATTTATTTTCTCCATGAGTTTTATTGTTAGAAATTACAAAAATAATAAATCTTTATCTTTGTAAGATCATGCCCTTTTATATAGATTTATCAAGATCATTTTCAATTACATTTTTTCATTTTTTTTTTATGTTCACTATTTGAGGCTTCTATTGGTTCATTTAAGTGAATTTTTTATGTTTTTGGATGGTGTTTGTGTAGTGCACAGTTGGTACACAGTTTAGTAAAATTTTGTGCCCAAGACAGCACACCACGAACCCTTGATATAGTGGGGTGTGCAAGGTTGGTGCATTGTTTTTCAAAAATTGTGCCCAATTTAGAGTACCCATGAACCCCCTCGGGAGAGGTGCATGGTTAAGGTGCATAGTTTGGATAACCATGCGCACCTTCCAAGGAAACCATGCACACATGTTTTATTTCTCTGAATAATTTATTTTAAATTCCTAAACCCTTTGGTTATTATCTCAAAAGTCCATATTTTAGACTAACCCAATTTCCTATTATTTTGGAATCTCCAAAGTGGATTCCAAGTCCCCTCAAACCCCCTTCTTGATCAATCGAAAAACTGATCAAAGCATCAGCTTCTCATTGGTAATTTGTTTCTTCCCATTTGATTATCTTACTTCCCCATCTCTCTTTACTGATGAAGGGGAAAAGTATTCATATTTTGGTGATGGATTTGGATCTAGGTTTTGATAGTTTAGTTCTATTTGATCTAGATAATAGTTTTTTCAAAGATCTTTCGCATCATTTTGATTTCTATCGTTGCACTTCAATTTGGAGATTTCCATTTTGGTGAACATTCATCAACAAACTTGAGGTAAGTGGCCTAATATCCAATTCCCTTAGTATTTGTTATAATTTATTTTATGTATTATTTCAATTTCAATTTCCCCATTGGTAAATTTATTTTTGGAATTAAATTAATTAATCAATTAATGGGAATATGAAATTTGGCAATTAAAGGGATTGTGAAATTGGTTGATTAATGGGAATTTGAAATTGGTTGGTTAATTTGACTGTGAGTTTATTAATAATGGTAATTAAGATATGGTTGAATTAACCATAAATGGTTAATGGTTTCGATTATTAAATGTTGATAAATGGTTTAATGGTGAATTTTTCATATATTCTATGGGATGAAGGTGAAAAATCATGATTGAATTCATAATTGTAAGACTTCACCATGATGAGAATGTTTGATAATTTGGTAAATGAGGTTCAAACTTAGTTTATATATATTGTGATAAATGATATACCAAGTGTGGGAAAGGACTGGTGCTTCAAATAGCAATATGTGACAATGAGTGTGGGTTAGAGACTAATGCTCCAAAAACCCATATAAACCATGCAGTATGGGATTGGGACTAATTCTCCTAATTCCCTGGGTGTGGTAGACATGACATTTTAGGCCCATGATATTAGAAGTGGACTATCATTCCACATATTTGGGATATAAAATTGGAATTAAATGGATAATGGAGGGCAATTTTATAATGAATTATGATTCCCTATGATATATGGTTCAAACTCTAGAATGGGCCGAAGAAGGCATTGATAGTTTGGGTATTATCATAAAAATGAGGATTTTATGTGGTAAAATAAAGAATAATGAAATGTGATACATATTTACTTTGTGTATTCTACATCATTGTTTATACAACTACATACACTGTTATAGATTGAATAATTGTTTAGGCATCATTGGTGGTGGGCTACTGAGTTGTACTTACAGCCTAATCATGTTTCCTGATCAGTACCTGAATAGACTTCTTATTTTTAGTACAGGATAAGGTAAAGAGACATATATTAGATGGATGAGTTGGGATGGATCATGGATGACGTAACCGTGCATGATTTTCAGACCCACATGGGTTTGTCAGTGTATTTATTTTCATATTTTCATTAAACACTTGAAACATACCAAGAATAAAATTTCTAAAACAATGGTTTACGATATTATTTTTTGATTCTATTTTATCACATAATACTAGTCTTCATTTGTCATTGAATTATTATATTTTCGTTTAGTATCTTTTAGAAATTGGTTATTTATTTATTTCTTTATTGATACTTCTCTATTTCAATGATAAAGAGTTTATATTATCCCCATGTTATATATTAGACCCTTGAAACTATTCGGAAGCCTTGGGCGTATAGGGAATTGGTATTGAGGTCATTTGAAAAATTGGGTTGAGGCACCGACATGTGGCACTTAGGAGGGGATGTTATGAAGTTGTATCAAAAGTAATGTTTTCTATTATTTTATATTTTATTGAAATTTGGAAAAAGTAGACATAATATTATGATGATTCGGGCCTTATTTATGAGTTCATGCATAAGAGTGAATAACCCATGTATGGGGTAAAACCAAAGTACCCATTGTTGGAATATTCTTATTAATGTTTACTCTTAAAGATATATATAATTTCACCATGGGTGACATAGTTATTCTATGATGTTATTATCTTATGATATTTTTCACCATGGACCAAAAAAGAATGAGTGTTGTGTATACATGCACAATTTTAGGCACCCATTAATTCTTATGACATGCATCTTTTTAGACACAAATAGAAACTATTGTTTTAGGGTGAGTTGTTTAAATGAATGTTCTTTTATTTTTTGTTTCATTTAAATGAAAATGTGTCTAATATGAAATTCATAATTTTAAATGATGATAAAATTGTAAATTAAATGGATAAAATTGATTTCTAATGAGAATCCTGGGGTTATGAAAATGTATTTCCCTCTGTTAGTCATGACCTAGAAGAGGGATGGTTGAGGGTTGTGATAGCACATTAGTTTTGAGAAAGTTTTGATGTATGGGGTATGACTTTTATTGGTTTATTGTGAATCTATTTCATTATAATGTGTTAAATATGAGTTATGTGTACTAAGACATGTGTTTAGAATTAAAGAGTCATTTATCTATTATAGAATTTATTGGTAGGATGAAAGAGGACATGGCTAGAAATATGCCTATAGTAGTGAAACCTGAGTCTTGGATAGTATTGGGAGAAGGTTCAGGAGAGAATTTATGTGAGAAATTTTCTCTATTTATGTATTTTATGTGAGAATATTGGTAGTAAGTTGTGAAGGCTATTCCTCACGTGAATTGAGAATTCCAGTTGAACCACCCTTTGACATTCCATAGAGAGGTTGGACTTCAGGAAACTGAGTTATGGATTGAGTCTATGCAGATTATATTTGACCACTTAGAGACTCATTTAAAGAAGAGATTCAAGATAGTGGCTTATATGTAACACGGTCAAGCATAGTGTCGGAGGGACTACAAAACATTGTATGGATAGCTAGAAAATATGGTAGGCTGAGTCACTATCACGGACAATTAACTTTACCAACAATATAGTGGTGAGATTATAGAAGGATGGTACATCTATAATGGTTCTGCTGAATCCCAAGATATATGGGTAAAAAATAAGGAGCTAGGTAGAATCAGAGTGATGGATGGGGTATTCTAGCCCATATTAGTCTGGTAGTTTTAGTTCTACTAGCCATTGATATTTTGGAAGTGTGTGTGGTGCTTCTAAGAAAGAGTTACCATATCATCAAAGTAGTTAAATTCATGGGACTAAGACAACATCATAAAGAATAGTGGTAGGATATTTTCAAGTAGTTTATCCAACACTTATGGATAGATAGGTTTGGCCATTAATAGTTAGAGGAATTATTCTTGTATATTCTACAATTTCTAGTGCCTTTTTGATACAAGAGCCTCTATTTTTTTAAAATCTTTCAAACTTATGAATGGTTTGAGTCTAGCGGTGGAATTTTTTAGTGAGATTATGACAATAGAAACAAAATTGGGAGTAAATTCAAGGGACATTTGTTTATCCAATGGGTGTTCTCTTCAGGTTGGGGAGAATCGTTTTCTATGGGATCTTTACATCCTTGGTATTTCAGGGTTTGAATTGATTTTTGGATATTCACTAGTTGGTTTCATACCTAACGCACGCATATTTCTACAAAATGATGGTTCCCATTACCACTATTGAGGGTGAAAATTATGTACATCATAGAGAGCAGAATATCCAAGAAATCTATAAAGGACTAGTAAATCAAAAATTGGGGGAGCTCACTGGACAAGTTTCAAGTATTTTTCTAGATAATAGGGGTGTGAATCACGATTTCCTTCCACCCATAGTGGACCAATTCCATAATATGTTTCCTAAAAAATTAGTAGGATTTCCACCTGGGAGTGATTTGGATTTTATAGTTGAACTAATTACTATTGTTGGTCCAATTTCAATTCCACTTTATAGAATAGAACAATCATAGCTTCAAGAGATTTGGACTCATCAAGAACAGTTGATGGATAAGGAATTTTTTTGTCTGAGTACATCACCATGGGGTTCTACAATATTTGTTTCTAAAAAAATATGATTGGACTTTGTGCTTCTATATTGACTCCAAGAAGTTTAAAAAAATTATAGTGAAGAAATGTTATCCTATACCATGGATTGATGGTATTTTTTAGCAGCTGAGATGAACTTTATTTCTCCAATATCGACTTGGGGTTGGGGTATCGTTAGTTTAGTGTTATAGCTTCTGATACACCACAATATAGTTTCAGAAGTAAGTATGGCCTTTATGAGTTCCCCATGATTCCATCCAGGATAGAAACTTCTCTAGAAGTGTTTATGGCCTTGATGAATTGTATATTCTTCCTATACCATGATCAATTTTTGGTTTTTTGTGGATGAAATCATGGTTTACTTCAATACACATGATGATCATGACCAATATCTTGACATCGTCTTGAGTACATTGAGATAGAATTGCCAATATTCCAAGATGTCTAAGTGTCAATTCTGGATTGACTAGGTACATTTCTTCAATCATATCACTATGAAGGAAGGTGTGTTAGTGTACCAAGATAAACTTTATGTTGTGGTTTCATGGGATCTTCCCAATAATGTTATTTATATAAAATGTTTTATAGGGTTGGAAGGATATTATCATAGATTCATATAAGAATTTTCCTACTTGGAAGCACCACTTTTGTCCTTGACCAATTAGGGGTGATGTTTTAATAGTTTGAGCCATGTGAGAATGATTTCCAGGATTTGAAGAAGTGGTTGACTACTTCACCGGTTTTGATCCTACTTGAGCTGGGTGAGGAATATAACATGTTATGTGATGAATCCATGATATCTCTTGGAGTAGTTTTGATATAGAGAGATTGATTTTTGGTATATGGTTCATGGAAATTAATTCCAAATGAATGGAATTACCCTATGTTTGATCGGAAGTTAGTGCTAGATGTTTATGCTTTGAAGTGTTGGTGGAATTATCCATTTTGTGAAAATATTATTGTATATAACAATAAAAGAATATTAATGTATATATTCATGAAATGATATTTTAATATACAATAGTAGATATTTGTTGAGTATATGTAGTCGTCATATTGTGATCTACAATATATGTCTAGGTAGGGAAATAGTGTTGCTGATTCTTTGAGAAGGAAAACATAGACTCATGTAGTTCAAGAGTCTAGATCTGAGTTGAAGATGATGACTTTGTTGTTTGAGATACATATTGTAGTTTGGGAGTTCAAGGATCATATGACCCTTATATCATTATAAGCGTAATCCACACTTCTTAACTGGATAAGGGAGAGTCAATATTTGGAACTCGAATATTTGGCCTTAAGGGAATGCCTGGAAGTTGGGGAGTCACCTACCAATTGGACTATAGATGAGGATGAGTTCATCTTTTTAAGGAATCATATTATTTAACATATGTGTCTGTGAGAGTATATGATGTTAATGATTTATGCCTCAAAGTGGGTTATGCATCTAGGTTTTACCAAAATTTAATGTGTCCCACGTCGATGGTATTGGTGGACAAGCATGAAAAATGAGATTTAGGGTTTGTGACACAATGCTACACCTATCAACTGGTGAAGGATGAGTATCAACAACATGGTGGTTTACTATAGTCATTTCCCATTATGGATTGGAAGTGGGAAGATGTTTCCATGGATTTCATTGTAGGTCTTCCAAGGATGCCTTAGAATAATGATGTAATATGTGTAATTTCAGACTGACTAATGAAAGTAGAACATTTCTAGATTATTTGGGAGATTTTCATATTTGATAAATTGGGGGACATATACATTTGGGTGATATTAAATTTTTATAAAGTTCTAAAGAATCTAGTTTTAGACCATGACTCATCTTTCGCTTCATGATTCTGGAATGTCTTTTAGAAGGAAATTAGTACATAGGTATTTTGAGTATGGTTTTCCACCCATAGACATATGTACAGTTGGAACACACTATACTAGTGTCGGAGGATATTCAATGAGTGTGCATTATTGATTTTGGTGGATCTTGGGAGAATCACCTCACACTCATTGAGTTCACTTATAAAAATAGATATTAGGTTAATATTCATATGGAACCATATGTGGCTCTTTTTGGTAGTAGTTCATGTAGATCATCTCTATGATAGATGTAGGAAAGTGATTTAGAGTTATTGGGACTGAGTTTCATAGAGGAGACAATGGATAAGGTTCATATGATTCAAAAATATATGGATATGGATCAAAGTATGAATAATTCATATATTGATAGACATCATCGATCCCTTGAGTTTACATTGGGGGGTCCTATATTCTATTCTGTTTCACCTAGGTTGAATCATTGTTGGATTCAAAGGCAAGGAAAGGTGGCACCTAGGTTTGTCGGATCATTTGAGATTGTGGATAGAATAGTATTGGTGAAATACTGATTGGCTCTTCCACTTAGGTATAGTGTTATTCACAACATTTTTCACATATCACATCTTCAACAGTATCACCATGATCCTTTTCATGTGATCAATGTTGATGATTTTTATCTTGAGATCAATAAGTCATTTGAGGATAATCATATTCTTGTTATGGATCTAAGTGAGAAATATTTGTGGGGAATGACCATACCAATAGTTTTAGTATTGTGGATACATGAAAGTGTTCAGGAGGAAACATGGGAGAGATAATAATATATACCGGATGAGTGGATTGATCTATTTTCCTCAAAATCTTAGAGGTGCATCAGAGTATATATTGAGGTTGATATGTTATATGGTGGGGATACTAAAATATCATCAACATTTCTAGAGACATATCAATCTATTTTTTATGTTCTATTTTAAATTTTTTGTTAAAATTTGGTTGAGGATTTTATTCGGTGAATAAAAGAAAATTTTGGATGTTTCTAGAGGGAGTTTGGGTAGTTAACGGTCGACACACAGTATGCCAAAATTGTGCACACATCCCAGAAAACATTCCACCCTTGAGACTAGGGGGTTTAGAGGGTTGACACATGGTTTGTAAAAATTTACCCCCTCATAGGAGTATTCATTAACCCCTTTAGGAGAGGATCATAGTTAAGGTTCATTATTTGGAAAACTGTGTGCCCCTGCTAGGAAATCATGCACATGGGTTTTATTTCTCTGAAAATTTTATATTAAATTCTTGAACCCCCTACCTGTTATCCCTAAATTATCTATTTTATCCTAAAATAGTTTTATATTATTTTTGAATCTCTTAGGTGGATTTCAAATCTCCTAGAACCTCGTTCTTGATGAATTGATGATCCAATTGAAAGATCAGCTTCTTTTTGGTAAGTAGATTCTTCCCTATTTGATTCTCTCTATTCATCCTCTCTCTTTACCAATAAAGTGGGATATGTTTTCCTCTATTATTGAAGAATTAAAATCTTGGTTATGATAATTCTATTTTTTTATCCTTTTCTTAGGTTTTTGTTCTAGACATTCCACACCATTGTGATTTCTATCATTTCACTTCAATTTGGGGGTTTTTGGTTTTGGGGAATATATGTTAATGACTTTGAGGTATGTAGTCTAATTTCCAATTCTCTTAGTCTTGATTATAATGGAATTTATGTATTTTTGAAATTTAAATTTCTCTGTTGTAAAATTTCATTTTGGAATTAATTTTATCAATCATTTAATGGGCGTATGAAATTAGTCAATTAAAGGGATTTGGAAATCGGTTTATTAATGGGATTGTGAAATTGGTTGGTTAATGTGATTATTAATTGATTGATAATGGTAATAAATGAATTTCTAGCTTAAACTTGAATGGTTAATTTTTTATATAATTAGATTTTGATAAAAATTTTATGGTTAATTGTTCATATTATTCCATGCGATTAAAGTGAAGAACCATGATTCAATTTATAATTGTAATGGTACACCATGACAAGAATATTTGATAAAGAGGTTAATAGTGTTCATCCATGGTATATATATTGATATATATGTGATAACGAGTGTGGGATAGATACTGATGATCCAAATATCTATATGTGAAAAAAAGTTTGGGACATGTACTGATTCTCCAAATACCCATATTAACCATGAGGTATGGGATAGGGACTCATTCTCCAAATACCCATGGGTTTCTAAACATGACATTCTAGGACCATGATATTGGCATTGGACAAGCACTTTAAGTATCCGTGATAAGAATTTGTGAAAATGGATAATTTAATCCCATGTTGTAATGAATTTTGATTCCTTATGTTATATGATTCAAACTCCAACATGGTCCAAATAAGGTATTGATGGTTCAGGTGTCATCATGAACCTAAGGAATCTATATGGTTAATTAAGAAATAATGAAATGTGATAACTATTTACTATATGTATTTTACTTAATTCTTTATACAACTTCATATACTATTATAGAGTGGATATTTTCTAAGATATCTTTGGTGGCGGCCTATTGATTTGTACTCACACCCTACTCAAGATTTCTAATATTTACTCAAATACAAATCATGTTTTCATGAAAGATCCATATTTTATATGGTTAATCTGGGATGGATCATGAATGATGAAACCAGACATGATGTCGGGACCCTCTTGGTAGTTCCAGTTTCTTTATTTTTAATTTTTCAACTGAAAATTGACACATATATGGAATGAAATATCTACAATTTTTTTTGGATATTGTTTTCCAATTTTGGTTTATCATGTGATACTGGTCTTTATTGGTTATAGAATTATTCTACTATCATTTATTATATTTTGGAAATTGGTTATTTATTTATTTATTTTTATATTTTTCTACTTTCATAAAGTGGGTATTGTCTATCTATTTTATATATTAGACCCTCACTGATAGTCACTAGCCTCTAGTTTATGGGGTAGTGTGTGTGAGGTCAAGTGACCAACATGATTGGGGCACTGACAAGTGGCACATTGGTTGGGATTCTACATCCATATTATGAGAACCATGAGAATAATGTGTATCTATACTCTTCATTTCTACCATGATATCACAATGAATTATTTCTTTATAGATGCTGATGTAACATATAGGAAACACCTTTAATGTAATTTATTTTAAGCCATTAAAGAACAAATCAATTTTTACTTAAGTGTTAATGATGTAAATTGAAGCATACTTAGAAAGTGTTGTAAAATTTTCCACATCGATGATAATAGATTAAGCATCCTTCTTATTTAGATTAAGGAATTCACTTTCCCTTTTCATTCCATGAGTTTATATAAGGTACTTCTTAAAAACTAACCTATTAAACTCATCATATACTATTGGGTAAATTTCATCATCTTTCCATCTATTTTTAATAAGATCCCACCATTGATCAGCTTCACCTTAAAAATGATAAAAATTTAGTGAAAAAAAAATCATTATATGAGCATTAGAGAATAGAAAATATCTTTTAATTTATGCTGTTCAATTTCTTGGCCACTAGTGGATTAGAGGACCAACTGAAAGAATGTGGGTGTTTCCTCATAAAATACTTAATGGTTTTTAGTCCATCATTTATCATTTTTAACATCATTATGATTAATGTATACAGATAGTTTTATGAGCATTGAAATAATATTTTCCATTCCAACCCTAATGGAATTTGGTTTCTCAAGAAGAAAATCATATCATTTTCTTCAAAATTCATTATTAGTGACAACCAAAAATTCATTGGTATATTAAATTTTATGTTTTATTTATATTTTTATTCATACATGGAGTTCTTGGGTGCTAGGAGTTGAATATAGGAGTTTTGTGAAAGATAGACAATGGTGCACGCTTAACACACGGTTTGTATAACTATGTGAGAGTCCTTTAGTTTTTTATAGTTTTATTTTTCCTAGTTTTACCATTGTTTTTTGAACTATGTAATACCCATGATTAAACATTTAGCCTTATTTTTTGGAAGACAATATCCCAGCTTGTTTGGAAGATAGTTTTCTTAATCATCCAGCCAAATCATGCAGCCTTTCTAGGTCACTTTAAAAGTGTTAATTTACCTTTTTAACCAAGTTATATTTACAGGTTTTGGGTTGATAATTTTCCTCCCACATAAATTTAATCCCTTATACATTTGTTCTATATATTATCCTCTATATGAGTTGTGGTTTTCTCTTAAATAAAGTGGTGTTTGGTCTGAGGCAAGTCTGTTTATCCTTGGGTTATTCTTCATTTCCTCATCTTCTAACTTGTTCCTATAATTTCATGGATATGTCCAATCCTAGTAGGTTTTTTGGATTAATCTACCTATAAATGATCCTTACAATTAAGGGTGAAGAGATTTGGTCTAAATTTTATGTAGGTATCTCTATATAATGGATTTTTACAAAGAGTACCATTAAATGAATAATCCCTTTTAGTATGTCTTGTTCAAATTTCATCAAAAATGATTTATTATTGTTTCTTATTCTATAATTTTTTTTATTCATTAATTGGTTTTGTAATTTGGGTGTTTAAAGGAGTTTTTCCAAAGGTGTGTGTCTTGTATGAACACTGAGCATTTTTTAGAATGGATGAAAGTATTTTTGTGGATTTAAACAGATTAATAAAGTGGTTTTCGAAATTATTTTATATTGGTAATGTAATTTGACAAAATTCCCATTTTTTTATTAAATAGATTACGCTGTAATTTTTTTGATATAGGATAATGTTTTTGATCATGTTGAAATGGAGTATCACATGGGTTATTTGGAGTGTGAGTGAGGGTTTTGTTTAGGGGATAGTGTGAGAATTCAAAGGGAATACCATGAAATATTTCAATTTTATTTATATAATTTTTCATGTGATCTGTAAGGACCTGACCCCAGTTGCCTAGAGTCAGTGCCTTATTTGATTACGTTGGCATATATACAAGGAATAAAAATCTCAAAATGCCGATTAGTTTAGTATTATTGGAAACAAGTTACATACATAAGATTATCATTACAACATGAAGGTAAAAAACACTATTTTATTCCACTAGAAACATCACGTCTCTTAGATTACGCTTGCAAGTCATTCATAAATTACTTCTTCATATCCTGAGAAAATGAAACATAAAAAAGGGGTGAGATCAAAAGCTCAGTAAGAGTAAGAAATACAGTGGAAGATAATATAAACATTAAACATGGTTAATAATTGAAAACACATGCCTTTAATAATAAATATGAACACATTATGGCAGGAAGCTGAAATGAGTAAATAATTCCAAAATGAAACATTAACATGGGTATTCTACTAGTCCAATAACAACATGATCTTTTAATTACTAGCTTCATAATTAGGTAAGTGCATATTCCGGACATTCTGAATCATTTTTTCATGGCCTCGGCCAAGACATCTAGTGATTATGGCCTAGGCCTAAATCCATATCACATTGGGAAAGGCCTCAGCTAATTCCACGTCTATTTGTCTCCTGAGACCTACCGATGCATTGAGAGGCTATAGCAGGCCCCACCGATCACATAATAAGTACAATTCATTCCTCATATGAGCGGGGATAAACATAAATAACAAATACATTCATATTTAAACTATCATATAAAATATAACTATCTTTCCCCAATCATTAAACATAAAACACTAACCATTCTGAATAATATGGTGAATGGTATTAGGATAGATCATCCACAATAGAGTTTATCATAAACCATTAAATCAAATATGTTAGATGACTTTGTAAATGATTAAACCCAATAATACCATAGAATCAACAAGAGTGCTGAATTAGACAAAAACACTCTTATAAAGTCATTAAGCAATTCTTCAGATAAATACTCTATTATTTTGAAAAGAAGAGTTATTTTGGAAGAATCTTTGTATAAAACCAGAAGTCAATTAAGATAGTATTTTCATAATAAAATGAATGATTTTATAAGGGTAATGGTTCCCAAAAACAAATTGTAGAGTTCCCTTGGAAATAGATAAGAATTTGCGAAATTCCCTTGAATCAGGCTTGTAATTTTGGAAACAGTTTTGAAAGTTCCATTTAAAACGTGTAACTATCCATAAAATAAGGAAGGATTATGGTTTTTAAACATATATATGATACTCACACATAAAATATGATGAGTAAATAAGAATTACATCGAGGTAATTAGACAGTGAAAGTATCCCGAATGAAAATGGAAGTTCGGGTGGAAAACCCTTACAACTTTGTAATCAAACGATTCGTATGCCCCAAAAATTAATAATATAAAAATTATAGATTTAATACCATTAAGATAAATATATTCATGATATGTGACATCAATGGTTATTATACATACACCATACTAAAGTATTACTAGTGAATATGGAAAATCTCACGAAAATGGAAGTGAGATGAAGAAACACTTACCTTAACTCCAAATGTGTTCTTCTCTTGTTCTTAAGATCCTAGAATATGAAATTATACTTGTTAATAACTTATTTAAGAACCTATTAGAAATGTATTTAGTTACCATATTTCTGGTTAGTTCATTCATGTCTTTATTGATAAATTATTGTATTGAATTTCGTCGTTCTGGAGTGTTCGTTTCCTTTATTTTCATATTCAGTTCAATTATTTTTAAGTAGTGAAGTTCATGTGGAATGGTTATAAATCTCCAGTATTAAAATTATATATTATTAATAAACATAAATAATTTACAATGTTCATTTCTATCATTTGTTTACATGGAATAAGGATGAATCATTAAATGAAAACCACTTTGATTATTCGGCGGTGTTTGGAATATTATGAACTAGTTTTGTCATATAACATAATTATATGTACATATTCTGGTTCATGAATATTAATTAGGTTATAAAACATATATTATAGTCTGTTTTAACCCTGAATATGGTTTAATTACCAACAATGAAGAAGAAATTGAATAAGGAAACTTTTTCATCCACGAAGTTTTAAATCGGAACCTCATGGACGTCGATTTCGTTTATAAAATAAAAGGGAGGGAGTAAGAATATTTATGATGGTTCTTCCATTAACATGATATAAATCTAGTATATATATGTTACCGGATTTATCATGATCATTTGGATAGAGGAGGATAGGAGAGGATAGAAAAATAAGATAAATTGAAATGAAACCAAATGAAAAAGAAGGGTGTTTTACCACTGGAAATAACCTCCTTGAGAAAATCCTTAAGGGAATTGGTTTTGGTCTTTTGGTAAGACTAAATGCTTCCTGGTCATGGGGAGTGAATAGGTAAGGGTAATTGGGAATAACATTTAGGAGAATAAAGTCTTAGAGGTGTGAAGAGAATTGGTAGTGGTGGGGGGTTTTTATAGTGGAGGAGAGGAGTAAAATTTTGAATATTTAATTCTTTATTTTATTATTTCCCTCAAGACAACCAATAGTATTGTTTCATGTGACCCCTAATAGTAATAATGGCATGTGAGTTCGAGCCAAGTGGTCTTACATCATCCTTGTATCACATGTGATGTAGTAAATCAAGTATTTATCATTTATCGTATTTTATCGTATTTTACTATTCATAAAAAATTCTAGAATTTCAAAAAATCCAAAAAATTCACCCCTACCATTTTTTGACATGAAGAATTCAAAAGTGAAGTCCATTTTTGAAAAATAATTTTCTATATATTATTAATTTAACTTTTAAATAAAAGCATACTTAATTCAAAAATTAATAGTTTTATTTCTAAAACTACTTCTTTATCATAATGAAAAATTAACCAAGATGTTATTATCTTCTAGCCTTAAGAAAATAAAATAATAATAAAATTTACTATTCATTAGGGTCATATTACTATTCATATTACTATTCATAAGGGTATGTTACTATTCACTAAAAATCAAGTTTGTTCTATCAGACTTCAAATGACTTACTGAACACAACTCTAGATGACCATTTTTCGAAATTCAAAACATAGAAGAAGAAAATTTATGTTTAAGGGATAGATTATAAAATTGCATTCTATATTTATTTTCAAAACCTTGGGGTGTTACATTCTCCCCTCCTTAAAAAATTCCATCCTCAAAACTCACAAAATATTGCCTAAAAAGTTTCGGGCGTGTATTTAACATAAACTCTTCAGTCTCCCATGTTGCTTCTTCCATCTTATGGTTCCTCCATAGAACTTTTACCAGTCGAGTTGTTCGATTTCTCAATACTTGTTCTCTAGTATCAAGAATCTTGATAGGATCTTCAGAATAAGATAAATCAGGCTCAAGTTTTACTTTTTCAAAAGTGAGTACATGTGTTGGGTCTGTCTTGTAATTTCATAACATTGACACGTGGAACACATTGTAAACCTTGGAGAGACTTGGCGGCATTGCCAAACGGTAAGTTGCGGCTCCAATTCGATCCAAATTTTCAAAAGGTCCAATGTACCTGGGACTTAAATTTCCCTTCTTACTGAATCGTATAATACCCTTCCATGGAGATAGCTTTAAGAAAATGTGATCACCTTATTGAAACTCTAAATCCTTCCTTCTGTTATCTGCATAGTTCTTTTGCCTACTTTGAGCTATTTTGATATGGTTTTGGATAATCTTAACCTTTTACATTGTTTCTTCAATAGGTTCTGGGCCCACGATCTTTCTTTCACCAACATCATCTCAGCAAGTTGGTGTACGACATCGCCTCCCATATAATGCTTCATAGGGTGCCATTTGTATACTTGAATGGAAGCTATTGTTGTAGGAGAGTTCTACGAGAGGTAAATACTGATCCCATATGCCTTGAAAATCAAGTGAATAAGACCTCAACATGTCTACCAATGTTTGAATAGTCTGTTCTGATTGTCCATCAGTTTGTGGGCGGTAGGCAGTGCTCAAACGAAGATCAGTATCTGGGGCTTCTGAAGAATTTTCTAGAATCTTGATGTAAATCATGGATCACGATCAGAAACAATCGATAGGGGTACTCCATGAAGTCTCACAACTTCATTAATATATAGTCTTGCTAGACATTCAAGTGGTAGATTTTCTCTTATAGCAATAAAATGTACTGACTTGGTAAGACGATCAACAATGACCCGCATTGCATCGTTCCTTCTACGAGTCTTTGGTAGTCCCATGACAAAGTCCATCATGATATTATCCCATTTCCACTCAGGTATGGGAAGGGTTTTCAATACTCCTCCAGCCTGTTTCCTTCCAGCTTTCACTTATTGGCAAACCATACATCTTGACACAAAATCAGCAATCTCCCTCTTCATGTTGTCCCACCAAAAATGTTCCTTCAAATCCCTATACATCTTAGTGCTACCAAGGTGTATAGAGAAATTGGAACTATGAGCATCATCCAAAAATTCTCTTTTTAGATCAGGTATATCGGGAACACAAAGTCTCTTCCCAAATTTCAAAATTTCATCTTCATATACAAATTCACTCAATCTCCCATCATTCACAGCTTTAATATTCTTTTCAAACTCCTCATCATCAGACTGAGAACTTTTTATTCTTTCTAGTAAAGATGGTTTGGAATCCATTTGAAAAAGAATTGATGTTTCACCTTCCATGGTTATTCCCATATCCATCTTTACTAGATCCCTGAAAATAGGATCGCTTTCAACTAAAATCTTGTTAAAACTCCATGATCCTTTCTACTCAAAGCATCTGCCACCTTATATTCCTTCCCCGGGTGGTAGTGTATCATGAAATCATAATCCTTGAGGAGTTCAATCAATCTCCCTTTCCATATGTTGAGTTATTTCTGTGAGAAAATATACTTCAAACTCTTTTGATCAGTATAAATCTCACATTTTTCACCATAGAGATAATGTCTCCATATTTTCAAAGAAAAGATTACAGAAGCTAACTCAAGATCATGAGTAGGATAGTTTTTTCATGAATTTTTAGCTATTTTGATGCATAAGAAATAACCCTATCATTTTTCATAAGGACACAACCAAGTCCTTTCTTTAAAGCATCACTATAAATAACAAACTCATCATTCCCCGATGGTAGAGTCAATATAAGAGCATTGACTAATCTTCCCTTCAGTTCTTCAAAAAATTCATCACAATCTTTTGTCCAAACAAATTTAACCCCTTTACATGTGAGCTTCATTAGTGGGTTAGACAGTCAAGAAAAATTTCGTACGAAATGCCGATAATAACCTACTAAGCCTATAAAACTGCGTACCTTAGTTATGTTTGTTGGCATGGTCCAATCTTGGATTGCCTTTGTCTTTACAGGATCAACTAGGATTCCATCCTTAGAGACAATATGGCCAAGAAAAGAAATCTTCTGAAGCCATAATTCACACTTTCTAAACTTCCCATATAATTCATGTCTTCTAAGAGTCTTCAGGATAATGCGCAAGTTATTTTCATGATCTTCGTAGCTTTTGGAGTATACCAAGATATCATCAATAAATACCACTACAAAATCATCTAGATATTCCTTAAAAACTCTATTCATTAGATCCATGAAGACAGAGGGTGCATTAGTCAATCCAAAAGTCATTACTGTAAACATGTAATGCTCGTACCTGGTTCGAAACGTTGTTTTCGGAATGTCTTCCTTCTTCACACTCAACTGATGATATCTAGATCGAAAGTCAATCTTTGAAAAGTATTGAGCTCCATGAAGTTTGTCAATTAAATCATCAATGCGAGGTAGGGGATACTTGTTCATTATTGTTATAGCATTGATCTCTCTATAGTCGATACATAACCTCATAGATCCATCTTTCTTCTTAACAAAAAAGATAGGGGCTCCCCGTGGAGAGACACTAGGGAGGATAAATCCCTTATTACTCAATTCCTCTAGTTGTTTATTTAGTTCCACTAATTCCACAGTGTCCATTCTATAAGGGTTCTTCAATATGGGCCTTGAACCAGGAATTTAATCAATGGAAAAATCAATTTCTCGTTCTGGAGGATGTCCAGGTAAATCTTCTAGAAACACATCAAAATATTCTCTGAAAATAGGTACATTCTCTATATGAACATTCATTTCCTCACCCACAGTTATTTCATTCTCTTCCTCCCCAATAATTGAATTTAGTTGAGCTATTGGGGGTGGATCTAGATGAGAATCATTTGGTGACGATTCTGCTCTAAAGATAACGTGTTCTTTATCATGATCATCAAAAATCCTAACCTCCTTCTTCTTACAATAAATTTTTGCATCATGATCCAAAAGCCAATCCATACCGAGAATTATATCAAACTCGATCATGGGTATGACGATGAGATCAGCAGATAAAGAACATTTATATGTCTTAATTGGAACTGATTGACAAAACATTGTAGCAATGATACTTCCCTTAAGAGTTTTGACTGACAACTCCCTTGTTAAATCAAATTGGAAATATCTAATTTTCTTAGAAAACTAGGAAGATATGAAACAATGTGATGATCCAAAATCAAATAACGCACTGTCTAAACTTGAGGAAATAATTAAAGTACCTTCCACCACGTCATTAGGAACTTCAACCTCTGCAGTGGTGATTAAATAAGCTTGTCCATGATCCCTTGTCCTTTTTTGTTAGATATTTCCTTAACGTTTGGGACAATCATTAGCATAGTGTCCCATCTACTGACAACTATAGCATTGAACATCATTATATTCCTTATTCCATTTGCAATCTCCAGCAAGAAGGCATTTCTGATCACATTTTTAGCATACTCATTTTCCTTTTAATCATGCACCACGGTGTTTCCTTACAAAATTGTCACTTGGAGGAAATTTATCTCTTCCATTATTCCCTATTTCCTTATTTACTTTCCCACGGTTTTCAGTAGCCCTCTTATTTTCTTGCTTTCACTTAAAGTCATAAGACTTAGAGAATTATTTTTCTATCTTGATGGCACATGAAACTATATCCTCATAGGATGAAAAACTTTGGGAGACCAGTGCTTGCCGGAGTAATGACTTTAGGCCATCAACGAATCGATCTATTTTGCTCTTGGGATTTTGTATGTAGTCTACAGAATTTCATGCTGATATTGTGAAGTTAGCTTTGTACCTTGCAACATTCTCATCTACCTTCTGCCTTAGATTCAAGAATTGCCTCTCCATATCTGCTCATTGCTCACGAGGGAAATATTTTTCTAAGAATATTTCCTTAAAATCCCTCCATTCCATCTCTTCTATCTCTTCCTCATCCTTTGTGTATAGGATTAATGACCACCACTGATCCGCATCACCTGATAGACGATATACTGCCATGACAACCTTCTCTCTTTCATTACATCCCAAAGTGAGAAATATCTTCTCAAGGTAATATTTCCACTGCTCTGTTATAAATGGGTTTGTAGTCTCGTTGAATGATGGAGGTTGTTGTCGCATAAAGCGATCTAGAATAGCTCCTCCACGTGGTGGATCTGGATGCTCCATATGGGTAAGGTTATTATTCACAACCTGAGTAAGTTTTCCCAGTATTGTTATGAGTTGCTCAGCACCAGTCACAGCACCAGATCAAACATCATTGTCTTGTGTTAGAGGAAAATCCCTACAGGGGACACGCGCATTCATGCGATTTCTTTTCCATCCACTAGGTGCCATATATAGATAATGGAATACACTATATTAGGTTATGAATCACAATGTATAATCTTAGCTTAAAAATACTCAAAAAAATTGAGATCCTACACATGGCTATTCCCATATTCACAAAAATGGTTTCTTTGTGGAATATTTACATTAACTCCTTCATAATTGCTTGTAAAAAATGTGAATTATCCTAAGAATATCCCCCAAGAGTGTCGTAACCAAGAGTGCAGCAAGGCCCATTATCGTGCACCAGTTCCCGTTCGTGTCTATCTCAAAGCGGTGTTTTTGGGTTTTACACCTAGATACATCTGTGCCAGAGCCGCCTCTACCAGCTCGTATCCAGACAGGGATGTATTGCTTGAAAGATCCACATAATATATTCTTTAAAAAAATAGCAGGACGTTATTTTATGTATATCCTCAAAGACTAACTTAGTTAATATTCCCTAATTCAATGTTTTCTAAATCTAGTTTCCAAGTATTATACTAAACTTCCTCTGATACAAACTATAAGGACGCAACCCGAGTTTCCCAGAGCTGGTGCCTTATTTGATTACGTTGGCATATATACAAGTAATACGAATCTCGAAAGACCGAGTAGTTTAGTATTATTGAAAACAAGTTACATACATAATTTTATCATTATAACATGAAGGGAAACAAAAACACTATTTTATTCCACTAGAAACATCACATCTCTTAGATTATGCATGCAAGTCATTCATAAATTACTTCTTCATATCCTGAGAAAATGAAACATAAGAAAGGGGTGAACTCAAATGATCAGTAAGAGTAAGCAATACAGTGGAAGATAATATAAACATTAGACATGGTGAATAATTTAAAACAAATTCCTTTAATAATAAATATGAACACATTATGGAAGGAAAATGAACTGAGTAAATAATGCCCTAATGAAACATAACCATGGGTATTCTACTAGTTGGATAACCACATGAACTTTCAATTACTAGATTTTTAATGAGGTAAGTGTATATGTTGGACATTCTGAATGATTTTTCCAGGGCCTCGGCCAAGACATCTAGTGATTAAGGCCTCGGCCAAAATCCATATCACATTGGGAAAGGCCTTGCCCAATTCCACATCGATTTGTCTCATGAGACCTACCGGTGCTTCGAGAGGCTATAGTGGGCCCCACCCATCACATAATAAATTCAATTAATTCCTCATATTAGTGGGGATAAACATAAACAATAAATACATTCATATTGAAACTATCATATTAAATGTAACTATCTTTCCCCAATCATTAAACATAAAACACTAACCATTCGAAATAATATGGTGAATGTTTTTAGGATAGATTATCCATAATAGAGTTATTCATATACAATTAAATCAAATATTGTAGATTAAGTCATAAATGATAAACCCAATAATACCATGGAATCAACAAGAGTGTTTAATTAGACGAAAACACTCTTATAAAATCATTAAGCAATTCTTGAGATAAAGACTCTTTTATTTTGAAAAAATGAGTTATTTTGGAAAAATCTTTGTATAAAACTATAAGTGAATTAAGATATTATTTTCATAATAAAATGAGTGATTTTGTAAGCATAATGGTTCCCAAAAAAATATTATATAGTTCCCTTGAAAATAGATATGAATTTGAGAAATTCCCTTGAATTAGGCTTGTAATTTTAGAAACAGTTTTGAAAGATCCTTTTAAAACGTGTAACTATCCATAAAATAAGGTAGTATTCTGGTTTGTAAACATATATATGATACTCACACAGAAAATATGATGAGTACATAAGAATTACATCTAGGTAATTACACAGTGAAAGTATCCTGAATGAAAATGGAAGTTCGGGTAAAAAAACCCTTAAAAATTTGTAATCAAATGATTCGTATGCCCCAAAAATTAATAATATAAAAATTATAGATTTAATACCATGAATATAAAGATATTCATGATATTTTACATCAATGGTTAGTATAAATACACCATACAAAATTATTACTAGTGAATATGGAAAATCTCACGAAAATGGAAGTGAGATGAAGAAACCCTTACCTTAACTCCAAACTTGTTCCGCTCTTGTACTTAAGATACAGGAATATGAAATTATACTTGTTAATAACTTATTTCATAACCTATTAGAAATTTATTTAGTTACCATAATTCTGGTTAGTTCATTTATGGGTTTATTGATAAGTTATTGTATTGAATTTTGTCGTTCTCGAGTGTTCGTTTCCTTTATTTTCATATTCAATTCACTTGTTTTTAAGTAGTGAAGTTTGTGTGAAATGGTTATAAATATATAGGATTGGAATTATATATTATTAATAAACATAAATAATTTATAATGGTAATTTCTATCATTTGGTTACATGGAATGAGGATGAATCATTAGATGACAACCACTTCGATTATTTGGTAGTGTTTGGAATATTATGAACTAGTTTTGTCATATAACGTAATTATATGTATATATTATGGTTCATGAATATTAATTAGGTTATAAAACATATATTATAGTTTGGTGCAACCATGAATATGGTTTCATGACCATTAATGAAGAAGAAATTGAAGAACGAAACTTCGTCGTCCATGAAGGTTATAAATCGGAACCTCATGGACGTCAATTTTGTTTATAAAATAAAAGGGAGGGAGTAAGAATATTTATGATAGTTATTCCATTAACATGATATAAATCCAGTATATCTTGATTTTACTTGAGTTATCATGATCATTTGGATATAGGAGGAGAGGAGACGATAGAAAAAGAAGATAAATTGAAATGAAACCAAATGAAAAAGAAGGGTGCTTTACCTCTTGAAATAACCTCCTTGAGAAACTCCTCAAGGGAAGGGGTTTTGGTCTTTTTCCAAGACTAAGAGCTTCCTGGCCGTGGTTAGTTACTAGGTAAGGGTAATTGGACAGAACTTTGAGGAGATTAAAGGCTTAAAGGTGTGAAGAGAAGAGGTAGTGGTGGAGGGGTTTTATAGTGGAGGAGAGGAGTAAAATTTTGAAAATTTAATTCGTTATTTTATTATTTCCCTCAAGACACCCAATAGTATTGATTCATGTGACCCCTAATATTAATAATGGAATTATATTTCTAACCAAGTGGGCTTACATCATCCTTGAATCACCTATGATGTAGTAAATCAATTATTTAGCATTTATCGTATTTTATCATATTTTACTATTCATCAAAAATTCTAGAATTTTAGAAAAATCCAAAAATTATTCCCTACCATTTTTCGACATGTAGAATTTAAAAGTGAAGTCCATTTTTGAAAAATAATTTTCTAAATATTATTAATTTAACTTTTAAATAAAATCATACTTAATTCAAAAATTAACAGTTCTAATTCTACAACTACTTCTTTATCACAATGAAAAATTAACCAAGATGTTATTATCTTCTAGCCTTAAGAAAATAAAATAATAAATAAATATACTATTCATTAGGTTCATATTACTATTCATAAGGGTATGTTACTGTTCACTAAAAATCATGTTTTCTATCAGACTCCAAATGACTTGCTGAACACAACTCTTAATGACCGTTTTTTGAAATTCAAAACATAGAAGAGGAAAAGTTATGTTTAAGGGATAGATTATAAAATTGAATTCTATATTTACTCTCAAAACCATGGGGTGTTACATGATCCATCATAGGGAAGACCATACGAGTCACTAAATCAGTTTTAAGGGGTCTTGAGATAATTTGGGTGGGAAAAGTATGTGAGCTTACATGTTTGGCTTGGGGGAGACCATTTGAGCTTCCATCCTTCTTAGCTATCTATAATACTTGTTTCCTCACTCATGATAGTCCTAATGGTTAGATCCCTATGTTAAAATTACATGTTCTAGATTAGTTTACATATTTTACTCATTAGTTATTTCCATTTTGATGTGATTAGATATACATTTTTCATTAATGTGATTACATGTTGTTGATTTTATTCTAACCCTTGATTATGATTTTCTTTTGATATTTAGAATATGACTTGTGGTTATTTTTATATATTGTTTCCATTTGATAATTTTTTTTGGAAAACTAGTTTTATTTGAAGTGGAAAAATCTAATGGATTTTAATGGTATATTTTAAAATGGTATGTTTTCAATGTCGTTTAGTTATGAAATAGTTTTCAGACTAGTTTATTGGTTTTCATGGGTAAAATACTTAATTATATTCATGGGGTTATCCTGCTAGACTTCGTTCCTACTTTAGGTATATGCATATTTTGTTTTTTATGACATAGGAAAGGGAAATGGTAAAATGTTACATGGTGGATCTTTTTTATTACCATTATACAGTGTTTTTGTGGAGGATACATGGTCTCACTCGGATTAGCATACATGTAATGGTTGTTTTTCTTTTTTATACATTGGGATATATGTTGGTACTTTTTTTATTTCACCCTTTTCTTCAGATATTTGGGATTTGACATGAGATTACATGTATATGCCTTGTTATTGAATGTTTATATATGATGTATGTTTTTACTTATGGTATATTTTTGTGTTGTGATGATGCTGATACTTTTGTGGTTAGTGTGGCCATCCCTTTTTGTTGAAGGTTCATGTTGTTCTACCAATGGTTAAATCCTTCCCCAATTATGTTTAGTTATGCCATATGATTATCGCTAGCCCATGGTGATCAAGAATTCACATCAGAACATGTAGTGGGCTAGCTCGGGTGACGAGTTGATTCAACCTTGTTTAGTTCACTAAATTTTCTAAACCATTTCTTATGGTTATATCCATTGACTAAACCTAAAATTGTGTAGTATGTTTCAAGCTATAATAACTGAAGATATACATCATAAAAACCAAAAAATAATTCCTAAGATATCTTAAATTATGACACCTTATTATCAACTTAAAACAGTTTTAGGTAAACTATATATCAATTTTCGTTCTTCATGGGTTTTATTAAGTTTTATCATCATATTATATATAAAGTTGTCTCTTTAAATAACTAATATCCTCTCTAATACTAACTGAGGTGACCCAACCATAACATAAATATATATTTCATTATTCTTGATGAATAATCAATACATTTAACAATAAAAAACTCCCTATAATAATAAATGTTTAGTGTATTTGGGGACTAGATCCATAATATAATTATTTAATTAAATAACTCTGATATCACCCATGAATTTCATCTCTCATAGTAACCTTATTAGTTATTTCCTACAAAATACATTTCTTCCAAACCTGGAGAAAATGGAAATATAAAAAATGGTGTGATTCTATTAACAATAAGGGTAAACATGGGAGATATAAATCAATGGCCATATACAGTAATAAGATATTAATAATAAAGGTATGATATCATCATCATAACATATGAATTTCATACCCAAATTGTCATAGATCATAAATCATGAGTCATGGCCTAAATCAATACCATTTAAAAATACATAAGTTTTAAGACTCAGGAATCGTCATTAATAAATCAAGGCCCATAATAGAAAATAATAATAAGAATGGAATATCATATGAATTATGGAACAATAATAAGAAAATAATATCATTTTTGTAGTATAGGATTAATTCCAATACCATTATCAAATTATAGACAAAGTCCTACAATTGATTTAGTTCACTCCCCAATCTCTTTTCATTCCTTGAATTAGTTCACCCCCAACCCACAAAACTCGTATTTCATATTATATAATGAGATATCAATCATTGACAAATGAATTATATTTTTTTAATAGATCAACATTCCACATAATGATAAATATACATTTTTATGCCACAATATCATAAAAATATTCATCATACCCTCATAACATGACCCATGGAAGGAACAAGTTTCATAAAAATTTCACCATCACATAACCATAATAAATCTTGAGAAAGAACATGGATGATATAATTATATCATATCCCCAGTGAATCACAATAAAAGTCAAAGGATGATGATTGAGATGAAAAATAATTTTGAAATAAAAATTTAAAATTTATTTCAAAATGGGGAAAATTTTCATTTTCCATTGATTTATTTAACACTAAAAATTTTCTTAATATTGAGAAGGGAAATTTATTTAAAATTAAACCTTCAAATTATTAAATTAATATTCAAATAAAATAGTGTTCATGATGATGGAAAAATATTTTCTTATAGTAAACGTTTTAATAATGATTCCTTTCAAACTTTTGGTAAAAAGTATATATCTATCATATTAAGAAAATTATAATAAAAAAAATTTAAAAAATTGAAAATAAAGTCAAATATTTTTTAAAATTATTTCAAATAATCATTTGAGCATATAAATAAAAATTCATTAAAATATTTTAAATAATATTGATATGGTAGAAATAGTTCATCGACCAAAGTGGAAATAAGGTCGGAATTTATTAAATGATTGCCTTGACCATTTGAAATACCAAAGAGAGTAAAAGGGTAATAATAATTTTAAATTAAATAAATAACTATATTATAAGACAATATATTGGGTTTAATGGATAATTATCATATAATTTTCATTGATATAAATTTAATATAGGAAATCCTGAATTGAAATTGGATTGTTACATACACCTTTACCTCAGGTCCTCTCGTTCTTTATACACAATTTTAACCCTTTGAAAAATAAATTTTGATTTATTATATATATATATAATACATATTAATTCTTTTAATACACTATTTCATTCCATTGTAATTTTAAACTACCCATTTATTTCAAAAATTGCAACAAAATTATTATTTTGTTGAAAACGAGTGTGTTCTCCATGAATACTATGGTTTGGGGGTTCTGGTACTTTCCCAATAGTCATTATTTCGACATCAAAAAAATTTTAATTATTTAATAATTATAATATTTAAATATTACAAACACTCTAATAACCATTCATATATCAGGATGATAAAAAATGAATTACATCGCGTTAGGGAGATGGTAGTCTGTTCATACGGACGAGTAATATTTTTATTTTTCAATAAATGGAGAAAAATAAATATAAATAATTATATATATCACTATAATAATACAAATATAATATAAAAAATATATATTCATTAAAAATATCATATAACCATATATGTGTTGTGGACTTGAAAAAATGAATCACGTCACTTTATAGAGAAGGCAGTCCACAGGTACGCATGAACAATGTTTTCTTTTTTCATAAGATAAAAAGGTAAGATATTATGGTTATAAGACTAAAAAAAATTTATATTAAATATTCTAATTTAATTATATTAATATGTTTATGAATTAGATTATGTTAGTTAATAAAGAAACTGAAAATAGATCATTAAAGACAATCACAACTTCTTTTGGAAACCTCCATTGGAATAAACCTTAAGATTTAAATGTTTTTTCTTTTGGGAATATCAAATATAGAGACCCTGGACTTTTAAACATTACAATACATGGCCTTAAAAATAATTAAACATAAAATTACAAACCTAGGATTGTAAATTCTAGTGTCACTGGAAGACTTTGTACATAATTAAACATCATTAAATTAAAAATTCTTTCATTTCATCTTGATAATGAGTTTCTCCATTAAATTGAGACCTTAAATATGCATAGTATAACCTAGGGAATAAATTAAAAAAAATGGATGAGCTAAAAACCCAGTAAGGAAATGTGTATAAGAATAAAACATGGTACATGTGTTAGAAGACATATCATGGTGACATTGAAGGAAAGGTACATGTATAAATAGAAACTGTAATAATATGTACAACATGGGAAAATATAATAATGGCCTCATATGAATGTCGAGACAACATAAAGATTAGTTACTCTAACTACCAAGACTATATAACATTGTGAACAGTGTCCCAAAAAGGAATAAGGTTCACACACTATCTTAACATGATGTCTCATGAGACTAAACATTTCTTAATACATTAGAGTGCTATCTGGGATCACCCATCATAACATGTTCATGAATATTTCTGTCACATGAATAATCATACATAATTTATCAATAATAAAATAAGGGTAACACATGGAAGTAAATGGGAATCAAAATCAAGTCATAAGGCATTACAAATGAGCATATCATAAATTTTCCCATGAAAGAAAGGATTTAAAAACATATATGGACATTAATATGGTAATATAGGAATAAATTATGATAATATATATCTAATTTAAATAGAAACTTATAAAATTAGTGTTTATGAAACGTTAGAAATGAAATGTCTTAGTACGTTTTAAAGAAAACATTAATGATAATTTAAAAACAGAAAAGGGAATAATCTTTTATATAAAACCAAAATTTCATTTGGATTATTTTCATAATAAAATTAGTTATTTTAAAAAAATAATGGTGTCTTAAAAATATATTATAAAGTTTACTTAAAAATTTGAAAGAATTTGAGAAAGTTACCTTATATCAGTCTTGTTTATCATGAAGAATTGAGTATGGAACATTTGAAAAGCACATATATCCTTAAAAAAGAAGGTTGAATGGATCATGATACATCAAATTGAATAATATTCATAGAATTAATAATATTTCTATAAAAATAAAAGATAGTGTATCTTGGGTTAAAATATAGAAAGAATAACCGAAAGGAGTAATGGAGGTTTTGGTATAATCCCTTACCTTATGTCTGAACATGTTATTCACTTGATATTATTATACTGAATAATCAAATTATATTCATTAATTAATAATTACATAACCCTTAATAAATTTATTTTATTTATTATAACATTATTAAATTAATTTATGGTCTTTTATGGGTTAAGAGATTCAATTTCATCATTCCATAGTGTTGGTTTTCTTGGTTTTCATGATCAATTTACTTGTATATGTGCATGGAAAATCCTGAATAACAAGGATGGTTTTCCATTATTTATATTATATGTTATTAATTAACTTATATAATATTAAAATACAATTTTTTCTATAATTTAGTTTGATTAATTAGATAAATCAATAATGATAATTGTTTAGATTAATTTAGCGATTTTGATCACCCCAAACTAGTTTTTTATAATATTAAATATTATGTATATCTACTGGTTCTAGAACACTAAATATGTTATAATAAATATTATATAATCTGGTTAATCCATAAAATTGTTTCATAACCATCCTTGAAGTTTTAATTTAATGTTTAAATCAAGTCGTTCACAAAGGTGGTAAATCGGAACCTCACAGATGATTTTTTCATTCTTAAAATAAAAGACATATGAGAATAGATTAATAAAGAATTATCCCATAAACTTGATAACATTCCAATATATATAAGATAATTTAGTTTTAATTACATTTTTAAAATTTCAATTGAGGAGAAGATAATAAAATAAAAGAACTTGAAAATAAATTGAATGAAAATAAAAGAGGGTTTTACATCTTGATTCTTTCTTCTTTAGAACCACCATAGGGAAATGGTTTTGGTTTTCTTGATGAATCCAAGGGATTCTAAACCTGGGTAAGGGGAATGGTAAGATATTTTAGTATAATTTTGAAAATTCTCAAGGCTTGAGAGGTGTGAAGATAACAGTTGGTGGGGGTGGTATTTATAGTAGAGGACAGGGGGTTTTCACATTAATTTATTCATTAGTTTATTATTTTGGATGAAAAAAAATAAATTGTGATGATTACTATGACTAAAAATAGTAACTAATGCATTTGAGTTTTAACCAAAGGTTCTTTCATGATCTAAACATCATACATGACTCAATAATTTATTTATTTAGCATTTATCTTAAATTAGCGAATTTTACAATTCAAAAAAAATTCAAGTATTTTAGAAAAATTCCAAAAATTCCCCTCAAAAATTTTCAATCATGTATAATTAAAAACTATACCCCATTTTATGAAATTAATTTTCTAAATATTAGTATTTTAATTTTTAATTGAAATATTTATTTAATTAGAGAATACAAATTTTAAATTTATAATTTATGTTGTATCACTTTTAAAAATTACATAAGGTCTTAAAAAATTATCATAAAATAATATTACATATAAAGATTAATTTATTAAAAAAAATTATGAAAATAAATTTTCTTTTAAATTAAAAAATAAATCATTAAATTGTAATTAAATATTCATGACTTACAACAATACCCACACTTAATTAATAATTTTTAAAATATTTATTTACTTATACTATGATATAATTATATTATATTGTCACTGATAAGATGGATAAATTTTATTTATAATTTCATTAGTGAGGTTACTATTCAATTGTTCTGTTTTATATTCATAAGTTTAATGTTACTATTCCAAAGAAAAAGTTACTATTCCTCTGTTATATGTTATTTAACTCCTAGAAAATCTATTTATTACATTAATTATTCATTTATAATGTTTTTATTATGTTTCTATGTGATTTTATATTATTATACCATATGAAATAATTATAAGAAGGGAATTTCCACTGATAAAATTCAGTGTCATTATATTCTTCCTCGTTATTAAGTTGTGCCCTCAAAATTGTGTTTTACACACTAAGGTGAAAATAGGCGTGGGTACTTCTCCTTCATCACTTCTTATGGTTCCCATATTTCCTATTTTTACTTATAGTTCTACCAATGTTATTTGTCCAAGTTAGTGGTCTTGTTGCATTGAACTTTATCTCTATGATCCAATTTCTTTATTGGCTGCTCCTCGTAAGAAATATCATTCTCCAACTGTACCACCTATGAAGTTTATACATGTGAAAGATCTGGTATGTATGTATTTAAGAGATATGCATGGAATACATCATGTACTTTTGACATGGTAGGTGAATGTACTAGTCGATAGGCCACATATTCAACATAATCATGGATAACGAAGGCGTCTATGTACCTGGGACCTAACTTTCCTTTTTTCCCAAATATCATGAACTTATTTTGTAGATATAATCAGATTTATACCATGTCACCAAGTTTAAACTCAAGATCTCATCAATGATTATCAGTATAACTCCTCTGTAGACTTTCGGATTCTTTGATGTGATGCTAAGTGTTTTTCACCTTCTCTTCTATTTCAACGACCATTTCAGGTCCTAGAAGCTTACGCTCACCAAATTTGTCCCAACACGGTGGTATTCTACAACTACTTTTATAAATGGATTAATATGGATCAATTTAGATGTTGTAGTGGAAACTATTACTTTTAGATAATTTGACAAGTGGAAGATGTTGGTCCCATCCTCATTTGATGTCCATAAAACATTCTATCAATATTTTTTCCAGTGTCTAAATAGTTCACTCAGATTGGCCATATGTTTGAGGATGATAGGTCGTACTGAAGTTCATATTAGTGTTATTTTCAACCTTGATCTATGTGCATCATTTATAAGCACTTTCTTTATCTCTGGATCATATGGTACACATAATTGTGACCCATATCTAATGAATCCATCCTCATCGATCTTGAACTCATAGGATCTCTATTTTCTGATAGTTTCCACCCGTTTATGAATTTCCCCATCATTTATTTGAGAATCCTTTATTTTATCTATAAGTCATGGTTGAGTAATCATTTGATAAATCCTTTATTATGTTACTTCTTTAATGATTTCTAGGTCCATCCTTTAAAAATCTAAGAAGATTGGATCCTTCTCAAGTCTCCTCATTGAAAAAGATATAGGATCCCTTCCACTTAGATCATCTTCCACCTTATTTGATTTACGAGGATATTAGTGGATTGAATAGTCGTAAACCATAATGATCTCTAACTATCTTCATTGGCTCATATTAATCTCCTTATGTGTGAATATATATTTGAGACTCTTGTGATTAGTTTGTATCTCACACTTTTCCCCATAGAGATAATGCCTCCAGATATTCAATGAAAAGATCATAGCTTCCATCTCTAGATCATGTGTGGGATAGTTTTTCTCATTGATTATCAACTTCCCCAATGTATAGGATATATATTTATCATTTTTCATCAATACACATCATAAGACATTATATTAAGAATCATTGTATACCGTAAAGTGTTCTCTAAATGTTGTTAGTGTGAGTATTGGTGTGCTGATTAACCTTCTTTGATGTCCTTAAATCATTCCTCACATTCTTGAATCTAGATAAACTTCACTACCTTCTATTTTATCTTGTTTTTTGAGTTTTAAAATAATGATAAGTTCTCCAAAAATCATCGGTAATACCATTCTAGACCAAGAAAAATGTGGATCTTCATTACATATGTTCTATTGGTCCACTCTTTGATTACCTTTATCTTGGATGGGTCCATAGATATCCCTTTTCTCATGATAACATTCCCCATGAATGATGATTACCTCATCTAAAAATCACATTTAACATGATTTTTATATATTTTCTCCCTTCGCAATGTTTTTAACACATTATTTAAATGATCCTCATGTTCCTCCTTACACTTGGAGTATATCATAATATCATCAATAACAATTTTTTCAAGGTGATCTATAAATATAGTATTTATTAAATCCATGAATTTTTTTTATCATTAGTGAGTCTGATGGAAAATTCTATGGACTCCTAGTGTCATACATCATTTGAAAGGAAGTCTTGGGAATATATTCTTTCCTTGCCTTTAATTTGTGATATCCCAATCGATGGTCCACCTTATAGTAATAATTATACCAACATAGTTGATCAAACATTTCCTCTATATGAAGCAGGAGATACTTTTTCTTTATCACGATTTTATTGAGCTCATGATAATCAAGTTTGAGGCATATTGATCCATCCTTCTATTTAATAAAGAGGACTGGTGCACCCCATAGTGAAGAACTCGGGTGTATAAAACCCTTTACCAGATTCTCTTATAACTGCTTCTTCAGTTCTTATAGCTCCATTGTGATTATTCTATAAGGATTCTTTGATATAGGCAGAGATCCTGGAAAATTTTCAATTGAGAACTTAACCTCTCGATTAGGAGGAAGACCAGGAAATTATTCAGAAAAAACATCTGTGTAATCCCTCACGATGGGCATGTCTTCAAGCATGATTCTCTCCTTTGTCTCAATCATTTGAGCTAGATATTCTATCTCATAAAGAAAAATTATCCACAATTGAGATGATAATATTGTAGTAGATTCATCTTCCTAATTACACTTGTAATGAATTGAAAGATGCTTTGGGATGTGAAGAGTGATCTCCCTTTCCCAATAGTTGATGTTGGATTTATAGGAAGATATTCATTCCATGTCCAAAATAGCATCAAACTCTACCAAAAATAGTATGACAATATTTTCTGGGAGGTTGTTTCCACAAAAATCAACCAGGGAGGAGTTGTGTCATTGAGATGTAATACTTTCCCTATTAATTATTCCTATAAATAAATAAACTTAAAAATTTTGTGGTGGTGTTTGAATAGTTCTTCAATACTAGAAAGAAATGAAAAACTATGTAGATATTGAATCAAATAGTAAATTCACTCTTCTTGAATGAATAACCAGTGGGCCTATCACCACTTCATTTTCAGCCACCACCTCAACATTATTGATAACATATTCACTTTATTGTTTCCAGGGAGATTATTGTTGATTGCCTCTGATAACCTTCATCTTAGGACATCAGTTCACAAAATTTCCCGGTTCCTTGTAGTTGAAACACTGGACTACAGGATAAGTGTTGATATGAACCTTCCTATCTTCTCCTGCATTAGTGTGATTCTTCATATTCTTTCTGTATTTATTATTTATATGGTATTATACACCACATTTGAAGCATCTCTTTATTCCCTTTCAGAATTTTCCAAGATGCTTCTTCCCACACTTTTGACCCATGGGATATTGGGGATTCTTTTCATCCTAGGATATATCACCCAAATCAAACACCATTTTTTAGATTTTCTCTCCAATCCCATTAGACCACTGAGATTATCTGTTCTTAATTTCAACCTTAAGGTCACAATGAACAACCTCCTCATAGATCCCAATGTCTTGAATCACCAACCTTTTTATAGACATAGATTTAGTCTTCTAAAGAAGTTATCCACATTTGTTTCGGTGTTCATGACAAAGTTATATATGTATCTTGAAAACCTTGTCAATTTTTCTCCATATTCTTCAATAAACTCATATTGCGTCCTCTTATGTCTAAGGAACTCCCTTTTCCATATTAAGATGGAGGGTTCATGGAAAATATGTATCAAAGAATATTTTCTTGTAGTCTTCACACATCGTGGAATCAATTTCCTCTTGGGACATTGAATTCTGGATCAGTGTCTACCACTGATCAACTTCCCCATCAGAATGATAGACCACCAGAACAACATTATCTGCTTCTTAGAACTGGAGGACATAGAATATATTATCAATAGAGTTAGTACATTTTTTCTCAAGGAGGTTATTGGAAGATCCCGTAATCATGGTCGGACTTTTCCTCGTGAAGGATTCAACAACAATTTTTTATTTCTTAAAAGGAGGAGGGAGTTCCACATGATTCAAGTTATTATTTATAACTTGATCCAATAGATAAATTATTCTAATTAGGATTTTAGCACCTTCTCCCATCAAATTTAACATATCATTTGGATAATCATCACAATACCTACAACATTGATTATTGTAATGTGTTTTCATATTTCCCACCATTAGCTAAGAAAAAATAAAGTTCAATTAGGTGGTTCAAATACATAGATAATAAGAATAATAAATGGATACTTTGAACATAAAGAGACAAGCTTATAAAAGAAAATAAATTAGAACTTGCGAACCCCTACGTTTCAATCTAGTTTATTGATGATTTTTTTCCTAGCATATATTCTAATGGGATTTTTTATTCCCTTAATAATGGCTCATAATGAGATTATGAATTTACCAAATCATGTCCCATAGGAGTGTCAAAACATGTGAATAGTAAGGCTTGTTTTCTTGCACCATGTTACCTCGATTTCGGATCAGAACAACTTTTTAGAGTTGTAACTCTAAGTTAAATCTATTCTAGAACCACGCCCACATGTAGTATCCATACAAGGATGTATTTTCTTGCTAAACCACTCAATATATACATACCAAAATTTAGAGATTTTTTCTTAGAATTGGTCGAATCCTTATAGTTATTAATAAAGTTCTATATTCCTAATCTCAAAAAAAAACTAGACCTCCCTTTGATACCGACTATAGAGACCCTGGCCTTTTACACATAATAATACATGATTTTAAGCATAATTAAACAAAAAATTACAAACCCAAGATTGTAAGGTCTAGTGTATTTGGAAGACTAGGTATATAATTAAACATCATGAAATAAAAACTTCTTTTATTTAATCTTAATAATGAGTATCTAACTTCCATTATGCCTTTACATATGTATAGGTTAACCTGGGGAATATATGAAAAAAGGGATGAGTTAAAAATCTCAATAAATAAATGATCATAAAAATAAAACATAACATATGAGTTAGAAGACATATCATGGTGACATAAAAGGAAAGGTACATGAATAAACATAAGGAAGAATATGATGTATATCATTGTAACATATAATCATGGAATAGTAGTAATGTGTAAAAAATACATAACATGACATAAACATGAGTCAAATATAACTTCTATGCTATATAACTTGGTGGACAAAGTCCCATAAAGGGATCATGTTCACTCCCTATCACATCCTGACATCTCATGAGACTAAACATTACCCATTTCATTCGATCACTATCTAGGAACACCCATAAAAACATGTTCATTATTCCACATGAAGAATACTAGAAATGGAATCAAATATACCATAAGGGTTACGCATGGAAGTAAATGGGTATCATAATCATGTCACAAGACATTACAAATGAGTATATCATTGATGTGTCCACAAAATAATGGATTTAAAAACATACATAGACAATCATAATGTAATGCATCCATAGTTCATGATAATTGATGTTCAATTTAAATGGAAACATTTAAAAGGAGAGTTTATGAAACTTTATAAATGAAACATTTTACTACGGTTTAAGAAAAACTATAAAAATAATTTAAAATAGAAAATGGAATAATATTACATATAAAACCATATGTGAACCAGGACAATTTTCATAATAAAATGATTAATTTTAGAATGTGAACTTGGAAATGGGTAAAAATTCAAGAAGTTCCCTTAAATCGGGCTTGCTTATCTGGAATAATTGGGTTTGGTAGCTTTTAAAGACATGTATATCCCCTAACAAATAAGGTTGAATAGATATTTATATATTATATTGGAACATATTTAAAAAAATTAATATTTTCCTAAAAATAAAATAGAATTTAACTTGGGTATAAAGAGATAAAGAATAACCCAAAGAAATAATTGAGGTTCAGGAAGAATCCCTTAGCTTAAGTCTGAATGTGTTCTTCACTTGTCCTTAGTGTACATAATAATAAAATAAGATTCATTGAATAACAATTCCATAACCATTTATACATTTATTTGATTTATTATAAATTTATTATTTTCATTTATGGACTTTTCTATGGGTTATGAGATTCAATTTCATCATTTGGGAGTGTTAGTTTTATTAGTTTTCATTATCGATTTGTTGGTATATGTGTATGGAAAATCAATTAGAATGAGGATAATTTTCCATAATTGTACTTATATATTATTAATGAACATATATAAAATTAAAAAACTATTTTTTATATAATTGATTATGATTCATTAAATAAATCGTTAATGCTAATCATTTATATTAATTTAGCAGTTTTTGATCATCACAAACTAGTTGTGTTATAATATGCATGTCTACTGGTTCCAGAACCTTAAATAGGATTTAATACATATAATATAATCTGTTTTGACCAGAAAATTGTTTAATGGTCATCTTTGAATGTTTAATTGAAATATGAAATCATTTCATCCACAAAGGTGGTAAATCATCACCTCGCTGACGATGTTTTATTTCTAAATATAAAAGAGAGATGAGAAGATATTGGGGATGGATTATTCCATAAAAATGATAAAATTTTTGTATATATAATATACTTGAGTTTTCATTCCATTTGGACATGGGTAAGTGAGTAGAAGATAATAAAATAAAAGAACTTAAAATGAAATTGAAGGAAAACAAAAGAGGGTTTTACCTCTTTATTCCTTCTCCTTGAGAACCTCCTTAGGGAAATGGTTTTAGTATTCTGATGAGGTTAAGGGATTATTAATATGGGTAAGTGGATTGGGAATATATTTGATAAGAAAGTGGAAAAGTATGAAGTCCTAGGAGGTTTGTGAAGAATATATGGTGAGGGTGATATTTATAGTGAAAAAGATAGGTTTTTTCTCATTATTTTATTTATTAGTTAATTATTTTCTCTCAAGACAAGAAATAGTGTGTAACGACCCGGATCTGGGTGCCACACAATTGGTGCCCCAAACCCATTTGTTCATATAACCTCAAGTGCTTTTCCCCAAATGATAGAGGATGCTGACTAGCTGTGAGGTCCTATGACTAATAGTTGGGAAACTATTCCCTCATTTGTCAAAGTGTAGCGCTATTGAAATGAATATAAACATAAAAAATCGGAAGCAGTAAACAATATAAACCTAAAATATAATATGGAACTGAAGTAAAAGATAACAAATAGTCATATATATGATGATGGAACATGTATCTAATTCTAATAAAGCAGCCAAACAGGATACACTACAATCTAATACAATACAGAAAAAAACCAAGGCAGTATAATAGGAACTCAGTAGTATCACAAGCCTAAGCTCGGTCTCATGCACTCTTACTCCTCTACAAACAATCATGTATCTGTGTAGGGTCCCTTGCCCTTATCAACACCTGCAAGTATATATAATCTATTTAATCCCAAGACATGACCCAAAAAGGGTGTGAGAAATAAATCCCCTTAGGCAACCACCAAAGGATCGTGCCCAACTATCGGTGAAAAAGTTCAATAGCTGTGTGCAATAATGAAATGTAGTAAACTAGGAAGTACTCAAAAGTAACCATTCCTATCAGTTATATTGTCATTTTAATAAATATTTAATAATTCAATATAATTGAATTATGAGTTTTCCCGAGACTCAGCCTCGACCGAAAATCTCTTATACAGTGCCATAGTAGAAACCACAATAGGCTATCTAATAGGTAAAAGATAATAATAATACCAGGCATGTGCTTTTTCTTGGAAGGTACAACCTAATAAATCACCAAAGTGAATATTCAAAGTAAACATTGTCCTCATACATACAAATTCTTTCTCTCAGGAATTCAGAATCAAAACCCTCAGGTGACTACCCTTAGGCATAACGAATATTTTACTCAAGAATACGAGATATTTCCCTCAAGCATGGAAGCTACTGCCCTCAGTAATATGAAACATTTACCTCAGGCAAAACAAAACCTTTCCCTCGGGCTAAGAAAAACCTTTCTCTTAGGCTAAACAAAACACTTCCCTCGGGTATTCCATAGGTAAAGAAAGTAACTGGGCTGAGCCCAATGCATAATTAAGCAGTTTATATATTTCCTCTCAAGAAAACTCAAAACATTATATAAACATGGAATACCCATGGGTATCCTGACCAAATGGCTAAACAAGGGAACCGCACCCTCAGGGTGTCCCTGGATCAAAGCAATGATACCAAACAGCAGTTTATATATAATCATAAGATCACCTATGAAATTCAAGGTATCTAAACAATCAAGGGCTCAGCCACATGAAACCCCTATCATGTGTGCATGGTACAACGGTACACAAAATCAACTCAACAGTTGGAATTAAACACAAGACCACCTACCTCGATCTCCTTTGATCGATATATGTGAAAGGCCCCTCCCAAAACAACTAAGAACATTGTAGTTCTGAGAAGAACAATTACCCATTAAAACCTAAATAACATCTCTTAGGAAAATAATTGGAAAGAAAGACTCAATGAGAAGGAATCCCTTACCCACGCGCTTCAAAAGAGATCGACGGTGGAAGAATCGGAGTACCGGTGTGTGATTGGGATATCCTCCAAGTCCCGGCCTCCTCTACCAAAGCTCCGGTGAGTTCTATGCCTCCTATACCAAATGACGAGTCTACTGCCTATTTTTAACGAAAAAACAAAACTACACGGTGTGTAATTCTCATGTACACGGCATGTACTTTCCATTTTTTTAACTGTTCCTCTAGAGGCCACTTTCCACTACCTCACTGTTCATCTGCCGACTTTCTTACACAATGTGTATTACTAAGTACACGGTGTGTACTATCGTTCCCCTGGCGGCTACACCCACCTCAATACTTTTCATTTTCTAACTAATTACACGACCTGTATTACTAAGTACATGGCATGTAGTTAGTTTTTACACCATTTATTTTCGACAAGCCTACACGCCCTATATTCTAATCCCACAAGGTCAAATTACATGGCGTGTGTACAAAAGTACATGGTTTGTACCCATAAATTTTGGTATTTTTCCCCATTTCCCTTGTTTTATCAAAAACACTTAAGCAAAATGGAAAAAAAGAAATCCATACATCAATAATAATAACAGGGTTCTTACAAACTTCCCCCCTATAAGAAATTCGTCCTCGAATTTCCCATCCAAGGGTGGTGAAGATAAATCTTAGAATAACTTTATCCACTGAGCAGGTACGTTTGTCTCCCACTCCCACGTTTCATCTTGCACTCGGCCATGCTGCCATAGCACCCGTACAAGAGGAACTGACCATCCTCGGATAACCTTCATGCTCTTATCAATAATACAAATCGGATTCTCCTCAAAGGATGCATCAACCTGAAGTTCAACCTCCTCAAGCTGAAAAACGTGAGACAGGTCTGAGTGATAACAGTGCAGCTAAGATATGTGGAAGACATCGTGCATGGCCCGGTACCTATGTGGTAACTGTATCCGATAGGCAGCCGGCCCGACTCTCTACAAAATCTCAAACAGTCCTACATACCTCGGTGAAAGTTTTCCCAATCACTTGATCCGCCTGTTTCCCAATCACGGTGAAACACGCAAGAAAAACTGATCCCAGGCCATAAACTCCAAGGGTCATATGTGGAGATCAGCATAATATTTATAATGAGACAATACAATAGCCATCCTCTTCTAAATCAAATGGACCTTCTCTGAAGTCTCCTGCATGAGGCGTGGTCCCAGTAAAGCTACCTCACCTGCCTCCAACCAGCACTAGGGTGATCAGCATGGCCTACCATATAAAGCCTCAAAAGTTTCCATATCGATAGTTTCCTTAAAACTATTGTTGTAGTAAAACTCAACCAAGGGTATTTGCTTCTCCCAAGAGCCCCCAAAGTCTAGGACGCATGCACACAGGATGTCCTCTAGAACCTGTATTATATGCTCTGACTGGCCATCAGTCTGAGGGTGGTAAGATGTGCTCAGAACTACCTATGTCCCCAGTGCCCTCTAAAAAATTTTCCATAAACGAGATGTAAAATGGGCATCCCTATCTGAAACGATAAAACGAGGGACCCTGTGAAGATTTACTACCTCTCGGATATACAACTTTCTGAGGTCGTCAACACCAAAGGTCTCCTTGATCCAAAAAAAGTGATCTACCTTCGTAATTCTGTCCACAAAAAGCCATATGGCATTATTGCCTCAAGGTGACCTTGGAGACCCAGTCACGAAGTCCATCACGACATCATCCCATTTCCAATCCAGAATGGGTAACTGTTGTAGTAGTCCATTTGGCTTCTGATGCTCTACCTTCACCTGCAAACAGGTGGAACATCTCATAACAAAACCAAATACCTCTCTTTTCACACCTGTCCACCAATACTGATGTCTCAAGTCACGGTACCTTTTGGTAACCCCATGATGCACTTCCCAAGATGAATCATAAAATTATCGCATCAACTCCTTACGTATATCCCCTGGAACCCACACTCATCGATGGATACACAGTACCTCGTCATCGAATGTCGTCTAACCAGGAAGAGGGTCCTCACTTGCCACTGACTCCTGTAGAACTAGGCATTCCGAATATGATAGTTCTCTCATCCTCACTATGTCTATGAGGGTAGAAGTCAAAGATAAGGATGAAAGATAGGGTCGCCCCTGACTTTCTTGCACTTCTAAATGCATCTCAAAGAACAAAGCCATAAGCTGCCACTCACCACTAGCCTCCTGCACTGCCTGTAACTGAGTCCTCCTACTCATTGCATAAACTACTGTGTTTCCCTTACTAGGTGTATAGGAAAGATCAAGGTCAAAATACTGAAGGTATTCAACCCACCTTTGCTGTCACAAATTTAAGTCACGCTGGGTAAAGATATATTCAAGACATTTTTGGTCTGTAAACACCACAAAATGTTCTCCCAAGAGATAATTTCCCCAACAACGTAACGCTTGAACAACTACAGTCAAATCGAAATCATGTGTCGGGTAATTCCTCTCATGTGGCCTCAACTGCTGAGACCTGTATGCAACTACTCGATCACCCTACATCAACACTACTCCCAGCCCAATACATGATGCATCATAGTAAATTTTATAGATCTTCCCTTGCTCTGAAAGTATCTGGACTAGTGTTGATGTCAACCTTCCCTTCAGCTCTTGAAAGGTTTTCTCACAAGCATCTGACCAAACGAACTTCATACCTTTCTTAGTCTAACCTGTCAATGATGCTGCTAATCAGGAGAAGTTTTGTTAAAGTGCATGTAGTAACCAGCGAGACCTAATAAGCTCTGTATTTTAAACACGTTCTTAGGCTACTCCCAGGAAAATACTACTCTCACTTTCTCTGGGTCTACTAAAACTCCTTCCTCTGAAATAATATGATCCTGGAAGTGAATATGGTCCATCCAAAAGTGGCACTTTGAGAGCTTAGCAAATAACTGGTGCTCTCTCAGTATACTCACAATGATATCAAGATGTCTTGCATGGTCAGGTCGAGTGTTAGAGTATACCAAAATATCATCCACAAAGACTACCACAAAGGAATCCAGATAAGGGTAGAACACACGATTCATCAGATCCATGAAAACTGCTGGCGAATTTGTGAGTCCGAACTGCATGACCAAGTACTCGTATAGACCTTATCTACTCCAAAAGGCTATAAGCGGTGTGTCCGATAGTCTAACGTGTAATTAATGATATCTGGATCTCAAGTAAATCTTCGATAACACTCATTCTCATTGAAGTTGATCAAAAATATTATCAATCCTCAGCAAGGTATATCGGTTCTTGACCATTAACTGGTTCAGCTTCCAATAATCCACACAAAGTCTGAGGGTACCATCCGCCTTCTTCGCAAATAGGACAGGCGAACCCCAAGGAGAATTACTGGGTTTGGGTGAAACCCTTTTCCTGCAACTCCTCCAACTACCTCTTGATTTCCTGCAATTTAGGTGTAGCCATCCTGTAAGGAGGAATGGACACCAGTGCCGCTCCTGGCACAATCTCAATAAAGAAATATGCCTCTCACTCTGGGGAAAGACCTGAAAATTCATCTGAGAAGACATCCCTGAAACGATTAACCACTAGAGGGAAATATTTTTGACAAGTTCCTTGGACAGATATATACTCATAATCTGGGTTGTCACTCCACCTTGCCCACGATACTTGGGTCCAGCTCGACTCGCCTGGACATCCCATTGGCCCTTGTATAGAAACTCTTAGCCCACTGGTGTCGTGAAACTCACCCTATGAGGATAGAAATATACAAAGGCTCGAAATGGTACCAACCAATCCATCCCAAGAATTACATCATAGGCATCCATCACTAAGACATAGAGGTCCCATATAAAGTGACACCCACCAACCTCTAGGGGACACTCCTTAGTCTGACTCACACCTACCGTTCTAGTTCCCAACAGAGTGTCTAGCATCCTGATATCAGAAGAAGATGAAACACGGAGCCCAAGGCTCTCCACAACGGGCACAGATATAAAGCTATGTGTAGCACCAGTATCGAAAAGTACCAAAGATAAAACTGAAGCAACTTGAATAATACCTAGGACAGTGGAAGGTCCAGGATCTTGCTCATGTTGGGTCTGTTGCACTGCATATGCTTGCCCAGTGCTGCGACCATGCGACACAGCCTTCCTACCCCGTGTTTACCCACCTTGTTGTCTATAAGATCCGAGTGTCTGGCCACCACAGCCACGACGACCATCTCAGCCAACCGGCCTAACTTATTCCAATTCCTTGACTGGTAAGAAGCTGTTTTCCTTACTCTGGAACGTGGAGCCTGCACAGAACCCCTCTCATTAGTCGCTGGTGGAAACACCCTACAAAAATGCTGAAGATGACCCATCTTGCTGCAGGCTTGGCAATCCACTGGGTCTCATGGACATAGAGATCTCTTATGCCCCTCTTTACCACACTGGTAGCACATCACTTGGACACCTAAATAATTCTTCTCGCTAGTACATCACCTAAGAGAGAAATCCATTTTCCTCTTCCTCTTTCTTGTATAAATAGTATCAGAGACCGGTGTCGACCCTCCATGGTCCGCACTACTATCTTCCCATAGGTTTCGCTCAGTAATCAATGTCTGGTTCACAATAGCATGCACTATAGGAAACCTAATAATGTTCACCAATGCGCGGATGTCATATCAAAGACCATCCTCGAAGAGTTTAACCCTCAACATCTCATCACCCCCCAGAACAGGTGCAAAACGTTGTATCTCGGTGAAGAAGGTAGAATAGTTCATCACTAACATGGCGCCCTATTGCCTATTCATGAACTCTCGATCTCGGTCTGACCTTAGCATCTCCAAAAAGAAAAATTCATAGACGAATTCCTGAAAATCTTCCCATGCCATGTCTTTGTGATGGTCATTCTGGGTGGTAACATCCAACCATCTCTTGGTGGAATCAGGTGGCATATAAGTAGCGAGCATGACCCTCCTTCCAAGAGGCGTCTCCAGATGCTTGAAGATCTTCTACATAAAACCCATCCATGACTCTGCAGCCTATGGTCCGCCATCCCGTGAAAACGTAGGCGGATGTTGCTGCTAAAATAAACGTGTCATCTCCTCACAAGATGTGTAAACCGGTGGTGCTCCCTAGAGGTCTGCATGAACCGCATGAAGCCTTCACGGAACTACACATTCACACTTGCGTTTGGTGTAATGGTTGGCGCCGCATCTAGCACTGTTGTAGGATCCATCGATATCCCATGTCATATTGTCTCTAGAGTATAATCGTCACCACTCTCTTGGAGGACAACTTGTGGTCATATCGGTGGCATGACTCTACAAGGTCAATCACACGCCATAGATTAAGATCATAAAGTACTAAGAACTGGAAGCATAAGAAGGGAACAAGATAAAGAAAACATTAAATTTTTACAAAACAAGACTACACGATGTGTATAATAACTACACAGTATGTTCTGTTAAGTCTTTCACATGGGCTTGTGCTTCTACCAGAACTAGTTGTGTACCACCCCAAACACATGGCGTGTTGTCCTTACACACAGCATGTACTTGAATTTTCTTCCCCTGCCCGATTCCTTCTACACGGCTAAGACACATGGTCCTCGTTAGAACAAGACTACATTGTGTGTTTATTCCAGGCACGGTGTGTACTAGACAATATTCATCGACCCGTGTTGTTTGAGACACGGTCGGATACACGGCTCACACTACACGGCGTGTTCCATAAGGACACAATGTGTACATGAAAAAATAACACCAACCCGTGTTGTTAGATACACTGCCGAATCCCAAGATTATGCTACATAGCGTGTTCATAATTGACACAATGTGTATAAGATAATATTTCTCCATCCGTGTTATTAGTCACACGAGCAGGCACATGGTAAACACAACACGGTGTGTACAACTGGTACACGGCATGTTCCCACAAGAGTTTCCCAATCCAGTGTTTCTGCCCAAGGTACATGACATGTTACACCAGCACACGGTGTGTACACCACCCTATTTCCCTAGACACATGGCCAAGTCCACACGGTCTCTCACTAGTCATGACTACATGGAAAGTCCCACAGGTACACGGTGTGACCTCAGTAAAAACCGGAAGAATCGTGTTCTCTCCCACACGAAGGGTTACATAGACTTATACTACATAGTGTGTACGTATAAATACATGACATGTACTTAATTTTTTTCACTCATTCCCGAATAGAGGAGTACATGGCGTGTGTTCAAAACTACACTGCATGTATTCTGGGTTTTTCTGGATAGTAAGCCTCAGAAACTACTCTGGAGTCCCTTTTTCTTTAATTTCAAGCATCGATATTCCAAATTCTGATCTGTGGGGTCCCATACTACCTGCGAACCAAAGTTTATCAACCATCCTTGCACATTATATCACAAAATTAAACAAAAAGGATGAATCATGATCCGCTAAATTCCAGTCCAAGAGAGCCCATACTTCCCAGGAACCAAAGTTTAGCATCCATAAACCCATCCATAACATGTACCAATACCCTATCAATAGTAGGCGTATCTATCAAGGTACCTATAACAACAACATGCATTTTCTTGCACAAAATCTATCACAACAATATGCAATTTCTAATACACCTACATGGCATGGAAACTATGCATAGAATGTGATTCTAACATGTGCCTAAATGATGCATGAGATGACATACCCTCATCTCATCAGGTTGCAACTAAATAGAACCCAAGTATAAAAATATAAACAGCACTCCACAAGTTCATCACCCAATGGTGAAAATAAAATCAATTATAATAATAAAAAATAGAAAATCACAATTTAATTCGAGGCAATCCATCCTTTACCTGTACAAGGGGTAGCTACTCTGAGGCACAGTTTATTACAAAATCCCTTAACAATCTATCTCTTTATGTTGTCGCCAAATAATAAAATAACTCAGAGAAAATAAAATCCTTTGATACTAATTTGAAATGTCTCGGATCTGGGTGCCACACAATGGGTTCCCCGAACCTAGTTGGTCACATGACCTCAAGCACATTTCCTCAAATGCCAGAAGCTACCGACTAGTAGTGAGGGCCATGGACTGATAGTGGGAAAACTATGCCCTCGTTTTTCAAAGTGTAGCGCAGCCGAAATAAATATAAATATACAAACACGGAAGTCATAAACAATATAAACCTGAAATAGACAACGGACCTGAATTAAAAGATAACAAAAAATCATATATATTATGATGTAACATGTCTCTAATTCTAATAAAGCAGCCAATCAGGATACACTGCAATCTAATACAATACAGAAAAAAAACTAAGGCAGTACAATAGGAACTCAGCAGCATCGCAAGCCTAAGATCAGTCCCATGCTCTCTTACTCCTCTGCAATAATCATGTACCTATGTAGGGTCCCTTGCCTTTATCAACACCGATAGCAATATAATCTGTTTGGGCCCAAGACATGACCCAAACAGTGTGTGAGAAATAAATCTCAGTAGGAAACCACCAAAGGCTTGTTCCCCACTACCATTCCTAGGCCCTCGCTTCTAGTCGATAGCCTATGGTGTTTGGGGAAATGCACTTGAGTTCATGTAACCAACCGCGTTCGGGGAACCCATTGTGTGGCACCTAGATCCGGTACTTTACATAGTGAGTGACTAAATATAGAAAATAATGCATCTAAGTTATAGAAAAATGTTCTTACTATAACAACCCATCTCATTATTATAGATTTAAACATGATTTATTACATAAACTAGAGCACAATAAGACTCTAAGGATCGATAGGTCTAGTGTCTTAGTAAATTAGGAACATTAAATGACATATTAAGACATAAAATACAACATCTTTAATGAAAACTTCTTTTACATGACCACAAAATTCCTTCGTACATAGCCTTGCATGGGATAACCTGAGGACATACATAAGAAAAGGGTGATTTTTAAATCCCAATGAGGGAGTAAACAAGGAATAACACGAATAATTAAGTATATGTTAGGAAACATTCATATCAATGGAGTGAAAGAGAAACATAAACATAAAGGCATGATATACTATGATTATCATAACTTGGAAAGGTAGAAACAACATTTAACATGATATCAGCATGAGCCAAGGATCATTGCACATGGAGCATGAGTAAAATCTCATTGCACTTGAATTTTAATGATTAAAGCCTCATTGCACTTGATGTATCATTATACTAATATTTACCCAATGCATTGGACCGCTATTAGGGTGAACCGTTTATAAAAATTTCATTTCATGCATAAGTGTGCCACATAGATCATACAACATGGATTCATTAAACATAATAATTTCTTCCAATAATAAGAGATTTAGAATACGTAAATGTAAGTCCTCAATTTGAAATTACATGTACATAAAGGTGAATTCCCGTTATAGATAAAAGGGTATCATATTTACTTATAAGATTATTTTTGTATGGAAATTTTGGAGTAACTTCAGCAGCATAACGATGTCAAATAGATATCATAAAATGGGTTGATAAGAGAGAAAGGGGTATCTAATAATTTATACATGAAATGGAAAGTAAGGGGGTAGGGTGACATAATATCCCAACATATGTAATGTAATTTAGATGCATAATATATAAGAATTTATTGAATTTAAAGTATGAGATAGAAATACATTACAGAATTTCGGCATGGTAACAGGTGTACATGGGAGGAATTAATGAGAGAGAAATGTGTCTCTCATTAATAAACATAAATAGTGAAGTTTATGGGAGTTTCTAAATCATATCACAACATTTTTAATTGAAAATAAAAGGTCATAACAACATAAATAAACATGGAAAAAATGAGAAAGGTAGAAATCCCTCACTTGGAAGTGTGATTCCAAAGGCTTGGCAGAGGCTTGATAGAGGATTGTAATAAGTTTGGGGCACATTGGGAGGATTCTAGAGAGATTATGGAAGAGGTTGGTCTAGATAAAAAGGTTTTTAGTGAAGATATGTGTGATATTTAGTGGGTTTATATACAAAAGGAGCAGGAATTATTTATTATTTTGGTTTTGGACACTACACATTAAACCAATCACAACCACAAACCATGCCTTGGATTTTTCCCATGGTTTTTGACAAAGGGGATTGGAAAAAATATATTTTATAAGTCCAATGGATGAACATGTTAAAATATTAGGCTTAATTATGTGTAGGTGAGTCACACTCTCAAGAAAATCATTTTAAAAAGTAAAAATATTTTATAAGTCTTAGAGGGTCCACTAATGAACCATAAAATTAATCAATCAAATATAAAATCACATTATTTTAAAGGTAAAACAAATATTTGCTGAATATCCATTTTATAGTATTTTATTACATCAATATTATGTCATTATGATGCCATAAAACACATTATATATTTAAATGGTATTTAATTTGTACCAAAAAATTCGACTATCTCAGAAAATTATGAAAAATTCACTATTAGATAATTTTGACATCCTAAAGCCAAAAATGATATTCATTTTATCTACGTAATTATTTAAATATTTGAAATTTAAATTTTAAAATAAAAACATATAGTTATTGAAAATTCATCGGTTTTGACATAAATATTTTTCAAACACTAAAAAATTTAAATTTTATTTATAAAAAATTATATGATCATTTATATTTTGATAAAAAAATTAATTTAGTAATAAAATTTTTTTAAAATATTATTTAATTCAAAAATACATTAATTCATCAAAATATATTTCTTAAGGGAAAGCTATGTGATGGTGAAAGACTCTTGGTGAAGCTCGGATGACATCATTCGGGTGTCAATCTCTATTAACTTCCACTTCTCACGTAGTCAGTTCCATTCAAGTTTAACGTGTTGAAGCTCAGCTTGGTCTTGGTCAAGAGTGAAGCCCAGTGACGCTACCTCCTTTCTGAGCTCCGATAAATGGACTTTGTATGTAGAAATTCTACTGGATGAGGACATCGCTTCTTTTTTCTGAGTAAATTGGATTTGTTAAAGCACCATGTTTATACTAATCATGTGATAACTATTCAATATTTGTATTAGCAATGGTAATAGTTCATAACAGTATTTTAAATTCCAAAAACATAAAACCAAGGAAGTGCGTATGTTTTATATAACAATTTTACATAATAAGACATTTAATTAGATCAATAGGAAACTTTATTAATTAATTTTTGGGTTGTTACACTTACATATTCCAAGCATCATCAATGATTCAATAATTCATGTATTTAGAATTTATCATATTTTATTATTCTCCAAATATTCAAGTATTATAGAAAACTACCAACAATTAACCATAACCATTTTTTTCAATGTTTAGAATTCAAAAATAAACTCCATTTTATGAACATAATTGTCTAAATATTTTAATTAAAATCATCAAAATAATGGAAAATACATATTTTTAATTTATAATTGATTTTATAAAACTTTAAAAATTACATGAGGTCTCATTAAATTATCTTAAAATAATAATACATTAAAATATAAATTTATTAATTCATTTTTTGAAAATAAAGATTCTTTCTAATTATAAAATTAATCATAAAATTGTAATTAAATATTAGTGAATTACAAAAATGCAAACACTTAATTAATAATTTTTGAAATATTATTTACTTATACTATAATATAATTATATAAGATTTTCACTTATAATATGCATTAATTTTATTTATACTTTAATGGTTGAGGCCACTATTCAATTGTCATGTTTACTATTCATACTGACCAAGCTACTATTCCAAATTTCAAGTAAATATTCTTTTGGAATATGTTCCTGAACTTATAGAAATTCCTTTTTTTCATTAATTATTCCTTTATAAAGTTTTTATTGTGTTATATATGTGATTTTATTTTTTATACCATATAAATTATTTATTAGAATGGAATTTCCACCAATAAAAATAACGATTGCTAAAACCAATATATCTAGGATGGGTGGGAGTTAGGAAGGTTATTTGGTAAGTATTTTTAGAGATATATTCCTTTAAATATGTGAGGTATTGATGGGTAGATGGACTCTATTTATAAGTTGGGTGGGTAGAAAACATGTAAATACATAAAACATTAAAAAGAATAAGTCAAAATCGGGTTCTAGTGAATGAAAATATTCGATGGTTTGAAAATAATAAAAGTTAAGATCTAAATATATTTATCCAAGAAAATGTAGAAAATTTTATGTGATATTTTATACCATATATTTTTGTTTAACTCCCGAGTTGATCTTTTTATTCCTTAACCAATATCAAAAATTTACCAAAATTATTATTCATTGTGAAAAAATAGAAGTGTAATCATTAAAAAAATTGAAAATTATGATTTTAAATATGAGAACCATTTTATCAAATTTAATATCTAAAATTATAAAAAAAACATTTTAAAATAAGTATGAAAAAGACAATGAAAATCGTTATGAGATAGATACATTTTTAATCCTAAAACTGAATTTATTCCAATTTATTTCCATGTAAAACCCATTAAATGAACTTATTTATTGAATATATTATCTACTCATTTAAATAAAATCATTAATCTGTAGTGATTAAAATAATTTATTATGATAATAGCATATATCATGCAAAAAAGAATTTTTTTAGAAAAAAAACATGTTTCAGGTTATTTTATTTTTATTTATTACCAATTGATACCCAAGGAATTAATTTTATAATTGTGTAAAAAATAATTTTATATAATTTTGATACAATGAGTTTTTTAAAATAAAACATATCTAACAAAAAACAATTTTCATAAACAAAATACTTCAAAAATATTTATTGGGATCAATAGTATTTCCTAAATAAATTTGAAATTATTTTCAAAAATTGTATTTAATTTAAATAATATATTATGTAATTCATTTCATAATGTACAATTACTATTCAGATAATCTTAGGGTTGTGTTCTTTAAAATTTATCAGACACATTTGTTTATCAAGAAAAATCTATTCTAAAATAACTGGGTGTTAAATTTATCCCCTCAACCAGACCACTATTTTTGGAAAACTTTGAAACATGGTTCGTCTCCAATATCTATGTCTATTTAAATAATATCACTTTATGAATTGAATTTGTTTCATATTTAGATCAATGATTCATTTTATAAGTTATTTATCTATCCAAGTGTATCGCCTTTGGTGCTCTAGTACTGATTACAAGGAAGTTTGATGGTATTTTACACTTATGCATCGATTATCATTTGTTAAACCAAATATATATAAAGATAATTTTACCCCATTTATAAGATTGAGGACATTTTAAATTAGTTTGAGGGATATAGTCGGTAAACAAATATTTATTATCATTTTGGGTACCATCAACTAAGGGTATATAAAGAATATATACTATAGAATGAATTTATATGTCCCTATGGACACATTGAGTTCATGGTGATGCCTTTCAAAGTAAATAATTCCTCAGGAAAACTCACATGATAGATGAACTTGGTGTTTTTTGAGATTTTATATTACTCTATGGTTATTTATATAGATGATATATTGGGGTATTCATGGTCATAGGGGGATATACTAGACATTTTATGGTTTTTGTAAAAGTACCTAAATTACATAATTTATATGGTAAGTTGTCTAAGTGAAAATTTTGGACATATGATATGAATTTATTTGGGAATTTCATGTCTCTAGGAGGTTTGCAATTAAATCCCTTAATGATTTTTTTTATAGGATTACACCCAAGGATATTTCACAGGTTCTTAATTTTATTGGTCTTAAAATATATTATATATTTGGTTTGTGTCTAATTTCTCATAGATCACGTCATCTTTAATAGATTTGTCTTGAAAGGATGAGGTTTTGTATATAGAGATCATTCTCAAGTAGAATTATAGTATCTAAAATAAAAGTTGAACAATTTCCCTATTATTTTTTTGTAAGACTAATTAATATTCAAAGTATATTTCAATGATTATTATCTTATCCTAGATTTAGTTTTGATGTTACAGATAGTGGTGATCTCCTACGGTTCTTGGAAGTTATGTCCACAAGAATATAATTTTTCTACCCATCATCTCAAGCATGAGGTTGTAGTGTTTTAATTGAATCTATTATAGCATTATCATATCAGGGTGTGTTTTGTAGTCTTCATTTATCAAAATATCATGTGGTTTATTTACACTCAAACCTATTCTAATTTTCATCAACATAGGTTTATAGAGTTATTATAGGATTATAAATTTGAGATTTATAATACATCATTGAATGGAAGTGTACTATTCGATGCAATGAGTATGAAGTATCATTGTTATGGTTCTAAAAAGGTTATAGAGGAGTGGAGTATAATGGTAGAAATTATATCCTCGGTTCTAAATATGGATTAAATTAATGATATATCTTTTTCAATATCAGATGATAATGAACTATTGAATGTTTTAACAGATAAATAATATAAATTATGATATTTGGACACAAATTTGAGGGGATGTCATGTAATTTTTAGAGATTCTTATAAGGTATAGTCAAATTATGATCACTATTTTGTGTTATTTCATTGGAATATATTTGTATCATCACTTATGTGAGAGGTTTTTTTCATGAGTTTAATATATATCCTTCATATATATTACCTCATATTTCCAAGATGTATCATTCTTTAAGGGATGAATTATAGTGATAGGGGATGAAGATGTTTGTGTGTAAGTTCTTATGAAAATGATTGGTCTATTAGAGGTTAAAATATAAACATAGGATTTATATTGTTCTGCTATAGTCATTTGATTTTCTAGGGTATAAATGGAAGGAAATTTTGAATGGTTTCAATACTGGTTTTCCTCATTCTTAGGAAGGATGCGACATCATTTGGGTTTATACAAAATTTTAAAAGTAAACTCATTTTATTTTAAATATAGATTCATTTGTATTAAATGTATTGGAGTGGATTTATGTGGAAGAGGGAGTGTGCCTTCATGTGTTTATAAGGACCAAAACCTCTTATATATTGTAGCATTCATGTGTTTTTTAATTTAGATTTTTAGGAGAAAATAATTTACCTTTGGTTGAGTTTAGCTATAAAAATACTTTTCTAATGATCTGAAGTAAATAATTGATATTATTATCAATGTTTTAATATTTCTTAAGTTAATATAATGAAAATGATTTATAGGATGGTTGTTATGGATTCATGATTTGACATTGGACGTCATTGTTGAGTAGGTATTGGATGCCATGCTTGATCAATCATATATGTACTTCCATACATTGATAGAGGTGATTCCATGATTAATTTCATTGGAAAATATTGAAGCTACTAGATGGAAGTGTTCATTTGTTTGGAATATTCAAGAAATTTTTTCAAAAAATAAGAAAACTATATTTTATGATTACAGCATGGTTTTATTGTGTTTTGAAATATCACATTGTTTTTATCAAGTAAAATTAATGTGTAGAAATTTGTTTGATGAAGTAATGATGATTTTAGTAAAAAAAAATCATTCTTTATTGATGATCTAACATGATTAATTATTTAGTATAGTTAAGAAGATTTTTTTATAATTTATTTTATATGGTGACCTTTACTACATAATATTTTAGAATTATATTTATTTTACTAAGTGTTGAGTTGAATTTTGTTAGAAAACTGGCCAGGCTTGATCAATCAACCTCAGCTAAGACCCCTCTCAAGGAAGGTTGGTCTAGCTCAAAAAAAATCCGGACAACCAGAATAGACATGGATGGTGAGATCCCAAGCTTTGCATTGGTTGGTGGGTGTGCATGGGTGAACATGCATGCATGAGTGTCATTGGGAAAATTGGGGAGGCACAACCCATGACCTGTGGGTGTGGGTGTGTTGAGGATCTGACCCTAATGTCATGGATGACTAGTGGTTGATGCAGAATAACTAATTAAGTGGAGTAAATACAGTATAAATATATATTTTGGAAATATTCTTTATGGTAAAAAATTTATGTACTAAAAAAAGTTACAAAAACAATGATAGTTACTTGAAATGATGAATTTACACCATCTGATTGATTATATGTGTCTTCTTTAACCTTAATCATTGGGGTTTTCAAGATGCAGACTGCATATGAAACAACTCATCATTTTATATCATCCAAACCCTAATATAACATTGAAATAAAAAATGTAAATATTTCTTAATAATATAAAGAACATTATACGATGCCTCATTCTAAAGGAAGAGTAATATATGAACATTCACATACACTATGTCATTTTTAGGCTGGAGACATTAATTTATTTAGAGATACAATGATACTATGAAAAGATTCAATGTAATGATTACGTGGACCTCATACAATGAATAAAAATGCATAAATAAAAAATAGTGCATAACACCTAAAGGAATTTACAATTTTTCTATGTAAATTAAATTGTGTTATGTAAATAAAGATGTTATGAAAAGAATTTTTTGGAATGACGGTTCATTTTATGAATGCATATTCTATGTGAATCATTTTTGCAGTTTGAGATGCATGTGTGATGAAATAAAACTACCCTGAGAATATTTACACGTGGGGGAAACTTATGGTGAATTTAGAATGTGAGGATTGATAGGTTTTCAAAACAAAGGCAACATAATTTTGGAACCACATAAAATTGATGGTAAACCATGATTTTCAATATTATTATATTATAATAATGCCCACTATATCCTATTAATACTATGTTAACTCTCAGTTAATTCGTGTTTTAGTTTATATAAGAAATCATCAAGAGACTGAGTTTTCATCACTCAAGTTGAGTCCTATAAAGAATTATTTCAATGTGAAAAATAAAACATTTTTTTAAGTGAGGTACTAAAAAAAGTGCTTGATGCATATAAATGCTATGTGATACAAGTTCTATGTGAAGTGAATGTGTGAAATAATGTTCCACATGAGTGATGTTTCTTGAAAAATAAAATGTCATATTACTACATTATAAAAATTTCACATATCATCTATTAATTTATAAATAATTAAATACATTGAATTTGTTTATGTATAAATGGTATGTGAAGAACTAAATAATTGAAGAAACATTACATTGTGAAAAACATATGTAGTGTGATGATCATGATATATAATTGGGAATAATTTCACATACTTTTTTAGAATAACATAGTTGATAAGTAAAATATGTATCAGAATGAACATTGTTGAGAAGTTTAATAAATACTTATAGTTTCATGAAGAATCTGATTATATATAATTGACATACATTTAGGAAACCGATACACCACTATATCAATGAGAGATAATCCAATGATGTTGGATGATATTTGTATGAGAAGAGTTTCATACCTAATTATTTAGTAAGTTGAGAAGATCTAGATCATGCTAATATCTAAAAGAGTTATCAAGTCATACATTCATATTTTATATCAGACTTGGCATACAAACTTGACGTTTTATATGAGAAAACTGGATCTTTTACACCTATAGAGCAAGATCATTCTTAGATGGTGAAAAAGAATCCAGGATCCACTGTATATCTATCTTTAAGTGGATCAATACTGAAGATAAGACTGAGTACGGGTGTATTAAAAATCAAATGGAAGAGAATATGGTTGGGTTGTTTAACCAATAATGATAGAAGAGTTTGTTTTGGGGGTTTAGAAATATGATTAGCTAGAGTATCGACTACTATTTTGTATAATTAATTACTATATAATACATTGTGATTGATTATAAGGTCATAGTATAGAATCCATGTTGAGTAATATAACCAACATGGAATGGAGTACATCTTAGTAATGAAGCTTTTAAATATTGTTTGTTGTTTTCTCACTTGTTATTTCTTCATAATATTTTTGGTTGTGATATATAATTGTCTGAATTAAAGAAAATTAAATGACTTATGAGGATAAATTAAAAGAAAATAATTTATACAAGAATACCACCGACTCACACCCCCTCCCCCATCAAGGGAATCCAGGCTGGGTCTCTATATATGCATACATCCTTTATAATATCTCTATTATAGTTTTGTATGTGTAACCTTACATATCACTTTTATGCTAAACTGGTCTTAGATAGTCAATGATTTTTTTAACAAATTTCACATAGAGAACAATAGATAAGGTGCCGTTAATTCATAAGAATATGAATGTGGATTAGGATCATCATAATTCATTTATTGACTCAATGAGGGATCACTAGCTTATTTTAGTGATCATGTTAATATCATGGTTTATATCCACCATAAGCAATAGATATTTTGTAGAGGTACTTATATTTTGCCTCAATTTATTAAAAAATTTGATTTTTTGGATCGATTCAATGATATAAAATATCAGCTAGCTCCTCCTTCATATATAAATAATGATCATTACATTTTACATGCATCTATATTTTATAAATATATTTGTTATGACTCCCATGTTATTAATTAGAGTGAGTTTTTCATTGAGGAGAATATGATATTCATTGAGTGACCTTTTTATATTTGAGATCATTGGGTGAATTCGATGTGAGGATGTGTCATTCCATTGGTTATTATATTTGGGGGACATTTTGTCTTAAATTAATTAACATGGGAGCAATATTCATTGATACAAGCTCAATTTCTTGAGTAATTTGGAGTTTTTTATTCAGGATTTTTAATAGAATGTGTAGTGTGGACACATTATTAATTTGGGTTGTGTGTTGTGGACACATGGTGTATTGTTGTGGTATCCATGGGAGTGATAATTGCAGATGTGATCTCAGTATATAAATTTATTTAGTTTTATTTCATTTAGTGATGATTATATTTGGATTTATGATTTTGTGATTAAATATGTTCCTGTTATTTTATATTGTGTTAGTGATTTTGTAATGGTGAGATTTCTGTTTAGGAGGTTTCTCATATGGCATTTTTGTTTTTATATTTTTTTTCCTTTAAGATTTTTCTTGGATTCTCTGGGATGATAATCATTTGATATTTATTTTATATAGAGTTATAGATTTCCTAAAAACTATAATTTTTGTTTTTTTGGTTTCAGGGGTGTTTCATAGGAGATACAAATAGGTTTAGTCAAAAAGTGATGATCTTATATCTTTTAAAGTAAACTATATTCTCATGAAGTCTCCAATACACAATGGTTAGTCTATGGTGAGTCATGGTTTATCTATTGGTGTAGTGGTTATATGTAGTTGATGTTTTTTGTGTGTCGTTGTTTCTCATGAATATAGAAACATGACCGAATAAATGACATTAACCTAATAAATGTATAACTGGAATGTATTTCGTTAAATAAATGAAGTGTGAAAAAAACGAATTAATGTGGTGGAACATATTCTATTGAAGTTTAATTAATAAATTTGAATGATTAAGTGGTTATTATAAAATAGTGGTTGAAATAAATCATTATATGGATAATGATTCAAAAGAGGTTAGTCAATTATAAAATTTTAAATTATTCTTGAAACATAAAAAGGGTAAAAATATGTTTGGTTTTGTGTAGTGTGATATTTGTTTCATGTGATTCGTGTGGTTATGACAGTTGTTGTTGTGTAGGGGTGAGCATGTGTCTTTTAGAATTTGTTCCAGAGGTGTTGTGCTAAGAAGTCAACCCTTATGTTGAGTGTGTTCCTCTTTATATATCTATTGTTTTTTCTACATATTTATTAAATGACACTACCCAAGTAAAGTATCATGATAAATTCCCATATGAGGTTTTGTATTTTAGGTGTACCCATAATATCTAAGATGTGGTTGATATGAATATATGACTATTACTCCTCTCTATCTTTCTCTTGCATATGTAGTGTGTTTGTATGGTGATAATGATTTGGAGGTGATGTGATATAGTGTAAATGATTTAGTTATATTGTAGTGATGTGTTTATGCATTGGTATTTGGTATGTTTAGGTGATTATGTGAGTATGGTTATGATATGTGAGATGTTTTTTTGGGGATATGGAAGGGAGGGGATTGCCTGGATGTATGGTATTGGGACATGAGGGTGACTAAATCAGTGGGGAAGAAAGTGTGAGGTTATTTATTCATATAGTTTCACGATTATTTTATGATTATACTTGAATGTGGGTTTGTTTAGTGAAACTGATAGAGGTTGGGTTTTATATAACCTTGGGATAAGTGATGTGTCAGTTTTGTTGTACATTCCTAGAGTCTTTATTAATATTTTTTCCATGTTTTCAAGACAGTTTCATGGTAGGAACTTTCTCAATATACTTATACACTTTCCCTTATATTTTAAATCATTTTTTATATATTTTTTGATATAGTTGGATATAAAGCTAATCATTACTATCTTGTGTCATGGTGATCATTGGAGTTGGAGTTAGTGTGGTATGATCAGTATTATTTTTTGATTAAATTTTATTCACGTATGACATTTCATGCATTGTTGTGGGATTATATGTTTTGTTATTTATTATATATATAGTTGATAAATGTTTGTCTCTGAAATTTATGAGGATAATGGCTCCCATACTAGGTCATTTATTTCATTAGTTTTAGTCTCTAACTTCTATACATTTGAATAAAGCATTAATATGGAATCCCGCCTGTTAAAAACATGCTCTTTTTATTACATCGAACAAAATGTAGAATCATTTAATGTTTAGTTTATTTAAAATTAGGAACATAATACATGAAAACAAAAAACATTCTTCTAATATTTGTGAAAATTATTATTCATGCTTTCAACCTAAGTTAATTTAACGTTATATTAAATATTTAGGAGAAACATAAATAGAAATGGATGAGCATGATCCCGGTAGGGGAATAATAAAGGGATACATTTAGCATTTGATCATGAGGTATACCAATAAGAACATGAGATATAAAAATATAACATGGTCAAGAGGAAATGAGGTGCATCATAATAAAAGGAACATGAATCAAATTATGGAAATGTGTTTATAACCTATAAATGATACATTTATAACTGTATCACCAAGGTTTATCACCAAGTTTTCATAAATGAAAATTACCATTGTTGTTCACCGAGATGTCATACAACATGTCACCTCTTGAGATTATATTATTTACCTAATTTAGTGGAGTTATATCGGGGTGAAATCTCTATAGATATCAATATAATTTTTTCCAAATTGACAATAATAATTAATTTTTTCAATAAACCAAGGGAAATAAATTACATGATTCATATAAAATCATTGAGTACATAAGTTCTTAAAAGATTGACCATGGTGTCATTTTTAACCCAATGAAATGGAATTTGGTTTTTTATATGTGAATCCTAGAATAAGTAAATTATATTAACACCTAGTTGAATACCCATAGATAAATAAATTGTTTGGGTCTTCAAAATATTATAATTTCTTATGTAAAGGTGTGTAATTTGAGAATTAAATTAAGCAGCATAATGGGTATAAAATTAGGATTTAGGAAAAGGTAAAATGAGATGGAACAATGTTCACCCATTGATAAACGTGTATAACATGTGCATAAGGGTATAAGAATATGAGAATAACATTTTAACCCCATTACCTTTATATCATATATCAAAAATGTGAATCATGGAATAAATCATAGAAGTTAATAAGATATGAAACATAAAGGAATGATATATCAGAATCCATGATAGCATAACATTTGTATAAGAAATAAATTGCTGGTAGACACATAATAATTGAAAATAATTTACATTGTAGTAAAGTATTATTTCCAAAGATATAATATTGTAATTGGTTCACACCCCAAACATTATTAATAGTTAAGGTTCACTCCCAAAACTATCATAATGCACAAATTTGCATACTGAACTGGGTTCACTCCCCATTCCAGACCTATTTATCTCATAAGATTTAAATATCTACCCACTGCATTAAAGGTAGATTAAAATTCCATCCATCAAATAATGAAAATAAAACAAATGTCTTCCATAATATCATTAGATATTCCTCATATCAGAATATATTAAATATAATGAAATTCATAAAACATGGATCGTATCATAACTCATCAAAAGAAATGTGTTTCATAACAATTTCATCATAGAAAACCACATGGAAAAGAAATGGGTTTCATAAAATTCTTTTTGTCATAAATATAAACCAACTACAGAAATAATAAAAATTGGATCACTGGATCATATCACCAGTAAATATTAAGTAACATTAAATTATGTAATCTTAGATAGAAAAGGATTTTGATATAAAAACACAAGGAAAATTTATTGAGTAAAAAATTATTTGAAAATCACCTTTTTTAACTATAAATCTTTAATATATTTCATAAATCCTTTTCATTTAAAATAAACTTGAAAAAATATAAAGGAACATTTCAAATCATTTATAACATATCTTGAGAAAAATGTATTTTCAACTATGAAAAAGAAATTAAAAAAACATAAAATATTTCCAAAATAATTTTATTTTAAAAACATTTAAAACATATAATGTAATATTTAAAACACTGAATAGACATGATGGAGGGTAATTTTGTACCTGTTAAAAAAATTCCTTTCATATTATTATTAAAAATCAGATAGGAACTATTTTGAATATTAATTTTTAAACATTTTGAAAAAAAATTAAAAAACATAAAACTGAATTTAAAAAATATCATAGGAACATTATAATATTTTTGAAAACATTTTTAGAAAACATGGATATGTAATACAAAGGGGTTTTGACCGACGATGAAAATAAAATGGGTTTTCTTAAAAATCATTCTTTTGGAATCATGAGTACAAAAAGATATAAAAATGAAGGGGAAACATGTATTCTCATGAGACAACCAAATGAAAAGAAAATTCATGATTTTCTTTTGAGATGGATCATAATATTTCATCATCTAAGGCAAAACCATAAGCAATCCTAATGAATAATGAGATCTTAACATCAAACCATTACCCCTTTGGTAACTTTTAAATTGTAAGCCCCATTAAAGTATAACATAAAAAGAAATTTTAAATATCATGAATATAAATATATAAATAATATAACCTATAAAATTGGTATTATATATACCATAAGAAAATAATAGTGAATATGGAATATGTCTCCCATAAATAAAAGAGAGACTAGAAATCACATACCGTAAGTCTCAACTTTCTTCATACATGTTCAAACCTCTTATATAATAAATATAAGTTAACTATAAATATATTACTAAACTATACTTATATATATATCATATCATATATGATCTACTTATAACATTTTATTATCTTTTTTTAAAAGTTACTTGTTAAATTCACTTTTTGGGTAATAACTGTTTTATTTGTGTATATTTTAAAATTTTACCTCTTATTCGGATAACCTATTTAGGTTTAATATAAAGCCTTAATATATTGGATTTATGATATAAACTTGAACTCTATGATTTGGGGAGGGATTTATGGAATATATTAGTGGAGTTATCATATTAAATAACAAGTTTTGGAAGTGTCAAAGGGGGTAGAGGGGGTCTCCTTTCATAAGTGGGGGGGACATAAGTGGAATTTTTTAAAAGAATAAAGTGTACCCACATTTTTAAAATGGAAAAAAGATCCAAAATAGGCCATTATCAAACATTATAGGTGATAAGGGTGAAAATATTATGTAAAATTGTTTTTCATATGTTTATAGGTCATATTACCCCATATCATTTTATTTTAACCCCTGATAAACAAGTTTTAACCTTAACTATGTTAATTAATCTTTATTGTGTTTACTATTCATTTTAACCAAAAATTAATTTACCATATTTTTTAAAATAAATTATAATTATTCCAAATATTTAATCCATTTTTTTAAATTGCTCCTACAGAAGTGGAAAATCTAACTTAAAATTAAACCTACAAATGTGATGATAAAGGATTTTCTTAAAGAGAAAATGTTCAAAAGTATAAAATGTTTTTATATAAAAATTAAATATGAAATTGATTCCAATAACCAATATTTGATTAATATATATATAATTGAACTAATTTTTATTTTAAAACAATATTGAAATAAAATTTTCCAATTAAATTATTTGAATGAAATAGAAGTTTTTTAATAAATCTCAGTATTTTTCTCTATTCCCTAAATATTTTATATTTTCAAAATATTATAAAATATTCACATCAAGATAACTTTAAAAATATGATTTTTCAAATATAGTTAATTTTTTCAAATACATATTATAAAAGTTTTAATAGTTAATTTTAAAATAATCAGGTAGAATGTGACAAAAAAATTTAAAAAAAAAAAGAAAATATAATCTCTAAAAATTAAATTGGATATATTATTATCTCATGAATAGAAAAAAAATAAGATTAATATAAAAACCACATTGAATATATAAAATATATATATCATTAAAATCATTCACCGTGATTAATTTATTTATATTATTGAGATAAAATAGGTTAGTGAACAACTAAGTTTTTCAAATAAAATATTTAGTTTATTTTAAAATGGTTATTCGGTTTTCATTTCAAATTAATTGGCCACTAAATAAATGATTTTAAATACATTTTTAAAACTTATATTTTCATAATTTATTTAATCCTATTCATACCCATCATTCCAATGTCTAGGTGATAAATATCATATTAAATAATTACATTCTAATAGTTTGTTGTTTTTTACTAAAAATAAATAATTTTTAAATGCAAGATATCAAAAAAAATTAAATTTATCTAGAGAAAAATATTTCATAAAATATCAGGGTGATATATTCTACACCCATTGAAATTAAGTTTTCCATTTAAATTCATCACTCCAATAAAAAATGATGATTCTTTTATCTAATTACATACTTGGGTTCCCGCATATCTTTCTCAAGCTAGTGGGTTCACCTCAAAAATTTGACCAGGTAAGTAGTGTTGAATCGTCGAACTTTATATGTATGATCATGAATCCGAACAACATATTCCTTATAATAAAGATCATGCACCATTGATATGAAATCTAAGTTCAGTACATGTGAAGGATTAGGTGTATAATTTTTCAATATAGATATATAGAATACATCATGGAATTGAGAGCAGTTTGGTGGAAGAACCAATTGATAAGATACCATCCCAATATGATCAAGAATTTCAAATGGACTAATATACCTAGGGATTATCTTTATTTTGTATCATAAGAAAAAAATAATCCTTTGGATGTGCTTCAATTAATTCCCACTTTGTCTCTAACTACATGAAATGATGATGCATTTTTTATGCCTAAAGTATTAATAGATCAAAAGATCAATATTACAATGATAATACCTTCCCACTATATCTAATTTTCATCTTAACAAAATTTTTATCCCTCGTTATGTAATTTTGATATTTATTCATATATTGAAGTAATAGATCAATCTCTAAAACCTCATAAAAAATTTAACATAAACAATTATATAAATGGTAAACATTATGGCCCTTTCAAAAGTATAAATTTATAAATAAGATCGCCATATTTCCCATAATAAACTTAACATTAATCCTGACAAATATAAATAGTTATCTCTTTATTGTTATATACCAAATGTGTGAATAACTTGGTCATATATTCTCTGGAATCATAGTAATAACCATAATTACCATATAAAATCAATGAAAACATTCATGATTCCTCATTACTTAAATAAAACTATTGATTATGGAATATATTTCATTAATCCAAAAATGTGTTAAATTCCATCAATGATAACATATACTAATTATTCAAAAAATAATTAATCATTTATGGGGTCATCAATAAAATCTATTTTTCTTTATCCATATAAATCCCCTATTTATCCAAACTAATCTCTATTTTCTCAACATCAGGAACAAATTAATTGTTATTATCCCTTAATCATGTGTTTTCTATAAAATAACACCTTACAATTAAATCACTTTTCTCGGTCATCAGTACCATTCAACTAATTCTTCCAAATCCTTACTTAAAAAATTCTACATAATAATTCTTATATATTTCATGATTCATATAACATAGTTATTGATTTATAATACACAAAAACTTCAAACACTCCACTAAATTCTTAAAACATTAACTAGGCTCCATCATCTTATTCCCTAACAATTATTTCCTAAAATATGAAATATGAATCATGTATTAACATTAATCAACCCCAATTTAATCTATATTTGCATGTTTACCATAAACAATACTTTTAGAAAATCCCATAAGTTTCATATGGCGTTCATGTTCTCTTCATCATCAACAATATAACCATTACTCATACCACCTTACATATTCTCTTCACAATCTTTCCCCCTAGAATATCAATTTTTATAATGATCATGCTTTCCACATTTTTAACATTCAACCATTTATGATTCCTTTGGAAAACCATTATTTTTATACATTTAATTTACCAAACTTTTCATTTTTCCTTTGAAATTACATTCTTTGTGCACTTATTTTCCGTAATCAAAACATCTTCTCATCCCTTTAATATATTCACTTTGGTTCTTCTTCCAAAATTATTGACATATAGGATACTGAATCATATTTTCTATATGGTTACCCCCGCCCAATCACTTAGTAAACATTATCCTTCTCTTCTTTGATGAGCCCTATAATAGTTTAAGGTGTAATTTGTTAATAATATATCATGATAACTGATTAGGAATAATCATAATATATTTCACTCCAGTAATCATCCCATTTGGTTTCTCATAAAAACATTGTTTATCACATTCAATGTCAATCCAATTCTTTTTGTTTACCTCTATTGACTAAAACAAAAAAAAACATAGTGTGGGCAACAATAATCATAGTGGGAAACCAAATGATCATGAAAAATCACTTATATTATTTATAATTCATGACACCTAGTTTTAAATTAAAGGAAACTTAGGATAAACATAGGTTATCCATTGTCATTATTCAAATACTACATGATTGTTTGTAATGAGTTTTAATTTAAAATGAATATCTTCTAAGAGTGTCAAACGGGGTGTAAAGTGTGGTCCATCGTTGTGTACTAGGTAATTCTCAATTAAATCCTGATGCACATTTTTTAGATTTATTACCCCTAGGTACATATGTGCTTGAACCACATACTCCTGTAGTATCTATATAGGGATTTAATTTCTTGGAAAACACTCACTCTATCCTTAACCAATATTCTAGGATATGTTTTTATATTAAAACATATACTTATGGTTCTTAGTAATTTTTTCTCATTATAGTTTATAATGGTTTAATTAAATCGTTAGATGATACAAACTGAAAATACCCAAACTTATGATACATAAATATTAAACCTTAATTAATGTATATGTTTTACATAACATAATGACCCATTAAAGAATCATTTTGTTCTAGAGCCTTTAGAAACATGTTCGTGTAAAAAACTGTTCTATTTGTGATCTCATTCATCTCCCACTAAGTTCTTCATAGCTAAAACCCTTCTTATACATATCATACATTATATGTCTATTCATATCTTGGGGAAAGGAAACATAATAAAGGGTGAGCTCATATGATCAATAATGGTAAAAAAGGGAGATGTCAATATAACTGTGAGAATAATGGTGTGAGAACAAGAGAATAAAATTTTAGAACCATACCCTATATATCATAGATTATAAATGCGAGACATGGAATAAATATTGGAAGGTCATAAGACATGGATCATTAAGTATCATATATCATAATCCTTGATAGGATAACATTTCTATAATATGTAGATTTGTGACATACACATAATAATAAGAATCATTTCCATAGTAGTCACGGATCATTTACAAGGCTATCATAGTCAAATGGGTTCACTACTCAAATAATCATAGTAGTCATGGTTCACTCCTAAAACTATCATAGCGTACAAAGTCCCTTATTGAAATGGGTTCACTTCCCATTACAATCCTATTTATATCATGAGATTCCAATATTTACCCAATGTTTTAGAGGGAGAAATAGGTCCCAACCATCAAATAATGAAAATTATAAAAATGATTTATAAAACATTGTAAAACATTCATCATATCAAAACCCAAGAAAATAAATGGGATTAATAAAACTTTAATCATGATAAAACTCATAATGGTGTGTGCGAGTGGTGAAAATTGTACCTAGAGATTCCATTTCTGACTAAGAATGGACAAAAACCAATAAATAAATTACATGAAATCTATTTTGATGTATTTCTTCTAAGTGTTAATCTTGTTGATGATATTGGTAGAGATAGTAAAATTTTCTATGTATTTTGGTAGATCTTGTCAAAAAACCCAATAATATGGTGTATAGTTCAGAAGACCAATATTATGTATCATGGCTACTGCAGTGGATATGGTTTTTTCCCAAGTTAAATATCACAATCCATGATATTTTTAGTACATACTATTTACCCTCATTCTACTATAATAATTTTACAATTCGTACATGTCTGATTATTTTTTTATCCTTACAAGTATTGTGGGACATGACCACATGTCATCTACTAGGAATCTATATGACATGGGTTATGGTAGTACATGTCAAGTACCCCTTTGGTCCTGAAACTTCATATAGTATCATATTTATTCCATGTAGGTGGACCTTATGTTTCATGTAGTGTTTCAATACATATTGGTAATATATATTAGGTGATAAATCTCGTGTACCCTATAACACATGTTGTGTACTCCTTAGAAACCATGTAGTTTACAAAATATATTTTCCCAAAACATAGATTTGGGTATGTGAATAGTCCAAATAATTTTTTTTACACATAGATCGTGTTGGATGCCTTAAATTCAACATCAGGGATAAGACGATAAGAAATATTTCTATTTTAATCTCTTCAGTTTTTTATTGTTTATGAGGTAAGTAATATCACTATGACCAGATATTTATTATCCTCTATGTGAGGTCAAGTATTTCACTTATTACATAGGGTGTGTTATACTTTATCTCTATGTCATTTATAGATAGATTTTGGTCTCCCCTATTGGAGTGATTGTATAATTCTCTCTCCCATCCCATGGGTAGGGTCAATTATCCCCCCAATTACCTAGGGCACATGATCCTCCACTTGTAACTCATTTACAGATAGGTTCAGGTATCCCACCTATTACATGGGGTATGGGATCCTCTAACTCAACCTATAGGTTAGGTCTAGTATCCATATATTTACCCCAAGGCTTGATATTCTCTCTGAGTTAGTCAAACTCCCCCGAATTTGGTTTCTTCCAATAAGGCATGGAATTTACTTTATGATTCCAAACAAGTTATATGGATCACTAATTTTGGTTTATTTGGTTTAGTGTAGTAACAAGTAGTTTTCACATATTATTGGCTATGAGAAATAATAATTATAATTTTTACTTGGGTCCTTTAATTTGAGAATATTTAGGTTCATCAGTTTTTTCCACATATTTTTTGATTATCGGATAACTAGACTATTGAAATTAAATTTTGGTTTTTGGGGTATCCTACTATATATGTATATACTCACCCTGGCATGGGTGTCTTTTCCAAGAAGTTTTCTATATTATAGAGATAATAGGAAGTTTCATGGGGATCTCGGTGGACCAGGTAAAAATTAGAGATTTTTAGTACTTAGTGGGGGTGTTGACTGACATTGATTAGGTTTGGGGTGCAATCAAGGATCTTCCTCCGATCAATTGTCAGGTTAGGTTTTATATTTATTAATGGTCATGTATGTTTCCCCTGTATACTATGGATCATATATTTTTTATCACTTTTGGATATATATAGGTTTAGGTATAAATTTATTTACATTTTAAATTTATCAGTTATTATCCATCATTAAAATGGCATGTATTTAGGATAATAAAGTTTCCCTTTTGAAATCACTTTTTTTAAGATAACCACTTATAAAGGAAAACATTATATGTGAAAATTAACTTGTAAAGTAAACATAAAAGAAAATATTAATCATGATGGAATGAGGATATTTTTATTACAGATGATATAAAAAACATTCCTTCTATATATTTTTTGGAAAAATCACTCAAAGTATCTCCTTTGGAAAATTAAAAGATGATTCCTTTCATACTATTTTATAAAAAGAAAACATGGGTAAAAATGAATTTAAAAAAATGACAAGAAAATAGTAAAAAAATTAATTTTTTTAGAAAACATTAATATAAAAGAGAAATATTCCTCAGTGGAGACTTAAATATAAACAATCCTAGATAATGAAGATATTTTGAAATAAAAACCATACTTCAAGTTTGTCTTTCTTCTAATGCATTCTAACCTCCTCTTCTTTGGAATGAATCCTTTAGACCTTCTCTAATGGTATCTAGATTTACTATTTTGAGAACAAAATAAACTCTATAATGTGTATAGGGAATTTGAGAAGTGAAACTAGCAGATTTCTTTTGAGAAAGAAGGATACAAGTAGTGTGAATGAGTGAGTTAGGAGGATCACTTTTATAATTGTGTTGAGGGAAAATTTTAAAATTTCTCAAAATATTAAATTATTATAAATTCATTATCAATAAAAATAACTCCCAATGGACATGTATTAGAAGATACGGTAATATAGGGTTTCAATCCCATCAATAAAATAAATTTTTTCAAGTGTTGCTGTAATTTTATATCTTATTATTTTTATTAGCCCTTAGATAACCATTTTTAGTTTTGAATATGCTAACAACTAGTTTAATATTTAAGGTTTTAATTGTTAATTATAATGTGATAATTGGACCATAAATGGTAAATTTATGACATTATATAATACATAATAACAACCTTATCTTATTTCAAGATTTTTATTATTTTTAAATAAATTAATAAAATATTATTATGATAAAATATCATTATTTTCTATTTTGATTCTATTCATTTAAATTTACATAAAATACATAAATAACAAAGTTTAAAGTTGAATATAATCTTTTAACATAACACTAAAATGTAATTTTAGCTTATTGAAATTATAAAAGACTATAACATACTCAAATTATATTATTTTTAATGTTATTAATATGGTTTATTTTATTTTTTCATTAATTTAATAAATATTTTTTTGGCATTGTGTAAGAATTTAAGTTAACTATATAATACCTGAAAATTATAAATAAATTTCCACCATTATTTTAATTTCATTATTCACAAAATTACTATTAATATTTTTTTATAACTACTTTTAATCACTATGTGAACATATAAAGGATATTAAAAACATTGAGAGTGACATTTTGTAACTTTATTTGATTTAAATAATATATAAGTCATTTTCAAAAGAACTTAATTCCTTTAGACAACTCAATTTCAATAATAAGGTATTAAGGGTATAATTCACTTCAGCCAATAAGAATAATGATAAAAATATATGGCCTTATTAGTTATTTGTAAAATGTATTAACCCAATTTACCTTCTACTGAGGAGATAAATTTTACCACAACTATTGTTTATATTAAATTAAAATAAAAAGGGGATTATTTACTATATTTTAATCTATTGATTGGAAATAAACAATCCATTTTATTAAATTAAATTTTTAAAAGTGGTTAAAATTAATTTTCAAATAATTTCATTAGACGTGACAAAAACTACTTTTTAGAAAAATAAATTTAATAAATTAAACTATATTTATTCTTATCCAAATACCAAGAAAAATATATGTTGAATTTATCAAACATTTTATCAATTAAATAATATGTACATTTCATTAAAATCATTCAAAAATAGTGATTAATTTAATTTATTAATATAATAATACTTTTCATGCATTAACAAATTTTTTCAAAAACAATATTTTTCTTTCCAATGATTTTTACTCTCATTTATAATAAATTTATTACTAATGAATTAATTTTATGGATTTAAAACCATACATTTTTCATAATTTAGTTATTAATATTCAAACTCATTGATACAATATCTAGATTATAACTTTCATTTTGTATATTATTATTTAATAATATTTCATGGTTCATTTAAACTCGGTTCTCCATGTTACTAATGCAATCGAATAAATCAATTTTTTTTAAAGATAAATGTTTCATAAAAATCTAATTGGATCACATTAAACACTTTTAAAATAAGTTTCCCATTATAAATTACTCACTCTAAAACAAAATAATGGGGATACTTCTGCCTCATCACATCCTTAGGTTCCCACATAGCTTCCTCGTATTGGTGGTTTCACCACAAAACATTGACCTTGTGAGTAGTCTTATTTCATAAAATTTTATCTCTATGATCCAAAATTTATATAGATTATTCTTTATAAGAAATATATTTCTCTAATATTATGACCTATGAGTTTAGTGCTTGTGAAGGATCTGGTATGTACTTCCTCTAGAGAGACACATAAAACACATATTAAGCATTAGATGGATTTGGTGTAAGTAACAAGTGATAGGATACCATCCTAATATGATCAAGAATTTAAAAAGGACTGATATACTTATGGATTAGCTTTCCGTTATTCCCAAGTCTTATCACCCACTTTTATGGAGATATTTTAAGAAATACCTTGTCACCAACTTCAAAAAGTAGATCTTTTTTATGATTGTCAACAAAACTTATTTTGACTCTGAGATTCTCTTATGTGTTGTTTAATGGATATAACATTTTATTTTATTTACTTCACTAGAGAAGGTACCAATATATTTATTTCTCTAACCAAATTCAATCCTTCTAAATTTATGCACTTCATACCATTTATGGATTCATACGGATCCATATGGATATTGGAGTGAATGCTATTATTCTATTAAAATTCCACCAAAGGAAGGTGTTGATCCTAAACACCTTTAAAATACATAGATAAAGATATCAACATGTATTATAGAGTTTTAATAGTCATATAAAACTAACTTTATATATGTGATAATGGTATGCACTGTTGAAACTTGACTATTTATCCCAAGCCTATTGAAGTCTTCTCCAAAACAACTAGGTAAACCTTCTATCATGATCAGTTATAATTGACAGTGGTACATTATGTAGTATTACCACTTCCATAATTTATAACCGAATAAATTGAATAAGATGTAAATATCCTATAATGTTAATGAAGAGTGTTGACATCATATAGTGATTGTCTATATTTCAAATAGCATTATTCCTTTTAGATTTTTTCGGGATTCCGACTATAAAATCCATGTGGAGGTTTTTCCAATACTATTCAAGTATGGGTAATAGTTGTAACATCCCCTTAGACTTATATCTCTCATCCTTAACATTTTAACATACCAAGATCTGAGAAACAAACTTTAAAAAACCTAACTTTATTCCATCCCACTATAAATACAATTTAAAATATCTATACATATATTATGTTCATTGGGAATTCAATTACATCAAACACACACACACCACACACACAAACAAAAAAGGTGGGCCCTATCCCCCCTAAAGGGGATAGCACACCCATAAATCCTTATATATTTTATATGGATTTCCTGAAGAACAATTGTTCAAGAATACCATTACATGGCCCAAATTCATTTTTACTCACCCAAAGTCCTAGTGTAGTGTCATGCCTATATCATTATGCCTCTGTTTCCAAGCCTACATCATAGTTGCATCACTGTATGAAAATGTTATAAGGGCCCATACTTTACATGTAGATATTACATTGACATTGAAGAATATTTATTACATAACTTAACAAAAAATCATACCAGGACTATATATATTTATTGTCTTTATAAATAGGGGAATATAAACAACTGGTTCATAAAACATCTATATTGTCTTCCACTTATTTCTTCAAAACTGGACAAATTTTTGACATATCTTAATTCATACCCTTATTTATGACCAAGGGAAACGAAACATATGAAAGTGTGAGCTTAAATTCTAATTAAGGGTAAACAATAGAAATATCAAAAATATCATAATCATAAGAACATAACATTTGAAAATCTTATCCTTCGTATAAAAGATTAGAATTTCATGCCATGGGAAAAATCATCAAATTGAAATGTAATACCAATAGTCATAAAATAAGACATGAAATTTCTTTTCATACACACATAAGAATAGAAAATCATTTCATATTGTTCATGTATCTTTTAAAATACCATCATGGTGGACAAAGTCCATTACTGAACTGAGTTCACTCCTTGTTTCAGGCCTGTATTACAAAACTAGATTTATTTGTTTTTCCAGTTATGCCAATCTCATGAGATATAAATATTTACCCAGTTAATTGAAGGGATATATTGGTCCCACACATCATATAATTAAACCATTAATATTTGTTTCATATAAACATAAAAACATTCACCATAGTATAACCCATGAAATAAAATGTGTTTCTCAAACATCATTCCATCATAATTGATATAAAACAAAAGGATTTACTAAATAACATTCCATTGTAAATTAAATCAAATCATATTAATAAGAATTTTATAAATATAACCCCATTTAAATAGTTTCATCTTATATGGAATGTAATTTTGATAAAACACTTGAAATTAATTCCTGAGGAAAAAAGCTTTTATTATACAAAAAATGTTTTCCATCATTAAAATGCCCCAAAATTTAAGAAAAAATCATTTTATGTGAAAATAACCTTGTAATTTTTTATGGTAAGCTTCAAGGAATTAAGGAATTATGAAATCGTAAAAATCCATTCATGTATTACCAATCTAAAAAAATCATTCTTCTCATACCTTTGCTGGAAAATTCAAAAAGTACCTCATATATCAAACAAAAGAAAGATTCCTTCCATACCATGTAGTAAAAGTAAAAAATGAGTAAAAATGAATTTTAACATGAATAGAATAATAGAAAATATTTTATGAAAGCTATTTTAGAAAACATGAACATTGATGATGAATATATCCCCAGTAAATACTTACGTATAAATAATCTCGGGTAAAAATGAGATCGCAAAATTATCTTTTACCTTACGTCTGATATCCTTTATATGTATCATAACCTCTATTATAATGATTTAAATAATTTTATTGACGTATTAAAGAATCATAATAATTTTTATCATATAATATATGATTATATTATGATTTTTTTGTTAGTAACATTTCATTTTCACTCGTTATTGGGATATTAATTTCTTTATGTTCTTATGAAAGATTTTTTGGATAAGTTAATGTTACAATTATTAGGTTATAGTTATATAATTTACATAATTATATTAGTATAATACATATCAAATTTATTCATTCAATTAATGTATATAATCATGGTTTAATAAAGATCATGTAGAATGAATCACATCCCATTGTGGAGACAATGGGTTGTACGTACGCACGAGCGATGATATCATTCCAAAAATTGTTGAATGGTATTGAATTGGATGGTGTATAAAATTTCAGAATTAGTAACACATTAAAATAATCATATAAAGTTATTATTTATATCATTATACCCATCCATGTAATGTGGTGGTGAAAACAAATTACAACGCTGTGTGGAGACGGTAAGTCATATGTACGCACGCGCGGTGATTTGGTTTTTAATAGGATGAATAAAAGGAAAAATATGGTTGTTTCATATTTATAATAACTTATAATTGTATCATTAATAATTATGTTATTACATTATAATGAAACAACCATTGAATAGGAAGTAAAATAAGAAATAAATTTGATAGAATCGGTAGAAGAGATTAACTCTTCCTCGATATGCTTCCTCTAAATCTCTTCATAGACCACTAGAGTAGGCCTTTGAAGATGAAGAAAACCTCTATAATGAAAATATGAAAGTTTATAAGGTAAAATGGTAGGGTATGGACGACCTTGAAGGCTCAAAATTAAGTAAATAGGGGAGGTAAGATGTGCCCTTTTATAATTGAGGTGAGGGCACTTTTAGAAACTCCATAAATAATAATTTATAATAAAATCAAACCCCACCAAAAAACCACCAACACATACCAATTTATAGTATGAGATGATATAGGTTTGTAATATCATCAACCAATAAATTTTGTACAAGTTATGTTTTCAATTTAAACCATATCTTTTTAATTGAAACTTAGTTATTTAATTTAATTTTAATTATGGTAATAACATTCTAAATATTAAATGGTTATAAATATTTACTTACATGGTGTTAATTTACCATAAATGGATATGTTATTAAATTTTAGACCTTATAATCATCAAAATAAAATGTTATTTCTATAAAATATCAATAGTGTCAATTTTGACACTATTCATTTATTTGACTTTAAATAAAATTCATACATAAGATAAATTCAAAAAAAATTATTACACTACTAACATGTCATAGTCACCTTTAAAATTATTGGATCACATTAATTAGTTTATATGATGTTTATTTTAATATTTTTAAAACCATTTATTATATTTTTATTACTAAATTAATTCAACATCACTTTTGTGTCATCATTAATGCTAATTATTTAAACTCTAAAAATTATAAATAATTTTCTATGATGTAGCTAATAACTTTATATTTCTAAATACTATCTATAGTCTATATTATCTACTAATTATTCTTATATGAAAATAAATATACTTATATAAAATTAGACTCTGACATTTTTTCACATTAATTTGTTTTTATTATATTTAGGTCATACTCATAGTTAAGTAGCCATTAAGTGACTCCATTTCAAAAATAAGATGATAAGGGTCACATTAAGTTGTCCAATAGTATTTTTAAAGGTGTTAAATTAACTTTATAATAATATTTTTACCTTTAATTACCTGATTTTCATTCAAAATGGTAATAAAATTAATTACCAAAATTACTCTTCATATTTCCCAAAAATCAAATAAATGGAATCCATTTTTTAAAATTCAAAATAAAAAACTGATAGTAATTAATTTAAAATTAATATAATTGTTGAAATTAGAAAATGGGGTTTAAAAGTTAAAATATTGCAAATGATTGAAATTTTTTTACATTTGAATTTAATGTAAATTAATTTGAGTGATCGAAATTATATTAAATAAAAAAAAATATATTATATTTATACTTTTAAACCATTTGGTAATATAATTTATCCATATAAATTATTTCAATGAAAAAATTATTTTCAATTAAAATTTAGCGTATTTTTACAATTCATCAAAATATGAAAGTTGTGAGGAAAAATATCCAAAATTAATCCAAAGTAAATAATTATATCCTTACTAAAAATAAAATATTTAGGTTTTCATATAAAAAACATTAATGTTTCAAAATATTAATTTCAAATGGGTTCTCCATTCAAAGTTGTAGAATTAAACTATTAAAAAATGGTTTTTATACATCAAATAGGGTGTTATTCATACCTTATGACTAAAATATACATTGCAAAAATATCAGAAATGTTATATTAAGTATATAACACACACATATATATATATATATATTTTTAATTTCATTACAAAAATTAATTCACTCAAAAATACAGATATCTAATTGTTTTATAATTTTCATAAATAATTTATAGCCATTGAATTCACAATGTATTTTCATAAGTTAGTTATAATTATTCATTCTAACCTAATGTCTAGGTTATAATTGTAATTTTATAATCAAGGCATCTCACAGTTCATTTAAACTCACGATTGCGTGTAAAGTAACCTACTGAAGTAGAAAAATAATTTAGAGAAAATATTTCATAAAAACATTCGGGTGTTACATTCTACCCCCCCCCCCCATAAATTGAATTTCACCCAAAAAAATCATCACTTGGAAAAAAAATAGATGAGGATACCCATCCATCATCATATCCTCAAGTTCCAATGTAGCTTATTCAAATTGGTGGGTCCTCCATAAGACATTAACCAAGTGAGGGGTCTTGTTTTGTAGAAAATTTTCACTATGATCAAGGATCTATATCGGTTGTTCTTCATAAGAAAGATATTACTCTAGTGGTATGAATTTTAAGCTTAGTACATGTGAAGGATTGGGTATGTACTTTCTCAGGAGAGATACATGGAACATATCATAGTCTTTGGAGAGATTCGGTGGATGTATCAATCAGTAAGATACCTTCCTAATATGATCCAGAATTTCAAAATGACTAATATGCATAGGGCTCCGCTTTCCCTTCCTTTCAAGTCTAATTACTCTCTTTTAGGGTGATATTAATAGAAACACATTATCACCCACTTCAAACTCGTGGTCTTTTTTCAGTTCTCAGCATAAATTATTTATCGGCTCTGAGCTACTCTTATGTGTTGTTGAATAGATCTGACATTTTCTGCCATTTCATCAACAATATTAGGTCCTAGTAGCTTTCTTTCCCCAACTTCATCCCAGAAAGTTGTAGTTCTGAACTTTTTTCCATATAGGGATTCATAAGGATCCATCTAAAAACTAGAGTGAAATATATTATTGTATTAAAATTTCACCAATGATAGGTGTTGATCCAAACCACCATTGAAGTCCATAGAGAAATCTCTTAACATGTCTTCCATAAGTTTGAATTGTCCTCTCAAACTAATCGTCTGTCTAATGATGATAAGTAGTTCTAAAAAATAACTCTATATCCAGAGCATAGTGAAGACTTTTCCAGAACTTTGAGGTAAACCTCAAATCCTGATTGGATATAATGGAATGTTGTACTCCATGAAATATTACCACTTCCTTTACATATATCCTTGCAAGATGGTCAAAATATAAATCCTCTAATAGTGATTTATTATAACCTAGAGAGCATTATTGACATTGGATGTTTTGGGAAGTCTGATAACAAAGTCCATAGTGATATTTTCCCATTCCCATTTTGGTATAGGTAATTGTTGTAACATCCACTTAGACTTCTATCTCTCATCATTAACTTTCTAAAATCCAAGAAATGAGAGACATATTTGGAGACATCTATTTTCATGCCATCCCACTAGAAGTACTCTTCCAGGTCCCTGTAAATCTTTAGGCTTCCGGGGTGAATGGAGAATGAATAACTACGAGCCTCATCCAATAGCTGCTTCTTTAATTCTAGTATGGTAGGAATACAAACCTAGTTCCTAAACCTTATTATTTCATCACAATCAAGGTTGAATTCAAGAACATTTTTGACCTTCTTTTGTAGCTCTACGATCTTTTTCTGCTCCTACTTAATATTTAGTTGTATTGATGGTTGAACATTCATTTGAGTAAGATAATATTTCGCCCCTTCCTTTAAAATTTCAAGATCCATCATCTATAAATCCGTAAATATTGGTTCTTTTTTTATCCTCAACAAGGATAGTCTTGCATGGTCCTGTTGACATAATGCATATGTCACCATGTTTTCATTCCCAAGGTGGTAATGTATTGAGTAGTCATAATATTTAATCAACTCCAACCATCTTATTTGGTGCATATTCATCTCCTTTTGTGTGAAAATATACTTTAAACTTTGATGATCAGTATAGATATCACACATTTCACCATAAGGATAATTCATCCATATCTTTAATGAAACTGTTTTCGTAGATCACTCAAAAATATGAGCTGGGTATGGATTTTCAACTGTTGTGATGCATAAGATATCACCATATAATTTTTAATTAGAACACATCCCATCACCTTCTGGGATGAATCACAATAAATCACAAACCTTTCTCCACTACCAGGTAGTGTGAGTACAAGTTCACTGGATAACCTTCTTTTTATTTCTTTTAAATTCTCTTCAAATTCCTCCTTCAAAATGAACATAACTCTTTTCTGAGTCAACATGGTGATTGGATTATATAATCATGAAAACTATTTCACAAAATGTTGATAATATCCATCCAAACCAAGAAAACTTTAGATCTCAATTTCCATTTTTGGTTTTGACCATCTTTAAATAACCACTATTTTTGCTGGATCAACAAATATCCCATCTCTTGAGATTATGTGACCGAAAAATGAAACATTTTGAATCCAAAATCCACACTTGGTAAATTTGGTATAAATATTCTCGTTTATCAGGGTATTCAGTACAATTCACAAGTGATCTTAATGTTCTTCTTTACCCTTTGAATTGACAAGAGTATCATCTATAAAGACTACCAAAAACTAATCAAAATAGTCTCTAAAGTATCTATCCATTAGATCCATGAATATAGAGGGGAAATTAGTAAGACCCTAAGGCATCACTATAAATTCATAGTGTCTATACCTTGTATGTAATGACATTTTTGTTATATACTCTCTTTTTCCCATTAATTTATTATATCCTCAATGAAGATCAGCCCTGAAAAAGTATTGAGATTAGCGTAGTTGGTAAAATAAGTCATCAATGCAGGGAAGAGGATATTTTTTCTTGATAGTGATCTTGTTAAGTTCTCAATAATCAATACATCATATCATTGATCTATCTTTCTTCTTAACATATATAACATGTGATCCCCAAGGTGACACACTAGGGCGTTTGAATCCATTATCAATATTTTCTTGGAGTTTCTTCTTCAATTCCTGGAACTCAATTGGGGCCATTCTATAAGGTGTCTTTGAAAAAGGCATAACACCTAGTATGTGTTCTGTTGAAACCTCAACTTCACAATTTGGTAGAAGACCTGGCAATTCCTCTACAAATACATCATAAAACTCTCGTAAAATGGGTGTATTATTAATTAGGAGTTTATCTCCCAACTATTTGAGATAAATTACCTTCATTTATAGGAATCAATACCCATAAGATAGAAGAAATTCCTACTGGAAGGTTATATTCATCTTTTCATCAATAGATGATCATAGATTGATCTGGAATATGAAATATGAAATCCCTTCCTTGGAAATTAATATAATCTCCATATAGAGAAATCCAATCCATGCCGTGAATCGCATAAAATTACACTATAGTAAGGATCACAAGATTTTCTAGAAGCACTTTTCCCCAAACATCAACCAGAGAAGAATTATAAACTTTTGATTTGATAATTGTTTCATTAGGAGTTATCACAGATAACTAAACATCTAATTGTTTAGGTAATATGATGATACCCTTAGAAAATTGTAGGAATCCTCATGTGTTAATCATGTTTTAATGATCACAAATCTTATTAATGTTAATTAATCTCGATATTCATTGCACATCTTGTTAATTCTCTTCAATATCAATAATAACTACTCATCATGTTTTAATGATAACAAATCTTACGGATGTTAATTACTCTCTTTATTATTTACAAGTCTCATGCATGATCACAAATCTCACATATATTATCAAGCCTTTATGTTTATGATTCAAGTTATCTTACTCTCTAATGGTTAAACTTAATCCATATTCATCATATTACTGTCTAAGTCCAAATACAGATATTTGTCTAAGTATGGACTCACTGTGAAGGACTCACCGTGACCTAGACACCGTGAAGGACTCACCGTGACCCAGACACCGTGAAGGACTCACCATGACCCAGACACCGTGAATGACTCACCGTGACCCAGACACCGTGTAGGACTCACCATGACCCAGACAACGTGAAGGACTCACTGTGACCCAGACACCGTGAAGGACAAACCGTGATCCAGACACTGTGACATGGACATACCATGAAGCTCATACCATGAAGCTCATACCGTGAACCTCATACCGTGAAGAAGACACCATTTACTTAATCACTGTGACACCGTTTCTTAACTTTTTGTCAATATTATTTAAATACTACTAACGGTCATATTTGATGTTTTTAATGCAATTAATGTTATTTAAGGATATTTGTTGGCATGTCAGGAAACCGTATCTCATACCTATGAAAAGGGAATCATTCCTACCGCCAGAACTCGTGGAATATAAGGAAGATTAAGATGCATCACATGATAGAAAACAGAAGTGAGGTGTGCAAGTGTGAATATACAGCGAGAAGAACTTACATACACCCGAGAGAACTGTGCTGAACAAGAAGAACAATCCTGAGCAATAAAGAGATTTCCAGACTTTCAAAGAATTCTCAGGAATGAAATCCAACACCACTGAAGAACACATGAAAAATCAAGAGATCTTTTTCATTCCTGTAGAAGACAAGCTGACTACGACACTCTGTTTTTCAGCAGAAAAACTAGAGAAGGACTCAGAAGCATTCCTGCTGAATCCATCGAGTCCAGAGCTACATTGATAATCACTAGATCTTTCTAAACTCTTATCTTCTCTCTCTAAGTGATTTATTTATTAACTTTTGAGCAGTGTGGTGTACTCTATATTTCTTATACACAAACTGTCTTTTGCACTGAACTGGAGGATATAAAAATCCTCACTCCAAATCTCTTATCTCTTTTTTACCCACGTCTACAATGGAAGAGGTCCTTGTGTGGCCTGGTCTTTGTTTTGTTTTCCACGAAGAACAGTGGTAGAGGTCCCTGCATGGCCTGGACAGTTTTGTAAACTGTTGTTAACCCCGATCCAGGGTGTGGGTCAAATTTTATATAAATTTGAGAGGACTAAGTCTCGACTTGAGACTGAACCTCTTGTTATACATGTTGTGCACCTTTAGTTTATGTTCAAAGTTTACTACATATATCTTATTTATTTCGCTGCTGTTACATTGAAATAAAAAACTATTTTAAATCTACTTTGATAGTTAAATTAGCAAGTGCTTACACTTATTATAAATCATTAGGTTAGTTTAATCTTGTGGTTAAATTAACTTAGACCTAATCAATCTTTGAGAAGCTAAGTGAACATTTACAATCTGTATAAACTCACTACAGTTTAACTTGTTTTATAAATTGGGGGATTTTAAATAGACAATATTTTAACAGAAATTTTAATTGGAACTCAATTCACCCCCCTCTTGAGTATCCACTCCGACCAACATTTGGTATCAAAGGATTTGTTTTTGTTTAAGTATTTTTTTTTTGAAATACTCTGTTTTTTCAACTATGATTTTAGTTGCATCTTTAAAGATCTTATGTTTCTGTTAGTTCTAAATTTTATCTCTTTAAATTATCTTTCTAAAATCTAGTTATGGATAATAGACTAGAGGGTGATGCTACTAACAGGCCACCTTTCTTCAATGATACAAACTATGATCAGTGGAAACTTAAAATGAAAATTCATTTAGAAAGCATGGGTTTTGATATCTGGACTGCTATAGAATCTCAATATAAAATTCCAGAAACTGAAAGAATAACTTGGGATGAACCTACAAAGACTGCCTACAATAATAATTGTAAAGCTATGAATGCCCTATACTGTGCTCTAGGAGATAAAGAGTTTAATAGAATTTCTGCTTGCAAAACTGCTTTTGAAATTTGGGATACTTTGGGTGTTTCTCATGAAGTAACAACCAATGTTAAAGAAATGCAATACTTATACTATTAAATACGATAATTTTAAAATGAAGACTGATGAACCTATTTCTGATATGTATCTCAGGTTTAATGAGATAGTCAATACAATGAATTCACTCGGAAAGGTTGTTCCATCAAAGGAAAAAATTATGAGAATCTTGAGATGTTTACCCGACCGATGGAGAGGCACATATGTTCCAATCAGAGAGTCATGTGACATTGCTGCTCTACCTATCAAAGAACTCATTGGTAAGCTCATGATGTATGAGGAAGAACTCAAGGTGAATAAAGAGGAAGATGATGAACCTAATAGAAAATATGTGGCTTTCAAGACTACTGCTTCAAAGAGTAAGGACAAAGATAAAGCTCAAATACAAACTGAAAGTTCAACCAGTGAAAATTCAGACTCTGATAGTGATGCTGAAATAGCTCAAATAGCCAGAAGGTTTAAGAAATTTTATAGGAAGAAGATATTTTTTAGAAATTCTAAATACAAAGGAAAGTATGACAACAAGGGACACTGGAAGAAGGAATGGAAAAATCCAGATAAAAGTAATGAAGTTGTCTGCTATGAATACAAAAGAAAATCACATATAAGAGCAGACTGTCCAATGCTGAAATATGAGAAGAAGTATGTGTACAAGGACAGTAAGTACAAAAAATCTATGAAGGATACGTAGAGTGCTTCTGAAGACAGCACAAGTGAATCTGAAATGTCTTATTCTGAAAGAAAACATGCCAACATGTATTTCATGACAAACACATCTGAGGAAACCTGCTTGAAGAGTTCCCACAAGAAGACATGGTATCTAGAAAGTGGATGTTCAAGACATATGTCTTGGGATTACTCGTGTTTCAAAAGTTTAATAAAGGTTGATGGAGGTCGTGTCACCTTTGGTGATAATTCTAAAGGAAAGATCATCAGCCTATGTCAAATTGGTAACACTGATTCAGTTTTAATTTCTAAAGTTTTATTTGTTGATGGACTTAAATATAATCTGTTAAGTATTTCTCAATTATGTGATGATGGTTTTAATGTCAAATTTAAAAATTATTCTTGTAATTTTTTTAATTCTAAAAACGTTTTAGTCTTTTCTGCTCTAAGAAATGAAAATGTTTATGCTGTTGATTTAAATTCCTTAGCTAAGAAAAATGTTACCTGTTTAAATGCTTTTCATAAAGAGTTCTGGTTATGGCATAGAAGATTAGGACACTGCAATTTACACTCACTTAGAAAACTAACTATGAAGAACTTGGTTAGATACCTACCTAAACTTGAGTTTCCAAATGACAAAGTTTGTAATCCTTGTCAAAAGGGAAAACAACATAAGGTTTCTTTTAAATCAATGAAATAAGTTTCAACTTCTCAACCTCTTGAGTTGGTTCACATGGATTTGTTTGGACCATCTAGAGTTTCTAGCTTAAATGGGAATCACTATGTCAATGTCCTAGAAGATGAATTTTCTAGATATACTTGGGTATACTTCTTATCTCACAAAAGTGAAGCCTGTTTTTACTTTGTTAAATACTCCAAATCTATAGAAAATCTTAGTGGACTTAAGATTAAAACCTTAAGAAGTGATCATGGTCATGAGTTTGAATCCTACTGCTCACATAATGGCTATAGTAACAATTTCTCTGCCCCTAGGACATGTCAGCAAAATGGTGTAGTAGAAAGGAGGAATATAACCCTGATACAAATTGCTAGAACTATACTTAATGAATATGACCTGCCTGTTTATTTTTGGGCTGAATCTATCAATACAACTTGTTATATTATTAATAGAGTCTTAATTAGAACTTTTCTTAAGAAAACCCCATATGAGTTGTGGAACAATAGAAAACCTAAAGTTAGTTACTTTAGAGTCTTTGGCTACAAAGTCTTTGTTCTCAATACAAAACATAATCTTGATAAGTTTTCTTCTAAGAGTGATGAAGGAATCTTTAAAGGATATTCTTTAACCAGAAAAGCCTATAGAGTCTTTAATAAGAGAACCAAGTGTGTGGAAGAATCTTTTCACATCAAGTTTGATGAAACTGATCCACATGAGCCTAAAACCTCTCTTGAAAATCTTGAAGAAGATTTATCTGTTCTGGACCATAATGACAAATCTAATGAACCTGCTATAAAGACAACCAGTTCTTGACTTATTCCATAATCTATTCCTAATGAACTTGAAACCAGAGAAGAACCTGAAATTTCTAGTCCTACCTTTACTAGATCAACTAGAATTCTAAAGAATCATCCTTTAGATGTTGTTGTAGGAAATCTTGATAGAGGGACACAGACTAGAGATTCTCTTAGAAATCAGGTTAAACATCAAGCCTTCTTGTCACATCTTGAACCTAAAAACATTTATGATGCTATTAATGATGAATTTTGGGTAATTTCTATACAAGAAGAACTTAATCAATTTGAAATAAATAAAGTTTGTAATCTTGTTGAAAGACCTAAGGACACATTCACAATAGGCAATAAATGGGTGTTTAGAAATAAAGTAGATGAATCTGGAAACATAGTTAGAAATAAATCTAGGCTAGTTGTACAAGGCTATAGTCAAGAAGAAGGTATTGACTACGAGGAGACTTTTGTTCCAGTATCCAGATTAGAAGCTATTAGTATTTTACTTTCTTATGCTGCTCATCTAAATTTCAAACTATATCAAATGGATGTCAAGAGTGCATTCTTGAATGGATATATTGTTGAGGATGTTTTTGTTGAACAACCACCTGGATTCTCAAACCCTCATTTTCCAAATCATATTTTCAAATTATCAAAAGCTTTATATGGTTTAAAGAAAGCTCCAAGAGCTTGGTATGATAGATTAAGTACTTTTCTAATTTCTAAAAGCTTTACAAAAGGAATAGCTGATCCTAATCTGTTTATAAAAATAATTTCTAAAGATGTTTTAGTTGTACAAATTTATGTAGATGATATTATTTTTGGATCTTCAAAAACTACATTATGTACTGATTTTTCCAAAATGATGCAAAATGAATTTGAAATGAGTTTAATGGGTGAACTTAAATTCTTTCTTGGATTTCAAATCTTTAAAAATGATGATGAAATTATTTTAACTCAAATTAAATATACTAGAGATATTTTAAAACATTTTGGAATGGATAGCACAAAAACTAGTGACACTCCCATGAGTACCACCTGTAAGATGGATCTTGATGAAAATGGTAAATCTGTTGATCAAACCACTTATAGAGGAATGATTGGAAGTCTACTCTACCTGAATGCTAGTCGTCTTGACGTTATGTTTAGTGTGTTTATGTGTGATTGTTTTCAAGATAACCCTAAAGAGTCACATTTAAATGTTGTAAAGAGAATTTTAAAATACCTCAAGCATACTCCCAATTTAGGACTCTTATATCCCAAAGGATAATCATTTGAATTAGTTAGTTATTCTGATGCTGATTTTTCTGGATGTAAGTTAGATAGAAAAAGAACCTATGGAATGTGTCACCTTTTAGGCAAGTCACTAGTATCATGGTGTAGTAAAAAACAAAATTCTTTTACATTATCTACTGCAGAAGCTGAATACATAGCTGCAGGCAGTTGTTGTGCACAAATTTTGTGGATAAAACACACATTACTAGACTATGGATATCAATTCAGACATGTCCCAATAAATTGTGACAACACAAGTGCTATTAACATTTCTAATAATCCTGTTTCTCATTCTAGGACAAAACATATTGATGTAAGACATCACTTTTTGAGGGATCATTATCAAAAAGGTGATATCACTTTGGAATTCATTGATACTGAATATCAACTTGCTGATATATTCACTAAACAATTAAATTCTGAAAGATTTTACTACATCATACATGATCTTGGTATGATTAATCATAAGTAAAAATTCTACTGATCTTAATGTTTAATACTTTACTATATTTTACTTTACGGTTTCATGGTCACTGTTTCTATGTTACTGTTTTATGTTCACGGTCTCACCGTCATGAATTTATGCTCACGGTCTGTCAACATACTATCTCACTGTGACTACACAGAATGCTCACTGTCTCACCGTGATGATTACCAACTGTCTCACCGTGATGACTAGTTTTCATCACACCATAACACCTACTCACGGTCTCACCGTGAAGATTATTTATATTCTTATTTTAACACGTATCGCGTAATTTTTATTTTTTTATTCTACCGCTATTTGATTTCTCGTGTTTTTGTTTGTATGAAGTTTGACATACCAAAATTATAAAACTTAAGGGTTTCATTCGATTCCTTACCCGAACTCTCTCCTGAACCTTCTCTTCCCTCTCGCCTGAACCTTTATTGGATGCCAAGGATGAAGCATCCATCTTCCCCCTCGTCTGATAAGCATCGCTCTAAGAAAAAGAAGAGGATACCGAGGATAGTTCCCGGAGGACCTCTAAACCCAAACCTGGTAAGTCGTACAGTTGTACCTGAAAAAGAGTTTTGTCTAGAGTGGTTGATGTCTAGCAGATCTTTAGTTTTGAAAGTTCTAAGAGAACAAGGATGGCTTGGATGGTTCACTGGATAGAATATACCGATTTACCCTAGATTAGTATCTCAATTCTATCAGTATTTGAAGTTTTAATTTGAGTTTGGAGAAAGCTTTATGGTTACAAGATGGATAAATGGTCAAAAGTGCTCTTTCTCATCGAGGTTGTGGGATGTATGCCTAGGGATTCCCCATGAAGGAGTTTGTGAGGATTACCTGAGAGACCCTCCTCCAACAACTAACATCTTTGACTTAGAGAATGATTTGGAAAACCTGACTGGAAATGGAACCAAGCGAAGGGCCATAGATACTGAATTAGATGGGGAGACTAGACTTCTGTTCAAATTTGTTCAAAATTTGATTAGCCCGAGAAAATGAGATTTTGCTGTGATGATGTATCAGGATGTGTTCCTGATTCATCTGTTGAAGAATAGCCATAAGATCAACCTATGCAAGTATGTTATCAACCATATCTGTGAGCTGATCAAAGTCACTTCCAAATCCACCTCCTTGTTTTACTCAAGGATGATTTTAGCTATGTTAGTTGCCAAAGGGATGGTTGGACCGAATGAAGAAAAGTTAGAGTACCTTTATTTCTGCTTATCCATGCCTATCATCAGAAGGATGAAGATTAGCCGGAACCCCTGGAAGAAGCAGTGGGTTGAGGATAATGATCAAGTGTATAAAAATTTTAATCCTATTGACTATCCAAGAAGGCCTAAGAATCTATCCGATCCTGGTTTGGAACCAGATGAAGAGGCTGAGTTTTCAGAAGAAGAAGAAGAGGAAGTAATAGTTGAAGTATCTCTAAGAGAAGAATCTAGAAAACCTAAAATGGAAACATATCTTGTTGAAAAAGAAAGGATTGGTGTCCCTACTGTTATCCCTGATGAAATACCTCAAGGAGATGAAGTAGGTGTTAGTTTGAGAGAAGAGGAATCTCCTGTTTCTAGTGCAGATGTAAATCCAGAAGCTCATCCTAATGCTGCAAGGAAGTTTGTTTTTCCTGATTCAGAATAGCAAGTAACCTTAGAGGTAGATCATGTTGAAGAGGATCTTTCTGTGGAAAAAGAAGCAAGTCTGGAAGTTCAACCAGTGGAACAATCAGTTCCTGAGATTATTCCCTCTGCTGAAGAGAGGATGGAAATTGCCTTTCAGTTGGCAAGGAAAGAGTTTGGTGAAGAGATAAGGGATGATCCTGTGTATATTGTCCATGTTCCTAAGCCTCAAGAATCTGAAAGGGAAGCACAATTTGAGGGGGAGGTACCTCAAAACCTTGAGATTACAGAAGCTGTATCTGCTGAAGCTTCTCAACCTTCTGTCTCATACTCTATGCACACCCGATTTGTTTTCCCAAGCTTTTATGATGTGGATGAGTCAGAGAAAGTATCTAAAAATGGAATGGATCTTTATTTTATGTTTCAACTAAAGTCTGTAGCTCATCCAGAACCAGAACCAGAGCCCCAATCTCAATCCGAATCAGAATCTGAGTCTGAAGATGACTCTGAACCTCAACCAGAATTTGAACCACTACCTTTACATGCACCCTTACCCGAGCATCACTCCTTTGTGACTAAAGATGATCTGAAAGTTTTTGGAGAAACTTTGTTAGCTGGAGTTGAGAAAATTTTCTCCACTCAACCTCGTCCAGTAACTCAGTTAAGTCAATAAGATGCATCGATTCTCTTAGAAATATTATCTTGCATATTCAACCAAGGATGATCCGAGAAATTCAAGAAGTCAGAGTTGAGAATAAGCTGCTGAGTGCTGATGTTGCAAATCTGAAAAATATGATAGAAAATTTTTTGAATGAGTTATCTTTGAGATCAGAGCCTTCTCCTGTTGCTGCTCCTACACCTGTTGCTGCTTCTCCTGAGACATCTGATTCCCTCTTTGCTAGGGATAATGTGTCTCAAGTTCATCCATACCTGCTTTCTTTTCATGAAAAGATTGGAAAAAGACACACCAAGATGCTGGAATGCATGAGAGAGCTTGTGGAAAATCTGAATAAGCTTACAGATGAATACACTAGATGCCTGCAAAAAGTGTTGAAACAGCTCAAAGTTCTAACTGAAGCTGTCAAAGCTTCACCTGCTTCTGGTCAGACCTCCACATCTTCTTTGGATGATTCTATGCTGAGATCCATAATCAAGGAAGAACTTCAAAGTGCCTTTAGTGGCTTGGATCTATCTTATTTGTCAGAAGTGGTTAAGAACAGTGATAGAGCATTGGACTTAGTTAGGATTCATTATAAGATATCCAATGATACTCAATAAGAGATCACCAAGAAAATAGTTCTTTATCTCTCCCGGATTTTCTCTAAAGGTGATATGACAGATCACTTTAGATATCTTGTTCAAAATTTGAGAATCCCTCCAGTGACTCAAGATTTTAAAGCCCAAGTTCAGAAACTTACAGAGTTCACCAGAATGTTGGACAAGTTTATGGAGAATAAGGATGATTTCGAAAAGGATATGCAATATGGTGGTGAAATCATTACTGATTTCATCAATCTTTTGAAGTCGTATCTTCATGTGAAGAGTACTTCTATAGTTGCTCCAGCTGCTGCACCCCTTAGACCTGGTCTACCTACCTTAGCCTCAACTGCCATCTGTTTTTGAAGGTCTACCCTTACCCACTTTGTCTACTGCATCTATGCCTTCTTCTACTTCAGCAACAGCTCCTGCTTTTGATAAAGGCAAGGAAAAGATGGATCCCTGAAGAGTCTAGCGACTGTTTTCTTTTTGATGGGATGTCATTTCCTGATTACTATTTGTACTTCTCCTGTATGTTCTATTCTGAACCCTTTGTTTAATGAAAAATGTCGAGTTTCATTTCATTTTCTTTACTTTTTGATAATCCCAAAAGGGGGAGAAAAATCTACAATTATAAATGGTGGAGAAAAACTACAAGTGTCAGTTCTATAATGTTTTTTGCTATGCTAGTATCTTTAATGTTACATTTCATTTATATTCTGACTATATCTGATATGTGATCATCAAAAAGGGGGATATTTTTTGACTCCTCATGTGTTAATCATGTTTCAATGATCACAAATCTTATTACTGTTAATTAATCTCGATCTTCATTTCACATCTTGCTAATGCTCTTCAATCTCAATAATAACTACTCATCATGTTTTAATGATAAAAAATCTTACGGATGTTAATTACTCTCTTTATTATTTACAAGTGTCATGAATGATCACAAATATCACATATATTATCAAGCCTTTATGTTTATGATTCAATTTCTCTTACTCTCTAATGGTTAAACTTAATCCATATTCTGAATATTACTGTGTAAGTCCAAATACAGATATTTGTCTGAGTATGGACTCACCGTGAAGGACTCACCATGACCCAGACACTGTGAAGGACTCACCGTGACCCAGACACCATGAAGGACTCACTGTGACCCAGACACCGTGAAGGACTCACCGTGACCCAGACACCGAGAAGGACTCACCATGACCCAGACACCGTGAAGGACAAACCATGATCCAAACACCATGACATGGACATAACTTGAAGCTCATACCGTGAAGCTCATACCGTGAAGCTCATACTGTGAAGAAGACAGCGTTTACTTAATCATTGTGACACTGTTTCTTAACTTTTTGTCAATATTATTTAAATAATACTAACAGTCATATTGGATGTTTTTAATGAAATTATTATTATTAAATGATAGTTTTTGTCATGTCAGGAAACCGTATCTCATACCTATGAAAAGGGAATCATTTCTACCGCCAGAACTAGTGGAATATAAGGAAGATTAATATGCATCACACGATAGAAAAAAGAAGTGAGGTGTGCAAGTGTGAATATACAACGAGAAGAACTTACATACACCCGAGAGAACTGTGCTAAACAAGAAGAACAATCCGGAGTAAGAAATAGATTGCTAAACTTTCAAAGAATTCTCATGAATGAAATTCAACACCACTGAAGAACACATGATGAATCATGAGATCTTTTTCATTCCTGTAGAAGACAAGCTGACTACGACATTCTGTTTTTCAACAGAAAAACCAGAGGACTCAGAAGAATTCCTGCTGAATCCAACGATTCCAGAGATAAATTGATAATCACTAGAGCTTTCTAAACTCTTATCTGCTCTCTCTAAGTGATTTATTTATTAACTTTCGAGCAGTGTGGTGTACTCTGTATTTATTATACACACATTTTCTCCTGCACTTAACTAGAGGATATCAAAATCCTCACTCCAAATCTCTTATCTCTTGTTTACCCATATCAATTGTGGAAGAGGTCCATGTGTGGCCTGGTCTTTGTTTTGTTTCCCACGAAGAATAGTGGTAGAGGTCCCTGCATGGCCTGGACAGTTTTGTAAACTATTTTTAACCCCGATCCAGGGTGTGGAGAAAATTTTATATAAATTTGAGAGGACTAAGTCTCGGCTTGAGACTGAACCTCTTGTTATATCTGATGTGAAACTTTAGTTTAAGTTAAAAGTTTACTACATATATCTTATTTATTCCACTGCTATTACTTTGAAATACAAAACTATTTTAAAGCTACTTTGATAGTTAAATTAGAAAGTGTTTACACTTATTGTAAATTAGTAGGTTAGTTTCAAAAGTTAGTTTAATCTTGTGGTTAAATTAACTATGACCTAATCAATCTTTGAGAAGCTAAATGAACATTTACAATCTGTATAAATTCACTAAAATTTAACTTGTTTTATAAATTAGGGGATTTAAAATAGACAATATTTTAACAGAAATTTTAATTGGAACTCAATTCAACCCCCTCTTGAGTATCCACTCCGACCAACAAAAATTCTTCAGAAATAAAAGAGTGGGTGGATCCAGAATCAAATAAAACATTTTCTACTGTAGAGTGGATGGTAAGTGTACCTTTGACCACTTCATTATCGTACTTCGCATCACTGATAGTGATTGAATCTGATTTTCCATTGTCTTTCTCCTTAAGAGTTTTTTTATTTTGATCATCATCAATATCCCTTGAATTAGTGAATTGATTGGCATAATTCCCCATTTCCTTGCACTAGTAGAATTGATGTCTTAGAGGAGAATTTTTTGTTGCCTTTTATTTATTCAAATCATTAGACATCATCTTCCCATCACTTCAACATTAAACATTCCCATGACCTTATTGTATACACTTAAAACATTTATTATTCCCTTTCATTCAATTCCCTCTATGTTTCTTTCCACACGTTGAGCATAATGGAAAACTCATCTTCTTTTCAGTGTGGTCTTTATATTTCCCTTCGAATTCCATTTTTCTCTTCTTATCAAACCCATATGACTTATGGGTTACCCCAATCTCCATCTCAACTTTGAGAGAAATTTAAAAAAAATTATCATAGCTATTGAAGTCCCCTATGGCTAATTCCCTTTGAAGACTTGGTTTTAAACCACAAAACAGTCGATCAATTTTACTCATAGATTGGAGAATATTTCCATAAGTGTACCTTGAAAGTCTTGTAAAATTTGCTTCATAGGTAGCAACGGATTCATCATCCTTTTTCTTAAGTTCAAGGAAGTCATTCTCCATCTTCGTTCGAAGAATATGAGGAAGTACTAATTGAAAAATAAGTTATTGAACTTGTCCCATTCCATAGACTCAATTTCTTCCCTTTGCCTCATATTCTTGATAAGATTCCACCAATGATCTGCTTCACCTTCCAAACGATATACTGATAAGATGAATTTATCATGTTCAGAACATTGTATAAATGAAAATATCTTTTTAGGGGTATTAATCCATTGTTCTTCCACTAATGGATCAGAAGACCTGTGAATAAAGTTGGACACTACCTCATGAAGGATTCAACAAAATTTCACTCCCTCCTTTGCTCTTTTAGAAGTTCATCATGATTTATATCTTGATAAAGTTGTGCTGGAATGGCTACAATATTTTTCATTTCATATCCCATATCATTTGGTTGCTCATGGGGGATAATCATTTCATTGCTCATTGCATTAAGCATTAACATGGTTCCTTTGGGTTCCATCCATTTAATCAAACCAAGAATCATAGTGTGAGAAACACTAATAAAAATGGGAAAACCACATAATTAAAGAATAAAATTTCAATTTTGAATATATTATGTTTTATTCTTGTTTATTCATGAACATATCTAAAACACTAGGATGGGATTGTAACATATAATTAGACATATCCTTAGGGTTTTTACTAAGGTTATCTCATCCTAGTTTCAAAGGTTAATTATACCTTTACTCTGATACCAATTATGATGGCCCATACATTAAATTTAGATAATAATTCAACATTAAAGAACATTTATGACATAACATAACAAAAAATCACACCAAAACCATAGAGTTTTATGGTCTTTATAAACTAGGAAACATAAACAATTGGTTCATAAAAGATCTACATTGTCTCCCGCTTATTTTTTAAAAACTAGACTCCTTTTTCACATATCTTACTTAATACCCTTCCTCATGACCTAGGGAAAAGAAACATATAAAAGGATGATCTCAAATTCCCAGTAAGGGTAAACAAGTTAAATATCAATCCTATTATAATCATAAGAACATAATATTTTAAAATCTTATCCTTCGTATAAAAGATCAGAATATCATGTCATTGGATAAATCAAAATAGTAAAATTTAATCCCAATAGTCAAAACATAAGACAAGAAATTCTTTTGTCATACACACATAAGCATATAAAATCATTTCATATTAGTCAAGTCTCATTTCCAAGACCATCACAGCAGACAAAGTCCATTACATAACCGAGTTCACTCCTCCTTCCGCCCTTCATTACTGAACCAGATTTACTTGTGTTCCAATCATGTCTATCTTATGAGATTTAAATATTTACTCAATGCATTTGATGGAGATATAGGTCCCATCGATCTCATAATTAAACCATTATTATGTGTCCCAAAAAACATAAAATCATTCACCACAGCATAACCCATGAAATAAAATGGGTTTCTTAAACATCATTCAATAATAATTGATATAAGAAAAAAGGATTTCATAAATAACATTCCATTATAAATGAAATAAAATCATATTAATAAAATGGTTATAAATATAACCCCATTTAAAGTGTGTCATCTTGGATGGAAGGTAATTTTGATAAAACAATTGAAATTAATTCCTCAGAAGAATATCATTTCTTTTCCAAAAACTTTTTCCTTCCTCAAAATGAAACATGATTTTAGAAAAATAATTTTATGTGAAAATAAACTTGAAATACTTTAGGGGAATCTCCATGAAAATAAGTCATTATAAAATCATAAAAAAATGCATTCATTCTGTACAAGTTTAAGAAAACATTTTTCTCGTACTTTTATTAGAAAGCTCAAAAAGTGCCTCTTATGGTAAACAAAAGAATGATTCCTTCCATACCATGTAGTAAATGTAAAAATGGGTAAAAATGAATTTATACATGCATAGAAGAATAATGAACATTTTATGAAAACATTTTTAGAAAATATGGTTGTGGATGACAAATATATCCCTTTAAATACTAACATATAAACAATCTTGAATAAAAAAGAGATTGAAAAATTATCCCTTACCTTAGGTTCGATATCCTTCGTATGTATATGAAACTCCAGTATAATGATTTAAATAGTTTTATTTACTTATTCCAGAATCGTAATAATCTTTATGATATAATATATGATTATATTGTCATATTTTTGTTAGTAACATTTCATTGTCACCCGTTATTCGGATATTAACTGCTTTATGTTCTTATGATAAATTTGTTAGACAAGTTCATGTTCAACTTATTAGGATTTATTTAAATAATTTTCAAAATGTTATTAGTATAAAATAGATCATAATTATTCATTAAATTCATGTATATAATCTTGTTTTAATAAAGATCATGTTGAATGAATCGCATCGCATCTTGGAGTCGGTAGGTCGTACGTACGCATGAGTGATGATATCATTCCTAAAATTATTGAATGGTATTGAAGTGGATGGTGTAAATATTTCATAATTATTAACTTGTGATAATAATAATAATAATATATAGTTCTTATTTCCATAATTATACTCATCCATGTAAGGTGGTGGTGAAAAATAGAGTACACCATGGCATAGAGACGGTAATCTGTATGTATGCATGCATGGTGATTTCATTTTCCATAGGATGGAAGGAAGGTGAAATATGGTTTTTTCTTATTTATAATATCATATTATAATATGAGTGATACTGATGTTATTAATTTATAAAGAAACAACTAATGAAGAGGAAATATAATAAGGAAAAAGTTTGAATGAATCGATCAAATGGATTACCTCTTCCTCAACGTGCTTCCTCTAACTCTATTATTAGTGCACTAGAGTTGGTCTTCGAATATTACCAGTACCTATATAATGAAAATATAAAAGTTTGAAAGTAAATATTATAGGGGATGTCCGAGATTTAAGTCTCAAAATTAAGTGAAGAGGTGAGGAAGGAGGTTCCCTTTTATAATAGAGGTGAGCGATACTTTTGAAAACTCCATAAATAATAATTTTTAATAAAATCAAAACCTACCCAAAAACCTCCAAAATTTCTCAATTTAGTATATGAGATGAGATAGGTTTGTAATATTATCAACCAATAAATTTTTCACAAGATATTTTTTCAATTTAAACCATATCCTTTTAATTGACACTTAGTCATTCTATTTAATTTTAATTTTGGTCATAAAATTCTAAATATTGAATGGTTATAAATATTTACTTATATGGTGTTAATTTACCATAAATTTATGTTTTAGGATATTTTAGACCTTATAATCCTCATTTTTTAATTTTAAAATATTATTATGATTTTTAAATAATTTAATAAAATGTTATTTTTATAAAATATCAATAGTGTCAATTTGGACACTATTAATTTATTTGACTATAAATAACATTTGTAAAGAAGATAAATTATAAAAATATATATTTAATACACTCATAAAAGGTAATATTAACCTATAAAATTCGTGAATAACATTAATTAGTTCATATGATATTTTGTTTAATATTTTTAAAACCATATTTTATATTTTTATTAATAAAATAATTTCTACATTACTATTGTGTAAAAATTAAGGGTAATTATATAATGTATAAAAATTACAAATAAATTTATATGATGTAGGTAATTAATTTATATTTCTATATACTATCTATTGTTGATATTATCTCTTATTTACCCATATATTAAAATTAATATACTTATATAAAATGATATTGTGACATTTTGTCACATTCAATAGTTTTTATTATATTCATGTCATATTCAAATATAAGTGGACATTAGGTTAATCTATTTCAAAAAATAGACGATAAGGCTGAAATTTATTCATCCAATATAATTTATAAAGTAGTTAAGGTAATTTTATAATATCATGTTTAACTTTAATTACCCGATTTACCTTCAACCATGGTAATAAAAATAATTACCAAAGCTACAATTCATATTGACCAAAAATAAAATAAATATAATTATATAATTTGGACCTAATGATTCCAAATATGGAATCCATTTCTAAAAATTCAAAACACAAAATTTTTTATAATTAATTTAAAATTAATCTCATTGTTGAAATGAGAAAATGGGTTTCAAAAGCTAAAATATTACAAAATATTAAAATGTTTTTACATCTGAATTTAGTGTAAAATTATTTCAAATGACCTAAATTATATTAAATGTTAAAAAGATATTAATTTTATACTTTGAAACCATTATGTAATATAGTTTAACCATATAAATCATTTCAATGAAAAAAGTTGTTTTCAATTAAAATTTAGCATATTTTTATTATTCATCAAAACATGAAAGTTATCAGATTAAAATATGAAATTCATCAAAAGTAAATTTTTATATCCCTATTCAAAATAAAAAATTTATTTTGTCATATAAATATTATTAATTTGTTAAAATATTAATTTAAAATGGGTTCACCATTCAATGGTGTAAAATTAAACTTTTTAAAAAATGGGTTTTATACATCAAATAGTGTTCTATTCATACCCTATGAATAAAATATCCATTGGATGAATATAAAAAATATTTTATTAAGTATATAAAACATATATATATCATTAATTTCATTACCTAAAGTAATTCACTCAAAAATACAAATATATAACTAATTTATATTTTTTATAAATAATTTATATCCCATGAAATCACAATGAATTTTCATAAGTTTGTTATAATTATTCCCACTAGCCTACCGCTAGGATAAAATGGTAATTTTATAATTAGGGTGTCTTGCGGTTCCATTAATCTCGTGATTGCGTATAAAAAATCTACTCAAGAGTAAAAATTCCTTAAATAAAATATTTTTGAAAAACATCTAGGTGTCATACATTATGCATGTGTCGCCAATTTCATAAATCATGCCTATGTCCCAACTCACCTTAATCAAGCCCATGTCATCACCTAGATCTTAAATCCCCCAAGGGGTTTTCCAATATTAGAAAACTGGTCTTTTGAGTTTGGATTATGGGTTTTAACACTCAGGTACCACCCCAACTACAAAAAAAATGTCATTAGCATTTCTAGAGTTAATCGTAAGTGTACCTTTCTACACATCATTATCATAACCCTAATAAAAAAAGTGTTCACATGTAATTTCCCTTGGTCTCTAGGATTAAGATTTTGTTGACCTTGATCATCATAACTAAGCATTGGACTTGGGAACCGATTAGAGTAATGGCTATACTACTTGCATTTAAAACACTGAATTGTGGGTAGTGAATTTGGTAGTTCTTTCTCTCTATTCAAATCATTAGATAATTTCTTCCCATCACATTGGAATGAGATCTCTATATGATCTTCCTCTCCACACATGAAACATTTACCAATTCCCGTAGGAAAATTTCCCTTGTGTTTCCTTCCACACTTTGAGCATAAAGGAAGCTCATGTTCTTCTCTCTATGCTTTTTTAGAGTTTCCTTTGAATTAATTAATTTCTTTTCTTATAAAAACCATGAGATTAATGGATAAATCTAATCTACATCCACAACTTGAAAACTCATCAAAAAAATTCTTCATAAATATTTATGTATCTTATAGATAATACCCTTCAGATACTAGGTTTCAATTTACTAAATAATTGATCATCCATACATTCTGGTTGGATGATAATACTAGAAGCGTACCTCAAATATCTTGCAAAATTTTCTTCTTCTGTACCAATATATTGATCATCCTTCTTTTTTAATGGTAATAATTATTTCTCCATTTTCATATAAATAATGTGAGGGAAGTACATTTTAAAACATAAAATTTTAAATTTTTTCCACTCCATGGAGTCAATTTCATCTTATTCTCTCATGTTCTTGGTAAGAGTCCACCATTTATCTTCTCCATCTTCCAAATGATAAATATCTAGAATAAATTTCCCATGTTTTTAACAGTAAATAATAGAAAATATCATTTTGATGGTACTAATACATTTCTCATGAAATATTGGATCAGTTGACCAACTCAAAAAGGTGAATGTTACCCCATGAAGAACTCAACAAAATTTCATTCCCTCATTTTCTTATTTAGAAGATAAACATGATTAATATCTTGAGAATTTTTTTTGATCATATCAATAATATTTTTTAATCTATATCTTATAACCTTCAATTTCACAGTAGGACAATAATTTTTTTCCATTGTATTAAGAATTAACATCATTTCTTCATGCTCAATCCATTGACTAAAACAAAAAATAATCATATGAGAAAAAATAATCATTGGAGTAACCGCATAATAATTAAAAAAATCATATATAAGATGTATAAAATTTGAAACCTTGTTCTATGAAACCTTACATTTAACTTATTTCATTGGTTATCATTACAAAAACTTTAGGATTTTATTTAATACTTAGACTTATCCCTAGGGTTCTTATAAAAAACTTTCTCATCTTAGTTTCCAAAGTTTAAATAAACCTTACTTTGATACCAACTATATTAAACCCTACTTTCCACACATAGATATAATAAATTTTAGATTAACATTAATTTAATAACATTCATATCCATTCCAAAAATAATTTAGGTCTAGAATATTTGGAAACTTTGAAACATAATCAACTAGTTAATAAAACATTTATGTCTTCTCTCACTTATTTCTTCATAACTATCACCCTTCTTAGAAGTATACTACTTAATACATTTCTTTATAACCTCAGGAAAGAAAACATATGAAAGGGTGAGCTTTGATGTTTAGTGGGGGTAAACAAGCGAGATATCTGTGATCATATAAGAATAACATGAGAAAAATTGTATTAGAACATGATATTGACATTTGAAAACTATACCCACCAGATCATAGGTCAAAATCATGAGTCATGGAATAAATTTTGGAATTTAATAAGAAATGAATCATAAATTATCTAATGAACATGATCCATGGGAGAATAACATTGTTATAATCCTGGGAAGTGTGGCATCCATATAAGCATAAAAAATAGTTTCTGTTGTATTCATGGCTCTTTTATAAGACAATAAAAGTGGAATGGGTTCACTCCCGAAACCATCATAGTATTCAATATTCACTCCCAACACTATCAAAGTGGAAAATGTTCTCTGCTGAACTGGATTTACACCCTCTTCCAATCTTATATAACTTATGAGATATCAACCTTTACCTAATTAATTGCAGGAAGATATAGGTCCCACCCACCACATAATAAAAATAATACATGTGTCTCATAAGATCATAATTAATTTATCATATCAAAACCCCTGAAAAGAAATCGATTTCATAAAAATTTCATCAAAGAATAACTAATTGAAAATAAAATGGTTTTATAAACAACTTTTCATCGTAAACATAATCCTTATAGAGAAATAATGAAGATGGTATCCTTGAATTATATCCCTAGTAAATATTTAGTAACATAAAAGGATGTCATAAAATATAAAAAATTATTTTTAAATATCACATACAATAATTATTGAGGAAAATAAAAAATTAAATTTTTAAATAAATTTGGTTTTTAAAAATCAATGGTCTTATAAAGGGAAAAAATTCATTGAAAAATATTTGTAAAATTTTAAATGAAAATTCAAAGAAATTATTATTCATGATGGTGGGACACTATTTTGATTATATATAATTTAAAACCCTTCCTTATATACATTTTTTAAAAAATTCACAAATTACCTCATTTAGAAAATAACAATATGACTCCTTTCAAATCATTTGTTCAAAATTAAAACATGGGTAAAAATAACTTTATAAAATCATAGTATAATAATTAAAACATGTTTTGAAAAAAAATTATAAAAATTTGATACATAAGAAAAATATTTCCTAGTGTTTACTTAAATATAAACAATCCGGGACAATAATGAGATTATAAAATAAAACCCTTATCTCACTTTTTTTAACTCGAATGCACTCTAACCTCATATTCTTTGGAAAGAATCCTTTATATATCCTCTAAATGGATCTAGAGTTGGTATTTTTAAAATACCAAAGCCTATATAATGTGTCTAGGGAAGTGTACATGGTAAATTGATAGAGTTTGGTCGATCTAGTAGGCTCAAATTGGTGTAAAGAAGTAATAAAGGAGGTGCCTTTTATAATTGGGGTGAGGGGAAATTTTGGGATTTCAAAAAGGATTAAATTATAATAAATTTGTTCTAAATCTAAATTCATCTTAATGAAAATGGATTTAATGTTAATGTATTATAGGGTTTTAATCTCATCAACCAATAGAATTTAGACAAGTTTTGGTGTAATTTAATACCTTATCATCTTAATTAACCCATAGTTATCCAATTTTAATTTTAACTATGTGAATATATTTTTTAATATTAATTGTTTACATTTTTTACTTATAAGATAAAAATTGACCATATATGGACAAATTATGACATCTGAGACCATATCATAACCAGCTAGTCATATTTCAATTTTTTATGATTTTTAAAAAATTTAATAAAATATTATTTTGATAAAATATAATCATTGTGAATATTGACTCTATTATTTTAATTTGATTGAGAAGACATAAATATAAAGTTTTAGTTAAAATATTATCTTGTAACACAACTCAAATATGTCATATTAACCTATTAAATTTGGTGATCACTATAACTTACTCAAATTATATCACTTTTAATCTTTTTAATATCATTTATTCTATTTTCCATTAATTGAATAATTACTTCTTTTTCCTTGTGTAAGAATTTAAGGATATTATATAAAGAGAGTGACCTTAAATTTGGACCAGTTTGAGTGGCTTGGCGGCATGTATTGGGCTTCATGTCCAATGGTCCTTCGGGCCATGTATCTAAAAAAATAAGGGTTTATGGGTGGTATATCCCTTGGGGAGGCTATGGCATGCCTTTCTGTTCGGTTTTTGTAGTGTTTGAGTGTTTAATGTAATTGTACCCCAAAGCACCTAATATATGTATATATATACAAAAAATAAATAGAGTGAAATTTTGTAATATTCATTGATTTAAATAATATATATGTCATTTTCATGGAAAAGTTTCCATTAAAAACTATGTTTCTATCCAAAGGTGTTAATGGAATAATTTCATTCATAAAATAATAATTTGAATAAAAATTTATGGCCATATCACTAGTTTTTAACCTATATTTTCTAAATTTACCCTTTACCAAGATGATAAATTTTACCATGGCTACAATTTATATTGATCAAAAATAGAATATGACTCTTAACCAAATTATATCCTCATAATTCCAAATATGGAATCCATTTTATCAAAATCAATTTTAAAGGGGCATAAATTAATTTTAAAATAAGAATGAAACACATGACGAAAACTATTTTTTATAAAAATAAATTTTTAATCAAAAAAACTATATTTATTCTTATACTATGAAAATAAATATATTTTCTGAATGATTAAAATTTTTCATCATGTAAATAATATTTAAATTTCATTAAAATAATTCACCAATAGTGATTGATTTAATTTATTAATATAAAAATACATTGTTTACATAAAAACATTTTTTCAGGAAAATATTTATTTTTATTTAAAATTATTTTTATTTTCATTTATAATCAATTCATTTCCAATTAATTAATTTTATACATATATAACCAGGCATTTTTTATAATTTATTTATTTATATTCATACTTGTTAATCCCACATCTTGGCGATAAATTTCATTTATATAATATTTTCTAAAAAACAAATCCTAGTTTTTTTAAACTTTGTGTTTCATGTAATGCAAGATATCAAAAAGGTCAAATTTTTTAAATGGAAATATTTCATATAAATATAAAGGTGTTAGACTTATATATAGTTCCAGGTATCCCTCGTGCGCCTAGGTGTGGGATGCTCTATCTTATCTCATGGGTAGGGTTAGATATCCCACTTATTAAACAAGGCTTGGGATCCACTATTTACAAGTTGTTTTAAAGATGGGGCATGGTATCCCCCATATTACCATGGGTGGGATTATCTATCTCAACATATAGGTATGATCTTGTAACTCTCCATTTACCCAAATGTGTGGGATCCTTTTATATGGGTTGAACTCCCTTTATTGTCGTATCTTCCTATGAGGCGTTTTGACCCTAGGATTCATTGGTTTTCAATAAATCAATATGTGTTGTTGGAATAAGTGGTGATTCCTTGATAATTATTATGGATTCATATAATGGAATTGGATTTCATGCTTGGACAATTCTCCTTGATATGTAATTATTTTTTGGGCTTATATTTATTACTTAAAGACATATTCTAAGTAGTATTTCACAATATTATTTAATATGAATACCATGAAAATATTCCATTTCATGATGAATTTATTATGGAATGAAAAATATAAATATATATTATTTATGATGAATGAGAGAATAGGAGGATAGGTTTGGAGTGGGATAGGAATTTTTATTGAGGATAGCTTTGAATTTCAATTGATATTTATTTTATTTCTAATTATTTATATAGTTGTCTTCTAAAAAAGATAGGGATAACCCACATATCAGCCAAGGATATATTAATCAAGGGATCATGTGGGACTCAAAGGTCAACAAAACCCAAGAGAACCAGATCGGGAAAGTCCATGGGAATCAGTAAATAAGTCCTGTGTATAAGGCCCGTAGAGGAGATAACACCATGTGGGGCACATGAAAAGAGTGGTGATGCCACTATACAGAGTGGAATAGTGGCTGGAACTGCTGGTATAGGGTAGTCATAGAGGGGGATTGGGATTTCTAGATGATCAATGTGATCGATCTATTGATAATTCACGGCCATGTATGCTGGTGGAACTGATGTGGGATATGTTGTGTACTGCACTCTTCATCTGTCTTTAAAAGAAAGAAATATCCACCAATATTTTATCTCATCGATCTAGACCATCTGATCGACCAGTGCATTTGACTACCTCCACCCTCATTCGAGGTTTCTTGTTTGTAGTGGATCTTTCTGTATTTTTGAAGTTGTTGGACTCATGGATTTGTCCACTTCATTTAACCGAATTCCTCGATTATTTACTATAATCAAGGTAAAATTCAAGTAGAAATTTTACTTGACATTCATTAATGAATAAGAATGAATATAAATGACCTTTTACAGTGATTTCTACTGATGAAGAAATTAGTTGTATTAAAAAATTACCGATATTAATCTCACAGGTATGATTGTAAAAGCATATACTTCCAATTTTATGCATCTAATGAAGGTGTTTGAATAATTATCCACGGGATTTTCTTGATTAAATAATAATTTAATATTCTCTTATTACACTTCAAAAACAGAGGATTCATGGTGTAAATAGGTCAGCATGCCATGCGGTAAACAAAAAAAAGATTACATGAATTACTTGGGCATTTGGAGACTCAATCGTGTGAATAATGAAACCGAATCTCTTAATTATTTGATACACTACATATATAAGTAGTAATTATCATCTTGAAATGTTTAATACATTCACGTAGAGTGAGTTTCGATATTCATTAGCTGCATGAGAAGCGTGGCATGGAGCGGGAATTTATTTGTGATGCCACACAAACTGTGAGGTGCATGAATATTCATAAATGTAGATATCATGATCCAATATTTATTATAAGATGATAATTTGGGTATTTGAAGTTTAATATCCCAGATGATGTAATTATAATCATGATACTTTGGGTATTTATAGTGAGTTGTGGAGGCTCTTTATATAATTATAAGTTTATACCTGATTGATTCGGGTATATTTGAGGTACTCTCTAAATGAGGATGCATAAATGATAAGCACACATTCAAGTATTCAAAGTAAAATAAAAAATTCAATACCCATAAATAATTAGGTATTAATATTGGAGAAAATAATAATAAATTTTATTAATTAATAAACACATTTAATGGAGGATTTAAATGAAGGAATTTAAATCATGAAATATTTGAGACCCCATGGACAAAATTGTGTATAAATATGTGTGTGAAGATGATAAGAAAAGTGTACACACCATTGAAAAATCCTTTGGATATACTGATAAAGTTATTATATCAAATAGATGAGTCAAATTCTAGTAATTATTTAAGAAGGTTCTCACATGAACCTAAACATTTGAAGACAAGCCTCAAGACCAGATTTGATTAAGTTCTTGATGAAGTTCACAAGGAAGTAGAAACATTATTTCTTGGGAAAAAAAGAACATTTCTTGAGGAAATGGTGATTCTAGTATAGGAAATTCCATTTAAGACTGGTGGTACTAGTATAAATAACACCTCTTGCATAGGAAGATCAATAAGTTCCTGAATTTTCATTGTGCACCTGATATAGTCATTTTTCATCATTTCACATTTAACAGTGATAAGAAAATACATGAAATAACCATAGGTTGATCACGATAAGAAGTAGGTCTTAATATCAAAACTTTTAAAAATCATTGTCTTGCTGTCTATTTTATTATCTTCATTACAAGTACATTTGAATATTCAAATCAGTCAACATGATCCATTCTTCTTAACCGGCATAGTTCTCTGAGAGTGAGAGGGGATAATTGAATAGAATTTAAAATTTGGGTACACTGATTCACCCCCCCCCCCCTCTCAATGCCTCTTCAAATTCCATCTGGGCTCTACAATTGGTATCAGAGCATAGTTCTTCCATTGATTAGGTCAAAGATTTTATACCTCGTTTTTTTCAATATTTAAATTAAGTGATGATTTGAAGTTGATTCTGAAGTACCTAAAGTAGAATACATAGCCTATACCCCTCTTAAATATAACATAAAACTCACTACCAAAAATATAAAAAAATAGGAATAATAATTAACTAAATATCTTTAGGAAAACCATAATGAAATAAGAAAAGTATCAATAATATCTTGTTAAATCAGTTAACAGTGATTCTTTTGAAAAAACTTTCTCAAAATGTGAAGTGTTTAAGGAATCTGGATCTATCATATTAATTGAAGTATTATAATCTCAATTTATTATATATATATATATATATGAAAAATGTTCCTAAAAAGTTATTTCATATATAATTTTTTCTTTCAAATAGATTTTTTATTATATAAAAAAAACATGAATAGGAAATTAATTTATTTTATGATGCACATGTAAAGAAATTAAAAAGGTTCCATTCTCTAACAAACCTCATTGAATGAAATAAAAAATTTGTGACACATTGAAATTAAAATATTTTATTAATTGAATAAGAATAGAAATTACATGTTTATGAGATCATAGAAAGTAAACATGTTTTTGGTTAATTAATCCATGATCTTTAAACAATGCTCAATGCTTCCATGAATGTCATAAATTCTCAGAATGAAGAAAAAACAAGTAAGTTTAATATCTTGACATGTTAGTGGAAGAAAATTACCATATTCATGAAGAGAATATTTATAAGATTAATTCTCTAGAATAATCACATAAAGATACTATCAACATGAAGATCAACAAGAATGTCAAATTGATATTATTACGATTGAATATAGTAAATAGCATGAATATTAGATTGAAATAATGACAAGTCAATGGGAAGGTAGGCTAACATCAGTTGAAAATGACAATATTTCCTTTAGTGATAAATTTCTATAACTAGATATTGAATTGAGAAATGTGAAGGAGTCGCATGCTAGAACTTCCCAATATACTGAGAATAATAAATCCTCCACCCAAACATATGAAGAGAGTCACCCTACAAGAAGGGATATTTCTATTGAAACTACTGATATGACTCATGTCTTTAAATAGACTCATATTTGTTGAAATAATAGTTCAATATAATCTCTTGATAAACCTTATACAAGCTCATGGAAGAAGGTAACCCTTCACCAAGTTATTTAAGTTTCATATAATGTAATCTCATATACTAGTACGGGTTCAAATTCAACTTTTTTAAAAAAATTAGTTGATAAAAATTTTAATATATACACCAAAAAAACTAGTATGGATACAGGAAATATCAAGAAAAATTACTCCCAAAATGATGCTCCAAAAAAGAAAAAGATAAATTCAAAAATAGTAAGTCACTAAAATAAGTTAGACTAACACTAAAAGAAAAAGGAGGAGATTTGTTTGATATTTTTTATACTTATAAATGATTACACATCAGGATAATGAATGTTAAAACTACATGATAATGTTTGAAGACTACATAAGGCCTAAATTTAGAGAGAGTATAGGTGAAAAAATAAAAAACCTACAAAACAGAAGCTTCTTTCATAGAAGAGAATTGATGTATACACAAAAAATAGATTCAAATGCCTTGAAAAATTTTGTGAGTACTAAAACATGTGTGGTAACATAAAAGACGATTCTTGGTATACACCAATTAGGTAAAAATCCTATTCTAATAAAATACCATAGAAAATATAGAATTAAAGAATAAGAATTAAAAACTATTCCTTGGATAATAAATAAAATAAAGTAGTCAAGAAATAAAAAAACAAGATGCACTAAAGAAGAATGAAAATTTGGATTCCAATAATTTCATGTCAACTATTAAAATATGCATTTATTGTGGAAAGAGAGGAAATACCATGTACCACTGCAAATAGGACTTGGAAATGAATATAAGTGATCAAAAATTAAGAAAATAACATATCTATGAGAGAAACAAGAAGATTGAATTTACTAAATACATTCCGGAAGAATATTTTTGATAGGTTACCTAAAAAAGGTAGCTCAAAAATTTTGAAAGAACCATGTGGAAACTCTAAAATAGAATATGTTAAGAAGGAATCTTTGATCATATTTCCTGATAAATTTCAAGCAGCTAGAGAAATGAAAAACACTGATGATGAATCACTAGGTACAGAAAGGGAGAAGGAAAAACATATTGTTCCACATGAAGAATAATTTGAATTTCATGAGATGTTTTCAACAAATTATAACCCAAGTTTCTCACAAAAATTGTGTAGAAGATACAAGGAGGTTGTACATAATAAAAATATTTTATAACTATTCCACCAGCTCAAAGGGAGATGATGAAGATTGAAAAACAATCACAAAGGGAACCTATTACATTCCTATAAGATATTAAGATATAGAATCCACACATGGTCAATTCAAATAAAATAAAATATTTCATACTTATTAATAAATTTCATAATGTGAAATCCAAAGGAGATAGAGGCATGAAGATTTCATGAAAGATTCAAGATACGGTAAAAGGAGTCTTTGGGTTGATAGAAAATTCTCAACCATATTGATTTTATTAATCTCATAAGTTTTCCACATTATTCTCATTATTTTTGTATTTTTTCTATATGCTTAAATTAAAGGTAATTTAAGGTGAATATAATTCTCAAAAGTATAATGGAGTGAAAAAAGTGGAAGGCAACAAGTTTGAATGAATATTCATGATCTGATGAAAACATGAGTTGTTTCACAATGGTGGATAATAATATCTAAAAGACTATATGATGAACTTATTCACCATATTAAATGAAATTGAGTGAAATTATTAAGGGGGATAAAACATGAAGGATATGAAATAAATACATTTTACTTGAATATCAAGAAGATTATGTCAACTCTATAGATGTTGAAAATAGAGGTATCCCAATTACCCATCTTTCCCTTATATTGATTATATCAAATATGTGCATCAAGGGGGGTGTTGGTTGATGAGAAATCTCATAGATATGGGGAGTAAAATATTATTACACTTTAAATTTTTGATGTGTTTACTAAATTTTTTGAGATAATTTATTACTTGATAAACATATTTCATATAACCCCCCTCTTTGAGAAATAGATATTTTTTTAGAATAATATCACATGAATGGTTTTAATGGACATCATAGACAAACTTGGTTGTATATATATTGTTTTATACACCAAGTTAGCCTATGTAGACTAGGATTCGACTAAATAAAGGAACTTTGTTAATAAAATCATGTGGTACCATCAAAAGGGGAAGCAATATCAAATTTTATTGAAGGGCATAAGAACCCTTCCCCCCATCCAACTTATCCTTTTCATTTGATTTACAATAAGGGGAGATGATTTGCATCACATATTGATTTGAATGATATGTGATGATATTGATAAAAAACATATGGGATGATTCTTGATCCTAGTTTGAATTTTTTGTCAATATGTCAATATGTGTTGGTGGAAGAAGTGATGATTATTGGAGATTTATTATGGATCCATCTAATGGAATTGGATGTCACATTTGTAAAATTCACCATGAAATGTGATGGTTATTTTTTATGATCATTATTGCTTAAATACATGTTCTAAAGAGTATTGAACATTATTAATACATGTGAATACCAATAAAATTTTCATTTTCATGACGAATTGATGAATTATATGAAAAAATATAAATGTATATTTTCCATGATGAATGAGAGAAGAAGAGAATAGGGTGTGAGTTGTATTGGAATTTTTATTGAAGATATATTTAAATTTCATTTGATACTTTGTTTATTTCTAAGTATTTTTTTCGTCGCCTTATAAAAAAGATATGTCCAAACCACATAAATTCAAATTTCATCTCAACAAATAACTCATGTGGGGCCTAGAGGTAAACTGCACCCAAGGGAACCATCCCAGGCAAGTTCATGGGTGGAAGGAGAGAGGGCCCGTGTATAAGGCCTTTATAGGAGAGTGTTCCACATGGTGCACATGGTAGGAAAGATGAAAACACTATAAAGAGAAGAACCGAGTCAGTGAGTTCTTGCAAGGGGTGGTTTTAGAGGTGGATTGGTATTTTTGGCTACTCAATTCAGGCAGTTGATTGATAAACTATGGCCCCGCACACTGGAGAAACCAATGTGGGATGTGCTGCAATCTTTATTGTTCATAAATCATTAAAAATGTAAAAATATCCACTAATATTCGATCTCATTGATCTAGAACATCCTTTCATCTAGTTTTTTTGTATTCCTCAAGCCTTGTTCAAGGTTTATATTTATAGCAGATCTTCCGCCATTTTTTATGTTGTGGAACTCATGGATTCATCAACATGATTTAACCGAAGGCCCCAATGATCTCATATGATCCATGTAAAATTCAAGCACACATTATGATTGATATTCATAAATGAACATGCATGAACACAAGGGACCCAGAACGGTGTTGTCACCTAATAAAGTGACTACCTGGATGAAGATACCCCTGATATTAATCAGAAACGTATGATCATAAATGAAGGTAGTTTCACTTGTAAGAATTTAATGAAGGTGTTCAAATTAAGAACCCAATATTTTTGTGATTAGATGAGACAGTGGTATTCTATTTTTCTACATGAAAATAGAGGATATGTGAATTTAGTTTCATGTTATTCATGCATGTAAATAGTATGGCATGTCACGGGAGTACAGAGAAATAAGATCACTTAAATTTATAAGGTGTTTGGAGTCTCATCCACAGGAAAAAATAACATGATTCTCTTAGGTATTTGAGACACTTCATCTATCAATTGTGATGATTATGAAGTGCATTTATAATTAATACACACAGAGTGGGTTTTAGTATTCATTAGATGCACGAGAAGCGTGGAATACAATAAGAACTAATTTTTGATACATAACATGCTGAGAGGTTAATGAATATTCATGCATGAAGACATTATGAGCTATTGTTGATGATGAGATGATAATTTGAGTCTTCCAAGATGAATATCCCCCGTGAAGGAATTATAATCCTGATACTTTGGGGATTCATAGTAATCTATGGATGCTCTTTACAATGTGATAAGTTTATACCTAATATATATATGTATATTTGATATATTGTTTAAATGAGGATGTATGAATGATAAATACCCATTAGAAAATTCAAAGGAAAATTAGAAATGTAATACCCATAAATAATCGGGCTTTAATATTTTAATTAAAAGAAGAATAAATTTGTTTAATTCATAAAAACATTTAATGGATGATTTAAATGGAATAATTTAAATCATGAAATATTTGAGATCCTATGCACCACATTGTGTATAAATATGTGGATGATTGTATTGATAAAATTGTACAGGTTATTGGAATATTCTATAGAGATATTGATGTTGTTTTTGTGTCAAAGAGAAAAAGGGTCAAATCAAGGAAATTAATGATCACATGAACCCGAGAATTTGAAGAGAAGTCTCAAGACTATCTTTGATGGTGTTCTTGATGAATTTCACAATGAAGGAGAAACAATATTTTTTGCGAAGAAAGAAAAATTCATGAAATACTAGTTGTGCTTGTATAAAAACACCATTGAATAATGGTGGTACCACTATAAATAACACCTCTCACTCAGGAAGATCAATCATTTCCTGCATTATCATTGTGTTCCAGCTATTGGCATTTGTTATCATTGAAAATTTAATGGTGATAAGAAAATTCTTGAAACAACCATAGGTTGATCACAATAAGAAGTAGGTCTTAGTACTGAAACCTTCTAAAAATCCTTGTTTACTACTGTAACTTTCATTTTCTGTATTTCATGTGAATGTGAACATTGAAATAACACACCAAGATCTATTCCTACTAACTAGGGTAGAGTTTCAAGACTAAGAGGGTATAATTGAAAAGAAAGTAAAAATAGGTAAAATTTTGGGTACATTAATTCACCCCCCCCCCCCCGCATAAGTGTCCCTGCATAATCAATTTACTCTCAATAAGCAGGTAATTTCATTTATCATTATAGAGAGGTTATATGGATCACTAATTTTTGATGCTTTTGTTTCATGTAGTAGTGAGTAGTTTTGAAAATAACTGGTTGTGAAAAATGATACATCACCCATTATCTTAGGTTCCTTCCTTTTAGAATATATGGGTTCCTCATTTCCGCCCTCATGTTTTGTTATAAGAAGCTAACTGGTCATTTGGTATTATTTTATAATTTTCTAGTCATCTTGTTGGGTATGTATATACTCACTCATTAATGGGAATCTTTTCTCACACATTCCATGTTTTTTACATATTGTGAGTAGTTTATGTAACGTCTCTCCCCATCCCCATTGGCTTGAGAAGGCAGTGAGATGTTACTTGGCCTTAGGTGACTTTCTCAATGTGTCAAAGGCTGGAAATAAATGTCGAGTTCTTCAAGAAAAAATGGGGAATGATTTTCCCTTGGAATAAAACCAAACAACCAAACAAGTCATAACCAACCAAAACTACATGATGCATGTCAACAAATAAAATTGTGATAACACATTACTGAGATACAACAAAACAACCAAACTATTCCATAATAATTTCCAAAAACCAAAACAACTAAATCAAAAAAAATCCCAAAATCAGAGTACGAAGAGTAAGACTCATCAACAAGACTCAAAGGATACCATTACACACTCCTAAACTCCACCCCAAACTCCATTCTCTAAGAACCATGATACCTCCCAAGGATCATGATGAAACATTATAATAATGAGATTCTTTACCTTTTGTTGTATCCCGGAATACCACATCTGCAAAAGCATCCAAGGGAAAAAGAAGGGGATGAGTAATAATACTCAATAGGCTTTCCCAAAATGACTTCCCTACACATGACACTATGATAGAAATGATAGAATGTTTACATAAATCAATTTATATAAAACATCAAATAGTGTAACAATTTACAGAAAGTCAAACACACCCTTACCAAGCCATTATTCACCCAAATCCACACAATACAATGGAAATCCAAAAAATAAGCCATAATCCATTTTACCATCTCATATTAGCACAAAAATTTCATCTTTCTTGGCCACAAGAATAATCAAAACATAGCCATAAAGTTTTACACACTCAACCCAGTGTAACAATCACGGTGGAACTTCCCGTCCAAGCATGTTTACTACTTTCCCAATATAGTGGTACTTCTAACCCAATTATCCTTGATGTTGAACCTTCCATCCACTATCCATACCCTTTTTATAGCGGTAATCCCCACCCACTACACATCCATTTGAATCACATGCATAAATACTTTACAAACAAACAAGCATAAAACACACCAAGGCCACAACATTGTGCAAACAACCATTTCCAACCAAAAAAATGCCTTAAGAAATTATCCATGCTACATTAACTTCTAATAAAACAACCCCTTTTATTTAAAACCATTTTCACAAACCATTTTCATAAATCAACCCAAGCAATGGATTTTAAAATATACCTTTTAAAATCCAACATCAAGATCATTCCACCGCAATAACCCATTTTCCCCCAAAATCCCCAAATCATCACAAAATAAATCTTCATCAAGCTTCACACATCATAGTTACGATAAAATTAAAGAAACCCCAATTAATTGTTGATGAGGCTACTAGTTATAGAAAAATGGAGTTGATATATTATCCACCAACCTTAGGGTTTCGATGAAATCAACCAAATCACAACCGCACCAAAAATTTGGGTGAAATCTCCACCAAAACTGCCTTAGATCTCTTCACCTAAAATCAACAAGACCACCTATCATCATTTTAGAAAAAAAATAGTTCTGCATGTGCCAGTTTGGATCTAGAAAATTGAGAGGGAGGGAGATGTAGATCGAAGAGAAACAAAAAAATAACCAAAAGAAGAGGCTTACCAGAGAAGAATCGCCTTCACCACACCTTGAAAACCATTCAAAACACATCCAAAATAAGTGGGAGATCCATTTTGACCCTTTAGAACCAAACATCATGAGTGAGGTTTATGTGGAAGGAAGTTTTGGGTGTTTTAGGTTAAATCCTGAGTAACCTATTTTTTAAAAAAACCCACTTTCAATGTCGTGTATGTTTATATCACACGGTTAGACAAACCATGCACTAACCAAGCTGTTGATACTATCCAAAGGGCGTCTCGCACAGTTTCCTCGCACTTCTATAAAAATCGTGCACAAACTATGTGAATCCCACTACCTCATGGCGTACGGTTACCTGGGGAATCTACATGGTTTCCCTTAACCATGATCAAACTGTGTGCCCCTTGAAAATCCACAAATATTCCTCAAAACCATTATAAACTCTCTAAAAACATACCAAACCACTTTATACACATAAAAAGGCATAAAAGGTTACATACTACTGACTGGGGATGCTACATTTTCCCCACTATTAGATATTATTCCCTCAAAAATTAGAGAACCATCACTTTGTCGAAATAACTCGGGCAATTGGTCAGTCATCACTTTCTCCCACTCCCAAGTCTCCTCCTAAATCTGACCATACTTCCATAAAACACAAACAAGACCCCTAGTTTAACCATGAAATAATTTCTCTTTCCCTTCCACAATATACAATGGAACATGCAACAAGGAAGAATTTGGCTCTAGCTCAACATGATCCCATTGAATCACATGGTTAGGATCTGACTGATATTTTTCAACTTAGAAGCATGGAATATATTATGCATCGCACTGAACCTTGGTGGAAAATCCAACCATTAAGACACATCTCAAACATTCTCAAGTATCTCAAAAGGCCCAATATACCTTGGAGATAAATTTCCCTCCTTTCCAAACCAAAAATTTCCAAGAATAAGAGATATTCTTAAGAACACATGATTACCCACCTAGAACAATAATGGCCATCAGCAATGGTCCACCTACAATTTCTAAGTACTCTAAGACGTATTCATTATCTTCTAGATCAACTTGATCTTCTCTGTCATCTCTTAGATGAGACTCATCCCACCATCAAGGTCTCTCATTTTTTCACCCAAAAAAGTGAAGAATGAAATGGATGCCCATACAGTGCTTCAAATGGATGCATTTATATCGAGGCTTAATAATTGTTTTTATTTGGTAATTCAACCAATGGTAAGTTATCTTCACATGATCCACCAAAATCCATCACACAAGCTTGTAACATATCTTCCAAATTTTGCAATCTTCTCTCTGATTTCCCATCCATCTGAGGTTGGTACGTCGCACTCATTCCCAACTATGTCCCAAGGACATGCTATAAGGATTTCCAAAATGAGATGTGAACCTTGGATCTTTATCTGATATAATTGAAACTAGAACACCCCTCATTTTTACACCTCACATATATAGATTTTGGATAGATCCTACACCGTATAAGATTCACAGATAGGGATTAAATGGGGTGAATTTGTGAGCTGGTCCACTATCACCCATATGGCTTCCTACTTTCTGACCATTCTTGGTAGTCCTGTAACAAAATCCATCATTATCAATTCCCACTTCCAGATAGGGATAGGTAATTATTTCAACATACCTACCAATCAATGATGATCTACCTTCACTTGCTGATAAGTCAAGCATCTCAAAACAAACTCATCCACCTTCCACTTCATACCAACCCACCAAAAATGGAAATTTCAATTCCTTATACATTATATAAATTCTAGGATGGACATACCATCTAGAATGATGATACTACCTGAGAATTTATTATTGAAAATCCACCAGTACAACCATCTTATTTTGAAAATGCAAAACCGAATGCCCATTCAATTCTCATTCCTCAACAATCTCTCCACTGTTGAGTTTCAACCTCTTCTCCATATACTTGGAATCAGACATTTTCACCTCTTTAACCAATCCAACCAAGTTAATAATAAATGATACTAGAAATAAAACCACTCTATCACCTTTATCCTTACATTCCAACCACATTTTGGCAATAACCAACATCAACTGACACTGATCTTATGCATGTTTTGCCATTTGAGCTTACGAATTCCTACTTAATGCATATGTCGTTGAATTTATCATACTCAGTGTGTAAATTAAGTCAAATCCAAACTTTAATAGATACTCCATCCATATCCTTTACCTAAAGTTAAAATATCTTTGAGATAAAATATGCTTTAAAGTCTTATGATTGGTAAACATAATGAATTTCTCAACAAATAGAAAATGATGCCACATTTTCAAGGCATAAACCACTAATTCCAACTCTATATCATGTTTTGGATAGTTATTCTCAGGAAAACTCAAATATTGTAATCCCCTACATGAGAACACATCCTAACCCTAATCCCGATGCATTATAATACACCACGTACCCTTTCCCTAGATCTAGAAAAACAAAGATTGGTGCTAATGTCAGGAGACCCTTAAGATCATCAAAATGTTTCTAGCACAACTCATTTGATATAAATAGAACATTTTTCCATGTCAATGTTGTCAGCAATGAAGATAATTGGGAGAAGTCTTGAACAAAATGCCGATAATACCCAGTTAGACCTAGGAATCTCTATATTTCAATGAAATTTTTTACGGTTTACAAGAGATAACAACCTTTATATTTTCTGGATCAACTGAAACAACTTTCTTAGAAATAACATGGCTAAGAAAAAGAACCTCCTATATCAAAAAATCACACTTTGACAATTTAGAATATAATCGACGATCTCTCAAGATCCCCATAACTATCACCAAGTGCTACTCATGCACCACCCATGTCTTAGAATACATGAATATATCATCAACAAATACCACTACAAAAGAATCCATATATTTATGAAATATTTGATTTATCAATTCCATAAAAACCGCTGGTGAATTCGTCAGACCAAAGGGCATAACCACATAATCATAATGGCCATAAATACTGCTAAAGGCTATTTTTTTAATATCCACCTTATGCACCTCTAATTAATGATATCATAATCGCAAGTAAATCTTGGAGAAATACTTAGTTCCCCTCAACTAATCGAAAAAAATCATCAATGTGTGGAAGTGGATAATGGTTCTCTATTGTGACTTGGTTAAGCTTACGATAATCAACACACAACCGCAAATTTCTATCTTCCTTTTAAATAGATAAAACTAGCACTGCCCGTGGAGACATGGTAGGATAGATGAAACCTTTTTTCCTAACTCCTATAACTAAAATTTAAATTACCTTAATTATATTGGAACCATACGGTAAGACCAAAGTGAGATAGGATTATTCCCTGGAAGGAGATTAATTGTAAACTCCGATTTTCTCATGGGTGGAAACAATAATAATTCTTTGGGAAATATGTCCAAAAACTGATCAATAGCTAATGGAAAAATTCCTTGTTTTCAAATCATTCCATTGATTCTAATGAAAATGATTCTAACTAGTATGAGATCATGACAATAGCTAGTTCCAACAAACCAGTTTCACCCAACCTTTTATTATTCTCTCCTTTAAAAAGATGCTTGATGCCATTATCTATTGTGAAACTAATAGTTCACACATAACAGTCGATGTGGGCCTTAAATATTTCCAATAAATCCATTCCTAGGATTATATCAAAAGCATCCATCTTAAGAATTGATAAATCCAACATCAACTCATTCCCATAAACAATTATACAGCATGCTCTACATAGGAAGGCATGGCAATCTCTTTGACCTAGAGGATTTTGATTTTTTAAAACTAAAGGCATCATTTCAACACTTAAACCCATAAAACTAATATCATGAGAAGTAATAAAATAATTTGAATCACATATATCACACAATTCTTGAATCAAGGTAGAATTTAATATAATCTTACCTCGCACTGTGGATAGTCATGACTGATCATCCATCACAGCCTTCTCAGCTTCAAACAGCGGCTTTCTTTCCACACTCCTCCCTTTATTTCACTGCTGAGGAGTCATGGGGTTCTTGTAACCACCATGAATAACTTTTCTCTACTAATGAGAGATATGTGGTTTCCCCTATACCATCGAAGAATAGGATGTCTGTGACCCCTGAGGAGTGTTTTGAACACCCAACCTTAGAGAATTATGACAATAATGATGGACATGAACCATCTACTTTGAGCTATGACATGCTTGAGCTTATTTCATACAATCCCATTTGAGGTGTCCTGAAGAACCACACTCAAAACATCCCAGCTTAATTTGAGGCTTCAGAAGATTATTTTCTGATCCTATCATTGGATTTTGAGACACATTCCCACTATGGAAATAAGTGTCCCTCTTTTTCTTTATCCCAGTGTCAGAGTTCCCATCATTTCCTGTGTGTACCACAATACGTCTACCACCTGTATCCCCCAAAATATCTTATTCATCCACTATTTCTCTATTTACCATTTATGTGTAATCATTTATACATAACACCTTTATTTTAGAATAGATTTCCTACCTCAACCCATCTTCAAAAATATTTGCTTTCAATGATGTACTACTCACCACCTCGGGTGAAAACTGTACTAAGTTCATAAACATAGCTTCAAATTCTTTTAACGGGAGGTTCTCCTTCTTTAAATGAATTAAATATATTGTGCGATGAATTCTGAACATATGAGAGAATAATTGTTTTTTAAACATCCCCTCAAAACTCTCCAATGTCATACCATGGTCTATTCCATCTTGGACTACCAACTCCCACCACCAACGGGCAAGATCTTAAAACATGTATGTTTCTAACTTCACATTTACCTCTTTCGGTGTTTTGATGAATTCGAATATCCTATTTATTATGTTCAACCATGCATCTACCTTTTTTGGTTCCAAATAACCCTTAAAGATGGGTGGATTCTACTTTTGAAACTAAAATGCATGATCCACAAGTTTTGGATAATCATATTTATTCCCACATTCCATATCTTTGAAATCATACAATATAATCTACACCAGAAGTTAGTTCATCAAGGGCTCATGTGAAACCACATTTTCAGTATCCTTTTCTGGTTGGTCTCTATAATGCCTACCCGGTTCCACTTCTATCAACAAAAAAACAACCATAAGTCTCACTCCCTTAGAAATAAAAGTTTTACAATTTCAAATTTAAATACATTGCAACTATCACAACTAGGATTTCCATAGGTTCACATTTCCCATGTTGCAATATTTTAGAAAAATCCACCATGATTTAAAATTTGACTCATTTCCAAAATACCAAAACTATACACATCTCAAATCCACACATTTGAAAATAATTTCTATATTGTTCTCCAATCAATATATATCCATACCACAATATAAATCATTGTGAAAACTAAATATTCACCCTTGTGGGAAGTCATTTCTACAATACATACCATGCTCATATCATTGGCTACACCCATAATAATGTGACTCAAAATTCCTATAAGTGTCTCTAAAACACTTATTTACCCAAACTCTCTAATAACTTAATTTTCATTATAAAAGGTTTAACTACATCCTTTTATTCTATACATTTCAAGTTCTGAAAATCCTACTACTTACTACCATCCTGACTCAAGGAATAGACCAAGAATTAATGCCAACACAAAGACCGACAATCAACTCCAATGAACTGAATAAACTTGAAGATCAAGGACCAAACAAACTGATATCACTTGTAACATCCCTCCCCTTCCCCATTGTCTTGAGAAGGTGTTGAGATACTACTTGGCCTTAGGCGACATTCCCAATGCACCAAAGGCTGGAAATAAATGTAAAGGTCTTAAAGAACTATTGGGGAATAATTTTACCTTATAATAAAACAAATCAACCAAACATGGTATAACCAACCACAACTACATGATGCATATCAACAATGTAAACCATGATAACACATTACCAAGAGGCAACCAAACAACCTAAATCTTCCCTAACAATTTCCAAAAACCAATACAACTAAATCACAAAAATTAAAAAATTAGAGTACCAAGCGGAAGACTGATCAACAAGATCCAAAGGAAATCAGGAAAAAATCCACAACTCCACACCAAGCTCCATTATCAAAGCACCAAAATACCACCCAAACATTATGATGAACCAATAGAAAAATTAGATTCTTTACCTTTTCATGTATCCCATAATACCACATCTACAAAAGAACCCAAGTGCCAAACTAGGTGGGGAATAATAATACACAGTAGGTTTTACACAAATGAATTCCCTACACACACCACTAAGATAGAACCAATAGCACATTTATATAAATCAGTTTATATAAAACATCAAATTGTGTAACAATTTCTTACAAGCCAAACACACCCTTACAAATCCATTTTTCACCAAAATACACACAATAAAAAGGGAATCCAAAAAACAATCCCTAATCCATTTCACCATTACATAGTAGCACAATAATTTTACCTTTCTTGGCCACATTCATAATTAAAACATAGACATAAAGTTTCACATACTCAACCTAGTGTAACAATCATGATGGAACTTTCCATCCATGCTCATTTACTACTTTCCCAATCTAGTGGTACTTTCCGCCCCCTTATCCTTTATGGTGTCCCTTATGTCCACAATGCATCTATTTTTTATAGTGGTACTACATTCCCACTTCACATATATTTCCATCACCTATATAAACACATAACCAACAAACAAGCATATAGCATACGAAGGCCACAACATTATGAAAACAATCATTTCCAACCCAAACAATCCCTTAGAACATTATCCATACTATATTACCTTCTAATAAAACAACCACTTTTATTGAAAACCATTTTCACAAACCATTTTCATAAATCAACCCAAGAAATAGATTTTAAAATCTATATTTTAAAATCCAACATCAAGAACATTCCACTGTAGTAACCCATTTTCCCCCAAAATTTACAAATCATCACAAAATGAATTTCCATCAAGCTTGACAAAAAATAGTAACAACAAAATTCAAGAAAAATCAATTAATTGAATATGAGAATACTAGATCTATAAAAATGGAGTCAAGAGAGAATCCACTAACCTTTGGGTTTCGGTGAAATCAACTAGCTCACAACCCCACCACAAATCTGGGTGAAATGTCAACCAAAACTGCCTTAGATATCTTTTCCTAACATTAAGAATCCAAAATATAATCATTTTAGGCAACAAACACACTAGATGTACATGAAACAGGTGTATATCTAGAAAATTGAGAGGAAGGGAGATGTAGATCTAAGACAAACCATGAAACAACCAAGAGAATAGACTTGTCGGAGAAGAATCACCTTCATCACACCTTGAAAATCATAAAAAACGCCTTAAATGGGTGGTATAAACCCTATAACACTTGAGAATCAAAAATCTTGAGTTAGGTTCAAGTGGAAGGAAGTTTGGGGTGTTTTAGGTTAAATCCCGAGTGACCCATTTTTAAAAAACACATTTAATACCGCACATGGTTAGCTCACATTATTAAACAAATCATGCGCTAATTGTGCTACTTATACTGTCTGAAGGGTGTCTCACAGGGTTTAATTTTACAGTTAGACAAACCTTGAAAAAATCATGAAATTCCCACTGCCTCATGTTGCATGGTTACTTGGGGATTCTGCATGATTTCCCTTAACCATGCTCAAACCATGTTCCCCTTGAAAAGCCCCAAAACATTCTCAAACCCCTTATAAACTCTCTCAAATCATACCCAATGACATTATACTCATAAAAAATGCATAAAATTGTTATATACCTCAAACTAGAAGTGATATGGTTTAATAGGTATCTTTTAAGATCATTTGTTGAAAGATATTTTTGATATATAGTGGTGGTGTTTGATGATGGTGACTGAGTTTGGAGTGTGAGTGGGGATCTTCCTCTTGTAAGCTATTAGGTTGGGTTTACTATTTATTGATGGGCATGTACTATAACCTTTTTTATTTTAGATAATGTATTATTTCCCACTTTTGGATCATTAATGTTTGAAGCATTTATTTATTTACATTTTAGTTATGTTTTTTATTATCATGTATTATTAATTCGTGTATAGAGTTGTACTTTGAGTACAAGAGAGGTAGGATAAGGCTGACCATTATGAGTTTTTTTCATACTCAGTACTTTCCATAATCCCATAGAATATTATAGTTAGGATTTAGGTGTCACTCTCAGCCTATCACTACCCATGAGGGGTCCTGATGGGTTGGGTCACATAATAGAAATTTAACTTTTAAACGAAAACATAAAATATAAATAAATAAATTATTTTTATAGAAACATGACTTTTAAACATTAAGTGTTATTATTCCTATTCAATATAAACTATTAATCATTACATGAGTGATAAAATAATTTATTTATGCTTACTAACATCACATTTTATTAAAATTATACTTATACCATTATATATTTAGTTTATTAAAATAAAATGCATTATGCATAATGAAAAAAAATTAGAAAAATGTATTTTTAAGTGTGAAAATGAATTTATTCTTGTTTATTACCCTTTAGAAATAATTATATAAATTATAATTTATATATATATATACACGATAAATTTCTTTAAATTTTCTAATGTAAATATAATAAATTTTACATTAAATCATAAACATATAATATATGCTAAAAAATTAAACCTATAATTATTGTTTATAAATGAATAGTGAAATTATTAATTCATATAGATACTTAATTATTTATTTGATGTTATTTATTTATTTTAATGATAATTCATTTTATTTTATCTATTTATTTTATTAAATCATTCTTCAAAAGGTAATTAATTTAGAAAAAATATATAAAAAATTAGTTTCATTAGAATAAATGGTATTTTCTCAAGTTAATTGGGATATATTAATTATAAAAAAACTAAATTATTTTATTTAAAATAAATTATTTATAATTGAAATGTATATTTTTAACATATAAATAAAAATTATATATGCTAACTGCTTTCTAAAAATTGTAAACTGGTAACATGTTTACCTGTATTGTACCCAACAATAATTTACCCTTATTATATAATGGATATATTTCCCTCATTAAATCCTATAAATTTATTCAATTATAACTTCACAAATCACACATCTCATTCCTATAGTTTTTATTTTTGATTTTACAACATCCTTTCTCCTTTCATGATGTTTTTTTCACTTTGAAGGTTCAGTTAAAATAATAAGGATACCCAAGGTTAAAGATGATCCATGGGATTTCATAATCATAAATATATATTTATTTTCTACTAATTGTTTTGTTTTAACAATATGTGTTTTCATATATATTTTTTACAAGGCTCTATTATGTGTGAATAAAATATTGTTAGTTTGATTCTTATTTAAATTACTTAAACTCAATTTCATATCTACTTAACAGATGAAATTGAAGTGAATGAAATCCCAATACCAAGATCACATTGCTTAGAATAACAAAATATGAATACTAGAAAATAAGAATATTGTAAAACTAGTGCATACCATAAACCGAATTTGTTTATAACGTCATCATTCAATGAGTTTGAGTCTTAAGGATTCCTCATAGTGTTAAGGTGGAGCATGAAGAGATCCAAAAGGCTTAGGGATAATTTATTAGATCATGAGAAAGCATCTACACATAACTTTCATACATGGAAATGGTTCTTATATAGGCCAAAGGATGTTATTCATCAATTAATGATTAACAGAGGTGTTATAATGTATGAGTTAATTTCATTACTAGTTCATGATTTGTATGAATGATTGCAATACATGAATTCATGTTACATCCCATATAATGGTCCTTCAATGATATTAAATGCAAGAATGAATGTTAACTGTAAAATCCCAAGTAAGTAATGAAAAATAGATATTTTTATCTATGTCTATTAATGAATTAGATAGTGTTTTATAGGCTTAAAATGAAAATAAATCAAATCTTAAGAATGGAATACACTAATATTCTTAAAAGATTGTTTTACTGCCTTTTGATGGCAAACCCTTTTTAAATCAATCTTTTGATGATTTTATGATCTATATTTGTCAAAATAAACATATTCATTATGATTGGGATATTGAATTTTACATTGGATAAATTTTTGGTATTTTTCTGACAATGTTCATTTTTTAATGAATAGTGAAAAATACTGCATTTTACATCAAAACAGCTTTTTCATTTAATTTAATTATATGGTTTGATTATATTTTTAATTGGTCTTAAAGTTTAATCTGAATATAATTTTACCATTTAATCCAATGGTGGTCATTAGGATTTATTTCACTTTGGAATTGGTCATAAACTAATGCCAAACTTTTCATAGATATTGTTTCAAAAAAACCCGCTATTTGTCATGACAGCGGGAAATAATTATTAAATTAATTAATGTAACTTATATGATTTGAATTTTGTAAAATATACATCATTTTTGAATTCGGAATATCAAATATAGCTTAGGGTGATTTTTTGGTAATTTTCTAAAAAACTTCAATTTTTGATGAATAGTGAAACCATTAAGTGGTACTTATAAAAACTGATTTTTCCGTTTAAATGAAATTTTTCCATCATTGTGTTTTGAATTTCAAAAATCCGACATACATGGTTGTCATTAAGAAGTAAAATGTGGTTCAATGGGATTAAAATAATGTTTTGGTGAATAGTAACTTATTAAATTCTTAATCGCGATTAGTGGTAATTAGTGTAGTTTAAGGTAAAAATAATGTTTTAATAGTATGAGATGAGCTTGACACATGTCTTACCCTCATTGGATGTGTCATGGCCGACCAAGAAAAGCCATTGGTCAACTTGGGGACCCCATGGAGCCACTTTGGTTGGGAAATGACATAAATAACTTTTTATTTAATATTAAAGTAAAAATGACACAAACATGAGTTATGTTACTAAAATAATATTTATATGGGGTTATACAATTCAGATTTTTGACTATAAATATTCATTAGAAAGATAAGAAGATTTACTACATCATAGTAGTTTTTTTATAATTTTTAGACATTAAATAAATTAAATTATATATGACATCATGATGATGCAGCGATGACCTCATTATTTAACGATTTAAATAAAATGGAAAGATAATGTAAAATCTAAAACCTAAACATGGAAAAAACCTATTTTATGAGTGGATTTAGAACCCTTATCACCTTATCATCGAATTATATCAATGTGGGACCTTTTGAATCCGAAACTCATTTTAAAATAAAGTAACTTATCTTTAATTTCCAAGAGTGCCCCTCCTCTCCTCTTATAAAAGGCCCCCACCTCTACCTCCTTACCCACACTCCGAAAGCCTTTGGATCGGCCAAACCCTACCCATTTTGTCTCTCCACATCCCTATATTACTCCTTGAAGCCTCATGTTGGGCAGAAGTCTTCCCAAGGAAGCCTTTCAGCTCAAACCAAAGGGGGTTACCTGATTTTAAGGTAATGTCTTCTTTTGAGTCCTTTTGTTTTATTTTTGCTTCTCCAACACCCTAAACTCTTTTTATTAATTTCTTTTGTAACAACTCCAGTATCCTAAATATACTAGGATGTTGTTATAATATAGATTCGAGCTACACTTACACACACATATATCTAATGGTTAACGAACATACTATTTCCGTGGATGGTGAATTTATGCCTCCCAAAACGATGATTGTTCAACATTCTTTTAACACCTTCAAAGGTGGACATTAAGATGACACTATATTTATATATGATATATAATATGATTATGTTTTTCTTAAGCTTCTGTATTTTTCATTTTGGGCATACCTTTATGGTTTCCATTATGGGTAAACGCGATATCTTCATTTAAGGAAGTGCGGACTACCGCCCCCTCAAAGTGATTTGATTCGTTAAATACCATATGTGGGACGTATAAAGGATGGAACTATGATATTATATATGATATTATACTGGAATTATAATATACCTTTATATCATTATGATTCCATTCTATAAAATACTAAATAGAAATGAAAGTAGGGTTCATGCGTACGTACGGCTTACCGTCTCCATGAATGGTGCATTTCATTTCTTACCTCTAAATGATTATTTAATATTATAAATGCATGCATGTACTGGATATATATGACATATTAGATATCTACATCATGAATACCATTCTGGATATAATGGATACATGAACAACTTGTAATTATAAAGGTTTTATTTTTGAATCAAGTACCAATGATCGTTAAAATGACCGTTATTAACTTAAATAATTACATAGTGTTCATGACATGGTAATAAGTGATATAAAAGGAATAATTAACTTTAAAAAGGGTCTTAAACAAGTAGAAATTAACTCAAGTTTATTATTCAGGACATTAAAGAACGATCGAGTCAAGTCGGATCTGAGGTATGGGACTTCGTCTCAATCTCTTTTCATTGAGGCATATTTTGTTTTATACACAACCTTCTTTTATACGGTGTACAAACCCCTTTGACTTTTACGTTTATTCAAAAGGAATATTTTTTATACGAAGCGTTTACTAAACGACAAAAGGGAATGTTTTTGTCGTATGTATGCGGCGACAACGACTTCTCCTCCGCCGTGACCATTATTTGAGTTTCGGCTTCCTCTACAAGCCATACCTTTTTTTTAAAGAAAAATAAATACCATGTTTTACTCTTCTTTTATTTTGGTATTGAAAATGGTTTTCATAATGTTTTTATTATATCAATGTGTTTTATTGATATCTTTTGATTGAAATGTGGAAATTTTATGTTTCCTTTATGCATGTTTTATGTGATACGATTATGTTGAGGTTTTTGGGCATTATTATGAAGACGGGTGGTTCCGTGATAGACTAAGGGCGGGTGAGCCCGATATAGCTCTCCAATGCATTGGGTAACGCGAAGGAGTGAAACATTAAGGTTTCTCCGAAGATATTTAGGGAATATACTGTGATGGGTATTCTAAACATAACCGTGAGGGTTACTCCCTACGTAAGAATGTTATGAATGCCTCAAGTTACCTTTTTGTCTTATTATTTCTATGATTTATTCATGATTTGATGAGGTATGTTAAAGTGCATATGTTTTATGGGTAAATTATGATTTCATTCTTATGTATATATGTACCCATGTTTCCTTTCCATATTTTTATATCCCTTACTGAGCTTTTTATTCTCATCCCATGTTTTTTTGAAATGTTTTTCACAGGTCAAGGGAAAGGTACATGATATGATGATAGTGTCAAGGAAGTGTCAAGAAATAATCCATGTTTTATTTTATATTTGTTTCCATTTATGGGAATGAAGAACACTATCTTTATGTAACCACTTTGTTTATATGTGGAATGTAATGTAAGTTTTATGATCTAATTCTCTAAAACTCTAAACCCGAAAAGATCCTCAATGTGTAATCTTGTAATAACTCAAGATTAAGTAAGGTTTAAGGCTGGGGCCTTATATTAACTCTTAACGTTCTACCTCCCAATATGTTGAATTTAGTAGAATCCAACATGAAAAAATATCCTCAATTGTACAATATGATTGAATGTGTGATTTAATGCATCGGTAAGGTTTCTTAAACCATGAATTATGATATTCCCTTAATCATATCTTATGATAATCCATGGATAGTACTATGGAATCAAATTCCATTCTCTATGATTCCCCTTCAATCGTAAAATCTGATTTACTTAATATGCATATACAAAACAATTTAATATATAAAAAACATATTTTTGGAATTTGTAATATTATATCATATGATATACCATATATATATATATGTGTTATATATATATATATTGGATATAGGGGAATTATCTCCTTAAATCTCCCACTTTCACAAAATCCCAAATGTCTTTGTGCCATTTTTCCATATATTGTATCATATACAACAAATTATGAAACCATATGCAAAACTATTATGGATATATTCTAAAACAATTCTGGAAGGATATCATAAACTTTACCATGTATCAAATAATATGAAATAACTTATAAAAAACTCATCCAAAACTCTTTAGGATTAATTCTAAAACAATTTTAGAGCATCTCTCTAAGTCTAACACAATACTCATTCAGTTGAACACAACGTATAACCCAGTGGTACTTTATAGTATTAAGAAAAATATAAATCAGTGGATCCATAAATGTAAGAAATAAAAACATTTATAAAAGTGACAATGTTATTCAAGATACAAAGTGATCTAGCATGATCTTCATTAAACATATGTATCTCATTACCTATTTCCTCCAACCACATCTGATGTTGTCATGTGTTCTCATATATTCCCTTTATCTAAGATATTGAGTAACCATGGGATATAGAGTATGTAAATCCAATATAGACAACTCATACATTCTAGACTAAGTATACATTAACCTATATAATTAATACATCACATGGCATTCATATTTTTGGATGATCACATCACATGTCCCTCTACCGAATATATAATCGCAACATAAATATTATCTAAGGGTGGTTTAACCCTCCCCAATCCATCTCAATCAAGGAATTACATTTCAAACTCATTATATGAGAGCACAAATCCCATCTTGGTTGAGCTCTAACTAATGACATGATCAACAACATACATAACCACCCCTTGATTTGATAATGCATAGTATATTTTGTATGGAGAGTATCAAAGTATGTAAGTTATCATTCTTTTTATCCCACTAACCAAAGGTAATTGAGGCTCCTATATGATTCATGCACTAATAATATAGCAAATCAATAGTGTATGAAACTATATGTGGTATTCTTAATGGGTTATCCAGTGCATAATTGTTTTTTCCACATCAGCTTATTCCATATATCATAAAACAATCTTATTCATTATATCCTAAAATCTAATCATAGCCTCTAACACTCCATAAATAATATCAATTAGGGATCACTTAAAGTCTTACTTTAAGAAACAAATTTTCAGTACACTTCACGAAATTTATATCAATATATATATATATAACCAAAATCAAAGAATGATAAAGTGTGGATTTTCTTTAATATGATACATTTTATATTATTAAAAATATTTTAAGAATTATTAATAAAACTAAGAATAAGAACCTATTATTTCATCTTATATGATAAACTACCAAATCAATCTTATGTTTGTTTCATTTTTTGGGGTTTTTCTAAATTATTATATCTATATGAAATTCCAATCATACCCTTATATGGAAACATTATAAAAACATCCCACAAAACTATTTAGTGGGTCACATATATGAACAAATAAATTTTTAATAATAGGGTGATTTAGGAATGATATTTCTAATGTTCAACTCCTTGAACATATCCAAAAACCTTATCTTTATAAAAAAAAAGTTTTCTAATGTTAACATCTATTTTTTACTTATAAGTATTCAAAGTTTATCATCATTACCCTTAGATGCCATTCCACCACACTATTTCCTTGAAATATTATAGTTATTCACATTATTACTTACCATCACATCTTAAACTCCTTTAGGATTAGGGGACATTCAATTTGTATTTTAAATGGCATAATCCATTAGAAAATATTGATATTAAATTTTAATTATAACTTAATTTAATATTTACAATTAATAATTTCCATCTCAAATCTTAAAATCATTACGATATTAAATGGAAATCACTTTAATTTTAGGTTACAATGACTTTTATTCTTAATCCATGAGTATCACTAAATAGATCTGGTTGACCCGACCTATCACCCAACCCATATTTTAATGTAGACCAATGGTGCTATAGATCCCCATAGAATATAAAATATAATTTGGGGATTATGGAACCACTCTTGGGAACATCGTTTCCCAAGAACCCAGATACTTCTTCCAAGAAATTCAAAATTAATCATCCACACATTAGACAACCATGATCCCAAAAAAATGAAAGATATCTAAACAAATTTATAAGAATCTTAAAAAAATAAACATCGTATAACCAACCATTAATATTAATATAAATATAAATAAATTAACTTGATTTCATTGATATAAAAAAATTGATATAACAGAATTTTGGACTAATTAATTTGATACACACACCTCCCAAAATAAAAATAAAAAAAACAAAACACAATCAAGCATCTCCATGTGAGCCATGGTCACTCACCAAAATATACTACGACAACCTAACAAACTCAAATATACATGAAGATTATAGATTATAAAAACATTAACGGATAATATAATGGAAATATATATCGATTGGTATATACATGGTGTATGAAAAATAATCCTAGTAGGATTTTTCCAATGTTATTTGGAAATTTAATTTAAAATGTAATTTAATTTGAGCTTGTTTTAAGTACAATAGAAAAAAGTATATATATACATAATTACATGAAAACAAAATTCTAAACCAATAATAATTTTATAAACATTAAATTCATTAATTGGAATTAAATTAAAACAATCACTTGGAAAAATTTCCCTCAAAAATAACACACACCATACAGGGTCACCTATTTTAATTTAAAACACACTTTTTCATTTTAAATATCCTTTTAAAACAATTTCAAAAAAACCTTTAGAAAACCAAATCAAGCTACATAAATAAAAAATAAAAATCATAAGGTAACATTTAATAAAATAAAATGAATAAAAGAAATAAAATTTATAAAAAAATAGAGGGGGATATAAAAAGAAGTTATGTAAATCCCCTAAATCAAACAACTAATCAAGTAATTGGTGTCATGGGATCTAACCTATTCACTAATGTGAGGAATTACTAAATTATACTGAATACAAAACAACTAAAAACCTATATTTCATCCATTTAACAAGAGACCAAACTATCCTACACATAGACATCATCTGGGTCACTCCCCACTATCCCTAAAAATTCAACATAACTAGGGGACATTATTATCCTTTCACTAACTAGTGTAAAATACATACATACTTCCCAATTATTTACCAATTTTATTATGGCAAAAACAAAATTGGCGGTGAGAAAAAATTAAATGGTATAACCATCATATATCATAAACTATAAATCACCCTTACCACAAATTCCCTCAAAAGAAACAAATCATTTTATCCATCACCTAGTATCTATATACAACAAGAACCACACTTAAAAGTAAACAAGAAAAATGGGAAACCATAGGGTCTCACACAACCAAACTTTTCAAAAACTATTTAAATGTGTCAAACTATCCTTTTTAAAAATAAACCCTATAATTCCAAGTACCATTAAATTCATTAAAAAGAAATTATAAAATATTTAATAAAATAATTATTTCAAATCCAATTTATAAAATAATTTAAAGAACCCTACCCCCTATTTACTAAACACTTCAAATATTTATACACTAATTTTTATTCATTTCATGGCCCATAAAAGATAGAAGCTCTTTTATATTGAAAAAGAGTTAAACAAATATTCAAAACATTTCAAGATTCTTGGTGTTTAATTATTCCCAAAAAAACTAGAAACACCATGTAATTACACTTATTCTAAGAAAGGAATCAAATTAAAACAGTTTTTAAACCCAAAAAATTGATCTTATATAGAATTAATTTAATAAAAAACCTTGTAAATGCTCAAACACATAATATCATGGAATTTAACGAAATTTCACAAAACCAACTACCTATAATGTGAGGGAATCAGGTTATAAAATCCAAAATACATTACCTTTGATTGTGAATTTCAAAACAAGAAAAAGGATGACCCAATAAAGTACTAAATTTTCAAATCACTATGTTAGGCCCTGTAACATCCCAAGTAAATAAAGAATATAAAATTTTCATATTTATTAATATTTGTGAATTAAATATTAATTTTACTTTAAATGGGATGCTATGTTCAATGGCATACCCGATACGCAACAATGGGTTTCTTTGAAATCTTATGTTGCTCACAACGTTGAGTTATACTGAAAAATAATATAATATTATTATTATCTAAAATGGTAGTTAACACATAGTTTTTGTATTGGTGTGAATTAATATAACTAACTAAAATATGATTATATATGTTTGAAAAATATTTTTACATTTATCTAATAAAATTTAGAGGCTCAAAATGTGAATGAATCCAATTTTATGCATAAATACTCTAATATTCTTTAAAAGGTTGATTTTCCGCCTTTTGATGGTGAACCATCATTAAATATAGTTTTGGTCACTTTTATATGTTTTTTTACAGAATAAAATTCTTATTTAGAATTGGGAAATAAAAATTTCCTTTGGGTAAAATATTTGGTATTTTCAGATAAAATTCATTTTTTTAATGAATAGTGAAAAATACTGTATTTTAATTCAAAACTTTCTCTTAATATAATTTATTTATATTATTAGATTATATTTTTAAATAGTTTTAAAGTTTAATTAGATAATATTTTTACCATTTAATCTAATTTTATACATTTTAAATAATTTCACTTTGAAATTTGGCATAAACAATTGTCAATCTTTTGATAGTTATTATTTCTTAAAAATGCGCTTTTTGTTTTGACAATAGGAATTCATTTTAAATTAATTAATGAAACTTCTATTTTTTTAATTTTTTAAAATATACATCATTTTGGAATTCGTAATATCAAATATATCTTAGGCTGATTTTTTGGTATTTTTCTAAAAACCTTCAATTTTTAATGAATACTGAAAACACTGCGTGGTAGTTTAAAAACCGACTTTTTCATTTAAATGAAATTTTACTACTTCTGTGAATTTAATTTTAAAAATCTGACATACATGTTTGTTATAAATTAGTAAAATGTGGCTTAATAAGATGAAAATAATTTTTCGTGAATAATAACTTTGACTTTTATTTACCTCGGTTAAAGGTAAATAGGGTAATTCAAGGTAAAAGAATTATTATAATAATATAAAATTACGTTAACATGTGTCCTACCCTTATTGGATAAGTAATGTCTGACCAATACAATCCTTGGGTAAGTCTTTTGGCCTTTTAAATCCATTTGGGTAAGATAATGACAATAATAACTTTTTATTTTAAGTAAAAATAAAAATATCAAAAACATGTATTATTTTGATAAAAAAAAATAATGTGTGGTTATATAATTGATATATTTTACTATAAATATTCATTTTAATTCTAAAACATGTTTCTACATCATGGTATTTTTTTATAATTTTTAGACATCAAATAAATAAAATTATTTATGACAGAATAATGATGCAATGTTTACCTCGTTAATGAATGATTTTAATAAATAAGATTATAAAGATTAAAAAAATATCCAAAACCTCTCCAATTCTTATTGGATGATTTTATTTAGACCATGAGTCATCTTATCTTTTACTTTAAAAAGTTTTGGACTTTTAGAAACCGAAAATAATTATATAATAAAATAATTTTTTCAAACTTTCCTAAAGAGCCCCTCCTCCCCATTATAAAAATCCTTCACCTCTAACCCATTACTTGCACCTCTCAAGCCCCTTGGATCATCAAACCTCTACCCAAATAAGCTCTCAATATCCCTCTCTTCCACCTATAATCCTTAACATAGGAATAATACACTTCAAGAAATCCTTTTGGTTCAAACAAAAGGGAGTTAGCTAGTTTAAAGGTAATGTCTTCTCTTAAGTTCATTTATTTTATTTTACTTCTCCAACCCCCTAAAATATTTTTATTCTTTTATTTTATAAAAAAACTGGTATCTTAAATATAATAGGATTTTTTATGAGAATTATTCTAACTACACCTACACACACCTCCATCTTATGGGTAAAGAACATATTGATTTTGTGGACAGCGAACTACTACCTCACGAAATGATGATTGTTAAATGTTCTACTAACAACTCTCATGGTGGCCATTATGAAAGAAATATATTTATATATGATATATATTATGTTTATTTTTTCTATATTATTCGTTAATTTTTATTTACAAACACACCTTTATTCTTTCCAATATGTGTAAACATGATAATTTCATTTGAGGAAGTGCATACTACCACCCCCTTAAGGTGATATGATTCGTTCATGTCATACATGGAACGTATAAAGTATGGAGTTAATGAAATTATGTAACATATATATCATATTATAATATACTGGAATTATAATAAACCTATTTATCACTAATTTTTCATTACATTAAATATGAAATAGAAATGAAAGTAGTATTCATGTGTACGTACGGCTTATCGTCTCTATGAACGGTGCATTTCATTTCTTATTTACAAATGTAATTTACTATTATAAATATATATATATATACTAGATATATATGATATATATGATATTTAAATCATGAATATTATTCTGTAGATAATAGACTTTTGACCGCATAGACAATTTGTAAATACAAGAAGTTCATTTTTGACTCAAGTACCAAATATCGACAATACGACCATTATTAACTTAACTGATTGCATAATGTTTATGACATGGAAATAAGTGATATAAAAGTGATAATATACTTGAAAATATTTATTAAGCTATTATAAATTAACTTTATTTTATTATTCATGAGATTAAAGAACAAACGGGTCAGGTCGGACCCGAGGTAAGAAGTTTTCTTATCTCACTTTTAATTCCGGGAGATTTCTATTATTCACCACTTATTTCTTTCATGTGGTGTATTGTGTGATACCTGTTGATATATATTATCATTATTCCCTATATATTAATGGTAAGATTTGATTCATTTGGTCATTATTAATTTTTTTGTCATACGACTTGATTGATTACAACGTGGTAAGAGGTTTTAATCTCACTTTTTATTCTTGTGAGATTCATGTTATCTTTGACACTATTTTCTTTTGTGTGGTGTATGTACTTACCATGATTATATTCTTTGTGAAATATAATTTAATTTATAGGTATTTACATTTTTATTGTCTGATCCTTCCTTCATGGGTTTTATGTTTTTTATGTTACCAAATCAGTAAGGGAGATTTTTAACCCAATTCCCATTACTTGGGTTAATCTTCTAATTCTTAATTATGTCATGCTATAATTATGTGTGGAATCATTGTCTATTTATTTATGTTGAAATTTTCACTCCCCTTTGTGTGGATATACTATTGATACACATAATCACTCCATTGATAAATTCTCAAGTCATCGATATGAACTTTATAGGAGTAATTTTAACTCATTTTCCATTCATTGAGTTAAACATCCAAGTCATTGGTGTTGTTTTTAAAAAAAATATGTGGGAATGTTATTTGATAGATTTACATTGAATATCCAATCATATTTAGTTTATTTATATTTTTCACACATTATTAAAGAATTGATTTATAATTAATCTAAGGATACGGTTTTTATAAGGGATTTTATCTCAATTTACATTCCAGTGAGAATTCATTGTTGTTATGAACCAATTCACTCTTATATGGTGTATATACTGTACTTTGGAATATTATATCATGAATCCATTTATTCTCATGATTTTATAAAGTTATTATTAAAATTTATTCCTCAATTATATGTATTCAAGCGTCCCTCATTTTGTTAAAAACTCTTTAACTAAAATATCATTTTAAATGTTTTAAAGATTTATTATTCGAAATATTTCTCATTAATGTCCATGTTTTCAAAATGGTTTTTAGGATTTATTTATATAGATATTAATGTTTTCAAATTATAATTCATTTAAAAGTTTCAAAGTGGTGTGGGACACTTTGATTGAAAAATATCTTTATTAAATGTTTTAAATGGTTTTTGAAAATTGTTTGATAAAGAATTGATTATATCAATATCTTGAAATGATATATTTTTATTAAAATGTTGAAATTTTATCTTTACTTTATTTTTTTATGTGTGATGAAAAAGTTATGGTTTTTTTGCCATTGTTTATGTATATGGGTGGTTCCGTGATAAACCTAGGGCGGGTGAGCCCGAGATAGTTCTCTAATTAATTAGGTAATGTGGCAGTGGTAAATGTTAATGTTTCAACTAGGATATTTACAAAATATACTGTGATGGGTATTATAACATAACTCCCTACGTAGCTATGATAGCTAAAATGTATGTATGATATGGACACTAGAAGTTACCTTTATGATTTGTGATTTTTAAGTGTTATTCATAAATCTTATGATTTCATGAGGTATGTTATGATTGAAAAGTATAGTTTCATTGAGTTGTAATTATTGATGGGTTAATGTTTCCATTAATTATTTTACAACCCTTAATGAGATCTTTAGGCTTATACCATGTTTTGAAATGTTTTTCACAGGACTTAAAGATGAATATGGTCAAGGATGTGATCAATGAAAAGTCTTGATGTCTAAAACATAGAACTAGACATGTTACCTTTTTTAGATTTTTTTTATGAAAAAATGGATACTTAGTATAAGTTTTTACTTTTAAATTTTTGAAATGTATTTTAATAGTTATGGATCAATTATCTAAAACTCTAAACCTGAAAATATCCTCAATGTGAAATATTGACTTAACTTCAGATTATGTAATGTTTATAGTCGGGTTATTATAGTTGGTATCAAGGGAGGTTTAGATAACTTTAGAGGTTACGGTGTTATTTAATAAAAAGTGATATAACCATAATGGTTAGCATATTAGAAAGATTCATAGTTATTTTATAGGTGATAAATGGTTTTTACATTTTGGGGTGCAAAATGAAAGGTATTAGATAACCTTTGAGGATAAAATATGTTATGGTTATATTTGAGGAATTTTTCTCTTTCTTTTTTTAATGTTATTAAATTATATAATTTTTGAAAGAGGACAATAGCAAGATCGTGTGACAACCCATCGCTTCAGACAAATCTACGGGAATCGAACCCACAACCAAAGTTTGATTGGGATTTATCGCCAACCACTGGACTATGTGAAGTCCCTGGTTAGTATGACTAGTTATTTTTAGATAAAATATTTTATAGATCAAGAATAAGTTGATTTGGGATATTATGTTTTATCAAATGGACATCCTTAGTATAGGAAAATGATTTGGGGATTAAATGATAAAGGTTATTTTAGAAGGCATTCTCTCTTTTGGGAACACTATATGCTTAAGGAAAATAGAATACTATAGGATTTAAATTGTGGAGTAATAGTTGAAATATTATTTTGTAAGAATTATGTTTTTATTGTGGACATAAGTTAATTTGGGCTATTTATGAAAATGATTAACCTATCATAGAGAATATGTGATTAGATTAATTACAATTCAGTATGAGACTTCAAGAGTAGTTGATGTTTTTGGAGATAAATGTTAAGATTTACTATAGAAGACAATGTGGTTAAATCCTTTTTAGTTTTGGGTTTCAATATTAGTTTGGATTATTTTGAATAATTTTAAGGAAAATGTTATATTGAATGGTCTTTCTTAAACTTCGGGTTATTTTTGTTAAATTTTATAGATTAAGAGAAGTATTTCTTTTTATAAAGGATTATCTTTTTAGGGATTATATGATCATGTACTAACCAATTTTTGTTTTGGTTGATGTATAAAGATAGTGGAAATATATATTTAATCTTTAGTAGATTATGCGATACTCCAGAAGTTGATTCTAGCACTCAGGTGTAACCAACTCATCTTGAATACTTATCATTTGGAGAAAATATGGGGTGTGGTATAATTTTATTAAAGGATTACACTCTACATGAAAATTAAGTATATTTCATTACAATATTAGTCTATTTTTTAATAAAATTCTTCAACCCTATGAAAAAGATCTTGAAGAAAAAAAATTATAAGCTCTCTTTTATCATCAGACTTTTACCAAACCACAAATTTATGGTTTTGTAGTGGTTAACTTTTCGTGATCGAGTTCTCTATCACTCTCTATTAATCTATGAGAGTTATTTTATCTTCCATATCCATGTTTTCATGGAATCCTATTATTTTTTGTCTCGGGTGACCTTTTTACTTCTCCTCATTTATTTTTTAAGTGATATTCGTATTGACTCTTTTACCAATGTGGGACTTTAAATGAAGTTTCCTAGCCCAATTTTAAAATTGCAAGGACACAATTACCAAAAGGGGGGAAGGTTGTAACATCCCAGGTAAATAAATAATATAAACTTTTCATATTTATTAACATTTTATAATTAAATATTAATTTTACTTTAAATGGAATGCTTTTTCAATGACATACATGATACGTGACAACGGGTTTGTTTGAAATCTTATGTTGCCCAAAATGTTGAGTTATACTGAATAATAATATAATATTATTATTTAAAATGGTAGTTAACACATAGTTGTTCTATTGGAAGGAATGAATATAACTAACTAAAATATGATTATATATGTTTGCTAAATGTTTTTACATTTATCCAATAAAAGTTAGAGGCTTAAAATGTGAATGAATCTAATTTTAAGCATAAATACTCGAATATTCTTTAAAGGGTTCATATGTCACCTTTTGATGGTGAACCCTCATTAAATCTAGATTTGGTCACTTATATATGTTCTTTTTTGAAAAATAAAATTCTTATTTAGAATCAGGATATCTAAATTTCTTTTGGGTAAAATTTTTGGTATTTTACAGATAAAAATCCGTTTTTAATGAATTGTGAAAAATATTGTATTTTAATTCCAAACTATCTTTTAATCTAATTTATTTGTATTGTTATATTATCTTTTTAAATTGTTTTAAAGTGTAGTTAGATTATATTTTTACCATTTAATCCAATGTTGGTCATTAGAAATAATTTTGCGTTGAAATTGGGCATAAACAAGTGTCAATCTTTTGATATTTATTATTTCTTAAAAACACGCTTTTTGTTTTGTCAACAGGAATTAATTTTAAGTTAATTAATTTAACTTATATGTTTTGAATTTGGTAAAATAGACATCATTTTTGAATTTGGAATATCAATAGGCTGATTTTTTTGTATTTTTCTAAAAACCTTCAATTTTTGATGAATAGTGAAAACACAGATTCGTAGTTAAAAAAATGGACCTTTTCATTTAAATGAAATTTTACCGCGTCTGTGAATTGAATTTCAAAAATTCAACATGAAAGATTTTTATCAGTAAGTAAAATTTGGTTCAATAAGATGAAAATAAATTTTAGTAAATAGTAACTTTGAACTTTTATTTACTACGGTTAAAGGTAAATAGGGTAATTCAAGGTGAAAATATTATTGTAATAATATAAAATTACCATAACATTTGTCCTAAACTTATTGTATGAGTAATGTCTGACCAACACAATCCTTGGGTAAGACTTTTGGCCTTTGAAACCCATTTGGTTAATATAATGACATTAATAACTTTTTATTTAAAGTAAAAAAAATATCATAAACATGTATTGTTTTTCTAAAACAATTTTAATGTGGGGTTATATAATTGATATATTTGACTATAAATATTTATTTGAAATATAAAAATATTTACTACATCATGGTATTTTTTTATAATTTTTAGACATCAAATAAATAAAATTATTTATGACACAATAATGATGCAATCTTTACCTCATTAATGAATGATTTAAATAAATAAGATTATAATGATTAACAAATATCCAAAACCTATCTAATTCTTATTGAATGATGTTATTTAGACCATGAGTCATCTTATGTTTTAATCTAATAATTTTTTGACCTTTATAACCTGAAAATCATTATAAAATAAAATAATATTTTTACACTTTCCCAAAGAGCCCCTCCTCCCCCTTATAAAAATCCCTAACCTCTAACCCGTTACTCACACCTCTCAAGCCCCATGGCTAGTCCAACCTCTACCCAAATAATCTCTCAAGATCCCTATATTTTACCTATAATCCTTACCTTAGGTAGAAAGCGCTTCAAAAAATCCTTTTGGTTCAAACCAAAGGGAGTTACCCGATTTAAAGGTAAACTCTTCTCTTAAGTTCTTTTCTTTTATTTTACATCTCCAACCCCCTAAACTCTTTTTATTCAATTATTTTATAACAAAAACAATGTCATAAATATAATAGGATGTTTTTATGAGAATAATTATAACTACACCCACACACACCTTCGTATGATTAGTAAAGAACATACAGTTTCGGTTGACGGTGAACTACTACCCCACAAAACGATGATTATTCAATATTCTACTACCACCTCTCATAGTGGCCATTATGATGGCAATATATTTATATATGAAATATATTATGTTTATGTTTTCTCTATTCTTCTGTAATTTTTATTTACAAACTTACCTTTATTCTTTCTAATATGTGTAAACACGATAATTTCATTTGAGGAAGTGTGGACTACCACCCCCTCAAGGTGATATGATTTGTTCATGACATTCATGGAACGTATAAATGATGGAGTTAATGAAATTATGTAACATGTATATCATATGATATTATACTATAATTATAATAAACCTATATATCATTATGTTTTCATTCCATTAAATATGAAATAGAAATAAAAGTAGTGTTCATGCGTACGTACGACTTACCGTCTCCATGAACGGTGCATTTCATTTCTTATCTACAAATTTAATTTACTATTATAAATATGTATATATAAATATAATGTATTTATATTATATATGTGATATTTAAATCATTAATATGATTCTATAGATAATAGACTTTTCACCACATAGGCAATTGGTAATTATAAGAAGTTCTTTTTTGACTCAAGTACCAAATATCGATAAAACGACCATTATTAACTTAACTGATTGCATAATGTTTATAACTTGGTAATAAGTGAAATAAAAGGAATAATAAACTTGAAAATGGTTCTTAACCAAGTATAAATTAACTTTATTTTATTATTCAAGAGATTATGGAATGAATGGGTCAAGTCAGATATGAGGGAAAAAGTTTTCTTATCTCACTTTTAATTCCATGAGATTTCTATTGTTCGCCACTTATTATTTTCATGTGGTGTATTGTGTGCTAAATTTTGATATATATTATCATTATTCTCTTTATATTCATTGTAATCTTTGATTAATTTGCTCGTTATTAATTTTTTTTCATACGACTCGGTTGATTACAACGTGGTAAGAGGTTTTCATCTCACTTTTTATTCTCGTGAGATTCATGCTATGTTTGCCACTATTTCATTTTATGTGGTGTATGTTCTTCCCATGATTGTATTATTTGTGAAATATAAATTTATTTATGGTTATTTTCATCTTCACGGTATGATCCTTCCTTCATGGGTTGTATGTTTTGTAAGTTACCAAATCAATAAGAGAACTTTTTATTCCAATTTTCATTCCTTGGGTTAATCTTCTAATTCTTAATTATTCCATGCTATTATTATGTGTGACATCACTATTTGATTATTTATGTTGTAATTTCCACTCCCCTTTGTGTGGATATACTTTTGATACACATAATCACTCCATTGATAAATTCTCAAGTCATCGATACGAACTTGATAAGTGTAATTTTAACTCAATTTCCATTCATTGAGTTACACATCCAAGTCATTGGTGTTGTTTTTACAAAAATATGTGTGAATGTTATATGATTTATTTAAATATAATATCCAATCATTTTGAGTGTATTTATATTTTTCACACATTATTATTTCATTTATTATCCTTAATCTAAGGATACTGTTTTTATAAGGGATTTCGTCTCAATTTACATTCCAATGAGACTTAATTGTTGTTATGCACCAATTCACTCTTATATGGTGTATATACCATCCTTTGGAATATTATATCATGAATCCCTTTATTATCATGATATTATAAAGTTCTGATTAATATTTATTCCCCAATTATTTGTTTTTAAGCATCTCTCATTTTGTTAAAAACACTTTAACTAAAATATTGTTTTAAATGTTTTAAAGATTTATTATTCTAAATATTTATCATTAATGTACATGTTTTCAAAATGGTTTTTAGGTTTTATTTATTTAGACATTAATGTTTTCAAATGATAATTCATTTATAAGTTTCAAAGTGGTATGGGTCACCATGATTCAAAAATCTCTTTATTAAATTTTTTAAATGGTTTTGGAAAATGGTTTGATAAATCATTGATTATATAAATATCTTAAAATGATATATTGTTATTGCAATGTAGAAATTTCATCTTAAATTTATTATAGTTTTATGTTTTATAAATATGTTATAGTTTTAGGGCATTGTTTACATATATGGGTGGTTTCGTGATAAACCTAGTGTGGGTGAGCCCGAGATAGCTCTCTAATGAATTAGGTAACATGACTGAGGTAAAATTTAATGTTCCCCATAATAGATTTAGTTAATATACTATTATGGGTATTCCAATGTAATTCCCAATATAGTTGGGATATCTACAATGTATGTATGATATGGATTCCATAAGTTACCTTTATGATTTATGATTTCTAGGTGTTATTCATAAATCTTATGATTTCATGAGGTATGTTATGATTGAAAAGTATAGTTTCATTGAGTTGTAATTATTTATGGGTTAATGTTTACTTTCCTTATTTTATAGCCCTTAATAATCTTTTTATGTTCATCCCAAGTTTTGAAATATTTTTCGCATGAATTAAAGATGAATAGTGTCAAGGATGTGACCAAGGAAAAGTCTTGCTGTCTAAAACAAGGAACTAGATATGTTACCTTTTTTAGAGTTTTTTTTATGATAAAAATTGATACTGAGTATAAGTTTATACTTTGTAATTTTTTAAATGTAATGTAATAGTTATGGCCTAATTCACTAATACTCTAAACCTGAAACGATCCTCAATGTGAATTATTGACTTAACTCAAGATTAATTAATGTTTAAGGATGGGTCCTTCTAGAATCACCTATAAACTTGAATTTTATCATAGAATACCTTAGGTTTTAAACGAGAAAGTATAACCAATAGATAATGAGAAAAGGGGGAATAATAATATAATTTAAGAGGAATGGAGGGTTTTACCACAAAATCTTATTAGAATAAAATCTTGGAGGCTTAATGATATAAAATTAAAGGAGGTAGAACTTAAAAGACCATACACCCCTCATAGTTAAATGGAATGAGTGAGGATTTATGGGACAAACCCTTAAAATTGACTAGGGTAAAAGCATAAATTTTGTTTTTTTTTTAATGGGTGGATGGGAGTTGCAGCATCGTACTCTCCTTTATTTTATACCACCCCTTCCCTAAGACCCACTTATATTATAACCTCCTCACCAGACCACAAGGAACCTCCCAACTAAACTCATATAGTATATCCCCTACCCCACATTGTAGCCTCCAACTTCCCAAGGAGAAGTACTCACTGGAAATGTATGACCCTCTATGAAATAACCTAAGGCTAAGATCAAAATGTACACCCACATTTGGGTTTTGTTAAGGGTTACCCATATATAGACCCCCTATATAGTACATCCCTATATTATTTAGCTTGGACTACACCCCAAATCCAACTATATAATGGTTGGGGTCAGGGTGATGGTAAACCCTTGTGAACCCCCTCCATGGTGAGGACTCAACCCAATGGCATATCCCTACCCTTACATGAAACCTTTACATGGAACCCTTACATAGAATAATACATGGGGAAACTCCTGCTATTGTGTCATGTCCTACCTCTCTAACATTTAAAAACACTCACTCCCTTACCATTCCACCACACTACAATGATTTTAGTTGTACCATGTTTCCCAGTCATGGACCAACTCCATAATGTATCACCCCTCATTATAGTGAAAATATCTTAAAGACTATATGAAAAAAAACTAAAATAAACTTAAAATTACATAAAAAATCAATATAAATAAAACAATAGTGACACCATGGTCTAACTGAACTTCTCTAAGTCCAAACATAATCCTACTATCCTTTTTGACACTATATTATTCTCAAAATTTCATTCTAAGATACAAATACTCTTTTAAATTTTAAAAAAATTATTTCCTATTAGTAATAATGTTTAACAAATAAATTATTTTTCAATATCATATATGATATTCTATGAGTTTGAATAACTTTACAATTAAAAGAAGACTTTATTCCTTAAATCATTCAACTAATGGGTGGTGAGAACATCTTACCTTATATTCTAATAAATATATGGATAATCAATTTATCTTGGATAAATAATTTTTATCCATGTCTCCTCTTTTATTCATTTTAAAGAACTCAGTGAATTATAAACCATGTGTATATAATTGGTCATCTCATTTTTTCATGAAAAATCTTTTTTAATGAAAAAATTATCTCATCACATAATATAATTGATATGAAGATGAAAATCACCTACTTGAATCCATATCATATTGATAAATTCCATTACATTCAAATCATTGATGTAGTAACTCTTTATTTCATTTCTTGAATGTAAAATACTCAATTAATGAATACTACCATTGTTTTTTAAAAACATTATATTTATAACACTTGTAAAATATAATGTTTCTATCTCATATCTTTCCAAACCATATAATCAATTTCAATAACATCAATACCTCATGTAGAAATTTCATTGAGTATCCAATAGTAGTTCTAGTTTTTTCAATAATTCAATCCTATGGAACCATTATTCATCTTTCCTAGTTACACCATGTTTTAATAACATTAACTTGCTAGTCAAATAAATAATATTATACTCTCTGTCTAACTTTTCTTCTTCTATTTTATAATTTTACCAACCTATATTTTTGACATAACACTGAAACCTATAAGTCTTGTTCCTAGTTAATCTATTCTCAACTTTTTATAATACAAGATAAAATTTTCTCATATCCATTCCCATTACCAAAAAATGTCTATCAATGATAATGGTATAAATTATATAACCATAACATTACTTATAGTAAATATTCAATTTCACCAAGTTATTATTAAAATCAATCATATTGAAAATTATTTTATATACCAAATAATATTTTTATGCGAGACTATAATTCCTTAGTTAATTTTGTATATATTTCCATTTAAACCACAAGTGAATCTAGATCTACCTATTGAACAACTTAAACACTTAGTCACTCGAGAATGGGTTGCTCTAATTCCTAGAATGTTTCCTTAATTAATAACTCTGCATAAGTTACCTATCTAAGCAGTTTCTTATATTAAGATTCCCCTTCCTATAGTATTCATTTTGAAGTTGTTTTTGATGATAATGATTATATTTATCTATAATATATGTCTTTTTCAGATGAGTACCATGTTTATTATTACCATTTAATAATAAATTTTATTAAATGGGATCTCATTAAAATGATGACACCTTTTAACTTTATTTTATGTATTAGTATTAAAATATATATATATTTCACTAAGAAAATATTATACTTTGTAATTAATCTCACCACTCATCAATTTAGTCAGGGAATCATCCCATCTATATTATATTGGAATCTTAGATAGTTGAGTGGATAACTCTTTATACATATCTAACATATTCATTCACACAAATATATTCCTATGGTATGATAACCGTTAAGGTTTCTTAGCTATGTGTCACCCAAAAATGTCAATAAAAAGGAACCTAACTATTAGGTTCCCCTCATTACATGCTTGCCTAGCAAAAGATAATCCAAGGTCCCACATCTTTGGCATAAAAATACCTATTTGGGGGATCAATTACTTTATAATTATTGTATTGGAAGGAATCTAACACTTATTATTTAAAAGGATTTTTAATACTACCATATTATCTAATATTATTCCCTTTTATGCATGTAATCCTTTAAAAATTTAGTTTTTGAATCATTTTTAATTCACTAAATTAATATTTTGAAACTATATTGTTATGTAACTCTTCTCATAGCCAATGGGGTTTTTGTTACACAAAAAAAAATAATATCCAAACACATTTACATATATCCAAATGAATCTCATGCATATGGTATGTGAACTATTCATTTAAAGGTCTTAAATTATATGAGATAGGCAATATCAAAGTAAAATTTTTGATTGAATTATCAATCATATAATATGATAGATAATGTGTAAAGGGTTTATGTGGAGGCACTTTTCAATCATAAACTATTATTTTATGATTCATCTTCAATCATAGGTTATGATTGAAAAGTGCATACACATAAACCCTTTACACATTATCTATCATATTCTATGATTGATAGTTCAATCACGAACATGATATGAATTTTACATAATGTTTTTCATTATCATAATCTACGATATATATTTCTATCATTAAATATGTTATACCTTACGTGTATGGTTTTTGATGAATCATATTTTATGATACAAATGGATATCATATCAGTAATATGATACTCTCTCTTTTTATATGTGTTGTATGAAATTTCCATTTAGGACATCCTTATATTGTATGATTTGAGTAGAAAAAACCATGAATTAAAATTCTTCGGTAGATTAAGATATTATGTGTCATATGATTCAATATGGAATGTACAGACTAAATTACCCTATCACATTTTATGACTATCAAGAAATATGTAATAAGATATAAAAAACAAAATTCCTCATATTTTTTTATAAATCTAAATGCATGGGATGAATTGATACCACTACTAAGATCCTTAGGGGTCTATTAACACTTAATATATGTGACTAAAACAAATGAAATCCTATGATATTTAAGCTTGTAATAATGAAATTTGTATACTAGAAATGAATAATATTGTAAAATGGGTATATACCTTACATAGAAGTTCTCATTTACATCCTCATTTCATGGGTTTGAGAAAGAGAATACAAGGAAAACCAAATTATTTCTCTCTATATGATGTATCCAAGAAATTTTGCATCATCTGATGCTCAAAAGAAATCTATCGTCGCTCCATTATGTTTTATTTCCTCACAGTTTTAAGGAGGAATATATAAAGAGATTTATTTCTTAGGAATCTTTGGCCATGAATGAGAATGAATCTACACAACAATAATAGCACATGGAAATGGTTTATATATAGCCCAGAGGATGTTATTCATCACCATATGAATTAATTAATTTTTTATAACACAAGAGTTAATGTCTCAGTTAGTTCATGTTTTTCATTCATGAATTAAGAAAAATACCTCACATTACATATCATGTAATTTTCCTATAAATATATCCAATGTGGGAATAAACATTAAATTTTATCATTCAAGTACCCAATATATCAAAGGAATTAGTATCCCATATTCCAAATGATATATCCTTAATTGTAAAATATAATTTAATAGGTAGTTTGAAGGTAGTTTCATGGTTTCTTAAACCATGCATTATTATATGGCATTATTCATATATTATGATAATCAATTGAGAGTAGAATGTAATCTCATTCTTTTCTCTATTATTAACCTTTAATCATAAAATTATATTTTATTCATATGCATATATAAAACCATTTTACATCACAGAAATCATATTTTATGATTTAGGTATTTCATAAAATATAATATACCATATATATCATATATATATATAGGCTTTAGGGAATATATATCCTTTAATATATTTTATAAAATTCCTTTTATAAGACATTCCATAAATTCTTGTTTGAATATAAGTACCAAAATAAATTTATTATAAAGGGTGAGTAAATAAATTAAATAAAATTTTTACAATCATTTTAAAATAATTATAATATACCAAAACAAAACCAATATGATAAAATAATAATAAATTCCATGAGAACAGATGACAATCATTATTAATAATTGCTCATCATGAGATAACTACTTAGGATCTAATGAGGCAACTTAGGACTTGTATTTTACAAAACAATCATTCTAGTATAGTGGTGTGATATTAATAGTAAACACAAATCATACCTTAATTGGAATCATTGGGAGAGAAATTCCACTAGCCAATGCATGACCAAAGATAGTGCTACTAAAAGTGTGTGAATTCACTAGTATAGCACTTTACTCAATAGTTTCCACAAAGATAAATAAGATTTCCTATGATATTATATAAGTCAAAGAGTCAAATAATAAAATATTGAATTTTTAGATTCATATATTTCTATTGTAAAACCTCCTTATAATCATCCCTCCTAAACATCAACATTTGTCATAAAACATAATACAATTTATTATTTATATAAGTAATATCATGGGGATAACAAAAAGGGTGTGAAAAAAATTAACACCTTTACATAAAGAAATGAAAGTCATTATATTTTTAAAACTTATAATAAATCCTAAAGTTACTTTTTATAATTAATAATAATTCATATTAAAAATATATATTCAATTTATTTCATAATACATTTCAATCGTGCTTTTATAAAAAACTTATGGTTTCAAAAATACAATTTGAAGAGAGATTTCCCATCTTCCATAAAAAGATCCTTTAGAAACACTTTTAAATCTGATGAAAAATAATAAAACCATTTAATCAAAAATTATAGATAAGTTATAAGAGAACTATATATATAAATTCATAATAATTAGAAATTTAAGGTTATATAAAGCTAAGGAAGTCGTTATATTTTTCGAAATCATATAATAAATCATGAAGTTTTATTTTTAAAATTAATAATAAATCATATCAACAATATGAGTGTTATTTATTTCATATTGTAACAACCTATAAATTTGGTTTAAATTAATATTAATCTTAATATACTGCTAAACATGAAACACCGATCTTTAAGCGAATTGAGATATATAATAAAAATATCATTATTTAAATGTGACCATTATAACCTAGTTATTGAATTAAAGGGTATTAATATGAGTAAAAAATTATTAAAAAAAATATATAATGGTCCTACACAATACAAACTTATTAATTAATTATTAATAAATAATCCCTCAATTTTTAGTAAAGTCGTCTTAATCTTCAAGAAAATAAGTTTTCTTCAAAAAACAATTATTGATTTTTTTGGGAGAAAATATTGTAGTTAATTTTTTGATATATTAGAAATTTTATTTTATACAACAAATATAATAATTTAAATCATTATATCAAAAGTATCATAGTTTGAATTTTTTGTGATTTTTTTGAAAAGATTTTTTTAGGGAATAGTAAAAAATAAATTTTTTATAAAATATGATATCTTTTTTGATGTCATCAAGACATTTATATGATATAAAATTTTAATAAACTTATGGAAAGTATAATATATTATAACATAATATAGATATCATACAAAATAATTTTCTCAATATAAATTATAATTTATTTGAAGATATATATATGAAAGTCAACTTTTAGTGTCGACATAGTGCTTCCACAGCCCTAGAAAAGTCAAATTTCTTTTCCTAAAAACAATATTAAATAAGGAACTCTTTTTATTAACTTGGTTGTTAAATATTAATTATTATTGATTATTTTATGTATATATATAAATTTTGGAATTATATAACAAGTGAATTATCTAAATGCATATGAAATGCTTGCGCGAGGCTAAAAAAGTCAAAATAACATATTAAACAAATTTTCAGGACATATATGTGAGTAAATTATTATATTTAATTAATATAAAATCTTATCTAGAAACTTAAATAAATTATTTTTATTGTTTTAATTTATTTTTAACTTTTACTAATGAAATAATTACTTTAAAATATTACGCAACACTGATACAATACTTGTGCAAGAAGAAGAGAAATCAAAAAAATGATTTTTTAAAACCTTAAAAGTAAATTTTTTTTGCCTTATTTATAGTGTGAGATGAATTTTTAAGATAAAAATTGCTTATTAGAGATTTTTTAAAAGTTTATATTTGAATTAAATTTTATTCATGTTGTTCCCAAAGTCAAATTATGTGAATAGTTTTAAAAGTGACATTAATAGTATTTTATGTTAAATATATTTTATTAAATTATTTAAAAATCACAAAAATATTGAATGGGGACAACTAGGATGTGAAATGATCTATAATTACATACCTTGTACATTTATTATCAAATTTTCAACATTTATATCAAATTGTAACCCATTATATTGAAAAATCCATTATAATAGTTATGTTAAAATTGATTAACCAAGGGGTTAAACCAGTAGATAAGGTTTAAAATGATATCTAAACCAATAAAAATTATATTGGATTTTTATATTAAGACCATATATTCCTTATGTTTGAATCAATGTAATTTTTTAACCATTCACATGAGTTAGACACATATTATATTATAATATTTCATGTATTCCCAAAAAAATGATATTAATGATATTTTATAATAAACAGTATTTTATTAAATTATTTAAAATTCATAAAAAAAATTCTTCCATTTTAATGTTATATGGTTGATAATATCATCCATGATCCATTTATGGGTCAATTTTCTTTATAGTAACTTTCTATACTCACAAAGTGTAAAAAACTATGATATTATTTTACTTATAAAAATAGTTAACAACATGTTAAAACTAAGATATTAGGGTAAGAACATAAATAAAACATATAAAAATTTTATTATATGATATTATTTAGGCTATTACTTCTAAAATATTTAAATTATATCCATTTTCTCATGAAAAATAATTTATATTAATTTAATAGTTTATGTAATTTCAAGAGTGCCCTCCCCTCACTTGCAAAAGGGAACCTCCTCACCTCACATCTTCACACATATTATGCCAATTATTTCAATAGAATCCAAAGAAATTTTATCAAAATAAAATATATTTACATGAATTATATGTTCTTTTATTCTTATATAATGATTCCAACTATCTATAATAATGGATCTAAATGAAGTCTACCAATGAAGTGGTAATCATATTTACTGAATCTGTCAATTATATTTCTTCTTATTATTCCTATAAATATCTTGTAATCATACTAAAATAATATATGAAATATCATAAATACACTTATTTTTTATTATTATTTCTGAAAAACCACAATACATCTCTATTCTATCCTACAGAAATAGAAAACATCGCTTCTTCATACATACAACTTATCATCTCCACATAACAGTGTAATTAGTTTTTCATCACCACTTTACATGGATGGTTATAAAGATGTAAAAAATGATTTTATATTATATTTATGACATAATTTTTTTTCCATAAATATAATACATCATTTAATTTCTTACATTTCCATCTATTATAAAATGAAAATGTTGCTTATGCATACGTATGAACTACCACCTCCATAAAGCAATGTGATTTGTTTTTCCTTTCTTATTTAAATGGATGGTAATAAAGATGTATTTAATGAATATATATGATATATATGATATAATAATTATTATATAAACCTGAATTATTTTTTACCTTTATTTCATTCTATCCGTCAAAAATTTAAAACAACATTCATTCGTATGTACGACCAATCATCTTCATGAACAATGTAATTCCTTTTTCATTATCTTCCATCCAGGATGATTCTTAATATTTATATAATGAATATATATGATATTTATATTATAATTATAATTCTATATAATATGTAACCAGGATCAAAATACAAGTACTATAACTACAGAAATGAAACTTGTATGGAAAATGAAATAACTAACACCTAGAAATGGTGATTTTAAAGGACTTATTAATAAATGGGTGTTGAAATATTCTAAGTGGATAATATATGATATTATAAATATGAATATTGTTTTTTTAATTAATATAAAGTTTAAAACTGTTATATAGGATGTTAAATCACATTCAACTAAGTGTGGGTAATAAGGTTAGGGTTTTCTTAACTCAATTTCCAATCATTTTGTTATACTACTACATCGTTTACTATGTTATGCCATGATTATGTGTGAAAAAACCTACAATTGTATTATTTTATAATTTAAATTTATTTTGTGGATTTATATTTTTCACACTTAATCACTTCATTGGTTAACTCTCTCTTTAATGATATGATCATTGTAAGGGATTTTGTCTCAATTTCAACTCTATTGAACCATATTTGTTTTTATGAACCTATTTTCATTTATATAGTGTATATATTATCCATTTTCTATATATTTAACATTAATATATATTTATTAATTATTATTAAAGATTCAATTTATGTTTTAAATTTCATGGGGTTATAATATAAATGTTATCAAAGATGTAATAATTAATTTCAAAATATCATATTTTGTAGGATTACTTATATTTTTTGTTGAATGGATATTATAATATATCCTTAATATACATTATTATCCCATGGATATTTAAGGAGTTTCCATTTTTCTTAAAACTTTTCCTCTCATTCATTCTTTAATCAAGAAAATAAACATTTAACATAAAAAATGATCTTATTTTGCTTTTGATTAGGTATATTTTTCTTCTATAACAATATTTTTCAAAAATATTATACAAGACTAATCTTTATTTACTAAAATAATTTATTAAGTTCATTTCAAGTTATCCTTTAATTTTTATATGGTTCTAAAGGAATCATTCTAATTTTTTTTGAGTAGGTCATCTTCAACTTTCTTTACAAAATTTCAAAAGGAATGTTTCTCTTTAATATATACCACATTAACATATTTTCCCACAACCATAACCATTTTACACTATTGAGCCACTTATACAAGCTTTAAATTGTTTTACAAAGAAATTTTCTTAATGAAATATTATTTTAATATTTTTATTCTATTTTACATGTCTCTATAAGGACATGATTTTATTACAACACCTATATTTCAGATAAATTAATGGTCAAATTTTATCACTTATCAATTTTTTGTTCATTAAATTTCTCTTGAAACATTAACATTTTTATGATCGTCAAATATTAAATTTAGGTTTTATATCCATATTATTTATTTCATGGATATGATAATTTCTTAAACCATATACCAATTATATATACAATGTTTTTCTTTGAAAGTTATTTGACTGATTATAGAAATATTAATATTCTTTATTCTTTACTCAATGTGGAAATCTATTAATAAGGCATATTGTATGTGAATTAAATTTATCATTCAATATATGAGGAATGCATTTGACATATAGGGATGAGTGGGGCCCAATTATATATATCTCTTTGAAGCATCAATAGTTCTCATGAGACAAATCAGTTGGCTATCCTTATTAAAGGGGTTTTTAGTTTATATCTACCCATCGATTAAACAATCTTGATATAAGGCTTTGACGGTAAAGATATCATGATGTTTGAGATCATGACATCTAAAATTAAGAACTTCCTTTATTAAGAATTTTTTTATTATTATCCATGAAATTATTTCATTGATATTATCCATGGATGTAATTTTTTCTCAAGTTAATTATTAAATGTCATTTTTTGGAGTTATTTTCATTTAAATATTAATTCTTACATATTTATTCATGATGTCTTCAGCTATATATAACCCTTACTGATCATTTGAGTATACCATTATTTTCTTCCTTTCACTGGGATATGAAGAATAAATATTTGAATGAGTTCAAGGGTACAGAATAATTACTCCCACTATATTTTATATTTAATTTTCAATATAAAATGGGAAGAATGTAGGTATCTAGTGTACCAAGACTACTAAACTATTTGTTCCTTTTATGTTTAATTGCTTGTATCTAGTTCCAATGTAATAAAGTAACCACTTACTCTAGGCTTCTAGAGTTTAGTTTATTATAAAGTAAATTTTTATAAAATACTAGGGGATTAAAAAATAATATTTGAATATATATTACACATGTTACAAACACCTGAAACTCCTAATAAAAATAATAAATCCATTTCATCAAAAATTATAGATTATTTAAAATAGTTTTATATAAATGATAAAAATTTATAATACTCATAATTATAAGGTTATGTAAAAATAAATTAAAGAGTATTGAATCACCAACCTTAGATAAGAAAAAAAATTCACTTTTAGTAAAGAACAAGGGATTAAGGCTTGTCATAGAATCCATTGAAGGTTATAGGAAAAGTAGAAGTTCCTATTGGGTAGTTTTCAACTTGTATTTTTTTATAATCAATGAATAATCCAACATATAAATAATAAAGATTTTCATAACCAACCTAATTAAATCAACCACTAATTGAATATTAAAACAATGCCAAGAAGATAGGATCAGCACATATAATTTATAATTAATTTATTCTGATAAATAAATTCCTTGAATTGAATTTATTTATTTATTAATTATTTTAAGGAACTATTCTTATCTTTATATAATTATGGTGAGAGAATTCAAGGGGAAAATCCCAATAGAAGGGATCCAAATGTACATCACAAACCTGAAAATTTCACTATAGAAATATTGAAAGTTCTAACATATCAGTCTCTAATGTTTCCATTGTTTGAATTTAATCACAACAGAATACTTTGAGGGGATAAGTAATCACTCTAGTTATCACTAGTCCTGACAAGATTGAGGAGGATCAACACTATTTTTCTTGAGCATGTTCTTGAGATGTTTCTCTCTTAGGAATTGGGATAATTATCTCTTATTTGTGTTGTGTACAATGTACATCTACACCTAGAACGTGATATAATTGTTAATTTATAAATCTTGGTTAGTGTTGGTAAGTCCAAAAAGGCCCATATCTAATCCATTATTCTTTATAAAACTTAATGTCTTATAATACCTATGGATAAATAAATATCATTTGTTAAATAAATAAATATTTATTTATTTAAATGAAATTTCAAATATGATTTCAAATATGACTATTAAATAAAGCCTGATTATCATCAGTATTTATAGAACCATGAATAATAACTATTTATTTAATAAAAAATATTCCTAAATTATTTGATGATTAATAAATAAATATTATAGTCACTAAATTATAAAATAAATATTTATCAAATATTTTCATAAAAAAATAAATAAATATTTTTTAAATTTCAAATTAACTTGAATAAATAAATATTTTATATTAACATAATTAACAATTACCTTATAAAATGAATATTTATTTAATATTCAACCCATATAATATTCTATTTAATAATTAGTGACTGAATATATGTGATCAACTAAACATGAATAATTATTAGACCACTTACCAGAATAACATTTATTCAACATTTTAAATTCAAAAAGATATTAATTGTGGTTTTGAATACACTTAGTGTGTGGTCCTCTAGGCCCCTTTCTTAGTGGAATTAGGCAATACCACCTAACTTCTTGGGTTAGAATCTAGAAAAATACCAAGGCTATCATAGAGAAATAAGTCAAATACTATAACAGTAATAACCACACACGAACTTACACTGTGTAATACAAAAAATTTCATGGTATATCTAATAAAATAGGCTTTATACTGGTGTTATCAACCAATATACATAATTTATCTTTCTCTAACATTCCAAAAATAAACATCCTAATAGAACACCATGTCCATAGACAAATAAAGGTAGTTCCGTTTCTTTTAAATGGCCAGATATATCAACTTCCTTTAAGGAATAAAAGTCACAAATAATTTCTATCATTATTTATTAATGTGATATTACTTGTGATGCACCAAACTTATCAAACCTTTTAATGAGAATATGTTATCATTATTGAGTCAAAATCTCGCTTTTGACTTTTATATCTTGTTTTGGAAATCACAAAAGTCTTTTACCGCTGATCGTACTGACTATAATGATCATACTGACTATAATGATCGTTTTGACCATGATGATCGTACTGACCATGCTGATTGTACTGACTATAATTATCGTACTGACCATACTGATTGTACTGACCATGCTTATCGTACTGACCATGCTGATCGTACTGACCATGCTTATCGTACTGACCATGCTGATCGTACAGACTATAATTATCGTACTGACTACTGATCATACTGAATCTGGCAATCGTGTTGACTCTGTTAATCGTACTGATTTTTAAGAATCATACTCACTTTGTATCGTATCAATACATTACACTAATTAATACTTATAGTACTCATACTTTACTTTTATCACATGCTGGTTTTTATTCTTTGTCAACATATTTCAATCGTAACCATTTTTATCATCTTCATATATCTTTTTTTAACCAAAACTATGTTGTGGAGTTAGTTATAAAATAATCAAAACGATGTCCTGTTTTCTATTTCAATATGACCATTATAATTTCAGGTGTCCAAGTCCCTCCGAGTTTTCCAGAGAAATATGACCGTTGGAGGCAATGTGACCATTGGAACCTGATGCCTATAAGTAGGAGGTATTTTGAAGCCATGAAAACGTATGTGTGTGAGACATTTCTTATATAAAGTTCTAGAGAGAGATACTGTGACTTCTCTCTTGATTCGTGTGAAATCCTTGAGATTAAAAAATGTGAATGGCTCGTTCTTAGTTTTTGTATTTCTATAAGTGCTTTGTTTTACTTTGTGCGTCCGATCAAGAGATAATGATCGATGGCTATCGGGGATAGGCAGACGGTGCTACCGATCATCGTATCGAGGGCTTTCAAGTGATTGAAAGACAGAGGTGCTGATTACCTATAAAATTGAGGGCCTGTGGGGATAGCAAGACAGACGTACCGATCATCGTGTCGACGGCTTGCGGGGATAGCAAGACAGACGTACCAATCATCATATTGAGGGCTTACCAAGGTGGTGGTAAGACAGACCTTTTATCCTAGGTGAAAGGATAACCCTTCTCTTTGGGTCAAAATAATTGTAATACTTTTATATTTATGTTGCTGTTTTTTTTTATGAAAGGGAATTGTATTGTTTTCCATTCTTCATTTCATATTCATTTGTAATTGTTTCAATTACATTCTTACTATTATATATTGTATCGATTGATTCTATACGATTTATGGTATAATCCTTCACTATTATATTAATCTGATTATTGTTTCGTCTTTAATACAATTGCTTTACTTTTCTTATATGTTTTACATCATATCATACCTTTATATTCAATACAATTATGATTGTTTGTTTCCATTGTGAATTGTGTTAGTTTAAGATCATTTAAACTAATTGTTTAAGTATTTAAACACAAAGTTTTTTAAACCTACAATTCATCCCCCCCCCTCTTGTATTGTTCCATCTAATATACATATACATCTAAATATTCGATCCAAAAATTGGTATTAGAGGAGGTTTCCACAGATTTTTATTACTAAATCTATTTCTTTCACATTTCTGTTTCAACTATTTACTACACTAAAGTGTGAGGTGGAAAATATTTTGTTTTATTAGATGGCAGGAATAAATATTGGATCAATTGAAAATCTAAATCCTTCTACACCGCCTATCTTTGATGGGAACGATTATGAGTACTGGAGAGATCGAATGAAGACTTTTTTTATCAATACTGGTGAAGAAATTTTTATTATGCTTACTAGAGGTTACAAAATACCTGACAAAGAAGTCAGCACTTTCACTAATCAATAAAAGAAAGAATATCAACTGAATTACAAGGTACGAAATACTTTGCTATGTTCTATGATCAGGAATATATACAGCCAGATATCTTCTTGTGAAGCAGCCAACTGTATTTGGAAGAAATTAGAAGTCACACATTTTTGTACATCGAAGGTTATAGAAACAAGAAGAGCAATTCTTCGAGCAGAGTATCATGGATTTCTTTTTCCTTATGGAGAGCCGGTATGTAAAGTGTAACAAAAATTTATGACAATTTTCAATAGCTTACAATCTATGGGAGAAAAAAGTCCTGATGATGAAGCTCTTGTTGACAAAATTATTGGCATTATGCCAAACGAATGGGAGTCAAAAAGGATAGCTATTGATGAAAACAGAAAAGTTTCTCAGATTACTCTTGATGAACTCTTTGGAACTCTCCTACAGCATGAGACAAGAATTAAGAGAGATACTGATTTCAATAAGAAGAAAAATGGAAATGGAATTGTAGCTTTTACCACTATATCTAAAGCTAAAACACCTGAAAGGGAAACAAGATCCAAAGCCAAGAAAGTTGTCAGGTCAGAATCAAGTGATAGTGATCACTCAGATAATGAGTTATCCAATATTGCTCAGAGGATAAACAAGATTTTGGGTAATAAAGACTTCCAATACAGATTAAAAAATAAAGATAAGAAAGATAAGAAAGATTCAGAGGTAACTTGTTATGAATACAATAAAGTAGGTCATATAAGACTTCATTGTCCTTTACTAAAGAGAAAAGACAGAAAGGAGAAACATTCTGAAAGGAATAAGAAAAAGTATTACAGGAAAAAGACAAAGAAAGTCTTGAAGTCAAATGATACTTGGAGTGCAAGTAGTAGGAATTCATCAGATAATTCTTCATAATATGAATCTTTAAGACAAAGGAATATTGGACTTATAGACAGATTACCAATTGAAGATCATTGTCTCATGGCTAGGGTACACAATACTGAAGCTATTACAAATGTTTCTTTGAATGCGAATTATACTGATAATACGTATTATGAATCTTTAGATGAATACTCATCATCAGAAGATAATACATTACCTTCATTTGAAGAAGTATCTAGGTTTGATAAATTAATTGAGAATAAAAATTCTAAACTCAAGAACAAGATTGATAAAGAAAATTCAAGAATTTCAATTTTAACTAAAGAAGTATCAAATCTTTCTAATGATCTTAATATAAAAAATTCTGATTTTGAAAGTATTTTAAAAACCCTCGAGAAAGTCAAATCTGAAAAAGATAAACATTATAAGGATTTAGAAGATGTAACTTCTAAGAAAAATGTTTTTGAGCCTAACTCTAGTTCAAAATCAAATGTTTTGGAGGATAATAACCTTGTTTTAAAACAAAATTCTGAAATTCTTTCCTTGAAAAAATGTTTGTCAAACTTTACTTATGGAAAGAAAAACTTTAACAAAATGTATTCTCAAATTCGACCTTTGATAAATCATTCTGGTATTGGTTATACTCATTCTAACCCAATTTTTGTTAATAACTATTTTGTTCCTCAAAATAACCCTTTTTGTTCTAAGTGTCAATGTGGAGGACACTGGAAAAGAGATTGTTCTCTTAATAGAACTCAGTCTTTAGGATTTCATAAACCTCATTTTTTAAAACAAATGTGGATTCCTAAAATTCATTTATCTAACCCTTCTAGATCCTAACAAGTTTGGACTCCAAAAACCTAATTGTTTGTTTTTCAGGAAAATAAGAAGTGTACCAACAAGAACATTTGGTACATCGATAGTGGTTGTTCTCGACACATGATGGGAAACAAAGATTTCTTTGAAAAGATTATCAAAAAAAAAGTTTGAAAGGTTACCTTCAGAGATAATGCTCAAGGAAATATTATTGGAATAGGTAATATTGTTTTTCTTGGAAAAGTTATTATTTCAAATGTTTTGTTTTTTAAAGGTCTTAAGCACAATCTCATCAGCATAAGTCAATTATGTGAAGAAGGTTACCTTGTTAATTTTAGAAATGATAAATGATTAGTTCACAATTCCAAGGATGAGTTTATTCTATCTGCCCATAGGCATGAGAATTTATACACTATTAACTTAGAATACCTTAGGAGCCAAAATTTACCCTGCTTAAGTGCAATAGGAGACCAATCATGGCTATGGAATAGAAGACTAGGACATTGAAACCTAAGAAGCCTTAGTAAACTTACAATGAAAAGTCTTGTAAAGGGACTACCAGATCTTAGATATGATTCTTCGAAAGTCGGTGATCCTTGTCAATTTGGAAAGCAATATAAAACTAGCTTTAAATCAACTAATGAAGTTTCAACTTCTAATGCATTATAGCTAGTACACATGGATCTTTTTGGTCCTTCACAAACTGGAAGCATTGGAGGAAAATACTATGTATTTTTTTTAGTTGATGACTTTACTAGATTTACATGGGTCTATTTTCAAACAATGAAATCTGAAGCCTTTTTCTATTTCAAAACTTTTATATCCCAAGTTAAAATTGAGAAAAACCTACCATTGATAACTATTAATAGTGATCATGGTGGTGAATTTCAAAATTCAGATTTTGAAACTTTCTGTAGTAATAAAGGTATTACTCAAAATTTCTCAGCTCCAAGGACTCCTCAGCAAAATGGTGTGGTTGAGAGAAGAAATCATATTCTTTAGGAAATGACAAGAACCATGTTGAGTGAATACTCAATTTCTAAACACTTATGGGATGAAGCTATTAGTACTGCTTGTTATACTATAAATCGTGTTTTAACTAGACCTTTTCTTAATAAAACACCTTATGAATTATGGACTGTCCGAAAGCCTGAAGTTTCATAATTCAATGTTTTTGGGTGCAAAGTATTCATTCTGAATACTAAAGATAATCTACACAAATTCGCACCAAAATCTAATGAAGAAAACTTTCTAGTCTATTCTACAACTTCTAAGGAATATAGAATTTTCAATAAAAACAATTATACTGTTGAAGAAATAGTACATGTTAAATTTGATGAAACTAATCCTTTTGTTTTCAACCAAACCCAACCTACATCTTAGGATGAGTTTTCTAAAAATGTTTATCAATCTCTATTTGAAGATCTGTCTGATAAAGGAAATCTTCATGAAAGTGTTTCTGAAACTTTTACCCCAGAAGATTTTCTACCATATGTTGATGAACAGGTTTTACAAAACCCAAATAAATTGTTTCTTAGGAATCATCCCACTGATAACATCATTGGAAATGTATATCAACCTATAAGGACCAGAAATTCCTTAAGAAATGAAATAGAACATCTTGCCTTTCTTTCTCAATTTGAACCTAAAACTCCAAGTGAGGCCTTAGGTGATGAAGATTGGATTAAAGCATTGCAAGATGAACTAAATGTATTTTAAAGGAATCAGGTCTGGACTTTAGTTAAAAGACATAAAGAAACAACTGTAATGGGTGTAAAATGGGTTTTCATAAACAAATGTGATGAAAATGGAATCATTGTAAGAAATAAAGCAAGACTTGTTGCTAAGGGCTATAATCAACAAGAGGGAATAGACTATGAAGAAACATATTCTCAAGTAGCTAGACATCAATATATTCGTATTCTATTAGCCTTTACAGCATACTTTAATTTAAAACTATATCAAATGGATGTTAAATGTGCTTTTCTAAATGGTTTTGTTCCAGAAGAAGTGTTTGTCAAACAACCCCCTGGTTTTCTTGACTCAAAACATCTTAATCATGTTTTCAAACTAACCAAAGCTCTATATGGCTTTAAACAAGCCCCTAGAGCATGGTATGATAGACTTACAGGATTTCTTTTATAAAACAATTGTGCAAAAGGTACAGAAGATCCAAACCTTTTTATAAAAATGGAAAAAAATGTTTTGATTGTTCAAATTTATGTTTATGACATCATATTTGGATCTACTTAGCAATCTTTAGCTGATTCTTTTGCAAATTTAATGAAATTTGAGTTTGAAATGAGTATGATGGGTGAGTTAACATTCTTTTTAGGTTTTCAAATTTCAAAAAAACCAGAAGGAACGTATATATCTCAACATAAGTATATTAAATACTTACTTAAAAAGTATGGATATGAAAATAGTAAAAGTATTAGCACTCCAATTGGTACCTCAAATACACTTGATCTTGATAAAACTGGGAAACTAGTAGATCAAACAACTTTTAGAGGTATGATAGGTACTTTTTCATACTTGACAGCTAGTCGACCAGACTTAATGTTTTCTGTATGCTTATGTGCAGGATACCAATCTAATCCAAAAGAGTCTCATTTAAAAGCTGGAAGGAGAATATTTCGATATTTAAAAGGCACTATGGATCTAGGTCTTTTTTACTCTTCTGGAAATAATTTTCTTTTAAAAAGTTTTTCAGATGCTGACTTTGGTGGCTGTATAATGGATATAAAGAGTACATATGGAACATTTAATTTCTTAGGAGATTCCTTGGTTTCTTGGTCCTATAAGAAACAACACTCAGTAGCACTTTCCACTACTGAAGCTGAATATGTAGCAGTTGGAAGTTGTTGTGCTCAAGTGTTGTGGATGCAACACACACTCACTGACTATGGATTGAGTTTTTCTAAAACTCAAATTCTATGTGATAATACTAGTGCCATAGCTCTTAGAAAAAACCCAGCCCATCACTCTCATTAAAAAAACATAGATGTTAGTTATCACTTTCTTAGGGATCACACACAAAAAGGAGATAATATTTTACAATTCTTCAGAACGCAAGAACAACTTGCTGACATTTTTACAAAACCATTAGCTTCCGATAGATTTGAGTTTATAAAACAGAATCTATGAATGATTAAATTAAAATAATCATTCATATATACTTCATGTTTTACACATCTCCTTAAATTAATAAACCCCTCATAAAAAGGAGAACATTTTTTTATCTGCTTTTTTTCCTACTTTTGTGTGTTTGTTTTTTTGTTTATCGTATTGAGTGTTTAAGTTATTGTTTTTATTTTTATCGTATTGAATGTTTAGTTATTGTTTTTCTATTTATCTTATTGACTGTTTAGTTATTTTTTTTCTCTTGACTATTTAGTTATTGTTTTTTTGTTTATCGAATTGACTGTTTAGTTTTTTTTATCATATTGATTGTTTAGTTATGGTTTTTTACCTTTCGATTTCCGTTTTGTCTGCCTGGTTACCATATTGAGTTTGTTTTCCATCGGCACGTCACCCTATGTTAACATGTTTGTTTTCCTTCGGCACGTCAGTCTATGGTAATGACTTTGTTTTCCATCGGCACGTCAGTCTATGGTAACAAATTTGTTTTCCATCGGCACGTCAGTTTATGGTAACAACTTTGTTTTCCATCGGCATGTCAGTCTATGGTAACGACTTTGTTTTCCATCCGCACGTCAGCCTATGGTAATGCCTTTTTTTCATAGGTACGTCAGTCTATGGTAATGACTTTTTTTTCCATCAGCACGTCAGTCTATGGTAACGACTTTGTTTCCCATCGGTACATAAGTCTATGGTAACAACAGTGTTTTCCATCGGCACCTAAGCCTATGGTAATGACTTTGTTTTCCATGGTAACAACTTTGTTTTCCATCGGCACGTCAGCCTATGGTAATGACTTTGTTTTCCATCAGCACGTCAGTCTATGGTAATGACTTTGTTTTCCATCAACACGTCAGCCAATTATAATGACTTTGTTTTCAATCGGCACGTCAACCTATGGTAATGACTTTGTTTTCCATCAGTATGACAATAGATCATCTTCTTTCTCCCCATAATCTTGTGTTTTCTTTCACTATGTTGATACTATTTAAACCAACAATTAACTTACGGTCTTCGACAGGTACATACTTTCCTTACCTTGTTTTGTTTTGTTCTTTTTATTTTTATTTTAAAAACAGTTAATCCCATCTGTCGGTTTATTTTTCTTCTAATCTCAACCGTAGAAGATCAACTGTCGCCTGTTTTTACCTATAAATAGACCCCTCCCCTCCCTAAACCCACACCGATTTTTCACAATTGTTGACGAAGCTCTGCCCTTGTTTTAATACTTCGTACGATCTTCCATCGGCTTCACCTATATGTCTTAGTCCTCTGCTAACACTCATGTTGAAATGTCTTCAAAGACCTTTTCAAAAAAATACTTTCTCATAGAAAGGTTAGTCTCTCAGGACTTATTTTATTCGTAAGATTCTAAAATCAAAAGAATTATTTTGTTTCAAGGCTGGGATCATTTGTGCGTTGAAAAACCAGTGTCCCAAGATCCGGTTCTTATTGATGAAGTTAGTCAGTTCTACAAAACTCTGACTTTCGACAAAAACATGACTATCAACTTTGATGTGTACGATAGAAAGATATCAATGTCTTTAAAACAATCATACCCCTTTCTAAATATTCCAACAGAATAAGATTCTTATTGTCCATCTCATAAACTACCAGAGGAAGTTGGTACGTTTAACAAAGAAAGTGTGAAAAAATTGTTGTTTCTTATAAATGAAGAGAAGAGGAAAGTGGCTCATCTTTCTCTAGATAATAGATCTGTGGCACTTTGGATGCAAGGTTTTCTTATCCCAATGAAAGGGGATAGAGAAACTCTGAAATTTTCTGATATCTTCATGCTTGACTACCTTTTCAACATGAGAAAAGTAAATCACATGGGATAAATTTTTGAAACAATCAAGAATGTTAAGTCAGGATCGATTAAGTCCCATTTGATCATGTATCCATCTATTTGTACAAAGTTCATTCTTGAGAGCATGAAGTTTTGTAATATTCCTTTTAAAGGAAAATTGAAAGAGAAGAAGCCTTCCTAGATAAGTAAGAGTACGTTGAAGAAGTTGAATGTATGTTTTGATCAGAATTCAAAGCTTTTTGTTAAGGATTTAGAAGCTGAATCAACATAGAATCAATCGGCACCTATGCTGGTCAAAGACAATCCATCTGTTGGTGCTCCTCAAAAGTCTGATCCTCAAACTAGTTCAAAACCAAAGAAGAAACCTAAGTACATCAATGAAGTTGTGTCTAAGTGGAGAAAATAAATAGAACAGAGAAAAGAAGGTGATCCGAAGTTTGTTCTTGACATAGCCGAAGCCTTTTCAGAGAGGATAAGGGTTGAGAATACCCTATAATCTGAAAAGAAAAAGAATACTCTTTTGAAAAGAAAATCTCAATACTTTGATGTTTCTAAAGTCATGAAAATGGTTGAGGAGGCCAGTGCTCAACTAAAGGAAGAGGTATATCAAGAACCAATCATACAGAATCTTCCAGAGCTAGAAAAAGGGAAACAATTATTAGAATAAATCCAAGAATTTGAAGAAGAGGAAGGAGATTTCCTTTTGGAATTCCTTCAGAGATCAAAGAAAAGTAGAGAATAATCGTTTCAAAAACAAAGTGAAGGTATTCAACAAGCTCCTCATGGTGATCAAACACCGGCTGAATCTTTTAAAACTCCAGAAAGAATTCTTTCCCAAGATAAATAACATCCTCAATATTATCATATGGAAAAAACAATCATTATCAGTGACAAAGTGGAAGAAGAAAGAAAGGGGACTGAAAAATAAAAAGGAAACAGCCAGTTGAAGACTCAAGTCGATCAAATGAACTGGATTCATATGATGAAGATATTGATTCAGAACAAACAATATCTCTCAATAAGAGTGATTACATTGTTCATTTTTTAAAGATAATTGAGAAAACCATTCCTTATTTTCCCAGACATGAAGAAAAATTTGATTTCATTACTGACAATCATAGAATGATGTTTGGCTCTGTAAGAGAATTGAGAAAGAGAGTTTTGTCAGTTGAAGCCGATTTGAAACTTCAATATGAATGTTTGGCTGCTCAGAATAAGGCTTGAAACAGAATGACTAAGTGGTCATACAAAACAGAGAGCTTAGTAAATGATCAGGATGTTTCAATTGAATACTTAAGAAGGCTTTCAAATGATCTCACAATTTCTTTAAATAATCTTGACAAAGAAACTGTTGAAAGGATGAATCAATTGTCAAATACAAATGGAGCAGATATTCCTTCAGTGAAAGAGTTTCAAGAGATAATGAATGATTTTCAATCTGAGTTTTAGAAGGTTTCATCTTTCAAAGATGAATTAGTCTTGTTGAAGAAAGAAAATTCTATGTTATCCAAAGAAAACAAGAATTTACAAGACATAATTGATACTCTTGAAGATGTAATCAGAGTCCAGGAGGAGACCATCTAGAATCAGGATCAGCTTTTTGTCGACTAACAAGAGCTTCTTAGATCTCAGGGTGATTCTATATCTGAAGACAAGAAAAAAATCAAAAAGATGAAATTAGTTCTCCATGAGTTTATAAAGAATGAAAAGTAAATAAAAACAAATAAATGTTGTTGTATTTGTTTTCCCTTCATGAACTCTATAAACTTTTGTTATTGTATTGAGATTTATGTTACCCTTCCCTTTGTCCTGCATTTCTTTTCTCTAACTCTTTCAAGCAACTCAAGATTACCCCATTTTTTTGTAAATCACAAAGGGGTAGAATGTTTTATAAAGGTAGAATGTTTTAATCAAATACTTATAAATCAAGTAAAATCTATGAATACAATCCTTAGGAAAGTACATACCTAAGGGGGAGTTAGTTTTATTCAATTTCATATTCAGAAGAGTTTCCAATAACTCAAGGGGAGATAAGTATTTCTTTTTATTTTTACTTTGTGTTTTGCGCTTTCCAAAAAGGGGGAGATTGTTGAGTCAAAAGTTCTCTTTTGACTTTTATATCTTGTTTTGGAAATCACAAATGTCTTTTTCCGCTGATCGTACTGACTATAATGATTGTACTAACTATAATGATCATACTGACCATGCAGATCGTACTAACTATTCTGATTATACTGACTATAATTATCATACTTACCATTCTGATCGTACTGACCATGCTTATCATACTGAATATGCTTATCGTACTGAACATGATTATCGTACGGACTATGTTGATCATATTGACTATAATTATCGTACTGACTGTTGATCATACTGACTCTGTCAATCGTATTGACTCTGTTAATCGTACTGATTTTTAAGAATCATACTCACTTTGTATCGTATCAATACATTACACTAAGTAATACTTATAGTACTCATACTTTACTTTTATCACATGCTTGTTTTTATTCTTTGTCAACATATTTCAATCTTACCCATGTTTATCATCTTCATATATCTTTTCTTTTAACCAAAATGATGTCGTGGAGTTAGTTATAAACTAATTAAAATGATGTCGTGTTTTCTGTTTCAATATGACCGTTATAATTCTAGGTTTCCAAGTCCCTTCGAGTTTTCTAGAGAAATATGACCGTTGGAAGCAATGTGACCATTGGAACCTGAGGCCTATAAATAGGAGGTATTTTGAAGCCAAGAAAATGTATGTGTGTGAGACTTTACTTATATCAAGTTCTAGAGAGAGATATTGTGACTTCTCTCTTGCTTCGTGTGAAATCCTTGAGATTACAAAATGTGAACGGCTAGTTATTAGTTTTTGTATTTCTATAAGTGCTTTGTTTTACTTTGTGCGCCCCATCAGGTGATAACGATCAAGGGCTGTTGGGGATAGGCAGATGGTGCTACCGATCATCGTATCGAGGGCTTTCAAATGATTGAAAGACAGAGATACCAGTTACCTACAAAATTGAGGGCTTGCGGGGATAGAAAGATAGACGTACTGATCATCGTATCGAGGGCTTGCGTGGATAGAAAGACAGACGTACTGATCATCATATCAAGGGCTTACCAAGGAGGTGGTAAGACAGACCGCTTATCCTAGGTGAAAGGATAACCCTTCTCTTTGGGTCAAAATAATTGTAATACTTGTACATTCTCGCTGTTATTTTTTTTAAGAAAGGAAATTTTATTGTTTTCTATTCTTTATTTCATATTCATTTGTAATTGTTTCAATTACATTATTATTGTTATATATTGTATCGATTGATTTTATATGCTTTATGGTATAATCCTTCACTATTATATTACTCTGATTATTGTATTCATCTTGAATACAATTGCTCTACTTTTATTATAAGTTTTACATCATATCATACATTTATATTCAATACAGTTGTGATTGTTTGTTTCCATTGTGAATTGTATTAGTTTAATATCATTTAAACTAATTCCTTAAGTTTTTAAACACAAATTTTTTTAAACCTACAATTCATCCCCCCCCCCCTCTTGTATTGTTTCATCTAATATACATATACATCTACATATTCGATCCAACAATCATGGTATGTGTAAATACACCAAATTACCTGAATAATAATATAAATTAATAGTAATATTAAATTCTTGGGACCATTACATACATCCATGGATAGTAACATCTGGTGACGTATATAAATGTGGATATCCTACAAGCAATTAATTTTCTCATAATATCACACTCTTAATATTTACAAGGGAATACACCATGAGAAAGGGTTTCAAATTCCTATGATTCTCCACCCCTAAAATTCTATATCATTTTTGTCTCATCAAATTATATCATTCGGCTATAGAACATATATTTAAGAAAATTTTCAAGGTGTTTTTACATTCTCATCATATAAAGAAAAAAATTTAACGTTTAGTGTAACTAGTTCTCTAAGGAAATTATTGCATAAATTTCATGTAGAAGAATGATCGTCATGTGATAAAAAAATATTTAATTATTTTTCAGGACTATAAATATTCTGGTAATATAATGTTCAAAGTAGTTAGTTCAATAGCACCAACAGTAATGGACTCTCACTTTCACTAGAGCCAAATTCTTTCATGATTCTAGTAAGCCTCATATATTAAACATTCTTCTGTTGAGGTATGGTTATATTTGTTGATATAAGGACCCTTCCTTAAAACATCACATAATCTTGAATTAAATGAATAATTCACATTGAGGATCTTTTCAGGATTAGAGTTTTAGAGAATTATGACATAACTATTACATCTCAAAATATTACAAAGTAGACACTTCTACTCAGTCTCCATTCTTTTCACAAAAATAAAATCTCTTGAAAAAAAGAGTCATGTATAGTTCCATGTTTTATACAGCATGACTTTTCCTTGATCCCATCCTTGACCCTGTTAATCGTTAAGTCCTGTGAAAAACATTTCAAAACATGGGATGAGCATAAAAAGCTCAGAAAGGGTTATAAAAAAAATAATTAAAACAATAGTTCATCATTACATACATAACAAAAATCCTTAACATACCTCATGAAATCATAAGATTTGTGATTAACAAAATAGAAAAAATAAATCATAAAGGTAACTTGTGGCATCCATAACATACTTACATTGTAGCTATCACAGCTACGTAGGGAGTTACATTTGGAATACCCATCATAGTATATTCCCTAAATCTCTTAGGATAAACATTCATGTTTACCTCCATCACGTTACCCAATTCATTGGAGAGCTATCTTGGGCTCACCTGCCCTAGGTTTATCATAGAACCACCCGTATGCGTAAACAGTGCCCAAGAACCATAACATATTCATAACACATAAAACATAAAGGAAAGATTACATTTTCACATTTTAATCACAATATATAATGTAAATATATTTACATAACAAATACATTATCAAAAACATTTTCAATAACAAAATATGTAAAAAGAGTATATGGTACTTATTTTCCTTTTAAAAACAGTACGGCTTGTTAAGGAATTCAAAGATCAAATAATACTCATGGTGGCGGAAAGGTCATTGTGATCGCGTACATTAAAAAGAAACATTATTTTTTGTCATTTAGTAAACTACTTCATATAAAAATATTCCCTTCGAATGAAATGAAAATTCAAAGGTATTTATACACCATATAAAAGAAAGTTGAGAATAATACAAAATATGCTTCAATGAAAGGAGATTGAGACGAAGTCCCTTACCTCGTGTTCGACTTGACTCGATTGTTATTTAATCTTCTGAATAATAAACTAAAGTTAATTTCTACTTGATTAAGAACCTTTTTCAAGTTTAATATAACTTTTATATCACTTATTACCATTATATATACATTATGTAATCATTTAAGTTATTAACGGTTGTTTTGACAATATTTGGTACTTGAGTAAAAATGAACACCTTTTAATTACAAGTTGTCCATGTGGTCAAATATCCATTCTCTTGATAATTATATTAATGATTTAGATATCATATATATCATGTATATCCAATATATACATGTATTCATATTAGTACATAACATTTTGAGGTAAGAAATGAATTACACCGTTCATGGAGACGGTAATTTGTACATACGCATAAACGATACTTTCATTTCCATTTCGTATTTTAATGGAATGAAAACAAAATTATACATATTTATATTATAATTACAGTATAATATCTTAAATAAAATCATTAACTCCATTTTCTATTCATCCCACATAAGGAATTAACGAGTCATATCACTTTGAGGGGGCGGTAGTCCGTACTTCCTAAAATGAAATTATCGCGTTTACCCATTACGGAAACCTTAAAGGTATGATATAAATTGAAAATACAAAAGCCTAAGGAAAACATAAACATAACATATATCATACATAAATACATTTCCATCATAATGGCCACCATGAGAGGCGGTAGGAGATAATTGAACAATAATCGTTTCGTGAGGAGTTACTTTTCCATCCACAGAAACATTATGTTTTTTACCCATTAGATGGAGGTGTGTGTAAGTGTAGTTAGAATACTTCTCATAACAACATCCTAGTATATATAATATACTAGTATTATTATAAAAGTAAGTAATAAAAAGAGTTTAGGTGGTTGGAGAACTAAAATAAAACAAAAGAACTTAAGAGAAGATGTTACCTATAAATCGGGTAACTCCCATTGGCTTCAACCAAAAGGGTTTCTTGAAGTTCTTTCTGCATAAGGTAAGGATTCTAGGTTGAATAAAGGGATCTTTGGATCTTATTTGAGCAGATTTTTCACGAGCCAAAGGGTGAAGAGGTGTGAGAAATGGGTTAGGAGTGAGGGATTTTTATAAGGGAGAGGAGGGGCTCTTTAGGAAATTTTGAAACAATTATATTATTATAACCTCATATTCATTTTCAAAAGGTCAAATATTCATTAATATCAAAACTAAAATGACTCATGGTCGAAAAAAATAATCCCATAAGAATTGGACAAGTTTTGGATATTGTTTTAATATATATAATCTTATTTATTTAAATCATTTATTAATTAGGTAAATATTGCATCCTTATTGTGTCATATATAATTTAATTTATTTGATGTCAAAAAATTATAAAACAAATACCATGATTTAGGAAATATTTTTATCTTTCCGAAAAATATTTATAGTCGAAAACATTACTTATATAACCCCACGTAAAAATTTATTTACTAATAGATATTTGTTTATGTCATTTTTGTCTTTACTTTAAATTAATTAATATAAAATGTCATTATTACTCTCATGTGGCTACATGGGGTCCCAAATTCAACTCAAGGATGCACATGGTCAGATATATATCATAAAATAGTATTAGAACACATGTTAGGATAATTTAATATTATTAAAATATTATATTCTACCCTTATTTATTATTTTTACCTTTTAATCATGGTAAATAAAATATTTACTGAAGTAAAATATTTAAAATATCTAAAAATAAAAGTTACCCATTTACATAATTTTTACCTACTTATTCCAAATATGGAATACATTTTTATAAATTCAAAACACAGAAGTCTCAAAAATTAATTTAAAATTAATTCCCGTTGTTAAAACAAATAGCGTGTTTTTAAGAAATAATAACTATCAAAAGATTGACACTTGATTATGTCCAATTTCAAAATGAAATAACTTAAAATGACTAAAATTTTATTAAATGGTAAAAATATATTCTAATTACACTTTAAAATAAATTAGAATAAACGGCACTTTTGAATTAAAATAAAGTATTTTTCAATATTCATTAAAAAATGAACTTTATCATAAAAATACCAAAATTTCACCCAAAGTCAATTTTGATTTCCTTATTCTAAATAAGAATTTTATTTTGTCAAATATAACATATAAGAGTGACAAAAATTGGATTTAAAAAGGGTCTGCTATTAAAAGGCGGTAAATCGACCTTTTAAAGAAAATTATGCTTAAAATTAGATTCATTCACATTTTATGACTCTAAAATTTATTGGTTAAGTGTAAAAACATGTATAATCATATTCTAGTAAGTTCTATTCATTCCATCCAATAATATTTCTAGGCGTTAACTACCATTTTAAAATAATAATATTATATTATTAGTGTGCAACGTAAGATTTCAAAGAAACCCGCTGTTGCGTATCGGGTACGCTATCAAACATATAATCCCCTTTTAGTAAAATTAATATTTAATACAAAAATATTAATAAACATTCAAATTTATTATTCTTTATTTACGTGGTATGTTACAATTGATCCTAACACACTACATATAGCTAATATACTTTCTAAAATGTCATCTCTCTGAGAAAATCCAAAATGAGATGATATGACTGATTATATATACATTATTCTCTATCATTCATGGAATTATGGATAATACCATAGATACAAGTTCGTCATAACATGATTTAATATTACTATCTAGGTACAAATCTAAAATATGGACTGAAATTTTACTAACTTTCTTCTTAAGAAACATCAAAATTTGTAACATACTTGACATAATTAATATATGAAAACTACTAGATATAACATGATTAACCCTGGAAATTACATATGACTTATTATGATTCTAGATAAAATAATCTATTGAATACTAGGTTAATAATCCATAAAAACTAGCATTTCCATTTCCCGAATTTCTAGGAACTTTTCCATTTTTAGTTTCTCAAGCACTATCTGATAGTTCTGACTGCCGGTATGTGCAGTTCTTTTATCCTTGTTTGATATTTTCATTATATAATATATGTATAGGTAATATCAAACATGTGTATATATCATTTCATGTTACATATATTTAAAAATTACTCTTAGAAATATGTAGTATAATACATCATAAAAATATAATGTTACATAAGATTAATTTTTTTGTAAACTATTACAAATTATATTTTTCAATACTATATCAATTAAGTACCATGACTTGGATTAAGAAACCTCCTAATGTATACTAGTATATCTTCTTCCCTAATACTTACACTGTTAATTAATTCATCTGTAGATAAATTATTTATTATTATATAACAATAAGATTATTCACTAGTTTTTTATATGTTATCACTTGTAAATGTGTTATAAAACTATATCACTCTCACTAAAATTTTAATGAATCCTATAAAAAAATTATTCCAAAATAATATACTATGATCATTATACTTATTTCAAACCATTAATGGATCCTTAAAACTTAAACTCCAAATTGTAATTCATTTATCTTACGAACCTTTGTGCTCATGACATATAAATAATTAATTTACCTCCATGAGAAGTGGAACATGACATCTGATGCCTAATATAATGATCATAATGGATAATAAATGTATAATTGAAATAGATTTAATCATGATGATTGTAGTAAAAGTTTATTTCATAGACTATTAATAATTATACCTTTTAATAATCAATCATGCTTTATTGGTACCAACTTTTATAATCTACATATAGTTTCTATTGAATAATCATCTATAGTATCAAGGTCAGAAACAACCCAAATAACTTAGCCTTGAATTTTGATATATGGATTCCTCTATGGAATTCATATGAAGTTTCCAATCATAGATAGTTACAACTTACTACTTCTAGTAAAAATTATTATTCTTACTAAATAATATATATCACTCACTATAGTGAATATAGAATTAATACTATTGTTTTAAATTTATTATGTAGAATGTGTCTCTGGTATGATTACTCCCACTAAAAGTTATGGAGTTCACTAATCTTAATCCAACATGTTCATTTAGATCCAATATTCAATTAAAGTAACAATTGCTCCCACTGCCTCAAAAGAGATGACCTTCCTTCATTGAAATGTATTATTTATGATTAATACTTATCTATCTTAGGGAATTTAATATCCTCAATAGATATAGGATAATAAACTAAGATGTACCTTATGTTTCCTTTGAAATAAATATGAATATTTTTATAACTTAAAAAATCATTCAAATTAGAACAACTTAGACTATGATATTAATGGATTCTCTCCATATCAAAACTTATATGACATAAATTTCCCCATTTATTTGGAATATGGTTACTTTTTAAGTAGATATTATATGAAATGTATCTATAAATGAATCATGGAAGATATTAAATATTTATATGACACTTCATTGATCTACTCCGAACTATCACTGTATATATGATATGAATAAGGAAATTTAATTTTAGAAAACCCTCCCCCAATATTTAATGATCAATTAATAATTGGTTAAGATATTATAAAATATAACAGTATGGAGGATCTTGTATCATTTACCAAGTGAATTCATCACTTTCATCTATCATTCCTAAAATTTCATTATGTAATTTAATGAATTATATGAATTTACCACTAGATTTACATCGTAATTTTTCATGATATATAGCTAAATTAATTATTATAGCTTTATAAAAAACCATTATTTCTAAAGGTTTCTCTATCAAAAACTCAATAATTAAGTGTTTTAACAACACCTAAATGGTTCTTATTTATAAAGAGACTAAATACACTTTTGGATATATCTTTGACAGCAGAATTTTGTTTTACTTGAAAAAGAATTTAATTTCCACAATTGGGCAAGAATATTATAATTTATATTGATTATATATTCCTAAAATTTGATATCAATGAGTATAGTATTACTAAACTATTAATTAGGAGTAAAATATCATAAAAACATTAATAATAATAGAAATAATGTCTTATTGTGTCCAATAGAACACTAAGGTAAATACATTTTTAACTTAATACAAGAAATATTTAAACTATAATATATTCTCTAGGTAATAATATGTTATAAAATCATTATTTCAAACATATTAATTACTCTTTTAATCCTTTATTAGAGTTTAGATTTACTTCTTGAAGTCATGTGGTTCTCACGATTGGGATAAAAATATCTCTTTCTTAGTTATAGTTAGAATAAACCATAGATCATCATTGGATGATGGGTCGAGGTTTGAGGGAGCACTGTGAGGATGGCGATCGGGATTAGGGTTTGTGATGTTTTTTCTACACTTTCTCAGTGATGTGCTTGTGGCTGGCGGTGTAGGTTCCTTCGGGAATGAAGGTCTGCGGCGGCTTGGTGATGCATCTATGGCGATTCTGCTAATGTCTCAGGATGTTGATGTTTGATCTATTGCCCGAAGTGAAGGTGTACTGAATCCCAAATCTTGTGTACCCTTAGTGGATGGATATTTAGAACTATGTGTTGTCTGCGGTTGGATGGATGAAGGTGGCTTGAGGGGTCGTGATGCTGCCTGGGAGGTTGCCGGTGATGATCTTAGACCTCGGAATCTAGATGTTGGTCATGGTTTTTTGGGTGATTCAGGAATACGGGGTTGGGTTGATGTGGCCAATCCAATATAGCCGCTCAAGAAGGATTTGAGCTCGTGTGTTCGTGATGGATCTGATAAATTGGTTGCTGCAATGCCTGCAGGTTTTTCTTCGCAGAGAATATATCCAGATGATGTTTTGAAGCTTGTGTTTGCGTCTTATACTGACTCTTTCTCTGGAATAATTATTTGAAAGGGGTATTCAGAACATGTTTAGGAAAACCCTGATGTCTTTTCTAAAAGTATTTCCATCGGGAAAACCTCCCGGATTTCACGTCTTGTTTTACCAAAGGGTCATAAATCCTGGAGTTTCAATGATTTGGTCCAACGGATTTCATGTTTGTGGGATTTTTCTGACTAGAGGTTTGTATCTCTTGGACGTGGTTTCTTTCATTGCATTTTTCCTTCAGATGTTTCTAAAATTCATGTGTGGATCACTGATTCTCTTTCCTTCAAGCCTGGATGGCTTCATCTTCGTGAATTGTCTTTAGGTTTCAATGCTTCGCGTGCAAGGAATGGGTTTTCCCATGTATGGGTTCGTCTTCAGAGTCTTAATTGGGTTCTTTGGCACCCAAATATTTTGCGTGATATTGGCATGGAAATTGGGAACCCAATACGGCTTGACAAGGAGACTGAGAATGTTCGGTTTCGACATTTCTCTAGAATGTTAGTTGAGATTGATCTTAGCTCCACCCTGATTGAAAAGGTAACTCTTTCCACTCTGACAAATGACATTAAAATTGATGTTGAGTATGAAAGAAAACCACTTTTTTGTAATGAATGTATGTCTGTTGGGAACTCATTGGAATTTTGTCGAAGATGTATTTCCTGTCAGAACTTCGGGATAAAGGGTCATCCATATAGCCTCTGTCGAAGGAGATCAAAGAAAAATGATGTGGATTTTTCATGACCTCTTGATCATAGCAACAAGACATTTTCCAATAAGGTTTATGTTTTGGATTCTGAGGAAGGTCATAAACTACCTTTGAAAGGGAAGGGGTTGATGGTGGATTCATCACCTTTGAGATCCAACAGTAGTCCTTCTAATATTCAGGATAACTCTACATCTTTAATGATTGGTCCCTCCACTGCTCGGGTTAGATTTTCCATGGAGACTACACCCCGTGCAGTTACTCCCATGGGCTTAGTTGGGATTGGAAAGAATGCTCCTCTTTCTGTTGTAGGATCTCCTACTTGTACTGACCCCTCAAATATATGCATGAATCCTAGTACAGGTTTGTAGTGTGATGAGCCTGTTGGGATGACTTCTAACACTGAGGCTCCTCCCCAGGTTGATTTCTATCAGGAGATCCGGAATCTTTTGAACTCTTCTAGGATATCTGGGAAGTGGGGTGACATCTCAGGGGTGGAAGGGACTGTAGTGGCTAGTAGTGGTCCTACTTCTTTCAAGGATGCACTCATCTCTGGAAAAGGGGGAGTTGACTACACTCCTGCCTCATCGAAGCGCGGGCCAAGGAAGGACTACTCTAATACACCTCGCACTGTGTGTACTCAATCTTTTAAGCTATCGGGTAAGTTTAATTCTGATATTCTTAAGATTTTCAATCAGGGTAAATCTCAATCTGAATGGTAAACTGCTGATGATTCTGATTATGGGAATGAAATGTATTATTATGATCAATAGCATTGTGTTTTGATGAATGAGGGAAAATCCCTTTGTTTAACCTCACCTATCTCCTCTGTACTCTTTTCCTTTTTTAATAAATAGTCAGAAGCATAGCTTTTGGATGGTCTTACTGGTAGAATACACCATACATCTAATAATGTTTCATTTTTTTGTTTTAATATTCAAATACAAGATGGTATTTAATATCGAAGATTAAAAAAATAAATACAATTCATAATGAATATATTTTAAATATCTGCAACTACTAGTTTATTATTTAATTTATTGAAATTATTGTTTAAAATTCCCGTTCTATCCACATTAGAATAAAATAGCCTCATGTTCACTAAATTACCTCTAAAAATTTTCTCTTTGAAATAAGTTGAAATTCACCATTTATTATAAAATATTCATGGGATTTTAAACCTTTCCTTCTATTTTTTCACCAAAATGGAAGTGTAACCAAGTTCTTTGCAACCCTTATCTCCCCGGTGAATCTTAGTCAAAAGATTCATGAGCCATTCATATATTCGTTTCATCTCAAAATCTATATGAATAAAGAGAACCTTAAAGGTAATAATGATAATATGACATTAATGTATAATTTATTTTCCATATGGAATCAAAAAATTCACTAACTAATCAATATGGTTTAGTATATTAAATAAAAGATCAGTAGCTAAATAACAACTTCCAGTTTACACTATTATAGTGTTTTGACAATCTTATTAATAAAAACCCACTCTTCATCCTTCTAAATATACAGTAAATTAAATAACTTGTCATAGTAATTTTTGAAAATAATTTTCATCATAATTTATCTAAATAGAACTAATATTTTGACACAAAGAATAACTGATATATCCCATTATACCTCTTGTAATCATCCTTCTCTCTTTTGCTTTGTTTGTGAGGTGGATAAATAATTATATAGATTTCTAGTACATATTATAAATTTTCCTATGGTAACTCATTATATAAGATAATTGTACCACTCTTGGAAATGTGTGTTGTGAGGAAATGATACTTTTTGAAATAATCACAATGTTATGATGATTTCTCTTTCAATATTTAACTAATATTAGATTTTAGTTTTATCTTGATTACCAAAACATATTATATAATAATATTTTCTTTATTATCCTCCTATTATTTTATAAAAACCCAATATACCTTACAATTTGTCTCATAATATCTTTTCACATGGATATTATAGTGTAAATGATCTATATTCCCCTTCTCAAAAACCAGACTTGGTCCTGACAAGCTATTCAAAGGGTTATAAGTAGGCATAACTTTCCAATTGTAGTAACTCATAGTTCCTTGATTTGTTAAGTAGACTCCTCAATCCTAAAATCCTATATTTGGATTTCTTCAATACTTTCCTACTTGTTACACTAATTTCAACTTGGGTATTAATCCCTTGATTTGAAATAGGTTAAGTCGACTCAAAACTCAAGTTAAAATTCATCGATAATGGAATACACTCCATCTTGGGTCATTCAATCACTTTGAACTATGGTTTGATCTTAACTTAAGTAGGTAAGGCTATATCAACTTAATATATCTATTTCATGGATTTTTTTATGGGTAAATTGATAATTTTATCATATTAAATCCTTTCTAATATTAAATATATTTCACTTAAGTTATTAACTGTATCAAAGATAAAATTTATTCATAATCCAATTATTAAATTAACTATTCCATGATTATAAATTAATTTATTAAATATGAGTGATGTATATTCAAATAAATAACCATGCTACTGAAAAATAATAAAGTGGTATGATCATGATATTTATCTAATAGTTGGTTTGTCTAGTTCATGGAAAACCAACTCTAACCCTAGGGGAATGACTCCTTGAACCTGTACTGGTTTGTGCTACAACATTAAACTTATCCACCTATTCCCCCTTCCTAATTGGTTTCACCTCAACTCCTTGATTAGTCTCCTCCACTCTCCTAGTATATCCATCCATTACATAATAATTAATCACATTCATTTGGGAGGAACCAAATTATTGGTTAAGTGTTTTATAAAAAATAATCCTTGGTCACGATTTCCCTTACATGATGAAAGGATGGGTGGACACACAATCCATCATTTTTATTTAATACAATTATTATAAAACCAATAAATAAGAATAAATTAAAATAAAACAATCACATAAACATGTTTCTTTATTCTCATGATCATCCACATAGATGAAATGAATATGAAAATGTAAACTACCTAGATTTCACTTCAATTTTTTTTATTATTAACATAATTGAACTTGAATTAATTCAACTAAATGATCAATTATTTTATCTTAATGACCATATGAATAGTCTTGGAGTTTCTTTTATAATTAATCTTAAATAAATAAAATTAATTACATTTTTATTTAACATGATAAATACATTTTATTAATATATGAGTCCTTATATGGGATTTTACCGTGAATTTAAAAAAGCATGTAATGTACACAATATGTCATGTATTAAATGGTGTTTAGAGTTTAAAAATGAATAAATTTGGATTATTTAAGTCATGCTACATATTTAGTATATTCAATATATAAAAAATTAAATATTTTATCAAATATAGTGTAAAATACAATAATACATAGTATATTGTCATCAATTTAGGTTGGAATTTTTGGATCATTTAAAATTCTATAAAAAATATTACATAGTCTTTACACGATCTATATATCATATTGATTAATTTAATTCCATAATTAATATTCATTCAATGTAATTAATCCACACAGTTATAGTATAGATGATGTGTAATCCGCATTTATTAGTATTAGTTACATGGTGGGTATAACCAGCTGCACACCATGTAATGGATTCTGTGACTCAATCCTAGGGACTTCATGTGTATATAGGGAACAGGTATTAATAAGTTACAAGATTATTATAACATATGCACATCATGTGACCTTCATGTTTCTTATCCATTATTCTCACTTATTATGTAAAAAATACAAGACACACTTTGATGATGTGTAATATGCAATTTTCACTATGAATTAATGTAGAACACTCAGTGTGTATACCATCTACATGCCATATAATTAGCTAAATCAAATTTATGTTTTCCCAGTAAAAAATAGTATGAAATTATAAATTTATATTGCATTAACTACCTGAAAACCTAGATTTCTTATAATTTTTCCTTATACATTATACATAGGTACATTGCATGAAATAATAGGATACACACCATGCAGTCTTATTCTATCTAGACAAAACACTTGACACCTAATGATGTTGTCGTTGAATTTTTTTTATGTATTTTTAACTGATTATTTGTTATATGATTGATAATGAATAGGGATAATAAAAGACTTTGATATTCATATTCAATGAATGAATAATTAAAACATGAAAATGAACAAAAAATGCATATCATCATTAAATGATTAATAAATAATTATAAATTAATTATGTGACTATTGTAATATCACTTGAAAGTTCTAGGAACAGAAGAAGAACCTATTAGTAATTTTTAAACTCATTTTTTTCATTATCTACAAACAATATGAGATGCGAATGATAAATTTCATAAGGAACAATAGAATTAAATCAATAGTAAATTGATTGTTACACCAAAACCAAGAAGACATGATCATCATATATGATTCGTAATTAATTTTTTTTTATAAATAAATAGTTCTCATTGAATTTATTTCTTCATTAATGATTCAAATACCCTCTTCCTTTCATTTTGTGATTGTGGTGAGAGGATTAAAGTGTATAATCCCACTAGCATTGTTCTACACATGAATTTCAAACCTGAAAATGTCTTTATATAAATCCTTGCAAGCTAGTTCAAAAGATTACAATGCTTACATCATTCGATGTGGATCGCAGCAGAATCCTTCAACATATTATGGAATAACTATGGTTCTTTCTAGTGTTGAAAGGGAGGAGGAGGATCAATTCCCTTATTCTTGAGTGCTTTATTGATATATTAATCTCTTAAGACTTGAGATATTTCTCTCTTGTGTTTGTCATGAAAAAATAAAATCAAACATAGGAAACTCATATAACTTATTATTTATATATCTAATTTATGGTCGGTAATTGCACAAAGGACCTTAGTCAATCCCTTATTCCATAGAAAACCTCATTTCTAATAATAATATGAATATTATTATTATTTAATTAATAGTTAAAAAACCATCATATAAATAAACATCATTTGTTAAATAAATAAATATTTATTTATCTAAATGATATTTAATATATCATTTATATCCATATCATAAAATTTGGTCTATCTATCCTTTCGATATTTACCAAACATTTACTAATGACAATTTATTAAGAAATAAATATTACTTCTATATTCACTAGTGAATAAATAAATATTATATTATATTAATAAAAGAATATTTATTTATTAAATATTTGTGTAAGAAAATAAAGAAATATTTATTACCTTGTGAATTAAATGGAATAATTAAATATTATATATTCATGTAATTATTTTTTACCTTGTGAAAAGAATATTTAGTTAATATTCAACCCACATAATATTCAATTTAATAACGTGTGATTAAATGTATGCAATCAAATAAACACTAAATTCAGTTTTTAATGGATTTCAAGATCCAGAAAAGGATTAACATTTATTTATCATGTTTCTATCAATTTATCAAAACCAAAAATGGTTTTCACTAGTTAAGATAATTTTCAACAAAAATAAACCATTATATGGTTAAATAATAAATGAATATCCATAGCCACAAAATTATACCCAATTTTTAACTTAAATCATTCCCAAAATAACTAACCTTTAAACTCTATAAAATATTCCTAACCAAGTTCAAAACCAAAAAATATCATAAATATTTGATCATAAATTCTTCAAAGATAAATATAAAATTTATATCTAAACAAAATTATTCATGAATAAATTCATATAAAAAATTGTATATTACTTAATCATATAATATCTAAAATATGTCAATTATTCCTATAAACAACCTGAATCAATATAAAGATGAAATAAAATCATATATTCTTATAAAAGTTTACTAAACATTTATTTATAAAATAAAATCTCATCATATCCAAAAAAAAATATTTACCTTTATTACACAATTTTCCCAATATATAAAACTTCTTTAAAAATAAATTTAATCCCTTAGTTTCCAAATCACTTTTAAATCCCATGATTATCAATATGTTAAATCATATTTTCCCAAAATGTATTGAATCATTATCATAATTAACCAAAATTACCTCAACATTAAATAATTTATTTAGCCTAAAGAAACTTAATAGCTTTCAACTTATGTCCACAAAATAAAAAATAATAATTTTTCCTCAAATAACCCTTTCAATAAAACACATACTATATCTAGGGGTTCTATTCCCATAAATTCCTCTTAAAATATCACTAATCAACTTAAAATTTCATCACATAAAACCTCAAAATGGGTATCAATGTATTTAAAATTATGATCAAGCTTAGACATATAAACCCATGATGGTATCTAAAACTATTAAAATATCTCATCTAAATCATTATAACCTCTAATGTTTTCTAAACCTTTAACTTGATACTTAATATAAGTTTTTGTTCCTTAAAACCTCATACATACATGATTTATAATAAAGGTTTTACTTTATTAAATTTTGAGGATATTTTTAGTTTATAGTTTTAGAGAATGAGGAAACAATATTACAATTTAAAGTGGAAAATTACACATAAATTAAAAAAAATTAACAAAAATAGGTTCTTATTTTTACACTCATGTTTTATTCATGTCACTTTTTCTTTATTTAAGACATGCACAATTTATATTTTTATAATCCCTATACAACATTAATCCCTTTAAAAAAAATTTGAAACATGCGATGAGTAAAAAAAATCTAAATGAGGGATATAAAAAATAGAGGAAACTCTTTGACCAATTTTAAATTACATGAAAACCCATAATAAATTTTTATTTTTAAACATAATAAAAGTTTGAGCTAAAAATAAAAATTTTCATACTCAAGAAATCAAATTAAAATCCCAAAGTTTCTCTTAAAAAAAATTTAAGCAATAAAAAAAGGAAAAAAATCATAATTCATGAAATCTATACCATGGGAAACCCCTTTCACTTGTATAAAATTTTAAAATTTTATATAAATCATAAATTCATTTATTTACTTATTTAAATCATAATATTTCCATGAAAAAAACCCTTTGCAGTCATAGATAAAAGATGTTAGAATCTAGGGGAAACATAATTTCATCTTGGAATCACCTAATAGGATAATTCCAATATTGTCTTAGGTGTAAGTATTATTATTTTACTTTGTCATAACATAGGAGTAGTTAACACCATCCAAATTCTCTTAAGAGTAACTTACAATAGTTAACCCCATCACATAATATGGGTAATAAACACCATACACATTTTTTTAAGAGTAACTTGCATTATTTAACTCCATTATTTTAACTAATTCATTAGAGGGATTTAATGGGCCTAACCATATCATAATGGACAAAATCATATAAGGTTTTGGGTTCACTCCCCATTCCTACTTTCATCAATAATTACTAAGTGAAATTTTTTAAAATAACTTTCACTTTTAATCATGAAACCCCTTAAATAGAATTTTTTTCCTATAAAAACTATTTAGGGTTATCTCATAAAAATGAGAAGAATTTACTTTCCTTTTAAAAAATATTAAAACAAAAAATTAAAAAAGATAAAAATTAAATTCTTTAAAAAAAACTATAAACATGTAATGAAATATGTATAATAAATAAAGGACATGATGGTGGTAAAATATGTTCATGTCGTATATTTTTCAAAATATTTTTTTTAATTTGGTAAAAAGAGTAAAAATTTACCCATATAGAAAACATTAAAAATATTCCATTTTTAAATCCTTTTTAAAATGTAATGGATAATTGAAAATGAATTTAAAAATAATTTTAGTATATAAAGTAACATTATTTAAGAAAATTAAAAAAAATTATATGGATAAAATAAAGTTTAAACATTTAAAACAGTGTTTTAAAACATATTGTATCACTTTGGTAACTTTTGAATCAAATGATCATTTAAGTATAGAAATAGAAATGGTTTTTGAAACACTTTAATTTTATTAAATTTTTCATGAACCAATCTGGAGTTCCATCTAGCAAGACACCTGACCCAATCTGTGGCATGGTCTAAAGGGTGTTCATAATCCCCATGGGCTGAAAACTAGTGCATGGGTATCAACAATATGCTTTGAAAAATATTTTACCCATTCATATAATCATACAGAACTAAAAATAATAAACATCACAATAACTAATAACCATAACCAAATGAGGTACAATAATATTTAGATTCAATGTTTAAAAATTTAATCAAAACCAGAAGTGCTAAAAAGGAAAGGTCGCAACAAAAAATCACAAAATTCTTCATGAAACAAGAGGGAAATAACCCTCAATCCACCACCACCAACACCTGAAAAAAGTGGAACACTATAAACTATATCCATCTTCACCACCACAACAAATCATTCCTTTACCTCAGTCATACATAACAAAGTCTAGATACACCCAATGGTGTATGTAGTATAAGGCCTCGGCCATAAACATTACTTAACATTGAATTAAATGAATAATTCCCATTGATAATATTTTCAGGTTTAGAGTTTTAGAGAATTAGATCTTAACTATTACATCTCAAAAGATTACAAAGTAAACACTTTTACTAAGTTTCCATAATATAAAAACTCTTAAAAAGAAACATGTCTAGTTCCATGTTTTATATAGCATGACTTTCCCTTAATCCCATCCTTGACACTATTCCACATTAAGTCCTGTGAAAAACATTTCAAAAAAAATTGGGGTGAGCATAAAAAGCTCAGTAAGGGAAAAAAAAAGAATGAAAAATGTTAGTTTTTCAAAACAACAAGTAAACCATGTAAACTTAAGTAATACTTTTCACCTTTATGAAGTAGTAAAAACTCTTCACTAAATAAAAGATCAATACTTACCCTTTTGTAACCAAAACATTACCATAAAACCCATATAAATAATACATAACATATAAAGGTAACTTGGGACATAAACATACTTAAATGGAATAACCATACGGTCGACTTCCACACATATCACTTAATGGAATAGCCATACGGCTGACTTCCATACCCAATGCATTGGAGGTTATAACGTAACCACCCATCCTGGTATTCACGGCACCACCCGTCATATGTTTTATCATGTAACCACCCGTAAAATGTCCAAGTACCATTATAAAATCATAAGACATAAAACAAATATAATGGAAAGAAAACATTTCCACAATTTGATCACAATATATCACTTAAATATATTGACATAACAAATACATTATAAAAATAATTTTCGATACCAAAATACATAAAAGAGTATATGGTATTTATTTCATTTTAAAAACATTATGGCTTGTTGAGGAATCCAAATACCAAATAATACTCGCGGCGGAGGAAAAGGTCGTTGTCACCGCGTACATTAAAATATACATTCCTTTTTGTCATTTAGTAAAACGCTGCGTAGAGAAAGATTCTTTTTTTATAAAATTAGAAGTCAAAGGGGTTTATACACCGTATAAAAGAATGTTGTGTATAAAACAAAATATGCCTCAATGAAAGGATATTGAGATGAAGTCCCTTACCTCGGGTCTGACTTGACTCGATCGTTCTTTAACATCCTAAATAATAAACTTGAGTTAATTTCTACTTTCTTAAGAACCTTTTTCAATTTCATTATTCCTTTTATCTCACTTATTACCATGTTATAAACACTATGTAATTATTTAAGTTAATAATGTTTGTTTTGTCGATATTTGGTTCTTAACTCGAAAGTGGACTTCTTACAATTACATGTTGTTTGTGTGGTCAAAGTTTCATTATATCCAGAATGATATTCATGATTTATATATCATATATATCATATATATCCATCATATACATGTATTTATAGAATTTCATAATCATTTAGAGGTAATAAATGAAATTCACCGTTCATGGAGACGGTAAGCCGTACGTACGCATGAACGCTACTTTCATTTCTATGTCATATTAATGGAAATAAAACTAAATGAGAGATATGTATATTTTAATTGAAGAATTATATTAATAATTTAGATGTAACATACATCATATATATCCATTATATATATGTACTTATAATAGTACATTACATTTGGGGATAAGAAATGAAATGCACCGTTCATGGAGACGGTAAGTCGTACATACGCATGAACGCTACTTTCATTTCTATCTCATAATTTAATGGAAAGAAATAATAATTATATAAAGGTATATTATAATTCCAGTATAAAATCATATATAATAACTTTAACTCCATCCTTTATGCGTCCCACATATGGCATTAACGAATCAAATCACTTTGAGGGGGCGGTAGTTCGCACTTCCTAAAATAAAGATAACGCGTTTACCCATAATGGAAACCATAAATGTATGCCATAAATGAAAAATACAGAAGCTTAAGTAAAACATAAACATATTATATATCATATATAAATATAGTGACATCTTAATGGCCACCTTTGAAGGTGTTATATGAGTGTTGAACAATCATCGTTTCGTGAGGCAGAAATTCTCCATCCACAGAAACAGTATGTTCTTTAACCATTAGATGTAGGTGTGTGTAAGTGTAGCTCAAATACATATTATAAAAACATCCTAGTATATTTAATATACTGTAGTTGTTAAAAAATAAATGAATTAAATGATTTTAGGGGGTTGGAGAAGCAAAATAAAAAAAAGAACACAAGTGAAGACATTTCCTTAAAAACGGGTAACTCTTTTTGATTTGAGATCAAAGGCTTCCTTGGGAAGACTTCTGCCCAAAGTGAGGCTTCTAGGACTAAGAGAGGGATGTTTAGAGACAAAAATAGTAGATCTTGGCCTAACCAAAGGCTTGAGAGGTGTGGGTAAGAAGGTAGAGGTGGAGGCCTTTTATAAGAGGAGAGGAGGGGCACTCTTGGAAAGTTATAAAAGGTTACTTTATTATAAAATGATTTTCAGATAAAAAAGGTCCCACAATTATAAATTTAGAGGATAATGTGATAAGGGTTCGAAATCCACCCATCCAATAGGTTTTTGACAAGTGTAGGTCTTAGATTTTACATTATCGTTTCATTTTATTTAAATCGTTAAATAATGAGGTAATCGATGCATCATCATGGTGCCATAAATAATTTAAATTATTTAATGTATAAAAATTATAAAAAAAATATCATGATGTAGGAAATCTATTTATCTTTCTAATTAATATTTATAGTCAAAATATGACTTGTATAACCCTATTTAAAATTTTTTTTAGTAAAACAACTCATGTTTGTGACATTTTTATTTTAACATTAAATAAAAAGTTATTAATGTCAGTTTCCTACCAAAGTGGCTCCATGGGGTCCCCAAGTTGACCCACGGATTTTCTTGGTCGGCCATGACATATACAATAAGGTTAGGACATGTGTCAAGTTCATTTAATATTATTAAAACATTATTTTTACCTTAAACTACACTAATTACCCATAATCCGGATTAAAAACTTAAAAGTTACTATTCACCAAAAAATTATTTTAATCCCATTGAACCACATTTTAGTTACTAATGACAACCATGTATGTCGGATTTTTGAAATTCAAAACACAGAGGTGGTAAAATTGCATTTAAACGGAAAATCGGTTTTTATAAGTACCACTTAGTGGTTTCACTATTCATCAAAAATTTAAGTTTTCCAAAAAAATACCAAAACATCACCCTAAGCTATATTTGATATTCCAGATTCAAAAATGATGTTTATTTTACAAAATTCAAAACATATAAGTTACATTAATTAATTTAATAATTAATTTCCGCTGTCAGAGCAAATAGCGTGTTTTTATGAAACAATATATATCAAAATATTGACACTAGTTTAAGTCAACTTTCAAAGTGAAATTAATTCCAATGACCGCTATTGGATTAAATGGTAAAAATATATTCTAATTTCACTTTAAAACCAAATCAAAAGATAATCTAATCATATAAATAAATTATACTAAAAAGAGGTTTTGAATTAAAATACAACATTTTTCAATATTCATTAAAAATTGAACTTTATCAGAAAAATACCAAAAATTTACACAAAGTAAATTTTGATGTCCCGATTCTAAAGAAGAGTTTTATTTGGTCCGATAGAATTGATAATAGTGACCAAAAAAATATTTATAGACGGTTCTCCATCAAAAGGCGATAAGTCGACCTTTTGTGAATGTTAGAGTATATATGCCTAAAATTGAATTCTTTTCGTATTTTAAGCTTTTATCTTTTATTGGATAAATGTAGAAACATTTAAAAAAACATATATTATCATATTTTAGTTATTTCTATTCATTCCCTCCAATACAACGGCTACGTGTTAAATACCATTTAAAATAATATTATTTTATTACTAGTGTGCAACGTAAGATTTCAAAGAAACTCTTTGTTGCGTATCGGGTACGCTATCGAACATAGAAACCCATTTAAAGTAAAATTAATATTTAATTCGTAAATATTAATAAATATGAAAATTATTTATTCATTATTCACCTGGGATGTTACATCCCTCTACCCTTTTGGGAATTGTGTCCTCGCAATTTTATTCACTTATCAAAATAAGTGGGGGTATTTATCCCTCATAGCATTTTCAGATTCCCATGTTGCCTCTTCAACCATATGGTTTTTCCATAAAACCTTTACCTGGTGAATTACCTTATTCCACAACACTTTCTCTCTACGGTCAAGTATCTGGACTGGTTGTTCTTCATAAGATAGATTCTCTTCCAGTTGAACCACCTCTGGACTCAAAACATGAGATGGATCTGGCATGTACTTCCTTGACATTGAAACATGAAAAACATTGTGTACCTGAGATAAACTCGGAGGTAAAGCCACTCGGTAAGCAACTGATCCAACTTTCTCCAGAATTTCATATGGTCCAATGAACCTTGGACTCAGCTTTCCTTTCTTACCAAATCGCATCACACTTTTCCATGGTGAAACTTTGAGAAAAACATGATCACCTATCTTGAAAGATAGATCCTTCCTCCAGTTATCCGCATAACTTTTCTGTCTTCTCTGAGCTGTTCTCATGTGTTTCTGAATCAACTGAACTTTTTCTTCCATCTCTTCTACCAATTCTGGTCCCATCAAGTTCCTTTCACCCACTTCATCCCAAAAAGCTGGAGTTCGACACTGCTTCCCATATAATGCCTCAAATTGTGCCATCTGTATACTAGAATGAAAACATTTATTATAAGAAAACTTAACCAAAGAAAGATGTTGGTCACAACTTCCCTGATAATCCATCGAACAAGAACGTAGAATATCCTCCAAATCTGAATTTTTCGTTCTGACTTCCCATCTGACTGAGGATGAAAAGTTATACTAAAATTTAATTCAGTACCCAATGACTTCTGAAGGCCTTTCCAAAAGTTATAATTGAACCTGGGATCACGATTGGAAAAATTGGAGAGGGGAAATCCATGTAACCTGACTATCTCTTTAAGATACAAACGGGAAAGTTGATCTAGGGAAAAATTATCTCGTATAGCAAGGAAATGAGCAGATTTAGTCAAGCGATCAACAATAACCCAAATTGCATTATTACCTCGAGGTGTCTTTGGCAATCCCACAACAAAGTCCATGGATATATTCTCCCATTTCCACTCTGGAACTGGTAAAGGATGAAGCATCCCTTTCGGTAACTGCCTCTCTGCTTTAACCTGTTGACAAGTCAAACACTTCACAGTAAAATCAGCAATATCCCTTTTCATTCCGTCCCACAAATAATACTCCCAAAGATCTCTATACATATTAGTACTGCCTGGATGAACTGAAAACGGAGAACTATGAGCTTCACATAACAAATCTCTCTTCAACTGTGAATCACACGGCACACACAATCTCTTCCCAAATCTCAAAAGAAAATCATTATCAATGTTGAATTCAGGAAACTTACCCTTCTGAACAAGCTCTACCTTTTTATGCAACTCATTGTCTTGCTTATGTGCTTGCATAATTCTGTCTGATAGAGAAGATTTCACTGATACCTGAAACAAAACAGAAGGATATCCTGCACCAACAACTTCTATGACAAAGTTCATCAAATTCCTAACCAAAGGATCACGTTCCAAACGCAACATTGCTAATGAAGCACTACTTTTTCGACTCAAAGCAATAGCCACTTTATTTGCTTTTCCCGGATGGTAGTGAATTGTACAATCATAATCCTTGATTAATTCTAGTCATCTCCTCTGTCTCATGTTCAATTATTTCTGAGTGAATATATACTTTAAACTTTTTTGATTGGTATATATTTCACACTTTACACCATACAAATGATGCCTCTAAATTTTTAAAGCAAAAACAAGAACAGCTAATTCCAAATCATGTGTAGGGTAATTTACCTCATGATTTTTCAACTAAAGTGAAGCATAAGCAATTACCTGATCATTATGCATTAGGACGCAACCAAGTCCTTTCAATGAAGCATCACTGTATATAACAAACTCACCATTCCTGGAAGGAAGTTCCAAAACTGGAGCATTCACCAATCTTTTTTTCAACTCCTTCGGTAGTAACCAGAGTCAACTGATCCATCACTATAACAAACTGTTTAGTTCTGATTCTGACAATATCAGGATACTGATTTAAAAGGTCATTTCCCTCTGTATGCCTTCCCAGAAAAGTTGTTCCGTTTCCTCTACGAAAAACCATTCTTAACACATAAATATCTTAGGTGAAGAAACATGGTAATCATTAAATTCTATATCATTTCAATCATACCATAAATTAATTTATAATTTAATAATTTTCTAACTCCTAAATTTGTCTAAACCGACCTTTGATACTAACTATAAGGCCCCGGCCTTAAACATTACTTAACATTGAATTAAATGAATAATTCCCATTGAGGATCTTTTCAGGTTTAGAGTTTTAGAGAATTAGATCTTAACTATTACATCTCATAAGATTACAAAGTAGACACGTCTACTAAGTTTCCATAAAATAAAAACTCATAAAAAGAAACATGTCTAGTTCCATGTTTTATATAGCATGACTTTCCCTTGATCTCATCCTTGAAACTATTCCACATTAAGTCCTGTGAAAAACATTTCAAAAAAACTTGGGGTGAGCATAAAAAGCTCAGTAAGGGAAACACAAAGAATGAAAATTGTTAGTTTTTTAAAACAATAAGTAAACCATGTAAACTTTATCAAAGTAATACTTTTCACCTTTATTAAGTACAAAAAACTCTTCACTGAATAAAATATCAATACTTACCCTTTTGTAACCAAAAGATTACTATAAAACCCATATAAATAATACATAACATATAAAGGTTACTTGGGACATAAACATACTTAAATGGAATAACCATACGGTCGACTTCCATACATATCACTTAATGGAATAGCCATACGGCCGACTTCCATACCCAATGCATTGGGGGTTATAATGTAACCACCCATCCTGGTATTCACGACACCACCCTTCATATGGATTATCACGTAACCACCCGTCAAATGTCCAAGTACCATTATAAAATCATAAGACATAAAACAAATATAATGGAAAGAAAACATTTCCACAATTTGATCACAATATATCACTTAAATATATTGACAAAAAAAATCCATTATAAAAATCATTTTCGATACCAAAATACATAAAATAGTATATGGTATTTATTTTATTTTAAAAACATTACGGCTTGTTGAGGAAGCCAATGACCAAATAATACTCGCAGCGGCGGAAAAGGTCGTTGTCACCGCGTACGTTAAAATAAACATTCCTTTTTGTCGTTTAGTAAAACGCTTCCTGGAAAAAGATTCTTTTTGTATAAAATTAAAATTCAAAGGGGTTTATACACCGTATAAAAGAAAGTTGTGTATAAAACAAAATATTCCTCAATGAAAGGAGATTGAGACGAAGTCCCTTACCTTGGGTCCGACTTCACTCGATTGTTCTTTAACGTCTTGAATAATAAACTTGAGTTAATTTCTACTTTCTTAAGAAACTTTTTCAAGTTCATTATTCCTCTTATATAACTTATTACCATGTTATAAACACTATGTAGTTATTTAAGTTAATAATGTTTTTTTTGTTGATATTTGGTTCTTAAGTCGAAAGTGGACTTCTTACAATTACATGTTGTTCGTGTGGTCAAAGGTTCATTGTATCCAGAATGATATTCATGATTTGGATATCATATATATCATATATATCCAATATATACATGTATTTATAGTATTTCATAATCATTTATAGGTAATAAATGAAATGCACCATTTATGGAGACGGTAAGCCGTACGTACGCATGAACGCTACTTTAATTTCTATATCATATTAATGGAATTAAAACTAAATGAGAGATATGTATATTTTAATTCAAGAATTATATTAATAATTTAGATGTAACATACATCATATATATCCATTATATATATGTACTTATAATAGTACATTACATTTGGGGATAAGAAATGAAATGCACCGTTCATGGAGACGGTAAGTCGTAAGTACGCATGAAAGCTACTTTCATTTCTATCTCATACTTTAATGGAAAGAAATAATAATTATATAAAGGTATATTACAATTCCAGTATAACATCATATATAATAACTTTAACTCCATCCTTTATACGTCCCACATATGGCATTAACGAATCAAATCACTTTGAGGGGGCGGTAGTCCGCACTTCCTAAAATGAAGATATCGCGTTTACCCATAATGGAAACCATAAAATTATGCCATAAATGAAAAATACATAAGGTTAAGTAAAACATAAACATATTATATATCATACATAAATATAGTGACATCTTAATGGCCACCTTTGAAGGTGTTATATGAGTGTTGAACAATCATCATTTCGTGAGGCAGAATTTCGCCATCCACAGAAACAATATGTTCTTTAACCATTAGATATAGGTGTGTGTAAGTGTAGCTAGACTACATATTATAAAAACATCCTAGTATATTGAAGATACTGAAGTTGTTACAAAATAAATTAATAAAATTATTTTAGGGGGTTGGAGAAGCAAAATAAAACAAAACACAAGTGAAGACATTACCTTAAAAACGGGTAACTCTTTTTGATTTGAGCTCAAAGGATTCCTTGGGAAGACTTCTACCTAAAGTGAGGCTTCTAAGGGTAATAGAGGGATTTGGAGAGACAAAAATATCAGAGATTGTCCGAACCAAAGGCTTGAGATGTGTGGGTAAGAAGGTAGAGGTGGGGGCCTTTTATAAGAGGAGAGGAGGGGCACTTTTGGAAAGTTATAAAAGGTTACTTTATTATAAAATGATTTTCAAATAAAAAAGGTCCCAAAATTATACATTTAGAGGATAAGGTGATAAGGGTTCGAAATCATCCCATCCAATAGGTTTTTGACAAGTGTAGGTCTTAGATTTTACATTATTGTTTCATTTTATTTAAATCGTTAAATAATGAGGTAATCGCTGCATTATCATGGTGCCATAAATAATTTAAATTATTTAATGTCTAAAAATTATAAAAAAATATCATTATGTAGAAAATCGTTTTATCTTTCTAATGAATATTTATAGTCAAAAATATGACTTGTATAACCTAATTTAAAAATTGTTCTAGTAAAACAACTCATGTTTGTGACATTTTTATTTTAACATTAAATAAAAAGTTATTAATGTCATTTTCCTACCAAAGTGGCTCCATGGGGTCCCAAAGTTGACCCATGGACTTTCTTAGTCGTCCATGACACATCCAATAAGGGTAGGACATGTGTCAAGTTCATTTAATGTTACTAAATCATTTTTTTCCTTAAACTACACTAATTACCCATAATCGCGATTAAAAACTTAAAAGTTACTATTCACCAAAAAATTATTTTAATCCCATTGAACAACATTTTAATTACTAATGACAACCATGTATGTCAGATTTCTAAAATTCAAAACACAGAGGTGGTAAAATTTCATTTAAACGGAAAATCAGTTTTTATAAGTACCACTTAGTGGTTTCACTATTCATCAAAAATTGAAGTTTTTCAAAAAAATACCAAAACTTCACCCTAAGGTATATTTGATATTCCGGATTCAAAAATGATTTCTATTTTAAAAAATTCAAAATATATAAGTCACATTAATTAATTTAATAATTAATTCCCGTTGTCAGAGCAAATAGCATGTTTTTATGAAACAATATATATCAAAAGATTGACACTAGTTTAAGTCCAGTTTCAAAGTGAAATTAATTCCAATGACCGCTATTGGATTAAATAGTAAAAATATACTCTAATTTCACTTTAAAACCAAATAAAAAGATAATATAATCATATAAATAAATTAGACTAAAAAGTCGTTTTGAATTAAAATACAACATTTTTCACTATTCATTAAAAAATGAACTTTATCGGAAAAATACCAAAAATTTATACAAAGTAAATTTTGATGTCCCGATTATAAAGAAGAGTTTTATTTGGTCTTATAGGATGTATAAGAGTGACCAAAACTATATTTATAGATGGTTCGCCATCAAAAGGCGATAAGTCAACCTTTTCTGAATGTTAGAGTATATATGCCTAAAATTGAATTCTTTTCGTATTTTAAGCCTTTATCTTTTATTGGATAAATGTAGAAACATTTAAAATATATATATAATCATATTTTAGTTATTTCTATTCATTCCCACCAATACAACTGCTACGTGTTAACTACCATTTAAAATAATATTATTTTATTACTAGTGTGCAACGTAAGATTTCAAAGAAACTCTTTGTTGCGTATCGGGTACGCTATCAAACATAGAAACCCCTTTAAAGTAAAATTAATATTTAATTCGTAAATATTAATAAATATGAAAGTTCTTTATTCTTTATTCACCTGGGATGTTACATGTAGGGCGTGAGGAAAATCCTAGTAGGATTCCACCAAGAGAAAAGATTCCAGGATATAAAATTAGAATAAAAAACAACATACACATTTACATTAAAATATTTGAAACATTTCCAAGAAGAAATTTAGGAAAAAATCTCTAGAAACATTTTTATAAGAAAACCCTTTTTCCCATAAAATATTGCTTTAAATAAAAATGGACAAAAGTCCTACCATATACTGAAGGATAGAACCACATATCATAATCATCATGTCACAAGATAGAACCATGGTAAAATATCTAAAGTTAACTAGCATCAGGGGGACTCTATGAACCTCATACCTCGATGATCAAAATCCTCCAACTCAACTACCAATAGTGTTCTCATGCCCGAGCAACTAGAAAGGATCCCATTCCAATGATCTAGTGGTCTCTAAATCATAATCCAATACCAACATTGTTCCCATGCATGATCCACTATAGTGGATACCATCCCAATATTATAGTGGTATTTCATCATATCACATGTTTAGTTATTATTGTGGCATCAATCCTGTTAGATTAATTTAAGCCTCATCCACTTCTGAATCGACTAGTGTACTAGTTTTAGTTCATCAACTTAGATACCAGAAATTCTTATTTTACACAAATTCTATTTCACATATCACATAGATCATACCATTCACATACACATAACAAGCATCATAAGAACACAATGAAATCAACCCTTTCACATTTTCACATTGTCCAACGACCAAAATCCACATTATAATCACTATTTTCCATAAAAACACTTTCCCTTTCTCACGTGCACCAAACCCATTTGGAAATACATTTCACACCACTTCCAAAATTTATAAAACCCATCTGGAAACATAATAAGAAGAACACATATTAAATTAAACCATTTTAATGGGAAAATCCCCTTTCAAATTTAGGATCACTAAAAATCAATTTTATACCATGCTTCAAATCACTTTCACAATTCAAATACACGTTTTAGGATCATGACAAAGGATCCAACATGCAAAAAACCATTTTCTCCTGGAAAACCCACTTTCAAAACATTATCAACTATAAATATCTTTGAAAACAAAACTTTCACCTTTCACACAATATATAGAACATATTCAAGAAGCACCACTGTGATGCGCATAAGAATATAAATAATTTCTTTTCAAAAACCAAATTCTATAACATATACATCTCAGAACCCTATGAAAAAATGTTTTACACCCCAAAAATAGTTTATAGAACACATTTAAATAACCATGAAAGCATACCAAAATCATCTAATAATTTAAAATCATGGAACCACCTACCCCACATTTGGAAACCTTCAAACATCACTGTGAAACCACAATTGTACTACCACAAGACCCTATAATAGCAAGATCAAAAAACAACAATCAAGATTTCAACCAATAACACAAGATCAAAAACTATTTAGGTAAAACAACGCACTATAAATTAAGAAATAAATAAGGAGGTAAGAAGAACCCTAGAAAGATAGAGAAATCAAGAGAAAAAGTACTTACTTGATGATTCCTTGAAGAACCGGGGTAAAACCATCCAAGGTTTGAAGCTTAAGAGGTCCAAGAAAGTTTGGAGAAATCTCTCATGGTTGAAAATATAGAATGGGATGGATTTCAGGTGATTTAGGTTTAAAATAGAAGAGGTCACAAAGTTAATTTATTATTTTTTAATGACCCGGACAAGTTTCATAGTTTTCCATCACATTTCCCAAACCGTGTAGTAACTTTGCATCCACCACTATCCTAGAGAAACATTTCGCATGGTTGTCCTATATAGTTTTCCAAATAATGATCCATTCTTATTTTGGACACTTCCAAAAATGAAAATTTTTTATATTCTTTCTTGAGAAAGGGTGCACAGTTTCCCCTAACTGTGTTCCAACCTTGTTCCACCTAAAATTAAGCCCAAAATATCCATTTTTTACTAAAAACTCAATGGGAAATCCAAGGGTAAATACCAGATTGGAAATAAAAAAAATTACCTCAAAATAAAGTAACAGATTTGACCAAATTAACTATAAAATAAATTTATATGATACATTATATAACACACAAAAGAAAACATGTGTTTAAAATGTCATAGGTCTTAAAAATAAATTGAGATGATAAATTCTCGTACCTCGAATCTGATTCACCATGTATGTTTTCAACTACTATTTAATAAACATATATTAATTATTTACTATATTAAAAACCTTTTATGGTTTATTACCTTATCATAATAAATTTTATTTCATTTATATCATTTATTATATAGTTACTATCAATTATGTTCATGTTGGACGTTTTGAGGATGTTCAGTTCATAATCTAAAAAAACTTTAGTAGGTTGACCATGGTCAAAGGGTTTATGGATTCATCATCTTCAAAATATTAATCATGTCATAATAAAAAAAAATTATTTATAAAATAATATTTTAAAATCATCCATGAAAGAATGAAATCGAAAATGAATCACATCGCTCCATGGAGGTGGTAGTCCACATGCACGAATGACATAATCATTTACCAACTGATGGAAGTTGTAACACCCCGAGATTTTATGAAAAATATTCTTTTTAATTTCATTAATGTCTTGTGTTGTACGCTACACCAAAAGGAGCTTGCACAACACGTATCCTTGACTTTCCTTGCATTACACTAAATCGCGACCTTCCTTGATAGCGTGTGTAGTACGCAATACCGAGTTTCACTAAACTACGATATGCTATTAAAATATTATTAAAACTAGCCGTTATGAATAGTAATAACCACTTTTTGAAATTTTGTAAATTTTTATTTTTCAAAATTCACTTCATTTTTGGATTCGGAATATCGAAATTAGCTTAGGGTGAAATTTTAGTACTTTTCAGATAACTTCCATGTTCTGATGAATAGTGAAAATTACTAAAATTTTAATTAAAAACAACTTTTTTAATCGAAATAATTAATAGTGATAAATTATTAATTTGAGTGGTTTTAAAGTATATTTATAATATATTTTTACATTTTAATACAATGTTGTTCATTGGATGTAATTTTACATTTAAACCAGACATAAACAAGTGTCAATCTTTTGATAGTTATTATCTTTTAAAAACACGCTATTTGTTTTGACGACGGGAATTAATTTTTAAATTAGTTAATGTAACTGATATGTTATGAATTTGGTAAAATAAACATCATTTTTTAATTCATAATATCAAATATAGCTTAGGTCTAATTTTTGGTATTTTTCTGGAAACTTTCATTTTTTGATGAATAGTGAAACCACTAAGTGGTAGTTAAAAAAACTGAATTTTTCATAAAACTTAATTTTACTGCTTATGTGAGTAGAATTTTGAAAATACGAGAGACGCGGTTAATATCAAGGACTAAAATTTGGTTCAATGAGATGAAAAACATTTTTGGTGAATAGTAACTTTTTACTTTATTTACCATGGTTAAAAGTAAATAGGGTAGTTAAGGGTAGAAATTATATTATTATTACCCTAAAACATGTCATAATTCTATTGGATAAGTTTAATTCGACCAAAAACAACCTTAGGAATAAAATATGACAATTTAGGCCCACTTGGATTAGATTAGGACATTTATTATTAATTTATTTAAAGAAGGGTTAAAATAGTTAAAATCAAAGTTTAATAATTAGATAATTTTTAATATATGGTTATACATAATATAAATTAGACTATAAATATTAATTATAAAGCTAAAAATATTTCCTACATAATTATATTTTATTTGTAATTTTTAGACTTTAATAAGTTAATTTATTTATGACACAAAGATGATGCAGTAATTATCTTATGAATGAAATATTGACATAATTGATTATATAAATACCCAAATAAATGTAATTTGAGACTTTTTATGAATTCCACTAATTTTATAGGTTAATATGACATGTTATTATTTATTTAATTAACTTATTTAGAATTAATCATTATATTATTATTTTCACAAAAATAAATTACTAAATAGTGTCAAAATTGACAAAAAATAGTTTTTAAAACAAATATTATATTATTAATTGTTATTTTATACCTAAAAATATACGTTTTGGCAACATGACTTAGATAAGGTTATATATATAAATAATAAACAACTTGGGGTCCGTTTGGCTTGTTATATTAAGTTTATTAACCTTATAGTGTAAGAACACAAAAAGACATGGTAAAAGTAAAATTTTCTAACATAAAGCTAAAACTAAATGATAAGGTTAAAATAGTAAAATAAACTTGTCCAAATTCTATTGTATGAGAGGATTTCGATCCATCCCCACCTTATATTTGAAATAAATCAATTTGGATCTATTTAAAACCGAATATGGCTTTATAATAAAATAATATTTTTTTAGTTTTTCCAAAGGTGCCCCTCTCCTCTCTTATAAAACGGCACCTCCTCCCTCTCTTCCTCACACCACTTTGAGCCTTCAAGCTCAGCCAACCCCTGCCAAATTCTCTTCTACCCTTCTCTAGAAACATCCTACAGGTAATGGTCTTCTTAAAAGACCAATTTCAGTGCCCTGAGAGGAGGACTCAAAGAGGCGCTTCAAAGAAGAGGTAATGTCCGTTACCGATTCTTTCAACTTTATTTCTTCTTCCACTTCTTCTTCTTAGGTTGTTTCATTATGAAGTAATAACATCAGTATCACTCATATACTGATATGTTATTATAAGTATGAAATGACCCTATTTCACCATCTATCCATCCTACGGAAAATGAAATCACCACGCGTGCGTACGTACGGAATACCGTCTCCACGTCGTGGTGTAATCTATTTTCCATCACCACCTTACTTGGATGGGTATAATGGTTCAAATACATAACTATATATGATTATTGTAAAGTGATAATGATTCTGAAATATTATACATACACTCCAATAAAATTCCACGATCTTGGGAATGATATCATCGCTCGTGCGTACGTACGGACTACCGTCTCCACGACGCGATGAGATTCACTCTCCATGTTAACCATTCATGAATGATTATAAAGTATATATAATGAATAATAATGAAATATATGACATAATAATGATACTGGATTTATGTATATATATATATTTATGTTATTTACTTAATTCCATTCAATTCAAAAGGGAAATGAAAATAGCGTTCATGCGTACGTACGGCCTACCGTCTTCATGAACGGTGTATTTCATTCCTTTTATCGATCTATAATATATATGTATATGATGAATATATATTATATATAAATCATGTTTTACATTCTGGAATTATGTAAATCAGGATGTAAGTAATAATATCAAGAACGAAAAGTTGAAACACATACGATAAATAAAATGATTTTACACAAAACGTTGATTTAACATGGAATTTACAAAAGAACGGGTAATATAAAGTCATAAGTGAAACATATATGATATCATAACAATGAATATGATTTTTTAATAAGTCAATGACATTATTTAAATCATTATACAGGAGGTTCGGATACGTACGAAGCATATCGGACCTAAGGTAAGGGATAATTTTGAAACTCTCATTTTTATCCGAGATTGCTTATTCGTAAGTATTTACTAGGGTTATTGTTATCGTCCATGTCCATGTTTTCTAAAAGTTTTTTTATGTATTTTTAATTTCCTTTTTACCCATTTTGAATTTTACTACATGGTATGTAAGGAATCATTCATTTGTTTACGTACGAGGCACTTTTTGACTTTTCCGACAAAAGTACGAGGAGAATGTTTTTTTTAACTTATACGGTATGAAAGGATTTTTACGGTTTTATAAAGCCTTATTTTCATGAAGCTTCCTACAAAATATTTCATGACTATTTTCAAAAAAATCCTTTTCTTTTAAAATTACATGACGTTTTGTGAAAATAAATTGATTTTGAAGAAGAAAGGATATTTTACTCAAGAATTCATTTCAAGTGTTTTATCAAAACCATTTTTTCATCTAAGATGACATTATTTCATATGTGTATGTTTCAAGTATAATGTCTCTATGATTTACATGGTTTCACTTTTCTTATTTTGAAATGATATCCATTTATTTTATATGGATTATGTGATGATGGGATTATGTTTATGACACCCATTTTATTCGTTGGGTTATTATGAATGATGTATGTTTATTTGTGGCACAAGTAAGAATGATTTCATTATGCGATGGGTGGGACCTATATCTCCCTCCAATGCATTGGGTAAAGATTTTATATCTCATGAGATAGACATGGATAGAACGGTAAGTTAATCTGGTTCAGTGTTACAGGACTGAAATGAGGAGTGAACTCGATTCAGAATGCGACTTTGTCCACTAAGATGGTCTTGGCAGCAATGCCTTGGCTACTATGGAAATCATTACATATGCTTAATGGATGCCATAATTACATGTTTTATTCCCATGCTATTCTATCATGGTTTATATTCCATTATGATCTATGCCTTATGTACTTCCATGTTTTATGTCATTGCTCAAGATTTTGATGTTTAAACATTATGTTCATGTTTTTAAGTTCAAATGTATATGGTATGTTTTATTTTATACATTCTTACCCTTACTGAGCATTTGAGCTCACCCTTTTATGTTTTATTTTCCCCCAGGATCAAAAGAAAGGTTTTAGGTAAGGAAAAAAAAGTGGAATATCTTTATGGGAGATGTTAAAGATCTTTCACCACGATTATAAGATTATGTTCTAAGTTTCCAAGGACACAAAACTATTACGGTCCTTGTGTGTCTGTTTTTGTTATTTATTAAGTATTCTGCAAAAGTAATGTAATTTCCATGTACGTCAGGCTTCGGGTCTCTACAGAAGTGTAAGAAGGTAAGTAATATATTATCTTTATGAAATAGTAATTATTTCATGAATAAAATATATATTTATTAAATCCATCATGATAACCATCTTTTTGAAAAAGTGATAAAAAATGAAATGCATCGCTTCATGGATGTGATTGTCCACATGTACACATGGGTGATATTTACATTTCTAATAGGATGGAAAAGGAGATAAAAAAGCATTTTTCCATCAAAATAATAATATTTTGGTATATTTAATATAATTATTTTATTATATCATTATGGTTATATAATATTTTATGGAGGTGAAAAAAAATATACATTAAAACACTCAATTAAGAGTTCTACCACTTCTTTGGAAAACCTCCTTTGGATTACTTTTTAAGCCTTCTAGGTTGCTATTTTGGTGATAAAATAACCTAAAAACATGTGAAGGAATTTTTATAAAGGAATTTGTGTAGATATTGGTTGAGGTAAATGGCCCCATATGTGTGAGGAATAAATGATAGTAGGTTCCCTTTTATAAGTATGTTGGGTAAAAATCTAGTAAATACATGAAATATTACTGTATAATATGTTTATAACTCATGTAAAATGGATCAAAAGTTCCATATATTTGAATATGAGGGTTATAATTTTCAAATAAATTCAACCAATAAAATTTATACAACTTTAAGTTTCATTTTGAACCTTATCTCTTCATTTAACCCCCTCGTTAACCCTTTTAACCATAACCATGTTAACAAATTTTCCAATCACTATGTGTATTGAAAGTAATTTTAAAAATTAAAAGTGTACAAAACATGGAATATTCATTATATAATATAAAATTTTACTTATAATTGAGTTATGATAGGTTTTTTATTAATTTATAATGATTTAAAATATTTTTTAAAATATAAATACCATTTAAATTCATTTTCAGGACTATTCAAAAAATTTGATATTAAGACATCAATATAACAATGTAATTAGAACATAAACACTTTAAAAATACTTAAACATTATAAATATTTATGAAATTAATGTGACATAACAATTCATCCAATTTTTTTTACTTTTAATGTTTCTAAAATCATTTAAATGATTTTTCTACTACTTGCAAAAGTGTTTGGTCAACATTGCCTAAGAATTTTGGTAAATTATACCATTATTAAAAATGAAAAATAAATTAATATTATAAATATATTTTATTATTCAACAATTATATTATATATATTAATTTATATATCATTTTTATCTATATAAATATCATTACAACATAATAAGTGAGAGAGAGTGATATTTAGTAATTACTCTTAACTAAAAATAATATAAAGGTTATAATCAAAGGAAAGTTGCAACAAAATGAAATACTTTTTAATATATAATAGTTATGGAAAAATTAAACTCATCCAATGAAATAAATTTATGTTTTTGATATATTTTGAGACCTTATCCCATAGTTTCAACAATGATTAACCTATTGTACCCTTTATCGTGGTGATAAACCTTTACTATGGTTACTATTCATTATAACTGAAAATGAAATGGACCATATTGCATAATTTGAATATTATGATCTCAAATATGGAATCCATTTTATAATCTTTAATATATATATATATATATATGTATTAAAAATTAATCTTAATAGAAGTGTGTGAAACGTGATGAAAAACAGATTTTTGAAAAAAATACTTTTTAAGCATAATAATGATTTTATACCAAAATCATGTAAAATATTAATTCACATCAAATTAATTATATTATTTTTATCTAAAATAAACTTATATAATGATAATAAAAAATATAATACAATTTTACTTTTAAATTACTTCATTTAGATAAAATATATGATATTTTTTACAAAATCGGTATTTTTCACTATTCACACAAAAAATCAATATTTTTATAAAAATTCCATAAAAAAATATCTTATGATTATTTTGATATGGTGATTTAAAAAATCGTATCTATTTTTAAAATAAAATTTCTAAAACTATTCTAAATTAATCATAACAGCCATGCATAAAAATGAACTTCTGAAGAAAATATATTTTAAATGAACGAAATGAATTTATAATTATTCTTTATCCAGTAACCACCAATAGATTAATGTTAATTTATTTTTATTAAATATATTATCTATTAATTAAAATAAAATAATTCGTATATATTTATTAACTTAATATATTTTTATAAAAATACTTTTTCTTAAAAAACAATTTTCTAAAAAATGTCTCCTTTAATATTTTATGGTCTTATTCAACATTTCTCTCTTCTTTACTAGGAAAAAACTTTTATAAATATATTTTATAATGTGGTTAATATTGTTTATACCTTCTAATTCAACATCTATGTTATGATATTAATATTTTAATAAAAATATTTTAATAGTATATCCTAATTTTTTTAACCTTAGAATTGTATGTGGTACACCAAATTGAACATAGTATTCTATTTAAACTAAAATCTCATATTGTTACATTATTATTGAATGTTTGTGTGTGTATATAAATTAATATAAATACATATACATATATTTGTGCATTTACATATTTATTTTTCATAATTACACTAATGTATATAAATATATATATTATTTAAATAATATTTATATGCATAAATACTTAAATATTATATACATGCATACGTTCATGCATACTTACATACATAAATATATATATATATATATATATATATATCATAATTCATATTAATGTTTGTTTGAATTTCCACTTCAATTTTTTTTTAATTTAAATTTTAAAATAAATTTTAAATTAATTGTTAAATTTAAATGTTAAGGTTTATTATAAATGCATGTTAATATAAAATTAAATATATATTAATATAGATAATTAATAACATAAATAAATGAGTACACATACACAATCATAGACAGAAAAATACATTTTAAATTTAATCATAAAATGAAATATTATAGATGTATGTATGTGGGTATGTCTCAATGTATTCATATATCTTTGTATATATTTATTTATGTATCTATGTATCTATTTATGTATATAAGTATATATTAATTTATATATTTTTTTATATATTTTTATATTTATTTTTTATTTAAATTACTATTTTTAATTAAAATTTACTATATATAAATATATTTATATAAATGATGTATGATTGTATTATATCCCAAATACATATTTAATTATTATAGAAAAAATTATCTAGGATAAATTAAATATGTCTTGAATAGAAACTATTATGGGATAGAAATTATGTTTCATCCTAAACCTATATTTTTTTATTTTCTCTCAAACATATCATGGATGGATTATACCTAACCAAGATACTATATTTTAAAAAAACTTATCAGGGATATATTATATTCATCCCAGATATCAATTTTTCAGACTTATTTATGATATAATTTATACATATTCTAAATACTATTTTTTGTATTCCCTCAAACTTATCAAGGATATATGATACTCAATTTGGTTTAAAAAAATTATTTTTTAAATATTATTTAATCCTAAATAATTATATATGTGATTCCCTTTTCAAGGAAAACCTTTCTTAGATATATACTCTTCTAATAAACTATTTTAAGAATATTTTTGATTCCTTTTATTAGTAATTAATATATAGGTATATCGATTTTATATGATTGAATATTTTTAGATGTGGAATAAAAAAATTCAGATCAATAACTTAAACAAATATTTTTTTATTAATATTATTCAAACCTTGTAATTTTCTAGAAAATTTCAGAGGCCATGGTTTTATATATATGTATATATTTGTTAATTTAATATTTATAATGGCATGGAAAACCATGAAATATAGGATAAAACCATTCCTTGGACGGATTCAATATTCCATGGGATTATTTATTTTTATTAATACCTATTAAAATATCACTAGATATAATATATTCATTATAAAACCATGTTTTGGGCATGGTCATAGTAGAGGAGAACTTTTATTGATATGTAATTTCAAATAACTTTTACAGAAGTCCATATCATGGATAAACAAATATTAAAACCATGTGAAAACACATTCAATGTATAAAATTAATTAATAAAAATATTATACCATTATTGAAGGTGTTTTGATATGAGATGATTTAAAAACTATCCAGAAAATAAGGGAAGCACAAAGAAACCTGATCATGTTAAGAAGGTGTTTCAGAGATAAGTTACTTGATATTTAATTTGAAACTAACCAATTACCTAGAGAAAATTTTTCTATAAAGGTATTGAAAGAACCATGTCATGGTCAGTAAAAATAACATTATTGTTGGGATAAAGTACAAATTCTCAAGATATATTAACAACCCATTATATAGGTGAAGTAAGATCCCAAATCATGTATCTTAAAGTCAATATATTAACTATATAAATTATATCCATGTTGGAACATAATAACATTAATATTTTGAAAAGATTAATAAAAATTAAAGACTTATATCTATTTCAATTATAGAATGTATATAGAATAATTTAAGTGGAAGGGTTTAAATATATTGGATGTTTTTAATGACCCTTAAACGGGGTTGAATAAGGAGAAACCCAATGATAATCATGGACTATATTAACTAATTTTATGTGATTAAATAATTTCATGAATTGCTTAAATAAAAATGATAAGAGATGTACAAATAAAGTACTATAGAGAGAAATAATGACATGGGAGGAGAATATTTTACAAAAATATGATGAATTGATGATCTGACATTAATAAAAATATGGATAGATTATTCATGGTGACATAAAATTGAATAGAAACCCCAATACTAGTTTTTTGTGATTTCTATAATTTATCCTTTATTTTTAATAGAATATAATCCAATTATTTACATATTTTTTCTTTAAAAAGAATAAATATAGATATAAGATGGGGTAGTGTCCATATAAATCCATATTAAACCACATTTAAATCCTAAAATCATAAATAATTTTATTATTAATCATTGATACACTCACATACTTCCATATGTATACTCCTTAGACAAATCCCATTGAGAGAAACAAGTAAAAATGCATGTTCCTTTGTATTTTAGATTTTTTTATAAAAGGTCATAACTTCTATGTAATATATTTGATGAACAAATTATTTCATATAATGAGATAATAAGATCCAATTAATAGAATCTGATGAAAATAATTTTGATCGAATTCACCCCTATATAAGGGTGTTTGAGATCTTGGTCACACCCTGTGGTATTACTTACAAAAGGATAATTTTTTAGAAAATTGTTTTTGATTAAATATCAACATATATAATGTTGTGAAGGAAAATGTGGTACCATTATTTAATAATAAAAATTATCTTATAGGTAATAACTGAATGATATATCATGTAAATTATCTTGGCATAGGTGTTAATTCTACAATGAGACATGAATTCCAAATTATTTATATTAATAATATTTAATTTAAGAAATCAAAAAATAATTTATTTAATATAAATAAAAAAGGTCAAAATTATTTATTCTAATTCCCCTTAAATAATATATATATATAGGTAATTATTTTCACTTAATTTAAAATTATATGAAAAAATATTCTATTATTAATGATGTAGATAACAAGTTAAATGAGGAAAAAATTCAAGTATTAAAAAATAATGTTGAAAACATAAGGATGTACCTAAATAAAAAGGTTCAAACTCAAAAATGTGGAACATAATTTAATGAGATTAACATGATATTAGGCTCAATTTGATGACATGAGTTGATTTGAAAATGAATGACTTCCACACTTGATAAAGATGAAACAAATGGGACCTTCATGTGTTGCATGATTACTTACACACTAAGGGATAAAGTTCCTTCAAAAACAAGTCATAATCTATTTATGTGGTAGTGAGAACCTTCAATTGGGAGTAGGACATGAATTTTATCCATTATTGGATGAAATGGTGATACAGTCTTTTAATGAATTTTATAAACACATTTAGTCCTATAAAATATATAAAATATATAAAATTTATATCTAGTGGAATATATCTTTTCACTACATTCTATTTTATATATTATAATTCCAAAATGGGATAATGGATCAAAAGTTATATCAATTTTAATTTAGACTTATTATATATTCATTTCACTAAATTTTGGTCAGTGTACACTAAGAAGTGGTCCTACATGCCCTACTCCACCCACCCTGATGAAGTTACATGCCCTTAAAGATAAAAACTAATGTGAAAGCCTAATGGAATCTCCATGAAAACTAGGAAAATTTCATATGTGCCCTGAGATTAATTCTTATGTGCCTTATTGTCATTCCGGAATCTATATAAAGTCATATGTGCCATGTTAAAACACGCCTTAGAAAAGTTTCATGTGTGACCAGTCATAGTCACACATGTAAATAAAAATCAATTAATTCCCAAGTCCATAACTGGATGTTTAATATGGTTACAAGTAGTTACCTCCCAAATCTAGGCACCTTAACTGGAGTTTTTATATAAAAAGACCATCAAGTCCCCAATTTTGAATATCAAATGAAAACCAATTTCAATAAAATCATGACTCAGGGAACTTGGGTGCAGGAGGCATAGTTCAATGTACCCAAGCCTCCCAAAACACTCTTTTAGGTGATTTTTGAATTAATACCTAAATAAAATTGATAAAAAGGAAACCTTACCCATCCCCCATAGGATAACCTGGGTGAAGAAACTAGGTGCCTAGACTCCTTCAATTTAGATCCATGCCTAACCCTCAAGGGATAGATTAGGAAAAGAAACCTAGTACCTAACATCCTTTAATTTAGTGTTAGGCCTAGCCATCAAGGGATGATATAGGAAAATAATCCTAGAACCTAACCTCCTTTAATTTTTACATGCACCCATCCCTAAAGTGATGACCTAGGAGAAGCAACCTAATTTCAAGTCTCTTTCAATTTGTAGTAACACACAAACCTCAACAGATGATATAAGCAAAGAAACATGGTTCGCCTCCTTCAATTTGGGGTTTTCCTAGCCCTATAGGTCACACCAAGGAACCCATTTACATAAGTCACCTACCTAGGCACCCATCCCAACCAATTATCTATACCATGATGTCTCAACCGCCATAAACTAGGTTGGGATACAAGATGGGAAATAGTTACATACCTTTTACCTGATACCTTTTCTTCTATTGCGGACTCTCATGATAATTCAAGGGTTGGACCATGAACTTCTCACACCTTGTTAAATAGTATTTGGTTCATAATACATAAAACCCAAACTTGATCCTAAAATTACCTTGAATCAATATTTACTACTTGGTTCCCATAAATTCCTTAAATGGAGAAAAACCTATAAAGTTCCTAAAACATATTGTATCAATATCCTCTTCTTTATTTCCCAATATGCCTTCAGTTTAGATACACCCCTTGGATTCCCAACTTCCTTGAATTTATATTCTAATATTTTTTACCAAATATTCCATGATTTAATATTCTCCTCTTTATTTCCCTAAATTCCTTGAGTTCATATTCTTCTATTGGTGTCTCAAAACCCCTTCACCTTACTCATCTTTTAAGGTAAACCGAAAAGGATCGCTTCAACATAAGTCTGACACAAAACCATTACTTGGTTTCATTCACCTATTAGTATACTATGTGTGAATTTAAGATACATGGAAGAAATCATGTATGAATGACCCTAAAATTAACCACTATATTTATTTTCAAAAGACCTTAAATGGAATTACGTTGTTATTTAAATGGATCAAAACTACATGGGTATTAAATCCCTTCATAGGGACACATAGGAATCCCCTCTCATGGGATCAAACCCAAATTCATCACACATCCATACTCCTTTAATATGAGTCTAATGACTCTATAGATGGTGATATATTATATAGTTCCTTTTGATGTGTCTTTAAACTATAGAGTAACCAAATACTTGGATAAAATGAGAGATAGTATAATTCACATTTGTAGCTTCCCCTTAAATTCATATTACTCATCAATAAATTTCACCAAAGGGTAAAAAATATTATTACTACAAAGGATTTAATGATATGTATTAAATTTAAAATAGATTACCATATTATAGAATAACAAACTTTATAGTATGATTCCACCTCCTAACCACTCAATAGATAAAAAGGGTTTTCAGTGAAAATAGATGTCACCCACATTTAGATGATGGGATAATTTCTTGAGATCTAGAACAACAAAAATAGGCTCCTGAAATAGAAATAATCAAAAATATCTAGTTTTTATGGATTCATTAACTGATTCATTGATGAATTTTTATCTATGAGCATACTTGGCCAAATGATTAATGATGTTTAAATTATAAATAAAATATTGATGAAATTTTCAACTATGTACAATAAAAAGTTTTTTTTCTTGAGAAATATGAACATAGTCATTTCACTCTTAATGAATTGTAAATTATATTACTAGTGTATGAGATGAGAGTTAATTTAGATGAAATGTTAATACACTCATCCAAAGATATAAATTTAGTATATTTGGATAATTATTACTTAAACCATAAAAATGATAATAAATATGGTTTTGATGAATTATTATCACTATTTATAAGAAAATTTAAACATTTAGTGGTTAATTATGAAGAAAAACTTCCATTTTCATATTTAAATTATAAAAAAATGGCCACAACACAATGAGGTGTCCAAGGGGACAATAAAATAAAATGTGAAAGATTTAATCTTCATAAATATATCAAAATAGTTTTATACTTATAATAAATTTCATTTTTTATAAGAAAACATAAAAGGAGAAGTTCTGTAAGAAAATAAAATTCAATGATAAACATTTACTTCTAGAAGAAGAAACTGATTTCAAATAATACTTTGGAAGATATATTTATTACAATAGTTAAATAGCCTTACACTAAAATAATTAATTATGGCCATAAAAATTAATTTTTTATCTTAAAGTAGATATTTAAAGTGGCCTATAAAATCTTAAAATTGAATTAAATAATAACATGAAGACAACTAGATTAATGAAGTATTTCTCTAAATATTTTTGATGAAATGTAATTATAGATCCCATAACTTTAATAGGTGGTTGTGGATAATTTTTTTACATGATAACATATTCTAATTTTAATAAAGGAGATCCCCCTATAGTAGGTAAACACTACATCCCTAGAGTATTACCTAATGTGAATCTATTACTTTATCATTATAATAGAAATATTTCACGGTTGTATTTAAAGTAAAATTTTGTAATTTTATAATTTTAATTTTTTATAAAATAAATATCATTTTTGAGTTCATAACATCAAATTTATCTTAGGTTCAATTTTTTGTATTTTTCAAAAATAATTTACTTTTTGGTGAAATGCGAAAACTACGGCTTTTACAAATACTTTCACAATTATGACATCATTTTATAATATGAATTAATATTATCTCCTTAAAATTTTTCTGATAGATCAAAAATAAATTTTAGAAGTAAAATAAATAAATTTAAAATATTAAAATTAATTTACACACCTATATTTTACATTTTTAAAACTAAGTGAAGTTTATTCAAATAAAACAGCTATTTTAAATAGTTATATTTAATTATTAAATTATGCAGGTAAATTCGTTTTTATATATTTTTTAAAATTCTATAATGGTATTTTATTTATTAATAAATCTAAAGGTGTCATAATAATCAATTTTATACATGATTTCAGGATAAAATCATTTGTATACTTCAAAATAATTTTTTTAACAAAAAACACATTTATCATTGCATTTTTCATTCTTATATTAAGATTAATTTTTAATACCTATAGAAATTTAATATTTCAAAATTAATTCCACACTTTAAATAAAAATAATAAATATTAGGTAGTAAGTTCAATTTAATTTTTGATTATAATAAATAGTTACCGCGGGGAAAAACATCACCACATGAAAGTTTAAAAAGGTTAAAGGGGGGTTAAACTAATAGATAACTCATCAAATATATCTAAAAATATTTTAAATTATATTGGCTGATAGGATTTAGAGCTTACATTATTTATAATATCTTGTAAAAATACCTTAGTGGTATTGTTATGATTTTCATCATTATGTATTCTCATCATTTTCCTTTTCTAAGAACATTTATTATTACCCATATGATAAATTATTTTTATTTTCATAACTTAAATAGATTATGTTATGATTTTTTATTCATTGATAAGTCATCAATTTTTTAAATATACTTCTTATTCCATGTTATCATTAGATATACTATATTCATTACTCAGAATCTAAGATCACCCTTTACTTTGTTTTCCTATTTCCCTAGGTAATAAAGAGTAATAATCAATATGATCATATCTATGGATATCATTAAGGAATAATGCATATAGAAGTGGAATGTTTAAGAATATATTCACTTAAGGACTATTGAACCCTTATTTGGGGTATATAATCTCATGTAATCTAATTATTTTGTAATAAATAACCCACTGAATCTAGGTGATTAGGGTTATGGGTGTTATTGTTGGTAACAAAACATGGTATAATAAAAACATTAGGAACTAGATTAGGATAAACATTAGTAGTGATGATATATTTTACCTCTATAAAATTAAAGTGATTTTTTATAGGTATCTAATATATAGGATCATATTTTCGAAAGACTTGGAATATAAATCATTTTTTATACATTAAAATTTTATAATATAACTAATTAAATAATTATACTTGTAATATAATGGTTCCTTCTAGAAGAAATGTAATCCATGGGAAACAATCTTGGAAAACATGGGGATTTTCTAAATAATCTAGATAATAGAGTTAATTTTGGTGTTGAATGAATTATTATTATTCCAGGGAAAATAAAATTAGTTTATGAAAAATAACTTTGCCTATATGGTGTAACTAGTTTCACATTAATAATTATCAACCTCTTTAAATCATTTTATGAGGAAATAACCTCTTTCATTCAATTGGTCCACTAATTTATTGGTGTAAGAGAAATGGATAAATACTAAAAATAATATCTTTATGGAATTGGAATGTACTAAGAGTGAAATATTTTATAATATATTTATATCATTTAAGGAAATATAAACACCATTAGAGGTTACTCATTAAAAAATACTAAGGGGTAAGAGATAAAAAACATAGAGTGGAATGTATTTAAGGTTGTTTTTCTGAAAAAATATTTTCCTTGGGAGTAGTGTGATGAGAAGGAACATAAATTTATGAATTTTTGAAGATAGGAAGAAGGGGAAGCGGCTATGTATATGGCTAATTTCACAAGATTAGAAAGGAATTTTTTTGATTATCTATGTTACCCTAAAAGTAATATTGAATATATATATATATAGTTCTTTAAGTCAATATATTTAAAGATCTACAGTTTATAAAAAAATGAAAATATGATGAGATTGTAACAAGTGTTATCAATACTAATAAGGATTTATCTAAATCATTCATTTATAAAAAGTGACCTAAGAATAATAGTAAGATTGGTCACCATATAGAAAGAACCACCAGAAAAAAGGAAGGGAAAAGTAGAGATCTCCATAAGTAATAAATGTTGTAAGAAATATCATGGGGAATTCTTAAAATAATTGGGAAAATTTTTCAATATAAAGATTAATGTCATAAATATAATTCGTGAAAATTCAATATAGTACACATTTGTATAAAATATTTCAACTTTAAGAAGATAGTAAATTACTCAAATTAATGTCCAAATATTGTTAACCCATGAAGGATTATGTTGAATTTTTTATAACATATTTTAATGAGTTATTATTTCATTTCAGATTATTTGAAGTGGTTTGGGTTGATTTAGTTTTTTTGAGAAGCCTCGTGATGAGTTAAGGAATTTATTCGGTCATTTGAAGAAGTCTTGAGTTCATATGTAATATCTTTTGGTTCCCAAAAAAATTATAAAATTATTGGAAATATTATTCTGATATACATAACTTCTATTTGATGATAAAAAATATCTTCTTGGTGATATGTAAGATTTTATAAATCATGTATAAGACCCCATAAAACAAAATATGAAAAATACTAAGATACCCAAGATCTATTATATAATGGATAAGGATGACTCAAATTTTTCAAGGGATATGTTACACTTTATAGAAGATACAAAATAGAAACTTATAGCACACTATTGATTTTATTACTGAAAAAAAAATAATGACTACAATCTTACATTGTGATATGTAACATATGTTTGATGACACATATTATTTACAAGGTAATATATAAGATCTCTAGTGAAAATAAAGTTTTCTTCGTCTTTTTTTCTCATTAGTTACCTAGTGAAGTTATTGTAAGCAATGTTGTAAATATATTTTTCACATTTTTTATTGGTAAATATCATGGAAAATGTGTTTAATGTTTTTTATTAAATAACCCATCATATAAATAAGTCAAAATTCTCAAAATGGGATGGGTTTTTTATGCTATTTATAGTATAATTAACGATAAAATCCATTTATTATGCCAGTTCTTGAAAATAACAGATATGTTAAACTATATTTCATGTCGTTTCTGTAATAATAAAAAAGAAAAATATATCTTTTTTCAATATTTCACGTCAACTATATAATTAAATATGTCAAATATAATTTTAAAAAAATAACAATCAAATAAAATTTCCTAGAAATATAATAACACAAAAAAAATTAAAAAATAGAAACATAAGCATAACCAAAAATAGTAACATAAATTAAAATAACTTCAATATTACAACATCAAAATTAAATATTAAAATAAATATTACAAATAAACTAAAACTCAATAAAACCTATAAAATAATCTACCCATGATCTTTGTAAGTGATATATCTCATTTTTATAATAATGGTGAGATTCATCAAAAATATAAAAATTAAAAAGGAAATTATTTAACATGTATCCTCAATATAATTATAATATAAATTAATGGAAGGGTTATGATAAAATTTAACTCTATGGAATTTCATAACTACTTCAGTTGAAATTATTTCAAACAAAATCATATAACATAATATCCACATCCCTTTAATCTTTTTTAAAAATTATATATACTGATGTTTTATAATATAGAATATTATGATTATATAGATACCTCATAAAAAACAAACGTAAGTCTTAATTTTTATTAAATTAAATTAGTTTAATTAAATATGATAATCAACTTTCATGTAAAAGAATTCAATCACATTGACACCCAACAAATATCAATTTACAATCTCTATGATATCTCTATTTAAAATTATCACATCCATTTCACACAGACAAGTTATTGCATCTATTAGAATCTCATAAACTCTAGACAAAAAAGATGAATGTGTTGATAATTTATAATGTTCAGAAGATATAGTATCTAAAGCTATAATGACCTGAAAATGTTTATGTCTATCCAGTATTTCTTTATCATTAAATTATTCCTAAAAATATATAGTCAAATATATAATTATATAAATTTAGAAAAAAAATTAACAAAAAAATAAAATAGAGGATATATCCTATACATACATCAATGAATATTTGTCTAAAAATATTAGATGGATAAACTAAAAAAATATCGATACTTTTTCCAAATATAGTGACATCATCTATATGAAATGGTACTTATGTTGATATATCTATAATATCATTCATTTTAGCCCTAATATGATCCATATCTATATATTAATGATTAAATATGTCTTCAATATAATATATAATCCCATATGAAACAATATGATGTTTTATATCCTCAATATATAACTCACAATGGATGGGAAACTATTCCAGAGGAGGTGTAGGAGTTAGATATACAGGTGGGGGAGGAGTGAGATATATAGCTGAAGTTGTTGGAGTGGGATATGTATCCTAAAAAATCATTACATTTCTATAAATATTTACTATACCAAATCACTAATCATCTCCTCTATCATCTCACTCATTTCATAAAATTTTGCTTCTAAAGATTCTATATTTCCTTTATATACACCCTCTTTTGAAGAATCTCTATAATGACCAAACACATTTTGAATGATACACCAACCTCATATCCTTGTACACAACCAAGGTTTTCAAGTTTTCTCAATGCAGAAGTTAAAATATCCTTCCTACCCTTGGGTATGATGGTCCCAAATGTAATCTACTTCTAAAGGGATTATTGTATTGAATATTTGAAAAATTAAATAGTGAATCAAAATAAAAAAGATTTTGAATAACATAAATAAAATAAATAACATAAATAACTTCTTACAATCCTCTCAGCTACAACCCTTGACTCTTCTATAAGATATTTTTCCTTTTTACTAATTTGGGAGCTCTTCCATTTTTCATGTATAGCTAAGGGAGTATGGTGAACCTTAGAGGATCCTAAAGACTCGAATCTCATTTATTAAATTTTTTTACAATCATTTGTTCTCACAATAACGTATACCCTCCCTGAGATAAAGTATTAGGGTATTAATTTTTTGATTGTATCTTCTGATAAGATCTCCTATGTTCCTATAAATTAAGGATAAAAAATCATTAATATGATCCTTATCATATAAAAAACTTCTAAAAGCTATTATTTCACTTACCAAAAATGATTCTTATTGTTTACTTTCAAAAAACTACATCGATGTATCTTCATCTTGAAATATATACATATCACATATATTATTATTTTGTCTTTCCCCAAAAATTAAATCTGATGTGAGGGTTAGTTTAAAGTCCCTCCATCTCCTATCAGCCAAATATAAACATTTTTCCCTCACTTCTCCCTATCAAGTAATTAAATTTCATCTGATAAAAAAATCAAAAATATCTGTATTAGTAAAAATATATTAGGATTATTAAAATAATAATAAATGAGATTACAAAAATTTTCTCTCATAATTGAGATATTGTAACTCTGTTAACTCTCTTCCAATTACAAATCAAAATCATAACATTTTCTTAATCTTTCTTTTTAACAAAAGTCTTAAATTGTTTCAGATTTGGAACACTAGGATAATCATTATAATCAAACTCTTCATATATACACTTATCCTGGTTATGAGAAACTAATAATTTTGGTAAATTTGTGCTACCATCTATACCAAACCTAGAATCTTTATATGCTCCTATAGAAAGAGAAGCATCCTATGTAGAAGGATGAGGAGTTTCCTCAGTCGATGTATATGAATTTTCCTCCCCAAAAGCTCGAGGTGACTCGATTATTTGATTATAAATTTTACTATAAATAAAATTAAAAAATAATTAGTACAAAAATATAAAAATCCAACTATTATATATAAAATTAATTAAAAATTGAAAAATTATCCAACAAAAATTAAACTAAACCGAACACATTTTTATTTATATTTTTAAAGTATTTAACTAAAATTCTAACAATATTAATGGGAGATGAAATCATATAAACAAAGAAAAATAAAAATTAAGTAAAATATTATATAGATCCAACTATTACATAAAAATTTGAATACAATTTTTAAAATAATATAAACAAAACGAAATAATACAAAACAAACCACTCTATATCATATTTTTTTGTGTAGTTAAAGACAATGTTAAAAATAATACTAATAATATTCATTATATTATTAGTTATTATTTAAAAAATTTAAAATAATAATAGAAATATTTATGAAACATAAAATGATATAGATAAAATAAAACAATCATTAATTAAAAATTTATAAAAATACAACATTTATATATAAAGTTGAATAATTAAAAAATGATAAAAATAAAAACAAACTAATAAAAAAAAATAATTTATCATATTTTATAAATTATGTGTTTTATGTAAAAAACATAAAACTAATATATCTACCATTTTATGAAATTTAAAATTCCAAATAAGAAATAAATATATGTTGCCTGTAATATTAGTAAATTACTAAAGGATTTTTTTCACATATTCCTTCCTCGTTATCGTTTTGTATGGAATAAACCATGTTTATGATGTGGTCATCGATATTATTTGATAATATGTCCATGGAAGTGGGGATCTCATATAAATCAATATCATCATAAAGTTTTTCATCACCCAAATACATTTTTTTTCCTTGTAAAATAATAGAACCCTATACATTTTGTGGATTAAGAACATAGAAAATTTATTTTTCATGTGTTTCCATGATAAAAAAGATTATTTTTGTACTTAAATCAATTCATATTAATTATTTTCATACAAAATTCATCGTATCTCACAATTTTTTACCAAGAAACAATTTTTAGTGAAATACCAAAAATCAAAATTTAATGTAATTAATCTCCCTTATTTCTTCAATAACTCCTTAACATACACCTAACATGGATATTTGGTTTTTTATTTAGCGGTCAAAAAATTGTATTACATATGGGAACACCAATACACTATTATTCTGAAGTATTCTTCTATTGTCTTGATATTTGGTATCAAATGTATAGTCATTAATTTAATACCTATGACATGTTATAAAAGCTAAATTTCTGTCACCTACTAACCATCTCAATGTTTCTGATACATCTAGTCTACTATGAACTATCTCTTTAAACCATGGGAAAAGGGTTTTTTTATGATCATTCAATATCAAAATATCTTTCTTATTTGGATTAAATTGTTTTAACTCATTAATATGAAATTTTATATGGGTTTGAGCGTCATCTATTTTATTTAAGTTGTATAAATATATTTTCTTTATCTGTTCACATGTCAATGATTTTACTTTCATATCATTAATCCCTTTTTCCCCAAAATTAACTCATCCATATAGAGATATAAAAAAAATATGTGCTCCACTATATAAAATTGTTTTTATAATATATTGAAACATCCATAAAAATATACTTCTCAACAATGGAACCTTCTAGTTGATATAGATTCTTAACATATCCATTCAATATATTAATATGTGTTTTAAAATGATACTTCTAATATGGATATACAAATCCAAAAATATTTATTTCTCATAAGAAATTAATCATTAAATTTACCATGATATCAAAAGTAGATATAGGAAGTTCATTTATAGTTGAAAATTTATAAAAATTGCATAATTATAAATATTGTTCAATGAATTTCAATCAATCACTCAAATTTAAATTTAATTGAAAAAATTACACACCTTTATGATATTTATTATAAAAATTATGTGTATTATTTCACACAATAAAATGGGTAGGATTTTCTGTATCATGATTTTATAACCATGAGATCTCATTCCAATTAATTTTAAATCTTTTAGTGAAAAAAATTTACATTTGAGTGGGAGATACCTCCAAACATATTCCAATTGAGAGTAAGTCCAATATTGCATTCAAAAAATACTTAGTATTTCATTTAATATCTAATAGTTTTCTAATCAAAATATTATTGATATTATTCTCTTCATACATGAAATCAATGTTATGTTTGACCTCATGACATCACCAATATAGAATCTCAAAAAATATTGATTTTTTTGCCTAATATTTCTATCATTTCCATATTTTTGTGTCTTTCTAAATGTGTCATCAATGTTGTTCACTCTCTCAAAATATTGATCGGTTGAAAAAAAATTGGAGTACATCAAATTAACATGATTTTCTGAATTCCTTTTTTAGTATTCAATAATATTTATCCATATATAAGAACCTTTAATGACCCATGTATATTGTTTTTATCCCATTTTTTAGTTGATAATATGAATTTAATTCTTCACTAATTGGACAATATTTATCCTCCTTAATATTGTGTCTATAAAAATTTCAATATGCTGGTAATTTATTTATTATGAAAATAATCATTACATTCATCTAAAAATATTCCATTTTATAAGAATCATACACTTTGATACCTTCCTCCTAAAATTTTTTTAAATCATCAATTAATGGTGATTAGAAAACAACAATATCATTTCTAGGCTATTTTTTCTAGAAATAATTAAACTCAACATGATATATTTCATTATTTGTTCATTTTTCATTAATCCAAGTATAACTCATTATAACCTATTGAAAATTTAAAGTATAGAACATAAGTTATTATATATTGAAAATGAATTTTAAATTTACTTTTATAAATAACTATACAATCAATGAAATTTCATGATATAAATGGCCAAATGTTTTTGTAATGTTAAGATTTTTTTATACTTTTAACCTACACAATGGAAATCAACACACATTGTTTAGAATTAAATTGTAATATTTTTTGAAAAAAAATCAATGGATAATACTAAGTTTAAGAAAATAAAAAATTGGACAGTGATGGTGTCATGCACTAAGTGAAATAGTTCTACAATTTCCTTTATTATTATTAAATATAAATAGTAAAAAAATTCTCCATGTAATATATAATATTGGATAGTAAGAAAATATGAGTTTACAAAAGTTATGATAGATGGAAACGTGCAAAATTTTATTAATAATGATAATAGAGTAATTTTTATATGGCAAGTGATGATTGATACAATATTTATTAGAGATAAATAAGAAGTTATTACACTAATATCATAACATAAATGATAGCATGCTTTATAGAGTACCACTATGTGAGACCAAGGTTATACTAATAAACTATGTTATATCACCATTGGTTTTAAATATAAACATTTATTTATATCATTTAAAATCAAAAATTGATTTCTCAAATAATTCCATATTTTATGATTGATCCAAAATCTATGTAACATCCCAACTTGAACCATCGAGCCTGAGCTAGAGTACCACATGACCTCATACATGCCTCCCAATATGCAATAGGTCATGTGGCATTTTGGCTGAGACTTGGTGGATCATTTTTGGATGTTACAAAATGGTATTAGAGAATCCATGAATCTCTAACTTGTTTCTTCTCTTTTCCTTGATATGTGATTTATGATATTTCAAGTGTGTTCATGAATCATGACTAGGCATTTAGCTCCAAATAACATATATATATATATACTTATTATTGTGCTTTATAGTAGTTCCTTAATTAAATTCCAAAAAATATATATATTTGGGATAGACTCTATTCTATGTGATATATTTGTATTTTTTATGCTTTTATAGTATATCATTATTGTAATTGATTACATGAACTGAACATGATGTTGGGTTAGTATATAAATGATGATTGTGACTAATGTGCAGTAATGGAAACCAGGGTTAGTGATAGGAGGGGTATACCTTGGGTAAAGGGTATACTTCTAGGAGAACCTTGTGTGATCTCATAACTAGATAGTGTCTGTTTATATTCCTAACTTTTCTCCTACTACATAGATGTGATATTGGGATTTTTATGTTCAAACTTAGTAGCATGGGTTTTTCAGACAAGAGCATGAGAGATAATTCTTGGGGAGGAGAAGTTTATATATGGTGGGAATTATAACAACCTAAAATTTGTAAGGATATTAAAAACCTCCTTGTAAATAATTTTTGATTAGTTTTTTTGTGAAAATTGTAAATTTTCAATAAAAAATAATTATATTATTTAAATGATTTAGTTAAGGATAAAATATATATTAATAATTTCAAATATGCTATGGAACATTTATAGAGTCAAGTGCTCAGTTACTATGGAACTTTGTGGCCTGTAGAGCCTCAATATTTATTAACTAAATATATTACATTGTGCATGCATGCTATTTTTTCCAAAGTAATAAAATATCTCTCAAATGGTGTCACATAAGGGAAATTAAATACCACTATAAGGCTTGGGATGTGGAATTTACCCTAGGCATGACATAACATTTGTGCGTGTTGTAACGACCCAGAATTATTTCAATGAAATTTCCCTGGTTATATTTATGTCATGTACTATAAATCACATAAAATCACTTATAGAACACAATAAAAACTTTATAAATGAATAATGTATGAAAAAAAAGTATTTATTGAAATTAAGAAACCTAAACCAATGGAATAGTAACTTAACCATTAGAATAATAGTGTAACCATTGGGAATAGTAATTTGAAAAATAGAATAGTAACCTCACTTATGAAAGTATAAATAAATATTTTCCATATTTTAAAAGAAAATATGATATAATATATCATAGTATATGTAAATAAATTTTTTAAATGATAAATTAAGTGTTGGTATTTTTATAAAACATAAATGTTTATTTAAAGTTTTATAATTAATATAATTATTTAAAACAAAATTTGTTTTCATAAAATATATTCATATATTAAAAAAAATTAATTATGATTGTAAAATAATTTTACGAGACCTTAATTAATTTTTCAAACTCTTAAAAGATCAATTATATTTTTAAAATTGGCATTTTTTTAATAAATGATGATTTTAATTAAAAATTAAATTTATCATATTTAGAGAATTATTTTCATAAAATGGAGTACATTTTATAATTATATATGTCAAAAAATGGTTAGGTTAAATTTTTTGTATTTTTCTAAATTTGATGAACTTTAGGTGAATAGTGAAATATAGTAATTTACGGTATAAGCTAAATAAAAGAATTATTGAGTAATTGGTAATGTAGGGCTGAAGTAAGAACCATTTGCTTGAACCCATGTGAACTATTTTCTATACTTATTCACAAGACTTCTCACTATTGATAGTCCTGATCCAAAATAATAAAATAATGAATAAAATAATCAAAAACACACCCCTCTCCTCTACTATAAATACCACCTCTTCCCCTCACACCTCAAAAGCCTTTATCCTTGTAAAAATTATACCTAATACTCTTCCCATGTATCTCCCACACTTATAGGATCATTTTTTCTCAATAAAAGACCAAACTCAAGTTCCTTATGAAGGTTCTCAAGGAGAAAAAATTCAAGAGGTAAAATCTTCTTTTGTTTTTATTTATTCTCTTTTTATTTTATTTTATTTTACTATACTCACCTCCCCTTATACAAGTGACATGATAAATCTAGTAACTTTTATATCCTTGAATTTTATTTTGTGGATGGAACAACCCATCATCATTTCTCTTTCCCTCCCCTTTTGTTCTAAAAATTAAAACTTCATCCATAATGTGTTAATCTATAGCATTCGAGGATGATGAGTTTTCAATTTCCATTAATTCCTTTAAGGATAGTTATAAAACAATTTTTATTGTTAAACTACACTATAATATATTTATTGTGGATTAATTAATTTTTTGGAACTTGTATATATATATAATATTAATTCATAAAACAAATTTTTTTGTGATTATCGAAATAATTCCAAATAATCTAAACTATTATCATTAACATTTTATCTAACAAATAGAAATTACATCTAATAAATGATATATATGATCATTTAATATTCTTGAAGTTCATTAATAACATATAATTTCAATTCTAGACAAATATTCTCATTTTACATGATTTTCTACACATGTATATAGGTAAACCGATCATAAAAACCAAGGAAACAAATGCTCCTATAATGATAAAATTGTGTCTTATAACTAATCAAAAAGACCATAAATTAACTTAATAAAATTATAAAAAATCAAATCCATATATAATATATTATTAATTAATTAATTATTGGATCTAATTTTATTATCCATGACATTAAGATCACGTGACGAACAATTTCAGACATAAGGTAAGGGATTCTTTTGGAACCTCCATTTTTCCTTCAGGTTACACTTCATCTCTATTTAACCCAATGTAATTCTTATTTATTTTTATTTAATTCTTCTAAATTGTGTGTCTATGCTCTTAACTAATGTATCTAGATCAGATCATCATTCTTTTATGGGGAAACATGTGTTTTAAAAGTATTCCCTTCTCAATTATTCCTGATAAGAAATCCCAATTAAAGGGAACTTTTTGATTTCTCACCTATTTTCAAGTGAACTATATAATCTATTTTAATGAACCTTTAGTTTTCAAAAATAACTCATTTTATCATGAAAATATATCTTGGTTAATTTCAAGTTTTTTAAAAACAATTATTCCTTTTCTATTTTAAAGAATCTTTAATATTTTCCCTCGAACCGCACTAAAGTTTCTTAAACACACTTTTTTTACATATTTTCACTTCAGTTTGACATAATTTATCATGATATATTCCTATCTTCCATTATGAATGTCCATTTAGTTTTTAAAACCATTATTTCATGGACACCATCATAATACATGATTTTATTATGCTTTATGATATGATTATAATACTTATTTCTTCCTATGGGTAACACTTATGGTTATGTTTGATTCTTCACATGGAACACATATTCATGAACATTTTATAATGAGTGTTCCCATATAGTTCTACAATGTATTGAGTAATTTTTAGTCTCAATATATTCCATGTTGTAATAGGGATTGAACCTAAATCCCTTATGGGACTTTTCCATCCATGTTATGTGGTCTTGGCAGTTATCCTTAACTCATGCTAATGTTATTTTGTTTTTTGTTTCCACGTTCCTATGATTCCAATACTATATTATCCCATGTCATAGATTCATTTCTTCCTTTTTTTATTATTTCTTTTTTTATTTCATCATGTTTTACCTTATAACCTACATTTTATGCCTTATTTCTATGTTTATTTCATTCACTTGGACTTTTAGCACATCCCTTTATTCATGTATTCTCTAGGTTATATTATGTAGATATAAGAGATTAGTGGAAGTTAGGAGATCATTATGGAGATTAAATAAAATATTTTTTTTATTTTGGTTTCATGTTTTCAAATTATGTACTTTATATTCCAAATATACTATACTTTGTGATCCTTACTTTCATTTTATGGTTAGTTATGCTTAAAATCATGTAATAATATGTGTAAAAGGATAATTTCAGTATAATTGGTATCAGATGATGGTGTAGTTATTTTTTGAGATTATGACTAAATCACTTTATTAAGAACCCTCGGATAATTCTATCACCATGGATAACCTGGATTGAAACTTAGGGAATCACAAGTTAGGATATACTTTTCATTTACAAGTTTATTCATATATATTAAATGATTTCTTTTTATATTTTTATTCTCTAAGTAATAAAGCCCCGCTAATTATAATTTATTTTTCTTATTTAATGTTTTAATATAGAAGAACTTGTTCCAATAGTAAATGTGATAGGAAATGTGACGATTACCCTAACAAAATAACAAATTTGATGGCAATAGGTGCTAAAAACATCATGACAGTACTTTCTCAACTGGAACAAGTTATAAATTATAACTTAAATCATGTGGAATAACCTCTTTCTCCTAAGAAATATAAATTTTTGTATTAATCCTTTATGTATCAAGGGCCTCATATGATAAGTGGATCTTTTGATCCCATCATCATGGAAGAATGGATTAAATCCATTGATAATATATTCTCTATCCTCCAGTTCCCAATATAATATAAAGTTGTGCTGGTGGTCAATAATTTTAATGGGGAAGCTGATCAGTGGTGGACACTGATCAAGAACACGAAGTCCAAGGAGGAAATTTATTCCATAGAATGGGAATATTTTAAAAAATATATTTTCTCATAAATATTTTCCCTGAACTCTCCATCTTAAGATAGATAAATAGTTCCTTAGTCTGAAGAAAAAGGAAGATGATTCTATTAGGGTGTATGAAGAAAACTTCACAAGACCTTCATGATAAAACTCCATCATTGTTATCAACACTGAAATAAAGGTGGATATTATATTTATTAGACTAAATCTGAGTCTACAAAATGAATTCTAGATTCAAGACTTTGATGGTTATGAGGATATTGTATATTGTTCCCTTAAGATTGAAATAGAGTAAAGAGACTCTCATTGGTCTTGTGGGCCCATAGATAAAAAGTGTAAAATAGAGTTTAATATGGTAGGATCAATAGATAAATCTCATCATGGAAAAAAATCAATATCGCTCATGTAAAAATTGTGGGAATAATCATCCTAGGAACTATTTAAAGGGAACCATGAGACACTTCAAATGTGGAAGAATGGGGATTCTAAATAATAATTGGTGAAGGGATATGAATAATCCCACTAATTTTTAAGAATAAAGGAAATATCAAATCAACACTTATCTAGTGGTGAAGTGTTTCAACTGAAAGGAACATAGTAATTATGCAAGAAATTTCCCTCATCCAATGATTGTTGGAGGCAATCAATAGCAGTAGTATCCAAGGAGACAAGGAAGATAAATAACATCACTACTACTAAGTTGTAACTAAAAAATTATGTGGTGATAGGTATGGAGGTTATTCATTAAATAATAGAGAACATACTATTTTATTCTAGTATATCACATTATTTTATACCTTGTAAGTTTAGTATAATTATTCAATAACCACCTCAAAATATGGAGGTTGAGTTATCTATGAGAACAGAAAATGGGGAAATTATTTCATCCAAAGTTTATAATTACTCCCTGGTTAATATTTGTAGACTAAACCTCCTATAAAATCTTGTCATACTTTCTTTGGTAGAGTTTTATTCTATATTGGTAATAGGTTGGATATCTTTATATAAATCCAACATCAACTGTCTGGAAAGATATATCACTATTCACATCCCAAAGCACCCACCAGTTCATTATAATTGTAAAAAGGATGATGAATCTCCTTAAGAATAATCATCTCAAGTGTGGATATTAATTCTTTAGGATAAATCATATCTATCTAAAATAATTCATATAAAGTATAGAATCATTCTTTAAGACATTCCCATTATAAGGGACTACACTTATGTGTTCCCTAAATAATTTCTTGGTCTTCATCCTAACCAAGAGGTTGAGTTCTCAATTAAACTTATTCCCATATCTCTAACTATATCAAAGACACCTTGTATAATGGCCACCATTGAGTTGGGGGAACTGAAAAAGCAGTTATAGGAGAATTTATACAAGGGTTTTATATGCCCGGGTGCTTAGTTATGGGGTGAATCAATCCTCTTTGTCAAGAATAAGGATATATCAATGCGAATTTTCATTGATTATTTGGATATCCATAAAATCATGATAAAGAACATGTATCCCCTTCCATGGATAGATGACTTGTTGGAACAATTATGTGTGGATAAGTAATTCTCTAAGGTGGACCTTCAGTTAGAATATCACCAATTAAAGGTTAGGAAGGAATATATTCCCAATAATAAATTTTGAATGAAGTATAGACACTATGAGTTTAAATTTATTCCCCTAGTAATCACTAATACACCAAAAAATTTCATGGATTTAATGAATAGAGTTTTTATATATTACCTTAACAAATTTTTGGTAGTCTTTATTAATGACATTCTGATATACTACAAGAGAAAGTAGGAACACGGGGAGTATTTGAACACTATGATAAATACCTTATAAAGGGATAAACTATATGAAAGTTTTAGTAAATGTGAGTTATTGATGGAGAAAGTGTCATTATTAGGGATTGTTATCACCAGTAAAGGATTATTTGTGGACCCTTCCATGAAAAAGGCAATTGAGGAGTGCACTAGGCCAACATCAGTAATTAAAATATGTAGTTTCCTTGATCTAGATGGGTATTAAAAATTATTTTTGAAGAACTTATCACGGTTAAAAAATCCAATAACCAAAATGACTCAAAAGGGAGTGAAGTTTTTCAAGACCAGTCAATGTGAAGACTGCTTCAAAGAGTTGAAAAATATTCTTATCACTGCACTAGTGCTTAGACTACCGATAAGTGGGGAACTCTCTGTAGTGTACAGCGATGCTTCAAAAAATGTCTAAGGCTTTTTATTGATTAAAAATGATAAATTGATAGACTATGACACATGGAATTTGAAAATTCATGAACAAAAATATCCCACACATGATCTGGAGTTAGCGGCTATGATCTTTAAATTGAATATATAGTAAAACAATCTCTATTGGGTGAACTGTGAAATATATACTAATTATAAGAGCGTAAAATATATATACACACATAATAAGATAAATATTAACCATAAAATATAGATATATCTCATCAAGTATTATGAACACTCAATCCACTACCATCCTGGTAAAGAAAATAAAGAGTCGAATGCTCTAAGTAAAAATAATTCTGCTACATTATCAATGATGAGAATTGATAATGATCTAATCTTCTTAGATTTTTAGAGGATAGAAAGTGGAATCATTAAGGAAGGAACATCATAAATTATTTCTCAAATGATTTCTCAGCCATCCCTCATGGAGAAAATAATGGATTCTCAAAGAATTGATATGGAAATTCAGAAGAAGGTGGAAACTATCAGAAATAAGAAATACTCATACTTTAAAATTTATGAGGAATGAGTCATAATATTTGGGTCATAACAATGTCTACCATCTAATCTAGAGATAAATAAAGATCTTATAAAGAATTTAAATAGCTCAACTTTCTCTATTCACCCATAAAGCACAAAGATGTATCGATATCTCTAAGAAAACTATTGGAGGGATAATAAGAATAAGGATATCACTAAATATACATCAAAGTTCCTAATATGTCATTAAGTGAAGTGTGGAAGTAAAAATTCTAAGGGGGTGATACCCATACCAATATGAAAATGGAAAAACATCACCATGGACTTTTTCATTGGACTTATGAAGACATCTAGAGAAAACAATGTTATATGGGTTGTTGTAGATCATCTCACCATAATAGATCTATTTATAGAAATTCAATAAGCCTATCACTAGATCAACTTTCACATATATACATTAGATAAGTGGAAAGTATTCATGTAGTACCACTATCATGTGTATCCGATTGAGATTTGATATTCACCTCTAAGTTCTGGAAAAGTCTCCAACATGCTCTAAACACTAAGTTGAACTTCAGTACGACTTATCATCCACAAACTGATGGTCAATATAAGTAGAATATTCAAACACTAGAAGACATGTTGAGATCATTTTCTATGGACTTTAAAGGAGTATGGTACCAACATCTCTCTCTAGTTGAGTTCTCTTAGAACAATAGTTTCCACTCAAGCATCTAAATGGATCTATATGAGTTCCTTTATAGGAAAAGATATAGAACACTGGAATGCTAGGATGAATTTGGTGAGTGTAAGCTAATAGAACCTAAAATGGTCAAATAAATTGTAGATAAGGTGAAAACAATTCAGCAGCACATCAAGGAAGCACAAATTTGACAAAAGATCAATGTATACAATCATCAACAAGACCTAGAGTTTAATGATGGAGACATGGTATTCCTTAACATATCTCCATAGAAAAGGATCATGAGATTTGGGAAGAAATGAAAGTTAACACCCAGGAATATCGTCCCCTTCAATATTCTTGATCATGTTAGAGTAGTTCTTAATCGACTCGCACTTACACAAACCATGTATCAAGTATATGATGTATTCCATTATCCCTCTTGAGGAAGTACATACCAGATCCCTCACATGGGCTGAATTCAAAGGTGATACATTTGGAAATTGATCTCTTTTATAAGGATTATCTGATGAAGATCATAGAACATAGAGATAAAGTCATACATGACAAGACTAATCACATCTTCAAAGTACTTTGTAGGAACTATAAGTATAAAGAGGTAACACGGGGCCCATAGTAAGAAATGGATGATAATTATACTCACTAGTTTTCCCCATGATTTCTAAAATGAAATTTTGAGGGTGAAATTTTATAAGGGGTAAGGAATGCAATTATCCGAAATTATATCAATGAAATTTTCATTCATATACTTATTTGATATATTATAAATCACATGAAATAACATATAGAACAAATTAAAATCATTATAAATGGAGAATTAATGAAATAAGAAGTAATTATAGAAATTAAGGAAACTAAACCAATAGAATAATAACTTGATCATTCAAATAGTAATGTGACCATTAGGAATGGTAATATATATGATAGAATAGTAACCTCACCTATGAAATTATAAATAAAATTTATGTATATTATAAACTAAAATATGATATAATTATATTATTGTATAAGAAAATAAATGTTTTAAATGATAAATTAAGTGTTGGTATTTTTATAAAACATAAATGTTTATTAAAAATTTTATTGTTAATATAAATATTTAAAATAAAACTAATTTTCAAAAAATAGATTCATATATTATTATTTTGTTGTGTTATAATTATAAAATAATTTTATGAGGCCTTAATTAATTTTTCAAAGTGCTATAAAATCACCTATAATTTTAAAATTGGTATTTTTCGAATAAATGATAATTTTAATTAATAATTAAATTTATCATATTTGAAAAATTATTTTACTAAAATTGAGTTTATTTTTTAATTCTACACATCAAAAAATGGTTAGTATAATTTTTTGGGATTTTTCTAAAATTGTTGAATTTTTGGTGAATTCTGAAATATGGTAATTTATGGTACATACTAAACACATAAATTATTGAGTCATGGATTATTTATGGGTGATGTAATCACCATTTTTTAGAAATCACATACACTAGTTACTATACTTAGTCACATGAATCCTCACTATTTATAGTCTTGAGAAAAAAATGAATTAAATTATCAAAAAATGAACCTCTCCTTCACTATAAATATGACCTATAACCACCTCTTCTCCTCACGCATAAAAACCCTTTAAAGCTTGTATAAATTCTACACAATTTTATTCTTATGCCTATATCCCATTTCTTGGAGCCTTTTTTTCAATAAAAGACCAAATTCAATTTCCTCAAGCAGGTTCTCAAGGAGAATGAATTTAAGATGTAAAATCATATTTCGTTTTCATTTATTCTCTTTTCATTTTATTTTATTTTCCTCTCCTAGCCTCCCCTTATCAAAGTGACATGATAACTCAAATATATTTTATATACAATAATTTTATTATGTTAATGTAATAACCCATAATCATTTATCTTCCCTTTCCATTTTTTTATAAAAATGAAAACATCATCCGTGATGTGTTAATTTATTGAATTTAAAGGCCGATAAGATTTCAATTTCTGTTATCACCATCGAATATGGTCATAAAATCATTTTTATGGTTAAAATAGATAATAATATATTTATTATAGATTATTTAATGTTCTAGAACTAGTATATATATATAATATTATTTAATAAAAAAATTATTTTGTGATGATTGAAAAAACGTCAAATGATCTAAATGGTTATCATTGAAATTTTATCTAATTAATCATCCTCACATCTCAAAAAAAAATTATATATTAGACCATTTAATATTCTATAATTTCATTAATAACATATAATTTTAATTCTGCACAACTATTTTAATTATACAAGATTTTCAATACACGTAAACAACTAAACTGATCATGAAAACCAAGAAAACAAACGCTCCATGAATGATGAAAAGGTATCTTATAACTCATAAAAAATACCATAAATGAACTTGATAAAATTATATTAAATAATATCCATATATAATATATTCTTAATTAATTATCTAATGTATCTAATTTGATTATCCAGGACATTAAGATCAAGTGCATAATTGTTTTGGACATAAGTTAAGGGATGATTTTTTGAACCTCAATTTTTTTTAAGGTTATGATTTCTCTCTCTTTACCACAATGTAATTATTATTTATTTTTATGTACTTATTATACATTCTCACTAGTTCATAAATGGTTTTTCATGTTTTTTATGCCTTTTTACATTTGTTATTAAGAAACATTATTAGAGGGGATGTAGTAAATAACTTTTTCATGTCAATTAACTAAAACCAACATTATAAAATATTATTTGAAATTGTTTTTTCACATCTTTTATTCAATAATCGATGTGATAAATGGTTTTTCATGTTTTTTATTGGATAACCTACATGAAAAAAAATAAGCACTACTTTTCATATCTGTCGTGGGATAACTGGTGTGAAAAACAAAAAAAAAATAAAAAATTGTACATTGATTCATCCTCCACCATAAGTGTAGCCATAAAATTTAAGAAATGGAAGTAGGAATTGAATTAAAAAAGAAAAAAAAGAAATATATAATTGAAATTTAAAATAAAACAAAAATAAATCAAACATGTAAAATGATTTTCCCATTAAATTTTTAAATGTCTTAACTCCTCTGAAATATATGACTGTGTGTCATCAAAAAGCTACAAAAATAATATAGAAATCATATGACTTTAATTTTCAATAAAACATATTAAATATTAAATAATGATTTTTAAATAAATTTAACCATATGAAACATTTTAAATGTCCCAATTGAAATTATTTCATACAATAATCTTAAAACATATTATCCACATTCAGTTCCTCCTTTTTGTTTATGATGCTCTTTCAAAGATATTTTAATTCAAAATAATTTTTTTTAATTAATATATGAATAATTTAGTAATTTTTAAGGAAAAATAACCGTAGATTTTACAAATTTGATCTTGGATCTCTTCTTTATTTTTAAATCTCTAAAGAAATTTCATTCCCTATTTGAAAATAATAAGAATATAATAAATTTTATTTACTATAATATAAACAATTATTAAAATAAGAAAACTTACATGTTCAATACATTCTTAAAATTTTTTCTTACATCACTATGGATAGAGAATAGCCAATACAATGTCTTCTCTCTTGGAAAAAACCCAACATCCAATGACCACTTATATTAAATAAAATTTAATATAAGTTTTTAATATGTTAAGTGATATATAACACTTTGTGAGAAAAAATATTTCATGCCTTTCCAGATATAGAAACATTAAACATTAAATGATGAAGTTCTTCTAAAATCTTTTAGCTATATAAATTGTTCTTTCAGCATCGGCCATTGTCATAGCTATAGGAAAAATAAATCATGTGTCCATAAATCTATATAAATTTGTCTTGTCATGCTCTATACAAATTTTATATGGATACCTAATACAAAGAATACCTAATTATAAATTTTCAATAAATTAAAGGAACAAAAAAATTAATCAACTTACATGGAAAAAAATTTCATCGTGTTGATGCCCAACTGATCTTCAGCTACAAGCTTCACAATATCATTTTTCAAAAGCCCCAAATTCATTGCATGCCCACAAACAGAAGCATAAATTATAATTTCATATAATCCCAATAAAAAATTTGAGTGTGTTGAAAATTGATCAATACTAGTAGAATTTATACCTAAAGTCAAGAAACATTGAATTTTTTGTTGTCTATATATTATTTCTTTACCTTTAATGTATTACTGTAAGAAAATTGAGAAATATATAAACTTTTAAATGAGAAAACAATTTTACTAAAAAAATGAAATAAATTGAAATAAAATATAACATATATATATACCTATATGGTAATATGTCGAAGTAGTCTAGATGGCCAAACTAAAAAATTACTAATACTTTGTCCAACTATACTCACCTAATCTATATGACGTTGTATTTTTTCTCATCTATCTATAATATCATATACAGTGACCTTATGATGCTCTATCTTTGTCTGGAAATGTTGAATGGTATCATGGATATAATATATCATCCCATATGAAATAATATGATGAGGATCATCAATATATAACTCACAGTAACTTGGAAGCTCTAGAGGAAGGGTGTTGGGGTAGGATGATAAGGATTGGGGTCTGGAAACACACATGAGTGAGTCAGATAAGTAGGTGGAGTGGGATCTATAGGTGTAGGAGGAGGAGTTAGATCGCCAGGCTGAAACTGTCCTTTCATGTCTACAAACATCCCATGTACTAAATCTCTGATCCTGTTATCCATCATCACATGAATATCATGAAATTTGGATTCCAAATATTCTATTTTTTTATAAACATTCTCCTTTGAAGAGGCTTCCGAATGTGGAAACATTTTTCTTACCGATACATATATCGGGTATCCTTGTACACAACCCGGGTGTTTGGGATTTCCCAATGTTTCAGTTGAAACATCATGTCTACCCTCAACAATAAAGACCATTTATATGATCTTATCATCATGATAATTCTGTATCAAATATTTGAAAAAATATTTAATGAATAAAAATATATAAAGAGTTGATTTAACTTCAATAAATAAATAAACACCTTATAATCTTATCAGCTAAAACTCTTGACTCTTATGTAAGATATTATTATTATTTTCTCATTTTATCCATCTTCTATTTTTCATGTCTAGTGGGGGGAGGGGAAACCTCTACAAACCTTGATGACTCAACTTTCATCTTTTGAAGTTTTTCTTCTAGCATGTGTTCTTCGAATAATATATACCCTCCTTGGGATAACATATGAGAGTATACATTTCTAGATTGAATCTTCTGATGATATATCCTTGATTTTGGTAAATTAAGAATTAAGAATAAATAAATTATTAACATGGTCAGTAATATAGAAAATATCTTAAAAGGTAACATTGCACTTACTAAAAACTCTTATAGTCGTCTACTTTCAACAAATTGTTTCCATGTGTCTTCATCTATAAATGGATATATATATATATATATATATATATATATCATAGGGATTTTCATGTTGTCTATTCCCAAAAATGTACTGTGATGTGAGGGATGAATTAAAATCCCTCCATCTTTTAGTAGCTAGTGATAAACATATCCTCCTGACTCCTCGAGTTTCAAGTAAATCATATTTCATCTGATAATAAGGGTAAAAACATATATTACAATAAGAATTTCAAGATATGTAAAATAATAATATACAAGGGTACCAAAATAGTCTCCAATAATAGTGATAATCTCACTTTGTTAACACATCTCCAATCATCAAACCAAATACTAACTTTCCTTTTATCATATACTGATACAAAAGTCAAGAATTGTTTTGAATTTGGACCTCTTGGAATATCATTATCATCAAAGACTATTGGTATCCTCTATTCCTGGATATGGGAATCTAATAATTATGGTAAACGTATGGTGCCACATTTATCAACCCTCAAAATCCTTCTTCCCCTCATGGTAGTAGATGTATCATGTAAAGAAGGATGAGTAGGATCATCAACAGAAGAATGTGTAAGTTCCTCCCCCGAGGTATGAGTACGATAATCTCCAAAAATATGTGGTCGATCGTAGGATTGATATGTCAGCCTAAAAATCAAACCAACATCAATTAGTACAAAAATATACAAATCTAACAATTACATATAAATAAAAATAAAAAATTAATAATTATCAAAGAAAAAAGAAAAGTAAACTAAAATTAACACATTTTTATTCATATTTTTTATAGTTAACTAAAATTATAACAATATTAATAAGATATGAAATGAAAAAAATGAGTGAAAAATACACAATATTAATGAGAGATGAAAAGACATAGTAAAAATTCATAAACATGATAACTCATTTTAACAACGAAAATAATTCCTTTATAATATACTCTCATACAATATATTTCGTTTTTATTTAAAATGAAAAATTTAAAATAATTGGTTTTAAAAAAATAAATTAATAGATAAGTTTTTTAAGGGTAAACATGGAAAAATGAACAAAACTAAACCGATATAAACATAGAATTTATCTTATTAGTTATAATAAATTTTTTAATAACGAAAATAAAATTAAAATATTTAACATATGAAATTTTAAAAACTAAATCATGATTAAACATATGTTTACTTTAATATTAAGAATGTACTAAAGATTTCATTCCCTAATTCCTTCGTCATGATCATTCTTTATGGAACAAACCATATCTTCGACATGTTCATAAATAGTATTAGTTAATCATTCCTTGGATATAGGGATCTCATATAAATTAGCATCTTCATAAATTTTATCACCACCAATATACTATTTTTCCTTGAAAAACAATATCCCACTGCACATTGGATTGATCAAGAATGTAGAGATTTTGTTTTTCATGTGTTACCAAGATAAAAGGATCATTTTTGTATTCCAATTTATTTATATTATCGAGTGTAATTTTAAATTCATCATGTCAAAAACTATTTTTACTGAAAAAACATTTACACTTAAACATTGGAACTTTAAATTTAATATAATTAACCTCCCATATTTCTTCAATAACTCCATAATATGTAGTTGATGTAGATATTGGATTTTTTCTTTACGCATTAAAAATTCAATGCTTCTATGAACACCAATACGCTACTATTATGAACCACACTTCTTTTATCCTAATCCTTCATATGAAACGTATATTCATTAATACCATTCCCATACCATGTTATCAAATTTAAACATGGACTACCCAAAAACCATCTCAATGATTCTGATGCATCTGGTTGAATGGTCTCTTTAAACCATGGAAAAGAGTTTTGTTATTCTTATTCAAAATCCAAATATATTTCTTCCTTGGATAACATTGATTTAAATAATTAATATCTAATGTTATATATGGTTGAGAATCATCTATGTTATTCAATATATATAACTATACCTTCTTTAATTATTCAACTATCTACAATTTTACTTTCAATCCATGAATCCCCTATTCCCCCATAATTAACTCATTCATGGAAAGATATAGGAAAACTGATTGACTCCACATTAGACAAATACCATGTGAAAAACTCTGCAACCTCCTCATAAATATACTTCTCAACAATAGATGCTTTAGGTTGATGTGTATTATTAACATACCCCTTCAATATCTTCATATACCTTTAAAAAGGATAAATACAACAAAGATAAACATGTCTGTAATTCTTTGTTTCTCCCACAAAATAAACCATTAAAATCACCATGAAATAAAAAAAAGATGGAGAAAAATAAATTTCCAATTGAAAAAGTATAGAAACCACTTTGTCATCAAAAAATTTCAAAGAATTTAAATCAATAACATTAATAAAAATTGAATTAAAAAAATAAAATACCTTCATGATTGTCATTCTGAAATGGGTGGTAAATATTCCACACAATGAAAATTATAGGAACTATTGCATCATGATGTGACAGTCATTATATTTCATACCTGTAAACTTAAAATTCTTTAAAGGTGAAAAAAAATTTACATTTAAAAAATAACCATGTGGCACATTGATATCAATAATACATTTAAAAAATCAAGGTTTATCCCTCTTGGATAAGGTATGAAAAGTCTAGGGTAGGAATGTTCCCATTTTATCGAGAGTGGGAGCCAACTTGAAATGTATTTCCATTGAGATTAAATATATTATTGCATTCAACCCATATTTAGTATTTCCTTTTATATATAAAGATGTTTTGATCAAACATTCACATATATTCTTCTCCACATGCATGACATAAATGTTATGTTTCACCTCATTATATCTCCAATATGTTAGCTTAAAAAATTGACTATTTCTTCCAATAATTTCTGTCACTGCCAGATTTATATATCTTTCTGAATGTCACATCAATTTTTTTCAACCTCTAAAAATAATTATTAGTGAATAATGATTTTTGAGCAATATTAAATTATTTTAAGTTATTGAAAGTATTTTTTAATCTTTTATAAGAGTGATCCATAGGCAAAAACGTTAAATTTCTCATGTATACTATTTTTTCCAATGATGTGGTTGATAATATAAAGTCTGTTGTTCACAAATTGGACAAGATTTATTCCTCATAACACTATATCCAAAAAAAATCCATGTGCTCAAAATTCATTTATAGTGAACATATTCATTTTATGCAGTTGAAAACATTACATTTTATAAAACATCATACACCCTTATACATTCCTCACAAAACAGTTTCAAATCATTAATTAATAGTGACAATAAAACATCAATATCATTTCTGGGTTGTTTCGGTCCACATATAATTAAACTCAACATGAAATATTTTTTCTTCATACAAAACTCAAGAGATAAGTTATATATTACCAATAAAATAGACCATGAACTATGTCTGCTACTAAGGATTCAATATGGATTAATTCAATATGTGTATAGTCCAAGTATGGGATTTCTAAATTCATTTCTGAATATATGAAAATGGTGATCAATTTTCTTCTATTGTGGAAAATTAGTTGGCTGATGTATTTTTCCATTATATATCATCTTATCAGCATGAAATCTTAACCTTTTTTCATTATGTGAATTAGAAAATAAATTTTTCAAATGAAAAATTATATGAATATACAAAAATTATTTGGCAGTGGTTTCTAAAACTTCTAAATCTGCTTGTGATTTTTGTTTCAACTTATATCGTGATGTTACTCATTTAGGACACCTACATAGAAATTTATATTCTTTCCTATATAGCACAAAGTCATTCAGAAATACATGTATTTTCTTTTACCCCAATACCATCAGGCATAATATTTTATTGGAACTATAATATTAATTTGGAAGATCATTGTCTTTAAGAAGAATGTCTTTCAACAATTGTAGCAGATCTATAAAACTATTATCACTCCATCTATGTTTCACCTTCTAGTTTATCAGTATTAACACCATCGATAAAACTGTATATTTTGTACAAACTGGATACAATGGTTTTTTTTCATCACCATATAAATGCTCAACTATTAGTTGTTTTTCAATTGCCTCTACTTCAATATCACAAATCATTTTATCAAGTTTATCAGATTTATCATCTTACAAATCACCATCATTAATAGATCTGACATTCTACCAAGTTTTACCATGCCAAATCCAATGACAGTAACTTGAATTAAAACAATGGAAAATTAAATGATCTTTGATCTCTATTCTTTTAACCTTCTTAAAATTTAAACATTTTAGGCATGGATAAAAAAACATGTTGTTTTTTGGAATGTTTCATTTAGAAAATTCTAAAAAATCATCGACACCTTCCATATATTCATCACCTATACGAGGTGAATTAATCCAACTTTGATCAATTATTTATAACAAATATCAAAAATAAATATCAAAAAAAAGGTATTGATTTATAAAATATTGAGATTAGAAATTACACAGTAACAAGAATGGAAATATTATAAGGAAAAATAATTTTTTTATAATAAAAATCATTCATGCAGAAGGAATTACAAAATAGATTCATTTAAAAAATGTCTCAAGTAAAAATAAATTAATATAACCATGTTAAATTATTAAAAAATATGTAAAAAGATATCCATAAAATAATATCAATAAGAATATATATATAATGAGAACAAATAATTCATAGTTCATTATTTATAAAAATAAAAAATCAATTTTATATTGTAATTAACAATATAATCTAATCATAAATTGAGTCTTAGTTTAAATAAATGTCACATTAAACCTTGCTTCCTGGGAATTCATATGGTATATATTATTCCCTAACAGGGTACCTAGTTCGTCTAGTACTTTAAAAATTACACCCATCACCCATTCAAACCTTTTTGAATCACTAGAGTACATTAGAAATGGTTTTCACTACTAATTTCCAATTTCAAACTCCCAACTAGTTTATAAAGAAAACTCTCATTCTATTCTAAAATACACACAGACCATCTCTTAAGAAAACATATATTAAAAACCCCATCTTGTGATGTGCAATTACATAAAAAAAATTCAACTCTCCCACGTGCCAACTTTATCATAACTGAAATGAACCAACTATGATATCCATGCCTAATTAATTTAAAACCCAACTCTTTGACCTGAATGACAATGTAGAATCCCAAAACAACCACCTATCTTAACACTTAAATAATAATCTTTATCATGACATATTATATAAAATAATTTTAAATTTATTTTAACAATGAAAAATATATTGAATGAGAACAACTAATTCATACTAGAAATAAAATCAGGAACTACTAATTAACACGTTATAAAATATATTAAAACCTTCAGGAAAGCTATTTGGAGATGATAATATCTATAATTAAATGCACAATGATGAATCTGAAAACCCTCAAATGTATGAATATGGTTATGCAAGAATAAATAACACATGATCAAATAAATCTTCAGTTAGAGATTTTATGCCAAAGAATGATCAAAAATGAGAAACAAAAATGTTTGAGGCTTACTTAAAATATATCTTCAATGTGTAACATGAGTCTGATGAAACCTAAGGCTTGATTAAGATCGTAATGTGATATTAGACCACCAGATCAAAGAAACTAGAGAGTTAGGAATTCGGTGAGAGAGAAACGAAACCTGCAGCATGATAATGGAAGATCGTGTAATGAACCCTTTCCTAATTCATAAATGTTTGAAAGATTTTTTATTTTGGTTATATTGTAACCAATGTAAAAATTGTATATTATTCACTCTTTCATGATATTTACACAATAACCAACAGAAAAAATCAATCTTTCATGTCTATTATAGTATAACTGATGTAAAAAATCGATCTTTCACCTTTGTTAAATTATATAATCAATGTGAAAGAGTATATAATATCTAGTTTTATCATCGGTTTTATGAAAAATGATGTGAAAAATTACTTTCTCATGTCGGTAAATGGAAACCAAAGTATAAAAATTAATATTCCCAGATTTTCATGTTGGTTATAAATAACTGACGTGAAAACTATGACATAATAAACAGCTTTTCTACTGGTGTATTTTTATTTGTTCCAAAATCGTGTATCTATATCATATCATCCTTCTTCAGTGGGGAAATATATGTTTTAAAAATGTCCCCCTTATCAATTCTTCACAATAAGCAAGCCTAATTAAAGGTAACTTCCTGATTTCTCTCCCATTATAAAGTACACTCCATAATCTATTTTAATCAACCATTATTTTTCTAAAATAACTCATTTTATCATGAAATACTATCTTAGTTCATTAATTATTTTATACAAATAATTATTACTTTTCTATTTTAAATAAAATTTAATATTCACTCTCGAACCACACTAAAGGTGTTCATTTATAAAGTTTCCTAAACACTCTTTTTTTTACTTTTTTTCACTTCAGTTGGATGTAATTTATCATGATATATGACTATTTTACATTATGAATGTCCATGTATGCTTTAAATCCATTATTTCATGGACACCATTATGATACACGCTTTTATTATTCCTTATGATATGATTATGATACCCATTTTTTCTATCGATACCCCTTATGTTTATATTTGATTATTCAAATGGAACACATATTCATCAATATGTTATGATGGGTGTACCCATATAGTACCTCCAATGCATTGGGTATTGTTTAGTATCATGAGATGGCATGTTGGAACAGGGAGTGAACATAAATCCTTTATGGGACTTTGTCCACCATGTGCAATGCTCTTGGAAGTTAGCCTTGACTCATGTCTGTACCAAGTTGTATGTTGTTTTCACATTCCTTTGATGCCATGACTACATGATCCTATATTATACATGTTATGCTAACTTATTTTTATTCTTTACTTTCTTTATTTCATTGTGTTATGCCTTCTAACTCATATATATGCCTTATTTCTATGTTTATTTCCCTTACTGGGATTTTTAGTTCATCCCTTTGTGCATGTATTCCCCAGGTTATCCTATTTAAATGTAAGATCTTAATGGAATTTTGGAGCTCATTATGGAGATTAAATAAAATATGTTTTTATTTTTGTTTCATGTTTTCCAATTATTTACCTAATCTTCCAAAGACACTATAATTTACGATCCTTTGTTGTATTTGATGGTTAAATATGCTTAAAATCTTGTAATAATGTGTGTACAAGGATAAGGCCATAATTAAATTCTGTTAATTTATGAGTGGTGTTTATCCATGTGTATATATTTATTGGTGATCATTGTAATAATGGTGAAATTATTACTTGTGGTAAATAAATGCAATTGTCTGGTTAATAAAAAAAATATTAACTATTCGGTTTTTAATGGAAGTTTTAATTTTATTGTTAATGGTGGAAATGATTTGATATATTTAATAATAATAATTTTTTTGTTATTGTTATTACTGTTAAAATTGGAAAAAATATATTTTTATGTGATAATTAAAAATATGTATATATATGTATGGGTTAAAAATAAATGTATGTGTGTGTGGGGGTGTCTATATATATACGGGTGCATATATATAATTTATGTGTATATATATGGGTTATATATATATATATGAATATATATATATATATGGTTTATATATATATATATATGAATATATATATATATTAAATGGATTATTTAATATATTTAAAAAGATGAATAAAAACGTATGGCTTGAAGTGAAGAGAGAAATAAATAAAGGGAAATAAATGAAATAATTAATTTATGGATGAATTGGGTGGTTGGGTGTGGCATAGAGGAATTTAAAAGCATTATTCAGGTAATGTATGAGGGAGAGAGGAAAGTAAGGTTTTGAAAAAAAACATAAAAGGGGAAAATGGGAGGCGTGTGGTATCACTCACACAAATCTCTTCCCTCTCTCACATCCACTCTCTTATTTCTTTCTTTTCTATTTTTCCCAAGATTCAATCTTCAATATCTCATGCAATCCTGACTGGATTGATGTGTCATTGGTTCTATTGGGTTTGTCTTAATGAGCATAAGGTAAATCCTAATTTTGTTTTTGAAGGTAGTGAGGTATTTTTAATTAAATTTTTCACATTTAAAATGGATAATTGAAAAAAAATATCAAATGATTATTAAAAAGTATAATTTAAAAGAAATTATCAGAAGATATTTATAAAAGGATAATTTATAAGAAATTATCAAAAGATAATAATTTTTAAGGGGAAAATTGTAAACGCATGCATTGGCCTAAAATGATAATTCAGAAAAATTTTGAGAGAGAGAAAATATCATCGCATGTAATATTTTATTTTTTCTATAAATAAAATAGATGGTTTTTTTTCTAAGAGTCGATGGAATTTTATTGTATTCTGGTTGGTTTAAGAACACAATTTGGGTGACAACACCTTTGATAAACATTTTGTTGACATCGATGACTTTAAGGTAGGATTTTCCTTACCATTTTGGTCCATGTATATGATGTTATCTTGATATGTGATTTATGATTGACTAACACATGTTTGTTCTATGATTTGTGAGGGTGTGTGTGTGAAGGCATTAGTCTTTCTTGATTTATAAAATATGATCATGCATGTTAATGTGCTTTAGATTATGTTGAGTTGGTCACATGTATGTTTGTATGGACTTTCTCACACTCATGAAATGTTGTGTATGATCCATTATTACCTTGTGATATTCTTGGTATATGCTATGTTATTGTGTAATGCACAACACCAAAGTGATAAGTATCCCTGTTATGGATTGGTATCCCTAGAGGGGGAGCAAGTTCATATGTTTCACATGACTTGATTAAGATACTGAGATGGACGACGGGGTATGATGTCCTAGTGTGGTCTGAACTGGGAGAATGACAATCATGAGTGATCAGACATGTATGTTATTATTGTGGGGCATAACAATCATGAGTGATCAGACATTCATGGAAATAGTGGGCCATGATAGTCTATGTAACCTAACCTAGATATAGAACTGGGGCATGATGACCTAGTTTGGTTTGACCTAGAGGCCTAGGGCATGTACGACTATTGAGAAGCATGATGTTGGCACTAACGTTGAGCAGTTTCCATGTTTTTTCTAATGTTTTCCAACATCGTGTCAAATTAGGTATAACCGGGGCTTATGGAAACTTGGTTAGCACATGAATTCATGGAATTATTTTTTTGTGTAATTATTTATTATTATGTTATATACTCTTATTCATTTTCACAATTTTAAGGATGTATTGGTGGTGTCCTACTGAGACTTTGTAATCACAACATAATCAGCCATTTTGGTGCACTTGTAGATTTCATGATCTGGGATCCAAAAAATGCAAAGGGCCCTATGGTGTATGTTTGTGTAGTTGATAATGTAGCAGGAGAGGGCTAATATAGACTTAATAAGACCTGTAGATGCTTATTAATTTTTTTATCTATTTATGTATCAACTGATTACTTTCTGGAAAGGCTTTCCATAATGGGAGTTGTTTATTTATATGACATGTTAGTTCACTATTCCATATGATTACTCTGATTATTTATTGTTGTTGTTGTTGTTTATTTATTGTTATGTTATGAATCAATATGAAGGGTATAGTCTCTCCATTATTGGACTTAGACCCTCAATATTAGTTGATAGACTCTTCTGTATAGGGATTCATGCATGTGGTCATGTGGCATTCTGGTTTGGACATAGTGATTCGGGTTGGGATGTTACAATCCAATTTTAAATCAATATACCACAATTTAATCAATTAAAATTAAATATTTTAAGTTATTTAATACAAAATTAGACAACTTTTATGTAATAAGTTTACTTCAAAAAAATGAATTCCTATATAAAACATTGTATTTATTTTAAAATAAACATAATATTTCCATATTAAAAAACATGATTCAATATTCAATGATAAAACAAATTTTTACTTTTTGAAAGAATTATTTCCCAAAATTTAATGTAGATTCAATTCAAAAAAATGAACATATTTTTTTAAATTGTGAATTTTATTCCAAATCCAATGGTTACATTACCACCAAATATCCCATCAAAATCAATTATTCCAAAATCACTATTTAATATAAATTTTTAATTTCCTATGATTTTAATTAATGAAGATATCAATATATCACACTAAATTAATAAAATATAAACCAATAACTAAATATTGGTAATGAGAAGATCCACCTGCCTGATCACAAATAAATATGAGATTCTCAAATTCATCGAGCTTAAAAACACACCAATGAGAATGAATCCATAAATCCCTAAATATGTTAAAATAAATCCTTTTTTCTATATAATGAAATTTCTAAATCTTATATAATAATTCCAAATTCATGAATAATCGATGACATTGAGAAATATATTGAAGAAGAAAATGAATAACTAAACCCTAACCGTTAATTCCACACCTCGGAAATCAATTATCATGAGAAATATACTTTATTTATAAGGACTCCCATTAAATAATCATTAAACATACCTTAAACACCCATTAAAAATACCTTAAACCCCCATAAATTAGTAAATTCACATTATTTATTACCCAAATTCAAAATAAATCATTCAATCAAACAAAAATTTAAAAACAAAGATTCATAACATTAAGAAAATCTTAGATGTATGAAAGTTGGAATTATAAACACAAACTATGAAGAAATATGTGAGTGAACCGGTGGTAGGGGTGAAAATGGATGAGGATGTGGAAATGGTGGTAATGATAATAATAGTAAAGATGACTAGAGTGAGGAGTGAGGTAGGATATAATAATATATATGGAGAAGAATAATATTATATATTTATGGATGAGGGAGGTTAGGGAAGAAAATTAGGGTCCTTAGTGGGTGAAATTGAACTCATGGATAAAAATATAAAAAAGGATCAACGTTATTCCATTTTCTAAATGTTTTATATGATGGTTATTAGATAACTGACATATAAAATATGTTTTATACATCTGTTATCTAATATTTGACATACAAAACCAACCAAATTTATTTTTTATGTTGGTTAAAAGTTCAACAATATAAAAAAATAATTTATCGAATTAGTTTCTAAAAAACAACATGATAGATGTGACATTAAAAACCATTTTTCACCAGTTAATTTTTTTAGATCATTAAAAAGACCCAATTGGTGATAAATAATAATAAAACAAAAATTCCATATGATAATAAAGATCTTTCTAGATTATATTTAAGAGAAACTTAATTGTTTCAATTAATATGTAAGATTCTATAGATTTATTCCCATCTGAAAGGTAATATTAATCCAGATAATGCTTTAATTTATATGTGTTTTACACTTAGATTATAACAAATATTTAAATGAGAAGATTTCACCATGAATAAATTATTTCATATAAATTATTCATTCATGTAAGCATGCACTCATAGTTGATATTTTGGAAATTTAAAGAATAATTTTCCAAGACATTTAGAGAAATAAATGAGTAAATATTCATAGAAGAAATAAATGAGGAAATTTCATAGAATCCTAAATAAATATATATAATAATTAGAGGTAATAATTAATGGGAATTTTAAGATTTAGAACTGTTCTTTTTAAGAATTAAACATTGTTAATTATTCTATATGTGTGACTTGTTATCTAATTTTTATTATTAAGGAGGATATCATGGGATCATCTCAATAAAATATACTTACATTTAATATATAATAAATTATCTCCATGATTTTATATATATTTCAAGGAATGTGGGTGTTTTGAAGTAAAAAAATGAGGTAATGATGACAAGAAATGGTTGAATATAATGATAAAAATATATATTATGTGAAGGATGGATAAATATTACTATAATTGAGATAATAGAATAGCCTAAAGAAATTTTTATATTAGTGAGAAGGATTGATATCAATATCATTCAACCATTTGGTGGATTATTATTTCAACTATTTACTATTATTTGAACGGATTAATTTATTATTTATTATAATAAGTGTGTGATTTTTTAACTTGTTTATGCCAACAGTTGTAGCTTATTCAAATAAATTCATTTTATTATATATTTATCTTGATAATTAAAGATAATATGTGCAGTATGGAGGGATAATTATCACCATACACCAATGATTATATCATCCATTTTTGAGGTAAACCTCATTGAAAAATATACTATATTCTTATTTTATAACTATTTACTAAGGTGATATGTAGAGATATGTGTTGAATAATAAATAAAGAAACTATTTTAAAAAAAATCATCAAAACTTTTTCACCCCCCCCCCCCAGTTTTTATCACATTTAAAAGTGATTTATTTGTTCTATGTATCTCCGTTGAAATTTTTTTGGATTATTACATCTCAGAAAAAAAAAACATAGAAGTTCCAACTTTTGATAGAAAAGGTCTTCATATTTAGAAGAAATAAATGGTACCTTATACTATTTCTATTTTAATTTATTTCCTTGATTCTATCTATAAGAACCATCTTTTCTTCAAGGTAAAGAACATTTAGTTTTTTGTTTAACTCCTTGGTTTTTACCTAATGTGAGTTCATATTCAAGTTGCAGTTAAAATGAGGGTGTAAAAGGATTTTTTAGAGGCCATAGCCCCGAATTTTGTAGAAAATAATTAGGCCACATGGTTTTTATAAATATTACAGCCTAGTTTGTATGGTTAAACAAACTATGAAGGGTGCTTCAAGGCTCCATGGAGGGGAGTACATTGGATGCGCACAGTTTGTTTAATTGTCCAGTGCTTGTTGTGTGGGGTGCTAAGCCTTTGAAAATGGTAACGCACGAGTAGATCATGATTAGAAAAACTATTCTCCCCAACCATGCAAGACACTATACTTTGATATTAGCTAGAACATGGTTGTAAAAAGTTTTGTCCAACTAGGTTGCCAAATTGTGCACCTCTATAATTTTTTGGTGAAAAGACATTTTTACCTTAGATCTTTAAAACTATAACCCTACTTTCTTTTCTCTCAATATTATGGTAGTATCCCCTCTATTCTACCTTTAATAGTTCCTCCTATCATCTAAGCTAGTCACTTAAATATCTTCTCTACCTCACATCTAATTGAGCCATTGTTCATCTCATTAGATCAATCTCATTAAGAGATTTGATATGCTTCCTTATTTTCTTTGTTTATCTCTCTATCTATTGTGTGATCCTCATGGAGGATCATATGATATATTTTTAAGGTGTCTCTATATTTTTTATTATCATATGATCTAGAACAAACCAAAGTCTAATTATAAACAAGGCATCTACTAAAGTAATAAGGTATGTGGTCTTTGACTTATCCATTAAAGTATCTCCATTTATAAATTGTTTTAGTTTTGAGTACACTAGTTTCACTGATTGTTTATCCTTAAATTCTTATACATTGAATTTGAGCATAAAATTTTTAATCTAAATTACTATTTAGAATTTTTTTATATTTCTGTAGGTTTAGATCTCATTGCCTTCCACCCAATTATGGTTGATTCTTTATTATGCCTTTAGAGACCAACATTGTTACTAGCTAGAACACTATTTGGGTGTGTTTTACTTGACCTTTATTATGGTAAGTAAATTTTTTAATTAAATTAATTGGAAATAATTAAATGTAAAGTGTATATATATCACTTTTCCACAATAAATTTTAATTGAATTTAAAATTGGTTTCATGTCCTTATTGACCTTATCACTTAGGAAGAAAGGTAATGAAATTAATCTAATGAATAGAAATCACCATGAGTATTACATGAAATATAATGGTTTGTGAATATATATGAAATGAGTATATAGTGCATATTGTATATGGAACTTTTTCATCTTTTTATGAATGTTCAAACTTGAGAATTCCTTATATTCTCAAGGGAGTGCCTTGAGAACTAGGAGGATGTTGTTCTGATTCATTGTCCAAGGGAGATACCCACCTTGGAACTCATTCCTTATCTCATTATGTGAATGTCTTGGTGTTTCACCCACAATTGTCTTGATACTTTTTTTAGATATTGGAATTCCTTGTATGCACTCCTTAGATTTAGAATGATATCTTAGGACATGTGACGCCTTGGATTATTCTCCTTGGGAACCATTCATGCTTATCCTAAGATTTACTAATGGACTTCATCCATGGACTAGTTTAGAGATACTTATAGTGAAATTCTTTTGGTATACCCCTTGGATTACACTTATCCCATATTTCTAGGATGCAGGGTTTTGTGTCGTGAGTTATCCTAACCTTCTAAGGTTAAGGATTCCTTGATTCCTCTTGGATGATTTTCAGTATTATTATCATTATAATTACCATGGTTTCTTGTGTTATCTTCTCTAATACCATGAATAAATAATTATATGATCACATGTGTAGAGACATTTAGAATATGCTGATGTAGGTATAGTTGGATAGGTGTCCCACGAGGAACCTGAGCTCGACTAAGATTATATTTATTTTCTATTTTACTTTAATATACTTGCACATTGTTACAGTTTATATTTACAGGTTGGATTTGTATAGACATCATTGGTGGTGTCCAATTGATTTTATCTCAAATCCTATCTAGGCCACTGATGGTACCTGGGAAAATTATAGGATTTCAGGAATAAATAATGGGAGGCATCTAATTATGGATGCATTACTTCTTATTTTAAGATGGGATCTTGGTAGAAGATGACCGAGCTAGTACTCGGGATGCTTGGATATTTTTTGGTCTTTTTAATTCTCTTGTATCTACCTACTACCATGTTTTATTGTTCTTTTATAGATACATGAAATCATTATTATATATGGTATTATTTTATCCTATGAGTTTATTATTTATGGATCATATGTTTGTGCTTTCTCCAATATCTTTTCCATTATTATTTCTTCAATTGGTTATTTATATATATTTTACTACTTCATTCTACTCTGAACATAGGGAATAGTCTCTGCACTAACACACACAAGTCCCTCTCTACTAGTTGAAAACCTTTGGAATAAGGGGAGGAATGATTGATGCCATGTGGCCAACCGATTTGGATACCGTTATCGGGTGAGTGGGGTCAGGATGTCACAAAGTGTTATCAATATTTTTTTCATTTCCTTACTATTTTGGGATTATAGAAAAGAAATTAAGACCTATTGAAATTTTTTAATGATCCTATTCTGGGTAGTAGATAACCCACATATGGGATAAAATATGAATTTCCTAAGGTGGTATATGATGTTATAGATTATGCATGTTATAGTTATTTTGATTCAATCTTTGGGTGACGTATATGAGATGTGATGTTAATATAATTATGATGTTGGGTTACAATTTTTCTTTGTCTTGATACAAAAAGGAATCATTCATTATGCATCATTATAAGAACTTTATAGGATTAATATTTCATGCATTACGTAATGACATGTGGGTTTCATTTCGTGATTGCATAATACTTGTTGTATGTTCCTTAAGTGATATTTCTATTAGGAAACCAACATTTTTATAGGAAGAAAAGATATTGGATAATGGTTTATTAATATGTATGTATTAACTGAAGTGGTTTTTTTCAAAATAGTTTGATCATGACACCTTAACTAACCAATTATCACATGTTTGATTTATGTAACTAAGGTTATATAGAATAAAATATTAGTTTATTTTGAATACATGAGTGTCATTTTTCATATGACGATTGAATGTACCTCTATTAATTGGGAACAACAATTCATTTTGTAAAACAATCATACATAATGCATTCTTATAACAAATGTAAAGGTCTAGATATAGTTATATGAACTACCAATTTCAATTTATAAATCATATAATTGTATAAATTAATAAGGGTAGTTAAGATAACCGGTCTATCATAATAATTAAATAACTGATAAATATTAAATTTAGATGTGGTCTCCATTAAATGGGAATTCTAATTGAAAATTAAATGGTGTTTTCCTCCCTAATTTTCAATTGAGAGTCCATGTATTAGTAACCATATAGTAAAATAGAGATCATAACCCATACCCAACCTTAGTAGTGGGTAGTAGGCAGTATCTCTAGAGATTTATCTCATCCTTTTATGACAACCAGACCTTGATTACTGGTAGAAATATGGGTGTGAATATTATATAGGAAGTATTGTACCTATACTATTATTGTATCTTTAAACTTATAAATTATCAAATACTATCTGAGGGGTGTTCTTGGAAATTGTAGATATATTCTACCATGATTTCCTCGGGTCATGCGCTAGGAGGGTGGTGATGAAAATGCACTGGAGGTAGTGAGCCCTGAGCTACTAATGTTACCTCCAGTAGTTCCACCTATGGCACCTCTTTTTATACCCAATACAGGTGATGATTCTAGATTTCAATAGGGATTCATGCATCTTATGTAGACTATGTAGGGAACTTTGTGACCTGGATCTTCTATAGAAAAATTGACGTGTAAGTTTCAGTTGCAGGATCCACCCATATTTTCAAGGGACGGTGGACCTTAGGATATAGAATCATGTATGGAGTCCATTCTATAGATTTTTCAGTACCTTAAGACACCTCCCAAGAGGATAGTGAAGGTATCCACTTACATACTTAATGATTCCTTCAAGCATTGGTGGGATTTTCTAAATCAGTATGATCAGCACCGGGGTATGACTTGGGTGAATTTCAAGTCCAGTTTATATGAATTATTTTTACCAAATATGGTAAGATTTTATAGGTATAGATATTTCATTCACCTTGATAAAGTAACCATATATTCCATGGACTATTCTGGTCACTTTACTATGCTTCAACATTTTGCACTGACCCTACTTATAGATGAGATTTCAAGGAAAAGGTTCTTTAAGGATAGTATTAGGTACACCATCTGATCTTAAGAAAATTTCTTTAGGCTAGATACCATATCAGAGATTATGAATAAATCCCTCATCACCAAATGAAATCAAAGGCAAATCGAAGGTATGAGGCATAGTGTCTTAGTACCAAGATAGATTAGTGGTTCCTTTTATGGTTAGAAAAATCATCATGGGAGTTCTTAGTAGGTTGGAGGAAACCAGAGTATCTACACTAGAAGTTTGTACTATTATATTAGTGTGGTAGAAAAGGAAAAATTAAGCCTTTATTTGATAAGAACCTAGTCAATTACAAATCCTTCATCAAAATGATCCATTTTAGATATTCCATTTGGACCTTTACATATATTTCTAGTGGTAGAAGATCCACACCAGCTCCACTTTTAGGGCGGGATCAGTATCACTCTGTGAGAAGGGGAGCTGGGTTAATTCAAACCAATAAGGCCTAAGAGGTTGTAGACATGGTATCCATACTTATATTTTTCAGCATCAGTAGAGCATACCTACTTAGGGTAGTTAAGATATATCTCAAGGGATATATCTGGCTAGTTACATGTAGTATAGTCAATACCTAAGGAGAAAAGTGTAGGGACATCTACATTATGAGGTATTATTCTAGTACCCTCTAGTGACATATTTTATTTATTTGATATAGATTCATAACACTCCTTTATTTCTATATCAATCTTGAAAATTTTTTGTCTTTAAATTAAAAACTTGTTTGGCATGATGACACTTGATACTCTATTGGGAGTTCACTCAGTGAGAATATGCTTGTGTAAATAATACCCCCTAGAGTTTCGAAGTTATAATTTTTTATAAGACCAATTCTTCCTTGAGATAAAGGGATTTTATTTCATTATCAGGATGGACCGGTCGTTCCCCTATCATGCATATGTGGACTGATATCACTATAGGGAATTTTTTACATCACTAAAGGGATATAGTTATCTACACCAGGGTGAGTGGAATTTCAAATAAAGTAGATCTAGACCAAAACATCATGATTTCGGTGTACTGATATTTTAGATAGATATCCTTTATATAGAGGATCAGGGAATATGTCAAGATTATTTTCCATCTATATTAGATCATTTTAGGGATGTATTTCCCAAATATTTTTAAGTTTGACCTCATGATAGAGGGGTGGAGTTCTCTATTGAGGTAGTGTAAGGAGTATCACTGGTATCCATTCCTCCTTACAATATATCTATTAATGGGTTTTCATAACTCAAGAGGAACCTAGAGTAATTTTAATCTAATTGTTTTATCTGACCTAGTACTTCACCTTGGGGTTCTCCAGTGATTTTATCTAGGTATTTGGATGGTAAACTTAGGTTATGTGTTGATTACCAATGATTGAACCAATTTACGATTAAGAAATATTATCAATTTCCTTATATAGATTCTCTTTTAGGACAGCTTTGAATAGATAGTATAGTGACCTATTCTTTTCATACATTAAAATTATACAAAATTTGTGGAATACTTAAAACATTATACAAATAGATTCACAAAGACTGTATTAGTATTGTGCCTTTGGAAACATTGAAAGATAAAAATGGTACAAAAGTAAGCTACATTATCTCCCACTAGGATTTTCTTGACTAACAACCTTCTTAGACACATCAAACATAATACATATCTTCATAACCTGGGGGAAGGAAACATAAAAAGAGGTGATCTCAGATGCTCATTAAGGGTAAATAAGGGAGATATCTAAGAATATTCATTAGTTTAATAGTATGAGAACATGATTATGAAAAATATAAGATCATACCCTATATATCAAAGATCATAAACATGAATAATGGCATAAATATTTGTAGTTAACAAAATATGAATCATAAGTAAATAAATAACATAATCCATAAAATCATAACATAGGAATAACATGTAGAATTTTGGAAGACATATAAGAATATATAATAATTTCAATATTAGTCAAGCCATTGATGAAAATTCCATAATAGTGAAAAATGTACTTTACTAAACTGGTTTAACACTTCGTTCCAACCCTGTATTACGGAACTGAGTTCAATCTTTGTTCCAGTCCTATAATACTGAATCAAGTTCATTTCCCATTCCATCCCTGTAATACTAAACTAATTTCATTTCTCATTCCAGCCATGTCTATCTCATGATATATAAATCATTTCAAAATTTATTAGAGTGAGATATATGTCCCACACATCTCATAATGAAATCATACATATATGTGACACAAGATCATAAATAATAATCTAATAAACCATGAAATGAAATGGGTTTCATAAACATGTAATCATATCATAACCTGGGGTAATATATATTTTTCATAATCATTTCATTATAAACATAACCCATGAAAAGAAGTAGGTTTCAAAAGCATATAACCCATGAAATATAACTGGTTTTCATAAAAATCATACCATCAAAACATAATCCAATCAGTAAAATAAGATGAATGAAAACATTGAATAATTTCTCCAAAAGGTAATGAGTAACACTAATTTATTTTATCTTAGATGTGAAATAATTTTAAAATATATTTAAAAAACTTTTCTTGACGAAAATATCCTTTCTTCTTTGAAAAATGCTTGTTAAAACATAAAAACTTTTAAAAACCTTTTTCATTGAAAATTACTTTGAAAACATATAAATTAATATTTTAAAATTATAAAAAAAATTAAAATCTTTTTTAATTTAAAATTACCTTCAAGTATCATTTGAAAATAGTTTTGAAAACATTTATTTTGAAATAAAATAGGTTTCTGACAGAAGAGAGAGATACGGTCAGATTTTTCTTAAAAACACTTTCTTAATTATATTATGTACCAAAGAGTGAAAATGGTACTAATAGATGGATATATATTGAATAAATAGGGGAGAAGGACACTCAGGAGTGATCTCAAGAGAGATATCACAATATTTCATCATAGGAAGCATAAGTATATACAATCTTGAAAAGAGATGAGATTATTTCAATAAACCCTTATCATTAAGTAACTTAGGATAATAATATCCATGTAAGAAAAGGAAATTACATTATACTTAAAGTATCATGGAAATAACTATATTCATTATGTAACATGGAAGTATATACTCCTCAAAAAATAATTTAGGTGAAAAATAAAACATGTGTCTCAAAAAGGAAAATTGAGACAAAACTATCTTACCGATTTGGTAGCTTTTAAAACATTATCCCCATAAAATAAATATCATAGAATGGATATTTAAATACCCATAAATTTAATTATAATAATAATTTAATACATACATGGGTAGTATACACACCACACAAAAGTAATGGGTGGTGAATAAAGCAAGTATCTCATGAAAATAAAAAGTGAGATGAAATCCCCATACCTTGTGTCCTAACTCTCGTTGTACTCGTACAAAATTCTTATATAATAAATATTATTTTATTATAAATATATAAAATAACCATATTATTATATATAATATCATATATGGTTTTATTATGACTTTATATTACCTTCTTGTTAACAATTCTATGTTAATGTTTCACTTCTGATAATATTTGATTTGTTTTTCCCATGTGTCTTAATTTGTCATATATTTGGTACTTATACATATATCATGATTTATGTAATATAAAACATGATATAAATATAATTTATATTCATTATATTTATATTACAATAATCAATATAATATAGAAGTATGAAATGGAATACCTTGTTCATGAAGACGGTAAGTCTTATGTACGCAAGAACGTTTTTTCTATTTTTATTATCATATTAAAAGAATGAAAGAAAATGAAATATATGTATATATATATTATAATTCTAGTAGAATTATTATTTCATATATATCATACAATTTCACTAAATAAATCCTTAATGCGTTCCATGTAATGTGTGAATTAATCACATCGCTTTGAGGGGGTGGTAGTCCACACTTCATCAAACGAAATTATCGTATTTACACCAAGTGTAAAGTATAAAGATATTTGTTGTAAAAGGATTAAATAATATTAAATATGTAATAAATATAATATATAACATATATAAATATATTTTCCATCATAATTTACACCATGAAAGGTGGTAAAGTGAAAATGAACAATCATTATTTCGTGAGGTAGTAGTTCACCGTACATATAAATAGTATGTTTGTTACCCATTAGATAGAGATGTGTGTAATTTTAGGTAAAAGAAATATAATAAAAACATACTAGTATATTTATGATACTGCAATTTTTTTACAATAATGGAATAGATAGATTGGATGGGGTGGAGAAAGAAAATAAAAGAAATGAGTTTGAGAGAAGTCATTACCTCTTAATCGGGTAACTCCATTTAGTTTGTGGCAAAAGGCTTCCTTGGAGGACTTTATTCACAAAGCTTGGATTAAATCTGGAAAGGGGGATTTTTCAGAGGATATTTGAGAAGATATTTTCTGAATCTAAGTGGTTTTAGAGGTGTAAATATGTGGAGGAGAGGATACCTTTAATAGTGGAGGAGTGGCATGTTTATAAATCATTGGAAATGTAATTCCATCCACGTTTTTCCCATAGAAAGTGGCTCACATAATGTAAAAAATTCTATCCAAGGGAGTATATGGTATAAATATGGACATAAAATGGTTATTGTACAAGTTTCTAGGTCTTTTTGGGTCTTAAATTTAAGGTTGAGTCCTTAGTTAAGATTAATTTTACCTTAATCGATGTAATTAATTTTAATTACATTCAATAACAATTTTGGTAAAATGCTAATTTGACCTTATTAGAAAAAATAAACTATGATTATTCCAAATATGTAATCCATTTTTCTAAATTCCAACCATAGATTCGGTAGAAATTAATTTGAAATTAATCCTGCAGTCAGGTTAACAATGTGGGTTTTCAAAGTAAAAAAATTTAAAAGATTGCTATGTTTTTATACATAAGTTCAAATTAAAATTGATCTCAATTACCTAAATTTTATTAATTTATAAAAATATTTTCTAATTAAACTTTTAGACCAATTTAAAATATAATTTAACCTTATAAATAAATTATATAGAAGATCAGTTTTGAATTAAAATTTTGTATTTTTCACTACTCATCCAAAAATGAAGTTTTTCCGAAAAATTACAAAAAATCACCCTAAGTTAATTTCAACTTTATAAATTAAAAATTATGTTTATTTTATCCAATTCAATTTATAAATTTTCCTAAATATTATTTTCTTTTTTTCCACATAAAGACATGAAAAGAAGTTTATTTGAGAAAATAATATTTTTTAAAATATAAAGACTACCAAAAAATATATTTTCCATTATCGATATATTATATTTAAATAAAAAAATTAAAAATATTTGAAAATTATTTATTAATATTAATATTACTATGTTTAATGGATATGTTATAATTATCTCATTTAAATAATTATAACAATAAAATGATGTTTCGTAGAAACATCGGTGTTGTGTGTAATGTACGCCAAGACAGTGTTGTGTGTAACATAGGCCGAGTCATTGTTCCATGTAACATATTCCAATTAGATGTTATATCTAACATATGATGATTAGGTTCTATGTAAAAGAAATGTTTGACTTAGTGAATTGTAAGGCATAAATGAAAAATTAATTTATTCATGAAAAAAAAGGTCCATAAAAACTCGGGGTGTAACATTATACCCCCTTAAAATGAATTTAACTCTCAAAATTCATCATTCAAGTAAAAAAGGAGGATAATTCTGCTTCATCATATCCTCATGTTCCCATATATCTTATTATAAATGTTGATTTCTCTATAAAACTTTTTCCAGTTGAGTGGCCTTATTTTGTAGATCTTTCTATGTACGATCCTGAATTTCAACTAGTTATTCCTGATAAGAAAGATCATGCTCTAGTGGTATGACCACTATGTTCAGTACATGTAAAGTTTCAGGTATGTACTTTCTCAGGAGAGATACATAGAATACATCATTGACTTGAGAGATATTTTTAGAAAGTTCCAAGTGATAGGCTACTATGCCGAAAGGGACAAGAATTTCAAAGGGATCGATATACCTTGGTCTTAGTTTCCCTTTCTTACTAAATCTCCTAACTTTTTTCCAGGGTTAGATTCGTAGAAACACTATTGCACAAACTTTAAATTCTATATCATGCTTTTGTTTATCAGCATAAATTTTCAGTCTTCTTTGAGATCCCTTGATATGATGTTGATTGGTGCTAACCATCTCAGCTTTTTCTTCAAATTTATCAGGTCCCAATTTCTTTATTTCTCCAATCTCATCCCATCACCTTAGACCTATACATTTATTCCCATATAGGTCTTCATAAGGTCCCATATGAATTATTGAGTGAAATATATTGTTGTAATAAAACTTAACTAGAGGAAGGCATTGATCCCAACAACCTTTGAAATCTAGAGAACAATATCTCAACATATCCTCAAGGGTTTTAATTGTTCTTTTAGACTGACCATCTATCTAAGGATGATAAGAAATGATGAAACTTAATTTTGTATCAAGTTCTTGTTGAATACTTTGATAGAACTTTGATCAAAACCATGGATACATATCTGATACAATGGAATGTGGTACCTCATGAAACTATACCACTTCCTTAATGTATATCCTAAAAAGCTGATCCAGAGATAAATCTTCTCTAATAGAAATGAAGTGTGCTGACTTAGTAAGGTGATCAACTACCACCCATATAGCATTAAACTCTTTAGAGGTTTTGGGTAGTCTAATGACAAAATTCATTGTGATATTCTCCCATTTCCATTCGGGTCTAGGTAATCGATTAAACAACCCCTTTAACTTTTTTCTTTCATCCTTAACTTATTGTAATACCAAGAACCGAGATACAAGTGATACCTCTCTTCATTAAATCCTACCATAAGTATTTTTTTCAAGTCCCTATACGTCTTCATACTTCCATGATAAATAGAGAATGAAGAACTATGAGCTTCCTCTAATATCTCCTTCTTCAAATATAGTATATAAGGAACACATACATGGTTATTAGACCTTATCATTCCATTCTGATCAAGGATAAACTCAGGATAATTTCTAACTTTTTTTTCCAGCTTTACATATTTCTTCTGTGCATCCTTAATCTTCACAAGGATAGAGGGTAGAAAATTAATTTGAGAAAGATAAGATTTTTCCCCTTCATTATTTCTAGATCTATCGTTTTAAAATTCCAAAATATTAGATTTATTTATCCTCATCATAGATAATTTTTCATTATCCTTCTGACTCAAAGCATCTCTCACCTTTCTCACTTTCCTAGGGTGGTAATGTATTTAACAGTCTTAATCCTTTATCAAATCTAACCATATTCTCTAGATCATGTTCAAATCCTTCTATGTGAATATATATTTCAGAATTTTATGATCATTATATACATCACATTTTTTCCTATAAAGATAATACCTCTGTATCTTTAATGAAATAAATACTGATTCTAACTTCAAATCATGAGTTGGGTAATTTTTATCATAAATCTTCAATTTTCATGACACATATGTGATAAACATGTTATTCTACATAATAAGACATCCCAATCCCTTCTTGGATGTGTCACTAAAGATTACAATCTCTTCTCCACTATATGGTAATGTAATAATGGGTACACTGACTGACCCTCTCTTTAGTTCATGGAAATGCTCCTCACATTCATTTGTTTAGAGGAACTTGACACCCTTGTAAGTTAACTAGGTTAGAGAATTAGATAGTTGGGATAAATTATCAACAAACCATCAATAATATCTAGCTAAACCAAGAAATATACAGATATTAGTCACTAGAGTTGGTCTAGGCTAGCATTCAATAGTCTCCATATTTGATGGATCTACTGCTATACCATCTCTTGAGATTATGTGACCCAAAAATGAAATATTTTTCATAAAAATTCACATTTTGTAAATTTTCCATATAGTTTCTTCTTTCATAGGGTCTTTAGTGTAATTATCAAGTGATATTCATGTTATTCCTCTATCTTTTAATATATAATAATATCATATATAAATACTACCATAAATATATCTAGTTAGTATCTAAAGACTCTATTCATTAAATCCTTAAAGATAGTAGGAGTATTAATAAGACCAAAACACGTCACTATATATTCATAGTTTCCATACCTTATACATAATGTCATATTTTTTATATTCTAATTCTTTAACCTCAATTTATGATATCCAAAATGAATGTAAATATTGAAATAGTATTGATCTTTTTGGATTTGATAAAACATGTCATCAATACGGAGAAAAGGATACTTGTTCTTGATTTTGATCTTGTTCAACACCCAATAATAAATATAGAGTTGCATAGATCCATCTTTATTTTTAACAAAAAGAATGGGTGCACCCCAAGGTAACACACTTGTCCAAATGAATCCCTTATCAAGGTTTTCATAGAGTTTCTTTTTTAATTCCTATAACTCAATCAGATCTATTCTATAAGGGTTATTTGAAATTAGTGTGGAACTAGATATGAGTTCTATTGAGAACTCAGCTTCACATTTTGGGGGAATTCTAGGAAAATATTATGGAAAGATATACACAAAATGATGAACAATAGGAATATCATCAATGTTAATTTTTCCCCAAAAATTTTAGATAAACACCCCTTTTGTATGGGAATTAAGAACTATACACTGGTTGTAATCTCCATAGTAATTTCATACTAATAGTCACATGGATGGATGATAGTAGGAGGGTTTGAAATATCAAATGTAAATTCCCTTACTTGATAATTGATGTGGAATTTATGCATGTAAATCCAATCCATAACTAATATGACATCAAATTAAAATAAAGGAAGTATGATAAGGTTTTCAGGAAGCACATGCCCACTAACTTCAACTACAGAGGAATCATATACTTGGGGTGAAATCATTGTACCATTAGGTGTTTGCACTGATAATTCCACATCTAATATTTTTGGTGGAATCTTAATACCCTTAACAAATTATTTAGATATAAAATAGTGGGTAGGTCTATAATCAAATATGACATTAGTAGTTCTAGAGTGTATGGTAAGTGTAACTTCATCACATCATTATAACACCTCTCATCATAAATAATGATTTCATGATATTTCCCCTTGTCCCTCATCTTAAGAGGTTATTGGAGTTGATCATCATCACCATCCCTTGGGTTTGGGTAATGGTTAGCATAATTCCCAATCTCCTTAAACCTGTAGCACTGAATCATGGGAGGTGTATTTTCTGCATATTTTTCTCTATTAGAATTTCGAGCTAACTTCTTCCCATCATTTCGACAACAAATTTCCCAGTTACCTTTCTTTCCGCACTTAAAATATTTACTAGACCCCTTAAGACAAATTATTTCATGATTCTTTCTATATTTATAGAATAAAGTAAAATCCCTCTTCTTTTCTCCATGGTTTTAAGTGTTTCCTTTGAACTTCATCTTCCTTTTCTTTTCAAAACCATGAGGTTGATACATGAATACAACCTATATTTCAACCTTGATTTCACAATGCACAATATCTTCATTTACACTCAAGTATCTTATGGAAAATTACCTTTTTAGAATTTTCTTTAATACATTGAAGAACCTATCAAATTTACTTTTGATTTGGATGGTAATTCATGAAATTTAACTCACAAGTCTCGTTAAATTAGACCTTTAGGTATCAATATATTCATCATCCATTTTCTTCAAATTGAGTAACTCTTTCTCCGTCTAGGTATGAAGAATCCAAGGAAATTATTTATTGAAAAATGAGTTCTTGAAATCATTTCATTCCGTGGATTCAATTTTATCTTGATTCCATGAATTCTTAATTAGAGTCCATAACTGGTCTGCTTCACCTTCTAAATGATAAAAATCCAAAATAACTTTCTCATGTTCCAAACACTGGAGGACATAAAATATCTTTTTTGTGGTACTGATCCATTGTTTAGTAAAAAGTGGTTTATAAGACACTATGAAATAATGTGGATATTTCCCCATGAAGTAATTAATGGAATTACATTACCAACTTTCACATTTTTAATTCAACCATTATCCACAACTTGATAAAGTTGTCTGAGAATAGAAACAATATTTCCCATTCTATCTCCTATAGAATTCATTTTCTTAGGAGTAAAATCATTTCATTATCCATTGAAATCACCATTAATGTTTATCCTGTAGGTTCCATCCATTAAATAAAACAAAAATCATAGAGTAAGAAACATTTATCATATTGAGGAACTACATAATTAGAAAAGGTCACTTATAGGATTTGTAAATTATGAAAACTTCCTTAATCTATGAAAAATTATGTTTATCCTAGTTTATTCATAGACAAATCCTATTTAAATCCTTCATGATGGTTCATGAAGAGTTTGTGAATTTCCAAAGCATAACTCCTACGAGTGTCAAACTAGGTGTACAGTAAGTCCCATTGTCGTGTACCTAATTACCCTAAGTAAGGTTCGATACATCTTGTCAGAGATATTACCCCTAGGTACATGTGTACCAGATCCACATCCACATTTAGTATACAGACCGTTATGTATTACTAGAAAACCACTCACTCTATCCTTTACCAAATTTCTAGTAAATTTTGCTATACTTTTCCTTATCCTTAGACTTATCCTTAGACATGTCCTTAGGGTTATCACTAAGTTTTTTCCATCTTACCTTCAAAAGGTTAACTAAACCTTTACTCTAATACCAACTATAATGACCCTTGATTTTTATACATTAACATTAAATAACATTTTCAGAATACTTAAAACATTATACAAACAGACAACGAAAGACCATACTATTCTAGTGCCTTTGGAAACATGGAAACATAAAATCCAGTACATAAATGATCTACATCATCTCCCACTAGGATCTTATTGACTATACCCCTTCTTAGAAACATCAAACATAATACATATCTTCATAACCTAGGGGAAGGAAACATAAAAAGGGGTGAGCTCAGATGCTTAGTAAGGGTAAACAAGGGATATATGTAAGAATATTCATGAGCATAAGGGTATGATAACAATTTAATGAAAATATAATATCATTCCCTACATATCAAATATCATAAACATGAATCGTGGTATAAATCTTGGTAGTTCATAAGATATTAATCATAAGTAAATAAAGAACATAAGCCATGAAAGAATGACATAGGAATAAAACAAGGAATTATTATAGACACATAATTATATATAATTATTTCCATATTAGTCAAGTCATTGCTTACATGTCCATCTTAGTGGACAAATTCCTTTAGTAAACCGGTTTGACACCCCCATTCTATCCCTGTTTTACTGAATCGGGATCACTCCTTGTTCCTACCCTATAACACTGAACCAAGTTTATTTCTGTTTCCATCCCTATAATACTAAACCAATTTCATTTCAAATTCCATCCATGTCTATCATATTAGATATAAATCTTTACCCAATGCATTGGAGGGAGATATTAGTCCCACCCATCTTATAATTTAATCATACATACATATGCCTTAAGAACATAAATAATCATATCATAACCCATGAAATGAAATGGGTGTCATAAACATGTAATCATATCATAACCTATAGAAATATACATGTTTCATAATCATTTCATCATAAAAATAACCTGTAAAAAAAGTCAAGTTTCAAAAGCATATAACCCGTAAAAGAGAAATTAGTTTTATAAACATCATTCCATCAAATTATAATCCATTAAAAAAATATAAATATAAATAATGAATAATTTACCCATAAATTCATGATTTGAACTAATGTATGTTATCGTATATGGTAAATAATTTTGAAAGTTCTTTTAAAAACATTTCTTGAGGAAAATATCCTTTCATCTTTGAAAAATTATTTTTAAAACATAAAAACTTTTGAAAACATTTTTTTTTTGAAAATTGATTTTAAAACTTATAAAGGAATAATTTTTAAAAAAATAAAACATTTTTATCATTTTTACTTGAAATTTATCTTCAAATATCATTTTGAAATACTTTTTAAAACATTTCTGAAAACATGGTTTTGAAATAAAATAGGATTCTGAACAAAGAGAGAGATATTGTTATATTTTTGTTAAAAACATTTTCTAAATTATTTTAAGTACCAAATAGTGGAGAATGGTACTCATTAATTGATATGTATTAAATAAAAATCGGATAAGGAAACTCATGATTTTTCTTGAGATATGGATCACAATATTTCCTCAAAGGAATCATAAGCATAAATTATCTTGAAAATCGATGAGATTGTTTCAACAAACTCTTATAACTTGGTAACTTGAGATCATACTCTCCATGTTAGAAATGAAAATTAAATTAATATTAAAATGTCATGATAATAATTAGATTTTTGATATAACATTTAAGTATATACACATCAAAAAATAATGTATGTGAGTAATAAAACATGTGTCTCAAAAAAGGAAAATTGAGAAAAAATTATCTTATCAATTTGGTATCTTTTGAAAAATTAACCCTATGATATAAATATCATATAATGGATATGTAAATAACCAGAAATTTAAGTATATGAATCCATGAATACATACATGATCAGTATACACACCTCAAAACATGAATGGGTGGTGAATAAATCATATATCTCATGGAAATAAAAGTGAGATGAAATCTCATTACCTTATGTCTTGACTCTCGTCATACTCATAAAAACATCCTTCACAATAAATATAAGTTTATTATATATCTATAACATAAAAATATTCTTCTATATAATATCATATATAGTTTTATTATGACTTTATATTACACTCTTGTTAACAATTCTATGTTGAGGTTTCACTTGGGGTAATATTCACTTTGTTTTTTGCATGTATCTTAATTTGTTATATCTTTGGTACTTATACTTATATCATGATTTCCAAAATATAAATAATTATATAAATATAATTTATATTCATTCTATTTTTATTATAATAATCTATATAATATAGAAGTATGGAATGGAATACACTATTAATGGAGACAGTAAGTCATACATACATATGAACGTTGTTTCTGTTTTTATTATCGTATTAAAAGAATGAAAGAAAATGAAATATATGTATATATATAATATAATTATAGTTGCATTATTATTTCATATATATCATATAATTTTACTAATACCATATTTAATACAATCCATGTAGTGTGTGAACGAATCACATCGCTTTGAGGGTGCGGTAGTCTTCCTCAAATGAAATTATTGTATTTACACCAAGGGGAAATTATAAAGATATTTGTTATAAAAGAATTAAATAAGCATAAATACATGATAAATATAATATAAAGTATAAATAAATAGATTTTACATCATAATTTTCACTATTAGATGTGGTAAAGGAGAAATAAACAATCATCCTTTCGTGAGGTGGTTTCATCATACATGTAAACAGTATATTAGTTACCCATTAGATGGAGGTGTGTGTAATTTTAGGTATAAAACTTAGCATAAAAACATAATATTATGTTTAGGATACTTTTTTTATACAATAAGGTAATAAAGATAGTAGTGGGGGTGGAGAAATAAAATAAAAGAAAGGATCTTGAGAGAAGGTGTTACCTCTTAATCTGGTAACTCTTTATGGTTTGTGCCAAAAGGATTCATTAAAAGACTTTATAACCAAAGGGAGGATTCAGGTTAGAAGGGATGATTTTCTTTATAGTATATTTTAGTATATATTGTCCTAACCTAAGTGTTTTTAGAGGTTTAAAGAAGTGAAGGAGAGGTTTCCTTTTTATAGTGGAAGAGGGGGGCACACTTGTAAATCTTGGAAAAGGAATTCAACCCAAGTTTTTCCCCTGAAACGTTACTCACATAATTTAACAAGGTATAACCAATGGATTATAGGGTCTAAATATGTCCATAAAATGGATCTTGGACAATTTTATAGGTCTTTTAGGTCTTAAATTTATGGTTTAGTCCTTAGTTAAGCTTAATTTTAACTTAATAGATGTAATTAATTTTAATTACATTCAATAATAATTTGATAAAACACTAATTTGAACTTATTATAAATTATAAATTATTATTATTATAAATATGAAATATATTTTTCCAAATTCCAATCATATAAGTGGCGTAAATTAATTTAAAATTAATTTCGTAGTTGGGGCGACAATGCGGGTTTTTAAAGTAAACACATTAAAAAGTTTGTTAATTTTTTATACCTAATTTCAAAGTTAAATTGATATAAATGAACTAAATTATATTAATTAATATAAATATTATATAATTAAACTTTTAAATAAATTTAAAATATAATTTAACCTTATAAAAATTATATTAAAAAGCAGTTTTGAATTAAAATTCAGTATTTTTCACTATTCATCCAAAAATGAAGTTTCTCAGAAAAATAAAACAAATAAACCTAATATAATTTAACATTATAAATTAAAAAAAGAATTTTATTTTATCAAATTCAATTTCTACATGTTTGTAAAATTATTTTTTTTGTTTTTCATAGGACATGAAAAGAAATTTATTTGAGAAAATGGTATTCTTAAGCATATAAAGACTTTACAAAAAAATATTTTTCCTTATCAATATGTTATATTTTATAAATAAATTAAAAACGGTACTTGAAAAGTATTAATTACTTTTCATATTATTAATTTTAATGTCTAGGATATAATTATATCATTTAAATAATTATAATAATAAAATGATGTTTCGTAGAACCATCAGTGTTACATGTAAGGCACACCAAGTCAGTGTTTCATATAACATTCACTAAGTCTCTATTCCATGTAATGTAGTCCAAGTCGATGTTTTATGTAATGTATTCTGAGTTATTTGTGTTTTATAGTTATTTTTGACTTAGTGTCTTGCAATACATAAATGAAAATTTAATTTATTCAAGAAAAAAAAGGTCCATAAAAAATTAGGGTTTTACTAATAGAGTATTCTTAAAGATCGGTTTGATGGAAGACTATCATCAGGCACATGTTAGATCTTCATACATACCTTATAACACATTTTCTATTATTTATGGTCTTTATGATTATTTGGTTATATTATTCGGTCTTACAAATGTGCCTTCCATTTTCATGGACTTAATTAATAAGGTTGTCAACCCATTCTTAGATTCCTATATTGTGGTGTTTGTGGATGACATCTTACTGTACTCACAGACTCAAAATAATTATTCCAGACACATTGATATCATTTTTCATACACTAATAAATCATAGGTTGTATGAAAAACTCACTAAATTCCACTTATGGATTGATAAGGTTCACTTCATGGGTCATATTATCATAGAATCAGAAGTATTGGTTGACCCAGAGAATGTGATTATTATTGTTTCTTGGGAGAATACCAATAATGTGTTTGAGATACATAGTTTCTTCGGGATATGTTGATATTACTATCATTTTATGCAGTATTTATCCCATCTTGTAGCACTGATTATAGTCTTGACCAAGAAGGGTTTCAAGTTTATTTTGTTTGAATTCATCAAGAATTCCTTCCAGGAGCTCAAAGGAAGACTTACCTCAGCCTGGATTCAGATTCTACCTGAGCTTAAAAGTGGATCTATGGTGTTTTTTAATGGATCCCGCATTGGTATAGATATATTTCTAATGAATTAAGATCGAGTTTTTGTGTATGGATCTCGGTAATTAAGGCCTCATGGAATAATTACCCAATGCACAATCTCAAGCTAGTAGCAGTTTTCCATGACTTATGTTGCTAGAGACTCTACTTGTTGGGAGAGCACTTTGTGGTGTATAAGAATCACAAAATCCTAAAACATATCTTCAATTTACATGACTTTAACCTCAAATAGTAAATATGGATTGAATACCTTTAGTCCTTTAATTTTGAGCTTGCCTATATGCATAGAAAGGGTAATGAAATTGTTGATGCTCTCAGCTAGAAGACTCAAATTCAAATAGTTCTGGAAGCCAGTGATGAATGGATGTTGATAGCTCTTATTTCTAAGATGCATCTAGTGATTTGGGAGAGTTAAAAGATCTATTTTCTTATAGCCTTAGTTGTATCCTCATCACTTCTATATAGAATGTATAATATGAGTTTCTTAGATCTCGAAGGCTTTGTCAAAAGGGAGATTATTTCAGGTGAGACCCACTGCTGGATTGGTTAGTCGGTGGTGATGACATCCTAATTATATGGGTGTATCTAGGTTCCTACATACATGATAGAGGATCTAATGCGATAGTACTATACTTTACAATTGTAATTGTACCCAGGTATTTCCAGGATGTATCCCGAAATGTGAAACCAGTATTAGTGTCCTAGAATAAAATTTCATATTGCAGGTTTTATCACAAGGTATTCCTTCTATCTACAGATGAAAGAAGATCACAAATAGCCATATGGATTGTTACATCCATTACAAGTTCCCAAAATAAAATGGCATGGCATCACAATGTATTTTGTGACTACTTTACTAAGGTCGCATCAAGGTGTCAATGTAAATTGGGTAGTCATGGATTGACTGATAAAGGTATCCCCTATACTTTATAATCTGAGAGACTTTATTAGTTGATGAGATGGGAATAATATATTTTTGTGACATTATATGCCTAAATGGGATTCCTTGTGATATCATTTATTATAGGGATTATCATTTCACATCGAGGTTCTGGCAAGGGTTTCATAAAGCACTGGGTACACAGGTACTTCTGAGTGCATATTTCCACCCTCAGACTAATGATTGGTCAGAATGGACAATAAAAGTTTTAGAGGACATGATTTAAGTGTATTTACATCATTTCATAGGTTATTGGGAGAAACATATACCTCTTGTTGAGTTATTCTATAATAATAATTATCTGGTAACCATATAGATGGCTCTGCATGTGGCCTTATATGGTAGTCTATATTTTTTACCTTTATGCTAGATAGAGGTAGGGGAGGCAATGATACTTGGTATTCGTATCATAGAGAAGAAGTTAGAGAAGGTGAATATTATAATAAAGTGTATTGTTACTACTTAGTCTAGACATAAATCTTATGTCGATCACTATCGAAGACCTCTAAAGTTCAAGGTCAGGGATAATGTTTTCTTAAATGTATCACACAGGCTATGGAATAGATGGATACAGAGGTAAGAGAAGGTGCCTCTTAGGTTATTCAGACCTTTATAGATCTTAGGTAGAGTCATTATAGTAGCCTATCAGTTTTTATTACCTCATAGGTATTGTTCCATACATGAATTCTTCTACATTTACTAGATTTTCAATTACCATGTTCACCAGTTTCATACCTTTGATCATAAGGATATTGAATTGGATTTTGATGCTTCTCTTGAGGAGCATCTTGTATTAATTATTGATTGGATAATTAAGACTCTCTGAGGTAGGTCTATCACATTATTATGTGTGTTATGGAATTATGGTCATATAAAGGATGATACATGGGAGAGAGAGACAAATGTACATGTTTAGTGACCATAATTATGTGCAGAAAAATCTTTACCCCCATTAGAAGGGTAACTCAAGGATGAGTTCCTTTAAGGGGTAATATTGTAAGAAAATTACTTTTATTTGAGGCACATGTCCTTTATTTTTCATTTTAACTTCTTAGTTTTAACATAATGTGAAAGCCAAATGAGTTTATAGAGGAAATGAGGGTGTCTGGGACTTGTTCGAATCCCAAACCCCAAACTTTTGGAGAAATAAACTAGGATGCATGGTTATTATAGACCATGTTGCCCATTATACATGGTTAAAAAACTGTGATGGGTGTTGCAGGGCTCCATCGAGAGGAGCCCACAAACTACGCATAGTTTTTTTAACTGTGAGCCACAGGATGTGGCAGGTGTAAACCATGGGCAGATGGGGATTCATGGGTAGAGCACTGTTAGACAAACTATGATCTCCAACTATGAAAGACACTATTCTTCATTAGTAGATAGATTAAAGTTGGCACATGGTTTTTCAAACTGTGTGGCCAAACTGTGCACCTAATTAATTTTTTGTGAAGACGTCATTTTCTCCTTAGCTCTTTAAAATTGCAACCCCTATTTCCTTTCTCTCCCATGCATAGTAGCATCCCCTATCTTTTCTGGTAAAGAGCACTACCTCCCTTCTAAGATTGGTTCTTTGATATCTTATCCTTCTGATATCTGATTAATCCATGTTCATCTCATTGGATCCCTCTTAGTTATAGATTCAATCTACTTCCTTATTTTATTAGTTTATCTTTCCATATGTTATGTGACCTCTTATAGGCCCATATACCCAATTTTTAGGTCATTTGTCTATTCTTACATTTTATTCTGATCTAGACAACACCAAAGGTTGATACTAGATGAGGCATGTACTATAGTAATAAAGTAGGTGGTCTGTGACTTATCCCTCAAAGTCTCATCGTTTATAAATTTTTTTAGTTGTGTGCATGCTGATTTCATCACATAGTTACTTAAATTCATCTTCCTCGAATATGATCATCTAATTTGTAATATAAAAACCTATATAGACCTTTTTGATATTGTTGGAGGTTGAGATCTCAACATCACCCACCCAATTGGGGTGAGTTCTTTATTATTCCTTTAGTGACCAACATTGTGACTACTCAAAACACCATTTTGGTGTGTTTGACTAGAACTTTATAATAGTAAGTCATTATTTTAATTAAATTAATTGTAAACCATTAAATTGAAAGTGTACATATATATATCAATTTACCTTAATAAATTATAATTTAATTGTAAATTGGTTACATATTTAAATTGATCTTGTCACTTATGATGAAATATAATAGAATGAACCTAATGAATGGTGATTGGAATGATTATTACGTGGCTTATAATGACTTATGAATGTATAGGAAATGAGTATATGGTGACTACTACATATGTACCTTTTTCACTTTTATAGGAATGGTAAAAATTGAGCATGCCTTGGATTTCTGAGGGAATGCCTTGAGCACTCATAGGACTCTATTATGATTCATTGAGCCAGTTTTCAAGGGAGGTACCCTCCTTGGAACTCAGTCTTTGTCTCATTACATGAATGCCTCAGCATTGTACCAAAGATTCTCTTGAGACTTTTTCCAAATAATAGAATGCCTTGTATTCACTCATTAGATTTAGTGTGATGTCTTATGATATGTGACACCTTAAGTTATTCTCCTTGGACACCAGTCAAGCTTAGCTCAGGATTTACCATTGTACTTGATCAATGGACTTAGTTAGAGATACTTCTAGCAGAAGTCCTTAGGTATAAATCTTATATTACACTTATCCAATACTTCTAGGATGCATGGGTGTGTACTATGAGATATCCTAACCTTCTAAGGTCAAGTATTCCTTGATTACACTTGGATATTTTTTTAGTATTATTATCATTATTATTATTATGGTCGCTTGTGTTATTATCTTTAATCCCATGAATAAATAATTATATGAACACATGTGAAGAGACATCCAACATAGGCTGAAGTAGGTATGGTTGGATAGGTGTTCCAAGAGGAAGATGATCTCGACTTAGGTAATATTTATTTCTTATTTTACTTCTATATACTTTCACATTGTTACAGTTTATATTCATTGGATGGATTTTTATAAACACCATTGGTGGTGGCCTACTGAGTTTATCTCACACACTGTCCAGGAAACCAATAATACCCAGGAATATTATATGATTACAAGTGTAGAAAATGGAAATCATCCAGTAATAGATGCATGACTTACTATTTTAGGATGGGTTCTTGGTAGCAGATGACTGAAACATCACTCAGGATTCTTGGATATCTTGTGGTCATTTTGATTATCTTGTATCTACCTATTTTCAAGTATGCTCATTCTTTTGCAGATACATTCCATCATTATTCTATATCATACTATTTAATCTTGTTAGTTAATTTTTTAAGTATTATAATTTTATTCTTGTTCTACTATATTTTCCATTATTATTGCTTCTGTTGGTTATTTATATGCTACTTACCACTATGTTCCACACTGATTATGAGTTAATATCATCCCCATCATACCACCTTATACCATTGCTTCTAGTCAACAGCCTATGGAATGAGAGGAGGTACACTTGTGGCCATGTGTCCAACTGGTTTGGATACCATTATTAGATGAGATATTCCAGGATTTCACACTATTTGTTTAGGTTTTATAATACCAAATGAGACTATTAAATGGTATTTATTAGATACAATGAATATTTAATGTGATGTGAAGGCATGAAATAAATTTTTATTTAATTTATGTAATAAGGAACTATAAAAATTCTTGGTCTACAAAACTATTAAATAAATCTATAAAAATCATCACAATATTTAGGAAGGAGATAAAAAGGTGAAGGAAGCTAAAATGAATCTTTATAGAAGTTAATTTTAAGACATGAAAATGAACTAATTTGGTTTTATTAATTATTTATTTACTAGGGTTAATATGATTATTATTACTATAAGAGGTTATAAAGAAAATATAGAGGAATCCAAACCTGTTAAGAAACTCATGAGTTTTCTTTTAGAAACATTTGATACAAAAATATTTGATATTGAATATAGAGATCATTATGACTTTACTATTAATCAAATACACACCTCTATAATTAATTTTTATATAATAATAGGACCTTTAATCAAGAGTAATTTCGTAGGGAAATAATTTAAATTTAAATATTTCAAGAATTGTATGATTGAATATGATCACATTACCTCCAATGAAGAATATAATATTGAAGTATTTGATGAGGCCATATCCCTAATGTCATGAAACATAAAAATAGTGAATGGTAATTATTAAGGTAAACTAACATTTAAATATTTTAATTATAGAAAATTTTTTCAGTTACAAATTTCCTTTATAATTAGGAATAAAGATAAATATAATGAAGTAACTACGACATCCTTTAAGAAAAGAGATTAATTAAAGTGAAATAAATCTCAATAAAAAGTTAAGAAGAATATTCCATATAATTACTTTTGAAAAAACTTATTATATATTGAAAATGGTGTTTTAGAAAGCTAATAATTTATTGTTGATAAGAAAACACAGAAAGAAACATTAAAAAAGTCTTTGTGGCTTACAAAGATAAAAAAAGTTCAACCTCAAAGGATTGCACAAAAAAATAGTGAGTTGCCTTTTGAAAAAATTGAATAAACCAAGGAATACACCATAATAATTGATATATAATTTTGTATAAAATATATTTGAACACTAAGAGATGAAAATTTATATTCCAAATGAAATTTTTATGAAAGAAAATATTATCATCTTGAAATGGAAGTTTGGTCAAAGAAGTTTAGAAGTTGAAACATTAAAATTCAATGAAAATGAATATCACTGATGATATGAAATTTATTCTCACTCTTTGTGATAAATAGTTTCATACATTAAAGTTGAAATTTTTTTAATTTGATAATTAATGGGATAAAATCAAGAATAATTTCAAAATAATTCTCATTATATAAGGTGAAAGATCCATAAATATCTGTAGAAAATAAAACATATAATGTAGTTGAATGGGTGTTAAATGTAACAAAAACCAAGAACTATTGATATAAATAATGATAAAAATGAATAATTTAAGTATAATAATGTATTACTTAAAAATAAGATCATTTTTTGGGATAAATTTGTGAAAAATATTTTTCTGGATTTGTGGAGAAGTTTGATAAAATGATAAAATTTACTCATATATAGAAAGAGAAAAATTATATGAAAATTTCCTCACTGGTCTAAAATTTGAAAAGAGATCTAGGTTTAGCAAAATAAACTCATTAGAGGCATAAAAATGAGGTTGGAAATAACCCAATGAGTCAATAGAATTTTTATAAAATAAATATATTCTAACTATACTGCTAGTACTGTGGGGTTTTTGGAAAAAATCTTATAATTTATAGTACAACATGTCTCTACCTTGAAAAAGAAGGGAGCATGAACCAAGATATAGGAATCAAAAACATGTAACATAAAGTATAATAGATTTAGAAAATATTGTAATAAAGAAATATCTGTCGATGATTATCTCATTACGAGGGAGCGTATGTTTGATAGGGTGGAATTTGAGCTCGATCGGAACCCCGAATTTGATTATTCTCAGCTTCGGTGGGAATAGCGCTGTCTCATTATGTTTGGATCGTTGCGGATGCACCTGATGATCTAGTGCAGAGCAGCATTTTATTGTGCTGCTGAAGTTTCATGAGATATGAATACCTGGTTTTTGTGCAGAATTTTCAGATTGGAATTCCTAGAATGAAGGGGACTACAGGCACGCCTCTCTGAAGGGATTGAGTACTTGGCAGTTGTAATGCAGATCTGGATAGCGGCCTCATTTGGAGATTTTTTTGGACGATGCTGGTTAAAACAAACCCAAAATGGATGGCAGGTGCATTCTCTTGTTTATCATTTATTTTGTAATCATCTGAATTCCAGTTGGTGCAAAAACATTGCACCTCATGTATTCACCTTGCTGTTGGATTTTTATTTTTAATAAACTTTTGGGGTATGGGTTGGGAAACCAACTCATGCTCGCATCTTTTTGGTATAATAGATTTAGAATAATGTTGAAGTAAAAAAATAGTTTCTTGTGCTTAAAGAAAGCTTGTGGAATGTGTGATCAAGAAGTACACACCTCAAATTATTATAGTTGGTGTTTTAGAACCAATTGATTTGAACATGTGATTTCTTATATATTCATGTTTTTTATTAATAAATTACTTATCAAATATTTATCATTATTACATGTTACTTTAATGTTATAATATCATAGAATATATATATCACTGATACAGTCATATAAATATTTTACTTTTATGAGAAACTTGATGTGCTATGATGATATTCTTAAATATTTTACTTTGATCATATAAAATTTTATAATGGGAAACATACTATGTTGACAATATTATGTGAGTACTCATAAGTGAACGAGACTTCATCTCATGAAGTTCACACTTAGTAATATCCAAGATAGTATATTATGAGAACCAACTCACCAGTAAAAATTCCACATGTTTCATGTCATTCGATATTCCTTTCTACGAACATGTGTAATAATAATTATACTTTAATATTATTATTAATGTGTATCATGAGTTGTGTAATTAGATGAGATATAGAAAACTATGATTCCATACATTCACTGGGATGTAGGATTCAATGGGTGCATCATAAATCATATGTTATTATTGAATAAGTCGAGGAAGGATTTTTTTCCTTCCATATTTATTAAATTTGATATCTTGTCCCTTCGATTGGAATAAAATTTACCAACTAAATTTCATAAACATTTTGTAATAATGTGTTCTTTTCTAGTAGTTTAAGAATGATATATCAAGCGTGTATATTGATGATATGGGTATGAAACCTTCTTGATGAGATATTGAGCTAAAGGGATTATATTACATAGTGATCATTCATATGTGGTGTTCATCATTGAAATGGTTTCTTAATCTTCTTCAGTGCCATTACATATTTTTATACTCTGTCATTGGATTTTAGGTAACCCTCCTAATTCCACTGAGGAAGAATCATAGAGGTTCATGAACTTATAGTTTTCTATGGTCTCAGTTAAATATTATTAATATTTAACTAATAGAATAAATATTATTCACACTAAGAAATAATATTTATTCAAGATTTATTGATTGAATATATTTATTCACAAGGTAATATATAATATTTATTATTAAATAAATAATTATATAGTTTTGTGTGTATTAAAATGAATGTTGATTCACAAGACAGTGAATATAATATTATTTATTTATAAAATTAATGGTATTTATTATTCAATATTCATTACATATCGAGGAAGGTGGATGGACTAAGACCAATATGGTGGTGATAATGATCTGTGGGTTGTACAACATTGAACAAATATTTATTTATTTATTTAATAAAATCATATTTAATTATTTATTAGCTTGTGCATGTCATATAATAATAAAAATATTATTATTATTGTCATGGGAAATATTTAGAATAGAATATTAGATAATGTCCTTATGTGTAATTAGTTATTTTATAACCCTATCTCTATATATTCTTTTTAAATATCATTTTCCAAGGTTAAAAATTGTACATAATGAAATCTCTCTTCATATATTTTTCTCTAATAATGAATTCTCTTGAGGTTTTCTCTCAAGACTGAGAGAACTCCACAAACCTATCCTTTTTTCCTCTCAAGAACCTAATACATGAACCATCCTTCATCAATAAAGGACGTTTTTTATAATCAACGTGAAAAATACAATATGATTGGTGTCTCTGCGATAGCACTCAGATTTCTAATGGTGACATTTTGAGATCAATTTAGCACATGTAGATAGCCCCTAGAGGGATTCTACTCTTTAATCCTCATAAAACAATGATGGAATAAGAAAAATAAGATTTTATCAATTAAAATATTCTTCAAATAAAGAATTCACAATACCATGGTATTTCTGAATTTGTTAATTATAAATTTACATGAAATATCCTCTTTCTTGGTTATATCATATTTCATCAATATTATACAAATCGACTCATTGTTCATCACTTTATCAATATGTACATTGGAGATTATTTACTAAATCCAATAAAATATGATTTGGTCATAGGCCCAATAGGTGCTTCAACTGTGTATGAAACCTACAAATGGTATCAAATCAATCGCATTAAATTTATAATTATTCATTATTAATTGATCAATTTATGCATTTTATGTTAGATTCATTTCAACTTTACTTTTTTATTTATCTAAAATTTTATATTATATGTTTTTTTGGTTTTATATGATCTTAAACAGGTTAAGAATAGATAAATAATGATTTTAGATGCCTTCAAGTGGTGCCAATCTTATAAGGTGTGTCATTGAAACATAAATTCCATGTACCATGGTAAAAATAATTTGGTTAGGAAATAAGATACATAACTCACCACATAATTTCAGCATGTGGTTTATTTATTACTCTGGAAGTTGACTATCTAGACTGTCATATAATTGTTTGCATTACATGAAGTATAGATAGTGTAAACTTTGTGTACTCTTCATGGTTTCACATCAAAATTCAAGGAAACTATGTGGTTAAAGACTCATCGTGAAGTAATAAATAACTTGTGGGACTAACCTCCATTAAAAATAGTGGTCACATGGTGTGTATCTAGAATACACACCATATACCTTATTAATATTTGTAGTTAGGAAACATGACCAGTCCCTAGGAATATAGCACATAAGTTATTGCAGGATATGTATCTATCTATACACACCATGTAACTGGTACCTATCTACATAGAGAACATTCCCTCCATATTGTTTCCATGAATTAATGAGTACATACCATGTGCAGTTTTCATTTAAAAAATATTTAATAGAATAATTAATGTTGTAAATTTCATATATATTAAATGTGTAGTGTGTATTAAATATTTTTAATTTATTCATCTTGGTATGTTTCATGATAATTAATACATGAACTTTTTTGTACATTAAATGTAATGTTAAATGCACATTAAAACACTATACATGGTGGTGTTTGGTTATGATGGGTATTTATTATGTTAAATAAAATTTTATTATTTGAAAATAATTAATTTTATTTATTTATGATTAATTATGAATGTCATTTTTAAGATCTTAAAGATGATTAAATTAACATAAATGAATTAATTAATCACTTAATAAGATAATTAATTTAAGTATGTTTACCTTAATAAAATACCAAATAATAATGAAGGAAAGTTTAATGCATATTCATTGCATGTTTATAACTGATCATGATATTTAACAGGTCAATGTATAGATTGAATTTATTTTAATTTTTTGTATGGTTATATTATTACTCAATTAAAATGATGGCATGTAAGTCAACCCTTCTCAAATTTAATATGTTGGGTTTTCATACCCATGGTTTTTTATATAAACCCCTTATCTATTTTGTTAGATCCCCTCGCCTGTGAGAGAGTTAAAATAATATGTAAAAGGAAGGATATTTCAGGCATGTAGAGGGGGTTCAGAACTCAAACTGAGGTAAATTAAATAAATAAAGATATATAGGTCAATGGTAGAATATGTAAAGTCATTATCCAAGCCTAAATCAGGGAGTTTATTTCCCCTGAGTTCATAGCTTGATTTAATTTCCTCACAATAAATCAAACATTAGTAAATCTCATGATTGGATCATTTATTTATTTTACTGTTATCAGTTACATGGTTAATTTTATGTATTCTTTACTATGATAAAATAATTTAATGAGGAATGAAATATGGAATTAAAAAAAAATGTTATTCATAAATATTTTATCAATACATAGTCAATTAATTAAGTGTAATCTACTTAATTTTAACAATACATATAAATTTATAAAACAATATAATTTATTCATAATAAAAAAAAACCCTTCTAGTTAATATTAATTCAAAATAATCCCTCCATTACTTGATTAAGGATAGAACTATAAAACTAAGTGTTTATAGATCCCTTTTTAAGGAACTTAATTTTATCGAGAATTTATTATAAAGATTTTTTGGATTAATTTACAAATTTTACATCAAGAGAAGTATCCATCATTATACTTTATTATCATAAAGGTAAGTGTTGAAGAAATATAATTCAAAATTTTAGGATTGGGGATCCCACTCAATGGATCAAGAAGATAAAAAAACTTAGTTGTCTTGACCACCTACCAAAATACCTTTATGTAACTAACCAATCCATCTCATAGGTTATGAAATAAAAATATGGATCCTTTACACTAAAATATCCACGTGATAAGACATTCTAAGTTCAAAGGTGTAGGCTATTGAGACTTGAAAAAATAGTGGATTACTTAATAGAGATAATTAAATTATTAAGTCTTAAATATCATGGTAATCAAATAAATTCCCCACAATTTACTCTTATATTATTATAGAAAATCAAAATTTAATCAACCATGTTATCACTATGATTAATTCTGGAGATATACAATCTTATAACTCATTTTCACTTCTAGGAATTGTTCATATGCTTACATGTTGTAAGAAACCACGATTGAAAGTATTATATGTTAGAGTCCCCATTTCTTGATCTACTCACTATGGTGATGAGTTATAAGGATTTATCTTCCTATGAAAAACACAATGGATGATGTCTAATATATAAATTATTTTATATTATCATTTGTTTCTAATTAACTGATGAAGTCTCATGAGATCATCGATTTTTATAGCATGCTTAAGTATCTTCATGATTTATATCAAGATAGGTCTTGGTAGTAATGGTTTAAGATTTTAAATGCTCTCATTATGAGTATGACTAGATAGGGTGTGATGGCTAGTCATCACATAGTAAAACTAATTAGATATATTAAATGAATCAAGATTCTAGTATTTAAACTACCCTATGAATTGTGAACTGATATCATTATTTCATCACTCCCCCATGGCTTCTCTATATTTTTGTAAACTTTAATAGGAAAAACATTTATAATTATCTCCTCTATCTTCTTACCTTATTATTCTATGTTGATAAGGGCAAGAAGTTTGAAAATACATCATCTATTTTGGTAATCAAGGGGAATGGAAAAGTTAAGGGCCCAAATATTGATTCTAGGTCGAAGACTTCTTTGAAACTATTATCCAAGAAAACAAACATCAAGGAGAAATCAAGGGAGTGGGATACCATTTATTTTTCATGTTTAAATAAGGTTCACTAGAGGAATAATTTTATTATGGAAAAGAATAAAGGAAAAGATTCAGGTATATTTGTGATCAAGTTCAATCAATCTATTTTAATAAATTTGTATTAGATATAACATGTGGTGCTAACATTTGAATCTAATTAAATAAACTGAGTAAATTTATCATATTTTAATGAGGTGATTTGGATCTATGATCCAAAAATGGATCTATACTCATTACGGTAGTTTTTGGAGATGATAATCTCACATTGTGGACTGGAATGATCTTGGTTTTAAAGAATGGATATTTTGTGTCCTCAACTTCCAAAAACAATATTTTCATGTCTAGTATAGATTCATATGGATTTATTTTTATATTTTTGAATAATTTTTACTTCTTATACAATGATATAATTTGTTACGATGATACAAATTTGGTAGTAGTCTTTATTTTTTGGATTACTTTAACTAATTAATTTAAATCGATAAAAAACAGATTTTTTATAAATTATATCACACTCAATTATGTCATAACTACTTATTTTATTTAAATAAAGATTCCTTAACTAAATTATATAAATATTTAGATTTAGATTTTTTTGAACTAAAACCACTTGGTGTGTGTCACTCTTGTTTATGAGGTAAAATTACCAAACATCCATTTAGTGTAAAAGGAGAAATTGCCATAGAGCTTCTTGATTCGGTTCATAATAATGTGGGGGGGGGGATTCCCAATTTAAAAAGGGGGTGGGTAATCATACTTTATAACTTTTAAAAATTATTTTATATAACACTTTTGGAATATAAATTATATTTTTTTTTAAACTTAATGTGTTCAATAGATTTCTTCACATGCAATACTAAACCAAAACAAACCACATAATGTTATATAACCATTAATATGTAGCTATAAAATTGATGGGTAAAAAAATAAAACAAAATTATTTAATATATGTAGAAATAAAAATAAATATCATTATTAATATCAAGTCACTAATAAAAAATTTAATTAGTATAGTTAAATAACTAAAAATACTTATTTATTATTCAAAATGTAAACCTTCTAAAATTGTCTTTTGTACACCTTTTTTTAGGATGCTAAATATATTGGGATAGAAGATATTATTGATATTAATAATAATTTTATATAAAATTTTATTTTTAATTGATATGAAATATGAATAAAATAGTTAATATATTAAAAAAAGTTGGTTTACTATAAAAATTGGTTTCATTATATCATTATATTTTTATTTAGAATTCAAATTCTAAAATTTTAGAATTTGACTTTGAACAAATTTAATTTTTTTTTTAGAATAACAAAAATATATTGGTATGAATTTTTGTAATTTTTTCTAAATTAGTTGATTTTTTGGTGATTAGTGAAAAAAATTAATTTTTATCAAAACTATAAATTTTATTAATTTATAATTATATAAAAAATTAACATAGAAGTGAATGAAACAATTTAATGTTAAAATATTTATTTAATATTTATAACTATAAATATTAAAGACACTCAATTGAATTTAGAAAACCTATTATTAATATTTTAAGTACTTAAGTAATATTTTCTAATAAATACTAGTTTTGGTTATTTCTTTTTATTAAATATTATTTCAGTAAAATTTGGTTTTGGATTTTTTTAATCCACATAAAATTTATTTTTTTATAATAAAATAATTAGAATAATTAATATAAAATACATTAACAATTTTACCCCACACATAAATTTTAAACTTAAAAATACACTTTTTCTAAAAATGGGTTTTTAGGCGTTACATTCACTAACAATGAAATTGAGTTTTATTAAACATATAAATTTAATATTATAAAATATATTTCATATTTGGAATCATTATATCCAAAATATTTAAAAAATTTCAATTTTTTTTGTAAAAAAATGTTTTACTGAGGTAAAAACTAGTCCCGATGGTAAAACCCAAAATGGTAAAAGTGAAAATTATAAGATTAATGTACTTAAAAAAATTATAATGTGTGTAAAAATTAATTTTTTAGGTATTATAAACTGTAACTCACACTATACTCTATTATTTTCCATTTTGGAATCTTTTTGACTTGTAAAACATGTGCTCTCTTTATATTAAGTTGAAATATTTACAAATAAATGTCATTATCACCACTTATAAAAGGGGTATCCTTCCACCGCTTCAAGACCAACAAAAAAATTTGGTTTAATTTTTAAAATATTCTATTTTAACTCATCATAGAATCCTATTCCTTTTCCTTGTGCCTCTAGTCACAATATATTAGCCTAACACATCCATTTCCCAGGATTCTTCCAAAGAAAATCCAAAGTCATCTGGGTGAGTACATTCCTTTCCAAACATCTTTTCGTTTCATTATTAATTTCCTAAATATATTTTTTAATTCCTATATAATGAAATAATTATGTTTTTTATGTGTAATTTTATTATTCTATGGTAATAACTACTAACCATATTTCCCCTTTTCTATTAATAAAAATGAAACTATCATTGATACATTGTGTGGACCACTTGATCAACAAAGCGACGACTTATGTTTTTCACCAACACCTATATTTACTGATTATAAGGGTAAAATTTAATAATAAATTTGAAATATTTATATATATATATATATAGTTAAGAGGCATATTATAATCCACCTTCTTTCCCACTCATTTTCTGAGAAACAAAATGTTAATTGTGCGTTGAGCAGACTACCACCTCCATGAAGTAATATATTTCATTTTTCATCTAGTTTAATTATTATTTATTAAAATATATATAAATATGATTCACCATGTTAAAATTATCTATATAATATAATTATTATTCATTAATAAGGATATTATTTCAAAATAAAACAATTTCTTAATCATAATAATCCATTAATTATGGTATGTTCACGTTAAGGTCGGTCTAACCACTTAATTGAAAAATGTTATAAAATAATATCATGGTTGAAAATGAAAAATTAATTACAAATAATATATTATATAAATAAATAAATAAATATTTTATTTTTGTTCTGGAATGGTAACACTAATATTAAACACATTAATTATTATGCCAACATCCTTTTTTCAAAAATCACCAAAACATACTCATCACTGATATTATCTTTAAGTATCATAACCAAATATCTCATTGAATGAAATTATAAAATTTTAAGTAATTATAAATAATCATTTATAGTGAATTTTATTTTCATGGAATGATGACATTTATGAGAATAATGAAGAACAACGCCTCTATTATGAAACTAATTCAAAAAAATCAAGATTACTCACACCCAATATTAATAATAGATAATATCTAATATACATATAAAGAATGATTATAAATGAAATTTATAAAATGATATATATATATATATATAAGGTTGATAAATAGGTTATTAAGATAGTTATTTTTTTATACAGGGATTTCAAGTGCTTTAGTGGAAGTTGGGAATTAAGGTAAGAGTTTCTTGTCTCAAATTTTCACCATTTAAGACATATTTCTTATTATACACCATTTTTTATTTAGTATAATCTATCTAATATTCATTTAAAGTTTTTTTTATCATGATCCTATCAATTATTCATCATATTTAATGTTTTATTTGAAATTATATCCTTCAAAGAATTTTTATTTGAATTTTTTTTAAGTTGTAATTATTATTCATTTATATTTTTAATTCTAGGATACATTTCTATTATTATACACCATATTTTCTTGAATATTGTGTATTCATTTCCTATTTTTATTCAAGAATAATGAATATATTTCATTTAATTATATTTAAATTTCATGTTATCACTCACATGTTCTTTTGATTCTTTCATTACCATTACTCTAAGTGTTTTTACAACTCAATTTTTCTTCATTGATATAATATTGGTATTTACCACTTATTTACCATTTATAGTGTATATAATAGTCATGTATTACCATATAAATCTCATACTATTTTATCTTGGGGTATTAATCTGGTATAAAATTCATTAATACATTTAGCTTTCCTAATTACCCATTATGTATAGGTGTGATTTTTCATTCCAATGCATTTAATCTATGAACACTCCATATTTACTTCATTTGATTTAATTTTTTTTGCCTAGATTCCATGTAACACCCCATAAATTCTAAGAGAGTAAACATTTAATCAATAGTGTGTTTGACACGCAACACCAAACGTAGAAAGGAATATAAACTCTCAATAATTAATGATATATTTAATATTTTAAATAAAATTAATATATTCTATATCATTAAATGCACACAATACTAAGTTATCTTTTATTTCACGCAATAATAACTTTCTTCGATAACTTGTGCAACACACAAGACCGAGTTTTATGAAACAACAATATATTATTAAAATATTATTATTTAATATAATAATATATAACCTAACCATTAAATTAGGGTTTATGATTATTATTAACTAAATTTTGAAAATATATGGTCTATAAAAATATAAAATTAATTCATAGGTTACTAATTAATTAGAAATGATTATAAAAACAAATTGAATAAAAATGTTTTTATGTTCACAAAGGCGTATTATCCTAATAAATTAGATTAATTTATATTTGTGAATGATATTAATGAAATATATATTATATATTCAATTAAATATTTTTTATATTCATCCAATATATTTTATATACATATGATAAGGACAAACACAATTTTATGTATAAAAACCTATATTTTTTTAAAGATAGTTTTACCTACTTTTAATAGAGAACCTATTTTAAATCTAATTTTTGGTATTTTTATAAATTTTATATTTAAAAATAAACTTTTTTAAAATAAAAACTTAAAAAATATATTAGTGTAATTTTTTGTATTTTTCTGTGAGGTTTAATTTTTTTGATGAATAGAGAAAAATACTGAATTTTAATTCAAATCTATTTCTTCATCTAATTTATTTATAAGGTTAAATTATATTTTTGAATGGTTTTAAATTTTATTTAGATAAATTTTATGTATAATAATATAATTTATATCACTTAAATTAATTTCACTTTGAAATTTGATATAAAAACATATCAAATGTTTGAATGTTTTTACCTTAAAAACCTGCATTGTTGTCCCATCAATGGAATTAATTTTAAATTAATTTATTACAATTCCATGATTTTAATTTGTAAAATGGATTAAATATTTTGTATAATAATAATTTATAATTTATTAAATGTTAAAATTAGTTTTTATCAAAAATATTATTGAATGTGATTTAACTTAATTACATCAATTTAGATAAAAATCAGCTTAATATGGGACTAAATCTTAAACTTAAGGACCAAAATGACCTAGAAACTTCTCCAAAATCCATTTTATGGAAATATTTCTACCATATACTCCCTTTTATCTATTATTTTATTTTTTTTATCCACTTTACATGAAAAAATGTTGGTGTAATTATCTTTTCAAAAATTTACTAGAATGTCACTCCTCCACTGCAAAAAGGAACTCAACCCTCCCACTTATTCACTCCTATCAAGATATTTGGAATATAAAACATATGATCAGATAATATACATACATCCCTAAAATCATCCTAGAATCCTCTCTTTGGGCATAAATCCAAACAATAAAGTCTTTTGGTATAAACTAAAAGGAGTTACCTGAAAATGAGGTAACATTCTTCAATAATCACATTCATTGTTATTTCTGTATCCACCCCCTCAAATATTCTTATTCCATGATTATATAATAACCTCAGTATCATAAATATACTGATATTTTTTTAATCTAATGATTCTATCTACACTTACACACACTTCCATCTAATGTGTAATGAACTTACTGTCTGTGTGTACAGCAAACCACCACCCTAAAAATGATGATTGTTCATTTTTCCTTTACCACATCTCATTGGCGGGAATTATGATGTGAACACTGTTTATATATTATATAAGTAAAATCTATATTTTATTAATACTTATTGATTTTATATATAATACATACCTTAATTATTTCTATTTTAGTAAATATGATAACATCATTTTTTGACGTGTGGACCACTGCCACCTCAAAGTGATGTGATTCGTTCACACTATACATGGAATGTATTAAGGATGGTTTTAATAAAAAAATCAGAAATATATGAAATAAATATGATACTATAATTATTATATCCAAATATATAATTTAATTTTTATTATTTTAAAATATGATAAATAAATGGAAGTAGCATTCATGCGGGCGTACGACCTATTGTCTCCATGAACAGTGCAGTTCATTTCCCATATAAAAATATTATGTATTAATATAAATACATATATAATGAATATATATGATATTTAAATAATTTTTTACATTATTTATATTATGAAACTATAATATAATTAATAGTAACAATAAGAAACAACTCAAAACATACTCAAAAAACAAGGCAATTAACACCCAGAACAGTGAAAATAATAAAATATTGTTCGAAAAAAGTAATAAGGTATTATAAGAAGTTAATATATGATGTTATAAATATGATTAAGGTTATTTTATAAGATATTAATAATCTTAGAAACATTATACATTAGTTTAATGGACTTTCTTCAGAAAGGAAACACAAGGTAATGGATTCTTGTCTCACTTTTCTTTCCGTGAGGCATACACCATTTTCACCACTTCCTTATTTTGTGTGATGTCTATAATGAACATTTTAATATATTATATCATAAATTATTTTATATTCATGGTATTTAAAGTTTCATTTTAATATATCTCTTCCATGGGACTTATTATTCAAAAGTAACAAATCAGTAAAGTATTTTGTCTCAATTTACATTCCATTGATACATATCTGTTATTCTACACCAATTCACTTCAATGTGGTGTAAATAATTCCCATTTTTATTTTAATATCATGATTCACTCATAATTCATGGTATTTTAAGTTTCACTTTAAATAATATCACCTAAGGGGTTCATCATTAAAATTACAAAGTGGTAAAAGTTACCTTTGCAATCTCACTTTATTTTGTGATTGTTAAATTTATATTGAAATAATCACTTTATTATAATCATTTTTCATTGGAAATTTACTTAAATATTCACATTATTGGGTTATGGATATTATTATTTCCTAAACCATATACCATTTTTACATACAATGTTCACTTTGACAGTCATTTGATTAACTAGTGAATTATTGATAAATCATTATCTTTTATTCAATATGAATATTTGATAAGTCATGTTTTTTATTAATTAAATTTATTACTCGATATTATGAATGTTTTATACAGGTAGTGATGGGAGGGGTTCGACCTTTGTATATCTCCTCTATGCATTGATAGGTTCTCATGAGATAAATAAGTTTCAAAAATATATAGTATTCTACCTATAGTTTTAAACCATCTTGTGAAAGCTCTTGACAGTATTGGTTTTCATGTGCCGTAAACATGACATATAATAATTAATCATTGTCTTCATTTTGATTTAATATTTATTATCCATGATATTTTCACAATGAAAAATTATATGTATGTACTTCATTCTCATGTTATAGATTAAATGACATGGAATTCAGTTATCAGCTTTCCATATTGATTATGCCTAATCCATTTATTTATGACATGTGTGTTTAGTTACTACCTTTGAATATTGATTATTCTCATTGATTCATTATTTATTACATTATACATAAACCTTACTGAGAATTTGATCTCACCCTTATTTTGTTTCCTTTCCCTATGAATCTAAGAAGTGTACTAGAAATTATATTCAAGGATATATTAAGTGGGAATAAAGTTATCCTCAAAAGAAAAAAATCTTGTAATTAGTGCATTCATTATAATACAAGACCCATGTATGTATATGGTTTACCCAGAATACTTAACTCATCAGTACTTCAGGATTTTATTCCTTGTAATTATGCCAATGTAATGGTAGTAGACACCAGCTCCATGCTTTCTAGGGATGGGTCACTATAGTTGGTATCAAAGGAAGTTCATTAGAAACCTTGGGAACTAGATTTAGAAAAACATAGATTAGAAAAAATATCCCTAAGATATAATTTCAAGATAAGTATAGAATAACATATTATAATTTTGGTAAGGTAGAGATTATGTGGGACTTACTATAAATACATCCTTATATAGATACTAAAAGTGGTTGTGGTTCTGGAATAGACGTGAATAGGGGTAACAACTGTAAAAAGGTCCATTGGGACTGAATCGAGTGTAACCTGGTACATGAAAATGGACCTTACTACACACCTTGTTTGACACTTTTGGGGGATGTTCTTAGGATAATTCACATTTTCTTTATAAACATTATGAATTATATGAATATATAATGATAATTAATGACCTAGGATAAACCTTAGACCAAGGAGGGACCTATTTTCAAATAAAATAGATGAAGTATTTATGTATTGAAGTTTTATTGGAAACCTTAGTTAAAAGGCTATTTAGAAATTAACCTAATTTCAATAATTTCCATCATATCTATTTTGGAAATCATATTAATATAGTTTAAAATTTGGAAAACCCACCTGATGGGTGACAACCCATCATGTCTAGAAAAGTTGTGGGAATTAAACCTATGGCTAAAGGGTAACAAGAGTTTTATGCCTACTATTATCCTATGTGATGTCCTGGTTAATGTGTAATTGTATCTACATAAACAATTTGATGAAAAAAATATTAATGATTAACCTCTAGTGTTTCTTTTAAGGTTTAGAGATTTATGAATTAACCATATTAACTTTCAAGAATGGTTAGAGATAAATAGTTTGACTTGTCTCCCTTTTATGGTCTTTAAGATATATTAAAATGGAATTTTAGTGTTTTAGTAATCAAAGTTAATTTTTGGATGAATTGGAAATTGGTCGAAGCACATCCAAAGTATGAAATTGTGTTTATAGAAACATATCAAGTAAGAATATTTCCCTATATACATAGGTATTAAAATAAATACTCAACATTAATAAAATGATCATAAATAATAATAAATGTCATCCTAATACCTTAATTTTTGTTGAATCGATGGTCTTTTAAATCATCACAGATTTATGACATTAAAGGACTCAAATTTCCATTGATCATTCACTTTTTTTTATCTATTCCCTCAAAAATTCTCAATAAATATTTTAATTTTTCCCCTAAAACTATATCTCCATTTTCCACTAATGTTCTCCAACTTAGAGACCAAGTTATATGTTATTCCATGTGACATTTTCACTTCTGATTATCTCTTATTAAGAATATAATTTATGAAATATTTTATGATGTGGGTTATTCAATAGGTTAATTTTCAAATATGAACCCCTAGATTATCGAGATCAAGTTTAAATTGATAGGACATAATTTATTTAAAGTGGGGAGAATGTGACACCCTGAAAATTCTAAGAGCGTAAACATTTATTCGATAGCATGTATGACACACAACACCAAACAAAGAAAGGGATATAACCAATATATACTTTATGATATATTTAATATTTTAAAAAAAATTAATACATTATATATCATTCAATTCACACAATACTGAGTTATTTTGTGTCACATGCAATAAAGACTTTCTTCGATATCTTGTGCTACAAGTAAGACTGAGTTTTACCAAATAATAATATATTATTAAAATGTCATTATTTAATATAATAAGATATAAGCTAGACAATAAATTAGGGGTTATGAATAGTATTAACTGACTTATTAAAATATATGGTATATAAAAATATAAAATGAATTAAAAGGTTACCAATTAATTAGAAATGAGTATAAAAACTAATTGAATATAAATGTTTTTATGCTCACATAGGTGTTGTATCCTAATAAATTAAATTAATTACTATTATTGAATGATATTAATAAAATATATATTATTTATCCAATTAAATATATTTTGTATTCAACAAATATATTTGATAGGTAGAAGATAAAGATAGGCCCAATTTTACGCATAAAAACTTATAATTTACTAAAGATAGTTTTATCGATTTTTAATGGATAACCTATTTTAAATCAATTTTTTGGATATTTTATAAATTTTATATGTCAAAATAAACATATTTATTTAAATATTAATATAAAAATATATTAGGATGATTTTTTGGTATTTTTCTGTGAGGTTTCATTTTTTTGGTGAATAGTGAAAAATAATGAATTTTAATTCAAAACTTCTTTTTCAAATAATTTATTTATAAGATTAAATTATATTTTTTATTAGTTTTAAATATTATTTAGATTAATTTTACATATATTAATACAATTTATATTATTTTACTCAATTTCACTTTGAAATTTGATATAAAAACTTAGGAAACTTTGAATATTTTTACTTTAAAACTCTGCTTTGTCGTCCCATCTGCGGGGTTAATTTTAAATTTATTTATACCAATTATATGAATATAATTTGGAAAATGTAATAAATATTTATAATTATAATAATTTATAATTTATAATAATTTCAACTTAGTTTTTGAACAAAAATATTAGTGAATGTGAAAAAAGATAATTATAGTGATTTAGAGAAAAATAAGCATAACAGAGAAATAAACCTTAAAATTAAGGTAGAAATGACAAATTAAATTGTATAGAATACATTTTATGTAAATATTTATACCCTATCCTCCCTTTTATCTAATTTGGTTCATTATTGGATCCACTTTACTTGAAAAAAAATGTTTTTGTAATTCTCTTTTCAAAAATTTACAAGAATGTCCCTCCTCAACTATAAAAATGCACTGACCCCTCCCACTTATTAATACCTATAAAGACCTTTAGATCATAAAAACTTTGATAAAATAATTTCCTCGCATACATAACCTAATCATAGAATCATGATCTTTGTAATAAATATAATCAACAAAGTATTTTGGTATAAATCAAAAGGAGTTACTAAAAAACATGGTAACATTCTTCAACGATCACTTTCATTTTATTTCCATATCCACCCCATTAAACTCTTATTATTACATGATTATATAATAAAATTATTATAATCAATATAATAATTTTTTTATTCAAATTTTTCTACCTACACTTTAACACGCTTCCATCTAATGGGTAATAAACTTATCGTTCGTGTGTACGGTGGAATACCGCCTCATGAAATGATGATTGTTTATTTTTATTTTACCACCTCTCATGGGTTGGAATTATGATGGAAACACTATTTATATATTATATATCTTTTATTTATTTATTTTCTAATACTTATTTAATTTTTATTAACACCTACCTTAATTATTTTCATTTTTTGTAAATATTATAACATCATTTATTGGCATGCGGACAACTGCCTCCTCAAAGGGATATGATTCATTCATACTATACATGGAATGTATTAAAGATGGTTTTAGTAAAAATATTTAAAATATTTGAAATAAATATGATAATATAATTTTAATATACATATATATAATTTACTTTTCATTTTTTTAAAATACAACAAAGAAATGTAAGTAGCATTCATGCATACGTACGGTCTACCGTCTCTGTAAACAATGCATTTCATTTCTTATCTACAAATATTATGGATTAATACAAATAAATATATAATTAATATATATAATATTTAAATAATTTTTTAAATTATAAATATGATTAAACCATGATCTTATTAATAGGAACAATAAGTAACAAGTCAAAACATACTCAAAAAACTAGGCAATTAACACGTGGAATGGTGTAAATAATGAAATATTGTTAGAAAACAATTAATAAGATATTATAAGATTTTAATATATGATATTATAAATATTATTATGGATCTGGTATAAGTTATTTACATTATTAAAATCATTATATATGATGTTAAATTATGTTCATAAGAAAGGAAACACAAGGTAATGGATTCTTGTCTCACTTTTCTTTCTATGAGGAATATGCCATTTTCATCACTTAATTATTTTATATGGTGTATCTACTGCACTTTTGATATATTATATAATAAATTGTTTTAAATTTTTGTTATTTAATGTTTCATTTTAATTTATCTCTTTTGGGGGTCTTATGATTCAAAAGTTACTAAATAGTAATGGATTTCATCTCAATTTACATTCCATTGAGACTTTTTTGTTGTTATGAACCAATTAATTTTAATGTGGTTTATATACTTCCCATTTATATTTTAATATAATTATTCACTCAAAATTCATGATATTTTATGTTTCACTTTGAGTTACCTTACCCAATGGGTTTAGCTAGAAAATTACCAAGTGGTAAATGTTATCTTTGAAATCTCACTTTATTTTGTGATTATTGACTTTCTCTTGAAACAATCACTTTATTATAATCATTACTTGTTGTAAACTACTAAAAATATCCGCATTTTTAGTTGATGGATATTATTATTTCCTAAACTATATACCATTTTTACCTATGGTGTTCAATTTGACAGTTATTTGATTAACTGGGGAATTATTGATAAATGGGTATATTTTATTTAATATAGATATTTGATAAGGAATATTGTTTATTAATTAAACTAATTACTTTATATAAGAAATTATTCGGATAGAAATTAGTGGGTGGGGCCCAGACTTTATATACCCCCTTGATGCATCGAAAGGTTCCCATGAGACAAATAAGTTATGCAAATTTAACGGATTTCTACTTGTAGTTTTAAACCTTCTTGTGAAAGGTATTAACGGTATAGGTTTTCATGTTCCACAAACATTATGCCCAATAATTAAGCAGTTCCTTCATTTTAATTAAATATTTATTATCCATGATATTTTCATTATGATAAATTATATTGATGAAATTAATTCTTATTTTATTAATTAAATGGAATGTCTTTCAGTTATTTACCTTTTTATATTTATTATTCCTTATACATTTAATTATATGTCATGTGTATTCAATTATTACCTTTAAATATTTATTATTCTCATTGATTCATTATTGCTTACATTGTACATAACTATTACTGAGTGTTTCAGCTCACCCTTATTTTTTTCTTTTCCCCTGGAATCCAAGAAGTGTACTAAGGAAGATATGAAAGTATATTATAAGTGGGAATAAATTTATCCTCAAAATAATAAAATTTATTATTTAATTAGTGTTTTCATGATAATTCAAGACTCTTGTATGTATCTGGTTTAAAAATACTACTAAAATATTTGGTCCTTATGGAATTGATTCCCTGTAATCATGATAATGTAATGGTAGTAGACATTGGCTCTAGGATTTCTGGTTTTAGGTCACCACATTCCATACATTGATTGATGGGGGAAATTATTTAATTAACCATATACCCCTTTCTATATATGGTTTTATTTTGAGGTATTATTTTATAGAAATTTATTTGATTAATTGATTTGGTAAATTATTAACTTAGCTATATTCCCCTTGTTATATACGGTGTTAGTTTGAGGGATGCTTGCATAGAAAGGAATTCCATCTATTGATTGGATAAATATTAAAAATATATATAATTTTTATTCTAATATGGATGTTTATTTATTATTGAAGAATATTTTTTATGTATTTTAGATCTTATTCATTCCTTTATGTGATATATTTATTGTACTTAATTAGAAACAGGTGGGCCCGATTATAGATATCTGATTGATGCATCAATATGTATCATTAGATAAACTAGATTTTGTATTTTAGTGTATTCCTACTCAAAAAAATCCTAGACACAAGGAAGTTATGGTATGATAATGATAGATAAGATCATGATTTATTGGCTTAGGGCAGGGAATTAGTTATCTAGTATTATGTATTTCATCGCTAAGGAACCAGTTATTGTTCTACATGGGATCTTTTCATTTATATTATTATCCATGGGTATATTATACATTCATTTTCATTCTATTGTGGAAATATTTTTTATTATCTACTATTACCATACTATTTATGCTCATATTATGCTCAGTTGTGATCTTTGAGTGTTATTGCTTATATTTACTCTTACTAAGAATTTGATCTCACCCCTTCTTATGTTTATATTTCCCCCATATTATGATGAAAATTATTATATATTATATGTGTAACTGGATAGCTTGTATGAAGAATTTGTGGGATATGTTTAAGACTTATTATGGATTAAGTAGTTTCTTATAAAGTAGAAATAAAAGATCCATTAGTTGAGAAATACATAGGCTTTATTAGTTTACGGTTTTTCTCAATTATCTAAATATCTAAACCTAAAAGGTCTTGTGAATATATTTTAATGAAATATTTTATTTAATTCATATGATTATGGTATAGTTTTATCTAAGAATCTACAGTTCTTATCAAGACAATATGTAATGTATATGTTTTCACACCACATCTGGGAGTATGGATCTAGGCCGCTACATTTTAGAAGATTTGGATATGTCTACTTAATGAGGTATAATTCATATTCCTTTGAGAAATTAAAGGAATAAAAGAATAAATTTTAGAACCAAATTGTTATGATAATAACGAAACTTTACTCGAATCATAGTTGATAATATCTAAACAAAGAGTTCATTACTTATTTTCTAGAGTGTGGGTTTCTCTCTCAATTAACTTATTCTCACACACCATAGTGAAATATTTTAAGTTAAAGGATGAATTTTACCTTACTTTAAATGGTGATATAAATAATGATTCACACAATTATTCCATTATCCTTTTGGGGTTATGTGTTATAGATAATAGTGAACACACTAAATCAAGTGAAAAAAGTTGTGAAAATATTATATATGAAATTTGGTGTGGAAATAAATTTTTTTGTCTCACTTACATTCTTGCGGATGTGAGGTATTTATTAAGGAAACTTCTAGTAACAAATTTGAACCTTAAGGCATAAAGTATATCTTTATAGTGTACCCTATGAAAATTAGAGGATATTACCTATACAACCCCTTATAAAAAAGGCTATAGTGGTAAGACATGTCATATTCCTTAAGAGGGTGTAAATCTATAAAAGAGACTATGTGAGAAAGATATACTTATATTAATTCTTTGATAATGATACAAAATATTTGAAATTAGAAAAAATTCCATAAATCCATATGGAAGAGTAAATTCCAAGAAAATAAATACTATATAGAAGTATAAAATAGGTTAGAGAATCTCAAATGTATGTTTTTAAAGTTACCAAGGATGTTGAATCAATATTAGTAAATAATAATAAATTTTTGACCTATAAGGAAGTGGTGTGTGGTGAAGAAAAGTCCAAATAGAAAAAAAAAAGAATTATAAAATATATTTCATATACCAAAACCAAGTATTGAAATTATTAGATCCTATAGTGGATGTAAATTCTATTAGTTTTAAAAGGGTATTCAAGAAGAAAAATATGAATGGGAAGAAAATTAAATACTTATAAGGATATATTGGTTACATAAGGGTTTTAATATCATTAATTCATGGACTAAAACAACAAAATTTCACCGGTTTATATGCTAAAATCGAAGAGAATTCTAATTTCCATAGTGGGTTACTAGAACTATGAGATTTCGCATATGGATTTCAAAATATATTTCCTTAATTAGAACATTAAGGAAAATGTATATATGAAAAAATCATAATATGTTTTTTGCTTAAAAGGATGCTAACAAGGTATTCAAGTTACTAAGATCCATTTATGTAATAAATCATGCATCCATGTCATAGAAAATTAAATTTGAATAAGCCGTAATGGAATTTAGTTTCATAAATAATGAATGTGAACCTTGTGTCTATAAGTGGTTTATTGGGAGTGTGGTAATTTTCATGATAGTGTATACTGATAACATACTACTTATAGAAAATAAAATACAAATATTATATCCCATTAAGACTTCCTTGAGCACATTCTTCACCATGAAGGACTTAGGTGAAGTAAAATACATTTTTTTGATCAAGATCCATAATGATAGATATAATATGCTACTTGGACTTATTCAAGGTATATAGTTTGACAATTTACTAAATATTTTCAGCTTAGAAAAATCCAATAGTATATTATTTCCAATATCACATTGAATTCATCTCTCCAAGAAAATGTTTCCTTATCCACATGAGTAAAGGAATAGAATGATAATAATTCCATAAGCTTCATAGATTGGTATAATTATATATTTCATGTTATGTACCTAGATAGATGAATCATATACCCTTAATATAGTATTAAAATATAAGGAACATCTAGGAAAATTTCATTGGATCGATGTCAATACTATCCTAAAGTACTTGAGGCCTATAATAATATTTCCTATTTTATGGAGGAGGTGAGAAGATAGTCATTATAGGATATACGTATTATAATTTTCAAATAGATCTAGATGATATAAAACTACTTTTGGGATACATATTCACACTCAAGGTAGTTTTGTTAGTAGGAATACCTCAAATAAAGTAGTGCTTATTGATTCTGCAGTGGATTCCTGGAATATTTTGGCTTTTGAGGAAGCTAAATAAGAATTTTGGATACATAACTTTATCTAATATTTTGACATGGTTCCTTTTATTAACTACCCCATAACACTATATGTTTATAATACTGCAGTGGTGGTTCTTACAATGGAACTATGGTCACATCAGTGGATGAAGCCCATACTATATAATTATCATCTCTTGAATAATATTTTAATATAGAGGTGATGTTATAGTGATTATCATTTCTGCCAAAGACAATGTGGTGGACCAGTTTACTAAATCCCTTTATCAATAAAGGCATGAACATTATGTGGGGGCCAGTGGTCTCAAAGTCATTAATAGGTGGATCTAATCCAAGTGGGAGTCTTTTGGAGTTAGTTTCCTATAACCAACTTATTTGTACATTTTATTTCCAATATATTCATTTTTTTAATAATAAATTAATTATAACATATTAATTACTCTTCTCTGTTAAATTAATATGATAATTTCCTTGAATATCTATCATGCTAATAAATTTATAGCAGTTACCCTCTATGATGAGAACTTTGAATTTATATGATGATATTATTAAATATTTTTCTATAGTTGAAATAAATTCAATGAGGGGACACATAGAATTTTGACTATTATGGGTGATTACTCATAAGTGGATGACACTTAATCTCATGAAGTTCCCACATTATAATATCAAATATAGAATATTATGATAATAGACCTTACAATATGAATTCAACATATTATGTTTTACTGGATATTCTTATCTTTGAATGTGTGTAATAATACTTAGACTTAAATATTATTGTTAATTCGTATCATGATACAATTACTTAAATGTGTCAATGAAAAACATGACACTATATTTTCACTAGGAAGTAGTGTATGTTGGGTGTGTCATGAGTGATATGTTATTAGTGAATAATTTGTGGAAGGATTTGTCCCTTCAATATTTATATAAGTTGATATCTCATCTATTTGATTTCAATGAATCTATTGATCTAAATTCCATGGTCATTATGTATTGAAAGGTACACTTTCGGTTGTCAAATAATGACATAATAAGAGTATAGTTTGATGACATGGGTATAAAACCAACTTTAGGAAATATTGGGATAGTAATATTATGTTACATAGTAATTGTTCATATGTGGTTATCTTTATTATGTTATTTACTTATTCATTTTGGGTATCATTACAAGTTGATAGATGTTGATATTTGACTTTAGGTTAACTCGCTTGATGTTATTAAAGAATAATCCAAGAGGGTCTCACACTTAGTGTTTCCTATGGTCTCAGTTAAATATTATTAATATTTAAATGTCAGAATATATATTATTCACATTGACAAATATTATTTATTAAGGATTTATTGATCATATATATTTATTCTCAAGGTAATAAATAAAAAAATTTATTAAATAAATATTTATTTTTTTAGTAATATTAATATAAATATTTATTCACAAAACCATAAATATAATATTTATTTATTTTTTGAATCAATGATATTTATTATTTTAGGTTCAATAATTATCATGAAATATGGAGGGGCCAAGATGGATCCAGTGATGAGAATGATATGTTTGTTAAATATCATTAAATTAATATTTATTAATTTATTTAATATGATGATATTTAATGATGTGTTGTCTTGCACATTCCACATAATAATAATAATATTATTATTATTATTATTATTATTATTATTATTATTATCATCATTATTATCGTGGGGATATTTATAATACAACATTAGATAAGGGTCTTATAGGAATTTATCTATTTTATAATACTAGATATGAATATTCTATACATGTATCATTTTCTAAGGATAATAGATTATGCAAATTGAATCCTCTCCTCATATCTTTCTCTCTAATGAAGAATTTTAAACATATTTTCTCTCAATCCGAAGAAAAATACACTATTCCTTACTCTCCCCTATTAAGAACAATATACAAAAACAATCCTTCACTAATAATGGATTGTGATACGGTCAATGCGAATAATATAAGACAATCAGGGTCTTCAGGATAACACCCAAAGTTTTGATGGTGAAATTCTAAGATCAAAGGATCACATGTTGATAGCTACGATAGGGACTCTACTTTTGGATCCTCATAGCATAATTATGGATTTAACCAAATGAGTATTGATCGATCAATAGATTCTATGTAAAAAAAATTCCCACAACCAAGGTAATTCTATAATTTAAATTAATTACAAATTTATGTGATATGTATTATTGTTTAATTTTTGTATCTTACTTAAATATTATTTAAATTAATTCATTGTTATTTATGTTTATCATCATGAATATTTTGGATTATTAATTTAATCTAACAAAATCTAAGTTATACATAGTCCCATTATACACATCTTCTATGTATAGAACCTATAAAAATGATAGTATAACAATTATACTAGCTCAATTAAATCCAATTTTGAGATATAATAATTTTCAAAAAAAAAGGTACTCAGTCCAAAGAGAAACAAAATATTTTTTATATTTAATTTAATGTGTAAAAATATGAAAATATATGGATTATAGACTATGGTTTATCTTACCACATGATTGGGATTTAAATAACTTAAATATTATTTAAATATATTAATAGGGTTTTTACCTTTTTCAATTACAGTTCTTTGAATACCAAAGGTGTTAGAGTTACTAAAATTGGGATTGATCAAATAAACCCTAAAAACTTTCTATTTCTTGATGTGATGAAAAATAATATATTGGGTGTATTATAAATTTTTTATGATATAAATGAGTTTAATTTTAAAAATAATGTATTTTTATTGAATATTCTTAATAATTGAGTTGGGATAATAAGATGGATAAGAAACCAAGTTCACTTGTTTCTCGTTAGAGAAGACAAAATATGTCACTACATGAGTATGCAAGATAAGAAAATTTTGTGGCATATAAGACATGTTCATCTTGAATAAAAGTGCATTAATAAATTAATTAGATAAGTAGTTATGAGAAACATTACATTTTTTAAAAAAGATATTATCATTACTTCCAAAAAAATTAAAAATAGAAGATATAGAATAAAAGTCAAAATGAAGTTGAGATCCAAATTAAAAGATCATTAGAGTTAGTTTACTCTAATGTTTTTGGACCCATTACCAATAATTAAATAATTGGAGATAATTATTTCATTACATGTATCGATGGCTTTTCTATAATGACATGAATTATGTTTATGCCTCACAAATTAAAAGCATTGATCATATTTAAAAGTTTCAAGAGATTAGCTGAAAAGAAAACTAGTTTATCTTTGAAGAAGATGAGATCAGAAAATAGTAGTGAGTATTAACATAAAAAAATTATAGTATCCTAAAAAATAAGGTATGTGACTGGAGTTTAGTTCAACATACACTTCATAACAAAATGGAGTGTCTAAAAGGAAAATTTTGAGTAATGTTGATATGGATTGAACCACGCTAACGGAGCATGAAAATTTATGATCTTTATAATTTCAAACCATAACTACTATAATAATTGTTAAAAAATGGTTCTTATTTGGTCCAAATTTATATATAAATACTTAAGAAATGTGGTTCATGAAGTTTCCAAATTTAAAATAAGATAGGGTGTTTGGGAGCCCATGCATGATCATGAAGAAAGAAAAGAGTGATGTAAAATTTAATAAGAAAGATAATGATGGTATTTTTCTTGGATATACACAAAAAATAAGTTTATAAAGATTCTAAAACAATAAACATGGGAGGATAATTTAATCTGATGATATGATAGTATTTTAAAATGAAGATGAGATCAATAAATCAATCATAAATGATAATGAGAATGATGTTGGCATGGTTGAACCAGCTACACAGTATAAAAAAAATACAAAATTAATGATGTTAATGATGATTATTTGGATTTATCTTATTCAATTGATGGGGATGTTAATTTAAGAACCACAGGAACAAACACAAGATTTTTAAAGCTTTTTGATGTTGAAGATATCATCAGAGATTAAAATCAAGGGGTGAAAACAAGAATAAAATTTTGAACCTAGTCGCACTAGCATGATTTCTAAATTTTAAACTAAAATTTTTTATGAGGTTTTTTAGAACAATTAATGGATTAAATATTTGAATGAAGAGTTAAATCTTATTGAAAATAATCGAGCATGGGAGATTGTACCTATATATATAGAAATTAATATCATTAGTGAAAAATTATTTTTAAGAAAAAAGATGAATGAAAAGGTAGAACCCAAAAAAAATAAATCTTGGTTGGTTTACAATAGTTGATCAAAAATTAAAGGAGTTTATTTTTATGGAACGTTTTTTCTAATATGAAAACTTAATTCTATCATAATATTTCTTGAAATTACAACACAAATAAATTTTTAAATTCTATAAAATGGATGGAATGACTACTTTTCTAAATTATGAGTTTAATGATGGAATTTATATGGAATAATATAATGGTATTATTCATGTTTATTATATAATAAAGGTGTGTAAATATAATAATGCTATATATGTGTTGAAAAAATCCCCAAGAACATGGAATTTCAAGATATGTTAGTACTTGAGAAGCATAGAATCCAAGAAAGGATAGTTGTAAACAACATATATATGAGGAAGACCAACAATATATCACTTGTTATGATTATATATTCTGATGAAATTATCTTCTCTAGTGATGAGAATAAATTTTCTAATAAATTTTCAACACAAATTGAGAAGAAATTTAAGATATCCATTCTTTTTAAGATGAAATATTTTTTGGGGTTACAAATTACTGAAGATTTTGGTTATATTTTTATATCTTGAGAAAAATATTCCAAGGAGTTATTGAAAAGATTTTTCATGAAATAATCTTGTTTAGTTTCTACACTAATTTAAGTGGGAAAAAATTCAACTAAAGATGATAAAGAAAATGTTTCCAATGAGAAATAATTTAAGAAGTTTCTTGGTAGTCTTTTGTACTTTACTTCCATAAGGATATAAGTTTTTCTTTTACTCTATTTTCTAGGTATAAATATAGTCTAAAGTAATCACATCACCAAAAAATCAATAAAAATATGATATATGTTAAAAAAATTGATCAATTATGGAATTATTTATGATAAAAAGGGTAATCTGAATTTACAATGATTTATAGATGCTGAAGAGGCTAGAAATTTTTATGAAATAAATTCCAAATAATGTGGATAATTATTTATTGGTGTAATATTTGTGTCTTGGAACTCTAAAAATAAATAATCAATCACTTTGAGATCCACTAAATTTGAGTGTGTTTTTATGTCATTGGAAGCTATATAAATAATTTTGATGAAGTCTCAACTTGAGGATATGTAATTTATTTTTTAGTATCCACTAGTCATTGTCTATAAAAACCAAAGTGTTATAAATATATCTAAAAACATAGTACAATACTCAATATCAAATCACATTGATATTAAGTATCATTTCTTAAAGGATAAGGAATCTTAAAAAATATTAAAACTATAACTTTTTTCTTCCAGAGAACATATTACTAATATTATCACTAAACCACTTCTACCTAAGTATTTTGAGAAAATAATGCTCTAAATTATATTTAAAACTATTAACCAACAAAACTAAGGTAACTTTTATGAGTTTCCCACAAAATTTAATGTATGTTTTCTTTTCAAAAAATGGGGTATAAAATCTGTAGCAAACAAAAATCCTTGAATTTAAATTATTTTAATATGTTTATTGAGATGAGTACCATAAATTGGTTTGAAATATTTTTTTAGTTTTCTGATAGAAAATTATAAATTGGTATCACATTATGAATTTATAAATAAATATATTTGATGATTTAATTAATATCTCCTATTTTATACACCAAGTTACCTCACAATGACATAGAATTAATTGATTTTTGAATAATTTCATTATAAATAATAGTATATCCCTTTCTAGATACCTTTTTTGTATTTAATATGGGATAGAAAATAGGTTTTACATTTCAATTGAATTTCATGAATTGATGGTGAGTGAAGAAGATTTCAAAAGATTACTTTTGGAAAATAAAATGAACACTAAAATATATGGTATTGATAAAAAATCCAATGGGGGAAATTGTTGAATCCATTAAGGTTAATGTTTTACTTATTTTAAATATATTTTAATGAGTTATTAATTAATTTTAGATTTATTTTTTATGGTTGGTTGAATTTTTTTGATAATCTTGTAGATGAGTTTTTTAAGTTATAAGGTGATTTGAAGAATTCTTGAGCTGATATGTAATATATTTGAGTTCTAAAAAATTGGAAAACTGATGAGATACATGACACCTATTTGATGAAATATAAGATCTTATAAGTGATACATAAGATTTTTCAAATCATATGTGAGATCCCAAAGAGAATAATTGAAAAACATTTGAGATATATAAGATATGTCTAATCATATCTAAGGATAACTTTGAATGCTCAAGGGACATATTTTAAAAAATATATGTAAGAGAAACTTCTAGCATATGGAATATTAAATTGAAAATATGTAAGAATAAATCCAAGATTAAATTGTGATATGTAACATCTATTTGATGAAACTTAATATATTCCAAGTGATATGTAATATTTTCTAGAGTATACAGAGGATTCAATTAGTGAAAAACAAGAATAACTCCATGAATATAGAGGATATTTAAGATACATTCTGATTATATGTAATAGTGACCTGGGAATTAAAACGGATATATAATATAATATAGTTTTTATTTAGGTGAAAATAGTGATTAATCAATAATATTCTTTCAATTAAATGAATATCATGATATATTTTATGTTTTCCGTGATTCAATACTAGTTTGTAGTTATTATTTAACGATAATATTTCACCAAGACTGAAACCCTGCACTGTAACTTTTCATGTATAAAATCATGAACTCAATGAACATATATTGAATATTCTTTGTAAATTGAAATAAGAATCGGTTGATATTTTTTGAGAATTAAATAATTAAATATTTATGGAAGAATTAATTGAGAAAATTTTATGGAATCCTAAAGTAAGGAAGATGCTGAGAGGAGGCTAAGGATAATGGTAATTCTAATTTGGAGAATCATTTTTCTAAAAGTAGTAAAAAAAATCATTATTTTATAGCTAATATTTTTAATTTAAAGGAAAATTATCAATAATTATATCATAGATTTATCATAGTTAAATGTCCATTAAATATTGGAAAAATTATCACTATGATTTTTTATGGATTTTGATAAAAATAGATACGGGTTTTTTGAATTAAAAATATTGTGAGACATTAGAGAAATAGGTGAAGAGAACACTACAAAAATATAGTTTTTGAGGGAAATCCAAATATTTCCATAAAATGTTAGAATATAATATCCCACCATGATTACTATATAGGTGATGAAGAGGAATATCATTATCATTCAACCTTTTGGTGGTTTTTGATTTCAATTGGTGATCGTTCTATGAAAGTTTTATTTCATTATTTATTATAAAAAGTGGGTTATTATTTTGATTACTTTGTACCAAAAATTATATCATGTTCAATGATATACCCTAACATATAGCTCTATATTGATAAAAAAAATATAATATATGTGTGTAGGGGATAATAACATCTATACATTTGGGATGTATTCACTTATTTTATAATCAAACCTCGTTAAAAAAAAATTGTGTTCTTATTTTATATTTATACATCGGGGTGAGAATGAGAGATATGTGATGAATAAGAAAGATAAAAAAATTTAAAAATAAAAGTATCAAAATTAATTCACCCCCCCCCCCCCTCCCCTAGTGTTTATCACACTGAAAAGTGATCATAACATAAGAGACAAGGGAATGTTTCCTATAAGAGGCATGGGGATCAATGATAATATTTTGCAACAAAAATAGCTTAAGTTAAAGTTCCATTTCATATAATATAAAGTAATTTTACTATACATTAAAAATTATTTGATACATTATTTTATTATGGATCTATACACTCTTTTATATTATTCATGTTTGTAAATAATATTCAAACACCCCTAATACATTAAGGAATTATTTATCATCTAGAACACCAAGAGGTACTCTGGTCACAACAATGATATACCAGTAAGTTTAAATTAAAATTCATGGGTTTTATAATCATCATACCTTTGGTATATTTTTATGAAATTTTAGGGATATAATTTGTCTAAAATCATAAAGCTAAAATTTATTATAAATATACATAAGTTATAATTTATGAAGCAAGTATGAAATTACTTGTTTTTCAAAGGGAGATTTCATTTTCTCAATCTTGTAAAGAACCACCCCTATTATCACATTTTAATGAGATACTTAGATAAAAAATAATGAAATACAATATATGAATGAGAAATAGGTTTTGATAATAGAATACATACACATTTTGTAAAAATATATTGATGTATTTATGGATTAATTACCTATATTTCCCCATAATCGATAAGTTGAATTATCTATTGATCTTATCTCTTATGAGAAAGCTAAATCAAAGTCACCATATAGAGTAGATCTAGTAAAATTAGATGAGTTAAATAAGAAATTTAAAGATTTGTGTGATAAGGGTTTCATTCATCCAAGTGTTTTATCATGGGGAGATTTTGATTTATTTGTGAGTAATAAGAAAGATTTAAGGGGGTTATATATTTATTATAGGGAAATCAATTGACTTAATATAAGGAACAAGTATTAATTGACACACATTGACGACCTTTTTTATTAACATTTAGTGGATCAATATTCCTCAAATATTGATCTATGTTGTGGTTATCATCAGTTAAAAGTTAATAAGGATAGTATAATAAATACAATTTTTTATAAGGTATAGTCATTATCAGTTCACAAAAATGTCTTTTGGGTTAACAAATGTACCTATTAAGTAATTCCTTTTGGGTAAACAAATGATCCTCCAATGTTTATGTATTTTACGAATATGTTATTAAAGTAATATTATTATAATAAATCGGCACAGGTCGACTTGACATGTCACCCAACTCACCTTACCACAAGGCCTGAAGCATATTCTCAATTACCATGATCTAGCGACAAGATCCAAGGGTATTAAACCTTAACAGATGGGAATAATTTTTCACTAAAAACTCATAATTAAATAAACATGATCCAATCAAAACCACCATATGTGGTCTCTATGTATTGGGAAATCATGTTATATAAATATATAGTTTTAATGAAAAATCTAACCAAATATGGAATAATGATAATGAATTACAATAAATGATTATAAATACATTTCTTAAAAAAATTATAGGTACTTTATATGAGGTTTAAAATCTATAAACAAGTATAAAATGAGAAATGAAGTCTGGGTAGGATGATGCACAATATAACCCATGTTAATACAAAGATCTCATGAAACCATCCTAGTTGTCACCAGATGAATCTAAGTCATCATCAGGAATCAACAGCCACCCACTTCCAATGAGGGAGTGGTAGAAACCAATCAAGGATGCCAAAAACTTCTCACCTGAATAAAATATAGAGACTATATACCCATAAATTTGAGTATATAGGGTGTGATCTAACACCCAATACAGTACAAAAAAAAAAATTATCACTCATTTTATAAGAGAAACCAAGAATGGTATTTTTAAAATAGAGTAATAAATAGTTCTATTTTAAATTTACATGATTAAAAAATAAAAAAACACACCAAATTGCCTTTCTCAAATACTTTTCCTTTTGAAAACCCAATGTAGTTCCTCATTTAAATTTAGGAATCTTCTATTGAAATATAATTCCATTCAGATTGGTTGAATACATGTTTTAAAGAAAATAATGAGAGATACCCTGGAGAAAATCTCAAGGGTAGAAGTTAAGAAAAATAAAGTGATAGTTTTTTACAAATATCATAGAATAAAACAACCTTAATTAACTCGGGAATTTCATAAATCCAGGTACATGTTTCGAACCCAACGCCCATATTAACAATAGAGACAGCAATAACATTACCTTACCTATAGATGTGGGACACCCTAAAATAAATATTCTTAAAATATAGTAGGTATTACTCCCATGTTTTATCAAGACTACAAGAGTGAGAGGTATATCCAAGCTTGATTTAGTTTACAATGAATAAAGAGTCTAATTCAAGACATATTTTTTTCCGGTTATTGAAACGGGAAATTTGAATTGCCATGATCACTCTATTCATCTCTGCCTCATCAGAAATAATTGTTCCATGGTATTTAATAAATCATGAAATGGATCCTCCATTATAATCCCTAAATATTCCTATTCATACTATAGAAACTAGGATTCCCTTGGAATCTACATCCATGTTGATTTTAATCCAACCTATAATTGGTGGTTTCTATACAATAGTGATAGAACCATTATATGTTTTGAAGTTACCTCAGATTCTCAATTTGTTAAAAATATATTGATCTTTAATTATATTCCCAATAAGCCCAGTATTCATTGAGGCAGCAGTTTTAACTTCTAAGAGTATTTTCTTCATGGACACATTTATATCAATAGCCTACCCATCATACCTTGAAATGTTACGGTTTCACCAGATGATGCAGCATGATTTAGCAATTTTAGACCAAATTAAATTGTAAAACTAGAATGATCCATCATGACCATTTAATTGAGATGAGATAGAGACTACATTAGTGATTTTTTTATATCCCACCTCAAAGAAACTAGATAAAATTCCCCAAATAACCATGGAATATGCACAGTGTAAGAGGATACGGGTGATAGAGTCCCCCTCAGCTGTTCACACACTGCGCCTCAAGAATAAATTCATCCCAGTTATCAGAGAATAATAATCTGTGGGTAGTTTTTTTAGGTTTACCCTCTATAAGAGAAATAATTTGAATGGATAAATCCACATATTGAAAAAGTATTATAGATAATTAAAAATATCTATAGGCCTTCCCATGAAAAAATTATAAAAATTTAAAAGTGAGGGTCTCATGCCTGGTCGGCTCCCAAAAAAGAGAATCATTTATAAGAATAAAAGGATATTGAATAACATATTTCATTATAGATGAAATAAGATAGGAAAATGGTAGGAATATTTTTTGCCTAATGGAAATGTAAATGTCATGGATCTGGTTCAAAAACTTATTAACCAATGGAGGTCCTAACCACCTTTCTTTCCAAAAAATGAAATTACAGTTATAATAGGGTAACCATATATAGTCCCTCATTATAGTAGCATGTGTACTTTTAAATTAGTCTTAATAGAGGAGTAATGGTAATAAGTTTTCCCAGATTTAATACTCTTATAGAATCTATCCATCAAAAATTGATTACTTCTAGAATAAATAAAACGTATCTATATAAATTGGGCTTGAAGCACCTCATTGAACAAGGAGATATTCTCTACACCCATCTTATAATCCTTTAAGGTCTTACAAAATAGACTCTAATTTACAGATCAAAGTTTCATTTTGAACACAAAATCACTACAAATAAAATTCCTAAATCATTTTTTTAAGTTTTTAATTAATGGGGGAGGCCATTTTTAGACCATAAAAGCATGGAAAAATTTAGGAATTACAAGACCATTAAAAATAGAAATTCATCCAGAAATATAAATAGAATTTTATTTCCATGCACTAATATAATTTATAATTTTATCAATCATTCATATGAAATGACCACCCTTTGTCTTCACTAGTATAAAGTAATTCACAGATATACAAAGAAGGAATGTACCCTGCTTTATCCTTAGTTTCTCCTTGATGCAAATACCTCTATGCAATTAAAATTTCAACTGAAAAGATCTTATGACTTGTTCTAGATAATGGGTTAATTTTAGATACCACTATAGTGTTCAATACCCTACTCAATTCAATTAATTTTCTATATGCTTCCATAGAAAAATAAAATTATTTCATCAGTATAAAAGAGATGTGATAATGAACCGACCCCACTTCTAACTTGTACTATCTTCATAAGGCAATTTTCCACCATGTCCAAAATGCATCTACGTAAGTGGTATTTTGTAATACTATAGATGATATAAGAAAAGGTACCCCTTACTAAATTCAATAATATTAATCAAAATCTCCCATAGTGATTCCATTAATCATAATATTTATTCTTACCATATTGAAGAAATAAAGTCTCATATTGGTGAATAGAGTGAAAAGTCCAAATGTTTCTAATACCCCAATCATGAAATCCCAATTCATAGTATCTAAGGACTTATTGATATAGATATTGATATTAATACTCCAATTTCTACTATATTTCCCCATTATATTAATATATTCATATTTAGTTGGAAGGTGGTCTTGAATTCTAATTTCACAAACAAAACCAAATTGATCAAAGGAAACCACCTTACCAATTATAGTAGATAATCTGGCACTAAGATCTTTATTATTATTTTATATGTCAGGTTAGTAAGGGAAAAAGGAATATAATCACTAATATTGTATGAAACATCATACTTGGATATAAGAACTATAAATTGGGAGTTAATACCCTTAGGAAAGACCATATTCCTTGAAAATGTGAGGATTATCTTCCTAATATATTCATGGATAATATACTACTATTCTTAAAATAAATAATTCTATAAAACTATCTTGGCTAGGAGAACTTTTAATATTGATAGAGAAGGTAACAGCCTTGATTTCCACCAAATCTTGGATTTTGGTAAGTATTTCATTGTCAATATGATCAATTACCTAAATTTTAGCATCCTTAAGGTTAGCACTATTGATATAGGAGACACAGTTAAGGATATCATGATGATACTTGAAAGTGTGAGTAGAAATATCCTTACTACTATTGAATATATCATTTCCATTCCTCAAATATGTAATATGATTTGTAGATTTCCTAACTCTTTGGATATTATTGAAGAATGTGGTATTTATGTCCCCCTATTTAATCCATTTTATCTTGAAATTTTTATTGAGGAAAACCTCTTTAAATGATATATTCTCATTCAACTTAGAATATATCTCATTCTCGCTATTAAAATGGGACATGTTAAATTCATCATCATGGATATTTTAAAGATCAACCAATTCCTTTTCCATTATCATAATATCCTCATCCATATTAAAGAATACTTTCTTACTCCATGATCTTAGTGTGGTTTTAAGTATCTTTAGTTTGGTCACATAAGCATGAAGATCATCAAATACTTGATAGCTAATCCATACCTCTTGAATAATCCTTCTACAATATGGGTATTTGACCCATGCATTATTGAATTTGAAGGGTAAGTGGTCCCTTTCCTTATTTTAAATAATTTAATACAAAATGGGGTGATGGTCATAATTATTATTCACAAGGGTCATCGATTGTACTTCCTCCCATTGATCTTGGGCATTAAAGTTCACAAATATATGATCAAACATTCTAGCTACAATCTAGTTCATATCTTTCCTATACCATGTGAATTTTTTTCAATGAAGGGTGACCTCCTACAAGGCATTAATATCAATGCATTTACTTAATTCCCTACTATAAATAGTAGTAGTAGGTTTCTATATTCTTTCATGTGAATTAAGAACTTTATTTAAATATCTTATTAGAACACATGGACCTTATATATTATTCCTTATGTTACCAATTTCCTCTCATAAGGCTCTCATTCCCTAATATTTTAAAGAAATAATAAACAATAGAGAAAAAAATATTTCTACCATCTATTATCATCATAGTGGTGATCATCTACCCACTAGTGTGGATCAGTGAGAAGTTATAAACTCTCCTAGACACCAAGACCTAGAGGGTTTTCATAGCTGTATAATGTTAAACAATACCAATATTATTATATCCAAAGGATTTGATGTTAAGGCCCTCAAAAATTACAAGATTAGTTTTAGGGTTAGAAATACCTGTCATGATGGAATGATTATTTAAAATAATTCCTTCAATGATATAATAAATAATATAAATAAAAACTATGTAAAATAAAGTATTATCCATAAATGAACCATCACATCAATATCTTCAATTATCTATGAAAATCAATTAGGTCATGTATCAAATAAATCATAACAAACAAATGAAATTTGTTAATTATCATGGGGAAACTCCTAGGGATTAATGAGTAAATAATTTGATGGGCCTAGGTGGAATCAACTTCTTATAGATATTGTAATCCATATATTTCCCCATGATTCTCTCTCAACAGGCCTCATTGATAGAACTCCCCAATATCCAGGTCAAACCTCAACTATGGGAAACTAACCAGTGTGTAATCCCAACTAGCATAGCTCCCATCTCTTGATTTCCCACATAGGTACCCATGTTTCCCTATGAAATTAACTAATGGATATAGAAAACATTTATCAATCACCAATCACATAATAGTAGCACAATACAAGGAAACAAATATCAATATCAACTTTCTATATCACCTCCAAAACCCCTTTAATGAATATCCCCTTCCCATATAAATAATAATTGAATAATAAAATCATCTAAATGTACACTCAAACATTAATAATAAGTAAATGAAGGCAGATCAAAAAACTTGTATCTTATATCCTTTTAAATCCTTTTTACATAAGGGGCCTAGTGGGTCTTTGGTTTCAAACTAGTATCTATAAACTTTAAATCCTTTTCTAAAAAAACTACCCTGAAAATAATGAGAAATAAAAATAATTCACAAGAAACATAAAACCATAATCACCATCAATATATAAAGTCAATGATACATTTACATAAACCGTGAAATTCCCTTAAAATAGAGAAATTCATAAATCAAATAATATCCAACTTTACGATACATAATTTGTTAAAACATCATTTATAAATTATTTTATTTTATAAAACCCGCTATTGATGATTTTTAAAACATGCATCAGGTATAAAATTCTACTCGAAATGGAAATGGTTTAGAAATTTTGAACACTACCCATTATGTTGATAAAAACCTAATAAAATTTGTGGAGTTATATTAGGAAATATTATATAGATAATATGTTTAACATTTATCTAAGTTGAAAACAACCTTTAAATTCCAAGCATCCAATGTTCTCTCAAATAAAAGGAATGAAACAAAAATACTTACCCCAAATTGTGGCATAATTTCACCATTAAAAAATACCACAAATTTTGTAATTTTAAGGAACCTCACAATTCATAGAAACAAGAAACTCATTATAGCCAATCTTATACCTAATACCCAACCACTATAGAAACTGGGGTTAGGGAATAGGTAAAAATATGGATTAAATAGAGAGAATAAGGAATGGGAAGGGGAAGGAGGCCCTAACCTTGATATTTAGATAAGAAATCACCACAAAATTTCCATGTGAGGAGAGAATAAGATAAGAGATGCCTGGGATATGGATTTCAAATGTATGGTTCTAAATAGAAAGAAAAATGGGGGAAATCCCAATTAAAAAGAATCCAAAATAACTAAATTACCCACTTTCAAGTGGGTTGCATGGGTTAGCTGCATTGTTTACCAAACTGTGTGGAAACCATAAAAATCACTACTCTAATAACACTAAAGAAAGTCACACACTTTGCATTCATGGTTTAAAAACCTATATATAATCCATGAGGCCTAAAAAGTTTCAAACTTTTTAAAATTTTCATCCAAATACACTTCAAATTCAAGGGACCAAGAAATTTAATAAATATATACACATAAAATGGACATTTTGGTATCAAAATCTGGATAAGTTTGTGATGGTATTTGTTAATGAAATTATTTTATAGTTTAAGAGTGGTAAAGTACACAAAACCATATCAAAATCCATTTATTATTTTCTGAATAAACCACTTTTTGGTAGAGTGGTAAAATCACAATCACAAAAACTTAATCAATAAGACCCAGCCAAAATGAAAACCACAAAACAGAACCCAGGAAAACACAAAATTAAAAATTCATCCTCATACCTCATTTTAATATTAAAATTTCAAATTGAAAATTACAAAAAATAATTATTATAAGGCCACTGCATGGCATGCCTCCTAGAACACCCTACTACTCACATAAAAACATCCAAAAAACTCATTATAAACCATCTCACCCAAATGAACTGGAAAGGATCAATGGATATGGAATCCAGAGTAGCGTATGAGTGGATAGGACCTCCACAGAGAGCCATGAGGAAGCTATTACCATAAACCACATATAAAAAATCATTATCGAACCAGTACTTCAAATAGTAATAATACTCCTACAATCAACACTGAATCTTGAAATTCATACCTCAAATCCACCAGAAGATTCCAGGATCTAACCACAATTTGGAACCACTGAAGCAAATTGTCACCCAATTGTAGCATACGTCATCAAATCAAACATTAACTCTATTTCTGTATTTTATTGCACCCTATTGTGGTCTCTCTAGTATTTTTCTATCCATAGATCGCAAAATGGAAAAGACTATTGTGGGTGTGGTTTTTTCTGATGATGATCGATGCAAGGAAGATTAATAACACCACTTAGAGAAGGAAGTACCATTACCAATAAAGAAGAGAACCATCCAGGGTGGATCTAAAACAAACATAGATAACAGCCCCTGCTTTGGGTTTGAACATAAAATCTATATAAGATCCAGATAAAACTAAAGAAGGGAAATACACCAAGAAATAAGAGAGTACGCCAAATTATAAAATAGGAGAAAACAAAGGCAGCCAAGAACTGATACGATGAGGCAAGGGGAACTAGATTTGATGAAACCAACCCAGATATGAAGCCTCCAAGGACATTCTGGCATAGATCTAATGAAGAAAAAACCCTTCATCACTTGAAATGGATTCTATATGAAGTCTACCTACAACACTGACAATCGTTTCTCCATCATGGATGATGAAGAGGATTAGAGTAGGGGATGTACCAAGAAAGATATCCAATCAAAACTAGATGAACCCAAGTCTATGTCATCATTCATGGATGTTGTCATTTCCTTTTGAGGATCTTCCACTGCTAGTGAATAGAGACATGACTGAATCAATGACTTATAATAAAGATAAAAAAACTAATTTGAAAGATATGCCTGAGGTTCTGAGGAAAATAATTTATATGGAAAATTCAGTAAATGTAAATTTTTATTCAACAAGTTTATTTCTTTGTCCATATTATATCCAAGGAGGATATATTTTTGGAAACTTTAAAAACAAAATTTGTTAAGGATTGGAAAAAACAAAAATATATAATTGAAATACATAGTTTCCTTTTGTTAGTTGAATACTATTGGTGGTTTGTGGAAATATTTCTTGATTAGCTAATCCATTAACCAAGTTAAGATATAAATGGGTGAAATTAACATAGATAAATGGATTTGAAATTTGATTTGAGGAATTGAATAATAGATTAATAAATTCACCTATATTAACTCTTCCATCTAGGAAAGAAAGGTTATTTAAAATGATTAATCAATTAAAGTTCTTGGATGTGTTCTAATGTAAAATGATTGAGTGGTGTCTTATGTATATCAACAGATTAAATCCTTTGAGATAAATTATCCATGTAATGATTTAGATTTTGTTGTGGTTATTTTTATATTAAATATTTAGATATATTATCTCTATAGAGTGAAATGTAAAATATACATAAATCATAATAGTTTGAGATATATATTTACATAAAAATCATAATATGATTCAAAGGAGATGGGTGAAAATATTAAAGGGTTATGATTATGTTACAAATTATCATCCTGATAAAGTAAAAATGTAGCAGATGCATTGAGAAGAAAAGGACATGTTATTTTATCCATGATGACAGTATAGAATGATCTAATTCTCAAGGAAGATCTAGGTATTATAATGGAAGTGGAACATCATTATTATTCCAAATAATTAACCAACCTACTTTATGGGAGAGGATTAATAATTATCAATAAGATGATGAGGCCCTAAAAAAGAATATGGATGGAGTGATAAATTGGAAATTTCTAGAGTTAAATATTCATGAAGATGGAACTATAAGGATTGATAAAAATTAATATATTTCATAAACACCATAGGTAAAGAAGGATTTATTGGATGAATCTCATCGGTCAAACTTCTCTATATGTCAAGGATGCATCAAGATGTATAAGAGTATCTAATATTATTTTTTGTGGGATAATATGAAGTGGGATATTAATAATTACATTATAATATTCTTAGTATACTAACAAGTGAAGGATAAAAAAATTCAAAATAATTATGTAACATTTACCTATACCATAGTGGAAGTAGGATAATATTTAATGGATTTCATTATAGGGAATCCTAATACATACTTGGGGAATAATTAAATATTTTTTATTATAGATTGTATTAAAAATTCAACATATTTTCAAGAAATATGATAAGATTCACCTCTAGATCATCATGCTACACTGTATATAAATGAAGTTGTGAGACTCCATGGTATGCCCTTATTAATAGTATTTGATCATGATCTCATATTAATATCAAAATATTACAATACACTTCATATGTATTTAAATATATATATTCATTTGAGCACATACTAGAATCCTCAAATGGATGGATGGTCTAATAGAACTATCCAAACATTGGTACATGAGAAGGTCATTCTAACTTGACTTCCACGGAAGTTTGGATCAGTATTTACCAATAGTGGAGTTTTTATACAATAATATTTACCTCTAAAATATTCAAATGAAGCCATATAAATCCTTGTATAAAAATAGGTTTGGACTCTAACATGTTGGAATGGAGTTGGAGAAAGGAAATTATTGGGTCTAGAGCTTATGGAAAAGGCATTAGATATGGTAAGGTCCATCTAGAAGCATATCAAGGTGAAAATGAGTCAACATAAAATATATATTGATAACCATAGGAGGGATATTGAATTTAATATAAGGGACCATGTCTTCCTAAATGTATCTCCATTGAAAGGGATTAAGATACTTAAAAATAAAGGGAAGCTATGTCCAAGGTACATTGAGCCATTTTAAATATTCGATTGGATATGATCTATAGAATATCATTTATCCATACCACCAAACAATTCATAATTTCATGAATTCTTTTATGTATCACTTATATGGAAATTTCTAATATACTTATTGATTATCTTAATGGTAGATCAAGTTCTAATTGAGCCTGAATTATCATGTAATGAAGGGTTGATTCAAATTATTAATGTGAGAGAGAAAGTTCAATGAAATTTAATGACTCAATAGGTGAAGATTCATTGAAGGGATCTCCAACTAGAAGAGGAATCTTGGATTCCAAAGGATTTAATGATAAAAAATTTTCAAAAATTTATTTATATTTTGATTTATAATTTTAAGGAAGATATTATTATAAGGGGGATGTAATAACTGATTTATTATAACAATAAATAAACATATTTTATTACAAAATAATAAAGTAAAAATCAAAGATAAAGATTTATTAAGATTGTTATAGTAACATTACTACAAAGCTGGGTTTATCCATTGCTAGGAATTTAACAGTTCCAGATAAAAATGTTGTTAAAGATCCATTTTATCTGTGCTAAAAAAAGTATTGTTAAAGGGGGTCTTTAAGAGTCCTTTTTTTAGCACTATTAAAGGAGGTATTTAACAGCACAGAAAAAATGTTGATAAATGGGGGGTTTATCATCACTTTTTTAAAAGTGCTGATAATGACCCCCCCTATCAATGATTTTTTACAAGTATTGATTAAAGTATACTTCAAAAAATATATATTTCATTAAAAAAATGTATTTATACATAAATATATTTATATTGATATTAATATAATATATATTTTTTGAAATAGGTTTTAGATAAGGTAAATAGGCATTTACACATAATATATAAGATATTTAGTGAAAATAGATTATAAAATAACTAAAAAAATATTTTTAATTAATAATTTTCTTCTTATTACTAAGTAATATTCATTTAATATCAATTTGAAGATAAAAACATCAAAAAAACAAGAAAAAATATCTAAAATTAGTTGAAAAATTAACTTTAATTTAAAAACACCATAACTTTTGATTCGGGTGTCCGTTTGGGCTATACCACATATCAAATTGAATATTACAATGATATCTATGCATTCGTTATAAAAGGGAACCATCTTTCACATTTTTAGAAGCCAAAAGAGGCCTAGAAGTCCTATAAAATATATTTTTTAGTTGTTGTACCCCATTTTTTCACTTTTGATGGATTTTAAGCCTCATTTATGGGGGTCTTTTTCCATTTTTCAATGGGGATTGAATTTATTCCTAGAGATTACATTCATATTGATATTATGGATTTTAAATTTTATTATTCTTTATAACATAATTTTATTTATAATCAAATATATAACAATATATACATATATTTTTATATATTCACACATAAAAATATAATTTTATAATTAAATAATTAAACATATTTACATATAAAATATATTTATTAATATATAAATATATATATATACATATATATAAATATATGGATAAAAATTTGATGAAATATATAAATATATATACATATCATAAAATGAAAAACAAAACAGTATAATGGAGTGGTAAAGTCACTGGTGTATATGTTGGACATCTAGGGTTTGAAATTTATTGTAGGTAGGGGCATGCATGAGAGGCTGGGATTATCTAAAGAAATGATAAATGGGTGGGTTAATTACTAGTAAAGGGTTGGGGGAGTGCTAATAAAGGAGGTTGGGTGGGTCATGAAAAAAGATTATATGCCCTTTTATCAGCAGATCCTTTATAAGTGATTTTTTAGTGATGTTAAATCCCCCATTTAATAGCGCTAAAAAAAGAAATGATAAAGGGGGACTTTAATAGGGATAAAAAAAAGTGATGTTAAAGGATCCTTTTAACAGCGCTTTTTTTAGCACTGTTAAAGGGGGCCTTTAACAACGATTTTTTAGCACTAATAAAAGTTTTAGTCTTTTAACTATGCTTCGGTTATCAGTGATTTTTTAGCACTGATAAAGGCCTTTATAACACTGATAAAGGCCTTTATAGCACTATTAAAGGATAATTTTTTAGTAGTTTAAACAATTTATAATAGATAAAAACAAACAAATAAAATTTAATTTAAATGTATTATGGGTTGAATTCTCTTATAAACATCATGGATATATCAAGTAAGGTGAAAAATAAAAAATAATACAATCTATGGAATTGAAATTTTAGAAGAATAAAAATTGCGAAGTATTTAGTGGATTGAAATGGATGAATTTATAATAAATAAGATTGAGTGTCTACATTATATATCCATTAGGAATTATTACCACTGGGGGTATAGCCATTATAAAGTGACAATTAGAATTAGTGTATATTTAGGGTGATGAAAAGAGTTAATTGATGCACAAGGGAGAAACCATGGCCTTGAACAATAATAAAATCCCATATTAAGTACATTTATTAGATCTATGGAACTAGGTATAATTATTAGGGTTTTCCCTCGACCAAGACAAAGTCGAAAATTGATAATTGTGATTCAAGTATAATCATATGTGGGAGAATTTCAAGTCAGTAGAAATCACTACCAAATAAATGTTAGACAAACTAACCCATAAAAGTACCATGTTTTTACACCTTACCATTAAGGATTATGTTTTTTTAATAAAGGGATATGTATCTATGGGTTAAGTTGTATTAATGTGTAAATACTTTTACTAATAAAATAGGGTTTAATCAAATCCCACATTTTTATTAAATTCATCATCCTTTTTTAAATGTTAAAATTCTCGTAATTAAATGATGGATTTGATAAAATGGATTATATATTTGAAATTAGGAAAACTAAACCATCTAAGGGTTTGAAAAGGCCACACCTATTAATTCCCTTTTTAATAAGAGTATTAAGGTAATTAATGTGAAACTAAAGGATCATTGGATCACTTGACATAATGAAGAAAATTAAATATATAATACTTTATTCCACGAGTTTTCACTCACCTGGTTATAAATATTTATCATATAATCTCATTTATCTATATACCAAGTTCAAATTATCCCTTCATATCTCTCTCAAGAAGTTTATCCCATACCTATCTCTTCAATATTTAAGATTTTTTTTGTTCTAAGGTACATCTCTAGGATAAGAAGATCAAGAGAGTAAGGGTCTTTTTTCTCTCTTTTTAACTCTTTTTTACATTTCCATTCTAGTATCTTTTTCAATTTCTAAGTTTTTATTCAAATATTTTTTTTAATGTAATTATTTTTAAAATTATTAAGATATCATATACATGTGATACCCCATTTCACTCACATTATACTCCATTCATAAGATAATGTAATGCCAGAGTTCTTCTAAGATGCATATAATATTCTATTATACCATGATCAAAAATATCCAAGTACGAAATGTATTTTTTGTATTATGGATACATTATTTATAATAGGGGAGACTTATATAAAGAATTATGATAGTGATGTATTTTTTGGAGAATTTACCATGTCCTAAATGGATTAGAATCAATTTTAGTATAATTTCACCTTTTCCGTGAAATCATACCAAGTTGGAGGTTTCTTATTATGGAAATTTTATATCCCTAAATCATATAAAATATGTGAGATTAAATAATCTTATTTTTATATGGTATTTATCTATAAAATCTTCGGTCACATGAAGTTAAAGTACATGTATTCAATTGTCTAAATTCATCGATTATCTTAATCTTTATGTGTACCCAACCACAATAATTCCATATTAATCACTTGATAAGGATATTTATTTTAATATTATAATTATTCCTAATAAGTTTTAAGATAATTCACCAATATATATTTATTAATTAATTAATAAGGAAAATTTATTGACATGCCTATACAATCCCTTATTATATATGGTAAAATCAAATAATATGATCCTCGTTGAAAAATTATGATAATTATTTTAAAGTTATTCAGTATTGAACATTGTTTCATGTATTTCTTATGTATTTTTATTTTATTATGTAATTCAGTGTAATTTTATGTTAAGGTTGGGTCTTAGAATTATATATACCCCTAATGAATTGGTAGGACTCATAAGGTAACTAAGATTGGGTAATAGGAGTTCACTTACCCTTTATGTATAATATCTTGGTACAAGAACTTCATAGTATGTTTATGATGCCTAGAACTATTCATTCTCATCATTTCTACCAATATGAGATCATTTATTGTTATACATTTGATTTTTTATTTCCATTTTCATGATATCCATGGATTATACTATTTTTATGTATTCATTTATATGAAATAATTTTTTATATTATATTGATCATTCCATTAATATTCCATGTTAGATTTTATTATGTAACATCCATTATTAAGAATCTAAGATCATACTTTTATTATGTTTCTATTTTTACTAGGTAATGAATAAGAATAATATATATAAGAAACTATGTTCATATAATTATAGAACAATATATATTTTAATGGCATGTTTATATATCTAGTATTTTAAGGACTAATAAACCTTGATTTAAGGTATGTAATATAATGTAATTTGATCACCATGTAACAAATAACCCACTGAATCTAGGTGACTGGGGTCCGGGGTGTTACATATAATGTAGTGATGTACTTTTCTTATATTATCAGGTCTTCCATGGTGTTTGGTTTAGAACTCTTCTAATTGATAGCACTATTATTAAGGCATAAAATGAAACCAGGTTGAGATATTATATCATCTCTATCAATTTGAAGACTAAAATCCATTTAACCTCAAAAAATGATATTATACTCACCTTTAATATAGAAACCCATTCTTTTTACACATATTATTACATGATTTTTAAGCATAAATATCTAATAAGTATAACCCAAAGATCGTGAGTCCTAGTGTCTTATGAATACTTGGTTAATAATACATAAAAAGAAAACTAAAACATTGCAACCCTCTTCTATTATCCATAATGAGATCATAAATCCATTTGATATCCTAAAACCAAACATGATAACATGTGGAATACATAAAATAAATGGGTGAGCTAAAAATCTAGGTAAGGTAATAAATATATTATGGAAGCATAATGTGTGAGTCGGATGTAATACATGATATCATAAAAGAGATAGTACATGAGTAATTTCCTAGAATCATAAAAAAAATAACACGGTATCATAAGATCATGAAAACATTGGAATTGTGGCAATAAAAAAACATGATATAAACATAAGTCAAGAATAACTACCAAGACAACATCACATGGTGGACAGAGTTCTATAGTGGATTAGCTTTACTCTTATATCCATGTATGATGCCTTATGAGACTAAAGCTTTACCCAATGAATTAGATATTTATATGGGTGCACCCATCATAACATGTCTATAATTATGTGTGAAACAAAATAAAAAATAATCATAATTCAGAAATATAATAATTACCCATGGAAAGAAAATGAGTTTCATAATCTTCTCTCATATCATAATCAAAAGATATTTCATAATGAATGAATTTGATAACTGAACATAATTCATGTATTAACCCATAAAAGGAAGGTAAAATGAGATAGTTATTTATGTTAGATACACATATACAGAACTTAAGAGAAATCCATAAAATCAAATTTTTTCATTTCTGATGAAAATGTCTTCAAAAGATACTATGAAATATTTTTTGAGTAAAATACCCTTTTCCCATTGAAATCGCTTATTTAAAATATAAAAATTTCCAAACATATTATATAAAACATATTATTTTAAAATAAACATTGTAAATTTTAAATTAATATTAAAATTATTAAGTGTTCATGATGGTGGCAATATTTGGTTCATGCAAGTATGCTAAAATAAATATTCCTTTCACATTTTTGGTAAAAATTTAAAACGTACCTTGTTCAGAAAGTGACAAGAAGATTTATTTTAAACCACTTTTTAAAAATCAAAAAATGGGTAAATATTTATTAAATAAATAATTTTATAATATTAAAAATATTATTTAAAAAGTTTTAATGAAAATATAGATATGGAAGAATAATCATTTTTTGACTAAAAAGAAAAATAAAGTTGGCTTTTCTTAAAACCATTTTCTCAATAATTATAGGTTCCAAAGAGAAGAAAATGGTACTATTACATTAAAATTTCATGACTAGCCATATAATAATAAAATTAAAATGTTTTTATTATTAAATTATAAAATATTTTTTTTAAGAAGAATTTAATTGTAACGATCCTAATTAAAATGAGATTTAAGTATAAACCCTTACTTATTTGGTAACTTTTGAATCATAACCCCCATGAAATAAATAACTTAAATTAAAAAATTAAATACCATGAATATAAATATATTCATGATATAACATGTAAAAATGGAAGTATATACACCTCATAGAAATAAATAGGTGTTTAATACAAAATATGTCTCAATGGATTGGAAAATGAGATAAAATCTCTTACAAAGATCGTACAGTTGAAGTGGGGAATAATAAAAGGGTTGATTATATGTGTCAAATTTAAACACATAAAATAATTGTAAATAAAACAATAAATTATAAAAATACATTAAACACATAATATTAGAATATCAAATACAATGAATAAGTAATATAGCCCACTTAAAAGAAATCAAGCTATGAAATTCCTTAATACTTGGAAACTTTCACATCAAATCCCATTAGATGAAAAAATAAAATTGAAACTTAAAATACCATTAATTAAGAATTTTTCATATTATTAAATGCAAAATCAGCATCATATACTCCATATAAAATAAATTTGTGCATAATATTAAAATATTACTTAATGAAATGAAATTGAGATGAAGTCCCATACGGTTTAAGAAAAATCATAATATAAATATCATGATAGAGAGAGACAGATAGATTTAATTTGAAGTTAAAATACCATGAATAAGAATAATACATTATTTTAAATATTAAATTTCATTATATAAAAATTTTAAAATAAATTAGGTGCATAAAAAAATTTTCTCAAAGAATGAAGTTTTGAGACAAAAACCCTTACCTCAAGTCTAGACTTGTCGTGTACGTAGTTTATATCATGCTTGATAAAAATATATAAATTATTTTATTTATTAATTAAATTTTATATTTTTAATACCTTATACTTAAACCCTTTAATTCATATATTTTATTTATGTATTTAATTACTTATTCATTTATGTACATGTTGGGGTTTTTCAAGATGATTAATTTGTAATTTCAAAATGCCATCATTGTGTTGACTGTGATCAAAGGGGTCATTATTACATAATATCCATAATAATAATAATGACATAATTATAATTTTTATACATCAATTATAATTTTATTACCTACCCTGAAATATGGTTATGAAAAATGAACTATGTTACAATCATGGAGATGGTAAGTCAAACGTACGCATGAGTAACGTTTCCATTTTTCAACGATCATGATATAAATAAGATAAGTGTTATTTTGTATTTCCATAATTATAATTATACATTAAATATCATATTATTTATTTAAATTCAGTTATATATATATAATCTAGGTGATGCGGTGATGGAAAATGAATCACATCACTTCACGAGGCAGTAGTATATCGTATGCGCGAACGATGTTATCATTTTTCAATGCATGGTAAAGTAAGAAATTACAAGATATATTAATTTTTTTATAATTATAAATATTTAATTAATATATATATATATATATATATATATTAAATTCATTATCATAAACTACCATGATAGGTCATGATAGAAAAAAATTACCTTGGTTCGTGAGGCGGTTTTCCACCATACACATGAATGATGGTTTCATTTCCCATTTGATAAAAGAGGAGATGGATATAGGTTGTGTTATTAATATAATAGATCATTATATGGGATATAATGATGTTATTATATCAGCAAGGTTTAATAATATTTTAAGGAGGTGGAAGAAGAAACAAAACAAAAACGTTTAGTTAAGAATGATACATCTTCCTCAGAACACCTCTTTAGGATTACGCCTAATGCCTTAATTGATTACATTAATGATCAAAAAATGACTCTATGAAATAAGTAGGGAATTAATTAAGGAATTTTAGTAAGTATTATATGAACCAAAAAGATTTTTAGGTTTTAAAAGGAGAGCATAGGAGGTTTCTTTTATAAGTGAGAGGAAGTGAAATTTTTATAAATACCTAAAACTTTTCAATAATGGGAAGTCACTATCAAGACAAGTGCCTCCAAAAATTAATAAATAATGTATTTTAGGGGTTATATGGTCAATAAAAACCAAAAAAATATAAAACTAAATAATTTATAAAAACTTTATTCCATTTACCTCTAATGTTACTCAATTTTACCATTTTAGTTGTTCATCATGTTAACAGGTTTTTTACCATTTTTAAAATTCATTATGACCAAAAAATAAGTTGAAATTTTAAATAATATTAATTAGAGTGATTAAAAATATTAAATTCATTTTATTAAATTCAAATCACATAAGTTTCATAATTAAATTTAAAATTAAACCTTCAAAATGTGTCAAAAAACGGTTTTTCAAGAAATACAATTTTCAAGCAATAGATTAGCTTATATTAACTCTATGACTATAAATAATAATTATATTAATTTAAATTAATATAAATAGATTAATAATATAATAATTTAATTTAATTATTTCATTAATGGGGGTTATTTTAATTAATTAAAATGGATAAACTTTTTGTAGTTAAAAACAGTTTACGAACAACCGTGTTTTTAAGCCTAAAAATAAACTTATACCAAAATCATGAAAATTAATGATTAAAAAGAAATAAATTAGATTATTTTAAACAAAAATTTTCATATTTCACATTAAATAAAACTCCAAAATATAATATAAATTTATAATTAATTTATTTAATGAAAATAAATGATAGTATTTGAAAAATCGGTAATTTTTACTATTCACTGAAAAATCAACCATTTCAGAAAAAAGAAAAAAATTCACACTAAGTTAATTTTCATATGATTATTTCAAAAAAGAATTTTATTTTATAAAATATAATTTTTAAAAGTTCTAAAAATTATTTATAATATTTTCTCAAAAAAAATTTCAAAAAAACGTATTTTTTAAAGGAATAAAATGACTATTAAAAATTGAGTAATTATTTCCTAAAAAATTATTAATAAATTTATATTTTGTAAAATAATTTTTATATATATCACAAATTAGTTACTACTATTGATACCCTCTGATTTAATTCTAGGTTATAACAGTCATATTTAAAAAACTATGGTCCATTTAGGCTTGTTGTTGTGTGTCGTATATGTTATCAAACATAGATTTATTTTAAAAAAGCTTAGGGTGTTACATTCTTAACACCACCAAAAATTTTATCTCAATAATTTTAAATTTTTCTAAGTAGTTAAGATTTTAAAATTTAAAAAACCTTTTGTTTAAAACCCACATCGTAAAAAGGGTTAATAAAAATTCCTCTTAAAAAGAGGGAAAGGGAAGTACGAAGGTCGTATATGATTAAAAAAAACTAGGTTTCCACATAAGGAGAACATTGGGGGGAATTGATAACATGGATATGGAAAGAAGATCCATTTATGAGATAATGTTATACAATTTTTTAAGAGATAATATACCATCAATTTATCAAAAATGCATACATTTTTATTTCAATGTGCTTTTCCTAAAGTTTTGGGATCCTTTTACCATATAGACTGAGAACATAGAGAAATATACTTACTTGACAAGTATAATTTCATCCTTCAATAATTTTTCAGAAAAATTTCATCTGTTTCTATACTCATGGAGTATTAAAGATAAATTTTTCATTCTTGAAGCACTAAAATACACTTCTAATAGACTACATAATCCATAAAAGGGTAGAAATATATTCCTATTATCTTTAAATATTAACCTAAACTGAAATGGTTACCACAAGGTAAGATAATAATAAAAATTTATAAATATGCATATGAATAAATAATACATTTTTCTTTAAAATTTTCACCAAATGATCATCTTGGATTATTCTACAAAAAAAATAACCCAACATCCCCAATAACATTAACATACAAAAATTTAACTGTGTTCTTCCCAACTAATATTTAGTGTTAAATTTAATATTAGACTAAATGGTTACACATAACACAATAAAATGAATCATTTCTCAAAATATCATTAGTTACCTAAAAATATTAAAAATTAAAAATTATTTTATTCTATAATATTTTTCCTAAAATCAACTTAATATTTTTCCACTAAATAATTTAGGAAAAAACAATGTCATACTAACTAGGATATCACATAGGCTAGTGGACGGTGTTGCACCCTTACCTCTCTTAGGTTTTAGGTTCCAATCCTATTGCCTTTCTAGATATGATGAGTCTTCACCCAATATATAGGTTTCATTTTTTCTAAAATTATATTAATATAATTCCTAAAACATTCCCAAAAATATGATGAACATTCTTAAAATAACATTAATCATCAAAATCATTTTTCAACCACTAAAGTATTTTATGCAGCATATTTTTTCCAAAAAATAAAATAATATTAATTGACTATTATAACCTTAACACCAATGATAAAATTAACCCTAAAGTTTTTAAATAATATTAAACTTATTTCCAAAAAATATGAAATAATTATAACACAAATAACTAAAACGTCTACTAACAAAATGGTTGTATTCCAATAAATGTCACCTGGAAATTTCTTTAATCACATTAAAATCCAATAACATAAAACTATAAAAATAGTAACTATTCATTTAAACATATGATCAACCATATATTTATCATACTTTAGGTTTATTCCATATCACTATGGAATATCATAGGTTTCAATATGTTCTATTCTTTAATCCATCCAAATAGTTCAAAAAGAAAATATGAGTTAACCCAAGAATATCCCCTCAAGAGTTTCAAATGAGGTGTGCAGTAAGGGCACACTCACTGTGCACCAGGATAATGGTCAATATTTACTTGAACAACTCTTTTCATGGTTATTACCCCTAGATTCAACTATACCAAAACTGCATCCACTTATACCATCTAGATAGGGATGTATTTCTAATAAAACCACATAATATATTTGTTACTAAAACCTTAAGATGTTATCTTGTAATTAGACTTATCCCAAGGGTTTTTATTATATTTCTATAATCAAAATCACCAAAAATAACCAGACATTTATTTGATACAAACTATAGCAACGTATTCCTTTTACAAATATTATTACATAATTTTTAAACATAAATATCCAATAAGTACAGCCCAAATATCATGAAGTCTAGTGTCTTTGGAAGACTGGGTTCATAACACATAGAAAGGAAACTAAAACATTAAATCCTTATTTTTTTCCCAATAATGAGATCCATAATCAATTTTAGCTTTTAAAACTACATAGGATAACCTAGGGATACCTAAAATAAATGGGTGACCTAAAATTCCAATATGGTAATGAACATAATAAGGAAATATAATGTGTGAGTCAAAGTTAATACATGATATCATAAATGATAAATTGCATGATTAATCACCCGAAAGCCTAAAACAATAACTTGGTATCATGAGATCATGAAAACATGTGAATTGTGGCAGGAACAAAAAACATGACATAAGAATAAGTCAAGGTTAACTTCCATGACAACATCACATGGTGGAGAGAGTCCCATATTAGATTAGGCTTAATACCTAATCTATACATGACACCTCATGAAAATAAAACTTTATCCAATTCATTAGAGCACTTTTTGGTTACACCCATCATAACATTTACATTATTATGTGTTCTATGAAATGAAAAGTAATCATAAGTTATAAATATAATAATTTCCCATGGAAAGAAAATGAGATGTATAATATTGTCTCATATCATAATCAAAATATATTATATAATGAAGGTATATGATAATTGAACTTAATGGATGTATTAACCTATAAAAGGAAGAGATAATGATCTAGGTATATATTTAAGTTAAATATATATAAAATTTTGGAACAATTCAGAATATAAAAGGTTATTGTTGTTGATTAAAATGTCTTTCAAAGATCCCATGAAATATTTCTTGAGGAAAATACCCTTTTCACTTTTAAATCACTTATTTAAAATCTAAAAATTTCAAAAATATTATTGAAAAAAAATATTTAAAAATAACCATAGAAAATTTTAAAGTAATCTTCAAATTGTTGAGTAGTAATAATAGCATGAATATTCTATTCATGTCGAGTATGTTTAAACCAAGATTATTTTCACATTTTCAGTAAAAAGTCAAAAAGTACCTTATAAGGAAAGTAATAAGAAGATTTCTTTTAAATAAATTTTAAAAAGTAAAAGATCCATAAATATTACTTTAATAAATAATTTTATAATATTAAAAATATTATTTGAAGCATTTTATGCAGAATATAAATATGGAATAAAAATCATTTTCAACTGAAAAGAGAAATAAAGTTGTATTTTCTTAACAATATTTTCTCAACCATTTTAATTACCAAAGAGATGTAAATGATACTATTTCTTGAAATTTTACGAATAATAATATGATAAGAAAATGAAAAAAAAAATTATTATATAATGATCAAATAATTTCCTTCAATAGAAGTAAAATCATAATGATCCTGATTAAAATGAGATTGAATCATAAACCCTTGCCGCTTTGGTAGCTTTCGAATCATAACCCCTTAAAAGAAATAAATTAAATTGAAACATTAAATACAATTAATATAAATATATTAATGATATAACAAATCAAAGGGTCGTTAGAGACACCTCATATAAATAAATAGATTCATAATACCAAATATGTATCAATAGAGTGGAAATTAAGATGAAGTCTCTAATAAAGATCATACTGTTGAAGTGGGGATTAATAAGTGAATTGATTGTGTGCATCAAGTGTAAATCCACATAAATAAAATTTTAAATAAAACATAAAATAATAAAAATTAATTATACACATAATATTAAAATATAAAAGGCAATGAAAAAGTTATATAACCCGCTAAAAACAAATTAAGTTACAAAATTTCTTACCACTTGGTAATTATCATGTCGAATACCCTTGGATGAAATAATTCAAAACAAAACTTAAAATTACATGAATTGTGAATTATTAATGTTATTACATGTAAAATGGGTACTATGTACACCATATAAATGAAATTGAGGCATAATATTAAAATATTCCTCAATGAAAAGAAACTGAGACGAAGTCCCTTAGGGTTTAAGAAACATCCTAATAAAACCACTCAAGATAGAGAGAGAGAGAGATATTTAATTTGAAGTTAAAATGGAATTAATAATAATAATATTTTATTTTAAATATTAAATTTTAATTATATATACCTTTTAAAATAAATTATGTTCATAAAATAACATGTGTCTCAAAGAATAATGTTTTGAAACGAAAACTCTTACCCTGAGTATAACTTGTTGTATATATCATTTATCTCATATATGATAAAATTATATCAAATATTTAGTTATTAATAACATTTTCTATGTTGGATACATTATAATTAAACCATTTAATTAATTTATTTTAATTACATATTTAACTACTTATTCAGTTATGTCCACATCGGGTGTTTTGAGGATGCACGGTTCATAATTTCAAAACATCATTGGTGTGTTGACCATGGTCAAATGGGTTATTGTTATATAATATCCAGAATAATAATCATAAAATAATTATAATTTTAAACCCAACCATGAAATATGTTTTAGAAAAATAAACTATGTTACAATTATGGAGACGGTAGGTCATATGTATGCATGAGTAACGTTTACATTTTTTAATGATCATGGTAGATAGAAGGTAAGTATTATTTTATATTTCCTTAATTATAATTATATAATAAATATAATACTATTTCTATAAATACACTTATATATTATATCTAGGTGATGTGGTGATGGAAAATAAATCACATCGCTTCATGAGGCAGTACTCTGTCGTACGCTCGAATGACATTACCATTTTTCAATAGAAGTTAACGTAAGAAATTATATTATATAATAATTTTATATAATTTTAAATATTTAATTAATATCATATATATATATATATTAAATACATCATCATAAACTACTTGGATAGGCAATGATGAAAAATGAATTACATTGGTTTGCGAGGTGGTAGTTCATCGTACACACAATCGATGGTTTCATTTCCCATTTGATGAAATGGGATATGAATGTAGGTTATGAAATTAACATAACAACATATCAGTGTATCTTAGATACTTATATTATTATATCACCATGTTTTAATAATATTCTAAAGAGGAATATGAAGAAAAAAATAAAAAATTTCGGTTAGGAACGATGTCTCTTCCTCAAACCACCTCGTTAAGATTATAAAACATTTCATTCTATATTAGATTTTTTTATCAAAAAAAGGACTCTATGACGTGGGTATGGAATTAATAAATTGATTCAGGTAGGTTTTCTCCAAACCAAAAGTCTTTTTTGGTGTATAAAGGAGAGGATATTATGTGTCCTTTTATAATTGAGAGGCAATGTAATTTTTTGTAAATACCCATAACCATTCAATAATAGGAAGTCACTCTCAATCCAAGTGACTCCAATATTGATAAATATTATAGTGGATGGATTATATGGCCAATAAAAACCTCCAAAATTCAAAATGAAACATTTTTTTAAATATGTTATTCCATTTACCTCTAAGGATAATCACTTTTAGTATTTTAGTTTTTCACTGTGGTAACTAGTTTTTTACAATTTTTACTATTCATTATAACCAAAAATTAAGTTTAACATATTAAATATTATTATTAAAAATATTTAATCCATTTTATGAAATTCAATTCATATAATTGGAAGAATTCAATTTAATGTTAAACCCGCAAAACGTATCGAAAATGGATTTTCAAGAAATGTATTTCTCAAACAATGGATGATATTATATTAACTCTATGACTATAAATAATAATTATATTAATTTAAATTTATATAAATATGTATTTATATATTAATTTCATTTAAATACTTCCTAACTATGGGTTATTTTATTTTTAAAATGGATAAACTTTATGCAGTTAAAAATTGTTTTCAGAAAACTGTGTTTTGACGCACAAAAATAAACTTATACCAAAATTAGAAAAATTGATGATTAAAAAGACAATAATTAAATTATTATAAATAAAATGTTTCATATTTCATTTTAATACCAAATATTGAATATAATATAACTTTTAAATTAGTTGATTTAATAAAGAGAAATGACAGTATTTAAAAATATGTAATTTTCACTATTCACTAAAAAAATCAATCATTATAAAAAAATCCTAAAATTTCACCCTAAGTTAATTTTTATATGATAATTTAAAAAATTAATTTCATTTTATAAAATAAAATTTCTAAAATTTCTAAAAATTAATTATAATTTTTTCTCACAAAAATAATTTTTGAAGAAAGCATATTTTTTTAAGAATAAAATGTCTATTAAAAATTGAGTGATTATTTCTTAATAATTTTTTAATAAATTTATATTTAGTAGTAAATTTATATATATTTTATAAATTAGTTAAAACTATTCATACCCACCAATTTAATGGCTATATTATAATGGTCATATTTAAACAATCATGGTTCGTTTAAGATCGATGTTGTGTGTCATATATTATACCGAAAAAGTTTAATTTTTTAAAAACTCAGGGTATTACATCCAAAGTAAAAGAACATATCCTTATTTATTATTAAGTTATTAAGTATGTTCTTAAAATCAATTAGATAAATCTAAAAATGATTGGATTGGTATTAACATGTTAAACTCAAAGAATAAACAACATCAGATCGAGTACATCCTGGAATACATGATAGATCCAATGGAGGATGCATAAAGAATATTATACATCATTTATAACCCTTTAGAATAATCTTAAATCTTTATCATATTTTCTTGATATAAAACAAGTATAGATAGATTCTTTGAGTTTTTTATTCCAAAACTCTTTATAACTTTACCAATATGTATGTTTTGGCATACTCTCATCACTTCCCTAAACATATCTTTTCGTAATATAAAGTTTGGACATTATTTGAAATTAGTATTATGACCTAAACATAAAATACCAGAAATACCGCATAACTCCCAATAACCAACTTATATACTCAAAAAATATATGTGTTTCTGATAAAACCAAACTCTTTAACTACATCATCAAACCAGATATTCCAACTCTAAAAATATGTCTTCAATCCATAAATGGACAACTGCAACTTGAAACCATAAAATAAGCATTTAGTACTTTAAAAATTTTAAGTTATATCATATATGCATCCTTGGATATATTTACATTAGGTAAAGTGATTTTTACAATCATTTGATATATCTCATAATCATAATGAGATATTATATATATCAATATCTGAATAGACTTTATCATTACAACTAGATAAAAGGTTTATATGTAGTCAACACCATGAATTAGTTTATAACATTTTTCCTCCAAGAATACTTTATAGTTAGTCACTCTACCATCCATATCAATTTTCTTTTGAAAACCCCAAATAAAAATATGGATTTTACCCCTTCAGGTGCATCCAACAAGTATTAAAAAAATTTAGTATAAATAGATTCTATATCAAATTTAAGGGATTATAACCATTTATCAAAATAAAAACTATTGATATCCTCTTGATAGTTGTAGTTTCATTACCTATAAACATTACTTAATCACTATTTTCCATAATAAATCCATATATCTCTAAATCCTAAATAATCTTAATAGATCATTTAAGTTCTTATATAACCTGAGTCAATTTTCTTTTTATAACCACTTATGGAATCGTCTCAACTTCTATCTTAGAAAAATTTCTTGTTTGTTGGTTTTGAACTTCTATAAATTTAATTTTCTACTAAATGACACCATGATTTATATGTTTTCTTTCAAATAATGTAGAAAATCAGGACACAAACACATTTTTAAAGTAGGATTATAGAAATACCATCCCTTATTTTTCATGGTATAACTAAAAAATAAACACTTTTCTAATTTAGGTTAAATGTTTTCAGAATTCAAGAATTACACATATGCTTAAACCCAAAATTATCAAAATAGAAAATTTTGGAAGCCTAATAATCTATATCTCATATAATGTCTATACAACTACTTTATATGGAATTTCATTGAGTATTAATGCTCTAGTTTCCAGAGTATACACCCATAATGATATAGTTTGGTCACACTAACTCATCATCAGTAAAATCATATCTAATAAGGTATGATTTTCCATATCTGACACACTATTACATTATGGGGTTTTGGGAAGAGTTAGTTATGAAAAAATTCTAAAAACTCTCAAATATTAAATAATTTCCTATCCCAAGTATTCACCACCCCAATATGATTGGAGAATCTTAATACTTTTTCCTATTTTATTTTTCAATTCACTTTTGAACATTATAAACCTTAGGTATAAAACTTAGGTCTCGTCATCTTTACATAGCCATACAAACTAAATTCATCAATAAAGTTTATAAAGTACTTATACCCACCACTTTATTGAGTACTCATTTTTCAAGATAAAACATTATTTATATATTACAATAGTCTACTAAGACTCTCAACTTTTACTCTAAAAGTTGTTTTTTATTTATCTTAATAAAAAATATTCTCCTATGTAAAATGATTCATAATAAAATGATTATAATAATTCATCTCTATTGATTCTTTGGATTATCTTTCTAATTTATATGCCTAAATACATAATGCCAAAGGTAAATGGTGTTATAATTAACATTGAACTTCTTATTTAAAATTTTAAAGATGGTATTATCCATGTCCAAAATATATAAACCATTATATATATTCCAAAATCCATAAAAAACTCAATTAATATATATATATATATAATCTTGTTTAAAATAATGAAAAAAATCCTTTTTTCCCAAACCAAAAATAAAATTCAACTTTTTATTTAAGGTTGGAACATAGTAACCATTTTCCAATTCTAGAACTAATTCACTAGTTAGTCTTAGATCATAAGTTCCAAACTCAAATTTAGAAAATCTTACCTCATTATCAATGCATAGATTTATTTATCCTTTTATCAATTATCTCCTATTTTGAGACTATTTTTATTAGAACAACTATGTAATGCACACCTAATATCCAATAACCATGAGTAAAAATTAGAGAAATTGATTTCTATAAAACTCACATCCAAATGATCAGAATGCTTCTATTTTAGAACACTTATAAAAAATATATTCCAACATATGATTATATTATAATTCATACTTATAAGATATCTCAAAATGAAAATCTTATTGCATTCCATTATCTAAAAAAGATATATATGTGTGGTTTAGTGTCATGTTTTATACCTTTTTAGCAAATAATTTTATTGAAAGTACTCCCACTAAAATGATGACCCCATACTTTATTTCTTGTTGTAGTACATGATCCATATTTCAAAAATTAATGAGTCTATTTTATAATTCATCTCATCACTTATTTATTTAGGAATTATATCATTCCAATCATATCATATATGACTCTTGAATAGTTGAGTGCATAACCCTTTTCCCAAATCCATCATATGGAAAAACTTAAATCTTCTTCTAATATCGTATCTTATTGTATTTCCGAACTAATTGTAACCTAAATATTTCAGTGGGATTTGGTTACATAAATATTAGGGTTATACATTTCCATCATACCTTATATAAGACAATCCATGGGAACCTACATTCATAGAATCTACCCATTTGAATGGTTGAGGTCTTGACATTTGTTTGTGTTTCAAGTAATCTCGCACTTAATATTTTATGGTTTTTCTTAGTCTCTCTATTTTCTATATGCATCATATACAAATTACACATAACTATTGTATCCCATGAATCTTTATTATCTCATGTTTTAGTATTATAATTATGCATGCTTCAAATGATTTAGTTTTAGAATCTCTATTTCTCAAAGCAAAAAAATGTTTGAACCTTATTAATGTGAAAATATTTATAAAACTCATTGTTTTTGTTATTAACCCATAAATATAATCTAAATATATATACACATATTCAATTGAGTCACATGCATTAAGTATATAAAACCCTATCATAACCTATATCCATATGAAACCAAATCTCATTAAGGGGAAGTATGGTGCAATAGATTGACAATGTTTGATAAGGTCCGACTTAAAGTCTCGCTACCCACATATAAATACCAAAGACAATTTTTAATTACAATATAACTATAAAAATTAATGTCTATAAACTATAATCAAAATATAAATTCAATATCATAACTCTAAAACAAACCAAATTTAAGGTAGAAGAAAACTAAATATTATGTTATTGTACATAGCATGAAATACATGGTATTACAATTTTATAAGAATAAATTTATCATATAAATTAGAGAATGTATAATATTCACAATATATAAACAATTTTTGTATATGAATATTTAAATAGGAATAAAATAAATAAATAAACATTTCACTTATTTTTTAAGCATGAAATATTAATATAAACATTTCATATTTAATTTAGATATAAAAATAATCCATTTATAGTGCCTAAATATTAAATTTTATGAACAATTTTTAAAATTTAAACATTTTATATAAAATAACAAAAAAAAATTCATTTCTGTGTATATCATATAGAATGATATAGAAATTATCATATACTAAAATTTAAATCATTACATAAAATAAAATTTATCACTAGTGATCTTACATTTATTAAAATATACATTATCATAGATCATGGTTTAACATTTTAAATATATCATAATCGATGGTATCACATATATCATCATTATAATACCATACACTATTTTTCAAGAATTTTACTACAACTTTCAGCCCATTATAGCACTTATCATATATTAATATTAGTTTTGATGAATCATGTAGTATGTATCATCATGTCAAACCCTATGACATACAAAAAATATTGAATTGTCCCTTATGATATCATATATCTTTTTTTACAGCATGGTGATCTTGTAGCTAACATTTAGCAATGTCATATCACTACTTACAATATAGAAAATTATATCCTAAAATATATGTGTTCCTAAGAAACATCATGAAAAAATATTGATTCCAAGAGGAAGATGTTTATAATACCACTAATTGGTTTTATAAAAACATCATATCCTCATGAATGAAGGAAGAATCCCATTTAAATAAAAAAAATTCATCATAGATTAAATATGTAGTATGATGAATAAAAAAATAAACCTATGAAACTTAATTATAATGTTCTTAATCTTTATGGAGTGTTCTTGAGGGAAATAATTTAGAAACACAACTCATTCTCTATCATTTATACATAGCACACTAGAAACTTGAATCTTTATACTATATGTAAGGAACACCCCCCCCCCCAATCTTCAAAAGGTATGATAGCACCGTATCCTTTAATAAAAATGGAAAAGTTGGGGGAAGAGAGCTTCATCATGGATCAACAATACACCACACTCTAAAATGGGAAGGATCATATTACTTTAGGTTTACTTTAATCAATAAAGGAGCTTGAGTGATGCTGTTAATGCTTGTCCACCATTATACATTACTCGTAATGAATCTTCATTTGATGTTTATGATTATTGAATGTTTCAATGGTCATATAACATTTATCAAGACATAAATGAATCATATCAATGATTCATAACCAAAGATAAATCATTTAGAAAATATAAAATCACTCCATACAATGTGATATCATATATCGTAACCATTGTTATAACATATATTATGATATAGGCATCTCATGACAATTGTACCATATGATACAATATCATACCACTACTTGCGATATGCATCACATGTATATAATAGGTTATAATATAGATGTATCGTACAATTCATATTATTTTAGTTCATGTCCATAAATACTTAAATTGAATTTAATATAATTTAATTTTTTAAATATTTATTACTATTTAATTTTTAATTTTTATTGGGACCACATGATACTCCTTTTAATCATTTGAAGTAATTCGATAATATATTTTGTGGATCCAATGAATGGATTCCCAAAAAAATCATCCACATATGATGTTCCTTTTGAATTAGTAATAATTTATCTTCAACTTATTATATAAAATATTTTAGTTATATGATTCATAATATATTTTATCAATAATTTTTTTTAACACCCCAAGTTTTAGGACCTATTATCTTACATTAAATTACATGTCCATAAATATAACTAGTTTTTTATGTTATTTAAAAAGAATTAAAATTGATTAGAAAATGGGTCATATAATATATTAATCAAACTAAAAACACTTAAATAATTTATAATCTAATATTACAGTTATAGTATATGAAAATAATTTTAACATACCATATCTGGTCACATTACATGGATGATTGCATCCATTATAAGTGCATAAATTAAAATGGGACAATAAATATAAAAAATATAATATATTATAAACTATATAATACCTTTGATCATCTTCGACCTTGAGAAACACTATTAGTAGAACTAAACCTATTGTAATGACCTAGAAATTTATCAATGGAATTTCCCTTATTATAATTATTTTATAAAAAACATACATCACATAGAGAACCTGATAAAAACATTATGATACATTATTCTGAAAATAAACCAATAATAATTCCAAATATTTCAGTGGGATAATAAATAGAAAATAAGATAATGAGAATGGGAAAATTTGGCTCTGCTCGATCCACTAGAATGACCAACTCATGAACAAAGCTATAGAAATAAAATATAATGTTAATAATAAAATATTAATTTAAAATATTAAATTATATATAACATTGGGAGAAAATATAAATTACTAATGAATGTAATAAAAGGAATTTATAGAATATAGTAAACTCTTTTTACTGTTAGAAATCTAAATGTGGGAATAGTAACATGGTCGTTGGAATAGTAATGTGACAGTTAGGAATAGTAATCTGTCCATTAGAATAATAATCTCACCTAAAAAAGTATAAATAAAATTTAGGTATCTTATAAATGAAAATATGATATATTTATATCATGGTAGAAGTAAATAATTGTTTTAAAAATGATAAATTAAGTGTTGGTGTTTTTGCCAAATGTAAATGTTTATTTACAATTTTATAATTAATACAATGATTTAAAAGAAAAATTATTTTCCAAAATAGGTTTATAATTTAATATTTTGTTTTATTTTAATTATAATATAATTTTATGAGACCATAATTAATTTTTCAAAGTGCCATAAAATCAGTTATAAAATTAAAATCGGTATTTTTTGAATAAAAGATTATTTTAATTAAAAATTAAATTTATCATATTTAGAAAATTATTTTCATTAAATGGAGTCCATTTTTTAAATATACACATCAAAAAATTATTAGGTTTATTTTTTTATATTTTTCTAAAATAGTTCAATTTTTGGAGAATAGTGAAATATGGTAATTTACAGTATTTAACATTATAAGTAAATAAATGAATTTTTGAGTTATGGATGATGTATGGATGAGCTAAGAACTCATTGGTTTTAAATATCCTAAATAAATTCAATGTATTTAGTCATATTAATCAACATTATTGATAGTCTTGAGCCAAAATAATAAACAAATGAATAAAATAATCAAAAACACCCCTCTCCTCCCCTATAAATACCACCCCTTATCCTCATAACTCTCAAGAATTTTTTTCATGTCTAAATTAATTGAAATTCCCCTCCTAATCCTCTTCACCACATAAAATATCTACTAGTATAAACAAAATACCAAACCCAAGTGCCTTAAGGAGGTTCTCAAGGAGGTGATATTCAAAAGGTAAAATCCTCCTTTCTCGTTTAAATTCTTTATTTCTTCTACCTTATACTCACCTACCCTATAAAAAATCATGATAACTCTGATATCATAAATATACTATAATTTTATAATGTTAATGTAATATCCATCATAAAATCAATTTTCTTTTCTTTTTATCTTAAAAATGAAATTAATATCCATGATATGTCGATTCACCGCCTTTATGCATGATGATTTTCATTTTTCATTACCTCCTTCACATATGGTCATAAAAACATTATAAGGGTTAAACAAGATTTTAAAATGTATATTATAACATTTTATGTTCTCAAACCAATATATATATATATATAATATTAAATAATAAAACAAAACTAGTTCATGATGATCAAAAAACCACCAAAATAAACTAAATGTTTATCATTAACCTTTTATCTAATGAATCATTATCATATCTGAAAAAAATGATATATGGGAACATTTAAAATTATGAAATTATATTAATAGCATTTCATTCCACATCTGGAGTTTTTCTTCTATTTGAAAAGAACTCACATAATTAAACTCAAGGGAACCAATCATAAAATCAAGAAACAAACACTCCCGGAACAATGAAATTAAACATTATAACTCATCCAAATGGCCATAAATAAACTAAATAAAATTATAATAAATAAAATATTCAAAAAATATTTTTATATTTTAATGTAATTGAGTAATAATCCACTAAATATGTAGGGTGGATGGCTATTAGTCCAAAAATAATAATTTTACTAGATCAAGAACCATTGAAGACATTGAGCTGAGCGATAAAGAAAATGACTTTCAACAAGTGATGAAGTATGAGTAGGACCCCTATGGGGAAATGACTATTGAGTCCATATTGAGAAAGTTTAAGTAAGGAAATATCTTATCTAAGAATTTTCTAGTTCAAAAGGGAGTGAAAAAATCAAGGCCTTTCAAAGAATACTCAAACTTACCAAAAACAATTATAACTAGATCCATAGGTAAATACAAAAAAGGTGGGATAGGAATAGGTCCATCTGAATCAAAAATTTATGGAGTGGTTAATATAGAGCCTAGTGAGGTGGGTGATAAAGTTGTTAATAGAGTGACTGAATGTGAAACAATTATGTTAGACCAGGGGGTAGTGCTTATTGGAGAATAAAGTGAAACAACATGAGTATTAAAAGAATATCAAGGGGAGTGCTTAGAGATCATCCTTTACTCTAATGAAGAAATTCTTAAATAATTCATCCAGTTCAATGATCCAAGAGATTATTTAGATATAATTTATAAGATAATGGTTTGAGTTGATACTAATGATCACCCAATGGTGTGGATGAATAAAAAAGACTAAATTCTGGCTCGAGGCTTCAACAAATGTAAAATCAATTTTTGAGGAATTTATATAGACATGCGATATAATGTGCAACCACTTTGAAGATCTAATCAACGTTGACCTAGATATCTAGGTAAGTAAACTTCACTAGGAATTATATAGGGTTACTAATTTTAATATTCTTAGTATTGTATTTAAACAATTTATGAGTTATTTTACTGAATAGTTAACCTTTATTGTGTGTGGCTACCACTTATCTTCAAAGTGGATTTGAAATTAAAATTTTATATTTAGTGGACATAAGGTAAGGGATCTCTTCAAATCACCTAATTTACCATTGGTTTTTGTTTTATCTTTCTTTAAACCAATTAATTTCTTCATTATTATTTTATTCTTCTTTTACATTCTGTGTATATATTCTAAAATTATGTATCCATATCAATTCATCCTTCTTTTATGAAGAAATACATGTTTAAAAAGGTTCTCTTCTCAATTATTTTTGATAAGTAAGCCGGATTACCCATTCCCAAGTAAACTCCATAATCTATTTTGATCATTTTATCCTTAAAAAATATCTTAGTTCATTTATGGTTTTATACAAATAATTATTCCATTGTCCTATTTTAAAACTTTTTAATATTTTCCCTTAAACCGCAATAGATTGGGTCATTTCTAAAGTTTCTTAAAAACTATTTTTACATGTTTTCACTTATTTTGGATATAATTTATCATGAACTATTTTCCCTTACAAATTTCCAAGTATGACTTAAATCCATTCTTTCTTTGACATCATTACGATACGCCCATTGGTTATTCCTTATGACATGATTATGATGCCCATTTCCTTTAATGGGTATCCCTTATGCGTATTCCTTATATTTGATTATTCATGTGGAACACATATTCATGAACATGTTTTTATGGGTGATCCCAAATAGTGCTCCAATAGATTGGGTAATGTTTAGTCTCATGAGACATCATGTATGGAATTTGGGGGAAAACCATATCCATTATAGGAATTTTCCACCATGTGATATAGTCTTGGCAGTTATCCTTGAATCATGTTTATGTTGTGTTATATGTTGCTACTAAATTATTATGTTTCCATGATCACATTATCTCATATTCTATATTTTATGTTTCCATATATTTATTCATGTCCCATGACTTTTTATATCATCATATTATTCCTTCTAACACATGTTTTATTCTTTATTCCTATGCTTACTCCCTTACTAGAATTTTTAGATCATCCCTTTTATCTATGTATTTAATAGGTTATCCAATGAAGATATAAGAGCTAAAACTAAGTTATAATCTCATTATGGAAGATTAATAAAGAGATTTGTTAATTCTAGTTCCAGGTTTTCAATTTTATGTACTTAATATTACAAAGACACTAGACTTTACGATCCTTGATTTGTATTTGATGGTTAATTATGTTTAAAATCATGTAGTAATATATATAAAAGGATAGGGTCTCTAAAACTATAATGATAAAAACATCATCAAAGGATAAATAATTTTATGAAATATAAATAATTTTATGAAATCTAAAATGAAAACTATAGGAATAAGAAATGTGAATAAGAATAATGATTCTAAAAAAGTATGTAAGTCTATGTATGGGAATGAAATATAACTGTTATATATATATGGTCATTGGAAATAAAATCATTCAAAATATTAATGTTGGAAATATAGTCATTGGATATAAATGTATCCAATAGGTATAGTTATGTTGTTTATTTTTAGTAATAAGTTAAAAATTATATAATTCATAAATAATCAAGAATGAAACAAAAATATAATATTTAATTAAAATATTTATTTATAAAAATATTATTATGTGTTACATATTATTATTATTAAAGAATGATATAATGAATTTATAAAATTAAAATAAATATTTTAGCATCAATGTATTGAAAAAATTAAATTTTTAGTATATAAATAATAAATTTTTAATCGTATTTGGTGAAAATTATTCAAAAGTGATATTTTTCAAAGATCATTTTTTAAGAGTTGAGTATCTTGACCTTAATGAAATTAATCAACACTAAATTATTATTTTAAATAATATATATATATATATATATATATATATATATATATAATTAACATTCATCTATATGTTTTTACTTGGTAATGAAAATTTATTTTATGCTTAAAAATAGATTTTTCCCCCAAAAAAACTGTATTGTGTGTGATTAAAGAAAATTTAATTTTATCATGTTTGGAACTATAAATTTATAAAAGGAAAATAAATTTTGGACTTAGGATGATAATATTAGAATAAAATTAATTTTTGAGATTTTTTGTCATTACCCATCCCAAGTCGTGGCTCGAATCGCGACTGCCCCAAGCCCGCCTTCATAGGCCAAGGGTTGGCAACAAGTGTTGAAGGAATAACTAAACTCGAGGAGGATTTTTCCTAAAGTAACTGTATTCACACACCCATAAACATCTTAATGAAATAGTAAAAAGATATAAAAAGATGAAACTGAAATGCATGCATATATTTATCCCAAACTAGAGTATAGTATAAGTACTAAAGTGAAAAGAGAAAAACAAGTGCCCATAAAAAGAACTATAAAAGCATTCAACATGCTAAAAAGGAAGGGATCATTGCTAGAAGTAACTTCCAGAAAGCTCCTCAACCCATCTCTGGTACACCTTGGTCGTTTTAGCTCACTAAGCTCTTCCTATATCGGGTCCTTTGTAGACTCTATCGAAAGGCATGTGGTCTACGTAAGACACAAAACATTGCGGGAAAAGCCCTTGTAGGGGTGAGTATAAGAATACTTCGTAGGCGCCCCAAAAACTAAAAATAAAAGGGAGAGACTGAAAAGAGATATTCCACTTGACCTAGCTAGAGGGAACCCACAATAGATAGATACTTCATCTCGAATCATCCTTGTTTGTACATGACTAGTCAGCTATGTCAAAAGAATCCCCTACAGGAGAGTAAGAAAAAAAGACTATGTCCCAGATATCAAGCCAAAAAGAAAGTGAAAAAACTCATCCAAACACAAGGATCTTGACATGGTGAGAAGATGAACTTCTTGTCGAGTCTTCTCTACCTATAGTAAGAGAGTGGACTCATCTAACCATGAGAAGCTAAACACATAAACCATGTAGAATACCTCACGCATCTTCACCTCCCATGGAAGCAAAAGTAAGGTATGGGCATAAAAGTGGTAAGTATACTCAGTCCTCATGGGGTTTCAACCTAGAATGTGACAACACCTCAAGGGCTCCTATAAATCACCTAGATATAATCATAATAGAGTACAAGTCTCATGAGGTTCCAACCTCATAGTCAGCAATAGGATTTATATTCGAGGCTCTAAAGGTAAACACAAAACTAGGATAACACACTCCACGAGCTCTTCCATCCTAGATATCACCCTTCTGAGATATAAAATCCATTAGGAACAGCTCCACCATTCTGAATAGTACATCTGATAGAACTTTCTCCATTGGGAATAACCTATAGGGTCCAACTCTAGTGCCCAACACCATAGGTTCTGCCATTGCTAACCCACACCATGCATAAGGCTAAAGAAACCAAATGGAAAGGATTGTTCCTCACCACTACCCTAAAGTTTAGGGAGCACTGCTCTAGAATATTCACTATGTATATCCTCTCTAATAATAGATAATAGAGGGACCCGCACCTCACCATATCCCTATAGTCAAGGGAGTACTAGATCCCAATTAACCTGTGAAACCTATGTCACTCCTGTATGAAGAATCCCACACCTTAGTAAATTTAGGGAGAACTAACTCCCAACTAGGTATCATGCATATCAAGTGGAGGGGCTCACACCTCTTAAATATACTCAACAGTCAAGGGATCTCCAACTCCAATAGAGAAACTTCTCCCTGCTACAACTCAAATACGGGGGAGTACTACTCTTTTGGTGAGAACACACGCCCAGGAATGACAGAGGAGTACTACTCAGAGAAAGGAGGACTTACACCCTAGTATGACAGGGGAGTAAAACTCTGTAAATCAAGGACCTGCACCCTAAACCGGTAGGGGAGTACCACTTTATGGCTAGAGGACCCACACCATAGTACGATAGGGGAGTACAACTCTGTAGATTGAGGAACTACACCATAACCCAGTAGGGGAGTACCACTCTATGGCTAGAGGACACATTCCATAGTATGACAGGGGACTACCGAGCCTACGAGCTAGTTTATGATGCGGGACCTACACCCTTGTACAGCAGGGGAGTACCGATCCCAGGCTAGAGGACCCGCTCCCAAGCAAGGTAGGGGAGTACTGAATCAACAGCTCATTTACTATGGTGGACCTGCACCTGGGTACGATAGAGTAGTACCGACCCTGGTATAGAGGATCTTCTCCCTAGAACATAAGGGGAGTACCAACTTTTTCGGAACTTAACGTATGGAGTACATGTACCCAGGAACTATAATGGAGTTCTGACTCCAATGATAGAGGTCCCGCACCCTATCCTGGTAGGGGAGTACCCACTCTACCTATATGTCACATATGGAGGACCCAAACCCTGGTACGTTAGGGGAGTAAAGACTCCTTGGATAGAGGACCCACACCCTATTCCCACAGGGGAGTTCCTATTGTACCTGGCCAACAAGTATGGAGGGCCTGTGCCCTGGCAGGGTTGGGTATCACTGTCCAACTTTACAAATGATCCAGGGAACCCACACCCTAAACCATTAGGGGAGTACCAATAGTTTTGAAATCCCATCAACGATGCCCAATATCTCACATGTCCACCTAGAACACACAAGTCTAAGGAACACAATCACCACACTTTGATACTATCTACTTTGGTCGGCACTAACTCGCCCATACAGTTTTAGGTTGCATCACAAGGATGTGTCTTGGTGGGAAAAGTGTTCCCATTCCTCGTTATTCCAAGGCTATTTCAAACAACATCTCATTCCAAAGAACTACCCAAATTTAAAATAACTCATTCCCATGATGTGAGGAGTCACGTATTTATTAAAGCAAAAAGGTTAGGGAAACCCACACCCTGATGCCATAGGGGATTACCAGTCCCAACATCTCTCTTCAAGAACCACACTGATCTCCAACATCAGTAAAGCGCTGCTAAGGAGAACCATGCTAGTCATACTTGGTGTAGTAAAATTTTCATGTGTAGGGGACCTTCTCCATATTCTAATAGGGGAAAAACACCTCACCAATCTAAAGATTCTAGAGGACCCACATCCTAAAGCTGAAGGTAATGGTATCGACCAAGACATAAACCCATTGATTCGCCCTAATCACTACCCAAGATTTACACCACTACACAAGTTTCTTGATCAAAACATGCCATATCATACCTTGTAGGTCGAAAAATAGGTCACAATTACATTCTACATAGAAAAAAACACTTTGGATTGGCTACTCATAAACCTGAATCTGAGTCCCATAAAAGGAGATACGAAAGGCGGAAGATCTCAATGAGATCACCTCGGAGTATAAGGCATGCACTAGGGAACAAACGGTGTGTGAGCCTACCCGAGCACCTGGTCGTGTATCTGGTGTACACGATTTTTAACCCATGTACGGGTACACAGCATGTATAGGAGGTACACAGCATGTTTTACTTCAACCGGACCCTATCCATTTAGTCTATCAGTATTTGTGTACTTTGGACATGTGTTAGTACATGGCCAAGTGTTTTCACATGGCTTCCCAAGCCATGTCCCAAAGCCACATGGATTGGGTTACTACACTGCATGTAACTTTGTTGCATGGTGTATAGTCCCAAAAGATCAACTTTTCTAAATATAAAGGTATACACAGTGTGTGTAACTGAACTACACACCATGTAGACGGCAATTCCAGTTGGCAATCACCTAAAAAATGCCTGATTCACACCGATTCAACCCAAACCCCACAGATATACCTAGAAAGAATCATAAACAATTGAAATTGGGATCTAGAATCTTAAACAAAGAAAAATTAAATGGATCAGGACTAAAAAATCAGAAACTTATACCTAATTGGAAAAACACCAAATCTTTATATGGAGAACGATGTGTGGATCGTTCTACTTCTCGATCTGATGATGATCAGATTCAGAAACGGAGATCGGCAACACATCATTATGTTGATTTGGCATTGTTTCATCATTTCCAAAGAAATAAGAGGAGGAGGAGCATCTCTCCTCTTTGGTCATGTACCAAAATGTGATAGGGGGAGGGTTTTAGGTTAGTTTTAGGTTTAGGTTTTAATTAATTAATTAGATTCTCATTTAATTAATTAAACCACCCTTTAACATCCCATCCAAAAACTACCAACACGGGCAATTTTATGTTGCACCTAAGGTAAACACGATATTCCAAACTCAAACATGGTCTCAAAAATTTGATTTGAGACACCTCATTAGAGTTATTTCTCTTTTTAAGAAAAACTGAACATGCATGAAAAAATATATTTAATATTTTTAAAATCATTGCACTGAGTCTCTTTGGGCCCTGGATTTCCATTCCAACTTGGTTCCTAGATTCGAGAATATTCTTGAAAATATTCAAAAGTCTTACATGTAAAAAATTTGGGTCTCTACATCACTACCACCTTAAAATATTTTTGTCCTTCAAAATCAAAAGTCTAGGCATAGGGAAAAGAAAGTGATATCTACACTAGAACTCTCATGACAGAAATATCACCAAGGGTTACCCTACTGATTCCAAGCATGCACTTAGTGGAGAAGCACCAAGGTCGAACAACTCTTACATCTAACTTCTACCAGACCAAAATTGTGCAACAAACAATATCATGTCTCCTCGGCTATGATAGGTGGGAAAGCACTAAGCACCATAGTCCATCTATAGTCACGGGGTCTAGTGGTACACTCCCTTACTAACCTAACGTGTATACTGAAAAAACCCCATAGTTCTCATCCATCCATGGATGAACTGTCTCATGACCTCCTCAAGTGTCATGCATTCAAGGTTGATGTCAATCACATGAGGGTACCAATGAACAAGAGAGTAGGATAAACTCATCCAACCTTGAGAATATGGACATGGAAAGTGTGTTTCATGCACCACGTGTCTTTTCCCCTCTAGGAATGAGAGTAACTCTAACCATAAAACACCGCCACACCCACTAGTGGCATCCCAGCTAAGTACGAATGGTATGAAAACAATCTATATTGTAAAAACATCATAGGGTCTAACTCGGTTTCTATAAAATGATTCCAATAAATTCTCTCCACTACTCCACTTCACCCGGAATACAAAACTCATAAAGACTCATCCCCTACAACTCGATATTGTCCGCTTTAAGTGGAATTAACTCGTTCATATAGTTTTAGCCACATTATAGAAACACATCTTTGTGGGGGAAGAACCACTATTTCTCATGAATTTGAATTTATGTTGAAAAAATCCAACATAGGGTTCTACTAACACCCCATGTCACCCTGGTTTAAACCGCGCTTAAGAAGTGGAAAGAAAAGAGTGGCCATAAAAATGTCTAAGAATTGATACTACAGAAAGAAGAAAGGACACAAGGAATACCTCTATTCGTCCTCAGAGCTTCTAGGTAGAAGACATTTATAACATGTAGTTATCCTCGCATGTGTCCTCTAGCTCCCTAAGCCCAGTGGGGACCACCTCTTGCTGATATTCTAGTTAATCCACCTCATCCACCATCTCACAGAACTCCCTGCTCTAAGAAGTGCCTCCTCCAGGGCGTCCCATCGTCCTTCCCCCTCTCGATAGCACAGCAGGTCAGAAAATATCTAGCAATATGTCCCCATCCATCATAAGAATAACATTCCCTCTCCTATAGTTGACCTGATCCTCAATGTTGCTCATACGCTACATGCCCACGTTCTTAAGTCTAGGCATGGGTATGCCTACAGTACCTCAATCCTATCACTTTTTATCTACTAGTTATTGTAGATTCCTCAGCCTCGTGACTACCACCCTGGGCCACATCCAACTATACTTTTAATGGGAATCTCTCTACTACAAGGGCTCGCTCCAGCGCTCCAGCATAGGTGGGAATGCACAGCGAAATTACAGACGCCCTGATATCCCAGTGAAATCCCTACTTGAAGGTTTGTGCTCTGAAAAACGGATCTCGAACCATATCCATAGAGTATCTCAATAGGTATGTGAACCTCTCCAATAACTCTTCTACATTCATGTTACCATACGAAAGTTGAAAAGGATCTTAGATACATACTAATCTCAACATGGCTAGGTATAAATCTTCCCTGAAGAGTCACTCAAACTCTACTCAATTGATCATTTCCTCATCATGGGATTGTATCACTAAACTCCACCAATACCTAGACAAACCCTGCAGAAGGTTCTTTTCTAGTACCACCATCTGATCGGGAGGTGTCCTCACTATGTGTAAAACTCACATAACTTCCTTGATCCAGTCATATGCTACATGGGGGCTGGGATCACCCTGGTACCTCATGGGTTGTTGTCTCTGGAACTCATGAAACACACTCATCCTAGGTAAATCCTTATCTTGAACTGCTAGGACAACCAGCTACTCAATGGGTGGTGGCTCATATTGATTACCACTTGGTGGTAACGCCTTAGAACCAGTTCCCTACACTAAATCATCATCATGGGGAGGATCACCATCATGATCACACAATATAATCATATCTGGATATCATTGTGTAGGTATCCTTAAATTAAATAAAGATGCACCATGGTTAAAGAGTATATCTAGGGAGCTGACTAAAAAAAGGAAAAGGAAATAAAAGCCAAAATCCAGTCTTATATGATGCATGTACCATTTATTCCCCTACAACCAGTGTTCTAATATACAAAGTCAAAAATCAGGTTATTAGAGTCCAATTAAACGGATACTTAGGCCACCACACCAACACTATAACCTCTTTCCTGTTATCTAAACTCAAAAAATCCTAACACTACCTCTATGCAACCCAACCAAATCCTTTTAAGGGGAAAATTCCAAAAAAACTTCCCAAGGAATGAACTTCCTCTAATACCACCCTATCACAACCCAGTCCAAGTCAGAGCTCAAGCCATGACTACCCTAATCCCATCTCTATAGGACAGGGGTTGGAAACAAGTTCCAAATAAATAACTAAACTCGAGGAGGCCTTTTCTTAAAGTACCTATATGCACGCACCCACAAACACCTCAATTCAATAGTGTAGATATATAAAAAGATGAAACTGAAATGCATGCATACATTGATCCCAAACTAGAGTACAGTATAATTACTAAAGTGAAAAGTGAAAAAAATATCCCACCAAAAGAACTGTAAAAGAGTCTGACCTTCTCAGAATGAGGGGATCACTATTATAAGTGAATACGGAAAACAACCTCATCCCATATCTGGTACACCTCATTCAGTCTAGCTCACTAAGTTATACCTATCTCGAATCCTCTGTGGACTCCATCAAAAGTCTTGTGGTCTTTATAAGATAAAAAACATGTGCAGGAAAAACCTGTTCATAGGTGATTATAAGAATAATCAGTAGGTACCTCAAAAACCCAAAACAAACTTGAGTGACTGAATGGTGACAGTCCACTCGACCTAGCCATAGGGAACTCCATGAATAGAGAAACTTCATATCAAATCATCCTCAGTTGTACATGACTAGTCATCTAATTTAAAATAATCCCTAACAAGAGAGTAATAAAAAAAGACTTTTTCCCACAACTCAACCCAATAATAAAGTGAAAGAAAACTCTTACAAACACAAGGAGATTTACATAGTGAGAATATGAACTTCTCATCAAGTATTCACTACCTATAGAAGGAGAGTGGACTCATCCAACCACAAGAATATAAACATGGAAAACCTACATGTATTCACCTCCCATGGAAGGAGAGTAACAAAAAGTAAGGTATGGGAATAGAAGTGGTAAGTATACTCAGCCCTCAAGGGGTTTGAACCAAGAATGTGACAACACTGCAAAGGCTCTCATACATCACCCAGATATACTCATAATATACTCCAAGTCTCATGAGGTTCCAACCTCATATCCATGAACATGATTTATATTCAAGGATCTAAAGGTAAACAAAAAACTAGGAGAAAACACTCCACGAGCTCTACCATACCAAATGGAACCCGTCTGAGAGGTACACCCCATCATGAATAGTTCTACCATTCTGAATGGTACGTTTGAGAGAATGTGCTCTATTGGGAACAACCTATAGGGTTCAACTCTCATGCCCAGCACCATAGGTTCTGCCATCGCTAACCCACTCCCTACGTAAGGCTAAAGAAACCAATTGAAGAGGCCCGCTCCTCACCACTACCCTATAGTTGAGGGAGCACTACTCCAAAATGTGCACCATGTACATCCTCTCTAACAGGAGAGAATAGAGGGAACTGCACCACACCACTACCCCATAGTCGAGGGAGTGATAGCTCCTAATTAACCTGTGAAACCTCTGTCTATCCTTTTTGGAGTGGACCGCACCTCAATCCATTGAAGGAGAACTAAATTATAACCATGTATCGTGCATATCAAGTGGAGGGGGCTTCTCCTCAGAACTATAATCAACAACTAAGGAAGACACAACTCCAATGGAGGACCCGATTCCCATGACAACATGGAGACGGCGAGTACTACTTCGTAGGTGAGGATTTTCACCCTGGAACAATGGGGGATTACTACTCAGAGAAAGGAAGACACATACCCTGGTATAATAGGGGAGTACAACTCCATAGATCGAGGACCTGCACCCTAACCTGATAAGGGACTACCACTCTATAGCTAGAGGCCTCGCATCCTAACTCGGTAGGGGGTACCACTCTATGGTTAGAGGAACCACACCTTGGTACGACAGGGGAGTACCGACTCTACCAGCTAGTTTATGATGGGTACATGTACCCTGGTATGAAAGGGGAGTACTGACCCTAGGCTAGAGTACCTACTCCCTAGCATGGTAGGGGAGTACCGACTCTGCTAGATCATTTACTATGGGGGACCCGCACCCTGGTACAACTGGGGAGTACCAACCCCAGGCTAGCAGACCTAATCCCTAGCACAATAGGGGAGTACCAACTCTTCGAGAACATCTGGTATGGAGTACCCATATCCTAAAACAACAAGGGAGTTCTATATCCAATGATAGAGGACCCGCACCCTATACTTGTAGGGGAGTACCCACTCTACCTATGTGTCACATATGGAGGACCCACGACCTATTACGTCAGGGTAGTACCGACTTCTTGGATAGAGGACCTGTAACCAATCCAACAGGGGAGTTACTACTCAATCTACCCGACAAGTATGGAGGTCCCATGCCCTGGTAGGGCAGGGGGAACTGTCCAGCATTACGAACAATTTGAGGAACCAATACCCTAAACCATTAGTGGAGTACCAATAGTTCTGAAAGTCCATTAATGATTCCCATAATCTCACATGTCTACCCAGAACACACAAGTCTAAGGAATAAAATCACTACACCTTGATACTATCCACTTTGGTCGGCACTGAATTGCCCATATGATTTTAGGTCATGTCACAAAGACGCATCTCAGTAGGGAAAGTGTTCCTCTTCCTTGTAATTCCAAGGCTATTCCAAACCATGTCTCATCCCAAGGAACCACCCAATGGTAAAATAACCGACACCCATTATGTGGGCAGTCACGTCTCTACTAATTCAAAGAGGTAAGGGAAACCCACACCCTGATTCCATGGGGGAGTACCAGTCCTAGCGTCTCTATTCAAGAACCACACCTATCTCTAATGTCGGTCAAGCACTACTAAGGGTCACCTCACTTATCATACATAGTTTAGTAACACTGCATTGGGTAGGGGACCTGTTCCCTATTCCTATATGGGAGCACCACCTCACCGGTCTAAAGAGTCTAGGGTACCCACATCCTAAAGTCGAAGGGAAGGGTACCGATCCAAACATCAACCTAGTGATTCACCCTAATCAATGCCCAATATTTTCACCACTATACAAGTATATTGATCAAAATGAACCACTTCATACCTCTTAGGCCGAAATAGAGGCCAGAATCACATTCTATGCGGAAAAAACACTAAGTATAGGCTACTCATAAGGTTAAATCTGAGTCCCATAAAAAGGAGATATGGAAGGTGGAAAATCTCAAGGAGATCACTTAGGAGTAAACTGTGTTCACTGGGGCACACATGGTGTTTGATCCCACTTGATCACCTATTAGTGTATTCATTATACACAGTTTTTAACCCATGTAAGGGTACACTTTGAGTACAGGAGGAACATTGCATGTTCTTCTTCACCCAACCCCTGGCCGTGTACTCTACACATGTTTGTTTACTAAACCCTGTGTATGTATACTTTGGTCATGTATTAGTACATGGCCATATGTTTTCACACGGCTTCCCAAGCCATGTCTCATAGCCACATGGATTAGGGTACTACACGACGTGTAACTCTAATACATGGAGTGTATTACCCAAAGATCATCTTCCCTAAATAGGAAGGGATACACGGAATTTGTCACTAGACTATATGCCATGTCGATCGTAATTCTAGATAGGAATCACCTGAAAAAATGCATGATTTTCTACGATTTACCCCAAAACCCACAGATATACCTATTAGAGATCATAATCCATTGAAATTGGGCTCTAGAACTATAAACAAAGAAAAAATAAATTTATTGGGACTAAAAAAATCAAAACGTTCTACATCGATGGTGAAACGCTAAAGATTTGGATGAAAAAGGGCACCCAGATCATTCTAATTCTCAATTTGATGAAGATATGCTTTAGAAACGGAGATCAGTGGCACCTTGTTGCATCGATTTGGCATCGGTTCGTCATTTCCAAATTGAGAAGAGAAGGATTGGTTCTCCTATTTGGTTGTGTTAAAAAACATTATAGGGGGGGTTGGGTTAATTTTTGGTTTATGTTTTAGATAGTTAATTAAATTATCATTTAATTAATTAAACCACCATTTAACACCCCAACCAAAACTCCCAACATGTATAATTTTATGTCACACCTAAGGTGAACATGACATTTCAAACTCAACCACAGTCTCAGAAATCCGATATGAGACTCCTCATGGGAGTTATTTCTCTTTTTAATAGAAACTACAAGAATGTGAAAAAATATATTTAATATTTTTAAAATCACCTTGAAAAGGCTCTCTGGGTCCCGGATTCTTGTGCCAACTCGGCACATGGCTTCAGAAATATTTTTGAAAATATTCCAAAGTCTTACAGGTCAAAACTCGAGTCTTTACATTTTTCTGGAAAGATTAATTTTTAGGTGAATAATAAAAAAATATGTTTTTTAAAAATGTTGTAGTTTTTATGAAGTCGTAATAATATAATAATTAATTAAAAATTCATGCAACCTTTTTATGGACCACAAATGTATTTGATAAGTAAAATTATATATTTTAAAAAATAATTATTTTAATTTATAAACCTATGTTTTACATTTTTGAACCTAAGTTATATTTTTTAAATACTATTTTTATACGTTATACATTTTTTATTTTAGAATTAATTTTTTATCAATTTTAGAAATTTGATGTTATAAAATATTTTTCATATATTTAATAAGAATATTAAAATTATTTAATAAGGTAAATTTTATTTTTAGTTATAAAAGTTTTTTATGTAAAAAATGGGTTGTTGCGGTAAAATTAAATTATGGTAAAAAATTAAATTAAGGGAAAAAGGCCTAAAATATCTCAAACATTATTCTTTATTTATGTAGATGAGATTTCTATCAACCAAAAATCATCTACTTTCTATTATGGTCTATTATTAATTCAATTTCCTTTGAAGGTGACATGCCTTTAATATAAAGTTATGAGTATTTACAAAAATGTCACCCCTCTCACTAGTAAAAGGAGTCCTTAAACATACCACTTATCCTCACACAAAAATCCTTTTATATCAATAGAATTATTAAAAAATCTCTCCCCAATCCTCTATCCCATATCCTAGGGGTTCAGGTCTCGTCAAAAGACCAATTCAAGGTGCCTTAATTTATAGTCTAATGTAAAATATTCAAAGTAAGAGTTAATGTTATTAATTGATCTTTCTTAATCTTTTCATCCAATATTACATTTTTATTTTCAAAAAAAATTAAGGGGAAAGTGAGAACCCTACAGCAAGAGAGATCAAACACCAAAATTTATTACTTTTTTTTTGAAGAACAATTTGAGCCTATTGGAATCAAACTCCCTAAAGAGTATCTATGGAATAAAATTTACCTCTGAGAGTCAGGATCATCCTTCAATATTTATTTATAATGTTTCTCCAAGTTGTACCAAGATTTCATTTATTCATCAATGTTAATCTTCCCCATGTTGAAGCTATAATCAAGATGTGTTTCTACTTATCAATCCATTCACCTTTCCCCTTTGTATTTTTTACTCTAAGAAATATTCCCATAATTTGGTTGATCACTTCCTCTGGTGCCTAAATATCCAAGACTTGCTCCACCATTTTTTAATCTGATTCCATAAGAAGACCCATGTGTTTTAGAACTAATGATATCTAATGCAATGAGTCAAAAAGGGATCCCACCTCATGTTGCTGCCCAGGAGGATGAACAACATCCTCCCATCACACATCCTCAAAATGAAGAAGTCTCTCCCATTTTTGGTCCTTATTCATCTCATTAACATCCCTTTGAGAAGTTTTATCCTCAACCATTGGGGGGGATTAGTAGCCTTAATGGACACCTGACCAACCCCTGCTTGAGATTCAGACTCCTTAGAGGTAAAAACCCTCAAAAGCTTTCCAAGGTATTTTCACACCTTCAAAGGTAGTTTAACTTTAATTGTGGACCTAGTTACCAGAGGACTAGGTAAGTTGGAGTAGTCTTTACTTGGTCTCATCCTCCAGGTATTCTTGATAAATCCTTCTCAATCCATAATGATGTTCTTTACCTTCCTTGAATAGGATCTAAAATAGTCCTCTATAATTCCCACTTTCTTGGACTCAGTAGGGGAGTTTGAAGTTGAGTCCCTATCCACTTTAATATCCTCCTCTCCCATAGAGGGATCCTCACCAAATCCAGCCTCTGTATCAATACCTTCCCAAATAACATGAACCTCACCTTCTCTCAGCGCCGCAAATTTTTTTTTAGAATTATTAAAATTTCCTCTAGATTTAACCTTCTCATCATAAGAAGGTTTGTCCTGTAAGGCCTACAATGATATGTTTGAACCACTTGGTTATACAAATAGATGGCCCATGTATTGGAAATATATAAAAGTTTCTTCCAAGACCAAGCTTTTTGGATCCTCACCCATGGCTAGATCCACATAAACTACCTCATTCATGGTAGATTTATTGAGTGAAGCCAAATGCATACCCATACCATCATCCAAAGCACCTCCCTCTCCTCTTGTCCAACCACTTCCTGAACCATACCTGCATTCTTATTGACCCCAAACCTCCATTTAGAAAACAAACTAGAATAGTAGGGAACTTACAAATCCTTTTTCAAATGGTTAAAAATATCAGAGACTTTTGGGTTCAATTTAGTGTCCTTTGAAGCCTTCTAAGGATCCTCCACAGCTTTGGGGAGGCCGAACCCAGAAGAGACGGGATGAAACCGTCCACCTTTATTAGCTCTAGGGAATTCCACATCCAGAGGGTATACATAACCAGTACCATTTGATATCTCCCCTTGTATAGTCTCCCTTATTCACCGACAAGAAGAAGACAAATGTCCAAGGTGAAAACATTGCGAACAGAAGTGTGTCCAGGACTCAAACACAATAGGTTGCTTCCACCGAAACTCCTCTCCAACTGAGATCCAAATCCATTCAACCGGAGGTTTAGATATTTCGACTTCAAAATAGATACATGGAGAGATTGGGTGACAAATAACACTGTTTCTTGTGTCCAAACAGAGATATCTACAAACCAAGTTCCCAAGCATACAGATAACATAGGGGTTATGAAATGGGAGAGGAAGCTCAGGAAATATTACCCACATAGTTATTGTCAGAGCGACCCACTTCATATAAAGATCAAAGGACCATCTTAATATACGAGAGTAACAACTGTTTCAAGACTGAGGTGCCCCAAACCACACAGATATCATGTCTTTCGATGATGTGAAATGAATCATGATATTTCACTTGTCATAGAGACCCACCGTCTCCCATTCCTAAAGTCCCCAATAAAAACAAATTAATAGAAGACATAAATCAGTGGGTGCCGCAAGCTGAAATGTGAAACCAAGGTCTGGTTATGGAGAGCTGAAGCATTATTAAATTTTTAGATCAAAATTTCTTGCTAAGTGGAGTCATCGCGAAGATCTGGGACCATCGGGAAAATAGAAATTTATGGGAATGGAGGGATGAATTCGAGATTAGAGAATGGGATGAAAAGATGAGGGAGCTATGTTGTGCCAGGGCAGTTCCCCTCGCCCGCTGACGAGGGAGGGGCTATGGCGACATCCATCACCGCCTAGGTCATGGTCAAGGGAGCTCTGGTAACTAGTGTTAAGCCATCCCTATAGGATGTAACTTTGTATTCACTTAATCTTTTCTTCTTTTACCTCTTCCAAATCTATTATACCCATACTAAAATAATTATTTTAGTATTATTAATATAAAAATTTATTATTATGTTGAGGGTATAATCATTTTCTACCTTCCTCTCATCCATTCAAAAAATGAAAATGTCACACATGTTATGTGTGGGCTATTGCCTCCATGAACGATATATTTCGTTTTCCATTAACACCTTTTAGGGATATTTATAAAAATTAATTGAATTAATAAATATGATATTAATATTTAAAAAAATTTGTTTTTTGATGGTAATATTAATAATTAACATGTTAATAAGATACTAATTTTTGTTCATTAAAAATCCAAACAAACCCATTATGGGTTTCTTCCTTAAGAACCTTACCAAAAATACTAATTGAATGAAACTTTAATTTAATAAAAAGTTATGAAAATAATATTAAAATAAATTGAAAAATTATTATGATTGGAAAATTATTTTTTAACTCTATTTACCATGGTCAACATACCAAATAAGTTTTGGAGTAATTGACCAAACAACCCAAAATAGATTAGTAGAGATAAACTATACAACAAATGAATGTAATATGGTAATAAATGGACATTAAAAAATTTAATATACAAGAAAAATTTTCTTAATAAAGTATTTAATAAAATTAATTTTATTATACATGGCGTTAGTGTGTCTGACTGAACAAGAATCCAAGTTAAGAGTTTCTCATCTCAAAATTTTCTTCTTTGAGACATGTTTCATATTATGCACCTATTTTATTTTATATTGTGTATATAATAGATATTTGAAACTTTATATAATTATTATATATTTATTCGTGTTTTTTGATTTTTAATTTCAAACTCAATATTTTGAGGGGGTTGGATTTAAATGTTACAACAGTGGTAAGGGTGTTGTTGACTCAATTTTCTCTTAGTGTGTCAAAAACTTTATCCCTTTCAAATGGATCTTTCTCCTAGATATCAATATTCTTTGCTCCCACAAAATTTTTAATTTATTATTTTTAAATCCAAATATTTATTATCTTTTTTGATCTTTATACTTCTCTTTACCTAGTATAAAGTTAATCTTTATTAATCTTTTAATGATGTGGGATTTAATAAAGATGTTTTGGAAATATCCAATAGGAATTTATCTTCGTATTTATATTATTATCTTCTAATAAAAATTTATTTACCTAAAGTTTAATTATTCTAAAACTTACAATATTTGGTATTAATTTAAAGTTATTTTTTTAAACGAGTTTCTTTCATCCTCTTAGATATTTTTTTATCTGAATGAGACATGTAACTTTTTCTTTTATGCCAATGAAAAAAATATAAAACCCTTTATATGATTTTGATTATATTTTATTCTATATCTCTAAATTTTTATCTCTTATATATGAAATTTTATTCTCATATTTTAATTGAAGTTATGATGTAGTTCTTATGGGAGAATGAATTTTGGTATCGACTGATCTATTATGGATATCTTATGTAATTCCATTTGAAATCCATTTTCATTCCATGTGTTTTTTATGATATGATGAATGATTGAATTCATGTGGAACATGTATATATGGTATATATTTATGTGATGGGTGGGGTTATATATATCTCTATAATTAATTAGTTAATGTTATAACTCTCATGAGATAATGATGTAATGCATGGACATGATTGGGTTTGTTCCTGTAACAACCCAGGTATTTATAGAATAATACTTTTTCATTACTATTAATATTTATGAATAAAATGTTATTTTTATATTAAAGGGATTATTTGTTGGATAGTGTACTCAACATGCAACAATGGGTTTCTTTTAAATCTTACATTTCACACAACGTTTAGTTATACCAAAAAATAATATAATATTATTATTATTTTAAATGGTAGTTAAAACATAGTTGTTGTATTGGTGAGAATGAGAAAAACTAACTAAAATATGATTATACATGTTTTTTAAATGTCTTTACATTTATTCAATAGATTTTAGAGGCTTAAAATAAGAATGAATCCTATTTTAAGGATGAAATACTCTAATATTTGTAAAAGGTCGTTTTATCGCCTTTTGATGGAGAACCATTTTTAAATCTAGTTTTTATTCACTTTTATATATTATATTAAAAAAATAAACTTATTCTATAGAATCAGGACATCAAATTTTACTTTGGAAAAATTTATTATAATTTTCTGATAAATTTCATTTTTTTAATGAATAATGAAAAATACCGCATTTTAAGTCAAAACTGCCTTTTTCATATAATTAATTTATATAGTTAGATTGTACTTTTAATTGGTTTTAAAGTGTAATTGGATTATATTTGTATAATTTAATCCAATTTTGGTCATTGGAAGTAATTTCACTTTTAAATTGTACATAAACAAATGTAAATCTTTTGATAGTTATTACTTCTTAAAAAAACCACTTTTTGGTTTTGACAGTAGAAATTAATTTTAAATTAATTACTAAAACTTCTATATTTTGGATTTGAAAAAATGTATTTCATATTTGGAATCAGGAGGTCCAATTTTTTTAAATACGTACCTTTTATTTTTATACATTGTGAATAGTAACTTCAGTAATTATTTTATTTACCATGGTTAAAGGGTAAATTTGGTAAATAAGGGTAAAAAACAATATTATAATAATACTAAGCTACCCTAACAAATGTCCTAATACTATTAGTATAATATTTTTTTTTACCCTTATTTACCAAATTATACTATTGGATGATATATGTCCGACCCTGTGCATCATTGGATCTATTTTGGGACCCCATGGATCCACTTTGATGTGAAAATGACATTTTATAGGAATTAATTTAAAGTAAAAAAATATAGCATAAACATGTATTTTTTACTAAAACAATTTTTATATGGGGTTATATAAGTGATATATTTGACTATAAATAATCATTAGAAATATAAAAATATTTCCTACATCATGGTATTTTATTTATAATTTTTAGACATCAAATATATAAATATATTTATGACACAGTGATGATGTAGTGATTACCTTATTAATGAATGATTTAAATAAATGAGATTATTAATATTAAAATAAATTTAATTTAAAAAAATTTATACCGTACACAAATTTTATGAAAAATTATGACTTCTTATCTTTTAATTAATGAATTTTTTTCAAAAGAATCAAGTTGTGATAGATTTTTAAAAATTCATGATATGAATAGTATAAAAATTGATATAAATGAGTTTTTTAAACAAATACTATTTTATTAAATTATATAATAGTCATAAAAATCTAAGATTAGGAAAAAATTACTTATATAATTTTTAACATGTTATTAATGAACCACTTGAGGTTCTATTTTCATTTTATAGTAACTATATTAACCATATATTATGAATATACAAGAAGACATAGTAAGAGTTAAATTAGTTAACTAAGGGTTAAAGCTAAAAGATAAGGTTGAATTTGTGGTATGGATATGTCTAAAACATATTGGTTGAAAGTTTTTAGACCCAAAATAATCTTATATTTTAAATAAATGACTTTGGGACCTTTTGAAACCAAAAATCATTTTATAATAAAATAATACTACAAAACTTTCCTAAAGTGCCCCTCCTCCCTCTTATAAAAGGGCATCACCTCTAACCATTTAATCACACCTATAAAGCCCCTTGTACCATCCAAACTCTTCTCAAATAAGTTCCCAATATCCCTATCTTAATACTATAATCCTTACCTTAGGCATAAGGCAATTCAAGAAAGCCTTTTGGCTCAAATCAAAGGGAGGTACACGTTTCAAGAGGTAGCATCTTCTCTAAAGTTACTTTACATTATTTTACTTCCTTGCTCTCTATTATATTATTATTATTTGATTACATAAAAACACTAGAATCATAAATATACTAGTATGTTGTTATTATAAGTATTCTAACTACACTTACACACACACCTCCATCTAATGGATATGAACATACTGTTTCTATGGACGGCGAATTACTGCCTCACGAAACGATGATTGTTCAATTTTACCCTACCACCTCTCATGGTGGAACTTATGATCAAAAATATATTTATATATGATATATATTGTATTTATATTGTCTCTATGCTTTGTTTTTTTATTTAAATCATACCTTTATGTTTTTTATAATGTATAAATAGGATAATTTCATTTGAGGAAGTGCGGACTACCTCCTCCTCAAAGTTATGTTACTCGTTCATGCCATACATGGAACATATAAAGTTTGGAATTAATAAAATTATGTAACATATATAAAATATGATATTATAATGGAATTATAATGTAACTATGTATCATTTAGTTTTCATTCCTTTAAATATGATAAATAAATGAATGTAGTGTCCATGCGTACGTACGGCTTATCGTCTCCATGAACGGTGCATTTCATTTATATCTCCAAATGTTATGTAATATTATAAATATATATATATATATACTAGATATATATGATATTTAAATCAATAATATCATTATTTAGATAATTTACTTTTGACCACATGGACAATTTGTAATTATAACAAGTTCATTTTTGACTCAACTATCGAATATAAACAAAATGACCGATATTAACTTAAGTAATTATGTAATTCTTATAACATGGTAATAAGTGATATAAAAGGGATAATAAACTTGAAAATGGTTCTAAATCAAGTATAAATTAACTTAAGTTTATTATTCAGGAAGAACAAGGAACATACATGACAAGTTGGACTCAATGTAAGGGACTTTGTCTCAATCTCCTTTCATTGAGGTTTATTTTGATTAATACATGACTTTATTTTATACAGTGTATAAAACCCTTTTACTTTTAATTTCATTCAAATGGAATCTCTTTCTATGAAGCGTTTTACTAAATGACAAAAATAATGTTTCTTTTTAACATATGTGGCGACAACGACATTTCCACTGAAGCGAGCATTATTTAATATTTGGATTCTTTAACAAGCCATAAATTTTTTAAAAGGAAAATAAATACCATATACCCTTTTTATGTATTTTGGTATTGAAAATGTTTTTTATAATGGATTGATTATGTTAATATATTGAAATGATATATTTTGATTGCAATGTGTAAATTTTATCTTTCCTTTATGCTTGTTTTATGTGTTACGAATATTTTATGGTTCTTGGGAATTGTTTACGTATATAGGTGGTTCCGTGATAAAATGAGGGTGGGTGAGCCTGAGATAGCTCTCCAATGCATTGGGTAATGTGACGGAGGTAAAGGTTAATGTTTCTCCTAAGTGATTTAGGTAATATACTATGATGGGTATTCCAAACATAACTCCCTATTTAGCTGTGAAAGCTACAATGTAAGTATGATATGGATGCCACAAGTTACCTTTATGATTTATGATTTCTATGTGTTATTCATAAATATTATGATTTCATGAGGTATGATTAAGAGCTTATATTTTATGATTGAGTAGTATGATTTCATTGATTTGTATAAATTGATGGACTAATATTTTCTTTCTTTATTTTAAAACTCTTAAAGAGATTTTTATGCTCATCCCATGTTTTTTGAATGTTTTTCATAGGGTATAAGGAAGGGTAACATAAAGGAAGTATTGAAGAATTTTTATATCAAGATAATAATTCTTGATTTATTTTAGGAGTTTTATAGTTGTGAAAAAATTGGTTAGAGTAGAACTATTTACTTTGTAATATTTGAGATTTAATGTAATAGTTATAGCCTAATTATCTAAATCTCTAAACCTAAAAAGATCCTCAATGTTAATTCTTGACTTAACTCAAGATTATGTAATGTTTAAGGCTGGGGCCTTGTAGTTCCCAACTTAATGCATTAGAATGATTGGGTTTTCTCACATCATAATTTATGGAAATTATTATTTTTTCTCACATCATAATACAAGAACATTATTGGGTTTTTTCACAACTTAATTCGTGGGAATTATTGGGTTTTTTCACAATTTTTTGATTACCTATTATTATACCACATTTTTATGTTATTCCTCTAGGTTTTATGATTATTGTCACATGTATCCAAGTCATGGTATATGTTTAAGCTTTTTTAATGGTCCTTTGATGATTCCATAATCTCATTACCTTATCTATGATGTGATATCATTGATTATTATTATCCCTTATGTTTACATGGTTCTTTTTTAATCATATGTTTCTATCTATTGATTTTTTTTCATTAATGAGCATTTTGCCTCACCACTTCTTTTGTTTTCCCATTTCTCAAGGATCTATCTATAGTATTATGTATAGAATAAATTATTATAAATAAATTTTTGTGGGAGATGTTCAAGAAAGAATGTTTAATAAGATTATTGTGTAGTATATCCCCAAAATACTAAATGTAACATCCCATGATTTCAGAATATATTTTACTCTTAAATATATTTGATGCATTTGATAGCTTGTGATACATGAAACAATAAAATTAGATGAATAATGAAATAAATTATGAAAATGATAAAAAAAAATTATTTAAAAAATAACAAGGGGATAATTATATTAATAATAATACCATTGATTGTATAGAAACTGTTCTGAACTATTTCATTTAATGATGTATTTTTATTAAATTTAATACTTTTGAGGAATTATATCAATAAAATTTTATCTTAAAATAATAAAATCACTTAATTATATCCATGGAATGGTAAAATAATGATAAAAAATACTAGTCTAATAATCTTTAGATAAATAAAAAAATTTCTTACAAACATTTTTTTATTTATATGTGTTTTTTATTTAAAAGCTAATTTATCTTATTTTGGGTATTAAATTTAGGGAATAGTATTATTTCTGAAAAGTTTTTTTATGTGCATAATATATTTTTACCTTAATAAATTTCATTAATCATTATATTTGAGTAATTTTAATGAAATGTGTAGATAATACAATCAATAAAATAAATTAACATTAATATAATGGTTTTTACTAGGCAAGGAATGAGAATAAAATCATTTTTATAGTTAAAGATTTTTTTTCAAAATGATTTTTAGGTGTTTTCTGTACGGATATTATAATTAATTTCTTTCACTTTTAAAAATTAAATATCATAAAATTATTTCCATATCTGTAATCATTATTTAAAAAATTTATAATTATTTCAATATCATTTTTTATGGAAAATAAGTTACCTAGGTAAGAATATAGTCATCAGGGTTAATATTAAATGTGGTAAATAGTTCAACTAAGAAAAAGGGCCAAAAATATCACTAAAAATGTCTAAATTTTATTAGATGAGTATATGTAGACCCTTCCTTATACTATATTAAAAAATTATTCATTTATTACCACTTTCCTTTGAGAATGAAATTTATTATATTTAAAAGTTGTTAATATTTACAAGGGTGTCAATCCTCTAACTTATAAAAGGGAACCTCCTATTCTCATTTATTAACACGCTTTTAGAACCTTATCTAGACCAAAATATATCAAAATAAATTCTTAAATATCCTCCCTATGTCTTATAGGTTCTGTTCTCACTAAAATACCAACCTAAGAAGGCTTAAGGAGAGATCCAAATGAGGATATCCAAGGAATAGGTAATCATCTTAAAAAGAATTCATTTGAGTTACTTTCTTCTTCCACCTCTTAAAAATATCATATAAACACCTCAAAATAATTTAATAAGTTTGATTACAATACATAAATTTTATTATATTTCTATGATAATCATTATCTACCTCCTTTCCATCAAATGGAAAAAATATCATTCATGTGTAAATGCGGACTAATGCCTCCAGGAAGCAATGTATTTCATTGTTCATCACCAGATCTCATGGATGGTTATAAATTTTTATTTAATAAATAAATATGATATATATGAAATAATTATGATTATATGAATATAAATTATTGTTTACCTTACTTTTATTCCATCCATTGAATAATGAAAACATCACATGTGTGTGCTTGTAGAATAATTCTTTCATGAATGGATGGTTATAAAATTATATTTAATAAATAAATATGATATTTATGACATTATTATGATTCTGAAACCATGAAAAATGTGCAAGAACTGAAACTGTCAAATAGAAACATGCATGGAAAACGAAACAGTTAACACCCAAATATTGATTTTAATAAATAATTATTAATAAAAGGGTAATAAGATATAATAAGTGAATTGTATATAGTAAGATAAATATAAATATAGTTAAAATATGAATGTATAATAAATTTAAAATTTATTTATATAGGATGTTATAGTGTGTTCAACTAAGCAGAATACTAAGGTAAGATTTTTGGTCTCAATTTTCCTTCTTTGAGACATGTTTTAGTATTATACACCTATCTTATTTTATAACATGTATATACTACCCCTTTTAAATATTATACCATGAATATATTTATATTAATGGTATTTAAATTTTAATTTCAATTTAATTACTTAAAAAGTGTTTTGATTCAAATGTTACCAAAGATGTAAGGGTTTATATTGCGATCTCACTTTTAATCAGGATTGTTTATATTAAAATTTATATTGGGAAAATTGTAGGTTACTTATCTATTAGACCCCATATATGTTATTATAAACTAATTATTTATATATTTTACATGTCTTATTATTATTTTCTTTACAATTGGGTTGAAAATCTATAACACCCCAAGATTTTAAAAAACACTATATTCGATAGTGTACAAGATATGAAACACTGAGCTTAAATGAATCACAAAATATTATTATTTAAATATGACCATTATAAACTATCTGTTAAATTAGTGGGAATGAATAGTATTAACCAAATTATGAAATATATATAATGGAATCACTCAATAAAAAAATCATTGATTAATACTTGTGAAATAAGTACTCGATTTCCAGTAAAGTAGTTTAATGATTCACAAATGTGTTTTCTTTCGAAATGTTTTTTATTTATTTTTATGATAAAATATTATAACAAATTTTTGAATTTATATAAATAATATTTTATAAAAAAATAATTTTTTCAATCATAATAAAAAAAATTATATTAGGGTAAAATTTTCAAATTTTTCTGAAAAGATTGATTGTCCAATGAAAAGTAAAAAATACCGATTTTTAATGAAAACTGTATTTATGTTTCAACCATTTGAGAAGTTAAATTTTATTTTAAAATGGTTTAAAAGTAAAATTAGTTTTATTATATTATTAATAATTCAATTAACTTTATTGGAATCAATTTTATAATTTAATTTGGTATAAATTCATTTTTATACATAAATATGCATTTTTTAGAAAATTTGTATTTTTTCTAAAAAACGGTTTTTGTCACCTTTTACACACTTATTTTAAAATTAATTTATTCCAATTATAATTATTTAATTTTATAAAAGGAATTACACATTTATAATTGGTATTTTTAAATTTGGTAATTGGGCCCCTTTTATTTTTTATCAAAATGAATTGTAATTGTGGAAAAATTGGTTTTGGGTGAAATTGGAGAAATTTGGAAAATGATGGGAACTATTGTGGAGAACGTGCTACACGCGTTGTGGAGTTCTCAAACCTTTTTAAAGGTTTCAGCCTTCGTCGTCTAGGTCCCACCGCCTCCCTCGGCACTGCCTTCCTCCTCCCCTGGCTCTTTCCCCCTCCCCTCCTCGTCAGTTCCATCCTCCATCAGCCCTAGCCTCAGGGATTTGGGGTACTCACCTTCTCCTTATTCCCCCTTGCTGGTGTCATCTGCCTCCTTGGATGGCCCTCTTCCTCCCCCCGCTCTGGCCCCTCCTTTTCTCCCGCCTCTCTCCTTCAGGGATGTTCTCTGCGGCACGCCCTCCCCACGTCCGCCCTGCTTCCTGTCTATCCCTTCGGATTGGCTTCAGTAATCATGCGAGGGAAACCATATCTTCCTTGATGTGCCTATGGGGGATTTTTTAGAGGCCACAGAGTGTTTAAAATGGACAATTATGGAAGGTTTTGGGGCCTATAAGCCACCTATCTCTTCCATTCAGTGTTTTGTGGGCTCCTGGGGTCTCCATCGTTCGGTGTAGATTTCCCTGATTCACAAGCTCTCCTCCTGACTTGTCTTTGCATCGATGGAAGACTTTTTTCATGTGTGGTTCTTCGATCCTCGGTCAATGGGTCGATGGAATTTCATTTTATCCAGGTGGTCCATGGACATCCATAAGGGGAAGGAAATCTCGGCTGCTGCGGTCTGGATTGATCTCCAAGGACTCCCGCTTCCCTTCCAGAACGAAGGTTTTCTAAAGATGATCGTTGATTACCTCAGAGGATTTCTTTGATCAGATGCCAAAACCAGGAGCTGTGTGGATACCTCGGTGGCCTATATGTTCATGGAGCTATACCTCTCACATCCTGTACTAGAAAAGCTTACTATTAGGGTGGAGGAATCCTTTTGCTGGAACCAGGATATCGCCTACCCTGTGTTCCTGAGGTACTGCTCCCATTGTCTCCTACAAGGTCATGCCTTGCAGGTGTTCCTCCATCGTTATCAGGGTGGTTGATGTGATAGTGCCCAACATGTTGAGTCTTGTATTCCTCGGTCGGCATCTTGGGATGGGGTTCATCCCAACATGGATCTGGTGAAGGCATAGGCTATGGTTGCAGCTACCTTACCCCCTACTTCTACCCCCAATAAAGTGGTGTATACTAACTTAGGGATGGAAGGTGTTGAGGTACTATGTTGGGAGATGGTACCCTATGTGCCACGTCAGTTGACCAAGGTTCGGGTAGGGGATGTTCACCTTTCTGTTCTTAACTTCTTCAATTATACTGGGCTTCTTCGTATGGACCTTCATCTTATTTCCCCTCCATATATCTTCGGGTGTTTGACGCTTCCTTTTAATTGCCTCCACTTTTCCCCAAGGTGCATCTGGGAGTGAATTAGGTCCTCTTGCAGTGATATTTTCTCCTGATATGTCTCTTCCGAGAGATAAACAAATCTCTATTTCCCCCAGTAGCTCATGGTTTAGCGGAAGTCATATGCCCTTCTAGGTTATCTGATGGATTAGAGAGGGTATCAAAATCCTCCCCTGGCAGGTGGGGTAGGCTAGCCTCTCAGCATCCAAAGATAGTTGTGTCTATAAGTTCCCTTTTTTCCAAGTCATATGGGGTGTGTACTAGGTCCCGGTCTAGGGAAATAAAGGCAGGGGTGCTCTTCCACTTTGAGAAGGCAATTAGTTCTTGAGCCAACCCTAGAACACATTTATATCAATGCTTCCAGTGATTATATGGAATTTCAGCATCTTAGGAACTAGGATCAAAATGGAATTCATGTCCTTGGAAGTTTCCACTCACAAGATTACTTTGGTTGGAATTCTTGAACTCAAACAGGACACGTCTAGGATTTGTTCCTTCTCTAAGAAAATCATAATGCATGTTTTCTTGCATGCATCCCCCACCAACTGGTATATATGGATATTCTGGCATAGGAATTTCAGATTGGGGCAGGTGTAGTCAGGGGACCAGTGTATTACAGTTAAGGTATCCCACGACACCCATTCCTTTCTCATTTCCTTTTTTATGGGAGTTTCGACCCTCTTCAGAGGGAAATTTTGTGGGACAATCTAAATGCCTTCGATCCTGGAGATTTTCTGTGGATATTCGGGGGTAACTTTAATGTGATTACAGATCTGGGTGAGAGGAAGGGTAGAGTTCCTTTCACTAAGAGATCTATCTTGTATTTTCACAATTTATGGTCGGCAACGGTATCACGGACTTTGGATACTCAGGGGATAGGTTTACATGGTTCAACAACCAGCGGTGGTCTCACTGAACATCGAGGCGCCTAGATAGGTGTTTGGATAACATGCATTACATTTCCATGTATGGATGCATCAAAGTGGTCCACATGGTGCGTAGAATTTCAGATCATTCCCCCCAGCTGATCACATTATCTTCCATGTGCATTCACAACGAGTGTTTCAGATTCTACCACCATTGGTGAAGTGAGACATCCTTCCTCTACCTGGTTCAAGTTACTTGGGAATATCATACCCAGGGGCACATGTGGACTGCCTTAAATTATAAACTAAGGTGTCTCAAGTAAAGGCTCTAAGTGTGGTCGCGGGATCTTCCCCCGCAAGGCAGGGACTTGGAGGCTAGTTCTCAAGAAGTCGATCATCTCAAATGGAGCCTTAAGGAAGTTAGGAATGAGCAGGTTTTCATGGAACTCTTCTTTAAGAAGGAGAACCTAGTGGATGTGCTTCTGAAACAAGATTGCCTTTCTTGTGAGAACGTGAGAATTAAGTGGCTAAAAGAGGGAGACAACAACACAACTTACTTCCATGTATGAATTAAAGAAAGGAAAAGGTTTGACTATCTGAAAATCTTGCTAAAGGATGGATCTTTCACCGATAATAGGGATGTTGTGGGGGCTATGGAAAATACTTACTTAAGGGATCTTCTCGCTGGTTCTAATAATTGGTGTCCCAGTGGGTACCCAACTCTGAACATGGATTTATTTGATGCCATCCCACATCTTGTATCTTCCTAGGACAATGAAGGTCTAGGGGCCCTCCCCATCGAGAAGGAGATCCGAGATGCAATGATGAGCCTCAACCCTAATAGTGTGGTTGGCCTGGATGGATTTCTTGCGTCCTTCTATAGAGCATTGTGGGAGGTGGTAAAGGATGATATGATTATTGATATTCATGACTTCATTAAGAGAGGGAACTTGCCTCACGTTGCTTGTGCTACCATTGTAGTGTTCATTCCAAAGTCTAATAATCCTTTCTCAATCCAACAATTTCATCTAGTAAGAATCTGCAACGTACCTTATGAAATCCTCAACGGCATCATCAATTCTCAGCTTGAAACTCAACTTCCTTGGTGGGTCTCCTTGGAATAGCATGGGTTTGTGAAGGGGAGATCCATACAAGGGGTGATCGCTTTGGTTAAAGAAATAATCATGGATATGAACCATAAGTCCTGAGGGTCCAATACAGCTATCAAACATGATATGTGCAAATCATATGACCGGGTGGAATGGAGCTTCATCAACAAATTTTTGACTGGTATGCACTTTTCTGCATGTAATGTTGATATTATTTTTTGTTGTTTTAGTGCATCGTGGTTGGCAGGGTCATTTATGGGGAAGACCTATGGTTTTTTCAAGCCTACCCAGGGCCTTCATCAAGGGGGACCCATATCCCCAAGAATATTCATTATTTCTCAGGATGTTCTTAGCCACAATATTCATCGACACCTTGGCAGTAGAGATATGCTCCCTTTTCCCCAAAGATCGAACTCCTCATTAGTGTCCCGTGTTATGTTTGCGGATGATACTATTTTCTTCATGAATGCCTCAAGTATCTCTTTTATGGGGTTGAATAGGTTGTTGGATGAGTACTGCCTTTGGAGTGGTAAGAGTATTAACAGAAGCAAGAGAAATTTTTTCTTATCCTCCAAGTGTCCCTCCAGCTAAGTCTCCATTGTGATTCAACTTTTGGACATGCAAAGAGGGACCTTTCCCGTGTAGTATCTGGGGTCTCCCCTATCATCAGGGTGAGTCCATATCTGCAACTTCGACTCCCTCATCAACAGAATCGCGGATCGGGTTCTCAATTGGGAAAATAACTTCTTATCTTTTGTAGGGAGAATTGCTCTGGTGAACAGAGTAGTACTTTCCACCCCGGTCCACGCACTCTCTACAATAAGGGTCCCAAAGTGAGTTATCAAAAACAAAGACAGGATCTTGGACAACTTCATTTGGGACGTAATGCCTGAGGGGAAAAGTATCTTGGTTTCATGGGGAAGGATGGTGAGGCCCGCTATGGAGGGTGATATCAACGTACGTAGCCTCGAAGGCACCCTTCGTTGCATGCATGCTAAATTAGTATGGGATATCCTAGAACACCGCACCCTTTAGGGGATCACCATGCATGGTGACTCCTTGGGGGACCTAGTTCCAATGGGTGGGCATACCTCTCCCCTGTGGGTAGTGTAACGACCCGAAATTTTAAATAAATATTGTTTCCTAATTTTATGTGTTATTTTATTTTATTTTTATACTCAAAAAAAAATTTCATTTGATAACATGAGTATAATTAAAATGAGACTGTTGGGTTTTGACTGTTATTTGACCATTGGTCAATATGACCGCTGGAAACTAAACATTTTGACTATTTTCTCTAAATACAAGCAATCATGGTTAATTAATATAGAAAGAAGATTCGATGGCCTCACCCAGTAGTCTTGGACCGATCGAAGCCCATCTAACAGAACTTGGGAAGGAGGTAGCACCACTGGGATTTGCTCTGGACCAAACCCAAGCTGAACTTCATCGCATAAAGCTAGAACGGGATCGCCTTCGCGAGAGGTTCAAACTGATAGAAATTACTACTCGTGCGATGTTGGTCGAGCCTCCCTCGGATTCTCTCACCTTAGCACACCTTACACTTAGGTCCAATGCTGGTGTGATAAGGGGCTATGTAAGGAGACCGTAACTGTCTTGTGTAATCCTTTGTTTTAAATAAAAATTTCGATTTCTTTTATGAATTTTCAAATGACCGGATAAATATAGTATGCATATTTTTTATGAATTTTAAAAAAAGGATATTTTAAAAATGTTTATTTAAACCTTAAATAATTAAAAATGTGTAATGATTTTCAAAAAATGGTCTTCTACAATTATGTTCAGTAAGAAATTTAGAGTCTAATAAGATCAACTTGATTTTTGATGAATAGTAAATTATGAATAGTGATTTTATGATTAGGATTAATAATGTGTCCAAATGGATTAGTAATCTCACTTAAATAAAGTATTAAAATAATCTAGGCACTTTGATTAAGTAATGTGATTCAATAAAATGGTTAAATAACGGTTTCATAAATTATTATTCAAGTATTAGTTTTTTCGGATGAATAGTGTTTTTTAATTAAAATTTTAATTAAAAATATTTAGAAAATTATTTTTATAAAATGTATTTCATTTTGGAAATCAGAGCATTGATATTTGGTTAAGGTGAAATTTTGGGATTATTCAGAGAAAGTTGAATTTTCGATGAATAGTGAAAATGCAGTTTTAGGGTTTCGGTATGTTTAATGACATCATAACTGTGTCATGATGTTGTCATGAGATATTTTAAGGGTTGTCCGGCCAAGGGTGATGAATTATTGTTTTGGGGGGCTCATGTGGCCTAACTCCATGGTAAATGCCAAGGGAGAGCACATGGTTTTGAGAAAAGCACTTGGGAGGTGTCCCTTGGCCATTAATGCCTTGTCCCCTCACTTTCCCTATAAATACCCAACATTTACTCCTTTATTTTTCACTCCCAACTCTCCCCCAACGAAGTTCTGGTCTCCTTACCTCCCAAGGAGTCCTCCCAAGGTTCCCCCAAGCCCTCAAGGTCCAAACCTTTGAGTTTTAAGAGTTACGTTTTAAGGTAAGGGATCCGATCTCTCTCTTTCTTTTCAAGAAATCTCTTTTATGTAATTTATTTTATGCTCCATGTTCTTATGTTAAAGGGTGTTCTTTTATACTCCTATTACTGCCTTTTCATGTTCACATAATGATATATCCCCTCTTACTCTCATTATTTCATTTTATGAAGTTTTAAGTGGCGTCGTTAGGCTGCCGAAATTTTTGTAACGGATTCTTTCTCCCTTCTCATTTTTCAAGATCTATTATCATGTAAAGTATTTCAAGTTCCTTTTTATTATGTTGGGGTATGATCTCTAAATTTATCATACTGATATTTTATTATCATATGATGAGAGACCCCATTTTATATCTTCAATTCAGTATTTTGAAGTTTTAAGTGGCGTCGTTAGGCTGCCGAATTTTTGAGTGGTTCTTCACCCTTCTCGTTTTGAAGTTCTACTTTCATGTCAATTCTTTCAAGTTCATTTTTGTTATGTTGGGGTATGATATCTATATCTATCATACTGGACTCTTATTTTCATATGATGAGAGACCCCATTTTATCTCTTCAAATCAGTATTTTGAAGTTTTAAGTGGCGCTGTTAGGCTGCCGAATTTTTAAGGGATTCTTTCACCCTTCTCCTTTTCAAAGTTCTAATTCCATGTCAAGTCTTGAAAGTTCCTTTTTATTATGTTGGGGTATGATATCTATATCTATCATACTGATATTTTATGTTCATATTATGAGATACCCTATTTGACATCATCAATTCATTTTTGGTTGAAGTTTATGTAATGCTATTAGGCTGCCGAATTTTCATAAGAGAAATCTTATTTTTGTCTTCCTTTCATGTTCTTCATTTCATATGGTATATTTTCAAATTTCATTACCATGTTCTTAAATCCCTTATATTATGTCCCTCTACTATTTTATGGGTCATTTATTATTGTTTGACCCATGTCCCCTCACTTTTCAACATTTTCTAAAACCCTGTAACGTAGTCGTTGTGCTACAGAATTTTCATCTCAAAATGTCTCTCTCTTTTTCTCAAAATTATATCACGTTATTAAGTGAATACTCAAAGCTCTTATTTCTACAGGGTTATTCACATATATACAAAAAATTTCTATTTTAAATTCGGGTATTTACATACATAAAACCCACTCTCCCCTTCTGTGGGTTTAAAGTGACGTAAAGATCATGTCTTTAAAGCAGTTTTTAAAACGTTATGATTATGAAATGAAACCCATTTATTTTATGCTATATGGGTTAATTATGAAATGTTTGATGATGATATATGTGGCTCACATTATAATAAAGGAAAATTTAAGGGTGCGCCCTGATAGCGCTCCAATGAATTGGGTAAAGACTTAATATCTAGAGATGACCATTTTTAACGACGCCTTGGTGAATAACCTTGGTAATTTTTAACGACACCTTGGTGAATAACCTTGGTAATTTTTAACGACACCTTGGGGATGGACCTTGGTGAAACTAAACGATTGTCAATATTAAATGTTTCAGCCACATCTTCAAGTTATGAAAAAGTTATATTTTTATTATGATATGCCTCATGATTTCATTTTCATGCCTTAAAGTTCTTTTCATGACTTTATTGATGTATCTCAAGTTCATATGTAAAATGTTTCACTTGTTTCCCTTGCTGGTCCTTCTGCTCACCCTTTCTTTTGATGTATGTCCCCAGGTTATGAGATGTCGTAATGAGCCTAGGGTGAACATGAGGAGAAGCCTTTCAAGTGTTTAAGAAGAATGTTTTTTTTTTGTTTCATGTTTTATGTTCCTTGTTTCCAAGACACTAAACCTTAAAGATCCTCAGTTCCGTGTAATGGAATGAAAGTTATGTTATAAAAAGACGGGATGCTATAGTTGGTATCAAAGGATGGTTTAGTTATTTGTGGAATTTAGGATATGAAAACTCTAGGAAGAACCCTATAGAAAAGTTTAAATATAGGAAATCTTCCTGGTATTTTGGTGAGTATTGAGTAAGGGGTTGCCAAGCAAATACATCCATGTCTGGATACGAGCAGGTAGAGGTGGATCTGGCACAGATGTACATAGGGGTAAAACCCGAAAACATCGCTTTGAGCAAGACTCGAACGGGAACTGGTACACTACAACAGGCCTTGCTGCACTCTTGGTTACGACACTCCCGGGGGATATGCTTTGGTAAATTCATAAGCTTGATATGAACCATTGTTAAAGGAACAAAGATAAAATAAAATAAATATTCACCTAAGAATATATGATCATGGATAACCTAGATGGGAACCTAGGGGATCACAAGTTAGGGTATACTTTTCTTCTACAATTTATCCTTATATGCTTTAAGTTCCTTTTCATGATTATTGGTTAAGTATTTAAGCCTCTAATTATACTTTCTCTTCTTAGTTAATGGTGGGAAATGGAATAACGTGTCCCAAAAACCAATGTGATAGGAAATGTGACGATTTCCGTATTAATATGACAGAGATGATTAGGGGATTAAAAGATGATTATTATTTTGGAAGATGTTCACTATTTTGGGAACCCTATATGATCGAGGTAAATAGATTACTACGGTATTTTCATTGAGGAGTAAGGTTGACTTGTATTTTGAAGAATCGATGAATTTAAGACGGACTTATAGTAATTTAGGTTACTTATGGAAATGATTAACCTATCTTGGGGTAAATATGTTTAGGTTAGTTACTTTTATTATAAGATGTTAGGAGTGGTTGATGTTGTTTGGAGATGAATGATAAAGTTTACCTTGGAAGACTATGTTATCAAATCCTTCTTGTATTTGGGTTTCAATCTTAGTTTGGTTTATTTTGAGGATTTTTAAGGACAGTTATTTATAGAATGGTCTATGATGAACTCTGGGTAGTACAATGGAACTTTGAAGATTTAAAAGTAGTTTCCATTCCTATGGGATTATTTCTTTTTGAAGAGTTGTTTTACCTTACCCTTTCTATTTTTGGGATAATGTTTAAAGATAGATGAAATAGATGGTTAATATTTTGTGGATTATGTGATTCTCTTGAAGATGATTCTTGTGTTTTGATGATACCAAGTGTTTTTGAATGCTCATCGTTTGGAGAAAAGATTATTTTTGGGTATAAACTTATTAAAGGATGAAACTCTAAATGAAGGTAGGTTTATTTTCTTATGTTTCTGTTCTATGTAGTAAATGAATTCCTCAAAATTATGAAATGGAACGTAAAACAAAAACGTTGTTGGTTTACGTTTCCTACTAGGTAATCAAAGACCGTTTACACACATCATAAGTTTGGGATTTTCTTACGGTCAACTTTCTCCTAATCATGTTCTCTATCACTCTCCCTCAGAACTTGACCCTTTGTTTTCTCCTCTATGTCCATGTTTTCCTACATGGAATCCTAGTGTGGGTTAACTCGAGTGACCTTTGTACTTCCCATTCTTTCTTTTAAAGTAATAGTTTTACTGACTCCTTTTCCGATGTGGGACTTTCAATGAAATTTCAAAACCCAATTTTAAAAATTGCGAGGACGCAATTTCTTAAGGGGGGAAGATTGTAACGGCCCGAAATTTTAAATAAATATTGTTTCCTAATTATATGTGTTATTTTATTTTATTTTTATACTCAACAAAAATGTTTCATTTGATAACATGAGTATAATTAAAATGAGACTGTTGGGTTTTTACTGTTATTTGACCATTGGTCAATATGACCGCTGGAAACTAAACGTTTTGACTATTGTCTCTAAATACAAGCAATCTTGGTTAATTAATATAGAAAGAAGATTTGATGGCCCCACCCAGTAGTCTTGGACCGATCGAAACCCATCTAACAGAACTTGGGAAGGAGGTAGCACCACTGGGCTTTGCTCTGGACCAAACCCAAGCTGAACTTCATCGTATAAAGCTAGAACGGGATCGCCTTCGCGAGAAGTTCAAACTGATAGAAATTACTACTCGTGCGATGTTGGTCGAGCCTCCCTCGGATTCTCTCACCTTAGCACACCTTACACTTAGGTCCTATGCTGGTGTGATAAGGGGCTATGTAAGGAGACCGTAATTGTCTTGTGTAATCCTTTGTTTTAAATAAAAATTTCGATTTCTTTTATGAATTTTCAAATGACCGGATAAATATAGTATGCATATTTTTGATGAATTTTAAAAAAAGGATATTTTAAAAAAATTTATGTAAACCTTAAATAATTAAAAAAATTTAATGATTTTCAAAAAATGGTCTTCTACAATTATGTTCAGTACGAAATTTAGAGTCTAATAATATCAACTTGATTTTTGATGAATAGTAAATTATGAATAGTGATTTTATGATTAGGATTAATAATGTGTCCAAATGGATTAGTAATCTCACTTAAAGAAAGTATTAAAATAATCTAGGCACTTTGATTAAGTAATGTGATTCAATAAAATGGTTAAATAACGGTTTCATAAATTATTATTCAAGTATTAGTTTTTTTGGATGAATAGTGTTTTTTAATTAAAATTTTAATTAAAAATATTTAGAAAATTATTTTTATAAAATGTATTTCATTTTTTGAAATCAGAGCATTGATATTTGGTTAAGGTGAAATTTTGGGATTATTCAGAGAAAGTTGAATTTTCGATGAATAGTGAAAATGCAGTTTTAGGGTTTCGGTATGTTTAATGACATCATAACTGTGTCATGATGATGTCATGAGATATTTTAAGGGTTGGCCGGTCAAGGGTGAAGAATTATTGTTTTGGGGGGCCCATGTGGCCTAACTCCATGGTAAATGCCAAGGGAGAGCACATGGTTTTGAGAAAAGAACTTGTGAGGTGTCCCTTGGCCATTAATGCCTTGTCCCCTCACTTTCCCTATAAATACCAACCCTTTACTCCTTTATTTTTCACTCTTAACTCTCCCCCAACTAATTTCTGGTATCTTTACCTCCCAAGGAGTCCTCCCAAGGTTCCCCCAAGCCCTCAAGGTCCAAACCTTTGAGTTTTAAGAGTTACGTTTTAAGGTAAGGGATCTGATCTCTCTATTTCTTTTCAAGAAATATCTTTTATGTAATTTCTTTTATGCTCCATGTTCTTATGTTAAAGGGTGTTCTTTTATACTCATATTACTGCCTTTTCATGTTCACATAATTATAGATCCCCTCTTACTCTCATTATTTCGTTTTATGAAGTTTTAAGTGGCGCCGTTAGGCTGCCGAAATTTTTGTAACGGATTCTTTCTCCCTTCTCATTTTTCAAGATCTATTATCATGTAAAGTATTTCAAGTTATTTTTTATTATGTTGGGGTATGATCTCTAAATTTATCATACTGATCTTTTATGATCATATGATGAGAGACCACATTTGATCTCTTCAATTCAGTATTTTGAAGTTTTAAGTGGCGCCGTTAGGCTGCCAAATTTTTGAGTGGTTCTTCACCCTTCTCGTTTTGAAGTTCTACTTTCATGTCAATTCTTTCAAGTTCCTTTTTGTTATGTTGGGGTGTTATCTCTATATCTATCATACTGGACTCTTATGTTCATATGATGAGATACCCCATTTTATCTCTTCAAATCAGTATTTTGAAGTTTTAAGTGGCGTCGTTAGGCTGCCGAATTTTTAAGGGATTCTTTCACCCTTCTCCTTTTCAAAGTTCTAATTCCATGTCAAGTCTTGAAAGTTTATTTTTATTATGTTGGGGTATGATATATATATCTATCATACTTATCTTTTATGTTCATATGATGAGAGACCCTATTTGACATCATCAATTCATTTTTGGTTGAAGTTTATGTAACGCTATTAGGCTGCCGAATTTTCATAAGAGAAATCTTATTTTTGTCTTCCTTTCATGTTCTTCATTTCATATGGTATATTTTCAAATTTCATTACCATGTTCTTAAATCCCTTATATTCTGTCTCTCTACTATTTTATGGTTCATTTATGATTGTTTGACCCATGTCCCCTCACTTTTCAACATTTTCTAAAACCCTGTAACGTAGTCGTTGTGCTGCAGAATTTTCGTCTCAAAATGTCTCTCTCTTTTTCTCAAAATTACTTCATGTTATTAAGTGAATACTCAAAGCTCTTATTTATACAGGGTTATTCACATATATACAAAAATGTTCTATTTTAAATTCTGGGATTTACATACATAAAACCCGCTCTCCCCTTCCGTGGGTTTAAAGTGACGTAAAGATCATGTCTTTAAAGAAGTTTTTAAAATGTTATGATTATGAAATGAAACCCATTTATTTTATGCTATATGGGTTATTTATGAAATTTTTGATGATGATATATGTGGCTCACATGATAATAAAGGAAAATTTAAGGGTGCGCCCTGATAGCGCTCCAATGCATTGGGTAAAGACTTAATCTCTAGAGATGGCCATTTTTAACGACGCCTTGGTGAATAACCTTGGTAATTTTTAACGACCCCTTGGTGAATAACCTTGGTAATTTTTAACGACACCTTGGGGATGGACCTTGGTGAAACGAAATGATTTTCAATATTAAATGTTGCAGCCACATCTTCAAGTTATGAAAAAGTTTTATTTTTATTATGATATGCCTCATGATTTCATTTTCATGCCTTAAAGTTCTTTTCATGACTTTATTGATGTATCTCAAGTTCATATGTAAAATGTTTCACTTGTTTCCCTTGCTGGGCCTTCTGCTCACCCTTTCTTTTGATGTATGTCCCCAGGTTATGAGATGCGGTAATGAGCCTAGGGTGAACATGAGGAGAGCCTTTCAAGTGTTTAAGAAGAATGTTTTTTTTTGTTTCATGTTTTATGTTCCTTGTTTCCAAGACACTAAACCTTAAAGATCCTCAGTTCCATGTAATGGAATGAAAGTTATGTTATAAAAAGACGGGATGCTATAGGTAGAGATTGGTCCAATGGTGAATGATATTTGGCTTTATTTCTATTGGATCATCGGGAGAGGCAAAATTCTGTTTTGGCACCACAATTAGAGTGGGACGGTTATTGGATACCCAAGCTGCACTGTTACTGAAATTTATTTTCATAATGACATGTAGTATCCTGATTTCACCAGGTTATTCTAAATAGGGACCAGTTGTGCCAATTTAACCTCATCGAGAATTCTACTGATCTGGATCGGTGTGTTTTTACCCCATCACCCTCTAGAGCTTTCACAATGAAGGATTACCGGTGAACCTTCATTTTGTATGGTCCGGTCGACATGTGGAATGAGGCCCTCTAGATCAAAACCATACCCACCAAATACAATTTCCTCATCTAGAGGATTATGAATAGGTCCCTCCCAATAGATGAGAAAATCAAGTGATGTGGTGTCACCCTGGTTTTCGGATGTGTTTGTTGTAGGAGGCATGCAGAGGAGAACTCGGACCAATTGTTCTTTGAAAGTTATTGGTTGTGCAAGGTGTGGCAGTTATTTGGTGAGTTCATGGCGATACCCATATCATCCATGTATGACCTTCCTTTCTTGGAGTGATGGTATCACAACTCGGGAAGTGGTGGCTCAGAGAGGATGGCTCGCACAATGATTTTTCACACTGGTTGGTGGTTCTTGTGGCAGGTGAGGAACAAGTGGCTTCAGGAGGGGATATCCTCATCGAGTCAAGCGATCATTACCAAGAAAAAAACCTACTTATTGACCAGATCAGGGAACTCGGAAATGGAAGGAAGGCTTCATCGCTATGACATCTCACCACAATCCCTCTTTCTTCTCCCTCGGGTGGTGGACTTCTCTCGGACAGTTGGGTATGCTGGCATCCACCTTTGAGGGGGTTGAAACTTAACTCTGATGGATCATAAATTTCAGGTGTGATTCATGGGGGCAGGGTTGTTCGAAATAGCATAGGGTTGGTTCACTTGGCCTTATCCATAATTTTGGGTCATGGTACAGCCCTCCAAGTTGAATATTTTTCCATGAAAACTAGCCTTAACATATGTAGGTAGAGGGGTTTTCACATCACATATGCAGAAACGTACTCAATGATTCTACACAATGCGCTTCATGGCCTCAGGAAAATTCCTTGTTCAGTTGCTTATGCCATCAAAAACTGTTGTGGCATCCTTGTAGAAGACATTAAGGTGACTCATACATGGCGGGAGGGCAACAAAGTCGTGGACTACTTGGCCTCGGTTGTCCCCACTACCCCTGATTATATTTTTTTCATAATTTGGATAGCTTGAAACCCGAGGAGGTGAACATTTTCAGAGGGGATGCCCTCGACATCCACTTATTTAGACCCCCATAATTCTTGTTACAGCCTTTCCCATTTTTCTTTCTCTCTAGAATAAAGATTTACATGATGATGATGATTTATCACCTCGATAGAGGGAAAATTAGGTTAATTTTGGTTAAAACTAAGTGATAAGGCCATAAGTATTCATAATTATTATTATTTAATGAATAATTTATGACCTGTATCTTCTTATTCTATAATTATAGTTGTTTAATGGAAACTTTTCCATGAAAATGAATTATATATTATTTAAATCAAATATTGTTGGAAAATGTCACTCTCTTTGTTTTTAATATCTTTTATATGTCTAGATAGGGAAAAAAGATATGAATGAAAATAAATTTCTATTTTGATCATAATGAGATTATTTTTACTATAAAATATTATTTTTAATTTTTATAAATTTTATAATAACCTTAAATGCTTATGCAATATTAATACAGTATTTATTTTATTAACAGAAAAATAAAATAAATGACATTAAAAATATTAATTTTGATATAATTTGAATAATTTAATGTGTTAAACGAATTTTAAATATCAATATGACATATTATATATTTTTTAAATCATTATATTTTAATTTCACCTTTTTATTGATGTATTTGAAGTCCAATTAAATGAATAATGTCAAAATTGACATTAATAACAATTTATAAAACTAATATTTTATTAAAATATTTAAAATTCATAAAAATCATATATTCAACCAAGTGAATTTAATATAGTTTAAAACATAACACATGGTCCATTTATGATTCATTTTACTATTTAGAGTAACATTATTAACCCTTTATGATTAAAATAGTGATTACCGTGGATAATGTGGAAAATAATTAACCAAGGGGTTAATCAAAAGGATAAGTTCTAAAATGACATAAAAACTTATATAAATTCTATTATTTTATGGGATTACCACCCTATACCACCTTATATTTGAGAAAAAATCCATTTGGATGCATTTATAATGAGAATGAATTTATTATAATTTAATCTTTTGATAAATTCCAAAAGTGCTCCTCACCTCAATTATAAATGGGCACCTCCTACCTCATTTATTCACACCACATTGAGCCATATATATTGACCAATAACTAACTATTTCTCTTCAAAAAATCCTTATCACAGTTTTTAGGTCCTGTTATTCCAACAATACCAACCCTAGTATCCCTAAGAGTATATTCAAAGGAGGATTTTTTAAGAGAAAGTAATCGTCTTTACTGGCTCTTTAAATTTTATTTCTTGTACTTCCTATTAATGTGTTGTAAAAATAATAAAGTAATAAATATAGTATAATAAATATAATTAAATGTTATTATATTTATGGTAAAATAATTTTCCATCCCTCTTATCTATCCTATGAAAAATGAAATCATTGCACATGCGTATGTACAGCTTGTCGTCTTCACATAGCAGTGTAATTCGTCTTTCATCACCGCTTTACATGGATGGTTATAATGATGGAAATAATGGATATATATATATGATAATTAGGAAATTATATTTATTCTTTAAAATAATATATCATCCACTTCTCTTCCCATTCACCATTAGGGTAATGATATCATCGCTCATGCATACGTACGGCTTACCGTCTCCACAAAGTGATGCAATTCATTTTCCATACCCAACATTAAATAATGGTAAAAAAATGTATTGAATCATTAAATATGATATATATACCATTAAAATAATTATTTATATGATTAAAATATATCCTATTCACAAGAATAAGAAGTTTCATGACAAACATGCATGGGAAAATAAAGTAGTTAACACCCAAGACAAGGGTAATGAGGAAATGTTATTAACAAACAGGTAATAAGATGATATAATAGGATTATATATGATTTTATAAATATTAATATGATTATAATATAAATTAATATCATTATTTAAGACAATATACAGGAAGTTAAAGTATGTTCAGCTAATTTAAAGTGCAAGGTAAAGGTTTCTCGTATCACTTTTACTGATGTGAGGCATATTCCATATTCACCACTTATTTCTTCTTTGCGGTGTATATAATACCCCTTTGAAATATCATATCATGAATCTATTTTTCTTAATGGTATTAAAATTTTCATTTTAATTTATTTAATTCATGGGTATTAAAATTCAAAACAAACCCAAGTGGTAAGGGTTTATTTTACAATATAATCATTATTCGGGATTGTTTATTTTTAAGTCTCAGCTGAGGAATATTTATCTTCTCTATCCATATTTTCAAAAAATGTATTCCATAATTATTTTATTATTCTCCAATTATTTTTAAAATTCATTTTTTCACCTTTTTACTTCTTAAAAATGTTTTAAATCTGATTTCCTATCATTTTTCAAACAAGGTAATTTTCTTACACAAGTGTGAAAAGAATGTTTTTTAACTTATATGGCGTGAATGAAATTTTCCACCATCATGAATCCTAAATGATTTGAATTTTCCTTTACATTTTTACAGTATTATTTTCAAATAAAATTATTTCTTTATTATGTGTACATTTTTTTAGATTTTGAAAATTATTTTCAAAGTACAAAAGGGTATTTTCCTCAAAACAAATATTCCAGTAATCTCTTTAATGTGTTTTCATCTATAAAAACATATTTTTTTGAATCTTATGATTCATTTATGTTGATCTATTATAATATTATCTAATATATTTTATTGAATGTTTTATAATAAATTTTACTAGGGATGTACTATTTTGATACCATTCTTCATATTTCTTTGGATGGTTTATGATTATGTTCATTGATTGGGAAAATTATTAAAATTTTGTATGTTATTTTTAATATGAATGTTTGTGTTGATTATGTTTTTCCTCTTTTGTATGAGGAATTAATTGGACTTAGAAAGTGATGGGTGAGGCTCACTATACCCCCTTGATGCATCAGTTGGTCTCATGAGACAAACTAGTTTTGGTATTGGCTGAGTCCTTACCCCTTTATATATTAAATCTTGGTTGAAGCCCTAAAGGTATGTTTATGATATCAAAAATTATGAATTACCTCATTATGAGATTAGTTAATGATTTGCATGTAATGATATGATTATTTAAGATATTTGTGGATAAGTTTTAGATCATTTTATTATGGAATTATTTGATTTCCATCTATTTCTACCATATTATACCCAAGATATTCTTTAAATAGCATGTTTTTTAGTTATTTAACTTTTCATACTATTTATAATTATTTATTCATGATAGATTCTATTGTATGCATACCCTTTCTGAACATTAGATCTCACCCCTTTCTTATGTTTCTTTTCCCTAGGATTCTAATAAATGTTTAATCATTGATATATAGGGGAATACTAGAAGAAATAAATATGATATTAAAAATAGTTTTTGTATATTATGTTTTCAAATTTATGTAAAATTCAATTATGTATTTAGTTTACCAAGATTAAAAAACCATTCAGTCCTTTGGGATGCGATTCCTTGTATCTTATTCCAATATAATAAAGTAAATACCAACTATGGGCTACTAGAGTTGGGGTATTTATAGTTGGTATCAAAATAAGTTTAGTAGAAATATTGGGAACAAGATTTAGGAAAACATAGATTAGAGAATATAATCCTATGACTGACTTTTAGTATAAGTCTAAGTATAGGATAAAATCTTATAGATTTGGTAATAATGAGAGATAACATAGGTTAAAACTAAGAATTCAAAGATTTAGAAGATTAAATCATTATTTAGACATACTTTGAGTAATATTTCATGATTATTTGATATCTCACTTTGATTATTATAGTTTGATTCTTACACTTTTCTTTTTAGTTTTAGTCAATGGTGGGAACTAGAAGTAACTAAGTTAACATTAAATTTTATAGATATTGTATTGATGAGAAACCAAATGGTATGATGACTAAATTAAAGGATGTTGTGATTATTCCTAATTATTTATCATAATATATTATTAAAAACTTGAAACTTAACTAAATCTTGGACTCACCAAAGAAAATAAGGATAGAGTTTTTTGAGAGATCGGGTGGTGGAGACCATAGAGGAAAGGAGATTAAATTTCCTATATGTAGAGAATGTGAGAATAAAAATCCAATTGAATGTCTTAGAGGAATAAAAATATGTTTTGGGTGTGGAAAATAAGCACATAAAGAAGCTAATTTCCAAGTAAATATAAAAATTTTGGTCAATAAAATGGATGAGAGTAATGGTCTCCCTAAGGTATTATCAATGGTTGAATGTTATACATGTGGTAAGTAAGGGATTTATGAAAATCAATTTCTTATGGAGAAATATTAGGAATAGAATCATCAAGGTTTAATGAGTAATGGTTATATTTATAATGATGAAGAGACTACAAATGATATATGAATGGAAGGAGGTATTAAGAAATAAGATGATGAAGCATAGTTAATGGTTTAAGAATGATGTGAAATGATTAAAGTGTTAGTGTATTTGGATTCAAGAATTATGTTTTAAAATTATTTTATCAATGATATACTAGTTATAAGAATATTTATATATATAAGGATTGTATTATAGCACTTCTTCTATAAGGATTTTGAAGCATGTGATGAATGGTACTAGTAACCAATAGAAGTAAATCTGTGGAAAATTGTACTTTTGGAAAACACATGATTTTTTGGAAGATAACCCTAAATATGTGACCGATTTTGAGATAATAATGACAAAGAGATATTTATGAGAAAGTATTAGTGACCATAAAAATGTCTAGTGATTTTATGAAAAATTAATTCCTGATGGAGTTTATTAAATTTTTTGTATTTATGAAATACATTCGATAATATGATATTTTATTTAAGGAATAAGGAGAAAATTAAATCTTGAAAACAAGCATGTTTTCATTATGGTTTTAAGGTTATAAAGGTATTCAAATAATAGGTAATATAAATTAAAAGCTAATTTTGGGGATTTATGGTGTATTGATTTTGGAATCATAATGACTTTCTAAATTTTTAGGTCTTGAATTTGGTCAGACATATTTTGGAGGAGTTTTATGATTAACTACTTATGGATTGGAATAATATAAACCTTAGGAATTATTGTTTATGTTTTATAAATTAATGTATTGGATAAATTAATCCGAATTTGTTTTTTTGGTTTATATATAAATATGGTTGGAGTATCTTGTTATCCTTTTTTGGATTATGTGATTCATTAAAATTTCATTTAGTTATTGAATAAATAAATATTCATCTTATTAATTATTTGGTGAAACAGATGATAATACAGTGGAAATTGATTAAAGTATGAAATTATAATTTTCAAGTAATTATATTTCCTAACGTTCCTAGTCTAAATGGAAAAGGAATACCTCAACTCTAGGAAAAAGAATATCAAGACAAAAATTCATCCTATAAGATTCAATTACAATGAATTGATGGTCTTTTCCACATATGTGGTTTATGATTTTGTGATTTTAACATTATCAAGATCATTCACTTTATTAGGATCAATGATCACTGAGAATTACTTTTCTTCTATGTCCATATTTTCATCTCCCACTAAATTTCTCCCATTTGGAATCATATTTTTTTGGTGACTTTCGTATCTCCCTTTCTATCAATTTAAGAGGAAGTTTTATTAACCATTTTTATGATGTGGGATTTCCACAAAAGAATTTTCAAATGTCAAACCCTTGATTACCAAACAAAAGTTCAAATTGTGATGAAGAAATTTATTTAATGGAGGGATAATGTAACACCCCAAGATTTTAAAATAATTCTATATTTGATAGCGTATAAGATATGTAACACCGATCATAAACAAATTAGGAAACATTGTTATTTAAATATGATCATCGTAACTATGTCGTTAAATTAGTGGATATGAATAGTATTAACCAAATTATGAAATATATATATAAAGGAACTACTAAATACTAATTCATTGATTATTTCTTATGAAGTAAGTACTTTGTATTCAGTAGAGTTATTTTATGCTTTAGAAATATGTTTTCTTCATAAATGATTTTTAATGCTTTTTGTGATAAAATATTATAATTAATTTATTGAATTTATATAAATTATATTTTATAAAAATAATATTATTTTTTAAATCATCATAAAAAATTATATTAGGGTGAAATTTTTATATTTTTCTGAAAAGATTGATTTTCCAGTGAATAGTGAAAAATATTGATTTTTATTGAAAACTATATTTTTGTTTCAACCATTTGAGAAGTTCTATTTTATTTGAAAATTATTTCAAAGTAAAATTTAGTTTATTATATTATTATTAATTTAATTAGGTTCATTTTAATCAATCTTGTAATTGAATTTTGTATAAATTAATTTTTATACATAAATATGCATTTTTAAGAAAAATTGTATTTTTTCTAAAAATTGTTTTTGTCACATTTTTCAAAATTATTTTAAAATTAATTGCTTAAAATTATAGGTATTTAATTTGATAAAATTAATTACATATATAGAATCCTGATTTTCAAATTTTTTAATTGGGCCCCTTTTATGTTTGGTCAAAATGAATAGTAACTGTGGTAAAAATTATCACCTCAGTAAATGGTAAATTGGGTTAATTTAGGTTAAAAATAAGTGATAAGAACATAATTATTCATCATAATTATTATTTGATGAATATAATTCTACCCTTATCAACTTAATCTCAACTTATTGTTTTTAATGGAAACTTTTCCAAATAAATGACTTATATATTATTTAAATCAAAAATAGTTAAAAAATATCACTCTCTTTTTTTAATATATTTTTTGTGTCAATATAGGGAAAAAAGGAAGATATTTATGAAACTAAATGTCTATTTTTATCTTAATTAAATTATTTTCATTATATAAATTTATTTTTAGTCTTTATAAATAATGTTAGGCAATGCTAATATGGTATTTATTTAGTTAATAGAAAAATAGAAAAATGATTTTCAAAATATTAATTCTGTTATAATTTGAATGAGTTAAATTTTGGAAGGAATTTTATGGATATATATGACATATTATAGAGGTTTTAAAGAATTATATTACAATTCACCCTTTTTATTAATGCATTTGAAGTCAAATTAAATGAATAGTGTCAAAATTGACATTAATGATAATTTATCAAAATAATATATTATTAAATTATTTAAAATTAATAAAAAAATATTATCTTTGACCATGTGAATGTAATATTGTTTATAAAAACATACATGGTTCATTTATGTGTCATTTTTCAATTTATAGTAACATTATTAACCCTTTATGATTAAAATAGTTATTACCATGATTAAGGTCAAAAATAATTAACCAAGGGGTTAATCAAAAGAATAAGGTTTAAAATAACAAAAACATTTGTCTAAATTATATTGGTTTATGTAATTATAACCCTATAATATATTATATTTAAACACATTTCCATTTGGATGCATTTATAATGAGAATGAATTTATTATAATTTAATCTTTTGAGAAATTTTAAAAGTGCCCCTCACCTCAATTATAAAAGGGCGCCTCCTCCCTCACTTATTCACACCACATTGATACATATATCTTGACCAATACCAAACCATTTCTATTACCAAAATCCTTATCAATTTTTAAGAGGTCTTTTTCTTCCAAAAATACCAACCCTAGTGCCCCTAAAAGGAGATCCAAATGGGGATTCTTTAAGAGAATGTAATCATATTTACTGACTCTTTAAATTTTATTTCCACTTCTATTATGTGTTGTACGAATTATAAAGTAATAAATATAGTATCATAAATATACTGAGATTTTATTATGTTTATGGTACAACTATTTACTATCCCTTTTATCTATCCTATGAAAAATGAAATTACCATGTGTACGTGCGTATGGCTTCCCATCTCCACGTAACGGTGTAATTTGTTTTTCATCTCCTATTTACATGGATGGTTATGATGATAAAAATAATGGATATATATGATAATTATGAAATTATATTTATTCTTTAAAATTAATGTATCATCCATTTCCCTCCTCATTCACCATTAAGGGAATAATATTATCGCTTGTGCATATGTATGGTCCACCGTCTCCACGAAGCGATGTGAATAATTTTCCATGTCCAAATTTCAATAATGGTTATAAAAATGTATTAAATAATTAAATATTATATATATATAGACATAAAATAATTCTGGAGATTGTGTAACTATATCCTGTACAAAATAACTGGAAATTACATGATAAACATGCATGGGAAAATGAAGCAGTTAACACCCGAGACAAGGGTAATAAAGAAATATTATTAACAAATGAGAAATAAGATGATATAAGAGAATTATATATGATATGATAAATATTATTATGATTCTAGTATAAATTAATAGCATTATTTAAACTAATATACAGTAGTTTAAATCATGTTTAACTAAATGAAAGCTCGAGGTAAGGGTTTCTCATCTTGCTTTTAATTCTATGAGACATATGTCATATTCACCACTTATTTATTTTGTGTGGTGTATAAATTGACCCTTTAATATATTATATCATTAATATATTTTTATTAATGGTATTTAAATATTCATTTGAAGTTATTTATTTCATGGGACTTATTATTCAAAAGAAACCCAAGTGGTTATGGTTTATTTCACAATATCATCATCATTCGAGATTATTTATTTTTAAATATCAGCTAAGGAATATTTCTCTTTCACGTCCATGTTTTCTAAAAATGTTTTCAAAAATATTTTTACTATTCTCTAATGATTGTTTAAATTCATTTTTACCCTTTTTACTTTTTAAAAAATGTTTTAACAAAAAATTTCTAATCTTTTCTCCAAATAAGGTACTTTTTGGATTTTCTTACAAAAGTGTGAAAGGAATATTTTTTAACTGACGCAACATGAACTTAATTTTATTCCATTATCATTCCTCAATGATTTGAATATTACTTTACATGTTTAAAAAATATTTTCAAATAAAATAATTTATTTATTATGTGTGTATTTTTTTAGATTTTAAAAATATTTTCAAAGTAAAAAATGGTATTTTATTCAAGAAATATTCCATTCATATCTTTAATATTTTCATCAATGTCAAAATCCATTGTTGAATATTATTATTTATTGAGTTTGATATATTATAATACCATCTACAATATTTTATTGAATGGTCTATGATCAATTTGACTAGGGATTGACAATTTTGATATCATTCTCTATATTACTCTAGATGGTTTATTATTATGTATATTGATTAGGAAAATCATTAAAATTTCATATGATAGTTTCAATATGAATGTTTATTTTGACTATGTTTCACCCCTTTCATATGATGGATTCATTGTACTTAGTAAGTTATGGGTGGGGCCCACTATATCCCATCGATGCATCGATGGGTCTCATTAGATAAACTAGTTTTTGTATTGGATGAGGCCTTACCCATTTATGTATGATGTTTTGGCCAAATCCTTGATGGTATGTTTATGATGTTTGGTATTATGGAATTCCCCCATTATGAGATTAGTTATTAATTTCCATGTGATGATCTAATTAGTTATTATATCTGTGGATAAGTTTTTTCTCATTTTATTATGTAATTATTTGATTTCCATTTATTCCTACCATATTATGCTCAAGTAATTGTTTAAATGGGATGTGTTTTAGTTATTTACCTTGATATATTTTTTATAATAATTTATTAATGATAGCTTCTGTTGTATTCATACCCTTACTGAGCATTAGATCTCACCCATTTCTTATATTTATTTTCCCTATGATTCTAAGAAATGTTTCATCATTGACATATAGGTACATCCTAGAGGGAATAATGATGGTCTCAAAGAAAATACTTTGCTGTATTTTATGTTTTCAAATTTATGTGAAATTCAAGTAGGTATCTAGTTTACCAACACTATTAAATTATTCGGTCCTTTAGGATGTGATTTCTTGTATATTATGAAAATATAATAAAGTAACTATAGAATCTAGGATACTATATTTAGTTTCTTTCAGTAAGAAAAAAACACTAATTAGCGATGTTTTTTTCGGTATTAGCGATGTTTAAAAACAACACTAATTCATTTACCAATGATTCTGAAGAACATCGCAAAATTGAGGTGTCACTAATTTAGTGATGTTTATAAACATCAATATTTAGTGACACCTCATTTGGAGATGTTGTTTAGAAGTGACAGTAAATAAAAATCGCTAAATTAGAGACACCTAATTTACTAACATTTTCAAAAAACATTGGTAAAATACATACAATTTTCATTTATTTTTTGAAAACGTCGATAAATTTTATTTTTTATTTTTATATTTTTTTTGAAATTATTTTATTTGTAAAATAAATATAAAAAATTCCCACTACCACCTACCATAGGCCCACCAATAACCTACTACCACCCTACATTCATCCCACCAGTATCCCACCACTCTCCCCCCTCCTACCCCCTCACCCCTTCAGTACACCAACACGCTCCCCCTCCTGACCCATTGCCCCTATTATAACCTCACGAACCCTCTCGACCCTCATGTACACCAATGAACTCTCCATCCTATGTAAAGACCCAGAAATTTCAAGGAAAATTTTTTCTTAAATTCTTTGGAATTTTACGAGTCCGCAGTTTCTGACAGCACTTGATTCTGAGGACCGGTGTGCCTAGAATCAATTTCTGAAGTTTTTTTTTCGGGTACATTCAGTAAACGTACATGAGGGTTTTTCTATCTTCTGAACCGGTACTCATAATTTAAATCTGATGAACCTGATGAAATCAAAGCTCCAGTATTCACTTAAGGGGACCTTTACCGCAATTGTGTTTGTTCGAAAGGAGGAGTTAATTTTTTAGGATTCATAGCAAATTAAATAAAATTGTTGTTTTGCAAAATTTTATTTTTAGTGGTTATTTCCTCCAAATAGGAGTTGAAGGTGGGGCCACGCCCCACATAACCTTCCATGGGAGGATAAGAGTGGTGGTGCCCACATGAGCCCTAACCCTTCAACTCCCCATTAACTCCCCTTTATCTCCCCTTAATTAATTTGCTACCTTTCCCTTTAATTTTGGTAGAGTCTCTTCATCTCCCTTCCCATCAATTGTTCCAACTCATATAATTAATGTATTCTTTAATTAATTTGGATGTTTGAATTAATTTGAATTACATGGAAATGTTATTATATTGGGGGAGCCTTTTTATAATATTGTCTTGGAAAATATTCTTGGGGGAAGCTTTGGAGAATTAGAGGAAAGCTTCTACCTTCCAACAAAGAACCTCCGAAGAACGTCGAAGCCAACTTTGATCTTCATCCAAGACACAAGAGTAGGAGTCACCCGCAAGGAACGTCGGCTACGCTTCCTCCTCGGGCGCATCTTGACGTCAACAGAATTGAAGTCAGTCTTCCATGACGCCCGACCTCTGTGATGCTCGTCTTCCGCGGCTCGTCGATGTGCAACATTATTGAGATCGAGGTAGGGGGTTTGATATAATTTTTAAGTGAATGAAATTATATTCCATACTTGGTGAATGATTTCTTTGTCTTCGGCCAATTGATATCGCCTAACGTGGAGGGCGCAGGCCGAATGAACACGGCTCGATGACCCTTTGATGGTTCTTGAATATTTTAGCGGCGGCAACGGGAGGCGGTGGCGACCGGAGATGGTGGAGAATGGAGGCGGCGGCTGCGCATCGACCGTGTGGAGGAAACTGAGGCCCGCATCCGTGGTCCACTCGGACGAAGAAGAACCGGCCGGCTAAAGCCGGCCGGCCCGAAGGAACTGTGGGGCCACAAGGGTGCCCCACTGCGGAAGAACTGCGGCCCGCAATTCGTAGTCCGCTCAGCAAAAGGAGAACCGGCCATCTGTAACCAGTCAGACAGGGAGAACGCGGAGCCACAATAGGTGTTGTGCTGTAGAGGACCGCGTCCCATGCTCCGAGAACCTCTTTGGCGGCGAACCGGTCGGCCGCCTGCCAGTCGGGTTGAAGGAGGTCACGGCACCCGCAGGTGCCACACGGAAGAACTGCAGCCCGCCTGTGTGGGATGCTCGTGCTGGGAAGACTGGCCAGCCGGACAGGAGGGTGGTGCCGCTCGGCGCCGCCGATTCTGAAAACCGGAGGCCTCGCCCCCCGATCCGCTCGGCCAGCTAGCTGAGCCACGCCCAGTCGGGTTGGGCCGCGCCGGCCGGGCCGGGTTGCACCCCATCGCGGGTCGGGCCGCGCCGGCCGGGCCGGGCCATGCCCTATCGCGGGCCGGGCCGCGCCGGCCGGGCCGCGCCGCGCCCCATCGCGGGTCGGGCCGCACCCCATCGCGGGCCAGGCCGCGCCCCATCGCAGGTCGGGCCGCGCCGACCGGGCCGGGTCGTGCCCCGTCGTGGGCCGGGCCGCGCCCTATCGGGCCGGGCTGCACCCCGCCGGGCCGGGCCTCTCCCCACCGGCCAGGCCGTTCCCCATCGTACCGGGCCGAGCCCTTAGTCGGGTTGGACCCGCCGATCCAGGACGGGCCGACCCACCAGCCCACCGGGCTTGACGGGTCGGGCCCGTTTCGCTTAAATGCGAATAACTTCACGACCGTGCGTCCGATTAACGCGACGTCTGCGGAACTGGGACCCTTACGAATAGGCCATACTTTTGTAATAATCTAAATAGGTTTTAGACAACTTTGGAAAATGTTCGGGTTTGGAACGAGTGAATTCCAACCAGGCCCTTAGAACGGAAAAGCCAATAGCTCTCAGACCGGTCGTCTGATCGACACGCCGTCTGTCGCGTTGGGTTTCTTTTGAAGAGATGGAACTTTGGGATACATAAACTCTAGAAATAGTTATAGTTGATGTATCGACCCTTTTTTCTCGAGGAGGGGACCCTCCCAGAATCGAGCGTGTTGTGTGTGGGAACCCTAGAGCTGGCTGCGACTGCATCGACTAGTGTACTATAATCCTTTGTGGGTTCGACAGTAATGACTACTGTATCGGAATCCTCCATGGGTTCAACAGCGACGACTACCATACTATAATCCTTAGTGGGTTTGATGGAGATGACTACTGTTCTTGTATCCTGTGTGGGTCCGACAATTTGACTTATGTACTTGTATCATCTGTGAGTCTGAAAAAGTAGCTGGTCTTGTATCCTGTGTGGGTCCGACAGCTTAGCTGGTCTTATATCCTGTGTGGGTATGACAGCTTAGATGAATCAGTGACTACATCTGATCATATCCATCACTATACAAATAGCTGGTCTTGTATCCTTTGTGGGTCTGACATCTTATATGGTCTTGTATCATGTGTGGGTCTGACAGCTTGGATGAATCAGTGACTACACCTGATCATCTCTATCACTATACAAAATATGTTTACCTATGTGAGTTGAGTCTTGACTTTCAATCATTATCATCGATGTGATTGACTTTAATTCTTGTGTGGACTGGGTTGTGCTTGGGCTCGAGAGTTGGAGCCGAATTGAGATTAATAACTTAGGTATATGTATGGGAATATACCTAAGTAGGGTTGGTTGATACTTCGTGATTGTATCTTTGCTTTTTTGGTTTATCCTTCGTGGATTCTGGGAGACCTTTGGAGGTCTCGGGGTCCCTACTGAGTATCGTTATACTCGCCCCTGCACAGGCTATGACCGCACCTCGTTATGTTGGATGCAAACGACAGACAGCATTGACGGAGGCCAAGAGTAAGCCAGGACCGGACGGTACGCGGAGGTGGACCACACGGAGAGATGGTACATGGAGCTGACCGATAGACGTGGAGTGCTGAGGTGGACATATGTACCTAATCTTCAGTTAGGATGCTCAATGGACATTCCAGGAGTTGCCCTATTTAGCTGTTTTCCCTTTTTACCTATAATTTCTTTCCGTTGTACTTTTACTTACTGTTGGGCTTGTATTTCCGGCCCCTTTCCTTTCAGAACTTACTTTTGTATACAGTTTTACTTATTTCTTACTTTAGTTGCATACTCTGTTGTGTTTGTTTACCTTTATAAAGGAAAATCCTTCCCAGTATAGGGATTTACGCCTTTGGTGCTAGTCGCCATCCCATGGCCTATGGAAGGCGGGCTTGGGGTAGTCATGGCACGGGCCCTGAGGACGGGTCGTGAAAAAATGGTATCAGTGAAGTCAGTTCTACCGTAGAACTTAGGACTCTGATCTGTCTTACTGTGAAGCAACAGTGTTAAGAGTATTTAGTGTGTTTTTCAGTCCAGGGAGTCCAGTGTTGGTGTGGCGACCGACGTATCCATACACCAGGACCCTGACTTCTGATTTCTAACTCAGTGCACGGAAACACGATTGCATGTGTGTTTCAAGAGTTCCCTTTGTGGTCTCTTTGAGTCAGCTCACTAGGTATAACTTATTGACCATGGCACACCTGTTCCTTATCAGGATGCCACTACGAAGACAGCCATCTAGGGTTCCTGAGAGAGAGTACACGATGACAGCTCACCGAGCGACGAGACTCCGATGCAGGGCCCTCATACTATGTTGGCACCTTCGGGTGGTGTACCAGTAGCACCATCACCTATTGGACAGCAGATTTCACCAGCCACACTGGAGAACTGTGCATGCCGACTGAGCGTGTTGCACGACTTCCAGCGGCAGTGGCCTCCAAGCTTTCGAGGCGAGACAGATTCCCAGGCAGAAGAGGACTAGATGGAGGCAATTACTGGAGTTTTCCACCTAGTTGGGACACTAGTAGAGCAGATGTTGAAATTAGCTACTAATCCTTTTCAGTGAGTGACCATGAGGATCGTCCGCATAAATATGAAGTTTCGATACTTGGACTATTTTCTGAGATGGTATCTTCGGGAAGTGTGCTAACTATATCACTGCCCATTGGTTATCAAACACTACTGGCGGTACTGGTAAAGGACACTTGTAGGTTAGTGCCTTACATGTGTTTCATCACTGGATATCCCTCAAGTTCCAAGGAGAGCCCGACCCACAGGTGGCTGAGGACTGGGTTGAGGAGGTGGCTGAGTGTTTTATAGAGCTTATACATCTTCGTCAGGATGACGTGTTGGTAGTTGGGAATTCATCGAGGCGTACTGACCATTCCTGGTACTCGATGAATATGATGTGAACAGTGCTTAGAACTCGAACCTATGAGCGAGGTGTGTTTAAGGATATCCAACCTATAACTTTTTCCTCTATGAATTCCTACTTAAGTTAGGGTGCTAGAGAGAACCTTTGTGGTTGAATGTTCATTTGTTGAGCAGTTACATCCAGTGAATGTTAGCAGTTGGAAGCATGAAACTGGCACCAGTCTCAGAGACTTGAGCGTGTAAAATTTTTCGAGGAGGAATTGTTGAGGACAGATGGATCTGTAGAGCATAAGACGTGGAAGCAGAGCTAGGAGGGCATCATTTAGTGATGTAAATTTCGACGTGTTACAACCACCTGCCTTTGTAGTCCTCGTAAGTATCAGGGAACAGGAGGGTAGGGGAAGAAAGTAGCTGCATGCGGTCAAGGAGTGTGACCCAAGTGCTCTAGGAATGATTTGAGGTACAGTTTGTGTCTACTACAAGCTACCGTATCAAGAGACATGGGTACCAATCGTTACTTCCTTTCACGGATCTTGTCTCATACCAAGAGTTTCCAGTTAAACCGTTGACTTGATCCTCACGTCTGGAGATACCTTTGGGAGGAGACTCTATAATCACACTTACACTGACGGTGTGATCTGACCCTTGAGGCGAGATTTTCAGTTGGAACCTCTTGGTGGCAGCATCGAGGCCTTACGACGTTAGTTTGGGTATGGACTGGGCAACCACAGTTCATACACAAATTGAATATTTTAGGCAAGAAGGTTGTGGTTTATCTACAACATTGGGATAGGGTTTTCCTTGGTCGGAGAAAAGGAAAACCCAGGCAGCATAGGATCGAATCATGTATAAGAGGGTTCGGTTGAACACTCATAAGTTGTCCAGACTTACCTTTGTACTAGACTTATCTGGAGATGCAGCACCGCTTTCAGCATTGATGAAGAAGGGGAAACCCTTCATGTGGTCAGATAGATGCCAGCATATCTTTCAGGAGCTGAGGTATAGGTTGACTAGTGTGCCCATCTTTAGGCTACCGGAGGAGGGCGTTGGGTACGTGGTTTACTACGACGCATTAGGGACCGGACTCGGGTGTGTCCTGATGCATGAGCGAGTAGTGATCACGTAAGGTTCTCGGCATCTGAGATAGCAGCGATGGATTGAGTTCCTCCAGGACTATGACTTCGAGATGGTCTATACCCCTGGGAAGGGGAACGTTGTAATAGATGCTCACAATAGGAGATCATACATTCAGCTACTAGGATAGGCGACGGAGCAGCTAGCCGTGTTGCGGATATCCTTTGTGGATAGAGATGAGGCAGCCTTTCTTCATTCTCTCATAGTCACTCCTCCACTTCTTCAGCGAGTCAGTACTTGTAGGACCAAGGATGGATCAGGATATGACGGAGAAGATATAGATCATCCAGGAGCGGATGAAGATTGCACAGAGCAGATAGAAGTCCTATGCTGATAGAAGACGGAGACCACTGGAGTTCGAGGATGGCGACCACGTCGTCCTACGGGTCTCACCTCGATGAGGTCTATGGAGATTTGGTTAGGACAGCAAGTTATCTCTACGCTTCATCGGACCATTCTAGGTCCTCAGTAGGGTAGGCGAGGTGGCTTACCGCCTGGCCCTTCCACCTCAGTTGCATTGGGTGCACAACGTCTTCCACGTATCTTAGCTGAGGAGATACGTGCATGACTTGACCCACATCATCAACCACGAGGAGCTGGACATCGATGACGGGGAGACATTCACAGAGGTCCCAATGGAGATCAAGGATCGATAGGAGCAGGTCCTACATGGATGGTCAATTCCTCTGGTACGCGTTCGCTGGCATCACGGGAACCTCCAGAAGAGAACATGGGAGCAGGAGGCTCAGATGCGTTCTCAGTACACCCATTTGTTTTCCTAGAGTGTGTTGTAGCTTTATGGGAACGTAAATCCCCAAGGTGGGGGTAATGTAAATACCCAGAAATTTCAAGGAAAATTTTTTCTTAAATTCTTTAGAATTTTACAAGTTCGCAGTTTCTGACAGCACCTGATTCTGAGGCCCGGTGTTCCCGGAATCAATTTCTGATGTTTTTTTCGGGTACGTTTAGTAAAGGTACGTGCGGGTTTTTCTATCTTTTTAACTGGTACTCGGAATTGAAATCTGAGGACACTGATGAACTCATAGCGCCGGTATTCGCTTAAGGGGATCTTTACTGCAGTTGCGTTTCTTCAGGAGGAGGAGTTAATTTTTGGGGATTCGTAGCAAATTAAATAAAATTGTTGTTCTGCACAATTTTATTTTTGGTGGTTATTTCCTCCAAAGAGGAGTTGAAAGTGGGGCCAGACCCCACATAACCTTCCATGGGAGGATAAGAGTGGTGGGTCCCACACGATCCCTAACCCTTCAACTCCCCATTAACTCCCCTTTATCTCCCCTTAATTAATTTTCCACCTTTCCCTTTAATTTTGGTGGAGTCTCTTCATCTCCCTTCCCATCAATTGTGCCAACTCATATAATTAATTCCATCTTTAATTAATTTGGATGTTTGAAGTAATTTGAATTACATGGAAATGTTATTATATTAGGGAAGCCTTTTTATAATATTGGATTGGAAAATATTCTAGGGGGAACCTTTGGAGAATTAGAGGAAAGCTTCTAACTTCCAACGAAGAACTGTCGAAGAACGTCGAAGCCAGCTTCGATCTTCATCCAAGCCACAAGAGGAGGAGCCACCCACAAGGAATGTTAGCTACGCTTCCTCCTTGGGCGCATCCCGACATCAACGGAATCGATGTTCGTCTTCCGCGACGCCCGACCTCTGCGACGCTCTTCTTCCACAGCTCGTCAACGTGCAACGTTATTGAGATTGAGGTAGGGGGTTTGATATAATTTTTAAGTGAATAAAATTATATTCTTCCCTTGGTGAATGCTTACTTTGTCTTCAGCCAATTGATATCACCTAACGCGGAGGGCGCGGGCCAAACGAACACGACCCGACGACCCTCCGATGATTCTTGAATATTTTGGTGACGGCAACGGGAGGTAGTGGAGAACGGAGGCGGCGTCCATGCACCATCCGCCTGGAGGAAACCGCGGCCCACATCCACGGGCCACTCGGCCGAAGAAGAACCGGCCGGCTAAAGCCGGCTGGGCCGAAGGAACCGCGACGCCATGAGGGTGCCACGCTGTGGAAGAACCATGGGCTCCTCGGCAAAAGGAGAACCGGTCGGTCATATCCGGCTGGATAGGGAGACCGCAGCGCCACAAGGGTCACCGCGCTGCGAAGGATCACGGCCCGTGCTCAGTGGGCCACTTCGGCAGTGAACTGGCCGGCCGCCTGCCTGCCGGGTTGAAGGATGCCACGGCACCCGCAGGTTCCACACGGGAGAACCGCGGCCCGCCTGTGTAGGCCGCTCGCGCCGGGATGACTGGCTGGATTCGGCCGACGAGACTAGAGGGCAGCGCCACCGTTTCGGAAAACTGGGGGTCGCGCCCCTCGGTCTGCTCGGCCAGCTGGCCGAGCCGCGCCCCGCCAGGCCGGTCCACGCCCCACCGTTCGAGCCACGCCCCATCGGACCGATCCGACCCCTTAGTCGGGTCGGACTCACCGATCCAGGACGAGCCGACCCGCTTACCCACCAGGCTTGACGGGTCGGGCCCATTTCGCTTAAATGCGAATAACTTCACGAACGTGGGTCTGATCGACGTTTCGTCTACGACACTGGGACCCTTACGATGAGGTGGTCATTTTGCGATAATCTAAGTGAGTTTTGGACAACTTTGTAAAATGGCCGGGTTTGGAATGAGTGTAATTCCAAACTGGGCCCTTGGAACGGAAAAGCCAATAACTCTCAGACCGGGCGTCTGATTGACGCGCCGTCTATCGCGTTGGGTTTCTTTTGACAAGATGGAACTTTGGGATACATCAACTCTGTACTTCATGATTGTTGATGTATCGACCCCTTTGATCGAGGAGCGGACCCTCCTGGAATCGAGTGTGTTGTGTGTGGGAACCCTAGAGCTGGTTGCGACTGCATCGACTACTGTACTAGAATCCTCCATGGGTTCAACAGCGACGACTACTGTACTGGAATCCTTCGTGTGTTTGACAGTGATGACTACCGTACTAGAATCCTCTGTGGGTTCGACGGTGATGACTACTATTCTTGTATCCTGTGTGGGTCCGGCAGTTTGACCTCTATACTTGTATCATGTGTGGGTCCGACAGAGTAGCTGGTCTTATATCCTGTGTGGGTCCGACAGCTTAGCTGGTCTTGTATCCTGTATGGGTCTGAAAGCTTAGATGAATCAGTGACTACATCTGATCATCTCCATCACTATACAAATAGCTGGTCTTCTATCCTGTGTGGGTCCGACAGCTTAGCTGGTCTTGTATCCTGTGTGGGTCCGACAGCTTGGATGAATTAGTGACTACACATGATCATCTCTATCACTATATGAAATATGTTTACCTCTATGAGCTGAGTCTTGACTTTAAATCATTATCATCGATGTGATTGACTTTACTTCCTGTGTGGACTAGGTTGTGCTTGGGCTCAATAGTTGGAGCCGAATTGAGATTGATAACTTAGGTATATGTATGGGCATATACCTAAGTAGGATTGGTTGATACTTTGTGATTGTATATTTTATTTTGTGGTTTATCCTTCGTGGATTCTGGGAGACCTTCGGGGGTCTCGGGGTCCCTACTGAGTATCGTTATACTCACCCCTACATGAGCTATGCCCTCACCTCGTTGTGTTGGATGCAGACGACGGACAGTGTTGACAGAGGTCGAGAGCGAGCCAGGACCAGACGGTACGCAGAGGTGGACTACACGACGAGACGGTACATGGAGCAGACCGATAGACATGGAGTGCTGAGGTGGACATCTATACCTACTCTTCAAGTAGGATGCTCAGCAAATGTTCCAGGAGCTTCCCTATTTATCTTTTGTCCCTTTTTAGTTGTACTTTCTTTTTGTTGTACCTGTACTTACTGTTGGGATTGTATTTTTGACCCCTTTCCTTTCAGCACTTACTTTTGTATACAGTTTTACTTAGTTCTTACTTCAGTAGCATACTCTGTTGTGTTTGTTTACCTTTATAAAGGCAATGTCTTCCCAGTATAGGGATTTACGCCTTTGGGGCTAGTCTCCAACCCATGGCCTATAGAAGGCGGTATTGGGGTAGTCATGGCACGGGCCCCGAGGATGGGTCGTGACATCCTGTAACCCCATGCTCCCCCTCACCCCTTCTATACACCAACACACTCCCCCTCCTGTAACCTCATGCTCCCCCTCGGCCCTCTTAAACCCTCAGGCTCCCCCTTCAGTACCTCATTGTACACCAATGTGCCACTAAACCTCACCTCACTCCCTCTTATACCACACCTGAATCCCCCTATCACCTATACACACTAAGTCTTATGCCCTTTATGAAAAAACAAATGGTGTGTCTCCTGTGATTAGAACCATGGACTTGCAACCTATAAACTAAACACACAACCAACCAAGTTATTTCATATTCTGTTATCTAATTGTATTATCTTTTATTTATATATATATATATAGATAGATTTAAATATTTAATAAATTAATATTATGTATATATATATTAGTATATTTATATTTATATTTATATTTTATATTTTATATTTTATATTTTATATTTTATATTTTATTTCTTTATTTTATATTTTATGTTCATATATACATATATATTTGTATATGTTTATATTTTACATATATGTTTATATTTCATATTATATATATATATATATATATATTATATTTATTTATATTTTATGTTTATATATATGTTTATATTATATATGTATATATAAATGTTTATATATGTGTGTTTATTTTTTTGTAAATATATATGTGTATGTATACATATTTATAATTATAATTATAAATATATATATATATAATTATTGAGATTTTAAAACACTAGTAAAAATGTCACTAAAATAGTCAGGTTTTCTTAAAAATGTGACTAAATTTAAAATATTTACTTTGTTATGTTATATTTATATATAAAAATAGATTGTAGTATTTAAAAATTAATATTATATACATGTGTGTGTGTGTTTATATTTTATGTTTTATGTTTATATGTGTGTGTGTGTGTGTGTCTTTATATTTTATATATATGTTTATATTTAATATTATATATATGTGTGTGTGTTTTATATAATATATATATATATATATTTACATTTTATGTTTATATATATTTTGTGTGTGTGTGTTTATATTTTATGTTATTCATATGTTTATATTATATATATATATATATATATATGTTTATATATATATATATATAAGTTTATGCGTGTGTGTGTAAATATATATGTGTATGTGTATATATATAAATATAATTAATATATACATTCATAAATATATATATAATTTTCTATGTTTTAAAATACTGGTAAAAATACCACTAAAATATACATGTTTTCTTAAAAATGTGACTAAATTTAAAATAAAAATGTTTATGTGTGTGTGTGTGTGTGTGTGTGCTTCTATGTGTGTCTATATATATATATATGTATGTATGTCTATGTTTATATATATTAATATATATATATATATAGATATAGATATTTACATTGATGTAGGAAAATAGGCTATATAAATATATATTTTTATTTATTTTTATTTATATTGTGACGTTTCTTGAAAACTTCACTAATTTAGCAATGTTTTTTTGGGAAGTGTAGCTAATTTAGTGATGTTTTTTGGGAAGCCTTGCTAATTTTAGCAACATTTTTTGGGAAGCGTTGCTAATTTATCAATGTTTTTGGGAAAGGGTTGCTAATTTAGTGATGTTTTTTTGCGAAGCGTCGCTCATTTAGCAATTTTTTTGGAAAGGGTCGCTAATTTAGTGACATTTTTTGAGAAGAATTGCTAATTTAGAAATTTTTTGGGGGCATTTCACTAAATTAGTAGCGATTTTGGGGAAATGTCGCTAATTTAGCGATGATTTTGGAGAAATTTTGCTATTTTAGCGATGTTTTTTGAGAAGTGTCACTAATTTAGTGACATTTTTGGAGAAATGTTGCTAAATTAGTGACGATTTTAGAAAACATTGATAAATTTAATAATTGGTGAAGTTTTTAAAAAGCGTCACTAAAAAAACATTGCTAAATTATAGTTTTTTTAGTGTTTGCAATATCATTTGAAGGAATACTTGTAATAAGATCCAACCTTATTTCTTCTTTTTAGTCAGAAATGTTTCCCATCCATGTCTATTTTATTTATATTCTTTCAATAATGTTCTTATAAATAATTAAATAATTATTTAAATTCATTTTAAACTATCTTTTACTTTTAAAAATCTCTAAAAAATGATTATTTTTAACGTTTATCGCACGGTCTAATTATAACTTTCTCTATAAAAGTGGGAAGAGAATGTTTTTTATGTATAACTCTTAACCAACTTTCCCGATGTCATAATAATTATTATTTATTAGGATTAAATTTAAGTATTTATGATTTTTAAAAGAAAATAATATTCCATTGTTTTATTTTTTAAAATTACCAAAAGAAAATGAATTTTATTCTTTTTTTTAAAGCATATTTTTAATGATTTTGTAAAATTATTTTTCATATATATAAATATCCTTTAATGTTCATTATGATTCATTAGGGATATGGTCGAATGATACCACCCTCCTTCTTTAACTGAATAGATTATGATATTGTTTTGTGGGAATTTTCATGAAACTCATTTCTTTTCCATAGGTTAATTAAGCTTTGAAGGAATGAAGAATGATTTTATTTTTTTTGTAGCATTAATATGAATATTTTATCATTATTTGATGAATGGGTCTATTATAGAACTCAAATTCATTTGGTGATGTTTTATATCTCATGATCTCAAAGGGTACATAGGCAGTTATCCTAGGCTTAATATGGTACATAGAAAATTATCCCATGCCCAGGAAGGTACTATGTAATAAATGTCTTCATGTGTTACCATGAAATGTTATTTCTATGCTTATTTTTATACCAAAAAATTATTCCATATTCTTATTCCTGTGTTATGCACACATGGATCGAGATTTTTTAATGTTCTATACTCTTATGACCCATGTCTTATTTTATATCGATGCTTTATGCCATGACTCATGATTTGAGATTTATGTATTTGGGTATGATATTTATGTTCTCATACCCTTATTCTCAACTCAAACTAACTTAAGATATTCTAATTTTATGATACATTTTTACCATTACGGATTATCTGAGTTCACCCCTTTTTATTTTTCCATTTCCTCAGGTTATGATGAAGGATATTAAGTATGATTTTTCGATAAGGGCACCATGTGAGAAAAAAAATTAGTAAATGTTAAAGATTAATTATAAATAAGTTCGTTATGTATCTAGTATCTAAAGACATTAAAAAAATTTTGTTATCGGGAATGAATTATTATGAATTTTATTAAGTTTTCATGTAAAATGATGGAATATATATGTATGTTATGATCGAGTCACCTCAATTTTTATCAAATCAAGGTTTAGTTATTTTGGGTGATTAATTTAGGAATAAAAGGAGAGTAGAATCTAAAAAAACCTATGATAAACCAAATTGGTGTAGGATAAATGAAAAGTTTCATAGGTATATAATAAGGTGTTATAAATTAGGACAACTTAGGAATGATTTTTACTATTATATGAATGTTCACTCTGATTATTATTTTTGATGCTCACACTAACATTTTTTGTGTAAGTAAAATACAAGAACAATAATAAAATGGATAAAGTTAAACTTATTATGCATTCATGAACTTAAATTATCTATTTCTATATAGTTCAACCCACTCTTTTATATCTTGATAATTTTCTAAGGGTGTCATGTCACCCCTAAAATTATTAGATTTTGAATTATCAGTGAAAATTCTTAATGGTAAAATGATTACATCTAAAGTATTTAACTCCTAACTAATAAAAGTTTATGGGAATTAACTTCCTATAATTCTTATCATTCTTCTTATAGTCATATTTTATGTTATTTTTGGAATGGGTTAACTATCTCTATATAGATCCTACATTAATTTTTGGGAAGGGAAGTCACATTTGATATTCCAAATCAACCTTTGATCTTCTATCACTACAAGGATTAATATAAACTTACAATGGAAAATAATTCAATTATATTGTTCATAATACCTAATCATAAAGGGTAACTCGCACAAATATTTGGGAAGAAACACAACATTTAATATATTCATGTTATACAAGAATATTATAATGTATTTCTTGAAGAGTTTTCTAGTCATCTAGTAATTATTGAAGTTGAGTTTTCAATAGAACTCATACCTAGAGATACATATATTTCAAATAGTCCTTATAAAATGTGTCGATAATAGCCCAAACCTTCACTTTCAGATTCAGTACTAAAAACATGTTGAGTATTTTTTTATTTAAAAAGTAACTAAAAATGTACGATATATTTTACAACTAACGATCTTTTCTAGTCTAGGTTTTGGAGCATTAGAAAAAACCATACAAATTTTCAGAGTTGTAAAAAATTTATACAATCAAATAATTTTCTTTTAATTCACAACCTATTTATATGAATCAATCACCATTGTAAATTCTACTGAACTTGTGAAAAATATTTTAAAACTTAGGGTGAGAGTAAAATTTCCCAGTAAGGGGTTTTAAAACCAGTGAAAAATACTTTTATGAATAATTATTTAAAAAATATTTTAAAACATTTTATATCAAATATATATAACTTTTAAAAATAATAATCTAGGTTTTTTATGAAAAATACTTTTCAAAATTGTTTATAAATAATTATAATTTTGAAAACCATTCAAAAATACCATTTAGAAAATACTTGGATTTATCCTTAAAAAAATTGAAAATAATAATAATTTTATAGATTAAAATGATACTTGAAAATTATTACATAAAACCATGTGTCTACTATTAGTATAAATTATATTAAAATTTCCCCTTATGTTCATGGGTTCACTTCCCATTCCTCATCTTCTCATTTGATACCCAAGTGTCGAATTTTAGGAAAACATTTTTTTAAGACATGCCTTTCTAATTCCTAACCCATTAAAACCCTTTAAAAATATTACATATATTATTCTCATAGAATAATTTAATAACTTATAATCTTGAAAAAAAATATCTTTTATGAGATATCAATTTTTCAAGAAAATAATTACTTACATTTGAAAGACATGAGCATAAATGCTTTAAAATTAAAACAAAATATTGTATTAAAATGCATAAAATGTAAATAACTATTATAGATGATGACCGTATCTAATATCAGGAATGAAAATAAAATATTTTTCTTGAAAATATAAAATTTAATTATAAAAATAATACTTTCAAAATACTCCCCTTACCTTGAGCCTAAATCCTTACGTATATTCTTTTTCTCCCTCTTCTTCGGATGATCCCTTTACTTAACATCTTAAGATCAATAAGGTTGGTGTTATGCCTAAAATAATACCTCTAAAATGTGTTTAGGGATTCTCTTAATGGATTTAGTCAGGTATTTTACAAACAAAAATTTTTTTAAGTGTTAATAAATGAGAAGAAGAGGTGCCATTTTATGAGAGATGGGAGGGGAACTCTTAGAATTTCTCAAAATATTAAATTAATAAAAATTAATTTTTAATTCAAAATGGATAGAAACTTAATAATTCAAAATATAATATGATTTTTGGGTATAAATACCATTATAAAATAAAAATTACATAATGTTTTACTAAATTTATACCCTTATCTTCTGGGTTTAACCCTTATTTAACACCATTAACTTTTACCGTGACAATATGGATTTTTACTCTTTTAGAATTAGTATAGTTTCTATAAAATAAAAAACTACCCATAAATTATCAATTAATGACACTTTAAACCTTATAATAATCATTTGGATGAATTTTATATTTCTAGGAATTTTATTTCATTTAAAAATATATTATTATTTTTTAAATATCACTAATGTCAATTTTAACACTATTCAATACATTAACTTTTAAAAATATCAATAAAAATATAAATTTAAAAAAAAATATTTTAATACATCCCTAAAATGTCAAATTCATATAGTAAATTATTTTATTACATTAATTATTTCATATTATATCTATTTTAACATGTTTAATATCATTTATTTTATTTTTTTCATTAATTAAATAATTATTGCATTATTGTTGTGAAAGACTTTAAGGTAATTATTTTTTTGCTAAAATTTAAAATCAAATTACCATGCTGAATATAAATTCATTAATATAAAAATAATATTTATAATATAATATATCTTCTAGATAAAACCATATTAAAAATGTTGTAATTATTAAAATCATGAATGTAGCATCTTTGACTTTTCATTAAATAAAATACTATACGGGTCATAATCTTATTCAAGTGGATCAAAATGGTCATTAATTAGATACTAGGATGATTCTAGAAGATATATAATCAAACAATTGTATTTATTCAAGTATTTGGTTAATTTAATGGTTCTTATTATTTTTCTTTAAAATAATTTTATTCATTTGTCTTTTACTTTCACAAGTACTGTACTAGTGTTACATAAGCATTAAAGGTAATTATTTCACATATAAAAATTAAAAATAAATTACTATCATAAAAATAAATTAATTAGGCTCAATATAAACTTTTATATTTATTTATTATATATATTTACTCATATCCATGTCAATGTAACTTATTTAATTTGTTAATTTGACCTGTCTATTCTTGCACAAGCATTGCACAAGAATTTGGATAATATTGTTGTTATATAAGTAAAAAATTTGAAATTATCAGTAAAAATCATCATTTATTAATTATATTTAATAAAAAATTCATTAAAAGACTCTTTATTTCTCAATTAATATCTATAAGACAATGAATTTTAATTTTCAATGTTGTGCACGCACTGCGTCATCACTAAAAATAATTTTTATATTTATCGTGAGATAAATTATAATTTAAATGTACTAAATTATTTTTGTTTGATATTTATATTTTAATATCATACATGATTAATTACATAAGTTTAATAAATTTTTATATCATAATTATGTCTTTATTATATCACAAAAGATACCGTATTTTATAGAAAACTGTATTTTTTTACTATTCACTAAAAATTAACATTTTCAGAAAATTATCAAAATTTCACCAAAGATTAATTTTGATATTATGATTTAAAAAATGAACTTCATTTTATCAAATAAATTTTCTAAAACTTCCATAAATTAATTATAATGTTGATTCATAAAAAACAATAAAAATCATTTTAGAATAAAACATATTTCTGAAGATTAAAATGACTACTAAAAATTATGTTATTATTTTATAATAATTTACCAATCCATTTATATTGATTATGACGTGTATATTTATTTTATAAATAATTTATTCTTATTCATACCTACTAAATTAAAAGCTAGGATATAATGGTCACATTTAAATAATAATATTTTGTTGTTCGTTTATGCTTCATGTTTCATTTCTTATATGCTATCAAACATATTATTTCCTTTTAAAATATTAAGATTTTGCACTCCCTAATTGAGTTATAGTAATTAAAAGACCAACTCCAAGAGAATTTAGATAAGGGATTCATATTCCCTAGTGCATCACCATGGGGTGTACTTATACATTTTGTTAAGAAGAAATATGGGTCAATGTGTTTTTGTGTTGATTATAAAGAACTTAACAAGATAATGATATAGAATAAGTATTATGTACCCCATATTGATGATTTTTTTAATCAATTATAAGGGTATCAATACTTCTCCAAGATTTATCTTTGATTTTGATATCATCATTTAAGGGTAAAATGGGGTATGTATCTAAGAAAACCTCTTGTTCAATGTATGGATACTATGAATTTATAGTGATACTATTTGGAATTAAAAATTTCACCATTATCTTCATAGATCTGATGAATAGAGTCATTAGAGATTACCTTGATCAGTTTTTATTATTCCTTATATATGGCATTCTCGTGTATTCCAAGTGAAAGGAATATCATGAAGATTATTTGAGGATTATATTGAAGACCCTGTGGAAGGTGATATTGTATAAAAAAATTATCAAAAGTGTATTCTGGCTATAAAAACCCTCATTCTTGGGTCATGTAATTATAATAAAGGGTGTATCGATGGATCCTTCAAAGACAAAAGATATTGAATAATGGCATAGAACAACCAATGTGATAAAAATATATAGTTTTCTTGGATTGGCTATATAATATCAATGATTTGTGAGAAATTTATAATGTGTATATAATACACTAACCAAGTTTACTCTAAAGGGGTCCCAGTTCCTCTAGATATATGAATGTGAAGAAAATTCCATGGTACTGAAGATAAGGTTGGTCAGTACACTTGTTCTTACACTACCCCATAATAGAGAAGAATTTATGATATAAAGTGATGCATAAAAGAATGGATTGTGTTATGTTCTCATGAAAATTGACATGGTGGTAGCATATACCTCATGATAATTAATGTTTCATGACAAAAATTACGTGATAGATGATTTGAAGCTGGAATTAGTAATTTTTACATTGAAAATATGGTGGAATTATCTTTACAGTGAAAGGTATGATATATATATATATATATTGAGCATAAAATATTGAAGTATATATTCACACAAAAAGAGTTGAATATGCACCAAAATATATAGTTTTGGTTTATAAAAGATTATGACTAATCAATAGATTACCACCATGGGAAGGATAACAAGGTGGATGATGTTTTTGAGTCGAAGGGTCATGTAACCTTGTTTATGATGAGGATTGAAAACGATTCAATATTTAAGGATATATGTAAGATAGACCTTGAAATAATGGGGAAAGGGAAGAAATTTTATCTTTCTCAAATAAATATTCAATCATCCATCCATGTGAATATTAAAGAGGCGTGAAAGGAGGGTTTGGAACTAAAAAACAAGGTAAGGGTTTTTCTGGAGTTTAATCATGGCCATGATGGGATATTAAGATTCAAGAACCGAATATGTGTCCCTTAAATGTAAAAATTTAATAATGATCTATTGGATGAAGCATAAATATCATCATTATCTATACATCATTAAATAAAAAAGATGAATAGAGATCTCCAATAGTGTTTCGGGTTTGACAGGATGAAGAGGGATATTGCTGAGTATGTATCTCAATTCCCAGTATGTCATCTAATTAAGGATAAATTTTAGAAGTATAAGAAGAAAATGAAACCATTACCCTTAACTATATGGAAATAAAAAAAATCACCATGTATTTTATCATAAGACTCCTCAATAAATCTAAAGTCCATAACACCATCTGGGTTCTAGTCAATCGCCTTACAAAATCAATTCATTTCATTACTATTAGAGAATATTTATCACTTGACCAGCTTTCCAAGATATACATTAAGGAATTTTTAAGGTTTAATTGAGTACCACTATCAATTTTATATTATAAATATTTGGGTTTTACACAAAAAAAATCTAGAGAACTCTTCAGCAAGCATTGAAAACAAAAATGAACTTTATCACTATGTCTCATCCTTATACAAACAGTCGGTCGAGAGGACCATTCAAACCATAGAAGATATATTGAGATATTTCTCTATAGATTTCAAAGTTGGTTGGGATAAACACAATATTATAGTCAAATTTTCTTACAAATAATTTTTTTCACTCAAACATTCATATGGCTCCTTATAAATCCTTCTATGAAAAGAAGTGTAGAACTCCAATATATTGAGATGAAGTTAAAGAATGAAATCTATTGCAACATGTGTTATAGGAGGAAATTAAATAGAAATTTATATCCAATAAGTATAACATTAGAGTATCTTAGAGTATACTAAAAATTATTATGAAAATCTTCGGTGATATCTAGAGTTCAAAGTTGGTGATAAGGTATTCCTTTAAATATCTCCTTAGAAGAAGGTTGTGTGATTTGGAAAGGGAAATTTTATCCCTAGATACATCGTTCCCTTTGAGATTCTTGATCATATTGGGATAAGATATTATCACTTGGTACTTTACTCAAACCTATCTTAATTTCACATTGTGTTCCATGTATCTCTCATGAGGAAATACATACCTGATCTTTTATATGTACTAAACTCAAAGGTGGTATAGCTAGAAGATGATAATTACTAAGAGGAATAACTAGTAGAGATTATAGATCAAAGAGATAATATTATACAAAATGAAACCACATAGTTATTCAAAGTTTTATGGAAGAATAATAAGTTTTAGGAAGATACATGGGAACCTAAGGATATATTGAGGTAGAAGTATCCCTATTTTATTTTATCAGAGTAATATAATTTCAAGGGAAAATTATTTTAAGGGGGTAAAATGTAACACCTTGTGATTTCAAAATATATTTTCCTCTTAAATAAATTTAATGTGTTTGATATATTATGATGCATAAAACACTAAGCCTTAGTGAATAATGAAATACATCTTGAAAATGATAAAATAAATTATTTTATAAAATAAAAAAGGGTCTAATTTACTATAAAAATACCATTGATTCTATAGAAACTATTTTGAACTATTTTTTTGAATTGTGAATTTTTTTTAGATTTAATACTTGTGAGTAATTATATCAATAAAATTTATTTTTTAAATAATAAAATCACCTAATTGCATCCATGGAATCGTTAAGTAATGATAAAAAATGCAATTCTAATAATTCTTGGCTAAATGAAAATGTTTTGTTTACAAAAATTGTTATTTTGTATATTTTTAATTGAAAATATAATTTAACTTATTTTGGGTATTAAATTTAAAGAATAGTATTATTTATACATGTATAAAAATTAATCATAATTCATACATATATTATAAATTTGTTAAATATAAATATAAAATTGTTTGAAGGAAAAAATTGATATTTTTTCTGAAACCTATTTTTATATGCATAATGTATTTTTAGATTAATAAATAAAAATTAATTACAATTTATGAATATTTTTAATGAAATATTTAGATAATATCTTTAATAAAATAAATTGACATTAATTTAATTCTTTTCTCTACATAAAAAATAATAATGAACTCATTTTTATAATTAAATACACAATTTTTCTAAAATGGTTTTTATACATTTTGTGTGTTGATATTAGATTTAATTTCTACCACATTTAGAAAATGAATATGATAAAATGGTTTCCATATTTGGAATCATAAATTTCAAAAAAAAAATTATAAGTTCAATTCTTTTTTTGGTCATAAAAATAATTTACCTAGGTAAAAATATAGTGATTGGGGTTAAGGTTAAAAGTTATAAATGGATAAACTAGGATATAAAGCCACAATTATCACTAAAACTTGTATAAATTTAATAGTATGAGTTTATTTATACCCTAAATTATACTATATTTAATAATTATTCCAATTTTTTCACTTTCCTTTTAGAATGACATTCATTATATTTAAAAGTTCTTAATATTTACAAGAATGTCACTCCTCTCACTTACAAAAGGAAACCTCCTCTCATCACTTCATTACACACTTTTAACTCATTATCTTAACAAATATCTCCCCAAATAACTTAAAAACTATTCTTCTAATGTTCTATAGGTTATGGTCTCACCAAAAACCAACCTAATAAGGCTTAAGGAGATATCCAAAAGAGGATACCCAAGGAATAAGTAATCATATTAACCGAATTATTTTATGTTTATTTATTTTTCCACCTCCTCAAAATATTTTAAAACCACATAAAAATAATTTAATTTTATTATTATTCTGAAATTTTATTATGTTTATGGAACAAAAATTATCTTCCTCATTTCCATCAAATGTAGAATGAAAAGTTTTTTTGGAGGGCCTCTGAGCAGCGTCGCTTTTCTTCTCGTAGCGGCTAGGGTTTTCCTTCGATTTTGATTTCCTCCCTCCTCTGGCGTAGCTCAGTCTTGATGTCAGCTTTCTACGGATCGTCTCATCGACATAGTGGCTAGGTGGTGCGTGGCTCGGTGCGACTTTGTCGCCAGCTTCAACCTCGGTGACGATGTGGCTCGGTGTAGTGTCGACTTCCAGGCTTAGATCAGCATGGCTCGGCATGGCGTTGGCTTCTTGTTCTCGGTGATAAGGTACAGCTTGGCGACGGATCCAGCTTTGCTTCCGGTGTGGCTTGTCGATGGATCTGGAGCGGCTCGAAGGGGGTAGGTTCTATATTTTGGTGTTTCTATGATTTATTTTTTGAAGTTTTTTGGTTTGATCTGAAGTTTTTGATGTTGGAGGCTTCATTTTTGTTCTTGCGGAATCACTGTTGGTGGAGTTTACATATCCCTCATTGGCACCTCTCACTTCTCATTGTTCGCCTTTTTTAGAAACTGGTGGGGGTTCTTCCATGTTTTGGTTCTGTTCGACTCCAGCCCAGAGCGGCATTGCTGGATCAGTATAAGGCCCCAGCCTTAAACCTTACTTAATATTGAATTAAATGAATAATTCACATTGAGGATCTTTTCAGGTTTAGAGTTTTAGAGATTTAGAACATAACTATTACATCTTAAAATATTACAAAGTAGACACTTCTACTAAGTCTCCATAAAATAAACACTCTTAAAAAGAAAGATGTCTAGATTCCATGTTTTAGATAGCATGAAATTCCCTTGATCCCATCCTTGACCTTATTCCACTTTAAGTCCTGTGAAAAACATTTCTAAAAACTTGGGGTGAGCATAAAAAGCTCAGTAAGGGATACAAAAAGAATGAAAACTGTTAGTTTTTCAAATATCAAGTAAACCATGTATACTATATCAAAGTAATACCTTCACCTTCATGAAGTAGTAAAAAAAATCTTCACTGAATAAAGTATCATTACTTACCTTTTTGTAACCAAAGGATTACCATAAAACCCAAAAAAAGAACACATAACATATATAAAGGTAACTTGGGACATAAACATACTTAAGTGGAATAACCATACGGTTGACTTCCACACATATCACTTAATGGAATAGCCATACGGCCAATTTCCTTACATACTTAATGGAATAGCCATACGGCCAACTTCTATACCCAATGCATTGGAGGTTATAACGTAACCACCCATCCTGGTATTCACAGCACCACCCGTTATATAGTTTATAACGTAACCACCCGTTAAAATGTCCAAGTACCAATATAAAATCATAAAACATAAAACCAATATAAAGGAATGATAACATTTCCACATTTCAATCACAATATATCATAAATATATTGACATAATAGAATCATTTATCAAAACCATTTTCAATACCAAAATATATAAAAGAGTATATGGTATTTATTTTATTTTAAAAACATTACGGCTTGTTGAGAAAGCCAAAGACCAAATAATACTCGCGGCGGCGGAAAAGGTCGTTGTCACCGCGTACGTTAAAAAAACATTCCTTTTTGTCGTTTAGTAAAACGCTTTGTAGAAAAAGATTCCTTTTGTATAAAAGTAAAAGTCAAAGGAGTTTATACACCGTATAAAAGAAAGTTGTGTATAAAATGAAATATGCCTCAATGAAAGGAGATTGAGACGAAGTCCCTTACCTTGGGTCCGACTTGACTCGATCGTTCTTTAACGTCCTGAATAATAAACTTGAGTTAATTTATACTTGATTAAGAACCTTTTTAAAGTTCATTATTCTTTTTATATCACTTATTGCCATGTTATAAACATTATGTAACCATTTAAGTTAATAATGTTTGTTTTGTCAATATTTGGTTCTTAAGTCGAAAGTTGACTTCTTACAATTACATGTTGTTCATGTGGTCAAAAGTTCTTTATATCCAGAATGAAATTCCAGATTTGTATATAATATGTATCATATATATCCAGCATATACATGTATTTATAATATTACATAATCATTTAGAGGTAATAAATGAAATGCACCGTTCATGGAGACGGTAAGTCGTACGTACGCATGAACGCTACTTTCATTTATTTGTCATATTAGTGGAATTAAAACTAAATGAGAGGTATGTATATTTTAATTCCAGAATTATATTCATCATTTAGATATATCATTAATTATATATATACATTATATACATGTAATTTTAATAGTACATTACATTTGGGGATAAGAAATGAAATGCACCGTTCATGGAGATGGTAAGCCGTACGTACGCATGAACGCTACTTTCATTTCTATGTCATACTTTAATGGAAAGAAATAATAATGATATAGAGGTATATTATAATTCCAGTATAACATCATATATAATAACTTTAAATTCATCCTTTACACGTCCAACATATGGCATTAACGAATCACATCACTTTTAGGGGGCGGTAGTCCGCACTTCCTTAAATGAAGATATCGTGTTTACCCATAATGGAAACCATAAAGGTATGCCAAAAATGAAAAATACAGAAGCTTAAAGAAAACATAAACATATTATATATCATATATAAGAATAGTGACATCATAATGGCCACCCTTGAAGGTGTTAAATGAGTATTGAACAATCATCATTTCGGGAGGCAGAATTTCGCCATCCACGGAAACCGTATGTTCTTTAACCATTTGATGTAGTTGTGTGAGAGTTTAGCTCAAATAAATATTATAAAAACATCCTAGTATATTGAAGATACTGGTGTTGTTACAAAAGAAGTAAATAAAAAGAGTTTAGAGGGTTGGAGAAGCAAAATAAAACAAATGAACAAGAGAGAATGAATTACCTTTAAAAGTGTAACTCCCTTTTGATTTGAGCCTAAAGGATTCCTTTGAAAGGATTATGCCCAAAGGGAATCCTCTAGGATGAGGAGAGGGATGTGGAGAGAGTAATTGGGCAGGGTTTGGCCGAGCCAAAGGCTTGAGAAGTGTGTGAAATGGGGTAGAGGCGGGGGCCTTTTATAAGAGGAGAGGAGGGGCACTTTTGGAAAGTAAAGAAATATTACTTTATTTGAAAATGTGTTTCGGTTTTAAAAGGTCCCACATTGATATAATTCATGGATAAGGTGATAAGGGTTAGAAATCCACTCATACAATTGGTTTTGTCCATGTGTAGGTTTTATATGTTTCATTATCTTTCCATTTTATTTAAATCGTCAAATAATGATGTCATCGCTGCATCATTATTATGTCATATATAAGTTAATTTATTTAATGTCTAAAAATTATAAAAAAAATACTATGATATAGGAAATCTTTTTAGATTTCCAATGCCTATTTATAATCAAAATTTGGACTTGTATAACCCCACTTAAAAATTATTTTAGTACAACAATTTATGTTAGTGTCATTTTCACTTTAACATTAAATAAAAATATATTAATGTCATTTTCCAACTAAAGTGGCTCCATGGGGTCCCCAAGTTGGCCCATGGCTTGTCTTGTTCGGCCATGACACAACCAATAAGGTTGTTACATGTGTCTAAGTCATTTCATATTATTAAAGCATTATTTATACCTTAAACTACACTAATTACCACTAATCGCGATTAATGAAAAAAAGTTACTATTCACCAAAAAATTATTTTAATCTCATTGAACCACATTTTACTTCTTAATGACAACCATGTATGTCGGATTTTCAAAATTCAATACTCATTAGTGGTAAACTTTCATTTAACTGAAAAATCAGTTTGCTTGATTACCACTTAGTGGTTTCACTATTCATCAAAAATTGAAGTTTTTCAGAAAATTACCAAAAATTCACCCTAATCTATATTTGATATTCCGAATTCAAAAATGAAGCCCATTTTACAAAATTCAAAACATATAAGTCAAATTAATTAATTTAATAATTAATTCCCGTTGTCATGACAAATAGCGTGTTTTTTAGAAACAATAAGTATCAAAAGATTGACACCAGTTTAAGTCCAATTTCAAAGTGAAATTGATTCTAATGACCACCATCGGATTAACTGGTAAAAATATTTTCTAATTTCACTTTAAAACCAATTAAAATAATAATCTAATCATATAAATAATTTAGATTAAAAAGTGGTTTTGAATTAAAATACAACATTTTACACTATTCATAAAAAAAATGAACTTTATCAGAAAGGTACCAAAAATTTACACAAAGTAAATTTTGATGTCCCGATTATAAATAAGAGTTATATTTGGTCCAAAATAAAGTATAAGAGTGATAAAAACTATATTTAATGATGGTTCACCATTAAAAGGTGATAAGTGAACCTTTAGTGAAAATTAGAGTATATATGCCCTAAAATTGAACTCTTTCCATATTTTAAGCCTTTATCTTTTATTGGGTAAATGTATAAACATTTAAAAACATATCTAATCATATTTTAGTTATTTCTATCCATTCCCGCCAGTACAACGGCTACTAGTTAACTAACATTTAAAATAATATTATTTTATTACTAGTGTGCTACGTAAGTTTCAAAGAAACTCATCGTTGCGTATCGGGTACGCTATCGAACATAGCAACCCCTTTAAAATAAAATTAATATTTAATTCGTAAATATTAATAAATATGAAAATTCTTTATTCTTTATTTACCTGGGATGTTACATCCTTCCCCCCTTTTGGGAATTGCGTCCTCGCAATTTTATTCACTTATCAAAATAAGTGGGGGTATTTATCCCTCATAGCATTTTCAGATTCCCACGTTGCCTCTTCAATCACATGGTTTTTTCACAAAACCTTTACCTGATGAATCACCTTATTCCGTAACACCTACTTCCTGTGGTCAAGAATCTGGACCGGTTGTTCCTCATAAGATAGGTTCTCTTTCAGCTGAACTACCTCTGGACTCAAAACATGAAATGGATCTGGCATATACTTTCTCAACATCGAAACGTGAAAAACATTGTGTACCTGAGATAAACTCGGAGGTAAAGCCACTCGGTATGCAACTGATCCAACTCTTTCCAGAATTTCGTATGGTCCAACCAACCATGGACTCAACATTCCTTTCTTACCAAATCTCATCACACTTTTCCAAGGAGAAACCTTGAGAAAAGCATGATCACCTACCTCAAAAGATAGATCCTTCCTCCGGTTATCCGCATAACTCTTCTGCCTGCTCTGAGCTGTTCTCATGTGCTTCTGAATCAACTGAATTTTTCCTACCATCTCTTCTACCAATTCTCGTCCCATCAACTTCCTTTCACCCACTTCATTCCAAAATGCTGGAGTTCGACATCGCTTCCCATATAATTCCTAAAATGGTGCCATCTGTATACTGGAATGAAAACTGTTATTATAAGAAAACTCAACCAAAGAAAGATGTTGGTCCCAACTTCCCTGATAATCCATAGAACAAGCTCGTAGCATATCCTCCAATGTCTGGATTGTTCGTTCTGACTGCCCATCTGATTGAGGATGAAAAGCTGTACTAAAATTTAATTCAGTACCCAACGACTTCTGAAGGCCTTTCCAACAGTTAGAAGTAAACCTGGGATCACGATCTGATACAATGGAGAGAGGAACTCCATGTAACCTAACTATCTCTTTAAGATACAAACGGGAAAGTTGATCAAGAGAGAAAGTATCTCGTATAGAAAAGAAATGAGCAGATTTGGTCAAGCGATCAACAATAACCCAGATTGCATTATTACCTTGAGATGTCCTCGGTAATCCCACAACAAAGTCCATGGATACGTTTTCCCATTTCCACTCTGGCACTGGTAAAGGCTGAAGCATCCCTTTCGGTAACTGCTGCTCTACTTTAACCTGTTGACATGTCAAACACTTCACAGTAAAATCAGCAATGTCTCTTTTCATTCCATCCCACCAGTAATACTCCCGTAGACCTTTGTACATCTTAGTACTTCCAGGATGAAAAAACAACTCATTCTTCAACTGTGAATCACAAGGCACACATAACCTCTTCACAAACCTCAAAACACAAACACAAACTTATCCAAGAACTCATGGAAAATTTTATTCATAAGGTCCATGAATACAGCAGGTGCATTGGTTAACCCAAAAGGCATAACTAAAAATTCATAATGGCCATATCTAGTATGGAATGCAGTCTTCGGAACGTCTGCTTCTTTTACTTTCAACTGATGGTACCCCGACCTCAAGTCAATCTTCGAAAAATACTGAGCTCCCTGGAGCTGATACCACTTCATTCGTAGGCCCAACATCTGCTGAAGTTGTTGCAAATGATTTTACCACCCCTTTCTGCTTGTAGTTTAACTGCTTCCCATCACTCAAGCTCCTTGTCGGACACTCGTCTGCATAATGACCCATTTCATTACACTTAAAACATCTTACCGTTGGCTTTTCATTTCCTGCTTGATCATCCTCCTTACAGTTACGAGCAATATGACTAGACTTACCACACCGAAATCACTTACCAGACTTGGATAAACATTCTCCGGGATGCATTTTACCACACTTCTCACAGGATGGATATTTGGTTTTCTTACCTCCTTGCTTCTTTGATGAATTCTTCCCCTTTTCCTGCCAACTAGATCTCTTATTCTGTTGTTTGTCATAGAACACCTGATCATCGGCAAACTCCATTTCCACCTTCTCCGTACATCGAACAAGTTTTTCATAACTTTTGAACTCACGAGAAGCTAAAGCCCTTCGATAAATTGGCTTTAACCCTGAGTAAAAACAGTTTATTTTACTATCAAGATCTCGTATGAAGTTTGGAGCATACCTTGCCAATCGAGTGAACTTTTCTTCATAAGTAGCCACTGAATCATCCTCCTGCCTCAATTATAGGAACTGTTTTTCCATCCTAAGACGAACCACCTTAGGAAAATATTTCTCAAGAAACATACCTTTGAATTCGTCCCAGTGAAGATCCTCAATTTCATCACTATCCCTTATATTTTTCACCATCGACCACCACTGATCAGCTTCACCTTCAAAACGGTAAATAGCAAGACTAACCTTTTGATGTTCTGAACACCCCATGACATCAAAAATATTCTCCAGTGCTTTAATCCACCCTTTAGCTTGCACAGGGTCGGATGATCCTCTAAATTATGGGGGATGTTGCCTCATGAAATGTTCCACCACTGACATGTTCCTCTGCGGTTGATCTGGCTGATCTCGTGCATGGATACCACCACCATTTATAGCCTGAGTCAACTGTGCCATCACTGCAACAAACTGTTCAGTTCCGATTCCGACCATCTCAGGTTGCTGATTTGGAAGGTTGTCTTCCTCCTGATGTCGTCCCAACATAGCTGCTTTGTTTCCTCTGCGGAAAACCATTCTGAACACCGAAATATCTTAGGCGAAGCAACATGGTAATCCGTAAATGCTATATCATTTCAATCATATTATAATTTAACACTTTTCTAACTCCTAAAGTTGTCTAAACCGACCTCTGATACCAACTATAAGGCCCCAGCCTTAAACCTTACTTAATATTGAATTAAATGAATAATTCACATTGAGGATCTTTTCAGGTTTAGAGTTTTAGAGAATTAGAACATAACTATTACATCTTAAAAGATTACAAAGTAGACACTTCTACTAAGTCTCCATAAAATAAAAACTCTTAAAAAGAAAGATGTCTAGATTCCATGTTTTAGATAGCATGAAATTCCCTTGATCCCATCCTTGACCTTATTCCACTTTAAGTCCTGTGAAAAACATTTCGAAAAACTTGGGGTGAGCATAAAAATCTCAGTAAGGGATACAAAAAGAATGAAAACTGTTAGTTTTTCAAACATCAAGTAAACCATGTATACTATATCAAAGTAATACCTTCACCTTCATGAAGTAGTAAAAAAAATCTTCACTGAATAAAGTATCATTACTTACCTTTTTGTAACCAAAGGATTACCATAGAAGCCATAAAAAGAACACATAACATATATAAAGGTAACTTGGGACATAAACATACTTAAGTGGAATAACCATACGGTTGACTTCCACACATATCACTTAATGGAATAGCCATACGGTCAATTTCCATACATACTTAATGGAATAGCCATACGGCCAACTTCCATACCCAATGCATTGGAGGTTATAACGTAACCACCCGTCCTGGTATTCACGGCACCACCTGTCATATGGTTTATAACGTAACCACCCGTTAAAATGTCCAAGTACCAATATAAAATCATAAAACATAAAACCAATATAAAGGAATGATAACATTTCCACATTTCAATCACAATATATCATAAATATATTGACATAATAGAATCATTTATCAAAACCATTTTCAATACCAAAATATATAAAAGAGTATATGGTATTTATTTTATTTTAAAAACATTACGGCTTGTTGAGAAAGCCAAAGACCAAATAATACTCGTGGCGGCGGAAAAGGTCGTTGTCACCGCGTACGTTAAAAAAAACATTCCTTTTTGTCGTTTAGTAAAACGCTTCGTAGAAAAAGATTCCTTTTGTATAAAAGTAAAAGTCAAAGGAGTTTATACACCGTACAAAAGAAAGTTGTGTATAAAATGAAATATGCCTCAATGAAAGGAGATTGAGACGAAGTCCCTTACCTTGGGTCCGACTTGACTCGATCGTTCTTTAACGTCCTGAATAATAAACTTGAGTTAATTTATAGTTGATTAAGAACCTTTTTAAAGTTCATTATTCTTTTTATATCACTTATTGCCATGTTATAAACATTATGTAACCATTTAAGTTAATAATGTTTGTTTTGTCAATATTTGGTTCTTAAGTCGAAAGTTGACTTCTTACAATTACATGTTGTTCATGTGGTCAAAAGTTCTTTATATCCAGAATGAAATTCCCGATTTGGATATAATATGTATCATATATATCCAGCATATACATGTATTTATAATATTACATAATCATTTAGAGGTAATAAATGAAATGCACCGTTCATGGAGACGGTAAGCCGTACGTACGCATGAACGCTACTTTCATTTCTTTGTCATATTAGTGGAATTAAAACTAAATGAGAGGTATGTATATTTTAATTCCAGAATTATATTCATCATTTAGATATATCATTAATTATATATATACATTATATACATGTAATTTTAATAGTACATTACATTTGGGGATAAGAAATGAAATGCACCGTTCATGGAGATGGTAAGCCGTACGTACGCATGAACGCTACTTTCATTTCTATGTCATACTTTAATGGAAAGAAATAATAATGATATAGAGGTATATTATAATTCCAGTATAACATCATATATAATAACTTTAAATTCATCCTTTACACGTCCCACATATGGCATTAACGAATCACATCACTTTTAGGGGGCGGTAGTCCGCACTTCCTTAAATGAAGATATCGTGTTTACCCATAATGGAAACCATAAAGGTATGCCAAAAATGAAAAATACATAAGCTTAAAGAAAACATAAACATATTATATATCATATATAAGAATAGTGACATCATAATGGCCACCCTTGAAGGTGTTAAATGAGTATTGAACAATCATCGTCTCGGGAGGCAGAATTTCGCCATCCACGGAAACCGTATGTTCTTTAACCATTTGATGTAGTTGTGTGAGAGTGTAGCTCAAATAAATATTATAACAACATCCTAGTATATTGAAGATACTGTTGTTGTTACAAAAGAAGTAAATAAAAAGAGTTTAGAGGGTTGGAGAAGCAAAATAAAACAAATGAACAAGAGAGAATGAATTACCTTTAAAAGTGTAACTCCCTTTTGATTTGAGCCTAAAGGCTTCCTTTGAAAGGATTCTGCCCAAAGGGAATCCTCTAGTACGAGGAGAGGGATGTGGAGAGAGTAATTGGGCAGGGGTTGGCCGAGCCAAAGGCTTGAGAAGTGGGTGAAATGGGGTAGAGGCGGGGGCCTTTTATAAGAGGAGAGGAGGGGCACTTTTGGAAAGTAAAGAAATATTACTTTATTTGAAAATGTGTTTCGGTTTTAAAAGGTCCCACATTGATATAATTCGTGGATAAGGTGATAAGGGTTCGAAATCCACTCATCCAATTGGTTTTGGCCATGTGTAGGTTTTATATGTTTCATTATCTTTCCATTTTATTTAAATCGTCAAATAATGATGTCATCGCTGCATCATTATTATGTCATATATAAGTTAATTTATTTAATGTCTAAAAATTATAAAAAAAATACTATGATATAGTAAATCTTTTTAGCTTTCCAATTACTATTTATAATCAAAATTTGGACTTGTATAACCCCACTTAAAAATTATTTTAGTAAAACAATTTATGTTAGTGTCATTTTCACTTTAACATTAAATAAAAATATATTAATGTCATTTTCCAACTAAAGTGGCTCCATGGGGTCCCCAAGTTGGCCCATGGCTTGTCTTGGTCGGCCATGACACAACCAATAAGGTTGGGACATGTGTCTAAGTAATTTCATATTATTAAAGCATTATTTATACCTTAAACTACACTAATTACCACTAATCGCGATTAATGAAAAAAAGTTACTATTCACCAAAAAATTATTTTAATCTCATTGAACCACATTTTACTTCTTAATGACAACCATGTATGTCGGATTTTCAAAATTCAATACACATTAGTGGTAAACTTTCATTTAACTGAAAAATCAGTTTGCTTGATTACCACTTAGTGGTTTCACTATTCATCAAAAATTGAAGTTTTTCAGAAAATTACCAGAAATTCACCCTAATCTATATTTGATATTCCGAATTCAAAAATGAAGACCATTTTACAAAATTCAAAACATATAAGTCAAATTAATTAATTTAATAATTAATTCCCGCTGTCATGACAAATAGCGTGTTTTTAGAAACAATAAGTATCAAAAGATTGACACCAGTTTAAGTCCAATTTCAAAGTGAAATTGATTCCAATGACCACCATTGGATTAACTGGTAAAAATATTTTCTAATTTCACTTTAAAACCAATTAAAATAATAATCTAATCATATAAATAATTTAGATTAAAAAGATGTTTTGAATTAAAATACATCATTTACACTATTCATAAAAAAATGAACTTTATCAGAAAGGTACCAAAAATTTACGCAAAGTAAATTTTGATGTCCCGATTCTAAAGAAGAGTTATATTTGGTCCAAAATAAAGTATAAGAGTGATAAAAACTATATTTAATGACGGTTCACCATTAAAAGGTGATAAGTGAACCTTTAGTGAAAATTAGAGTATATATGCCCTAAAATTGAACTCTTTCCATATTTTAAGCCTTTATCTTTTATTGGGTAAATGTATAAACATTTAAAAACATATCTAATCATATTTTAGTTATTTCTATCCATTCCCGCCAGTACAACGGCTACTTGTTAACTAACATTTAAAATAATATTATTTTATTACTAGTGTGCTACGTAAGTTTCAAAGAAACTCATCGTTGCGTATCGGGTACGCTATCGAACATAGCAACCCCTTTAAAATAAAATTAATATTTAATTCTTAAATATTAATAAATATGAAAATTCTTTATTCTTTATTTACCTGGGATGTTACATCCTTCCCCCCTTTTGGGAATTGCGTCCTCGCAATTTTATTCACTTATCAAAATAAGTGGGGGTATTTATCCCTCATAGCATTTTCAGATTCCCACGTTGCCTCTTCAATCACATGGTTTTTTCACAAAACCTTTACCTGATGAATCACCTTATTCCGTAACACCTGCTTCCTGTGGTCAAGAATCTGGACCGGTTGTTCCTCATAAGATAGGTTCTCTTTCAGCTGAACTACCTCTGGACTCAAAACATGAAATGGATCTGGCATATACTTTCTCAACATCGAAACGTGAAAAACATTGTGTACCTGAGATAAACTCGGAGGTAAAGCCACTCGGTATGCAACTGATCCAACTCTTTCCAGAATTTCGTATGGTCCAACCAACCATGGACTCAACATTCCTTTCTTACCAAATCTCATCACACTTTTCCAAGGAGAAACCTTGAGAAAAGCATGATCACCTACCTCAAAAGATAGATCCTTCCTCCGGTTATCCGCATAACTCTTCTGCCTGCTCTGAGCTGTTCTCATGTGCTTCTGAATCAACTGAATTTTTCCTGCCATCTCTTCTACCAATTCTCGTCCCATCAACTTCCTTTCACCCACTTCATTCCAAAATGATGGAGTTCGACATCACTTCCCATATAATTCCTAAAATGGTGCCATCTGTATACTGGAATGAAAACTGTTATTATAAGAAAACTCAACCAAAGAAAGATGTTGGTCCCAACTTCCCTGATAATCTATAGAACAAGCTCGTAGCATATCCTCCAATGTCTGGATTGTTCGTTCTGACTGCCCATCTGATTGAGGATGAAAAGTTGTACTAAAATTTAATTCAGTACCCAACGACTTCTGAAGGCCTTTCCAACAGTTAGAAGTAAACCTGGGATTACGATCCGATACATTGGAGAGAGGAACTCCATGTAACCTAACTATCTCTTTAAGATACAAACGGGAAAGTTAATCAAGAGAGAAAGTATCTCGTATAGAAAAGAAATGAGCAGATTTGGTCAAGCGATCAACAATAACCCAGATTGCATTATTACCTCAAGATGTCCTCGGTAATCCCACAACAAAGTCCATGGATACGTTTTCCCATTTCCACTCTGGCACTGGTAAAGGCTGAAGCATCCCTTTCGGTAACTACTGCTCTGCTTTAACCTGTTGACATGTCAAACACTTCACAGTAAAATCAGCAATGTCTCTTTTCATTCCATCCCACCAGTAATACTCCCGCAGACCTCTGTACATCTTAGTACTGCCAGGATGAAAAAACAACTCATTCTTCAACTATGAATCACAAGGCACACATAACCTCTTCACAAACCTCAAAACACAAACACAAACTTATCCAAGAACTCATGGAAAATTTTATTCATAAGGTCCATGAATACAGCAGGTGCATTGGTTAGCCCAAAAGGCATAACTAAAAATTCATAATGGTCATATCTAGTACGGAATGCAGTCTTCGGAACGTCTGCTTCTTTTACTTTCAACTGATGGTACCCCGACCTCAAGTCAATCTTCGAAAAATACTGAGCTCCCTGGAGCTGATACCACTTCATTCGATGGCCCAACATCTGCTGAAGTTGTTGCAAATGATTTTACCACCCCTTTCTGCTTGTAGTCTAACTGCTTCCCATCACTCAAGCTCCTTGTCGAACACTCGTCTGCATAATGACCCATTTCATTACACTTAAAACATCTTACCGTTGGCTTTTCATTTCCTGCTTGATCATCTTCCTTACAGTTACGAGCAATATGACCAGACTTACCACACCGAAAGCACTTACCAGACTTGGATAAACATTCTCCAGGATGCATTTTACCACACTTCTCACAGGATGGATATTTGGTTTTCTTACCTCCTTGATTCTTTGATGAATTCTTCCCCTTTTCCTGCCAACTAGATCTCTTATTCTGTTGTTTGTCATAGAACACCTGATCATCGACAAACTCCATTTCCACCTTCTCCGTACATCGAACAAGTTTTTCATAACTTTTGAACTCACGAGAAGCTAAAGACCTTCGATAAATTGGCTTTAACCCTGAGTAAAAACGGTTTATTTTACTATCAAGATCTCGTATGAAGTTTGGAGCATACCTTGCCAATCGAGTGAACTTTTCTTCATAAGTAGCCACTGAATCATCCTCCTGCCTCAATTCTAGGAACTGTTTTTCCATCCTAAGACGAACCACCTTAGGAAAATATTTCTCAAGAAACATACCTTTGAATTCGTCCCAGTGAAGATCCTCAATTTCATCACTATCCCTTATATTTTTCACCATCGACCACCACTGATCAGCTTCACCTTCAAAACGGTAAATAGCAAGACTAACCTTTTGATGTTCTGAACACCCCATGACATCAAAAATCTTCTCCAGTGCTTTAATCTACCCTTTAGCTTGCACAGGGTCAGATGATCCTCTAAATGATGGGGGATGTTGCCTCATGAAATGTTCCACCACTGACATGTTCCTCTGCGGTTGATCTGGCTGATCTCGTGCATGGATACCACCACCATTTATAGCCTGAGTCAACTGTGCCATCACTGCAACAAACTGTTCAGTTCCGATTCTGACCATCTCAGGTTGCTGATTTGGAAGGTTGTCTTCCTCCTGATGTCGTCCCAACATAGCTGCTTTGTTTCCTCTGTGGAAAACCATTCTGAACACCGAAATATCTTAGGCGAAGCAACATGGTAATCCGTAAATGCTATATCATTTCAATCATATTATAATTTAACACTTTTCTAACTCCTAAAGTTGTCTAAACCGACCTTTGATACCAACTATAAGGCCCCAGCCTTAAACCTTACTTAATATTGAATTAAATGAATAATTCACATTGAGGATCTTTTCAGGTTTAGAGTTTTAGAGAATTAGAACATAACTATTAAATCTTAAAAGATTACAAAGTAGACACTTCTACTAAGTCTCCATAAAATAAAAACTCTTAAAAAGAAAGATGTCTAGATTCCATGTTTTAGATAGCATGAAATTCCCTTGATCCCATCCTTGACCTTATTCCACTTTAAGTCCTGTGAAAAACATTTCGAAAAACTTGGGGTGAGCATAAAAAGCTCAGTAAGGGATACAAAAAGAATGAAAACTGTTAGTTTTTCAAACATCAAGTAAACCATGTATACTATATCAAAGTAATACCTTCACCTTCATGAAGTAGTAAAAAAAATCTTCACTGAATAAAGTATCATTACTTACCTTTTTGTAACCAAAGGATTACCATAAAACCCATAAAAAGAACACATAACATATATAAAGGTAACTTGGGACATAAACATACTTAAGTGGAATAACCATACGGTTGACTTCCACACATATCACTTAATGGAATAGCCATACGGTCAATTTCCATACATACTTAATGGAATAGCCATACGGCCAACTTCCATACCCAATGCATTGGAGGTTATAATGTAACCACCCGTCCTGGTATTCACGGCACCACCTGTCATATGGTTTATAACGTAACCACTCGTTAAAATGTCCAAGTACCAATATAAAATCATAAAACATAAAACCAATATAAAGGAATGATAACATTTCCACATTTCAATCACAATATATCATAAATATATTGACATAATAGAATCATTTATCAAAACCATTTTCAATACCAAAATTTATAAAAGAGTATATGGTATTTATTTTATTTTAAAAACATTACGGCTTGTTGAGAAAGCCAAAGACCAAATAATACTCGCGGCGGCGGAAAAGGTCGTTGTCACCGCGTACGTTAAAAAAACATTCCTTTTTGTCGTTTAGTAAAACGCTTCGTAGAAAAAGATTCCTTTTGTATAAAAGTAAAAGTCAAAGGAGTTTATACACCGTATAAAAGAAAGTTGTGTATAAAAAGAAATATGCCTCAATGAAAGGAGATTGAGACGAAGTCCCTTACCTTGGGTCCGACTTGACTCGATCGTTCTTTAACGTCCTGAATAATAAACTTGAGTTAATTTATACTTGATTAAGAACCTTTTTAAAGTTCATTATTCTTTTTATATCACTTATTTCCATGTTATAAACATTATGTAACCATTTAAGTTAATAATGTTTGTTTTGTCAATATTTGGTTCTTAAGTCGAAAGTTGACTTCTTACAATTACATGTTGTTCATGTTGTCAAAAGTTCTTTATATCCAGAATAAAATTCCCGATTTGGATATAATATGTATCATATATATCCAGCATATACATGTATTTATAATATTACATAATCATTTAGAGGTAATAAATGAAATGCACCGTTCATGGAGACGGTAAGTCGTACGTACGCATGAACGCTACTTTCATTTCTTTGTCATATTAGTGGAATTAAAACTAAATGAGAGGTATGTATATTTTAATTCCAGAATTATATTCATCATTTAGATATATCATTAATTATATATATACATTATATACATGTAATTTTAATAGTACATTACATTTGGGGATAAGAAATGAAATGCACCGTTCATGGAGATGGTAAGCCGTACGTACGCATGAACGCTACTTTCATTTCTATGTCATACTTTAATGGAAAGAAATAATAATGATATAGAGGTATATTATAATTCCAGTATAACATCATATATAATAACTTTAAATTCATCCTTTACACGTCCCACATATGGCATTAACGAATCACATCACTTTTAGGGGGCGGTAGTCCGCACTTCCTTAAATGAAGATATCGTGTTTACCCATAATGGAAACCATAAAGGTATGCCAAAAATGAAAAATACAGAAGCTTAAAGAAAACATAAACATATTATATATCATATATAATAATAGTGACATCATAATGGCCACCCTTGAAGGTGTTAAATGAGTATTGAACAATCATCGTTTCGGGAGGCAGAATTTCGCCATCCACAGAAACCGTATGTTCTTTAACCATTTGATGTAGTTGTGTGAGAGTGTAGCTCAAATAAATATTATAACAACATCCTAGTATATTGAAGATACTGGTGTTGTTACAAAAGAAGTAAATAAAAAGAGTTTAGAGGGTTGGAGAAGCAAAATAAAACAAATGAACAAGAGAGAATGAATTACCTTTAAAAGTGTAACTCCCTTTTGATTTGAGCCTAAAGGCTTCCTTTGAAAGGATTATGCCCAAATGGAATCCTCTAGGATGAGGAGAGGGATGTGGAGAGAGTAATTGGGCAGGGTTTGGCCGAGCCAAAGGCTTGAGAAGTGTGTGAAATGGGGTAGAGGCGGGGGCCTTTTATAAGAGGAGAGGAGGGGCACTTTTGGAAAGTAAAGAAATATTACTTTATTTGAAAATGTGTTTCGGTTTTAAAAGGTCCCACATTGATATAATTCGTGGATAAGGTGATAAGGGTTCGAAATCCACTCATACAATTGGTTTTGGCCATGTGTAGGTTGTATATTTTTCATTATCTTTCCATTTTATTTAAATCGTCAAATAATGATGTCATCGCTGCATCATTATTATGTCATATATAATTTAATTTATTTAATGTCTAAAAATTATATAAAAAAATACTATGATATAGTAAATCTTTTTAGCTTTCCAATGACTATTTATAATCAAAATTTTGACTTGTATATCCCCACTTAAAAATTATTTTAGTAAAACAATTTATGTTAGTGTCATTTTCACTTTAACATTAAATAAAAATATATTAATGTCATTTTCCAACTAAAGTGGCTCCATGGGGTCCCCAAGTTGGCCCATGGCTTGTCTTGGTCGGCCATGACACAACCAATAAGGTTGGGACATGTGTCTAAGTCATTTCATATTATTAAAGCATTATTTATACCTTAAACTACACTAATTACCACTAATCGCGATTAATGAAAAAAAGTTACTATTCACCAAAAAATTATTTTAATCTCATTGAACCACATTTTACTTCTTAATGACAACCATGTATGTCGGATTTTCAAAATTCAATACACATTAGTGGTAAAATTTCATTTAACTGAAAAATCAGTTTGCTTGATTACCACTTAGTGGTTTCACTATTCATCAAAAATTGAAGTTTTTCAGAAAATTACCAAAAATTCACCCTAATCTATATTTGATATTCCGAATTCAAAAATGAAGTCCATTTTACAAAATTCAAAACATATATGTCAAATTAATTAATTTAATAATTAATTCCCGCTGTCATGACAAATAGCGTGTTTTTTAGAAACAATAAGTATCAAAAGATTGACACCAGTTTAAGTCCAATTTCAAAGTGAAATTGATTCCAATGACCACCATTGGATTAACTGGTAAAAATATTTTCTAATTTCACTTTAAAACCAATTAAAATAATAATCTAATCATATAAATAATTTAGATTAAAAAGAGGTTTTGAATTAAAATACAACATTTTACACTATTCATAAAAAAATGAACTTTATCAGAAAGGTACCAAAAATTTACACAAAGTAAATTTTGATGTCCCGATTCTAAAGAAGAGTTATATTTGGTCCAAAATAAATTATAAGAGTGATAAAAACTATATTTAATGACGGTTCACCATTAAAAGGTGATAAGTGAACCTTTAGTGAAAATTAGAGTATATATGCCCTAAAATTGAACTCTTTCCATATTTTAAGCCTTTATCTTTTATTGGGTAAATGTATAAACATTTAAAAACATATCTAATCATATTTTAGTTATTTCTATCCATTCCCACCAGTACAACGGCTACTTGTTAACTAACATTTAAAATAATATTATTTTATTACTAGTGTGCTACGTAAGTTTCAAAGAAACTCATCATTGCGTATCGGGTACGCTATCGAACATAGCAACCCCTTTAAAATAAAATTAATATTTAATTCATAAATATTAATAAATATGAAAATTCTTTATTCTTTATTTACCTGGGATTTTACAATCATTCCTGATCATATCCCCTCAACAACAACAGTCCCACGACATGCTTTGAGGTCATCTAGTCATGGGAGATGTTGACTTGGTTTCACGCTCCTTCGTTCATCTTCATTTCTGGGTTGCTGTAGCTATGGAGTTCGAGTGTGCCTTTGGGTGTAGCGGGGTTGCTTCGGTTACAGCAGCGGTTCATCATCTTTGGAGTGTAGTGTGTGATTTAGGTTCTCTGATGGGTTGTTTTGTTGGTTTTTGTTGAATTATTCCGTTGATGACTTGAAGAGATTGTGTTTTTTGGCCCTATGGTTTGTGATTTAAGGGGCTATTCTAGTTCAACTTCAAGGGGATGCTTCAGAAGAGGTTCAAAGCTGTGAGTTTTCATATGATCATTGCTTTCGGATTTGAATGTTTGAGAGGGTATGACAATTTCCATCAGTACCAGGATCATGCATCCTTTCACAGGAGAGCTTGCCGAGCAGTAATGAGAATATGGAAACTAGTACTATGATTTTTTCATGCTGGGGAGGAGTGTTTATTTGTTGTCTTGATCTAGAATGAGCCTTTGGATTTTGTACCGTGGAGTTTTGATGGTTTTTTAAGTATTTAAGTCTTGTTGGGTTCCCCCTCACCCCTTAAAAGGGGCTTATGTTTCCGTAAAAAATTAATTTTCAGTCAGTAGAATGAAAATGTCGTTAATGTGTACGTGCATACTACCACCACTATGAAGCGATGTATTTAATTTTTAATCAATAAATCTAGTGGATGTTTATAAAGTTGTATTTAATGAATATATATGACATGTTTATGGTTCTATAAATATATATTATTTCTATAATTCCTTTCATTCCATCCATTAAAAAATGGAAACATCATCTGTGTGTATATACAAACTACCACCTATACAAAGCTATGTATTTCATATTTCATACCTTCCTTACATGGATGGTTATGAAAGTGTATATAATAAATAAATTTTATATTTATGAAATGATTAATATTTTTTAACCATGAATAATGTGCAAGTAATATAACTTTTTGACTAAAACATGCATAGAAAATGTAACTAGTTAACACCCAAATATTGATTATAATAAATAATTATTAATAAATGAATAATAAAAATTGTAATTGAATTTTATCTAGTGAGATAAATATAAATATATTTATAATATGGTATTATAATAAATTTAAATTTATTATAAAAAATTTTAAAGTGTGTTTAACTAAGTGGAAGACTAAGGTAAGGGTTTTTTGTCTCAATTTTCCTTCTTCGGGCCATATTTTGGTATTATAAACTTATATTTTTTTTATAATTTGTTTATAAAACCCATTATAAATATTATATAATGAATATATTTATATTCATTTTATTTAAATTTCCATTTGAATTTATTTCTTTCAAGAGGTTTTGATTCAAAAGTTACTAAATTTGTAAAGATTTATGTTGCAATCTCACTTTTAATTGGGATTTTTTGTGATTAATTTATATTGGGAAAATTATATCTTATTTTTCTCTTAAAACCCATATATTTTATTCTAATCTACTAATTTCTAGATCTTACATGTCTAGTTACTATTTCATTTCCCATTTTTTTAAAAATCATCTAAAGGGATGCTTGTAAGAGGAGTCAACTTTATCTCTTCTTTTTGGTGAGGAATATTTCTTCTCCATGTCTATGTTATTTATCTTGTTTTAAGAATGTTCTTATATGTACTTCAATGATTTTTTAAGATAATTTTATACAATATTTTAATTTTTACAAGGATTTGAAAAGGCTAAATTTTTAACTTTTACTGTATAGGTTAATTATGACTTCTATTATATATACTAAACTTGGCTTCCTCCAGTTGATGTGTCACCACCAGAGCCTTACAGACCTCCCAAATACATCTCTCCATGAAAATTACCTCCAACACTAGGCATTCTATTTTCCACCCTCCCTCGACAATTCATTCCCTCCTTCTAGGGTTTTAGATCTCCTGTTATCTCTTCCATGGCTTCACCCATCTCGGTTCTCAGGTACCGCCTTAGGCACCCCATCACCCTGTCACCTCTCTTAGGCTATGAATCCTTTGCACTCCTAGATCCTCATATCCATATCTATATACTCCCCATATCTGATAGTCTCCATCTCCGACCATTCCCGATTCTCCTCTCCATACGTGATTCCTCCTTCCCAGATTTACCGCTGAAAATCGTTTCCTACCCTCACATCCAATTTTTTCTTTATCTTAGACCAACTCTTCTCCTCCATCTACCACTACTCATGGTTCTTTCCTATAAACCTAGGTTTCCCTCATCTTTCGTCGGCCCCCTATACCTCCACAACAACCCTCAGTGCCTCCGACTTCTCTGCCTCCTCCCCCTCGACCTTCTTTGGATAGGGTTCTCGATGTCTTATTCTCCTCATGAAAAGCACCACCGGATATTCCTTCAGTTAACCAGGACATCCTTTCCATCTATCTATACCTTAATTGGGATCTTTTATTTCAATGTCAGTGTCATCTTGCAACTATCCACTCCAAACTATTCACTTCAAAAATCAACGCAATGCAAATCTACATCAGCGGGACATCCTTTGGCTGGAGATAAGTGCAGCTCATGATTCACATTGTCAATGTAGAAGGTAACCCTAAATTTATGTTGTACTAACATTGACGCAAACCACCACAAGATCCTTCTCCTGATTACTTTTGACCCTAACTACAAAATCAGTTAATGTTATTATCTAGTAGTGCCAATCCCTGCATCCCGTACAAGATTTCCTTCCCTCCTAAGCTACTACATCATCTAAATTGGTTGTCTGTTACAGGTAAAATGTCTTCACACCTATGTATTGGAGGCATAGTTATAGATTAGAAAGGTCTTATGAACCTGTGAAAGCTTCAGTTTTCTTCACCATTACATCTAGATACTCATTGAATATAAGTGAACATGTAGATCAATATATACCTTGAATTGCTTCCAAAGATACCTGTTCTTTCAGTTTCAGGAACTTACTAACAACTTTCAAAAAAATTATACTATATTTCCTCTATCCTGATTCAACATAGCCATCTAGACTGCTATTGTTCATTTATACTGTATATCTACTAGCATTGGCATCTTTCTATTTCACCATATCAGATAGTAAACTACCAGTAAAAGTAATTTCTTTTCAAGAATACCTAACTTTCTATTTTATTATCTTCCATGATTTATTTTACTCAATTTACCCATACATAAAAATATGATTATAGATTAAATAAAACTTACATGCTTACAGATTCCTTTTGCTTCTTGGATTGATGTCTTATACGATTGTGAGTCTTCTGAGACCCTACAGATCCAGAGGTAAGAAAAAGGTGTGTTCTTCTCAATTTCTGGAATTTTTTCCCCTTCTCTCCAAGATTTATTAATTTTGGTTTAATATTAATTTTAGTCTAATATTTAACTATGTACTTATTTTGGATATGTCTACATACTAATTGACTTCTCTATATTGTTCTACATATCATTTAAATTAATTTCTTGGAAGTAACATGTTTTTGCACTGCATAATGGACATTTTTTTCAATTGGCAGATTTATGTGATTTTAACAGTGAGATGGTATGCCCCTAATATAATGAACCTTTTTTCCAACTAAATGATGAATTATTACATTGAAATAATTCTAAATTGTATCCTTTCATATAAACTATTTGAATTGGTGCTTTCTCTATCAGCAAGAATAAGTAAAGTGTTGTTGGTTTGCTTTCATCCTATACTCAGTTATGAAATTATCCAAGGAAAATGCAGTCAATGTAAAGTAGTCAAGGTACCTTGGTTAGGTAGATTTGTATGAATCACATTTTTAAATTTTACCAAATGAAAATACCATTCAATAAAGTTCTTTATTACCTCTATGTGGCTACATTGACCCTAAATGTACTCTACGCTCCATAAGGTCCATTCTTTATACCTTCTGAATTAATTTTCTTACTTCTCTAAAATATTTTGTATTTACCTTTTCTTATAATTTTTTCATAGGTTATTACAATACATCTAAATTTATGATTTATCAATTATGGGACTGTGATTTTGGTAATAAATGGTGTTAAATTATGTTAATATTTTCATGTTGTTGTACTGAATCCTAACTTAGGTGTCTGTGAGCTTTCATTCTGTCCATAAATTGATTTATCTTTTAATAAGGGTGGATATGTTGGGAATTGTGGGGATGAAAACTATAATGTACTGGGAAATATGAATCTTATCCTAAAAAATCATCTGTCAAGGAAGTTATTTCTGGGGGACCTACTGTATTGGATATTTATCTATCCCCACTAACTTCTCTATATTGTTCTACATAGCATATCAATAAAGTCCTTGGAAGTAACATGTTTGTGCACTGCATAAGGTAAGTTATTTGTACCTTCTAAATTAATTTTCTCTATTCTCTAAAATATTTTGTATTTAACTTTTCTCATAAATTTTTCATAGGTTATTACAATACATATAATTTTATGATTCAAAAATTATGGTCCCATTCCTCTGGTAATAAAATATGTTTTATTATGTTAATATTTTCATGTTTTTTCATCACAACCTGTCTGTAGGTGTTTATGAGTTTTCATTTTGTATAAAAATGATTTATATTTTAGTAAGGGTGGATCTTCTAGGAATGGTGGGGATTCCAAGTATAATGAACTGGGAAATATGAATCTTCTACTAGAAAATCAGCTGTCAAGGAATGAATTTTAGGGGAACCTATAGATTAACAACTGTAATGGATTCTACTATGATAACTTTCAAAAAATTGTTACACTCTATGTTTATTATCCAAACAAGGAAACTAGAACTAATTATGCAGCTTGAATTTATCATTCACTCTTATTCAATTTTTTTGACCATCTTACTGTAGATAAATGTAAACATCATGACTGTCATGTGGTACAGTGGCAGCAAAATCCAATTTGGAAAATTCCAATTAGATTGTTCTTATCATGTAATGTTTCACTTGTATTTCAGTCGGAACAAAGAAATAAATTAATTTTTCTTCTCAAACTATCTACTATGATAAATTTTCCCCAAACAAAGGTTACAACCCTTTTATATGGACTAAAACCAAGAGTGGTTGGTACATTAATAATCTTTCAAGTTTATGAGCTGAGTAAATTTTTATAAAAGTTTTTATCATTAGTTTTTTCTTTCATATGTCACCACATTATCCCATCCATCATCATTATTTTTTTTAAGGTATGCTAATTTTGGAGGGGTTATGAATCTTAGTCCTTTTGAAGTCTTGGAATACCATAATAGATCAAATGATAAGATTAAAGAGCTGATAGAGAATTTGATGTGATCTTAAGAAGAGACTCAAGGGCTGCGCAGGACAGCTACAAAGGTGCATCATTCGCCAAATTCTTGATTTCTAATGATGCAAAATCATCAAGTTATGAGTTTCAGTTATTTTAAGGTATGTGACAACAATGAGAATTTCTTTTTTTATTGAGGATTCTTTTTTTTTTGGAAAATAAGCAATAACAATGATTTTTGGTTATACACAGTAACATACATTCGATTATACCCATATTTTCTTCCAAATTTTTTGTTTTAAAGCTTTTTAGTTTAGTATATGTATTTCATATTCAACTTTTTATATGGTTCACTATACAGAACTTCATTGTCTGCATATTTTGAGGACACTTTTAGAGTTATGTTCTTTACCAGTATTTTATGATTTCATTATATTCAATATAATAAATATTAATTCAGGGTTTCATTCTGTAAAGTGCTTAGGGATTTTGATCCTTTCCTAGTATTCTTAGGGTCAGATTCCTTCACAACTTCCTTATTAGTAGCACTAGCAGTACCAACATCATGGCTGACAGGATCTATATAGAAGGTCTCATTGGAGTTCCCTTTATCCTGTAAAAAATCCACCTGGATAGCTTATAGATTTTTTGAGTTAGGATCCTCATTAGATGTCATAGAGAGTGAATGAGAGGTCTAGCCCAGGTCAAAACCAGCCACCACCTCCCCCTTCTTAGGAGTTCCCTTCTCAGCCTATAATTTATGAGGAGGCAGATCCATTCCGGACAGACTGAGTGTTTGTACAGCCCCCAATTCCAAGCAAGGCTATTTCGAGTTCAATTCCACTATGTGTAGGATCTGTACAAACATTAGTACTAATTGGAGAAGTATCAGCCTCACCATGCTGGCCAAGGATTCCCCTATCAGACCTATTCTTGGTCTTCTCAGTTTGAATAATCTTCTTCTAAGATTCCACGTTATTTCCATCTTCTGAATAGGATAGCAGGTCTGGACCATCTATATCAGTCATTGAGAGTTTGAAATGGGCTTAGGAGACCCCAGTATTTGCAATATCCTTCCATTTGTTTCTAGATGTTTACCCATTTATTTCTATCTTATACTTAGATGGTGCTTCTTTAGAAGTATTCCCTTGAGTTCCAGCATTATGTTTGGTGACTGCACTTTCATGAGCCTTGATATTTTGAGAGACCTCACTCCCAGTGGCAGTTTTCCTCCCTCGGACATACCCCCTTGCCTCATCAGTAGGAACTGATATAGCCTTTAAGGCACCCCCAGAATTCTTTAACTTACCTTGAATATGTTAGCAAGCACGGAGCAAGCAAGAGATTCTCTTGCCATTGTTGTAACTAGATTGTATGTAATCTTCCTCGTGAAGATCTGAAGAGTCATGATCCCCCTCACTCCTTTAGAATCACTACTCCACCTTCCCTAATATCCCCTATGAAGTCCCATTCAAATGGTAATTTTAAATTTCATTCACAGCTTCCATTGCATGCCTCTCCTTATGAACAGCTGCAATATTCACTAAGGAAATAGTAGTATGGTTTCCCCCTAAAATAGTTTCTCTCAAAGTTGACACAGGGGGTGTTCCTTCATCCCTCTCCTTTAAAGAATCTAGATTGAGTGCCTTATCGGGAGTAACCATACTAATAGCTGGCACCATTGTACTTGAAGCAGCAATCCCATTCCACCCAGAATTAGAATTAACCATGGCTGCAACATCTGCCATTCCAACAACTGACCCTACCTTCCCATATTCCTTAACCTCCTTCCACATCATAGGAATTGATCCATCCTTAATTACATTGGAGTTATCATTATATGGACATTTTAAATTACAGTTGCACACTATCTTACTGCCTCTGAATGTGTTAAATTGCATTACTATCTTTGTGCCTCTTTTCATTCAGGTATAGGTGGCCTATTCCAAACTCATGGTGCCATATTCTAAGAACATTTAATGATGCATACCGGGAAATGAAATAATCATGTAATATTGTAGATAATTTGAGTTATGGTATGTGTATTCTTTATATTATCAATTGCACATATTAATATAGTTCTGACCCATTCTTTTCTTATTGTATCATTTATTTGAGGGGAAGTGGTATCAGAAGATTCTTTTACTTGTCTCCATTTATTAAAGAATCATATTGGATTTGATCATATTCTCAACTAAATTTTCTATACAATTTCATTTTACTGTAGGTAAATACTAGTTCTATATGATTTCAACAAGAATTACTATCTTCCCACATCTTTTCGTGCAGGGATCTAAACGTTTTAAAGCAGATTTCAGTTGAAAGTTTAATTAATTTCTATAAATGTGTTCAACTACCTTACTATCTTCCTGAATCTATATGTGTTCACCTGCATTTTCTTCACATTTTATGATTCTTTAAACATTCACCCTTCTTACATTAAATCTTACATCTTCTAAAAAAAATCTATGATTTTAAATTTGAATTTTTTTTAAGTAATGTTGAATACTAATTAACTGCCCATTTTTATTGAAACAGTATGATCGAGACCAATCTATTTTGAAAATATTCGGTATAAATAATATCTAAGCATGGTTTTTATCCTCTATGTATGGTTACATAGTTAACTAGAAGTTGAATTTGGAGAAACACATTGTCCTAAAAAACTTGTCCAATGCTGAAATTTCATGCAGTGGGTAAAAATATTTTGTTTCAGTATATACTAAATCTTACTTGTATTTACTATGAGTCTTCATTCAGTTATTTTGGACTGATTTTCATGTATCCTAATTTCTCTTATGGACTTTTCAATCAGGTTGTAGTACCATACCAGGATAGGGTCTGCAACAGAATAACTGAAGGGCACAAAAAAAAATGCATTCCTATCTAGAAGGATCCCAACATTGGCAGCTAGAAGGACTCCAGCATTGGAAGTTAGGATGCTAAAACAATTGACAAAGCTGTAGATTTAACACCACTATACACATACTCTAAAACCAGTACCCATTTTTATTGTTTCCACACATGCTATTGCAAAGAAATACTTATTTATAGACATGTTCTTATTTGTCCTTGGTTTCAAAACAATATGTAATATGTTACTATCACAATTTCAATTTTAATGATTCAATATTGATTTTCACTATTTTTAATTTCAAATGTTTGATACATCATGTTTTCTGATTTCTTCATGGTTAAAATAATGTCTCATTCTCTTTGATATATACTTAATCATATGTCATGTCTTTTTGTATCTTTTTACATCATTTTTTTTCCTTTTCATTCCTTTTCATATATATTTTCGGATATATGTTCTTATTTTTCATTTCTTTTCATTATTATATATCAATAAATCTATAACTTTAACATATTTTAACTAATTTTAATTATTAACTACTCAAATTATTAATACACTTTTAAAAATTATATTTGAATTATAGCACTGTGTGTATGCACAGGTGAGATGCTAGTTCTTTATAAAAGTGAGAAAATAGTGTTTTTTAACATTTACCAATTAACCAGATTTTATCTCTAGCATGATCATTTTTATTTATCAAGATTACTTTACAAGTTTCCATGGTTTTTCAAAGGAAATATTATTCTTATTTTTCTAATTTTAAAACATTACCAAAATAAAATGATTTTTCTTCTTGTTTTTAAAATCATATTGTTAATGCTTTTATAAAAGTATTTTTCATTTATATAAACATAATTTAATGATAATTATGCTTCTCTAGAGATATTATTTAATTTTTTAATATATATATTATTTCTATGGATGGATTATGATGTTGTTTTGATGAAATTTTCATGAAACTAATTTATTTTCCACGATTTAATTAAGCTTTGAAGGAACGATGGATGCTTTTATATTCTTATAGAATATAAATGAATAGTTTATATTTATGTGATGTATGGGTCTATTACAACCATATAATTCATTGGGTAATTTTTTTAAATCTCATGAGCTCAAAGGATACACAGGTGGTTATCCCAATCCCAAAAGGGTACACAAGTGATTAGCCCAAGACCAAGATATTACACAAGTGGTTATCATAAGACTACTATGTAATGAATTCCTTTGTGGGTATCCTTGAAATATGATTTATATGATTTTTTTTATGCCATAGTTTTATTCCATAATATTATTCTTATTTTATGCACTCATGGATTGTGATTTTTTTATGTTCATCACTCTTATGAGCCATGTTTTATGTTTTTTCGATGCTTTATTCCATGACTCGTGATTTGACATTAATATCTTAGGGTATTAATTTATGTCCTCATGCCCTTATGCGCGCCTTATTATCAATTTTGATCTTTGAATTTTTTTTCCCATGTTTACCCTTACTATGAATTTGATCTCAAATCTTATTATGTCTCTATTCACAAAGGTTATAAAGAATGATATTAAGTATGATATTTCTAAAAGGGTAACATGTAAGAAAAAAATTGTGGTAAATATTAGAGATTATTCATAAATAAGTTGGTTGTGTATCTTCACTCTAAATAAACTAAAAATTTTTGGTTATCAGGCATGAATTATTGTGATATGTTTTGAGTTTTAATATAAAATTATTTAATATGTATGTATGTTATCCTTAGGATGCCTCACTAAACCTCTAGTTCTCAATATTATGATATTACTTGTGAGATTTAATGTTTAAATTATGAAAATTATGTGAAATATATACAATTTTATCTTGGATCTTCGTAGTTGGTATCAAAAGAGGGATTAGTTAATCTAGGAGATTATGACTAGAAAAGATTAGTGAAAACCCTAAGAGATAAGGTTAAATATTATAAAACATCCACAAATTTTTGTAAAGTATAGTGTGTGGTTTATTAGATAATAAATCCATATCTGGATTCAAACAAGTGGGTGCATTCTTTATAAAATATGTACCTATTAGTAATAACCCTAAAAATGGTTTTTTGGGTTTTAACTCAATCCTCACTTGGTGCACAAAAAAATAGACTTAACTATGTATCTGGTTCAAAAATCCAAGGGATATTCTTTAGTTGATTTACATTCTCTATACAAACCATTATGAAGGATTTAAATAGAATTTGGGGATATAATATATAAAAAGTTGTGTTAGGGAACTTAATAGGAAAATGACCACGGAAAATCTAGGTTAAACTAAAGGAGTTATAATTTTATCCAAATATATCATAGTTGAACTAAAAGTATCATAGGTTTAAATGAAGGTTTTATAGTTGAAAAAACCTTTAGATTGATTTTTCATATTCATATGATCATTTATTCTGATTTTATTGGATATTATCATGTTCATTTTGGTTTTAGTGTTTGGATGGAAATAATATTATTTAAATGAAGTTGTGAAAGGTTTGCCTCTAGAAACTCATAAGACTTATATATAGATAAGGAGTCATATTAGGAAAAATGGTTGATAATATCAATATGTTAATATTATAAAATAAAATACGAGTTTTATATTCTTACCCATAATAGTGAGTTATAAATTATATCATAAATCATGCCCTTAGATATTTTTCATTAGTGAGTTGTAATTAATGGAACATTACAACAAGAGTACATTAAAATGAGTATAACATCCCATGGATGGTTACATACCATGGATGATTTCATCCATTAATAGTGTATAAATTAAAATAGAAAAAATAAATAGAAGAGAATAACATTTTTAAAACTAGGATATCCCATAGATCATCTTCACCCTTGAGAATCACCATTAATAGAACTAAATCTATAGTGAGAAATAATATCATCAAAGGAGAAATCATGTTTTTAAATCTAAAATTGAAACTATAGGGATGAGAAGCATGAATAGGATTAATGATTATAGAAAGGTATATAAGACTATGTATAAGAATGAAATCTGATCATTATATATATATATGGTCATTAGAAATATGGTCATTGGATATACAAGAATCCAATAGTTATACTGAATTTTTGTATCATTATTAACAAATTGAAACTAATATAATTCATAAATAATAAATAATGAACCAAAATATAATATTTAATTGAAATATTTATTTTTTAAAATGTTTTTATGTGTTGCATATTATTATCAATGTTAAATTATGATATAATATATTTATAAAATTCAAATAAATATTTTAATATCCATGGATTGAAAAAATTAAATGTTCGGGATATAAATAATTAATTTTAATGGTATTTGGTGAAGATTGTTCAAAAGTGATATTTTTCAATGAACTTTTTTTAAGAGTTTAGTATCTATACCTTAATAAAATTAATCACTACTAAATAATGATTTTAAATTAAATGGATTGATAATATATATAAAAATTAATTAACATTCATCTATATATTTTTACTTGGAAATGAATAAGAATAAATTCAATTTATTATTAAAAATAAATTTTTTTTAAAAAAAATCCACATTTTTCATTCTTATATTATAATTAATTTTTATCACTCTTATAATTTTAATTTTATAGAATTAACTTAAATTTTCAACTCATGATGAAAATATTAGATTAAAATTAATTTTTTGAGATTTGATATTTTTCTGGAAAGATGAATTTTTAGGTGAATAGTATAAAATAAAATTTTTATAAATATTGTAACTTTTATGAATTGACATGATATAAGCATGAATTAAAAATTTATTAAAAAAATTCTAGATCAAATATGTATTTAATAATTTAAATAGTATATTTAAAAATATTAAGTTTAATTTAGAAACATATATTTGACATCTTGGAACCTAAGTTATATTCTTTCCAAAATTGTTTTTATGCTTTATACATTTATTATTTTATAATTAATTTTTATCACATTTATAAATTTAATATTATAAAATGGTTTTCAGATTTCGAATCAATATATCCAAATTTTGGAGTAATTGAAATTTTATTTTTAGTTATAAGAATAATTTTTCTGAGGTAAAAAAATAGGTTATCACGATAAAGGAAAATTATGGTAAAAAGTTATATTAAGGGGTAAATACCTAAAATATAACAAACCTTGTACTTTATTTGTGTGTGTGATAGATGTATCAACCAATAATTATCCCTTACCCATTATTTTCCACTTTGTATCCACATTCTTTTTAAATTTACATGCCTTTAATATAAAGTTATGAGTATTTATAAAATTTTCACCCCTCTCAATTATAAAAGGATCCATTCACCACCCCACTTATACTCATCCCAAAATACTCTTATCTCAATAAAATTCTACTCAAATATTTCCTCAATCCTATCTCCCACATCTTAGGTGTATTGGTATCACCAAAATACCAATTCATGTTGCCTTAAAGTGTAGTTTAAGAGAAGATATCCAAAGAAAGAGGTATTGTTCTTCACTAATCTCTAATAATCTTTTATTCTTCTACCAACTCCAAATCTATTCTACCCATACTAACATAATTACATTAGTATCATTAGTATATTTAAATGTTATTATTTTTGTGGAATGACAATTTTTTACCTCCCTCTCTGATGAATTTCATCATTTTATATATTTTATTTCATAATTTATTATTTTAATCCCACTGATTTGTTATTGTAAGGGTAATTATAATATTTTTAGTTTTTAGGAATATTTTGGAACCAATTGTTAAAATATATTATTTTTTAATTTTATTTATTTTTTATTAGCATGGTATTTCATCTATACCTTTTTCTATACTAATCTAAATTGTGAAATTACATTTTTATAGGATTCACATAATTATGGGATATATTTAATTAAACTGGACTCAAATATGAATCCAAAAATAGATGGACCAAAAAAATCTCACAATCCAGACCTTGGAATATGTTCCTAGTTTTATATAATTTTGAAGATGGGTCGACATCTCACACATAGAAGGTCTAAATGTTTTTACATTTTAAAGGGAGGTAGATAAAATATTTAGGAACATTTTTAATTACTATAAATACTCGATATTCTATATATTTTAAGGTTATGATGGCATGGAAAACTGAATCATTGGAATTCAAATAGTCTTTAGTCTATAAAAGTTATCTTGTTGACAACTACCATAACTTTTGTTGAACGTTTCCCAAGAAGATAAAATTTTTATGGAACACATGTGGGACATAAGAAAACAAATTTCAAGAATAAATTTTTTCTAAATTAAACCATTTAATACACAAAACATTCAAAAAAATTCTGTGGGTGATTTTTGAGTGAAAATTAACCACCCCTTTTCTTATAAAAATCTATCTCAAAACCCTATCAAGGGGTTGGAAATTTTAGTGAGTCATTTTGAGTTATTAATTTAGTTTTCCATTTTTATCATCATAATAGGGGTTTTTCTATGTAATATTTTTCTACCTATTATATATTAGTCTTCTCTTCATCCCTCTTCCTTATTTCATTTTCTCTTTTGTACTTCCCCCACTGTTTTTATCTCATATCCATGATTATAGAGAACTAAGCCTCACTATTGTTTGAGGTGGGAAGTAGTGATATTTTCACTTCATTGTTCTATAATTTTTTTATTTCATTCTAAGATTTAGTGGAGGTTAAATTGATTAGGGTTTTGGTTACTACCTTTTCACTAGTACTTTTTTCTTCTTCCTTATTCGTATATATTACTTCCCTTCAATATTTATTTAATTCAAACAATGGAGTTTGGATAGGTATTAATGTGGAATATGATTATCTTGTATTCATAGGGTTAGTGTAGGATAATAAAAATTTGAATAGAAGGGTGAAGAGTGATTGGTTTGATCTCTAAATTGAATGGGATATTGATATTATGTTTTTACAGAACAATGATAACATCATTGTGAACTCCTAAGTGCGGCTGTCTTATTTTTTACTAACCATTTTGTGTCTTATTTTTAATTTTTCTATATTTTTAGGTTATATATATATATATCAAATCATTTTTAATAACTTATTTTTTTTATTGTTTATTTTTAGAATATTTTTTTATAAATAGTGATAATAGAAATTTGGTGTTGTGTGAGTAGACTCCTCGACCCTAGGGTGCACTCTACATTGCATTCTTAGGTAATAAAATTTATTGGTTAAGGATTCATGATAAATACATCTTATTAATTTTGAGTCATTTTTTGGGAGGCCAAGATCTTTCACATGGTGTTTTTCACTAAAACCCCATAAAAACATATATTTCAAGAACCAAAAAATATAAATTCATTTCCAATATTTATTTTTCATTATTCAAAGATATAATTTCAAAGAGATTTTTTATATGATTTTCCTACTAACCATGTTTATGATTCTAGTAGGGAAGAATCATTGAGTATTCAATTTCAAAAAAATTGAAAATTATTAAGGATTTGAGGAATCAAATAGAAATTATTTCAACTTCTTATAAGGAATTAGCATCTCAAAAAGAGGATGGAGAAAAGGAAAAATCAAATCTTATATTTTTAATATTTTCAATTGGAGAAGATTATGAAGATGAAATTATGAAGGAGCTATTATTAAACCTATACATACCATTTCTATAGGAGATTGAAGAGGAAGATTGGCCAACTGAAGCACATATAGGAGATCAAGATGATTTAGATGGACATTGGGATGATTTTTTAAAAGATAAAAAGGTATGTGATTATCTCATATTTGATAATGAAAAATTAGTTCTAATCTACCTATATCTGGATTTGGAATAAGATACCATTGATTTGGTAGAGTTTCAATAGAATATGGAGTATATTGACCACTTGGATCCAACTCTAACAACCCAACTCCAACAGTCACTGTACAACTATCAAGAAATTGAATAAAAGATTACTCAGGGAGATAATGTTCCTTTGAACTCATCTATTTATGATTTTATTTACCATTAATTGATTATTACCTCCCATTATTTTAATTTTTTAGATTCTAAAAACACATGTTCCCCCTTGGGTGATGAATATGATAATGATTCCCTTGTTAAAATAGATTTTCTGATGAGATTTATTGAAGAAATATTATTCCAAGATGACCTAATTGATTGGGAATATTTTTATATTGATTCTTATTGTTTTAATCATATTCAATTTTAACTTTTCATTGGCTTACCCTTAACTGAAATTTATGATACAACTACAAGTGGTTAATCCATGGTTGAAGTTAATGATGAAGAAGAGGCAAAAGAAGTGGTGGCTGAAGTAAAAGAAGATAACTTATTCTATTTCCTCCCCCCACTATGAATTTTGTACCTATTTTCCAAGGGGTGGAGATGAATTACTTTATTCACAGGTTCCTCCACAACTAGTGTTATGGGTTTTGCACTTGAAGAAATATGATGTGGTGGTTCAAATCACACAAGCCACATCCACCATAATATTTTGAGTGACCACTAGAACAACCAACTAGAGGCAATTGAAAACAAATACTCACATGGGTGTTCAAACCAATACTTCTTTGTCATTTCTATTTCCTTTTATTTACTTTTAATTCAATAAATTTATTATGTTTTGTTCTTTCTTTATTGGTGAAAAGTGTTAGTGATTGGGAGATTAACTCAAGGTTTCCACTACTAAATAAATTCAGGTTGTATCTTTCCTTATCTTTGGTTTCTATTCCCTTTCATTTTGAATTCTTTGAGTTTTAATGAAAGGGTAATTGAAACTAATTTTCAATGGTATCATCCTATTTTTAAGAATTTTGTGTGTGTTTCTTTTTCATGTTTTTTTATGAATTTTTCATGTTTTTTTTAAATGTGTGTTTCTAGTATCTTGAGCTAAATTGAATACTTTGGAAAATTCAAACCAACTTAGTATTTTTGTAACATTTATTTATTTAAGAATTTTAGGATTTAAATGATTAATGAAATAGATTTTGTTTTCTAATTTCCAATATTTTCATTTAAGTAAATTTGATTTATTGTGAAACTCATGTGCATTAGTACTATCTAAAATAAAAATATTTCCAAGCCTGAGAGGTTTCTAATAATTTTTGATATCTTATCATATTTTTCTTTTTCTTGATAGTCTTGAGTAATATTGTGTAATCCATAAATTTTGATTTGTCTCTTTCAAATATTTATTTTTAATAAAATGTTTTTGATATGATTGAGAAACTTATTTGGCTTGACACATTTTAAAATAAGACCAAACTTTAAATATATCCTTGTTTAGACCTTATAATTCATGAATTTTATTTTAGGTTTAAGCCACATTACAAGATAATTTTTCATTACCCATCTTTACTCTTGATATTTTTTCATAGATATTTAAATTTTTAGTATGGGTAAAGGGATTTTAATGTGTTTTATTTGGGATTAAAATAATTTATAAGTAAGTGGAGTGTGTGTAAACATTTTTTTCATTTGATACATGTTCATGATTAATTGTTCTTTTTACTTCATTCATTCCTTTTCTCCAAAAAATGAAAAAAAATTAAAAAAATAGAAAATTAAAAAAAAGAGTAATGGATTGAATTATTCATTGTAATTACATTTATGATTCATGTAACTCTCAAAAATTTAGGGAATGAATTTTCATTGATTCATTTTATTTGATTTTCATTTCATCCTCCATGAAAAAAAAATAAAAAAAATAAAAAAAACAGAGAGAATTAGGTTGAATTAATTCATTGTATTCATTTCTTGTATTATGGATCATGTCATTCATAAAACTAGGTGTAGTGTCTCACATATTTAAGGATAATTGAGTGAGGTAATTATTGTGTTTTCACTTGAATATTCAGGGATTGGTATTTGAGAGTTCAACCTCTTATTTTCAACATCTAATTTTTAAATGTTTACCTAGAAACCCATATCCATAGAATTCACCTTGAAAAAATCATCATGATTGATTACATTTTTATGTCTCTTGTTGTGGAGATATGATAATTTTCACATGAATATGGAGATCACACATATTCTTAAGAATTAGAAAAACTTCATATCAAAAAACCTTGAGTGAGGAGGGAAATACATTTACGGGGAGGTAGGTATGACAAGAACATGAGGATTAGTATAATATTAAATAGAATTATATGATCAAATTTTGGAGTTGTGGAATTTTAATCCATGTAGGAGGCATGATTTTTTCTTAAATGTGAGGGTTGAATAGTGTTTCCAATTGTATCGTGGGATGTTTTTTTGATCTTAGTATAAATGATTGCCTAAGAGTAAAATGTTTACATGTGGGGGATTGATAAAGCTCATAATATCACATATTATATTTTTTAATTCAATTTGTTAATCCCATATATTTTTTATTTTAAGGGTAATTGTTATATTTTTAATTTTTAGGAATATTTTAGACTAAATTAAAAATAAATTATTTTGGAATTTTAAGTATATCTATATAAACATGGTATTTTAACCATGATTTTTTATACACCAATCCAAATTGTGAAATTAATTTTTTTAGACTTCATAAAATTATAGGATAAATTATAATATTATGTATCCTAGAACCAACTCTTTATACTTTAATTACATGAATATTTAATGTATTTAAATATTAAAAATCTTATTACATATTGTTCATTGTCATACATGACTATGATGTAATAATGTTATGAGGTATTTTCTGTATTGACAAGGTCATGGCAGTTCCCCGCTATGATGAGAACATTGAAATGATATAACAATATTCTTAAACATAGTTCTGTGGTTGGATGACATACTATTATAGTACACATAGTTTATATATTGTTAGGTGTGAGTACTCGTAAGAAGATGAGACTTCTTCCCATGAAGTTCACACTTGGTAATATCTAAGACGAGAGATTATAAGAACAGACCCTCCAGAATAAATTCATTATGTTTTGGTGTCATTGGATATTCCTATTTGCGAGTGTGTGTAATGGTCCTTAGACTTTAAGATTATCATTAATACATGTCACGACTCGCACACTTTTATTTACTGATGAAAACTTTCATGCCATATGATGGCGGGAAGTAGAGTACATTGGGTGTGTCATGAGTAGCATGTTATTAATAGATAAGTCGAGGAAGGATTTGTCCCTTCCATTTATGGAAGTTCATATCTCGACCCTTTGATTGAAATAGAACCATCGTGCGAAACTCCATGGCCATGGTGTAACTACGAGTTTATTTTAGGTAGTCAAAGAACAAAGTATCAAGCATAAAGGTTGATGGCACTATCATGAAACCTACTTGATGAGATATTGAGACAAAGAGATTATATTACACAGTGAGTGTTCATATGTGGATGTCATTGTTGTGACTTTAAGTTCTTTATCTTGGGTGTCTTGACCCATTTCTAGATAGTACTCTTGGACTTTAGGCAAGATCACCTAATGACAATGAGAAAGAATCCTAGAGAGTCACACACTAAGTGATTTTTGTGATCTTGGTTAAATTATATTTGAATTTAATTAATGAAATAAATATTATTTTCAAGACCATGGAATAATTTTATTCAAGTTAAAATGATCGTATAAATTAAATAAAATATATTTAATTATTTTATTAAACATTTAATAAATATTTATTTACTAGTTTGTAAATATAATATTTATTTAAGAGAATAAATTATTTATTTATTCAGGTGTTCAATAAATAGAAGTGGAGTTCGAACGAATCAAGGTTGGTCTGGTAGTAAAATAATTATTTGAAAGATGGTAAATAATTATTTAACTAGTTGGCACAAGTTAAAATAATAATGACACTGCTATTATTTTTGTGATAAATAATTTTATTTATAATTACATTTTTCACAAGTTGGTGCACCATAAATAATGACATGCTATTATTATTATGAGCATGGGTTTTCTCTAAGTTCATGAATGTATTTAATTGCTACTATGTAATTAAATATTGTAACTGAAATTCCATTTATATAAATAGAAAAGTATGCCTATTATGTCATACACCACACCACACGCTTGGTGAATTGAGAATTGTTGAGATAAACAATTTCTCTCTCGAATCCTCTTCTATCCCCTCTCAAGAATGAGAGACGTTCTTCAAGACTGAAGAACAACTGATCAAGAACAACTGGCGCAAGACACTCGCTTTGTCGCACTAGCACTCGGAGAATGAGTGGTGTAGATCGGAGGCCATCAGAGCACATGTGGATCACTGCTAGAGGGATTCTAGTTTAGATCCTTGCAAGCACAATGAGACAATCTGGAAGGGTTATTTCGGACAATCAACATCATCAACGAAGAAAGTACCAAAGAACCAGGTATCCTTTTCTTTGTGAAATTAATTAAATTAATTATAAACATGATGTGCAAGATCCTTTTATCTCTTGGATTCAGTTCCTTTTTTATTTTGTCTAAATATTTCATCTTAATCCTTGGAGACTGGAATATATCGTCGTATTGATCTTGGATTGGTCATCAATTACGGAAAAAATTAAAGTTGGGCCCCTCACAACATTGTGCTTCTGCTGTGTCTGGTTCCTTCAAGTGGTATCAAAGGGAGGTTCATCATTGTTTATAATTATTTAATTATTGTTTATGATTTACACTTTAATAATTTATTTTTTCAATTCAAGGTTTAATCATTCTTATAATCTGAAATTTTGAGATATGTTCTTCATTTTTTCATTTCTCGCAAATTTCACACAAACAAAAAAAATTTGGATTAAGATTAAAACGAGGAACTCATTAGGAGGCGCCAACAATTCTATATAGGTGACACAAAAGTACAAATCTTTTGTTTGGACTTACATGTTGTGTTATCTACCATACATGTCATTTAATCTGGACTACACGCCGTGTAGTCGTGTATAGAGCATCGTGAGTAATTCAGAAATTACTCAAGACGTGAGCATTTATTATATGCGGTGTAATTAATTTTTCACTGTGTGTTGACCAAGATAGATAGGCACATGCTTACCAGATTACATTCCATGTGACCCACTGAACACGGTGTGTAGTCCCTTCGGGTCAGGGGAAAATTCGTGTATCCCATACATGGATTGATCTGACTGGTAACTGTGTAACATAGAGACAACACGGTATGTAGCCCACTGTACACACCGTGTACTCCAAAATTTCTGAAGTACACATCACACGCCAAGTCCCTAGGCTTGTATATCAATAAAGATGGTGAAGGTAGTACACACCATGTAGTCGGAACTACACATTGTGTACTTTACCAAATTATGCATAATTAAAACTTTAATTTATATATAATTTTCGATCTGCATATCATGTATAAATTGTTATACAAGTTTTTACTTTATTAATTGAAGCATCTTGTATACCATGTGTCATAAGAGTAAAATAGTATGCAAATATAATACATGTTGGGTATATTCGAACAAGTATTCACCAGGTTACCTCCAAGGTGAATTTATGTATAAGGATGAGAATCTCAAGGAAATTCAAAAAAGGATTAAGATAAAAGGATTGATTAATTAAAGATAATAATTAATCAATTCAAGTGTAATTTATCTTAATAAGAATGATTAAATAATTGACTTCTAGTTTTAAATGCCTAACTCATTGTATGTATGTAGATGATCATGAGATAGACCAGAACTTGTATCTGATTAGTTTCCCTTTTAATTTATTTGTTAAATTAATTGTTGACATGCGCACCATATATTATCATTAATATGTAGGGCCTACGTTCCCCTGGTTTCTTTTATGTAAACTCTATTTTACCCCTCACCTACATGTGAGTTAAAAGCATATGTAATGCATGGATCTCCCAAGCTAGTGGAGGCGGTTCAAGCTGGATCCGAGACGAGACCAATCTCAGGAGATACAAAGGTGGATAGGTGGAAATATGTAAACATGAACTCAAAAGGTTCAAGGTGTTTCTCCCCTAGGTTTGGGTTATTTTATCAACTACTAGATAAAATAACTATTAGAAAAGCTCATAATCATTCCCTTTACTTTATTTTATTTCTTTCAGTTTCATGGTTTATCATTATGGATGTGTTGTCGTGGTCACATAATTAATGAATTAAACAAGCATGCAAGATGGAACTAAAATAAAATAGGCTTATGTGTAAATATTATCAAGACATTGTTAATCACTTATTAAAATTACACTTAATATTAACAAGCATGTGATAAAGATAATAAGAAATTTATGCATAAGAGATAAAAATCCATCAAATAAAATATTAAGCCAGACCAAGCCTTCTGTTACTTGATTAAAGGAAAGACTCAATAAAACTATGTGTTTGACTAACCCTTTTTGGGACATTTACTTTTATACAGGAATCCCTTATGAGATGTTTCAGGTAGACTTAACCACATTGCATCAAGAGTATTATCCCTTTCTAGACTTGGTGTAATACTGGAGGCAAGAGTTAAGTAAATCCAAGTCAGGATTTCAGGATTGGGGAGTCCACTCAATAGATCAAGGAGATGCAAGACTACAGTTGGTAAAGAACTGACTACCTAAATACCTTCAAATAGCTTGAACAACCCTTGTTGGGTTATGCGAAGGGGAAGATAGATACTTTCCACTAGAGTGTCATGGAAACTGGATATTTAGAGTTCAATGGTGAGGGACATTGGGACTTGATAAAATAGTGGGAGACTTAATTAATTTATTATTTCTCATAAAATGTAAATAAATAAAGTACTAATGATCTTCTCTTTTAATTGTAGAATAAAATGATAAGCTCCTCAACCACACTATCCCTATGATCAATTCTAGATAAAGACAACATCCTCTCCATCATTAATTTTCAGAAATGGTTTAGATGCCTTCGGGTTATTCTATGCCATAAATGGAAGTCTTGTGTGATGGAGTTGGCATTACCTGATTCGCCTACCAAAGAGATGAGTGATCAATATTTCCTTGTCTATGATCAACATATGAATGATGTGTTCAACGTTCAATGTCTGATGCTATCATCTATTTCTAGTGAGCTCATGAAGTCTCATGAAAATATGGATTCATATAGCATACTCAAGCACCTCTGTGGTCTTTTCCAGGAGAGAGAAATATAGGAAAAGTTTGAGATCTCTAAGGCACTCTTTACTAGTAAGCTTGGAGAGGGTGCCTCAGTTGGGCCTCATGTAGTCAAACTCATTGGCTACATTGAACGCCTAGAGGTTCTGGGGTTTAAACCCCCTGAAGAACTAGGCACCGATCTCATTCTCGCATCACTCCCTCATAGATTATCAATATTTGTTGTTAATTTCAATATGAACAACATTGAGAAGTCTCTATATGATCTTCTTATCCTCATTCTCTGAGTTGACAAATATATGAAGCATGACAAGGCTTATGTCCTTATGGTGAATAAGAGGAAAGGGAATGTGAAGATATTTAAGCCCAAAGCTTCTTCACAACCTTCCAAGAAAAAGAAGATCAAAGGGGAGGCAAGGTAATAGGAGGTTGTTTGTTTCTCATGTGGCAAGAAGGGCCAATGGAAGAATAATTGCACCCAGCCTAAGAATCAAGGGGAAGCTTTAGGTGTGTTTTTTATCGAATGCAATATATCTGTTTCTACAAATTGGGTATTATATACAACTTTTGGTGCTCACATATGTATCCAAATACAGGAACCAAGTAGATTCAGGAAGATTGATCTAGGGGAGGTGGATCTACGGGTAGTCAATGAAGCCAGACTTGTTATTGTTGTTGTCGGGGACTACCACCTCACATTTCCAACTGGGATGATCTTGCTATTAATGGGTTGTTTTTATGTTCCTTATGTAACCAAAAACATTATTTCTCAATCCAAACAAGATATAGATGTATTTGTTTTCAAGTTTGGAAATGAATGTTGCTTATTTTACAAAGATAACATTTGTTTTGGTAAGGCACATTTTTACAACAGTCTTTACGTGTTGGATTACACAAACCAAGTAATGAAAATTGATAACAAAGATACTTCACATGACTCATACCACACCCAACTTTGGCATCACCGGCTAGGTCATGTTAAGGAGAAATGGTTGAGAACGTTTCTATCAAGATGGATATTTATATTCTTTTGAACTAAAACCACTTGGAGTATTTCATGCATGTTTACAAGGAAAAATAACCAAATCCCCATTTAGTGGTAAAGGTGAAAGGGATAAAGAGCTTCTTGAATTGGTTAATACTGATGTGTGTGGACCATTTTCAATTGAAGAAAGGGGTGGGTACTCATACTTCACAACTTTTACTAATGATTTTAGTAGATGTGGATATATCTAATTGATGAGGTATAAGTTGTATTCCTTTGATAAGTTCAAGGAATACAATAATGAAGTTGAGAACTAGCTTGGTAAGAAGATTAAGAAACTCCGCTCAAACTGAGGTGGGGAATATCTTAATCAGGACTTCATTGATTACTTACTGGAGTATGGGATCCTATCCTAACTCACTCTTCCTTAAACACCTTAATGGAATGGTGTAAGAGAAAGGAGGAACCACACCTTGTTGGACATGGTGAGATCAATGATGAGTCAAGCAAGTCTTCCATTATCCTTTTGGGGGTATGCATTACAAACATCAGCACACATACTAAACCAAGTACCAACTAAATCGATAAATGATATTCTATACGAGTTCTGCAGTGGAAGAAAATCTATGTTATTGAATTTACATGTTTGGGATAGCGAAGCATTTGTTAAGGCCTCTTTAGGTAACAAACTTGCACCCTGAGGCACAAGGTGTACCTTTATAGGATATCCCAATGAAATAAGGGGATATTACCTATACAACCCCTCAGACAAAAATTTTATAGTGGAAAGACACTCCATATTCCTTGAGAGGGATCACATCTACAAAAGAGATAGTGGGAGAGATATAGACTTCAATGAAGTCAAGGCTCAAGGTACACAAGAGTTGGTATAGGAGCAGATTCCACAAAGCCTCGTGGAAGAAGAATCTATTCTAGAGACACAAGTATTGTGTAGGTGTACAAGAGAGGTTAGAGAACCTGAACGGTATGGTTTTCTAGTTATTGAGGATGTAGAATCATTATTAGTTGATAATAATGATCCTTTAACCTACAAGGAAGTAGTAAGTGGCACAGATGTTTCCAAGTGGAAATAAACCATGAATTATGAGATGGATTCCATGTACCAAAACCAAGTCTAGATTTTGGTAGATCCTCTAGTTGATGTAAATACTTTTGGTTGCAAATGGGCATTCAAGAATAAACTGTACATGGAAGGACAAGTTAGTACCTATAAGGCATGACTGGTTGCAAAATGGTTTAAACAACGTCAAGGAATTGGATATGATGAATACTTTTCACCAATTGTGATAATGAAATCCATCAGAATTTTATTTTCCATTTCTACTTACCATGACTATGAGATTTGGAAAATGGATGTCAAAACATCCTTCCTTAACAGTAACCTTCAGGAAGATGTCTACATGACACAACCTGAAGGGTTTATGACTCCAATGGATGATAAAAAGGTATGAAAGTTGCTGAAATATATTTATAGATTAAATAAAGAATCTAGGTCATGGAACATTTATTTTGATGGATCCATAACAGAATTTGGTTTTATCAAGAATGAATGTGAGCCTTGTGTCTACAAATGGTTTAGTGTGAGAGCATTCGTTTTCCTAATAGTATATGTTAATGACATAATACTTATTAGAAACGAGATACCAGTCTTACAATCCATTAATTCGTGGTTGAATCAATGCTTCTCTATGAAGGACTTGGGAAAGGAAGCATATATTCTTGGGATCTATATCCATCGTGATAGATCCAAGAGATTTCTGGGCCTATGTCAAAGTACATACATTGATAAGAAACTAAAGAGATTTAGTATGGAACAATCCAAGAGGGGATCACATGGCATTCATCTTTCCAAGAAAATGTGTCCTCAAACACATGAATAAAGAGAGATGATGTAAAGGACTCCATATATTTCATTTATTGGGTCAGTCATGTATGCCATGCTATGTACTAGTCTAGATGTTGCCTACGCATTGAGTGTGGTATGCATATATCAAGCTGACCTAGGTGACCACTATTGGATGGCAGTCAAGACTATCCTTAAGTATCTGAGGCGTACTAATGATGTGTTCCTATTTTATGGAGGAGATTAAGAACTAATCATCAGAGGATATGCAGATAGTAGTTTCCAGACTGATCAGGATGTTATAAAGTTATAGAAGGGATATATCTTCATTTTGAATGGAGGTGTTGTGAGCTGGAAGAGCTCAAAGAAGAGTGTGGTCGCAGATTCTACAATGGAGTCTGAGTATATCACAACTTCTGAGGCAGCTAATGTAGCAGTTTGGATGTGAAGCTTCATCCAAGAGCTGGATGTGGTACCTAGCAGTAAAGATCCCATCACACTTTATTGTGATAATACTGCAGTGGTGGCTCTCGCAAAAGAGCTAAGGTCACATCAGCGGACAAAGCATATACTTCGGAAGTATCATCTCTTGAGGGATTTTTCTCAGAGAGGTGAAGTTGCAGTGAGCAGTATTTCTATGGAAGACAACTTGGAAGACCCCTTGACTAAAGGCTTGACCCAGCAGAAATATGATCATCATGTGAGGTCTAGCAGACTAAAAGTCATAGGAAGTTGGCTCTAGTCTAAGTGGGAGTTTATAAGATTTAGTGTCCTAGAACCAACTGTTTTTACTTTAATTACATGGATATTTAATGTATTTAAATATTAAAAATATTATTACATATTTTTCATTGTTCTGTATGACTAGGATGTAATAATGTCCTAGAGTATTTGTTGCATTGATAAGGTCTTGGCAGTTCCCCACTATGATGAGAAACTTGAAATGATATAACAATATTCTTAAAAATAGTTCTGCGGTTGGATGACATACTATTAAAGGGCACATAGTATACATACTGTCAGGGGTGAGTACTCGTAATTATATGAGACTTCTTCTCATGAAGTTTACACTTGGTAATCTCTAAGATGAGAGTTTATGAGAACAGACCCCCCCAGTAGAAATGTTGCATGTTTTGGTGTCATCGGATATTCCTATCTGTGAGCATGTATAATGGTCCTTAGACTTTAAGATTATCATTAATACATGTCATGACTCACGTACTTTGATTTACTGACTAATACTATCACGCCATATGATGGCGGGAAGTAGAGTACATTGGGTGCATCATGAGTGGCATGTTATTAATGGATAAGTCGGGGAAGGATTCGTCCCTTCCATTTTGGAAGTTCATATCTCATCCCTTTGATTGAAATAGAACCGTCGTGCAAAATTCCATGGCCATGATGTAACGATGAATTTATTTTAGGTAGTCAATGAATGACGTATCAAGCATAATAGTTGATGATACTATCATGAAAAATGATTGATGACATATTGAGACAAATAGTTTATATTACACAGTGAGCATTCATATGTGGATGTCATTGTTACGACTTTAAGTTCTTTCTCTTGGGTGCCTTGACCCATTACTAGTGAGTACTCTTCAACTCTAAGCAAGCCCTCCTAATTCCAATGAGAAAAAATCCTAGAGGGTCACACACTAAGTGTTTTTGGTAGTCTCGGTTAAATTCTATTTGAATTTAATTAATGAAATAAATATTATTCTCAAGACCGTGGAATAGTTTTATTCAAGTTAAAATGATCGCAAAAATTAAATAAAATTTATTTATTTATTTTATTGAACATTTAATAAATATTTATTTACTAATTTGTAAATAGAATATTTATTTAAGAGAATAAATTATTTATTTATTCAGGTGTTCAATAAATGGAAGTGGAGTTATAGCGGATCAAGTCTGGTCTGGTAGTAAAATAATTATTTGCAAGATGGTAAATAATTATTTAACTAGTTTTCACAAGTTAAAATAATAATGATGCTGCTATTATTTTGTGAGGGGGAATTTTATGTATAATTCCGTTTTGCGCAAGTTGGTGCACCATAAATAATAGCGTGTTATTATTATTATGAGCATGGGTTTTCTCTAAGTTCATTAATGTATTTAATTGCTGCTATGTAATTAAATATTGTAATTGAAATTCCATGTACATAAATGGACAAGTACGCTTATTGTGTCATACACCACACCACACGCCTGGTAAATTGAGAATTGTTGAGCCAAAAAAATCTATCTAATCCTCTTCTCTCTCCTCTCAAGAATGAGAGAAGTTATTCAATACTGAATAATAAGTGATCAGGAATGACCAGTTCAAGACACTTGCTTCACCACGCTAGCACCCAGAGAACGAGTGGTGTTGATCGGAGGTCATCAGAGCATGTGTGGATCATCGCTAAAGGGATTCTGTTTTGGATCCTTCCAAGCACAATGAGATAATCTGAAAGGGTCATTTCTGATGATCAACATCATCAATGAAGAAAGTAACGAAGAACCAGGTATCCTTTTCTTTATAAAATTAATTAAATTAATTATAAACATGATATGCAAGATACTTTTATCTCTTGGATCTAGAACCTTTCTTCTTTTTTCTAAATCTTTGATCTTAATCCATGGAGATTGGACTCTATCATTGTATTGATCTCGGATTGGTCATCAATTATGGAAAAAATTAAATTTGGGCCCCACCCAACGTTTTGCTTCCGCTGCATCTGGTTCGTTCATAAATTTCATTTAACTAGACTCAAAGATGAATCCAATAATAGAAGGCCCAAAAAAGTGCGCAAGTCAGGCCTTGGAACCTGTGCCTAGTTTTTTTGAATTTTGAAGTTGGACCCAAATCTCACACATGGAATGTTTAAAGGATTTTAATGTGGAAGGGATATAGAGAGCATGTTGATGAAAATTTTTCATTATTGTGGCTACTCGATATTTGGGATCTTTCAAGTTCATGATGGAATGATAAACCAAAGCATTGGAATTCTCATAGTCTCCAGTTTAGAAAATTTTTCCTGAGTATAACTATCATAACTTTTGCAACACTAGTGACAAAAAGATTAAATTTTTAGGGCGCACACGCAAGACATAGATGAAAAAATTATTAAGAATAAATATTTTCTAAATTCATACATTTACTTCCCCAAACAAATTTGATCTTTTAGTGGAATATTTTGGAGTGGAAATGATCCACCCCTCTTTTTATAAAAATGTACCTCCACTCCCTCTCAAGGGGTTGTAAATTTTAGTGAGTTATTTTGAGTTATCCATTTAGTTTTCTATTTTAATCATTTTAGTGGGGGGGGGTTTCAATGTGATACTATTCTACCTATTATATATTAATATTCTATTCATACCTCTTCTCTATTTCATTTTCTCTTTTTTGTTTCCCCTAATGTGCTTCCGTCATCTCAATGATTGTGGAGAACTAACTCTCATTGTTGTTTGAGGGGGAAGCATTGATTTTTTGAGTTATTTATGCTAAAATATTTTCTAGTTATTTCATTATAAGATTTAATTAATGGTTAAAATGATTAGTTTTTAGGTCACTCCCTTTTTAATACAAATATTTTCTTCTTATTTGTTCATTTATATTCCTTCCCTTTGATGTTAAATTCATTCAAAATGTGGATTTTGTCTTAGGTATTTATGTGGAAGAAGATTATTCTACATATAGAGGGTTTGTATAGGATAATCCTAATTCAAACAGGAGGGTGTAGAGTGATATGGTTGATCTATACATTGAATGGGTTGATGATATTATATTTTTAAAGTACAATGATAACATCATTTTGAACTGCTAAAAGCATCATTATTCTTTCTTAATAATCACTTTGTGTCTTATTTTTCATTTTTATATATTTTTTGATCATGTAAATATATATATTTGTCATATGCATTTTAAATCCCGCATTGTTTTAGTTTTCATCTATATTATATTTTAGTTATAAAAAGTAGCAATAAGAATTTAGTGTTGTGTGAGTAGAATCCTTGGGAGATCAAATATAGGTTGAACACTATATTACATCTTAGATAATAAAAATTAATTGGTTTGAGATTTTTTATAAATTTGTCTTATCACTCTCATCCATTTAAAAAATAAAAAAGTCACATGTGTCATCTGCGGAATACTACTTCCATGAATGATGTATTTTATTTTTCATCACCACCTTTAATGGATGGTTATAAAAATAGATTTAATAATTTAATATAATATTAATATTTAAATAATTTTTTGGTTTTTGGTTTTTTTAATGGTAATGTTAATGTTTAACTCATTATTAATATAATACCATTTGTTCGTTAAAAAATTATCAAGAAAGCCCTTTACGGGTTTCTTCTTTAAGAACCTTACCTAAAAATCTAATTGAATGAACCTAGAATTTCATAAAACATTATGGAAATTATACTCTATTACCTTGAACAATTTTGGAGATTATGAAACTATTTTATAACTCCTTTGACCATGGTTAGCATACTAAAGCGGATTTGGAGGAATTGATCGAACAACACCAAATGGTTGAGGAGAGAAAAACTATACAAAAAATGAATGAAATATGATAATAAATGGACCATAAAAATGAAATATACATGAAAAAGGTTCTGAATCAAGTATCTAATAAACTTTATTTTATTATAAAGGTGGCTAGAGAATTTCCAGCTAAGTAAGAATCCAAGGTAAGGGTTTCTCATTTCAAAATTGTCTTCTTTGAGACATGTTCCATATTATGAACCTATTTTATCTTATATGGTGTATTTAATGACTCTTTTACATTTTATATCATGATTTTATATTTATTCATGATATTTAATGTTTTATTTCAAGTTCTCTCTTTCAAGGGGTATGGATTTGAATGTTATAAAAGTGGTAAGGGTGTTGTCGACTCAATTTTTTCTATTTAGGTCACAAACTTTATCCCTATACTATACTCATATAAGTTTATTATATTCTACCACTTCTTATTTAATATATTATTATATATTTCTCACTGTTGGATTTAAATTTTAAGATCATAATCTTTTTCTTTGATTGATTCCTTATTAATAAAAAACATGATGTTGCTAAGAATAATTCTCATTATTTCTAACTTCTCTTTCTCCTCCATATCCATATTCTTTCTTTCCAAAAATGCATGCCTTTATTATTTTGAAACTAAAATATGTATTATATCCTAGGAAATTCATAAATAACTTTACCTATTTTAAAAGGTAAGATGTGTTTCTCTTTTAATGATATGTGTTATAATAAAAATATTTTGAAAATAGTAAAAAAGTGTGTATTTTCACATTCATTTTTTATCTTCCACTCCACATTTATTTACTTAAATTTAAATTTTTCTTAAAATCCCATTATTATGGATTATTTTAAAGGGATATTTTGAAAAATCATTCCTTTCACCTTCTTGGAAATGTTTTTATTTGAAAATGACTCGTAACTTTGACTTTTATGACAATGAAAAAAATATTTTTTGAAAACTCATTTTATGATTTTGTTTTCATTTTCCTCTCAATATCCAAAGTTTAATATCTTATTGATGCAATTATATCCTCATATTATAAGTGATTTTATTGATAAATTATTCTGGGATATTTAATTTTGGTATCGATCGATCTTATATTGATTCCATCTTATGTAATAATATTTGAAACCCATTTTCTTTCCATGGTTTTCATGATATGATGAAGAATTGACTTCATTTTCTTATATTGACTTCATGTGGTAAATGTATATATGGTATATCATTATGTAATGAGTGGGATCTAATATAAACCTCCAATTCATTGGTTAAAGTTTTAAGTCTCGTGAGATAATGATGGAATGTGTGGACATGATTGGGTTTGTTCACAAATTAATGTGTGGCCATAATTGGATTTTCCCCAATCATAATGCATGGATATGATTGGGTTTGCTTACACCATAATGTGTGGACATGATTGGGATTGTTCGCAACTTAATGTGTGGGCATGATTAAGTTTTCTCATAATGTTTTGATTACTTATGCTTAGGCAACATTCCTATGTTATGTTTCCATGGTTTATGATTATTGTCACATGTTTCTAAGCCATGGGGTATGTTTATGCATTTTTTATGGTCCCTTTATGATTCCATGAACTCATTCCATGGACCATGATGTGCTATCATTTCTTATGATTACATCTTATGATTCCATTGTACTTTTTATCATATATTTCTCTTTATTCGTGTTTTTTCGTTACCTTCAACTCACCTCTTCTTTTGTTTTCCCATTTATTAGGGAACTATCTATAGGATTATGTATGGATGGATGTCTTATATAAAAATAATTATGGGGAATGTTCAAGAAATAATGTCTAATAGAGTTTTTTATGGGTTTTTTATTTTTAATTTTTTAAATGTGTTTGGGTTAAAAAAAATTAAAAATGTGTCGGAAAGGCGGTAGGGGCCCTACTGCCTTTTAGTTAAGTCGAAAAGCAGTAGAGGCCCTGCCACCTTTCAACTAAAAAAATTACTCATTTTAATATAATTTTTTGTATATTTAATTTTTTTTGTTGTGTTTTGTTTATATATATATATATATATATATATATATATAACAAAAAATTTCACTAGAATTTATCTGCTATTTAATATCCAGCATTATTTTCATTAAAGCAGTCTGGAATTCTGACATAAACTCTCACTCAGGGCTCCCTTTTATAAGAGGGTTTACCCAGGAAATCATTCTGCATTTCCGATGTGGGATTTAGGTTCTTCATTTCCTACGCAGAATTAATAATATATTATTATTAATCTTTTTTAATCAATTAAGTAATACTATTAATTAGTATGTAATAATATTATTAAACAACTAATTAATTTCTAAATACATAATAATAAATAATATATTTTAATTAATTGGAAATTAAATAATATATAATTAATAATAAATAATATTAATCATAAAAAAATAATAAATAATAAATGTATAATGTATAATAATAGTAATTATTAATTAGTAACTAAAGAATAATTTTAAATATTTATTAGTAGTTAATTTTTATTAAAAATTAATATTTTTAAATTGTAAAAAAAAATTAATTAATATTATTTAGTAATTAATATTAATTACCAACAATTATTTAATTAAATAATAATAATTCAATAATTAATTAATTAATAGTAATACATAATTACTAATTAGTAACTAATTAATTAAATAATATGATTTACAATTTAATAATATTAATTTCTAATAAATATTAATTACTAGTTAATAATAATTACTAATAAATATTTATATTTATTATTTTAATTATTAAAAATAAAAAAAATTAATTATTAATTAATTACAAATTAAAAAAATATTTAATTACTTATTAAAAATAGTAATTACTAATTAACTAATTAATTATTAAGTAATTATTGATTTATTAATATATATTAATAATTATAAGAAGAAGTCGTGACTTCGGTCGCAGCTCTCTTCCCCGGCGATGCTTAGCGGCGATCAACATACGGTGCCCTCGGGTTCGGTGTCAGTGGCAAGAGCTCAGTGCTCTCTTCACCTAGCGGCAGAGTAGCTTCTTCTTGGATGGCTTCCCCTCAGACAGCTACGGGGCGGTTCAGATCTGCATCAAAGGCGGTTTCTTCACCCCTCTATGGGATCAGCGAGCTGGCTCAGATCTAGTTGCTCAACGGACATAGATCGGCAGATCTGGTGGCTTTGGTGGTGTATGGTGGCTCTACGGTGTAGAGTGTGTGTGATTTGTCTTCGACGGGGAGCAGGCAGCGGTGCTTTGTGCGGGTGGCAGCAAAAGGCGGCTTGGCGATGGTGGCGGTGCTCTACGATAGTGGCAGCGGGCATGGAGAAGGCAATCTCGGTCGAAGACTCAGCAGCACGTCGGTGTTGTGTCGAGCTAGATGTGCACTTCGTTGGGTGCAGCGAGGTGAACGGGAACTGACGACGGTGGCGGTGGCGACCGAAACAGCGGGGCCTCTTTGTCAGCAGATCTCGAACAATGTTGGACTCCCCAGTCAGCAGAATGATGGACATCCAGCCACATCCAAAGTCTTTGAGACGTGCGAGTTTTGGTGTTGTTGGGGCCTTGGCTTTCTGTTGTTGGACTTGGTCCTATGGGCATTCGGGTTGTGTTTGGTTTTTTATGGTGGTGTTGTTTACTTGTAATTGACTTTGTTCCACTGGGCTCTTTAGCCGCTTGAATCTTAGGCTACGTGCCTCTGAATGGGCTTTGTCCCTTTGAGCTCTCGGGCCATCGAATTTTGAGGCTATGTGTCTCTGGGCTTACGGGCTTGTAATGGATCTTCCCTTACCCAGTCTAAAAGGTATTTCTAGTTTCTTTTTTTATTTTTTTAGTAAAGGAGCTTGTCCCCAACCTTTCTGGTAAATGTTAATAATTATTATTATCCAATTACTAATAAATATTTTAAATTGTCATCTAGTTACTAAATATTAATAATAATGATTAAATTATTGAATTACTAATTATTAATTAATTATTATTATATCAGTATTAATCAATTAACTAATTATTGCTAATAAATAATAATTACTAATAAATATTAATTATATAATATGATTTAATATTTAATAATATTAATTTCTCATAAATATTAATTACTAACTAATGTTAATTATTAATAAATATTTAAAATTGTTATTTAGTAACTAATTATTAAAAATAGTAATATAATTATTAGTTATTAATTAATTAGTAATTATAAAATATGTAATTACTTACTAATAATATTAAGTAATAATTAATTAATTAATTAATTAATAATTATTAATAATTATTATTATACAATTACTAATAAATATTTAAAAATGTTATTTAGTTACTAAATATTATTATTAATGATTAATTATTAAAATTACAATGGTTAATTAATTATTATTTAATTAAATAATTTTCATTAATTAATATTAATTAATAAATAATATTAATTAAATATTATCATTTACTATTTAAAAATATTAATTTATAATAAACATTAATTACTAATAATTATTTAAAATTATTCTTTCATTATTAATTAATAATTTTTATTATTATACATTATATATTTATTATTTATTATTTAGTTTTTATTAATATTATTTGTTATTAATTATATATTATTTTATTTCTAATTAATTACAACCTATTATTTATTATTAAATATTTAAAAATTAATTTGTTGGATAATATTATTAAATACTAATTAATAGTATAAATTAATACTGTTTAAAATATTATTAATATAAATTAGTGAATTATTATTATTTAGTAGAAAACATTAATAGTTAATTATTATTTATTACTAATTAATATTTATTATTAATTGATTAAAATGATTAATAATAATAGATTATTAATTCTGCACAGGAAATCGAGAACCTAAATCCCACATCAAAAATGTAGAACAATTTTCAGAGCAAACCCTCTTATAAAAAGGAGTTTTGGGTGAAGGTTTCTAACAGAATTTCAGGCTACTTTAACGACAATAATGTTGAATATTAAATAACAGATAAATTTTCCTAAAAATTTTATATATATATATATATAAACAAAACAAAACGAAATAAAAAAATTAAATATATCAAAACATATATTTAAAAGAAGTTTTTTTTCTAAAAGACGGTAGAGCCTATGTTGCCTTTCGACTTAACCGAAAGGTGACGGAGCCCCTGTCGCCTTTCTGAAACTTTTTTGAAAAAAAAAATTGATAGAGACACATTAAAAAAAATCAAAAAACCAATAAAAACTCATGTTTAATAAGATTATTATGTAGTCTATGCGCAGAGACACTAGACCTTTGGTTTTTGAGATTGTGAGATTATGTGTAAGATGTGATGATTAAATTATGAGAAGGATGTGAAATATATGTAAGTTTATCTTGGGTGGTCTCATATTTTCTATGATATAGTTGTAAGAGTTGGTGTCCTAGAACCAACTGGTTGTACTTTGATTACATGGACATTTATTGTATTTAAATATTAAACATCTTATTAAATATTGTTCATTATTCTGCATGACTATGATGTAATAATGTTCTAGAGTATTTGTTGCATTGATAAGTTCATGGCAGTCCCCCGCTATAATGAGAACCTTGAAATTCTATAAAAATATTCTTAAATATAGTTATACGGTTGGATGACATACTATTATAGGACACAAAGCATGCAGACTGTTAGGTGTGAGTACTCGTAAGCAGATGAGACTTCCTGCCATGAAGTTCGCACTTGGTAATCTCCAAGACAAAAGATTATGAGAACAAACCTGCCAGTAAGAATTTTATAAGTTTTGGTGTCATCAAATATTTCTATCTGTAAGCATGTGTAATGATCCTTATACTTTAATATTGTCATTAATATGTGTCATGACTCATGTACTTTGATTTACTGAAGAAAACTGTCACGCAGACAGTTGGCGGGAAGTAGGGTGCGTTGGGTGTGTCAAGAGTGACATGTTATTAATGGATAAGTTGAGGAAGGATTTTTCCCTTCAATTTATAGAAGTAGATATTTTATCCCTTTGATTGAAATAGAATCATCGCATGAAATTCCATGGACATGGTGTAACGATGAGTTTATTCCAAGTAGTCAAAGAACGACGTATCAAGCATAAAATTTAATGACACTATCATGAAACTTGCTTGATGAGCTATTGAAATAAAGGGATTATATTATACAGTGAGAGTTTGTATGTGGATGTTGTTGTTGCGACTTTAAGTTCTTTCTCTTGGGTGTCTTGACCCGTTTCTAGATAGTACTCTTGGACTTTACGCAAGCCTGCATAATGTCAATGAGAAAGAATCCAAGAGGGTCACAAACTAAGTGTTTCTGGTGGTCTCGGTTAAATTCTATTTGAATTTAATATATAAATATTATTCTCAAGACAATGGAATAATTTTATTCAAGTTAAAATGATTGCATAAATTAAATAAATATTTATTCATCGGATTGTGGGTAAAATATATTTATTTATTTTATTGAACATTTAATAAATATTTATTTACTAGTTTTTAAATAAAATATTTATTTAAGAGAATAATTTATTTATTTATTTATTTGGGTATTCAATAAATGGAAGTGGAGTATGAGAGGACCAAGGTTAGTCCGGTAGTGAAATAATTATTTTCAAGATGAGAAATAATTATTTAACTATTTGGCACAAATTACAACAACGTTTCTATTATTTTATGATGTAGAATTTTATTTATAATTCTATTTTTTACAAGTTAGCACACCATAAATAATGACGCGGTATTATTATTAATATCATGGGTTTTCTCTAAGGTAATGAATGTATTTAATTGCTATTATGAAATTAAATATTGTAACTGAAGCTCCATGTCAATAAATAAATACATACATCTATTGTGTCATGTACCGAACCGCACACTCGGTGAATTGAGAATTGTTTAGCTAAACAATTTCTCTCTCGAATCCTCTTCCCACCCCTCTCAAGAATGAGATATGTTCTTCAATGTTTAAGAACAAGTGATCAAGAATGACTGACACAAAACACTCGTTTCGCCGTGCTAGCACCCAAAGAACGAGTGGTATCGATCGGAGGCCATCGGAGCACGTGTGGATCACCGCTAGAGGGATTATAGTTTGGATCCTTACAAGTGCAACGAGATAATCCAGAAGGTTCATTCCGGATGATCAACATCATCAATGAATAAAATAAAGAAGATTTAGGTATTATTTTCTTTATGAAATTAATTAAATTAATTATAAACATGTTGTGCAAGATCTTCTCTAAAGGTTTTGGGTATCTTATTTCTTTATCTAAATCTTTGATTATATTCTGTGGAGACTGGTGTTCATCGTCGTATTGATATCAGAATAATCATTGATCGTGATAAAAATCAAATTTGGGTGTCGTCCCAACCATGCTTTTGCTGCACCCGGAACCTTCAAGTGGTATCAGAGCGGTTACATCATAGTTTATAATTATTTATATATTTCATTGATGATTAACGCGTTTAATAATTTAGTTGTTTCAATTCAAGTTAATCATTCTGCAAATCTGAATCTCGAGAAATGTTCCTCCTCTTTTGTTTCTTGTTCACCTTATAGAAACAATATTTTCTTTTAATTTTGATTAAAATAAAACAGAGGATCTCATCCGGAGGTGCCAAAGGTTCCTAGAAGTACAACACAAGAACACATGACGTGTATTTGGTAGTACAAACCATGTAGCCAAGGTTCAATGCACCAGGTCTGGTCCACCAAACCAAGTCGTGTCATTGGAGTTTGTTTAATTCTTAATGACTCCATGTGTTGACCAGAAACAGGTGGCACATGGTTTTCGGATTACACACCATGTGGCCCACTGGACACGACATGTAGTCCCTTTGGGTTAGGGTTGGACCATGTACCCCGTACACTGCTTGCTAGGCTGGAGACTGTGTAATGAGGAACTACACGGTGTGTGGCCTACTGGATACACCGTGTACTCCGAAGATTTCCAAAGAACACTCACAAATCATTTACCTAGGCATGTACTTCGGATGGATGGTGAAAAATAGTACACATCATGTAGTTGGAACTACATGTCGTGTACTCATCTAAATTACACAGATTTATTAAAATTTATTATTATATTATACAAACCCTTGATACGTGTATCATCGTGCAGGCGTAAAGCTAAGGTACAACATGTGATAGGTGTTTTATATATGTGTGTTTAATTTAACATCTGTTTAATGTTCATTTCTACTCATTGGGTAGTTATGAATAGGAATTCATTGGGTTGCCTCCAAGGTATGAGTTATGTACAAAGATTATTTTAAATGAATTTATTTTTTTAAATTATTATGGACGAGAATATCAAGAAAAATCATAAAAGGGATTAATATAAAATGATTGATTAATTAAAGATGATAATTAATTTATTCAAGCATGATTTATCTTAAATAAGAATGATTAAAGAATTGAATGCTAGTTTTATTTATGCGTAAATATTGTTTCATGTATGGATGATCATGAGCTAGACCAAGACCTTTGTATTTGGATGGTTTCTTTTAATTTATTTATTTAAATTAAATTTGTTGGCCTGTGAGCCTTCTCATTATTAATATGTAGGGAATGCATGCCCAAGGTTTATTTTATGTAAAACCCCTTTTTACTCCTCACCTATATGTGAGTTAAAAAAAGGAATATTCAATGGATGTAACTCTCAAGCTAGTGTAGGCGGTTCAAGATGAATTTGAGATGAAACCAATCCCAGGAGATATAGAGGTGGACAGGTGGAAATCTATAAACACGAACCCAAAATGTTCAAGATGTTTATCCCCTAGGTCAGGGTTAGTTTATCAACCACTAGATAAACTAACCATTAGAAAAACTCATGATAATTCTCTTTATTTTATTTCTGTTAGTTGCATGTTTTATCATTATGGATGTGTTGTCATGATCACATAATTAATGAATTAAACAATCATACAAGATAGAACTAAAATAAACAAGACTTAAGCATAAATATTATCAAGACATGGTTAATCACTTAAGTAAGTTCCACTTAATATTAAAAAGCATGTGATAATGATAATAATCAATTCACGCATAAGCGATAAAAATCCCTCAAATAAAATATTAATTCAGACCAAGCCTTTCGTTACTTGATTAAGGGAAAAACTCAATAAAACTATGTGTTTTACCAACCATTGTTGAGACACTTTCTTTTATACAGGAAGCCCTTATGAAAGGTTTCAGGTTGACTTAACCATATTACATCAAGAGGAGTAGCCCTTTCTAGACTTGGTGTAATATTGGAGTCCAGAGTTAAGGAAATCCAAAATCGTGATTTCAGAATTGGGGAGTCCACTCAACATATCAAGGAGCTGCAAGCCCACAGTTGGCAAAGACCTACCTACCTAAATACTTTCTAATATCTTAACCAACCCTTTTTGGGGTTATGCGTAGGGGAATATGGATCCTTTCCACTAGAATGTCATGGAAACTGAACGTTCTGAGTTCAATGGTGAGGGCCATTGAGACTTGATAAAATAGTGGGAGACTTAATTAAAATTTATTATTTCTCATAAAATGTAATCAATAAAGTACTAATGATCTGCTCTTTTAATTATAAAATAAAATTGACAAACTCATCAACCACACTATCCCTATGATGAATTCTGGATAAAGACAACATCCTCACCAGTAGTAACTTTCAGGAATGGTTTAGATACCTTTGGGTTATCCTATACCATGAATGGAAGTCTTACGTGTTGGAGTCAGCATTACCTGATCCGCTTGCCAAAGAGGTGAGTGATGAGGATTTCCTGGTCTATGAGAAACATATGAACGGCGCAGTCAATGTTTAATGTTTGATGTTGTCATCAATGTCTAGTGAGATCATGAAGTCTCGTGAAAACATGAATTCTTATAGCATGCTTGAGCACCTATGTGGTCTTTACTAGGAGAGAGAAAGACAGGAAAGGTTTGAGATCTCTAAGGCACTCTTTCAGAGTAAGCTTGGAGAAGGTTCCCTAGTTGGGCCTCATGTAGTCAAGCTCATTGGCTACATTGATCTCCTAGAGGTTCTAGGGTTTAAACTCCCCGAAGAACTGGGTACCATCTCATTCTCACATCAATCCCTCAGATCTTCTCTAACTTTGTTGTCAATTTCAATATGAACAACATTGAGATGTCTCTATCTGATTTTATTATCCTCATTCTCCAAGTGGACAAAGATATGAAGCGTGAAAAGCCTTCTGTCCTTATGGTGAATAAGAGGAAAGGGAAGGAGAATATCTATAAGCCCAAATCTTCTTCATGACCTTCCAAGAAAAGGAGGATCAAAGTGGAGGCAAAGTAACATAATGTGGTTTGTTTCGCATGTGGTAAGAAGGGCCACTGGAAGAAGAACTACACTCATCCTAAGAAGCAAGGGGAAGCTTCAGGTGCGTTTGTTATCAAATGCAATCTATCTATTTCTACAAATTGGGTATTAGATACAGTTTGTGGTGCACACATATATATCCAAATACAGGAACCAAGAAGATTCAGGAAGATTGACCGAGGGGAGGTAGATCTAAGAGCATCCAACGGAGCCAGATTTGTTACTATAGTTGTCAGGGACTACCACCTCACGTTTCCAACTGGGATGATCTTGGTGTTAAATGGTTGTTATTATGTGTCTTCCATTACTAAAAACATTATTTTTGTATCCATATTATATACAAATGGATTTTTTTTTCAAGTTTGGAAATGAATTTTTCTTCTTTTACAAAGATAGCATTTTTTTGGTAGGGCACATATATACAACGGTATTTACGTGTTGGATTACACAAAAAAAAGTATTGGAAATAGATAACAAAGATACTTCACATGACTCATACCACACCCAAATTTGGCATCACCATCTAGGTCATGTAAATGAGAAATTCTTGAAAAAGTTACATCAAGATGGATATTTAGATTCTTTCGAACTAAAACCACTTGGTGTATGTCATGCATGTTTACAAGGAAAAATGACCAAAGCCTCATTTAATGGGAAAGGTGAAATGGATAAAGAACTTCTTAAATTGGTTCATACCAATGTGTGTGGACCATTTTTAGTTGAAGAAAGGGTAGGGTACTCATGCTTCATAACTTTTACTAATGATTTTAGTAGATATGGAATATCTACTTAATGAGGTATAAGTTGGATTCTTTTGATAAGTTCAAAGAATACAAGAATGAAGTTGAGAACCAGCCCAGTAAGAAGATTAAGAAACTCTGCTTAGACTGAGGTGGAGAATATCTTAATCAAGACTTCATTGGTTACTTATGGGAGCTTGGTATCCTATCCCAACTCACTCCTCCATACACGCCCCAATGGAATGGTGTGAGTGAAAGGAGGAACCGCACCCTGTTGGACATGGTGAGATCAATGATGATTCATGTGATTCTTCCATTATCCTTTTGGGGATATGCGTTACAAACAGTGGCTCACATACTAAACCAAGTACCAATTAAATCGATAAATGGTATTTCATATGAGTTCTGGAGTGGAATGAAAGCCATATTATCAAATTTACATGTGTGGGAAGCGATGAGTTTGTTAAGGCCTCTTCTGGTAAAAAACTTACACCCTAAGGAACATAGTGTACCTTTATAGGATAACCCAAGGAAACAAGGGGATATTACCTATACAACCCCTCAAACAAAAAGGTTATAGTGGAAAGACACGCCATATTTCTTGAGAGGGAGCACATCTCCAAAAGTGATAGTGGGAGCGAGATAGATTTTGATGAAGTTGAGACTCAAGGTACACAAGAGTTGGTACAGGAACATATTCCACAAAACCCTGTAGAAGAAAGAACTGTTCTAGAGACACAAGAGCTACATAGGAGTACAAGAGAGGTTAAAGAACCAGAACGGTATGATTTTCTAGTTACTGAGGATGGTTTCTCATTATTAGTTGATAATAATGATCCTCCAACCTACAAGTAGTAAGTGGCACAGATGTTTCCAAGTGGCAAGAAGCCATGAATTCTGAAATGGATTCCATGTACCAAAACCAAGTGTGGATTTTGGTAAATCTTCTAGCTGATGTAAAGCCTGTTGGTTGCAAATGGGTATTCAAGAAGAAACTGGACATGGAAGGACAGGTCAACACCTATAAGGAACGACTAGTTACAAAAGGGTTCAAACAACGTCAAGGCATTGACTACGATGAAACTTTTTCACCAGTTGCAATGTTGAAATCTATCAGAATTATATTGTCCATTATCGCTTACCATGACTATGAGATTTGGAAAATGGATGTCAAAATAGGCTTCCTTAATAGGAACCTTTAGGAAGATGTCTACATGAAACAATCTGAAGGGTTTATGACTCCAGAGGATGTCAATAAGTTATGCAAGTTGTAGAAATCCATTTATGGATTAAAATAAGCATCCAGGTCATGGAACATTCATTTTGATGAAGCTATAATGGAATTTGGTTTTATCAAGAATGAATGTGATCCTTGTTTCTACAAACGGTTTAGTGGGAGTGCATTCGTTTTCCTAATAGTATATTTTGATGACATATTACTTATTAGAAAAGAGATACTAGTCTTACAGTATGTTAATGCATGGTTGAATCAATGCTTCTCCATGAAGGACTTGGGCGAGGCCGCATATATTCTTGGGATTAAGATCCATCGTGATAGATCCAAGAGGTTGTTGGGTCTAAGTCAAATTACATACATTGATAAGATACTAAAGAGATTCAGTATGGAACAATACAAGAGGGGATTGTTTCCAGCATCACATAGAATTCATCTTTCTAAGAAAATGTGTCCTCAAACACATGAGGAAAGAAAGATAATGGAAAGTAATCCATACGCATCAATGATTGGGTCAGTCATGTATGTCATGTTATGTACTAGGCTAGATGTCACCTATGCATTGATTGTGGTAGGAAAATATCAAGCTGATCTAGGTGACCACATTGGATGGTAGTCAAGACTATCCTAAAGTATTTGAGACGTAATGAGGATATGTTTCTGGTTGATGGAGGATATGAAGATTCTAGTTTCCAGACTAATAAAGATGATATAAAGTCGGAAACAGGATACATCTTCACATTGAATGGAGGTGTAGTGAGTTGGAAGAGCTCAAAACAGAGTGTGGTCGTAGATTCTACAGTAGAGTCCGAGTATATAGCATCTTCTGAGGCAGCTAAAGAAGCAGTTTGGATGTGAAGCTTCATCCAGGATCTTGATGCAATACCTATCAATAAAGATCTCATCACACTGTACTGCGATAATACTACAGCAGTGGCTCTTGCAAAAGAGTCAAGGTCACATCAGCGGACAAAGCACATACTTTGGAAGTATCATATCTTGAGGGATTTTTCTCAGAGAGGTGAAGTTGCAGTGAGCAGTATTTCCACGGAAGACAATGTGGTGGGGACCTTGACTAAAGCCTTGACTCAGCAGAAACATGATCACCATGTGAGGTCTAGCAGTCTGAAAGTCGTAGGCAGTTGGCTCTAGTCCAAGGGGGAGTTTGTAAGAGTTGGTGTCCTAGAACTAACTGGTTGTACTTTGATTACATGAACATTTAATGTATTTAAATATTAAATATCTTATTACATATTGTTCATTTTTCTGCATGACTATGATGTAATAATATCCTAGAGTATTTGTCGCATTGATAAGGTCATGGAAGTTCCTCGCTATGATGAGAACCTTGAAATGCTATAAAAATATTCTTAAATATAGTTCTACGGTTGGATGAAATACTATGATGGGACACATAGCATGCAGGCCATTAGGTGTGAGTACTCATAAGTAGATGAGACTTCCTCTCATGAAGTTCACACTTGGTAATCTCCAAGACAGGAGATTATGAGAACAGACCCGCCAGTAGGAATTTCATATTTTTTGGTGTCATCGGATATTTCTATCTGTGAGCATGTGTAACGATCCTTAGACTTTAAGATTATAATTAATACATGTCACGACTCATGCACTTTGATTTACTGACAAAAACTGTCACGCAAACAGTTGGCGGGAAGTAGGGTACATTGGGTGCATCACGAGTGGCATGTTATTAATGGATAAGTTGAGGAAGGATTTTTCCCTTACATTTATGGAAGTTGATATCTCATCCCTTTGATTGAAATAGAACCGTCGCACGAAATTATATGGTCATGGTTTAACGATGATTTTATTTCAGGTATTCAAAGAATGGCGTATCAAGCATAAAAGTTGATGACACTCATGAAACCTGCTTGATGAGATATTGCGACAAAGGGATTATATTACACAGTGAAAATTTGTATGTGGATTTCATTGTTGTGATTGTAAGTTCTTTTTCTTGGGTGCCTTGACCCATTTCTAGACAGTAATCTTGGAATTTAGGTTATTTTGCTTAATGCCAATGAAAAAGAATCCTAGAGAGTCACACACTAAGTGTTTCTGGTGGTCTCAGTTAAATTCTATTTGAATTTAATTAATAAATATTATTCTCGAGAAAATGAAATAATTTTATTCAAGTTAAAATGATTGCATAAATTAAATAATGTTGTGAAATTCATCGATTAAAGGAAAAGCGAAGCGAAAAACATATGATGATTTTGATTGCTCGGGATGACGATGGTGAAGTAAAATGTCTCAATCACAATAGAACAAGAAAGAAATAACATGAGTATATGGCCACACCAAATCACACCATTTCCATTATCATGCCACCGTATTTATAGATTACAAAAGGGTTGATTCAACGGATAAAATTAATTCCAATCTAATAGTGGGAATACAAATGGTTTGGCCATATGAAGAGACTTGTTGGGTAATGAATAGACCTCATTCATTATAATTTATGACATCCACACCATTAATGATAATTCATAACACTCCCCCTTGGATGTCATAATCCCATGGAATCTAATATAAATCTTCACTTAAAACCCCTGGGGGAAAAACAAGTGAATCAAAATTAAAATGATTTCATTATATGCTGCCTCATTAAAAACATTATTAGAAAACCCAGTAGGAAAAACTGATTAAGGGAAAAATAGTAAAACATTTTTAACTCCCCCTCATAAAATCACTATAAAATTTTTAGTCTTCGCATTCCAATTTTATAAATAAATTTCTCAAATTTTGAAGTTGGCAATGCCTTTGTGAACAAATTTGTGAGATTATCACAAGACCTTATGTGCTAGACATCAATCTCACCATTCTTTTGATGGTTATGGGTGAAAAAGAATTTTGGTGAGATATACTTTGTTCTGTCACCTTTAATAAACCCACCTTTCAAATATGCTATGCAAGCAGTATTATCTTTATATAATATGGTGAGAATATTATTATTCATATATAATCCACAAAAATTTTGAATATGATTAATCACTGATCTCAACCAAACACATTCTCGACTGGATTCAAGAATAGAAATCAACTCAGTATGGTTAGAAGAAGTCGTAGTGATGGTTTGTTTTATAGAATGCCAAGAAATAGCAGTTCTGCCATATGTAAACACATATCTAGTTTGAGATCTTGCTTTGTGTGGATTAGACAAGTATCCATCATCAAAATAACCAACCAACTTTAGTTCTGAGGATTTGGAATAAATTAACCCCTGATCTTTTTTCCCTTGAAGGTATCTTAATACATGTTTGATACCATTCCAATGCCGACGAGTAGGATAAGAACTATACCTTGCCAATAAATTCATTGAAAATGAGATATCAGGTCTTTTATTATTTTCAAGGTACATCAGTGCTCCTATAGCACTCAAATATAGTACTTCAATACCAATTAGTTCCTCATCATCCACTCATGGTTTAAAAGGATCAGTATCATGATCAAGAGATCGTACAACCATTGGTGTACTTAATGGATGTGATTCATTCAGGTTAAATCTCTATAGGACTTTAGTAATATAACGTGATTGATGAACAAAAATGCCATCCTTAAGATGCTCAATTTGTAATCCAAGGCAGAACTTTGTCTTTCCAAAGTCTTTCATTTCAAATTCTTTCTTTAGATATTCCACTGCCTTGGAAAGTTCATCATTAGTCCCAATTATATTTAAATCATCAACGTATACTGCAATGATCACAAATTCAGATCCAATCTTCTTAATGAAGACACATGGACAAATTGGATCATTTTTATAACCTTCCTTCATCAAATATTTACTCAGACGGTTATACCACATATGCCCTGGCTGCTTTAATCCATATAATGATTTATTCAGCTTAACTGAATAAAGATCTCGAGATCCATGATATTTTGCCGAAAAATTGAATCCTTTAGGGATTTTCATGTAAACGCCATTATCAATATCACCATAAATATATGCAGTCACTACATCCATCAGTCATAATTCAAGTTTCCCATGTACAAAAAACTTCATGAGGTACCGAAAGGTTATTACATCCATTACAGGATAGTATGTTTCATCATAATAAATCTCGGGTTTTTGTGAGAAGCTTTGAGAAACCAGTCGTGCTTTATATCTCACGACTTCATTATTTTCATTTCTTTTTCTCACAAATAGACATTTGTATCCAACAGGCTTAATCCCTTTAGGGGTTTTCATGATCGACCCCAAAAAACTCACGTTTAGCAAGTGAGTCTAGCTCAGATTGGATTGCAACTTTCCACTGATCCCAATCTGTCCTTTCACGACATTCATCAACTGTTTTAGGTTCTTGATCCTCATCCATAATTTCAAAGGGCTACATTGTATGAAAATGTGTTATCAACAATGGTCTCCACTCGGTTCCAACATCTTCCAGTTTTGGTGAAATTTATTGAAATTTCCTCTTGATCATGTTCATGTACTTCTTGTACATTTACATTATCTTCAAATTCATTCATATCTTCAACCAACATAGGTTTTTTCCCCTTTCTTTGATGTGGATTTTTATCTTTTGAACCAAGTGGTCTCTCATGCTTTAGGCGCGGGTTGGAAGCATTGTTGGTAATACCATCAGATTTTCCTTCTAGGACATCAATTCTTACTGGTGCATTTACAGCAGGTATATATGATTTTGTAACCCGTTTTGAATCATTGAATGCATCAGGAAATTTATTTGCTAAATTTTGAAAATTAATGATTTTTTGAACTTCAAGTTGACTCGTATTTATACGAGGATCAAGATGTAATAATGAATTTTCTTTCCATGATATTTATTTTGAAGTCGATTGATTTCCCCCTTTGAGTGTTGGAAATAATTTTTCATCAAAATGACAATCAGTGAATCTTGTTGTGAATACATCTCCTGTCATAATCTCAAGATATTTAATGATCGAGGGAGATTCAAAACCAACATATATCCCCAATCTCCTTTGGGGTCCCATTTTTGTTCGTTGCGGGGGTGCTACAGGAATATATACAGCACAACCAAATATCCTTAAGTGTGAAATATTTGGTTCATGAACAAAGGCTAATTGCAAAGGGGAATAATCATGATAGCTTAATGGCCTTATTTGAAGCAGTGTTGCTGCATGAAAAATTGCATGTCCCCATGCTGAAATGGGCAATTTAGTTTTCATAAGTAATGGTCTAGCGATAAGTTGTAATTGCTTTATAAATGATTCAGCTAGACCATTTTGTGTATGAACATGAGCTACAGGATGTTCAACACTTATTCCCAATGATATGCAATAATTATTAAAACCATGTGATGAATATTCACCAGCATTATCAACCCTAATATGCTGGATTGAATAATCAGGGAATTGCGCCCTTAACCTTATTATTTGGGAAAGTAATTTCGCAAACGCCTGGTTGCGAGTTGACAATAAACACACATGGGACCATCGAGTTAACGCATCAATCATGATCATGAAATATCTGAATGGTCTACATGGTGGATGAATTGGTCCACATATATCACCATGAACATCGGGGATTCGGTCCTGATCATTGATGGTGATGGTCTTATGATTAATTTTCCTTGAGAACAAGCAGCACATGAGAAATCATGGGGCGTAAGAACTCTTTTATCAACCAATGGATGACCATGAGTACATTTAATTATTTTCCTCATCATTATTGATCCAGGATGACCCAAACGGTCATGCCAGACAATAAATGTACCATGGTTGGTAAACTTCGGGTTTACCATGTTTGATTCAATTGTACAAATATTGACAAAGTACAATCCAAACGGAAGTCTCAAAAGCTTCTTTTGAATCAATTTATGCTCATTTTTAATGCTTGTTATGTAGAGGTATTCAGCGCCTCCTTCATCCATTGTCTCTATGTGATATCCATTATTATGAATATCTTTAAAACTTAGCAAATTGCGTCGAGACTTGTAAGAAAACAAAGCATTGTTTATCATAATCTAGGTACCACCAGGTAGGTATATTTTTTCTCTTTCGGATTAATTGCACACTACCAGTTAAAGTACACACATGAGCATTATCCATTTTAATGGTGATAAAATATTTCTCATGTTTAAGAATTGTGTGCGTCGTTGCACTGTCAATGAGGCAAATATCTTCATCATGGAAATTATTCCCAACGGACCGATTTATATCATCCATTTCTAGTAAAGAAAATAAGCATGCATATAAGGAATAAAATAAAAGAAACCAAAATCAAACGTGCAATATTTAAAAATATTACAAAACCAAAAAATCATTGTTCATTTCAACCACAAGCATACAAAAACCAAAAATCAAACTTTGATTCTATCATGAGCATTCATGCTTGATCAATATGCTCATCACTTTCAGGGTGTGCAAAATAGTTGAAAAAATGCTTTGGCGTACGACAGGTACGCGACCAATGCCCCTTCATGCCACATAGAAAGTAGTTACTTTCATCACTCTTTGCTTTCTTCATTTGTGGTTGTTCGTTATTGGACCACTTCTGGTGGTGCCCCTTCCTCTTCTCATTTGGTGTATGACCACCTCGAGCAAATGACTTTCCTCAGCTTTGATTGCATCGATTCTTCCCACGATCTTGATTAAAAGCAGTCGCATTCGCTTCAGGGAATGGAGCCGCACCAATAGGTTGGGATTCATGATTTCTCATCAGGAGTTCATTATTTTATTCAGCAACAAAAATGCAAGAAAGTAATTCAGAGTATTTTGTAAAACCTTTCTCGCGATATTGTTGTTGCAGAATGACATTTGAGGCATGGAAAGTAGAATATGTTCTTTCCAAAATATTAGTATCAATGATAGTATCTCCGCATAATTTGAGTTGCGATGTTATTTTAAACATTATGGAGTTGTATTCACTTACCGATTTATAATCTTGGAATCGCAAATGACTCCACTCAAACCTTGCTCTTGGTAGTATTACAAGTCGAAGGTGATCATACCGCTCCTTGAGATTCGGCCACAGCACCAAAGGATCTTTCACCATGAGGTATTCATTCTTCAGATCCTCATGGAAATGATGGCAGAGGAATATTAGGGCTCGGGCACACTCTTGAGCGGAAGCATGATTGCCAACTTTAACTGCTTTACTGAGACTGTTTGCATCAAGGTTCATCTTCGCATCCAGAATCCACAACAAGTAATTCTTCCCAAAAATGTCAAGAGGGAGAAATCCATGCTTTGCAATATTCATCATGGGAAAATTTATCTTATCGGGATGACTAACCTTTTTACTTCGCAGAGCAGTCGTGCTGATAACGTGTTGTAAAATTTGTCGATTGAAGACAAAGCGAAGCGAAAACGTATGACGATGCGATTGTTCGGGATGACGATGGCGAAGTAAAACGTCTCAATCACAATAGAACAAGAAAGAAAGAACACAAGTATATGGCCACACCAAATCACACCATTTCCATTATCATGCCGCCTCATTTATAGATTAGAAAAGGGTTGATTCAACGGACAAAATTAATTCCAATATAACGGTGGGAATACAAACGGTTTGGCCATATGAAGAGACTTGCTGGGTGATGAATAGACCTCATTCATTATAATTTATGACATCCACACCATTAATGATAATTCATAACAAATAAATATTTATTCACGGGATTGTGGGTAAAATATATTTATTTATTTTATTGAACATTTAATAAATATTTATTTGCTAGTTTGTAAATAAAATATTTATTTAAGAGAATAAATTATTTATTTATTTATTTGGGTGTTCAATAAATGGAAGTGGAGTTCGAGAGGATCAAGGGTGGTCCGGTAGTAAAATAATTATTTGCAAGACGATAAATAATTATTTAAATAGTTGGCACAAATTAAAATAATACTGCTATTATTTTGTGACGCGAAATTTTATTTATAATTCTGTTTTACGCAAGTTGGCGCACCATAAATAATGACGCGGTATTATTATTAATAGCATGAGTTTTCTCGAAGGTTATGAATTTATTTAATTGTTGTTACACAATTAAATATTGTAACTGAAGTCTCATGTCAATAAATAGACACATACGTCTATTGTGCCATGTACCGAACCGCACACCCGGTGAATTGAGAATTGTTGAGCTAAACAATTTCTCTCTCGAATCCTCTTCTCACCCCTCTCAAGAACGAGATACGTTTTTCAAGGTCGAAGAACAAGCGATCAAGAACGACCGACACAAGACACTCGCTTCGCCACGCTAGCACTCGGAGAACGAGCGGTGTCGATCGAAGGCTATCAGAGCACGTGGATCGCCGCTAGAAGAATTCTAGTTTGGATCCGTACAAGCGCAACGAGATAATCCGGAAGGGCCATTCCGGACGATGAACATCATCAACGATACAAAATACCGAAGATCCATGTATTATATTTTTATGAAATTAATTATATTAATTATAAACATGATGCGTAAAATCCTCTCTAAAGATTTCGGGCTTCTTCCTTCTTTATCTAAATCTTTTATTATATTCTGTGGAGACTGACGTTCATCGTCGTATTGATCCTGAAATAATCATTGATCATGGTAAAAATCAAAGTTGGGCGACGTCCCAACCACGCTTCCGTTGCGCCCGGAACCTTCAATAGTGTGGCGTTTGTGTATCATTAACTACATGATATGAGAACACTTAGTGCACACAAAAAACCTATGGATTTCTATAGGTGGATGGGTATTCAGGTATATACAAAAACATTTCACCATTATAATATATCATAAAAAGATTCTTATATTTCTATATATTTGTGCAATGCCTAAAACAAATTGAAATGCTATGATTATACTTATTACACTTGTAAATTTATGAAAGATGTCATAAAAAAATTCTCCAAAGCAGTATTTGCATGACCTGCCTATTTTTTAATAAATATTGTTTCATTAAAAAATATTCATTAACCAATTATATATCTATATTCTTCTAGTACTATGTGAATGTTAGTAAATAAACATATTTAGATGATGAAATAGATTTCTTTAGGAATGGATTACACAGTGTCCAAAAACGTGATGATAGCGGACGTGCGAAGTGCCAAAGAGGGGTGGGTGGGTGGGCGCGTGTGCGCCTCCAAAGAAGAAGATTTCAAAGTCTAAATCTGTGTTTTTTTTTTTTTTTTTGTAATAATATAATATATATTTGGTTTCCAAGCCACGTGTCCCGGTCGACCACCTACTACAGGGGTTTTTTATCTCTCCCGACCCCCACCATCGTACATATAAATATCCCTCAATCCTAATACTTCACGCCCATCTTCTCTCCCCGTCTTCCTTTCTTACAAAAACAGAGGAGTGCAGAGAGCCATGGTGATGCCGGCGGCGGAGAACAGGAACCGGCAACGAGCCACGGGGGTGGCCTCCATATTGGCCATCGGCACCGCCAATCCCCCCCACTGCATTTATCAGTCCGACTACCCCGACTACTACTTTAGCGTCACCGGCACCCAGCACCTCACCGACTTAAAGCTCAAGTTCAAGCGCATGTGTACGTCTTTCTATCATTGCACTCCTCATAAATATTAGCTTTACGCTGAATTAACCCAACAACTGTATGCAACGCAGGTGCCAAATCCACGATCAAAAAGAGGCACTTTTGCCTTACCGACGAAACCCTCAAGGAGAACCCCAACATGTGCGCCTTCATGGCGCCCTCCCTCGACGCCCGCCAGGACCTGGCCGTGAAGGAGGTCCCCAGGCTGGCGAAGGAGGCCGCCTCCAAGGCCATCAAGGAATGGGGCCATCCCAAGTCCAGCATCACCCACCTCGTCTTCTGCACCACCGCCGGCGTCGACATGCCCGGCGCCGATTATCAGCTCACCAAGCTCCTCGGCCTCCGCCCCTCCGTCAAGCGCGTCATGATGTACCAGCAGGGCTGCTTCGCCGGCGCCACCGTCCTCCGCCTCGCCAAGGACCTCGCCGAGAACAACGCGGGCGCGCGCGTCCTGGTGGTGAGCTCCGAGATCAGCGCCATGAACTTTCGAGGACCCTCCCGTGAGCATTTGGACGCGCTGGTCGGTCAGGCTATTTTCGGGGACGGCGCCGCCGCTGTCATCGTGGGCGCCGATCCCGACCCCGCCGAGGAGCGGCCACTGTTCGAGCTGGTATCCGCGTCGCAGACGCTGGTGCCGGATTCGGACGGCGCCATCGAGGGCCACCTCCTGGAGGTGGGACTGACCTCCCACCTGCACAGGGACGTGCCGGGGCTGATCAGAGAAAACATAGAGGATATTCTCGGGGAGGCCTTGGGGGAGATTAGCGAGATCAAGGACTGGAACGAGCTGTTCTGGGTGGTGCACCCGGGGGGCCCGGCGATCCTGGATCAGGTGCAGGCCAAGCTGGGGCTGAAGGGGGACAAGCTGAGGGCGTCGCGGGAGGTGCTGAAGGAGTACGGGAACATATACAGCGCGTGCGTGTTGTTCGTGCTGGATGAAATGAGGAGGAAATCGGCGGAGGAAGGGATGGGGACGACGGGGGAGGGGTTGGAGTTGGGAGTCCTCTTCGGCTTCGGCCCTGGCCTCACCGTTGAGACGGTGGTGCTGCGCAGCCTCCCCATATCTACTGCGGCGGCTACCTGAGCCGCCACGCTCATACGGCCGTCCCCGCTGTATCAAAAGGAAATAAACACCTAAACCGGGGTCGACAATGTAATAATAGTTGTGCTGTATTTTAGACTTGGCTCGCCCGAATTAGTGGTTCCAATTTAAATGGAAGAACTCATATGTATAAATATGATAGGTGGGACCCGTCCAATCCATTTTGTTGACCGATACAAATTATAAAAATATTACTCTCTTAAATATTACTCTCTTAAATATTACTCTTTTACTCCGGGATCAAGTTGACATGAACAAGCACCGCATCAACTTGCATGGCAACACCTCCTTATCACTCACTCTAAAACTCCCTCAAACATCTTATGGAATCACAAAAAGAGTGTGAACCATCATCTACCTCTCTTGGGTGAGAGTAGAATGTCATAAGGGAATAATTTCATCCAAATATCAAAAAACCGTAGGGGTAATAGGGGATGATCATGTGATTACAACAGATAAGGATCCAGCTGAACATGTGGGTGGTCACGATCAACCAAAAACTTTGTAAAGCCGGTAGAGATCCAACTGAACATGTAGATATCTGCAATCAGCCCGAAACTTCATGACGCCAGCGAATATCCAACCGAGCAAGACACATAGTTAAGTGAGATATGAAAATGAGCTCAAGTGGTATATCCAACAGGCACCATCTCAAGGGGGAAACATGAGTGAAGGCACATCATATAACATAGGTAGCCATAATATTTTAAGTTAATAAACAACTAGGGTTGCAACAATGTAGAGCATGTGGATAACATGCCAACGAGGGCTAGATGAAAATGAACCAACACAAAATAAAAGGCCCTCGACAAATATAAATAGACTATCCCACAAAAAAAATAAATCCTATAATTAATATATTAAATAAAATGTTAACATAAAAAATCCAAATTAAAATAAAATTCCATTTAATTTTTAAAATCAATGAATGAAACACACATTTTCACTACTATAAAAAATATATTTAAAAATAGATTAATATTGATGAAAAATCAGTCATTATGTAATAGTACCACCTATTAGTGATATTTTAGTATTGATTAAAGTCCTTATTATAAAAAATTAAACCCGAATCACAACACATCACAACACAAACATACTTCAAAGATACTAAACATACCATACCACAAAGATAAATGATGTTTCATTTATTTTTTTAAAAGAAATTACACTTAATGGAAAACATATTTATATAATAATGTTACATTTCTCATCACTAATTGATATGTATTTTTATCACACCTATCAAATATTATAATCATTTGAAAAAATAGGAGTAATTTTTTATTTCTAAAAAAACAAAGATTTAGATTACTGAACACAAACACTAAAATAAATAGAAAATAAATTGTTCAAATTAGTTATGTAATCACTCATGTGATCCCAATATGTTAAGTTTTTTTTTGGGATTAACTTAGCCTTAAAATAAAGCAACTGATTAATGGTTGCATATACTACTATATTTTATATATTTTTCAACCCTGACATGGTGTTGTTTGTAATATAAGTTGTATCTAAAAATCACTTCATAGATATTTTTTATATCATTGAGAGAATGTCAAAAATGTAACGGGTAAGTTTTTTTCCTTGATATTTATGGAATCCTATATTTTTTTAGCATGCATGGAATTTTCAGGTATAATTCACAAACCTGTTAAAATATTGGAAAATTTAACAAATCTCAATGATTAAAAGAACATAATCTATTGTGTTTCTATCAACATTTTAATATAATTGGTTATTATTAAACTACATGTTATTATTTGATAATTATGACCTTTTTAACCATCTAGGTGTACAAAAAATTTCTTTAATTTTTAATATTTTTTTAAAAAATATAAAATTTTATTTTTCAACATTATTAATAATTTTTTCTAAACAAATAGAAATTTTATTCTGTAAGAGAAAATATATACACACATCTGCATTACTAGAAAAGAATTGTCATCTTGGAAAGATAAATCCTTTCAAGTTAACTTAGACTAAAAACAAAATATTATGATACTAACAAACTAAACCTCATCTACTAGAAAATAGTTCCAACAAATCACAAAATCCATTTTCACACCATCACTATCATGAACATACCAACTTCACATCAAGGAACCATTCCCAATTAAGTGTAATAGTAAGGATGAGATGATATGAGAATAACAAGCATATATTTTAAATAATTTCAATAATTTAAACATTACATTTAAGAAATAAAATACATAATCCCAGAACTCAAAGATTTTGTGTATTTAGAGATTAGAAATATGCATATCTTATTACCCATTATTTCTTCAACATATCCTATAAAATTATTTACACATGAATTCCTATTAAACATATCCCTATATGTAATTCCTTAGTGAAATGGGATATATAAGGAGGAGTGATCTCAAATGATCGGTAGGGGAAGACTTATATGCAAATCATAAAGGGTTATATCATATGTGTTGGCACCAGAAAACGGGTCCCCAAAATTTTTCAAATGCTTCAAAAAATGATCCAAAAGCGTAGACCGTTTCGTAATCTTTGATTTGATAGGTCGTAGATCCCGAATGGAGTTATGAATCAGGAGTTATAGACATTTGAAGTTGGGTTGGAAAACTGGTTCGCGAAGCTCCCTCCACAAATGTAGAGTAGAGGGAACTTGACAGGATCCTCCGCGAGCGCCACGAAAGCCGTGACGGTTGACTCCAAAGTTACAAAAAACTTGAGGGAACTTTATTGGAGCCTCCACGAGCGCTGCGAAGTTCGATGACAGTCGCCTCTACGATTACAAGAAACTTGAGGGAACTCCCTCCGGTTGTGGAGCACGACTTACTTCGCGACGTCATTTTTGCTTCACGGCGCACCTTTGTGCTCTGCGGCGTGCTCCGCCGACCTCCATCACTTATAAATAGCTGGCTCGCCCCCTTCATATGGACAGTTACGCCGCCCCTTGGGCGGTCGATCTCCCATTTCGCGAAGCTCCTGAGCTCCGCGAGCCGCTTTGCTCTGCGAGACGCTTTGCTCTACGATTCACTTTGCTCCGCGAGTGGCTTTGCTCCGTGAGACCCTTTGCTCCGCGAGCCGCTTTGCTCCGCGAGTCGCTTTTCTCCACAAAACCCTTTTCTCTGCGAGCCCCTTTGCTCTGCGAGCCGCTTTGCTCCACGATTCCATGCTTTGCGACCAACTTTCCTTTGCAAAGCTACTTCGCGAGACCCCATGCTCTGCGAGCACCGTTCCTCTACGATGCTACTTCGCGAAGACCTATCCTTTGCAAGGATACTACCTTCGCACCCACCGGTCCATACCATGGGGGTACGCCCGATCATCCCCACTCAAGATTAGTGTTGGGCTGCGGTCCCGACCCTCTGGGCCAGTCCCTTCGCTTCCGTCATTGACCCCCATGAAAAATGGATAGTCGCACCACGAACTTTTTGGGATGGGACGACAACATTTTACACGGCGCCCTTATGCACAACAACCTTCCACCTATGGAATACCATGATTCAAGATACTCCTCCAAACACCATGAAATACCTCGAGTCGACATATTCCTCTTGGCCCCTTTCACATGTCGCGAGTTGAGATTCTCATCATCAATTCCCCGAGTACCTTGAGTCAAACCATCCCTCAAGCAACTCATCAAAACACCATCACCTGACTTCTATACCAGGTTGATTCAGAAAGGGCCACTCTTGCATAAGTCCCGACACCAGCCATTTCTAGGAACCTTATGCCTAGTAGTCCAATCTACATGACTATAAACTGCAGTCGACCCTATGTTACAAACATAGGATGCCTCTTACTCCAAACAAGAGATGCCTTATATGCCAAGCATAAGATGCCAATAATCCTCTATACATGACTATAAACTGTAGTATTCCCTATATGAAAAATATAGGACGCCTCTTACTCTAAACAAGAGATGCCTTATGCGCTAAGCATAAGATGCTATCAGTCCTCTCTATATAACTATAAACTGTAGTCCACCCTATGCGACAAATATAGGATGCCTTTTGCTCCAAACGAGAGATGTCTTATGCACCAAGCATAAGATGTCAATAGTCCTCTCTACATGACTATAAACTGTAGTACACCCTATGTGACAAACATAGGATACCTCTTGCTCTAAACAAGAGATGCCTTATGCACCAACCATAAGATGTCAATAGTCCTCACTACATGACTTTAGACTGTAGTATGTATTATCATTAAATAATAGGATTCCTCTTATTCCAAATAAGAGATGCATTATGCGACAAGAATAAGAAGCCTCATTCCATGATTATAGTGGAATAATTTCAAGAGCATTGGAATCCATTAAAACATTCCATCACTCCACATCATGCTTTGCGTGTCCTTCATTAGGATATTTAACATCTTTAATGTCTGAAGGGACCCCCTAATAGCCTGTTCCCATGCCGCTTCGGCTCACCTACCGTCCTGGGCCAACGCCCCATAAGACTTTGGATGACACTTTGAGTCAGGTCCTGTGTTTCAAACACGGTCAGCAGTCGGTCCTCATTTGTTTGTCCCCATTTTAGGCTAACGTGATATGGATGCCGTGTTTCGAACATGGTCAATAGTTATCCTCCATCGTCACGCCACCCTCACCATCTTCCGAATGTTAGGCATGTGATTCACACTTCTCATATCCCTTTGTTCAGACTAATTCCAATGCCCTTGGCATTATCCTGCTTGTGCACTAGCACATACGTGTGGGTCTCAATTATATGCCTCAACCCACTAGTGAGTTGGGATGCCCTCATGGTCAGACATGAGGAAGGAATTATGGGTAGCCTCCATGCGTAAGCCCCATTCACCATTGATGCTCCTTAGCGACACCCGGGTAGCTTTCATGCGTAAGCCCCATCCATCCCTTTCTGCTCCTTAACGACACATGGGTAGCTTCCATGCGTAAGACCCATTCACCATTTCCGCTCCTTAGCGGCACCCGAGAAGCTTCCAAGCGTAATCCCCATCCACCATTGCCTCTCCTTAGCGGCATCCAAGCAGTTTCCATGCATAAGCCCCATTCACCATTGCCGCTCTATAGCGAAACCTGGGCTCCTAGCCACACGTAATCCCCTGTTTCTTCTTTGGGAAGTTTCCATGCATAATCCCCATTAACCACCCTTCATGGCCACACATTTTTTACATGATTATCAGGTCTTTTCTGCCTCTTGTTTCTCACACTGAGCATGACTCACGTGGGCTTAGAGTTGGCATTGACCATGGAATCCTATTTGGGACGCCTTAACATGTAAGCCCCAAACCATTCTGAACTATATGGACTTTGATCCTTTCCATGGTAAGATATGTAGGAAGTGTCCCTGAGGTTCAATCCCAACACCTACTTGATCTGAATCCCTTTATGTTGGTTCAAATCCATCCGAACTACATGGACTTTGATCCTTTCCAATGCAAGGTACGCAGGAAGCCTCCCCAAGGTTCAAGCCCAACATCCATTGGTCCTGACCATATTCACGTCGGTTCACCAAATCCTCCTGAACTATGTGTAATTTGATCCTTGTCAAGGAAGGGTACGTAGGAAGCCTCCCCGAGGTTCAAGCCCAACACCAATTGGTCCAGACCCCTTCAAGTCAGTTCACCAAACCAATTTTGAACCACGTGGACTTTGATACTTATCAAGGTAGGGTACGTAGGAAGCCTCCCTGAGGTTCAATCCCAACACCTATTGGTCCCGACCTCTTTACGTTAGTTCACCAAACCCATTCCGAACTACGTGGACTTTGATCCTTGCTAGGCAGGGTACATAGGAAGCCTCCCTAAGGTTCAATCTCAACACCTATTGGTCCCAACCCCTTTACGTCGGTTCACAAAATCCTCCAAAACTATGAGGACTTTGATCCTTGCCAAGGCAAAGTATGTAGGAAGCCTCCCTGAGGTTCAATCCCAACACCTACTAGTACCGACCTCTTCATGTCGGTTCACCAAACCACTCTGAACTATGTGGACTTTGATCCTTTCCAAGGAAAGTTATGTAGGAATCCTCATAGAGGTTCAAGCCCATCATCCATTGATCTGACCCCCTTCACGTCGGTTCAAACCCTCTAGAACTATATGGACTTTGATCCTTGCCAAGACAAGGTATGTAAGAATACTCCCATAGGTTCAATCCCAACACCCATCGTTTCTGACCACTTCACGTTGGTTCACCCCCATCCTCCATGAAGTTAAACTATACACCCTCTTCTCATCCCATTTGAACTACGCGGGCTTTGATCCCTGTCTCCTAGATAGGGTATGTAGGAAGCCTCCATGAGGATCAATCCTATCTAGTGGTAAGCCGTTGTGATCTCCATCTAGTGGTAAGTCGTTGCGATCCCTATCTAGTGGTAAACCGTTGTCGTCCCTTTCGTTGGGACCTATATATCTGGTCTACCCCCATGGAATCAGACCAAATTGGGCTGCTAACCATGCGTAAGCACCAACATATCATTGGGTCATTGTTCTCTACGCACACCCTGATTCCATGCCCCTCACCAAACTACATGGACTTTGATTTCCTTCCACGAGGATATGTAGGAAGTCTCTTCGAGGCTCAATCCCAACATCACCATCTTCCTCACGTCGGTTCCATCTCTTTCCCCATTCACTTCACTCAACCATCCATCATCCATGTTGATGCTTACCCGGGCCGCCACATCGTGGTGAGATCATGTCATCCAACCCACCACCATTCCTTGCGGCACCTAAAAAGCTAACCATGCATAAGCCCCACACTATCCATGATCATCCACCCAAGAGCATCCCTCTTGTGATGGGCTGCTTTCTATGCGTAATCCCCAACAACATCTTCAGGTCGTTGTCCTATGTGCACACCCCGATTCATCACCCCTTAGAACTACGTGGGTTTTGATCCCTGTCGTATGCACAGGGTACGTAGGAAACCTCCATGAGGTTCAATCCTAGCCAACGGTAAACCATGGTGTCCCCCATTCTAGGGTGCACTCTCCCTAATCCTCCCTCAGTGGTGTCCAGGTCATCCTTCACGGTGCTATATCTTCCCTCTATGGGACACACCACATCAGATTCGTCTTCATTGGGTGTTCTGATCCATCCATCTGGTTAACCTTCTAGATGTTCCCTCCTAGGGAAGTACCAATCTGATCTGTCTCTATGGGATGTTCTGATCACTCTCATTCCATCCCCAAAAGTCGTTAAACTCATGGCCTACCTCGTGTTAAACATGAGATGCTTGAGGAAAACCTCGGAAGACATGCCTTTGGCGTAACCGTCTCCGCTAGATGTTAAACTCATGGAATACCCTATGTTGAGCATGGGAACCTGAGGAAAACCTCAGAGACATGCCTATGACATAAGATACCACGTGATCGATGTGGGATGCCTCATGTTATACAACCTTGAGATGCCCTCTTATAAGGAATAATATAGGTTCCCCAATGTCCACACTTCCAGAGATGCCCCAAAATTCTTGATGTTTTCATCTACTCCAACCAAAGGTTGATTCCTTGTCAAGACCCCTTGGAATGTCCTAATAGAATTAGTGTAATTAACCAGCGTCCATGAAGACATGGCACTGGGAAGAGTTTCACGAACAACATCTTAATCTTTAAGGGAGACCCACACTAGGTAACGAGCTACAAGGAGGAATCCATAGAAAGAGGAAATGACATCCCATCATCCTGTTTTGATCAACGAGCAAACGTCCCTAAATAAGCGACGGATGCTGCCCGCCTTTGGAAAGCAGGAATGTTGGGCAATAGCTGCACATCCTCCAAAAGCGATGGATGCGCGCCCCGACGAAAGCGTCGAAAACAATATGCATGTGAAAAAACATGAACATAGGGAAAATATCATATTAAAAAGAGAATGAAATCATAATAGTTTTCCATAAGGCATGATATAAGGATATATAACCTCAAAAGAATCAATAGTGAAATATAACATATATATATTCTTAAGAATATGGAAACATGAGACCAATATCATGATCCATGGAACATAACATAAGATTATGGCACAAACACAAGCATATATAAACCATATATTTGTGAAGTTGTCTAAAACAATCTGGTCCATGCATAGATTTGTTAACAATACTAAAATAAATTAGGTCTACATGGAGAGTTGTGAACATAGCTAAATGCAGTTAGTTCTAAACATAGGGTTGTGAACATAGATAAGCACAATTAGTTCCACACATTGAGTTGTGAACATATATAAATGCATTTCACACATAGATTTGTGAACATGGTTAAATGTAATTAGGTCCATGCATAGAGTTGGGAACATAGATAAATGAAATTAGGTCCATGCATACAATTTTGAACATAGATTAACACAATTAAGTCCATGGATAGAGTTGTATACATAGATAAATATAGTTAGGACTATGCATAACATTATTATCCCATGAGATTTAAACCTTGAACCAATGCATTTTAGGGAAATATCAAAGCCACCCATCACATTGATAGCTCATAGGGTGCCGTTAATTCCTACAGGGCTACACAAATTAAATAATTTATAAAACCCAGACAACCTAACTAAAAAATGTGGTACTTAGAAATTCTGAGTTTCAAACCCACAAAGATTGTTCACATGTCCTAAATTAATTAAAGAAATTAAAACTAAAATTGATTGTTCGTTTGAAGAAAAAGAAACAAATGGCACAAAGATTGGGTTTTGAATTAGGATATGAGACATTTTAGGTTAAGTGATTTTCATATTCGTGAACTAGGGATTCAATTGATATAGGTTTATTTATAATTGGTGTCGGAATTGGATTAGTAAGGATCCTTGGTCTGGGTATCCTACCCTAATCATGTGATTTCACCATTGGAATGGTCATCTACTGAATGCAATCACAAAACTAGGTATTCCAAAACCTTGTTTAAACATAATTAACCTAGATTACATAATGATCATATAAAAAATAGGGTAATTGATTGATGCAATAAAATAATAATCCTCAAAATGAAGCAATGGTAATGCAATATGAATATAAGATGAGTTGGAACTGAATAAACAATTTACAGCAATCCAAAACATGAATAATAAAAAGAAACAATCCCTAACAACACATTATCCTATAATCAAATCACCCAACACAAATAGAACTACTTTATCATGCTAAGAATGATAATAACGAGAAGCATGGGTATCTGAGAAATAATGTCGATGAAGTATGGTGGCGAACCAGGGCTCCAGATTGTCACTCCGTGTGTGCAGTGCTCCAGTAGTCATCCATCGGTGTCACTCCAACTCCTATAGTCCCATCCTTCTACAAATCAGTAGTCGAGGGGTGAATATATAAGAAAAATCTTCAAACCCTCAACTGTGTCATATTTATTTTTTGGCTCGCCGATAATTACACGACGTGTAACGTACTTTCACATTGTGTAATCTCTCAATTTTTTTCAATTAGAATGTGTCATGATTTTTAGAATACTCTTCAAAAAATATGTCTTAAAAAATATCACATCATGTAATGTATTTACACAGCATATAATTTCTCCACTCTATAATTTCCAACTTCATGCTTCCTCAAAAATCTGGTGTCACACCGTTTTGCTTCGCTCATGGTGTGAAGTGTCTTTGAGCTCCAAAATTAATCTCTTTTCACTCCTTTTTTAGATATATGTTGTTTCCTGCCATAAAACATAAAACAAATCAAATCATTCACAAATTATCAAGAATAGTCAATTAAATACACGAATTATTCCATTAAAATACCATAAAATATATGCATGAAATACAATTATCACACGTAATGATAAACTATACATATGTGTTCCATTTGAAATCAATCATACGTCTTATCATAAAAAACCCATAAAAAAAATGGGTTACATAACATTTTCAAATAGTTTTATATAAAATGAAATCAAGAATTGGATCAGTTGATACTAAAAATTCAATCTCCCAAGGGAAATATAACATAATATAATTTATAGGGTCATTCATTAAATATAACTCCATAGGATATAATTTTTTGGATATAGAGAGTAAAATGGAATAAAACCTGTAAAAATATTTTTCATAGAACATTTTTAACATTTTTATAAAAAGATAAAGTTACAAGTCACTTTAAAATATCATTTTTGAGAAGTTTATAAGAATAATTTTTAAGACATTATTTTAAAAGTAATCTATAATAATTGAACCTTGAAAATAAATAATGGTTAAGTAATGAAATGTGAATTGGGAGATATAAAATATATGAAAGTGAAAAGAAATTCCTTTTTAAACTTTTTAAGAAATTTTAGAGAAAACCTTCATTGATGAAAGAGTTATAAATTTACTTTTATAAAGAGATAAAGAGATATATGAAGAGTATATAATATAATACATATTTTTATTTCAAAATAAGAAAATACAACATTTGTGGTAAGAAAAATTATAAATATAGAAGAGAAAGAGATAATATAGAGGATAAGAATTATTCTTAACAATACTATATCTTTATAAAGAAAGAAATCCATCCAAGAAGAATATTATTATATGAAAGTGTAATTTCTCATGATATAAAGTTAAAATACCATTTGAAATATAGAAATTATATAATATAACATTCTTAAAATAATATAGTCAAAGAAGAAGTTGTACGACTCAATGAAAAGATATTGAGTCAAAAAAATCCATTATGACTTTGGTAATGAATACGGAAATTAAAAAATAAAGAGTGAATCTTGAAATGGAACTCTAAATTGCATGAATTCTATATTTTTTATAATAAAATAGGTCAAATATGTAGTGTTTACACCATGAAAATGGTTTTATAATACGAAACATATCTCAATGAAGGAAAATTGAGATAAAAAACCTTTACCTTGGATTTCTACTAGGTCAAACATACTCTAACCTCCTATATAATCAATTTAGGTTTATTATTAATCAATATAAGAAACATATTTATATTATTTTACTTTATACTGTTCATTAAAAAATATTATTACCTATTAATTAATCATTCTTTGTTAAAATCAATATTTGGGTATTAAGTGTCCCATTTGTTCCTTGTTAGTTTTGGTATATTAATTTTAGTCCTTGATCCTTTATCATGTATTAATGAAATATATAATGATCATGGAGGTTAAATAGGTTTTTTTATAGTTTTTAATTACAATGGATATTTCTTAGAAGTTATGGTGACAATTCATCAAGATCGGTTAAAATATCATTTTTTTGAATTCTGAATCAATAAAAATAATTGATTTTATTAATGAATATAATTATATATATCCCTATTAAAATATTATTAAAACATCTTAAATTCATAATTATTACATCATATTACCTAAATTTAATTTTTTTTCTAATTAATCATGATGATAGCGTTATAACATCGTTCATGTAGGTGGTAAAAGCAACCCAAACAATAATGCATTATAACTAATAAACGAGTAAGAATATAGAGTTATATTGTGATAATATATATTAAAAAAAACATAATGAAATTAAAATATTACATCATTGGAGTGTATAATTGGTTTTAGGAAAAGTGGATATGAGAAAGTAAATGAAATAAATGAAGAATAACTTATCGCTTACTTTTACGGAATCACTTCTTATCCTAACATCTTAATTTGAAATAAAGGACTTGGGAATCATTCTTTAATAACCCATGTTATTATGTTTCATTAATTACAGAGTAATTTTGAACATTTCATTTGGTTGGATAATTTTTCAGAGAAATAGGTGTCAAATCAAGATGTTTCTTGTTCAAAACATCTACACGAATGGCCCGAAGGCCTTCATTTTTTTATTATAAATAATCCCCCTTTTAAGGGTTTGAGGGGAACCCTTACATGACCCATAGGACTAAGGCACAAGGCCTAACATGACCCGTAATACATTAACCGAAGGCCCAGAGGCATACCATGCCCAATACATGACCCGTAGGCCCATCCCACTAGAACTGTCCCTCCCCAAATTCTGCATCATTGATAGAATAACTCCCCACCTTGAATTGATGATCAACTATCATTGCCCCATACAAAGCTGCACGGTGCCTGGTCCCGATGGAGATCGCCATACCCTCTCATTCTTCCAATTCGGTTAGCTCTGCTTCTGGTGACTGCTACTCTTGTTGCTCTGATCCTCTTCTGAGGCCTGTTTTGTGTGAACTAGGATACTCCATGATCTTTGTGTCCCAAAGACCATGTGGCCTAAAGGCCATTGATTAACTGAAGGCCCTGGAGACTCATAGGCCCAAACCTGTGGCCCAAAGGCCCAAATCAGGTGAATAGTTCCGGCTGCTACAGTACCAAACATTACCTGCTACAGTAACCCAAAAATTCACCTCCACCCAGTTTTGAACCTAGGTCTCTTGAATGTCAAGCAGGAGCCCTTACCACTGGAGATTCCATGGATGCTACTAGATCCATTGAATAATTGATATCCCCCACCAACTAGCTGGTAGGGAGAGTGGTAGCCCGAGTTCCTAGAATGACACATCGGCCAACCGGTGATCCTACACTGGCTTACCTGTGAGGTGGGAAGGACACCTACTGCTCAAAAAGTCTCATTGGATAGTGGGTGAGCCTATATCATGTGGCTAGTGGGCCACTGACTAGTTGGTGGAACCTAATCATCCGACCAGTGGGGTTCACTGGACAACCTTTAATGAAGGTTCATTTGGTCTTTTTTCCATGAAACTCCTCTTGAAATTTATTCTCTTCACTCATATTTTTTAGGAGTGTTTATCTATGAACTCCTCTCTTCCTACCTCTAAAATCTCCCCTTGATCTAGGTTGGATATAGGAAATATCAAATGGTGAATACTAGTGATATCCTTAATTCCTCATCAATATTGACCTCTTTCTTGCTCGTGTGGTGGTGGATCATGATGTCATTCATCATAGATGAATCCTCTTATTAAGTTGTATCCATTGTGATCCTTTGATGTCTCAATTTTCCTCGAATCCTTTTCTCTTTGGTTATGTTGATCATTGATTGATCATTTGTTAGATCTCTATTAGAGAATCAGTTGAAAATTCCATTATATCTTGATGTAATTGTATGAGAATGATGGAGATTTGGATTAACATGGCTATAGGATATCCCATGATGATGAACACGTTCCGTTGTCAGGTGTTTCATTTAAGGTGTGTCCCTTGATGATTATTTCTTGATTTTTGGTTAAATTGAGGTGAATTGATCATTGTATCATGGAATTATTTTATGGATTTTTCTCATCATAGAACCAAGAGTGCACTAGGAGTGGCCAAACTCCATTATACAATGTTACAACTAAGGTATGTTGGTTGGTTTTTTTCTTCAAAAGGTTACAATTTAATTATATTAAATTGTTCATTATTGTACTGTCACATGATATGGATTCTTTCCAGAATGAATTCAGAATCATGTCATAGGCCTTTCTTGGGATTTTGGTCATGTTCTATCTAGGCAATGATATTCAAACCTCATGGAGATCAATGGAGTTTGAATGGACTTAGATGACTCATAAAAAGATTCAGGACGTTCTTGGTTTGGATTTGCTTCTGTTTGAGGTAGGTGGTCTTGTGTGATCTACCCTATGGTATTATACATGTTTATGTCATGTGGTATTTCCAACTTGGATGAATGGACCTTAATTCATATTATGTTATGAATAAAAAACAATTCATATTAATTAATGATCCCTAGTATTAATCAATTAAATACAAATATAAGATGAGAGAGCGAGTACCCTGCTTAATTAGTTAATTAATTCCCTACACTAACTAATTAAATGAATATTCCTAAATAATTAACAAGGTATCAAGGGTCACATTGGAATTTATATGCTAGATTGTTTCTTGGGTGCCAATGATCGAGGTTCGACTGGTAATGTAAGCCTTAGATTTTATGTAAGATTTCATGTATGTGTGTATGGCTAGTGATACCTTGTGTGATTCTTTGATCACATGTGTGTGTAGCAATGAGACCATGTTTTATTCCTTGATCACATGTGTGTGTGTGTGGCCCATGAGATCAATATTTGATTCTTGATCACCTAAGGTGTGTGTGTAACCCATGATACCTATGGTTGATGTTTTCTCACATGTGTAATTTTGAGGATTATGTCTCTTTCTTGACATGGTGTGATGTTTGATCTATCATCATATACCTTGTATTGAATGTGTTTTTTATTAGACATCTGTTGGAACGTAGAAGTGGAGCCTTGAGATTCGATCAACATGGTCTAAACATCCTTAAATGTGGGTGTGGAAATTCCTATAAAGGGATGTGAATAGATGACCAGTTGGTCAATCAACATGTGGTATGGATTTTCCCAGATCACTGAGATTGGATCGATGCAATCTAAATGTAATTAAAGGCAGGTTTAGTTATCCCTGTAGAGGTATGTTCATAGATGATCAATTGGATGATCTATAGGTAGGTGTGATAATCCCTTCAATAGGGACATGTCATAAATGGATAGTTGATATTATTATGGCATGGTGTCGAAGTAGGTACAATTGGGGTTCAAGTGGCTTGGTAAGCACGAGACTAGTCTGAACATGGGTATTATTTTTTTATTGCATTGGTAATTACATGATATGTTTTCACAGTGATGTATTATCTATTTACTTTCTTTTGAGATTATCACATGTATGTACATTACTTTTATTGGTTGGGTAATGTAATACATCGGTAGTGTCCTACAAAGTTGTACTCACATCCTGATTAGGTGTTCATGGCACTTGGGTACCTAAGAAGCACTCACTTATTACAAGTATAATTTGGGATGAGGCCCGAGTTTGATCATCTAGAAGGATTTATTTCTATGAGTCTAGAGACCGGGATGAGGCATAACTTGGATTTGGGTGTAGATCCTATTTTTATTTTATTTTTATATTTGTGATCATCCCAGTGGGTGATCAATTTTCTGTTTTTAGTTATGATTATCAAATCTATTATTTTAGCATTCATTCATTACAGATGGTATGTTTACTGGTTCTACATACTCTGATTTTATATTATTTATATGTTTTGTTATTTACTTATTATTGTTTACTCTTTTTGATGGTATATTCTCCCCATAATTCCACCTTAAAACCTCATTGTTAGTTAGTAGCCTCTGGTGTATGTGGAGTTGCGCCTGAGGTCATGTGGAATTTTGACTTAGACATGGTGATTCAGGTCAGGATGTTATAAAATGGTATCAAAGGACAAGAGTCTTTATTTTACTATTTTGGGGAGTTGATAGATAGGTGACATAGTAATGTGTTACAGATTTTGATGAAAATTAGTATGGTGTGTCATGAACATCTTTCTCGAGGGAGGTTTAGGTTACTAGGGCATGAGATTGATGTTCTTGGTTTGAGATGTTAGGATCATATGTTTTCACCTCGAGTGACACACATGGATTTTGAGGTTTGTAATTTCATATGGACTTGACTCTTAGCCATATTAGCTAGAGGTATCACATGCATCCTATTCAGCACATAGGTTTCTCATGAAATATATACTACTTATATGTGATTGTACTTAAGATGTAGGACTCATCTTCCTTAGTGTCAACAACTTGTATTGTGTTTGTACATATGAGTTCTTGGTGAAATTATATCAGGATAAACCCTAATTCATGTATAATTATGATATTAGGTCATGTGAGACAATGGTATGGTTCACCTAGGAGACAATGATGATGATGACGAGGATGGAGATGACAACAGTGGAGACAATGTAGTCTCTTTATGTTTGAATGGTGCAATTTACCTAGTTAAGTCATTGTCGGGCATTAATTGCCTTAATAAATAATCATGTGTGAGTATCCTTAGATAAGTACAATTAATTAAGGTTCTGAAATTAGACCATATAGATTTATCCATCTAGAACCCAGTGGCATTCTATTTAAACTAATCAGTCATCTTTTGCCTCGATGTGGTTAGTCTAAGACTAAAGTCTTCATGTCATATCTCTATAATAATTCCTAGATGACATTCTATAAGCTGCGACCCTTAGTGAAACCTTATGTAGGTTTTGTGTAAGATCTTATGGACTTAAAAAGGAGACTCTAGTTACCAGTGATATGATGTCTCATACTACATAAAGGTTACCTGAGTGAGGCTATTTCTTATGAAGGGATAGTCAAGGTTAATTCCTTAAGGATATTTTTATTTGAAAAAAATACCTATGCATGTGAGTAGAATTTTTAAATCTTAAAGGAAGGTTTCTTTCTTGTTTTCTTATTTCCCAAGAGTATGGAGAACCTTGAGTACTAGTGCACATGATACAAAGTTGGATTTGGATGATTTTATTCTTATGGAATCAAGATTAGGACTTGGGGTTGTTTGAAAAGTTGGTTCAGAATTTAAATACCATTGGATCATAAGTGAAGATTATATGTGGTTAGACCTAGAAGGGTTAGAGTGCTGGTGGATGTTCAACGAATTAAACTGACACCCATGTGTTGGGTGGTGAATAGTGAATCTCAATATCAAGGAGTTTATATTTCTAAGGAGAAGCATTGATAGTTCTTGAGTTTGATGGAGCAAAAAAATTATTATGTGGACATCTGAGGAGGCATGTGAGTCTGGGCCTGGAGGTTCATGACTCATGTGGGAATAGTCTATTGAAGTAAAGAGTGGTGTTTCATGCATTTTTGGGGAATCCTTCCAGAATTAGTGTTCAATGTTGTGGTTACATGATGAGTTAGTTGAACTAGTGGAAGAAATGTGGTGATCTAACCATTTTAAATGTTTTTGGTTCTATAGATGAACCCAAAGGAGGTAGTGATGCCAGGTCATTGATTATTTCGGTTCAAGGTCACCCTTACTATTAGAAACTAGTGAATTTAGCATAAATATCCTAGGGATTGGAATACTAAAGGGTGTTGAGTGCAGATATGACACTGTGGTGGAAGATAGAATCGAAAATGGATTGGGGTAACATTGTACGTTCAACTTGAGGTCATCATCTTTAGAGATTTCATGGTTTAGTGTAGCAGCTTGCATGAGGGTATGAGGCCCATCTAGGTTAGAAGTCATTAACCATGCCTGTGCTATTGGAGAATGTTATACACATCATGAATGGATCGTTTAATGTAGTGAACTATTTTTTGGGTATCTAGGTTTGTGAAATGCTTGGTGATTTCTTGAAAATTGGGTAAGAATGAATGATCATGCTTAATTATCGTATTTGGTGATGAACTAATAATGGTATGGGTAGACAGATGAAAGCACTAAAAGGTGATGATAAGGATACTCCTTTGGTGGGGAGAATCGACCAGGTCGTGAGTGAATGACCCCTCTTATGGGAAGGGTCACAGTTTTGTATAATATTATCCATTGGATGATCGTGAAGACTTTGGAAGATCGATGTATTATAGATCCAAGGGTATCTATTTCCACATTGAATTCTTGGTGTTGATTCATATTTATCAATTAATGGATACTAGATTAAAACTTTAGACTCGGTAAAAAAGCAGTGAAAACTGAGAGAGAGAGACGGATCATTGGTGTGTTGACGCACGATTAAGATCCTTTTAGCTGGTGCAAGTTATTTGTGAACCAACTAGGAAAAAAATTATTCAAAGTTGATTCAAAATTTAGTAAAGATATTATATCAAATTAACATTGCTGTTGAGACTTAACTTTTCATGGTTAGTGCTTTTTGGAATGTCGGTTGTTAAGGTTGTGTACATTTATAGGTAGTAATATGGAAGTGTACCTTCTAGTGTTTCCGTGTAAACCTAAATGCGGTGGTTGGAACCACATCAATTTCATTATATCGTGTATGATTGATATGTTTAAGAGTTAATCGGTGTTTTTGGAAAGGGTTTGTGTGCACATGTTACATTTAGTCGGTAGAGACTCAATTGTTCATTTCGTAAACCATAATGAGGTTTGGTGTCAACTTAAAACCCATTATTTGTATTTTATAAAGAATTATAGAAATGAACCACAACAATCATGTCATTAGACTACTAGATTCTTATTATGTATGATGATTCTAATTGTGAGGATCACCCTGATGCTTCAAAGAGGAATCTATTGAAGACACCAAAATGTGTTGAGTTAGAAGGATGTGGTAATCGTGGTATTGATATTTGAAACAATGATATTTTTTCTTGGATTCTGATGTTCATGCTTGGAGTAACACAGTGAGGGTGGTATAGACATTCAAGAATGAGTATATCCTTGAAGAGGTGATTTATAATTATAGAATAGAACACTTAAAATGACTTATAAATGAATATCAAGTTTGATTGGGAGGTGTGATTTTCATGCTACCACAACTTATTAAGAATGATAATCACTATGGTGGGGAGATTGCAATGACCCATTTCATTATGTGTCTTGAATTTTTGATGATGTTTGAAATTTTCATTTGGTAGATGAATCATTTAGAGAAGTAGGTGTCAAATTGAGATACTAAATATTTTAAAATCTTAAAGAGGTGTTTTTATTCTTAAAAGGAATCTCAGAGGTTGACTCGGTGTTTGAGTTTTTAGCATAGAATTATCAAATCTATTGGGGCTACTGCAACAAACACTAACTAACTGGTGGGCCGGGCAGTAGCTTGACTACCTAGAAAGACTCTCCATTTATTCAGTGAGGTGGGAATAACCCACGTTACCCAACAAGCCTCACCATCCAACCAGTTATCCAGCACTGGGTGGTCGATGGGGCATGGTGGATATCCTTTAATGAAGGGTCATTTGGTATTTTTAACCACTATGATCTCCTAAAGATTTATTCTCTTCACTTATAATTTTTAGAAGTTTTTTGGTTATTCACTCCTCTCTTCCTCCCTCTAAGAGCTCCACTTTATCTAAGGTGGATCTGGGAAAGATCCAATAGTATATCTGGGTTAGATCCTTCATTTTTTATCAATATCAACCTCCTACTTCCTTGTGTGGTGGTGGAATGTGATGTAGTTCATCATAGATGAATCCTATTGGTAAGTTGTAGGCTTTATGATCCTTTGACATCTCAATTCTCTTTGAATCCTATTATATTTTGTTTTATTGATCATTGAATAGATCTCAATTAGAGAATCATATGAAAATTCCATTAGATCTTGATGGAATTTCCTAGGAACGATGAAGATTTGGATCAACATGGATAGAGGATATCCCATGTTTATGAACTCATGTTGTTTTTAGGTATTTAATTAAAGGTATGTCCCTTAGTTATTCCTTATTATTTTTTTTCAAATTAAGTTAAATTTACCATCGCATCATGGAATTATTTTGGGTATTTTCTCTCCTTAGTACAAGGAGCGTGTCAGGAGTGGATAAAATACAATGGATGATGTTACAACTAAGGCACATCATTTGGTTGTTTTTATTCAAAAGGTTCTAATTTAATTATATTAAATTGGTCATTGTTTTATTTCTTCATGATAAGTATTTTTCTCAAAATGAATTTGGAAGAATGTCATGGATATTTCTTGAGAGTTTGGTTATGTTTCAGCTAGGTGGTGATATCTAAACCTTATGGTGATCAATGGAGGCCAAATAGACTTGGATGATTTGAAAAAAAAATTAGATTTTTTTGGTTTCTATTTGAATCTGTTTTATTTAGGTGGTCCCATATACTATACCCTATAATATTATATATGTTTATTGGAATGTGGTATGAGGTCTTCCACCTTGGATGAATGAACCTTAATTAATATTGTGTAATGAATAATAAACAATGACTAATTAATCAATGATCCCTAGTCTTAATTAATTAAAGAAACCACACCTAATGTAAAATGATAGACCTAGTACCATGATTAATTAGTTAATGAATGCCTTTTATTAACCAATTAAATGAATATTCTTAAAGAACTAACAAGGTACTAAGGTCCAAGTTGGACCTTGTGTGTCATCTTGTTACCAATATGTCGATGACCAAGGTTTTACTAGTAATTCAAGACTTAGATTTTATAGAATATTGAATGTGTGTGTAGCTTTTGAGACTATATTTGGTGCTTTGATCACATGTGTGTGTAGTCATGATACCATGTTTTATTCTTTGATCACATGTGTGTGTAGCCCATGAGACATTTTTTTGATTCTTTCTTACATGAGGTCCGCATGTGTAGCCCAAGAGAACTATCCTTGATGTTTTATAGCATATGAAATTGTGATTATTATGAATCTTAATTGACATTATGTGATGTTTGATCCATCATCATATACCTTGTATTACGTGTGTTGTTTCTCTAGCTTCGGAAGTTGAGCATGCAAGTGGAGCCTTGATATTCCATCAACATGGTCTAAATGTCCTTAAAGCAGGGAATGGATATCCCTATAGAGGGATTTTCATATATGATAGGTTGGTTGGTCAACAGGTGGTATGGACTTTCCTAGAGCATTGATATTTGATCAACATGGTTTAAACATCTATAATGGCGGGTGTGGATATCCTTATAGAAGGATGTGTATAGATGACAGATTGAATGATCTACATGTGAGTGTGGATATACCTTTAAGAGGGATGTGTCATATATGGTTCGTTGATATTATTATATCATGAAACTAAAGCAGGTATGACTAGGGTTTATGGCAGATTGGCAAGTTCATGATTGTTTGACACATGGGTGTTAGTTGGCTTTGTAAATTAGTGATTATATGCTATGTTTTTTCAACTACATATTATTTATTTTATTTCTACTAAGATTATCAAATATAGGTACACTCCTTTTATTAGTTGGGTACTGAATGACATTGTTGGTTTCCTACTAATTTTTATTCACACTCTACTCAAGTGGTCATGGAAATTGGGTACCTGATTAGCCCTCACTTGTTGCAGGTACATGTTGGGATGAGGCTCAGGTTTGATCATCTAGAAAGATTTATCATTATAAGTTTGGAGACCAGGATGAGGCATGGCTTGGAGTAGGGTGTGGAGCCTCTCATTCTTTTCTTTTTATATATGTGTTTATCTGAGTGATTGATCAATTTCCTTTTGTTAGTTATAACTATCGAGTCTATTATTTCAGCATTCATTCATTACTAATGGTATGTTTATTGGTTTTATATACTCTGATTGTATATTGTTTACATGTTTGGTTATTTAATTGTTATTATTTACATATATTCCCCCCAGGATTCTACTTCAGACCCTCATTTCTAGTCGAAAGCATTTGGTTTATAGGGAGGCAGGCCTGAGGTCATATGGAATTCCAGCTTGGTCTCGATTATTTGGGTCAGGATGTTACACCTTCTTGGGACTAAAGTACAATAAAAGTTTAATAATGATTTGGGAAGTGAATTTTGGTTGGGATTCAAGATATAATAAAAATATTGAAGTTGTTAGAGTGGTTGGAAGATTGCTCATTTTATAGGTGAAAATGAGGGACATTTCTTTGAAAAATCGAGTTAGGTGAAGGGTAAATATAAAATCACATAAGAGTTACATAAGTTAGATAAGGAAATGTTAGTGAGGGAATGGGGTATCAACTCCATACCCCTCAAGCCTGGTGTCATGAATATCTGAGAGTGGGATATGAATTTCAATCCAATGGAGGTAAGTAACTCCTCTGTCCAATTATGGGTCAAATTGTTTAGATTAAATTGGATATTGTGGAATCTAGAAATTATTTATGACATTGAATTAGTAATTGGTGTACCTATTAAGTTGGATAAAGAGATCGAACTGTCCAGATTTGGGCACTATGCTCGTTTTTGAGTAGAGGTAGATTTAGGTTCCACTTTGGTCGATAGAGTTTTTCTCTCTACTAATATGGATGAGTTTGACCTGAAAAATAAATATGAAAAGGTTCCTTAGTTCTGTATGGATTGCAAGACGATTGGTCAAGACACCTTGAACTGAAAAAGAGATTTGATTTGTGTCTTTTGTTTAGATCATGATCTTAATAAAAACTCTTGAAATAAGAAGTCTCAGCATATAAAATCTGCTGGTCTTAATGTGAATGCTGAAATTTTTTTGATGCAGGGTAAAGAAATTACTTCAATAAATTCAAATAGGATCATATTGGGTAGTGGATATTCCCAATCTTCCTAATTGGATCCACATGGGGTTGGTGAGCAGCAGGCTATAACACTTATGGATGGTCCTTCAGTTGCAGACAAGGAGGGTGCTGATGGGTTGATCAATCTAACACTATCTCAACTGATTGGGATGGTTGAAGAGAAAATTAAAAAACCTGATATATAACAACCCTCTAATAATAGGAATATAGAATCTTCCCTGGAAAAATTTATTTATTCTATTAATATTGAGAAGTATGTGTGTAATGACCCAGATATTTATAGAATAATACTTTTTTTATATCTATTAATATTTATTAATAAGATATTAATTTTATGTTAAAGAGGACACTTTTTTTGATAGAGTACTCAACACGCAACAATGAGTTTCTTTGAAATTTTATGTTGCACACAACTTTGAGTTATACTGAAAAATAATATTATAATAATATTATTTTAAACGGTAGTTAATGCATAGACATAATATTACTGGGAATGAATATAACTAACTAAATTATGATTACACATGTTTTTTAAATGTCTTTAAATTTATCCAATAAATTTTAGAGGCTTAAAATAAGAATGAATATGATTTTAAGCATGAGATACTCTAATATTCTTAAAAAGGTCAATTTACCGTCTTTTAAGGGAAAAACCTTTTTAAATATAGTTTTTGTCACTTTTATATGTTCCATTTGACAAAATAAACTCATTCTTTAGAAACAGGACACCAAAATTAACTTTGGAAATTTTTTTGGTATTTTTCTGATAAAGTTCGTTTTTTAATGAATAGAGAAAAATACTGCATTTTAAGTCAAAACTGTCTTTTAATCTAATTTATTTATATGATTATATTACTCTTTTAATTGGTTTTAAAGTTTAATTAGATTATATTTTTATCATTTAATCCAATTTTGGTCATTGTAAGTAATTTCACTTTAAAATTGGACATAAACACATGTTAATCTTTTGGTAGTTTTTACTTCTTAAAAATACTTTTTTTAGTTTTGACAATGAGAATTAATTTTAAATTAATTTCTACAACTTCTATATTTTGAATTTGAAAAAATAGATTTAATATTTGGAATCAGGAGGTCTAAATTGTGTAAATAGGTACCTTTTAGTTTTTAGACATTATGAATAGTAACTTCAGTAAATATTTTATTTACCATGGTTAAAGGGTAAATATGGTAAATAAGGGTAAAAAATAATATTATAATAATATTAAATCACTCTAACACATGTCCTAACCTTATTGGATGAGATATTTACGACCATGGGAATCCTTGGGTCGATTTTAGCACCCCATGGAGCCACTTGTGTGTGAAAATAACATTTAATTACTTTTAATTTAAAGTTAAGGAAAATATAACCTAAACATGTATCTTTTACTAAAACAATTATTTTATATGAGGTTATATAAGTGATATCTTAGACTATAATTATTAATTAGAAATATAAAAATATTTTCTATATCATGGTATTTTATTTATAATTTTTAGACCTTAAATAAATAAATTTATTTTTGACACAATGGTGATGTAGTGATTACCTTATTAATGAAAGATTTAAATAAATGATATTATAAATATTAAATAAATTTATTTTGAAACTTTTTATGCCATACAAGAATTTTATGGATTATTATTAATTTTTATCATTTAATTAATGAAGTTTTTTAATTAATCAAGTTGTTATGGTTTTTTAAAAAGTCATGATATAAATAGTGTAAATATTTACATAAACAAGTTTTTAAATCAATTAATATTTTATTAAATGATATAAAAGTCCTAAAAATATAACATTCAGAAAATTGAAATATATGATGTTAAAAATGTAATTAATGATTCATTTTGGGTCTCTTGGCATTTTATAGTAACTATAGTAACCATATATTATGAAAATACAAGAAGACATGGTAAGAGTTAATTTGTTTAACTAAGGATTAAAGTTAAAAGATAAGGTTAATTTGATGACCTAAACTTGTCTAAAACCCATTTTATAAGAGGATTTAGACCCATACTTGTCTTATCTTAGAAATATATCACTTTTTTATTATTAGAATTCAAAAATCATTTAATAATAAAATAATATTTCAAAACATTCCTAATTACCCCTCCTCCCTCTTATAAAAGGAAACCACCTCTAACCCATTAATCACTCCTCTCAATCCCATTAGATCATAAAAACTTTTCTCTAATAATCTCCCAATATTTCTTTCTTAATCCTAGAAGCCTTCTCCTAGGTAGAAGGCAATTCAAGAAATCCCTTTTTGCTTAAATCTAAGGAGTTACCCGATTTGAGGTAATGTCTTCCCACAAAATTCTTTCATTTATTTTCCCTTATCCAAACCCATAACTCTATTTATTAAATTATTTTATAACAACACCAATATCTTAAATATAATAGTATGTTTTTATTCCAAGTATTCTAATTGAACTCACACACACCTCTATCTAATGGGTATAGAACATACTGTTTATGTGGATAGTGAACTACCGCCTCACGAAACGATGATTGTTCAATCATCTTATACCACATCTCATGGTGGAAATTAGATGTAACTGTAATTATATATGATATATATGATATTTATTTTATCTCTATGCTTATTTAATTATAATTTAGAAAATACCTTTATGCTTTTCATGTTGTATAAATACGATAATTTCATTTGAGGAAGTGTGGACTACCGCCCCCTCAAAGTGATATGACTCATTCATGATATATAAGGAACGTATAATGGATATAATTAATAAACTTATGTAAGATATATAACATAGATATTATACTGAAATTATAATATACCTATGTATCATTTAATTTTCATTTCTTTAAATATGAAAAAGAAATGAAAGTAGCGTTCATGCGTACGTACGACTTACCATCTCCATGAACGGTGCATTTCATTTCTTATATCCAAATATTGTGGAATATTATAAATACATATATACTGGATATATATGATATATATTATATCTAAATCATTAATATCATTCTAAATATAATGTACTTTTGACCACATGGACATTTTGTAATTATAACCAGTTTATTTTTGACTCAAGTACCGAGCATCAACAAAACAACTGATATAAACTTGAATAATTATATGATTGTTATAGAAAGGTAATAAGTTATATAAAAGGAATAATAAACTTTAAAAAGGTTCTTAATCAAGTATAAATTAACTTAAGTTTATTATTCAGGAATAATAAGGAACATATGTGACGATTCAGACTCAAGGTAAAGGAATTCGTCTAAATCTCATTTCATTGAGGCATACTTCAATTTATACTTGAATTTATTTTATATGATGTATAATAAAACCCTTTGAATTTTACTTTTATTCAAAGGGAATATTTTTCTATGAAGCGTTTTACTAAACAAAAAAGGAATGTTTTTACCATATTACAGCGACAATGATTTTTCTGCTGCTATAACCGTTATATGATATTTGAATTATTCTATAAGGTATAATGTTTTTAAAAGGAAAAGGAAACCCCTTATTACCTTTTTGGGTATTGAAAATGGTTTTGAAAGTGGATTTACTATTTTAATATCTTTAAATTATTTCTTGTGATTGCAAATGAAATTTTATGATTGAAATGTTGATATTTTCAATCTTTTATGTGTGATGATTATATAATGGTAATTGGACAATTGACGGGTGGTTACGTGATAAACCAAATTATGGGTGGTTCCATGATAAACCAAGGACGGTTGGTTATGTTATAACCTCCAATGCATTGGGTATGGAATTCGTCTATATGGCTATTCCATTTGTAAGACTGATTTGTGGAAGCCGACTATATGGTTATTCCATTTCAGTATGATTATGTCCCAAGTTTACCTTTTATATGTTATGTGTGATTTCTATGGGTTTTATGGTAATATTTTGGTTAAAAAAGTGTAATAAATGTTCTTTTATTCAGTGAAGAGAATTTACTACTTCATAAAGGTGAAAATTATTACCTTATGATAAAGTATTCATGGTTTACCTATTTTTTTGAAAAAACTAACAGTTTTCTTTTTATGTATCCCTTAATGAGCTTTTTATGCTCATCCAAAGTTTTTAAATATTTTTCACTAGACTTAAATATGTATAGGGTCAAGGATGGAATCATGGAAAAGTCATTCTATCTAAAACATGGAACTAAACATGTTTCTTTTCTTAAGTGTTTTTGTTTTATGAAAAAAATAGACAGTGAGTAGAAGTGTCTAATTGTAATATTAGAGTTGTTTTGTATAAGTGATAACCTAATTATATAAATATATAAACCTAAAAAGATACTCAATGTGAATTATTAACTTAATTCAAGATTATGTAATGTTTATGGCTGGGTCCTTATAATTAGTATTAGAGGTCGATTTAGATACCTTTAGAACTTAGGGTGTTATTTAATAATAAGTTACATAACCATAATGGTTAGCATATTTTAAAGAGTCATAGTTATTTTAGATAAATTTAATGAGTTTAAAATAACATGAATAAGTATACCTTCGTTTTTAACCTCATCATAAGATAACATATGACAATTTTACTAATATACTCACATTGACCTTTTGGGTTTTAGTAAATGGCGGGATCTAGCAGACACCAAAGTAACAATGGATGTGAAGGAAAATGTGGTGGTTTTATAAATGATCAATCAAATGAAATAGGATATTCAACGAGAACTCTTATGGTTATTCTTAACCAACTATCTAGATTCATGATTGACCACTTGAACCATGGTTATTTTTCTAAGGCATCATATATGTGAGAAATGAATCCCAATGGAAGTTCGGGTAATAATCATAAAGTTAAGTCTATTAAAAAACTTATGTGTCAAGGATGTGGAAAGAAACACCTAGGAAAATGCTTTAAAGGGACGTGAAGATGTTTCAAATGTGGTAATGAAGGTCATAAAGCAATAACCTACCATGGAAAAAGGAAGTGTCCAGTTGACTATAGGAAAGGGAAAGAAGTTCTTTACAAAGGATAAATTGAATGTTTAAAATATGGTTTCATGGTCATTATACAAATAGATGTCCTACAAAGAAGGTTCAGGAATGAGATCATAAGGATCGTACAAATATATGTTTACCAATTCTTAATGCCATTCCAATTGAATATGAGGAAATTTAAAATAACCTATGAAAGGAATGGATTATTTCTTAGCTCATGTATTTACATTCCTAAAATCTTAGGACATTATGAATTATTTTTTTGTAGGAAATAAGTATAAAAGAATAAGATGGAAAAATATGGATAAAGGATCATAAATAATGTTCAATTATTAAGATGTCTAGGAATTGAAGAGTTATGTTAGATCTATGGATGATGATATGTAACGCCCTGACCCCAGTTGCCCAGAGTCGGTGCATTATTACATAACATTGGCATGATCACAAGAAAGATCAAGTCTCGAAAGACAGATTAGTTTAGTAGCCTTGGAATAACTAGATACATTCATAAAGTTTACATTAAATCATAAAGTGAAAACTACTACAACAACATCTTGTCTTCATATCCCCTCATACTATCCCTGCAGTTCATTCATAAATTACTTCTTCACATCCTGGGAAAAATAAAACACTGAATGGGGTGAGCTCAGATGCTCAGTAAGGATAACAATATAGCAGAAACATTCATAAATAAGCATAAACATTTAAGGCAATGTATAACTAAAACAAAAGCCTTTTAAACTTGAACTTCAGCATAATATGGCAAAGATAAAATGAAATAATTCCATTTAATTATTCACATGGATATTCTACTCGTCGAATAATCACATGCAATATCAATAACCACTTTCATAATGATGGAATGCATAATGCCAGACTATCATAACCACATATCCAAGGCCTCATGCCAAGACTACAAATAAGATTTTTTCAAGGCCTCGTGCCAAGACACTAGTTTGTCTCATGAGACCTACCGATGCATCAAGGAGCTATATCGGGCTCCACCCGTCACTTATTAAGTCCAATGCATTCCTCATATGAACAGATTTAAACATAACATAAACATTCATATTAAAAATAGCATAGGAAATGTTAATACTTTCTCCATAAACCATGAATGGTATAAAAATAACACATACACAGTCAAACATATCACAAAAACTTCAATACAATATGGAAGTTTTGTATCATAATAAATCAACTTCAAATAAGCTTAAAATCCATCAAAGGATGTTGAAATAGATGAAATCAAAAACTATTTGAGAGAAATATCTCTTTTTTTGAAATCATTTAAAAGTCACATAATTATAAAATAAAAAATTTACTTTGAAAATATTCTTATAAGCTTGTAAGGGAATATTTGATGATTTATAATGGCGCAAAATATCCGCATCCGCCGTATAAGTTAAAAAAAAGACATTCTTACCTTAATTCTGTCGAAAAGGTTAAAAAGGACCTTGTTTGGAAAACGGAGGAAAGATTCCTTTATAAACTTATTATAAAAAGTCAACAAGGGTAAAAATGACTTTAACCCATATTCTGTAAAATAGTAATAATGTTTTGAAATACATTTTTAAGAAACATGGATGTGGATGATAAAGAGGTCCCAGTAGATAATTATGTATAAACAACCTCGAATAATGAAGAGATTGTGAAATAAACCCTTACCAATTTGGTAACTTACGAAACATACACCCCATGAAATAGGTATCATACAATGAATATGTAAATACACAAAAATTATAGTGTATTACACAAAGAATACAATTATGGGAAGTACATACACCACACAAAAGGTAATAGTGGCAATATGACATGAATCTCACGGGAATAAGGAGTGAGATGAAAACCCATTACCTTGTACTTTTCCTTGGTTGATGGTAAGTTAACCTACTGTATAATGGTGAAATAACTATTATTAAATTATACAAGAATTATATATATTAATATTATATCATATATGATCTTTTAACATTGATTTGTTAATAAAATCTTAGTATTATCGTCGTTTCGGGTGTTAACTTACTCGTTTTCTTTTATATGTTTTGTTACATAAGACATGTTTGTTATGGATAGGTTGTATATTATTCATATCTAGAATGATATCAAGTCCTTAAACATTATTTTTAATCATTAAATGATAATTAGACTCAAATGGATATGACGGGGAATGAATCTCATCGCGTTCGTGGAGACGGTAGTCCGTACGTACGCACGAGCGACAATATAATTCTTTTTATATTAAAATAATATATAATTGGATGGTATATCATATAGACAGAATCAATATAATGTTTAATTTATTATTTACATGAATCATACATCATTATTATACCCATCTAAATAATAATATATTGAATAACAATTACACCACAACGTGGAGACGGTAGGCCGTATGTACGCACGTATGATGACATGTCATTCAAAGGATGGATAGAATAATGAATTTGTTTATTACATAATTATAATAACATCACAGTATATAGAAGATACTTGATGTATTATTTTAGAATGGAAATAATAAGGAAATAAGAAGTTGAAGAAGAAAGGAACTTGAAAGAGGGTGGTGAAAATATTACCTCTTCTTCGGGTTCTTCCTTTTGATTTGATCAAAAGGGCTCCTTAGGTTGGATTTCTGACTAAAGGAATGCCTCTAGGATGAAGGGAGGATATTTGAGAGGTTATTTGGGTAGAGGTTTTCTGATCCAAAAGGCTTTGAAGGTGTGAATAATTGGTTAGAAGTGGTGTCCTTTTATAAGGGGGAGGAGGGGCACCTTAGGGAAAACTAGAAATATTATTTTATAATAAATTCATATTAGGTTTATAATGGCTCCAAAGTGTATTATTTAAAGGTTAAGGATGGTATAGGTATAAAAACAATCAAACAATATATTTTAGACAGGTTTGGGTCATTATATTAACCTTAGCTTTTAGTTTTAGCTCTTAGTTAATTAGTTTGACACTTACCATGTCACTTTGTATTTTTATATTATATAGTCAATAAACTTAATATAAACTTCCAAGATACCCCCAAGTGGTCCATTAATGATACACCTATCATAATATAAGTCTCTTGGCTGATCCTTAGATTTTTATGAATAGAATATAAATTAATAATATAATATTTGTTTTAAAAACTCTTTTATGTCAATTTTGACACTATTGGGTATTTTGTTTTTGATAAATTCATAACAGCATTATTACTTCGAAAATAATTCATTTAATAAACTCTAACATGTCATATTAACCTATGAAATTCTTGGAATTCATTAAAAGTCTCAAATTATATTTATCTGGGTATTTATAATATCAATTATTTTAATATTTCACTAATAAGGTAATTATTGCATCATCAATGTGTCATAAATAACTTAAATTATTTAATGTATAAAAATTATAAATAAAATACCATTATGTAGGAAATATTTTTATATTTCTAATGAATATTTAAAATCGAATTTATCTTATGTATAACCCTATATTAAAAATGTTTTAGTAATTAAACTTTGATTTTAACTCTTTTAACTCTTTATTGAATTAAATAATAATAAATGTCCTAATCTAATCCAAGTGGACCTGAATGATAATATTTTATTCCTAAGGTTGTTTTTGGTCGAGATAAACTTGTACAATTGAATTAGGACATGTGTTAGGGTAATATTAATATCATTTTTACCCTTAATTTCCCTATTTACTTTTTACCGTGGTAAATAAAAGTAAAAAGTTACTATTCACCAAAAAATATTTTTATCTTATTGAACCACATTTTAATCCTTTATTTTAACCGCGTCTCTTAGATATTCAAAATTCCACTCACAGAAGTGGTAAAATTATGTTTTATGTAAATTTCCAAATTCTCCTAGGCGGTGGGTAAAAGACGGTGAAAAGTTCAATAAAATTTTTATATATCTAAAATTATTCTAAACTAACTCCAATGAATTACATTGAACTTATATAGGTATTATTTATCTAATTTAACCTTAATTAAATTTAAATAAAATAAATAATTATTTAAATAAAAATTCGTTTTGAAATAATAACTCATTGTTTTTTCACTATTCATCAAAAATTGAAAGTTTTCAGAAAAATACCAAAAATTCACCCTAGGCTAATTTCGATATTCTGAATCCAAAAATGAATTCCATTTTGAAAGATAAAATTTATAAAATTTCAAAAAGTGGGTATTACTATTCATAACGGCTAGTTTGATTGGTTGTGGTGTGTGTTAGAACTCGAAGTTGCGTACAACACACGCTACTGTATTATTCAAAGAGAAGCGTACCGTGGAAGATTTGGGTGTTACATTCTCCCCTAATTCAAATAATTTCATCCTCAAAATTTATAGAATATTACTGCATAAAAATACTCGGGTGATTTTTCATCATAAGTTCCTCGGGTTCCCACGTTGCCTCTTCCATCTTATGGTTTCTCCATAGAACTTTTACCAGACGAGTCATCCGGTTTCTCAGCACTTGTTCTCTCGTATCAAGTATCCTGACGGGCTCTTCGCAATAAGAGAGATCGGGTTCCAGTTCTAATTCCTCATAGGTGAGTACATGCATTGGGTCGGACATGTATTTTCTCAATATTGATACGTGGAACACATCGTGAACTTTGGAGAGACTTGGCGGCATTGCCAAACGGTAAGCTACAGCCCCAATTCGTTCTATAATTTCAAAAGGTTCGGTGTTCCTGGGACTCAATTTACCTTTCTTACCAAAATGTATGAATCCCTTCCATGGATATACCTTCAAGAAAACAAGAAATTCCAAATCCTTCCTTCGATTATCGGCATAGATCTTCTGCCTACTTTGAGCTGCTTTAATGTGGTTTTGGATTACCTTTACCTTTTCCATCGTTTCCTCCACTAGCTCCGGGCCAACCAGTTTTCTTTCACCAACATCATCCCAATAGGTTGGTGTGCAACATCTCTTTCCATACAACACTTCATATGGTGCCATCCGAATACTTGAATGGAAGCTATTGTTATAGGAAAATTCTACCAGAGGTAAATATTGATCCCACATACCCTGAAAGTAAAGTGAGCATGATCTCAACATGTCTTTTAAGGTTTGAATAGTCCGTTCTGATTGTCCATCTGTTTGAGGGTGGTAGGCAGTGCTCAAATGAAGTTCAGTATCCAAGGCCTTTTGAAGACTCTTCCAGAATCTTGAAGTAAAACGGGGATCACGATGAGAAACAATCGATAGGGGTACTCCATGAAGTCTCACAACTTCATTAATATATAGCCTTGCTAGACGTTCAAGTGGTAAATCTTCCCTTATAGAAAGAAAATGTGCTGATTTGGTAAGACGATCAACAATTACCCATATTGTATCATTCCTTCTAGGAGTCTTTGGTAGCCCCATGACAAAGTCCATCGTAATATTGTCCCATTTCCACTCCGGTATGGGAAGAGGTTTCATGACTCCTCCAGGCTGTTGCCTTCCAGCTTTCACTTGTTGACAAACCATACAACTTGACACAAAATCGACAATCTCCTTTTTCATGTTGTCCCACCAAAAATGTTCCTTCAAATCTCTATACATTTTGGTACTCCCAGGGTGTATAGAGAAATTGGAACTATAAGCATCATCCAACAATTTTATTTTTAGATCAGGTATATTGGGAACACAAAGTCTCTTCCCAAACTTCAAAATTACATCTTCACACACAAAGCCACTCAATTTCCCATCATTCACAGCTTTAATCTTCCTTTGTAACTCTTCATCACCGGTCTGAGAACTATTTATCCAATCTAGTAAATATGGTTTGGCAACAATTTGAAAAATCATTGATGTTTCACCTTCCATGGTGATTCCCATATCCATATTCACTAGATCCATGAAAATAGGATCCCTTTCAATTCTCATCACGTTCAAAACTCCATGATCCTTTCTAATAAAATCATCTGCCACCTTATTTGCCTTCCCTGGATGGTAGTGTATCGTGCAATCATAATCCTTGAGTAGTTCAAGCCATCTCCTTTTCCTCATGTTGAGTTCTTTCTGTGAGAAAATATACTTCAAACTCTTGTGATTAGTATAAATCTCACATTTCTCACCATAGAGATAATGTCTCCATATCTTCAAAGCAATGATTACAGTAGCTAACTCAAGATTGTGAGTAGGATAGTTCTGCTCATGAATTTTTAGCTGTTGTGATGCATAGGCAATAACCCTATCATTCTGCATAAGGACACAACCAAGTACTTTCATTGATGCATCACTATAAATAATGAACCCATCATTCCCCGATGGTAGATTCAATATAGGAGAATTTACTAATCTTCTCTTCAGTTCTTCAAAACATTCTTCACAATCTTTTTTCCAGACAAATTTAACCCCTTTATGGGTGAGCTTCATTAATGGGTTAGCCAATCAGGCAAAATTCTGGACAAAATGTCGATAATAACCTACTAAACCAATAAAACTGCGTACCTCAGTTATACTCATTGGTGCTGGCCATTCGTGAATTGCCTTGGTCTTAGAAGGATCAACAGAGATTCCATCCGTAGAGACAATATGGCCAAGAAAATAAATCTCTTTAAGCCAGAATTCACACTTGATAAACTTCCCATATAATTCATGTCTTCTCAGAGTCTTCAATATAATGCGCAAGTGGTTTTCATGATCTTTGTAGCTTTTGGAGTATACCAAGATATCATCAATAAATACCACTACAAAGTCATTAAGATATTCCTTGAAAAATCTGTTCATTAGATCTATGAATACAGAGGGTGCATTAGTCAGCCCAAAAGGCATTACTGTAAACTCGTAATGCCCATACCTTGTTCAAAATTCTGTCTTCGGAATGTCTTCATTCTTCACACACAACTGATGGTATCCCAATCGAAGGTTAATTTTTGAAAAGTATTGAGCTCCATGCAGTTGGTCAAATAAATCATCAATGTGAGGTAGGGGATACTTGTTATTTATTGTTATAGCATTGATTTCCCTGTTGTCGATACATAACCTCATAGATCCATCTTTCTTTTTAACAAATAGGATAGGGGCTCCCCATGGAGAAACACTAGGGCGAATAAATCCCTTATTACTCAATTACTCTAGTTTTTTCTTTAGTTCAACTAATTACACAATGACCATTCTATAAGAGGTATTCGATATGGGCCTTGAACCAGGAATTAAATCAATGGAAAACTCAATTTCTTGTTCTGGAAGATGTCCAGGTAAATCTTCCGGAAACACATCTACATATTCTTTCACAATAGGTACATCCTCTATTTGAACATTCCTTTCCTCACCCATATTCATTTCATTCTCTTCCTCCATAATAATTGAATTTAGTTGAGCTACTGGGGGTGGATCTAGATAAGAATTAGGTGGTGACGATTCTGCTCTAAAGATAAGGTGTTCCTTATCATCATCATCAAAAATCGTAACCTCCTTCTTCTTACAATAAATCTTTGCATCATGGTCCGAAAGCCAATCCATACCGAGGATTATATCAAACTCAATCATAGGTATCATGATGAAATCAGTGAATAAAGAACATTTATGTGCTATAATGGGGACTGATTCAAAAAACTTTGTTGCAATGATACTTCCCTTAGTAGTTTTAACTGACAAATACCTTGTTAAATTAAATTGGAAATATCTAATTTTCTTAGAAAACTAGGATGATATGAAATAATGCGATGATCCAGAATAAAATAAAGCATTGGATAAACTTGAGGAAACCATTAAATTACCTGCCACCACGTCTTTTGGAGCTTCTACCTCAGCAGTAGTGATAGCATAAGCTTGGCCTTGATCCCTTGTAATTTTATGAGGTAAGTTCCCCTGATGCTTAGGACATTCATATTCATAATGTCCCATCTCCCTGTAATTGTAGCACTGAACATCGATAGCTTCCTTATTCCCTTTGCAATCATGAGCTTGGTGGCCTTTTTCACCACACTTGTAACAGACACCCATTCCCTTTAAGAAAGTACTGAGGTGTTTCTTCCCACATTTACTGTAGGATTGATATTCAACTTTTCCCTTCTTCCCTTTCCATTTCCAGATTGATCAGCAGATCTCTTCTTCTCTTGCTTTGCTTTAAATTCATAAGACTTAGAGAATTCCTTTTCTGTCTTGATAGCACATGAGATAATGTCTTCGTACGATGAGAAGGACTATGAGACTAATGCTCGACAGAGAAATGGTTTTAAACCATCAAAGAAACGATCATTCTTACTTCTTGGGTTACGTATATAATCTCCAGCATACCTTTCTAGCCTTGTAAAGTTAGCCTCATACTTTATGACATTCTCATACTCCTTTTGTCTCAGACTAATAAATTCCCTTTCCATATCTGATCGATGGTCACAGGGAAAGTATTTTTCTAAGAAAAGCTCATTGAACTCCCTCCATTCTATATTAGATACTTCATCATCTTCTTTCGTGTTTTGAATCAATGACCACCATTGATCAGCATCTCCAGTGAGGCGATAAACTGCCATGACAACTTTTTCCCTTTCACTACTCCCCAAAGCCTGAAATATTTTCTCTAGAAAACTTATCCATTCCTCAGCTACCAATGGATTTGTACTCCCATTTAATGTTGGTGGTTGTTTCCTAATGAAACGATCTAACATTGATCCTCCACGCTGCGGATCAGGGTGCTCCATACGGGTAAGGTTATTATTCATAACCTGAGTGAGTTGTCCTAGTATGGTGATTAGATGATCAGCAACAGTTGCATCACCATCTCCACTATAATTATCTTGAGCATGAGGGAAATCCCTACATGGAGTGCGTGCATTTATACGGCTTCCATTTCTTCTACTAGGTGCCATTTCTAAACAATGGCATAAACTAGATCAGTTTATGAATCAAAATACATAATTCCATACTTATAAAACACTTAACATAAATTGAACTATTTATGGATATAATCCATAATCATAAAAATGTTTTCTTTGAGTAAGTATATACTCATAAACCCTTCATAATGGTTCGTAAAGAAAATAATAATTATCCTAAGCATATCCCCCGGGAGTGTCGTAACCAAGAGTGCAGCAAGACCCATTATCGTGCACCAGTTCCCGTTCGAGTCTAGATCAAAGCGGTGTTTTCGGGTTTTACCCCTAGGTACATCTGTGCCAGATCCGCCTCTACCTGCTCGTATCCAGTCAGGGATGTATTGCTTGGAAAACTCACAAAATCTCTACAATACCAAAATTCTAGGAAGTTCTTCTACACTAATCCTCAAAGTTCATCTTAGGTCTACGTACTCTAATCAGAGTTTATCTAAATCTAGCTTCCAAGGTTTGTACTAAAATTCCTCTGATACCAACTGTTACGCCTCAACCCCAGTTGCCCAGAGTCAGTTCATTATTATAAAAAATTGGCATGATCACAAGAAATATCAAGTCTTAAAAGACCGATTAGTTTAGTAGCCTTGGAATAACTAGATACATTCATAAAGTTTACATTACATCATAAAGTGAAAACTACTACAACAACATATTGTCTTCATATCCCCTCATACTATCCCTGCAGGTCAATCATAAATTACTTCTTCACATCCTGGAAAAAATAAAACACTGAAATGGGTGAGCTCAGATGCTCAATAAGGATAATAATATAGCGGAAACATTCATAAATAAGCATAAACATTTTAAGCAATGTATAACTAAAACAAAAGCCTTTTAAACTTGAACTTCAGCATAATATGACAAAGATAAAATAAAATAATTCCATTTAATTATTCACATGGATATTCTACTAGTCGAATAATCACATGCAATATCAATAACCACTTTCATACTGATGGAATGCATAATGCCAGACTATCATAACCACGTAGCCAAGGCCTCGTGCCAAGACTAAAAATAAGATTTTGTCAAGACCTCGTGCCAAGATACTAGTTTGTCTCATGAGACCTACCGATGCATCAAGGAGCTATAACAGGCTCTACCTGTCACTTATTAAGTCCAATGCATTCCTCATATGAACAGGTTTAAACATAACATAAACATTCGTATTAAAACTAGCATAGGAAATGTTAATACTTTATCCATAAACCATGGATGTTATAAAAATAACACATACACAGTCAAACATATCACAAAAACGTCAATAAAATATGGAAGTTTTGTATCATAATAAATCAACTTCAAATAAGCTTAAAATCCATCAAAGGATGTTGACATAGATGAAATCAAAACCATTTGAGAGAAATATCTCTTTTTTAGAAATAATTTAAAAGTCACATAATTATAAAATAAAAAATTTACTTTTAAAATATTATTATAATATTGTAAGGGAAGATTTGACGATTTATAACGGCGTAAAATAGCCACATCTACCGTATAAGTTAAAAAAATACAATCTTACCTTAATTCTGTCGAAAAGGTTAAAAAGGACCTTGTTTGGAAAATGACAGAAAGATTACTTTATAAACTTCTTATAAAAATTAAACAAGGGTAAAAATGAATTTAAACCATATTCTGTAAAATATTAAGAATGTTTTGAAATACATTTTTAAGAAACATGGATGTGGATGATAAAGAGGTCCCAGTAGATAATTACGTATAAACAACCTCGGATAATGAAGAGATTGTGAAATAAACCCTTACCAATTTGGTAACTTATGAAAAATACACCCCATGAAAGAGGTATCATACAATGAATATGTAAATACACATAAATTATAGTTCATTACACAAAGAATACAATTATGGGAAGTACATACACCACATAAAAGGTAATAGTGACAATATGACATGAATCTCACGAGAATAAGGAGTGAGATGAAAACCCCTTACCTTGTACTTTTCCTTGGTTGATGGAAGGTTAAACTCATGTATAATGGTTAAATAATTGTTATTAAATTATAAAAGAATTATATATATTAATATGATGTCATATATTATCTTTTAACATCGATTTGTTAATAAAATCTTAGTATTATCGTCGTTTCGGGTGTTAACTTACTCGTTTTCTTTTATATGTTTTGTTACATAAGCCATGTTTATTATGGATAGGTTGTATCTTATTCATATCAAGAATTATATCAAGTCCTTAAACATTATTTTTAATCATTAAATGAGAATTATACTCAAATGGATATGATGGGGAATGAATCTCATCGCGTTCGTGGAGACGGTAGTCCGTACGTACGCACAGGCGACAATATCATTCTTTTGATATTAAAATAATATATAATTGGATGGTATATCATATAGAAAGAATAATTATCATGTTATATTTATTATTTACATGAATCATACATCATTATTATACCCATCTAAATAATAATATATTGAATAACAATTACACCACAACGTGGAGACGGTAGGCCGTACCTACACACGTATGGTGACATGTCATTCAAGGGATGGATAGAATAATGAATTTGTTTGTTCCATAATTATAATAACATCACATTATATAGAATATACTATATTTATTATTTTATAATGGAAATTACAAGGAAATAAGAGGTTGAAGAAGAAAGGAACTTGAAAGAGGGTGGTGAAAATATTACCTCTTCTTCGGGTTCTTCCTTTTGATTTGATCAAAAGGGCTCCTTAGGTTGGCTTTCTGACTAAAGGAAGGCCTCTATGATGAAGGGAGGATATTTGAGAGGGTATTTGGGTAGAGGTTTTCCGAGACAAAAGGCTTTGAAGGTGTGAATAATTGGTTAGAAGCGGTGTCCTTTTATAAGGGGGAGGAGGGGCACCTTAGGAAAATCTAGAAATATTATTTTATAATAAATTAATATTAGGTTTATACTGGCTACAAAGTGTATTATTTAAAGGTTAAGGTGGGGATAGGTCTAAAACCACTCAACCAATATATTTTAGACAGGTTTGGGTCATTATATTAACCTTAGATTTTAGTTTTAGCTCTTAGTTAATTAGTTTGACACTTACCATGTCACTTTGTATTTTTATATTATATAGTCAATAAACTTACTATAAACTTCAAAGAGAACCCCAAGTGGTCCATTAATGATAAAAATATCATAATATAAGTCTCTTGGATTATCCTTAGATTTTTATGAATAGAATATAAATTAATAATATAATATATTTTTTAAAAACTCTTTTATGTCAATTTTGACACTATTGGGTATTTTGTTTTTGATAAATTCATAACAGCATTATTACTTAGAATCTAATTCATTTAATCAACTATAAAATGTCATATTAATCTATTAAATTCGTTTAATTCATTAAAAGTCTCAAATTATATTTATCTGGGTATTTATAATATCAATTATTTTAATATTTCACTAATAAGGTAATTATTGCATCATCATTGTGTTATATATAAATTAAATTATTTAATGTCTAAAAATTATAAATAAAATACCATTATGTAGTAAATCTTTTTATCTTTCTAATTAATATTTACAATAGAATTTATCTTATGTATAACCCTATATTAAAAATGTTTTAGTAATTAAACTTTGATTTTAACTCTTTTAACTCTTCATTGAATTAAATAATAATAAATGTCCTAATCTAATCCAAGTGGACCTAAATGTTAATATTTTATTAATAAGGTTGTTTTTGGTCTAGATACACTTGTCCAATAGAATTAGGACATGTGTTAGGGTAATATTAATATCATTTTTACCCTTAATTACCCTATTTACTTTTTACCATGGTAAATAAAAGTAAAAAGTTACTATTCACCAGAAATTATTTTTATCTTATTGAACCACATTTTACTCCTTGATATTAACTGTGTCTCTTAGATTTTTGAAATTCCATTCACAGAAGCGGTAAAATTATGTTTTATGTAAATTTCCAAATTCTCCTAGGAGGTGGGTAAAAGACGGTGAAAAGTTCAATAAAATTTTTATATATATAAATTATTCTAAACTAATGCCAATGAATTACATTGAACTTATATAGGTATTATTTATCTATTTTGACCTTAATTAAATTTAAATAAAGTAAATAATTATTTAAATAAAAATTCGTTTTGAAATAATAACTCAGTGTTTTTCACTATTCATCAAAAATTGAAAGTTTTTAGAAAAATACCAAAAATTTAGCCTAGGCTAATTTCGATATTCCGAATCCAAAAATGAAGTCCATTTTGAAAGATAAAATTTATAAAATTTCAAAAAGTGGGTATTACTATTCATAACAGCTAGTTTGATTGGTTGTGGTGTGTGTTAGAACTCGAAGTTGCGTACAACACACGCTACTGTATTATTCAAAGAGAAGCATACTGTGGAAGCTTGTGATGTTACATGATATGTTTAAATGTATTAATAATAGGATTACTTTGGAATACTTTTCTAGTATGTGTAAACATGAAGTTTGATATGTGATAACTTTATTCAAGGAAGAATTATCTTTTCTTATGTGGACATAATGGATAACCTTAGGGGTTCATGTGATCTTTTGTTTTTGAGGCAATTATGGGTTATTAGTTTTTGGGATGAAAAATGTGATATATGAAATAACATTTGAGGTTAAAACATGTTATGGATATTTTTAAGTATTTTATCTCATTATGTTAATGTTATTAGAATTATACGGATTTTAAACAAGGACAACACATAGACCATGTGACAACACGTCACGTCGGAAAAAGCTGTGGGAATTGAACCCACAACCAAAGTGAGACTAGGATTTATCACCTACCACTGGACTACGTGAAGTCCCTGGTTAGTATCACTAATTCTTTTTATTTAAATTATTTTATGTATCAAGAATAATTTGATTTTTGGAACTTATGTTTTATCAAATGGATATCCTCAGTATAGGAAAATGATTTGGTGATTAAGTCATAAAGGTTATTTTGGAAGACATTCTCTCTTTTGGGAACACCATATGCCTAAGGAAAATAGAATACTATGGGATTTTATTTGTGGAGTAATTTGTAAAGACCCGTAAAATTCAAGGGATTTTTTTTTCTTAATTTTCTTTGGGATTTTACAAGAACGCAGTTTCTGACGGCACCTGATTCCGAGGCCCGGTGTGCCTGGAATCAATTTCCGAAGTTTAGCTCGGGTACGTTCAGTGAACGAACGAGCGGGTTTTCCTAACTTTTGAACCGGTGCTCGGAATTGAAATCCGAGGGCACCGATGAAACCGCAGCGTCGGTAATTGCTTAGGATCACATTTTTCAAAGGTGCGTTTTCTCGGGAGGAGTTGTTAATTTTGTGGTTTTAGTGAGGAATAAATAAAATTATATTACAATTATATTTATTTTCCTCTAGGTAGTTATAACCTAAGGAAGTTGGGGGTGGGACCCACATATTGTTAACCAACCATGAGAGGATAAAGGTGGGTGGGGCCCACACGATCCCAACCTCTCATATTCCTTAACTCCATAACCCCCCTTTAATGTGAGACCACTCACCTCCCCCCCTCTCTTCTTTAATCATGCCAACTCACTTAATTAATTAAGTGAGTTATGTGTTTGATTTTTAAAAATTGAAATGCTTGGCTTGATGTAATAAAATAAGATAAGTCTTATTTTATTTGGGAGGGTTGGTTGTTGTGTGAGGACATTGGGGAGATAGAACTCTTTTCTCTGGGGAAGAACTTCATCCTCCCGTGAAGAGCTTCAATCCTTCCGCGAAGAACGTCATCTCTTCAACGAAGAATGACTCAACGACTCCAGTATCTCCATTCCCTTTCTCCTCCGCGACAAGGGAAGAGACACCGACGCGGGAGTTCTCTAAAAACATGTAATCATCCTCTTCTCTCCGTGATAAAGAGAAGACAACGTCTCCTCAGACGCTCTCCGTCGACGTCTATGGAACCACGCCCCGCGACGCCGCTTTCCGCGACGCTCTTCGAACATCAACCCGTTATCAAGGTAGGGGTTAATTACTTTTTGTTCGTGAAATATCCTTTGCCGTTCTTCGTCTTTATTTTTGGGCCGCTTGATATCAACTTATCAGGAGGAGGTCGGACCGCACGAACACGACCGACTCTCCTCCCCCTTTTGTTGTTGTGTTGTTGCGGTTTGAAAGAAGGCGTCACGGTGCAATGACACTGCGCGGAATCATGGAGAAATGCGGAAAAGATGCGCGGTGCTGTCACGTCGCGCCGTTGAGGCCGAACGAACCCGCGGCCGGATTCGGGCCGTAGTGAAGGGGCGCGAAACCATCGCACCGCGCCGGAGAACCACGAAGACACCGTGGCCAGAGCGGGGCTACGGCGCCGTCGCGTCGTGCCGGTCAGACAAGGCCGCGGTGGTGCAAGGCGGGGCGGCCAGAACCGCTGGCCGCCGGTAACTCGGAGGGCGGGACCGTGGTGGGTCCCGCGGTGGTAACACCAGCCGGCCGGACCGGGCCTGCCGTTTTAGGGGGAGACCGGGGGTCGTAACCCCCGATTGGCCAAAGGAGCGCCCCCCCCACGTGGGGGCCGCAGTTACTCAAACAGGGGGGCAGCGCGCCCCCCCTTCCACTCAGCTCGGCATGGCCGAGCGGGCCACGCGGGCCATGATCACACGCCAGGATGGGCCGAGCCGCGCTCTAATGGGCTGGACCTGGACCCGGTTCGGGCCGACCCAGGGGGGTCTCGGGCCGGGTCAGTCCGGGCCCAAAACCCCCTAAAAACAGACAGGTACGTTATTTTGACCATATCTTGGGCTAAAGACTTTTGAACGACACAAAGTCAGCTGCGATGCGATCCTTGGATCGAGGCGGTCATTTCGGTATATTACACTCAAGGTTTCAGAGAACTTTGGGTACGTTTGGGTTGGTTCGAACACGAAACCAACCGGGCCCTCGGAGCGGAAACACTTATAACTTGAGCTCTGGACGTCCGATTGACGTGCCGTCGACTTTGTTGGTTTCCTATTAGTGATACGGACCTTTTGGCTTACTCCGATCATGGTTTGGATGCAGTTGGAGTGCGGTCGGGTTGGTTTGACTTAAAAACCAACCGGGCCCCTGGAACGAAAAAGCCAATAACTCGCAGACCGGGCGTCCGATTGACGCGCCGTCTGTCACGATGAGTTCCTCTTGTCAAGACGGAACTTTGAGATACATCAACTCTGGAATATGTGTTAGTTGATGTATCGAACCCCTTGGATCATGGATCGGACCCTCCCGGAATCGAGCATGCTGTGTGCGGGAACCCTAGAGCTGGCTGCGATGATGAAGACCGTACTGAAATCCTCTGTGGGTTCGACGGCGATGAAGACTGCACTGAAATCCTATGTGGGTTCGGCAGTGATGAAGACCGTACTGAAATCCTCTATGGGTTCGACGGTGATGAAGACTGTACTGAAATCCTACGTGGGTTCGACAGCGATGAAGACCGTACTAAAATCCTCTGTGGGTTCGATGACGATGACTACTATTCTTGTATCCTACGTGGGTCTGGTAGTGTTTGACTCTGTTCTTGCTATCCTAAGTGGGTCTGGCAGAGTAGCTGGTCTGTATCCTATGTGGGTCCGACAACTTAGCTGGTTTAGTATCCTACGTGGGTCCCAGCATAAATGAATTAGTGGCTATATCTGATCATCTCTTTCACCTTACAAAGAAGTATACCTGTGTGAGATGAGTCTTGACTTTAAATCAATATCTTCGATATGATTGACTTGATTTCCTATGTGTATTGGGTTGTGTTATCCTGTGTGGATTGGGTTGTACTATCCTGTGTGGACGTGATCGAACTTGAGCATGGATGTTGTAGCCGAGCGGGAATTGATGACTTAGGTATATGTATGGGCATATACCTAAGTAGTGTTGGATGTTACTTCATGATTGTATCTTTCCTTTGGAATTATCCTTTGTGGATTCCGGGAGACCTTCAGGGGTCTCAGGGTCCCTACTGAGTAGCGTATACTCACCCCTTCACGGGCTATGCCCGCACTACGTTGTGTTGGTTCCAGACGACGGACAACACTGATCGTGGTTGAGGATTGTAGAGCAAGTCGGTACCTGGAGGTGGACCACTGGACGGGATGTACTCAGAGTGGATTACTGGAGCCGAGGAGCTGAGGAGGCTATCTGTACCCACCCTTCAGGTGGGACTTCCAGTGGACGACTCGACGTTGCTGCTATACTTTCAGTTGCTGTACTTTCTTTCCAGTTCTACTTTACTTTCAGTTTGGGTTTGTATTCTGGCCCATTTACTTCCCCGCACTACTTTTGTACCCAGATTTACTTAGTGTTACTTCTACTTGCTTACTCTGTGTTTTGTTTACTTTATAAAGGCAATGCCTTCCCCTTTTGTCGATATTTACGCCTTGGTGCTAGTCGCCAGCCCCTGGCCTATGGGAGGCGGGCTTGGGGTAGTCATGGCACGGATCCTGAGGACGGGTCGTGACATAATTTTTGAAATTTTATTTTAGAAGAATCTATGTTTTTATTGTGGACATATAGAGATTTGGGTTATTTATGGAAATGATTAACCTATCATAGAGAATATGTGATTTGGTTAATTACACTTCAGTATGAGACTTTAAGAGTAGTCAATGTTATTTGGAGATAAATGTTAAGATTTATTGTGGAAGACTATGTGATTAAATTTTTCTGAGTTTTGGGTTTCAAACTTAGTTTGGATTATATTGAATAATTTTAAGGAAAATTTGGTATTGAATTGTCTTTGTTTAACTTTGGGTATTGTTTGTTAAATTTTGGATATTTAGAGTAGTATTTCTTTTTATAATGGATTATCCTTTTGGGGATTATCTGATCTCATACTAACCATCTTGATCTTGGTTAGTGTCTAAAGACATGGGAAATATATAGTTCATATTTTTTGGATTATGCGATTCTCTAGAAGTTGATTCTAATGCTTTTAATGTAACCAAGTCATCTTGAATACTCATCGTTTGGAGAAAATATGAATTTTTGGTAGAAATTTAGTAAAGGATGAAAGTCTACATGATAAGTAACTATGTTTCCTTATGTTTTTAGTCAAGATCATAAATAAATTCCTAAAATTTATCAAAAAATAACTTAAAACAAAAACATTGTATGTTTACTTTTTCTACTGGTGAATCAAATACCATTTAACCCATCACAAGTTTGTGATTTTCTGGTGGTTAACTTTCTCCTAATCAAGTTTTCTATCACTCTCCATCAGAACTTGATGGTTAGTTTCTCTTACATATCCATGTTTTACAACATGGAATCCTAGTATGGGTTATCTCGGGTGACCTTTTTACTTCTATTTATTTCTTTTAAAGTGATAGTTTTATTGACTCTTTTTCTAATGTGGGACTTTCAATGAAGTTTCCAAACCCAATTTTAAAATTGCAAGGACGCAATTTCCAAAAGGGGGGAAGGATATAACGACCTAGATATTTATAGAATAATACTTTTTCATATATATTAATATTTATGAATAAGATATTAATTTTATGTTAAATAGGACACTTTGTTTGATAACGTACTCAACTTGCAACAACAGGTTTCTTTAAAATCTTATATTGCACACAACTTTGAGTTATAATAAAAATAATATTATAATATTATTATTTTAAATGATAGTTAACGCATAGCCATTGTATTTCTGATAATTAACATAACTAAATAAATTATGATTAAACATATTTGTTAAATGTATTTACAATTATCCAATAAATTTTAGAGGCTTAAAATAAGAATGAATCCGATTTTAAGCATGAAATACTCTAATATTCTTTAAAAGGTCGATTTACCACCTTTCGATGGTGAACCCTTTTTAAATTTAGTTTTTTTCACTTTTATATGTTCCATTTTAAAAAATAAACTTCTTCTTTAGAAGTGGGACATCAAAATTTACTTTGGGTAAATTTTTGGTATTATTGTGATAAAGTTCATTTTTAATAAATAGTGAAAAATACTGCATTTTAAGTCAAAACAATCTTTTCATATAATTTATTTATATTATTATATTATCTTTTTAATTGGTTTTAATGTTCAAATAGATTATATTTTTATAATTTAATCTAATTTTGGTCATTGGAAGTAATTTTACTTTGAAATTGGAAATAAACACATGTCAATCTTTTGGTAGTTTTTACTTCTTAAAAACACACTTTTTGGTTTTGACAACATGAATTAGTTTTAAATTAATTTATACAACTTCTGTGTTTTGAATTTGGAAAAATTGTTTTCATATTTGGAATCATTAGGTCCAAATTGTGTAAATACGAACCTTTTATTTTTAGACATTATGAATAGTAACTTCAGTAAATAATTTATAAACCATGGTTAAAGGGTAAATCTGGTAAATAAGGGTAAAAAATAATATTATAATTATATTAAATTACCCTAACATGTGTCCTAACTCTATTTTATGAGATATTTCCAACCATGCTCATCCTTGGGTCTATTTTAGGACCCCATGGAGCCACTTGTGTGTGAAAATGACATTTAATTATTTTTAATTTAAAGTTAAGGAAAATATAACCTAAACATGTATCTTTTACTAAAAAGATTTTTTATATGGGGTTATATAAGTTATCTCTTAGACTATAAGTATTAATTAGAAATATAAAAATATTTTCTACATAATGGTATTTTATTTATATTTTTTATAAATCAAATAAATAAATTTATTTGTGACACTGTGGTGATGTAGTGATTACCTTATTAATGAAAGATTTAAATAAATGAGATTATAAATATTAAATAAATTTATTTTGAAACCTTTTATGCCATCCACGAATTTTATGGATGATCATGACTTGTCATCTTTTAATTAATGAAGTTTTTTCTAATTAATCAAGTTTTTATGGCTTTTTAAAAAGTCATGATATGAATAGTATAAGTATTTACATATATGAGTTTTTAAATCAATTAATATTTTATTAAATGATATAATTTTCCTACAAATATAATATTCATAAAACTGACATATATGATATTAAAAATGTCATTAATGATCCATTTTGGGTCTCTTGGAATTTTATAGTATCTATAGTAACCATATATTATGAAAATACAAGAAGACATGGTAAGAGTTAATTTATTTAACTAAGGATTAAAGCTAAAAGATAAGGTTAATTTTATGACCTAAACTTGTCTAAAACCCATTTTCAGAGATTATTTATACCCATAATCATCTTATCTTCTAAATATATTACTTTGGTATTATTATAATCCGAAAATCAATTAATAATAAAATAATATTTCAAAACATTCCTAAAGTGCCCCTCCTCCCTCTTATAAAAGGACACCGCCTATAAACCATTAATAACTCCTATCAAGCCCCTTGGATCATCCAACCTCTACTCTAATAATCTCCCAACATTTTTATTTTCCTCCTAGAAGCCTTACCCTAGGCATAAGGAAATTCAAGAAAGCCCTTTTAGCATAAATCAAAAGGAGTTACCCGATTTGAGGTAATGTCCTCTCTAAAACTTCTTTCAATTATTTTACCTTATCCAATCCCATAACTCTATTTATTAAATTATTTTATAACAAAAAAAATATATTCAATATACTAGGATGTTTTTATTCCAATTATTTGACTTACACTCACACACACCTCCATCTAATAGGTATAAAACATACTGTTTCTGTGGACGGTGAACTACTGCCTCACGAAATGATGATTGTTTCACTACTGAAAATATAGACAATACCAACGGTCAAAACTATTGGTATAGGCTGAAAAACCATTGGTACAATATATACCAATGGTTTCCCAAACTGTAGGGAAGTAAGGCGTTGGGAAATCTCTTTACCAACGGTTTAAGGAAAACCGTTGGCAAAAGGTGGTGAAAGTTTTAATTTCCCAACGGTTCCTCTAAACCGTTGGCAAAAGGATTTCCCAACGGTTTAAAACTGTTGGGAAATTCATATTTTTGAGCTTATACCAACGGTTCAAAACCGTTGGTATAGATTTTTACCAACGGTTTAGATAAACCGTTGGTATATATTCATATATTATCAAAGCATACCAACGGTTTTAAACCATTGGTATATATTCATATATGCTCAAAGTATACCAATGGTTCTAAATTGTTGGTATTGGGTATTTTAACAAAAAACCCTTAGCCTGCATACAGCTGCCTCCACTCGATACAACTGTATAAAAAACATCACAAATAACATCTAGAAATATACTTCAAACACCACAAAAAACATTGGAAATAGCACAAAAAAACACAAAAAAACATCACTCTTCCAACCGTGCCATGTACTACAATTCCCCATTTCAATCTTCTTATGACAACAACTCTTCCAATTAACCTATTTCAATTTATTGGGTTCACACATATCAATTTTTTCTTACTCAAAAAGGTGATGATTATGATAGAAATTGGTGTATGAGGGGTATGTGTGATAAAGTGAATTAACAATGTGGTTAATATTTGTGCATCATCTAGAGTGATGCATGACTTGCATTGAATGTGATGTGGGGGGATGTCCAGAGAGGGGAGGGGGTTGTCTAGGAAGAGGGGAGGGGAGATTTCCAGGGAGCAAGTATGGGGGTCATGGAGAATGTGCAACAAGGATTTGTATTCAAATTATAGCATATCATCACATGCATTTTATGAGCATGAGCTAATAAGCTTACCAAGTCATTCATATAGTTTAAGACATAAAAAAATGGAATAATCCCAAATAACCTTGCATGATCAAAGAAATAAAAAAAGGCATGTAAAATCAACATGCCTACATTTACATATCATTCATGAGGTATAACATTTAATCAAATTGTAATATAATTATACATAAGGCATACGAGTCTCATTTACTTGCATACATAGTGGTACAAAAAGAAAATGTTATTCATGTCCGGGGGGCTGTCCGGGGTCCAAGGAGGAGGGTGGGGGGGCTGTCCGTTCACGTCACATTTGACTCATGGATTGTTGTCCTTAAGTTTCAATAGAATTTGAATGCGTTTGGTCAGTTTCTCATATGTCAGTTGTTGATTTCACTTAAAAATTATGTCCATTTTTAACAAAACAGAGGCACTTTGAGTGGTGTCGACCACACCGGGCCTCAGATTGAGGCAGAGTTGACTCGAACACGTCACATATGAGACATGGATCATTGTTCAAAAGTATCAAAACAATCAGAAGCCGTTTGATCGGTTTGACGTATGTATGTAAAATATTGTCCATTTTAAACAAAATACATACACATGGAGTGATACCAGCTACACTACGCTTCGTATTGATCCAAGGTTGACTCGTACACATCACATATAACCCATGGATCATTTTACTAAAGTGTCAATACAATCCGAAGGCGTTTGGTCGGTTTCCCGTATGTAAGTTGTTGATTTCACTTAAAAATAAGTCCATTTTGAACAAAAGAGAGGAAGTTTGAGTGGTCCTGGACACACCGCGCCTCGGATAGAGGCGAAGTTGACTCGTACACGTCACATTTGACCCATGGATCATTTTACTTAAGTTTTAACATAATCCAAATGTGTTTGGTCGGTTTGCCGTATGTCAGTTGTTGATTTCACTTAAAATTAAGTCCATTTTTAACAAAACAGAGGCACTTTGAGTGGTGTCGGCCACACCGGGTCTCGTATTGAGGCGGGGTTGACTCATAAACATCACATATGAGTCATGGATCATTGTTCAAAATTATCAACACAATCAGAAGCCTTTTGATTGGTTTGACGTATGTACGTAAAATATTGTCCATTATAAACAAAATACATACACTTGGAGTGATACCGGCCACACCACACTTCGGATTGAGCTGGGGTTGACTCTTACACATCACATATAACCCATGGATAATTTCCTAAAGTGTAAATACAATCCAAAGGCATTTGATCGGTTTCCCGTATGTCAGTTGTTGATTTCACTTATTAATAAGTCCATTTTGAACAAAAGAGAGGGAGTTTGAGTGGTCCCAGACACACCGCGCCTTAGATTGAGGCGAAGTTGACTCATAAACATCAAATTTGACCCATGGATCGTTTTCCTTAAGTTTCAATTGAATCCGAAAGAGTTTGTTCAGTTTTTCGTATGTCAGTTGTTGATTTCACTTAAAATTAAGTCCATTTTTAACAAAACAGAGGCACTTTGAGTGGTATTGGACACACCGGGCCTCATATTGAGGCGAGGTTGACTCATAAACATCACATATGAGTCATGGATCGTTTTGAAAAAGTATCAACACAATCAGAAGCCGTTTGATCAGTTTGACGTATGTACGTAAAATATTGTCCATTTTAAACAAAAGAGGGACAGTTTGGGTGGTTCCGGCCACACCGCGCCTCAAATTGAGGCAGGGTTGACTCTTAAATGTCACATATGACCCATGGATCATTTTCCTAAAGTTTAAATAGATTCGGAACGCATTTGGTCGGTTTTTTGTATGCCAGTTGTTGTTTTCACTTAAAATTAAAGTCATTTTGAACAAAAGAGAGACATTTTGAATGGTACCGTCCACACCACGCCTCGGATTAAGGCAGGGTTGACTCGTACATGTCACATATGACCCATGGATCGTTTTCCTGTAGTATCAACATAATCTGAATGCGTTTGGTCAGTTTACCATATGTCAGTTATTGATTTCACTTAAAATTAAGTCAATTTTTAACAAAACAGAGGCATTTTGAGTGGTGTCGGCCACACCGAGCCTCGTATTGAGGCAAGGTTTACTCATACATATCAAATTTTACTCATGAATCGTTTTACTTAAGTTTCAATATAATATTAATGATTTTGGTCGGTTTGCCGTATGTCAGTTGTTGATTTCACTTAAAATTAAGTCCATTTTTAACAAAACAGAGGCACTTTGAGTGGTGTCGGCCACACCGGGCCTCGAATTGAGGTGGGGTTGACTCTTAAACATCACATATGAGTCACGGATCATTGTAAAAAAGTATCAACACAATCAGAATCTGTTTGATTGGATTGGCGTATATACGTAAAATACTGTCCATTTTAAACAAAATACATACACTTGGAGTGATACCGGACACACCGCGCATCTGATTGAGGTGGAGTTCACTTTTACATGTCACATATGACCCATGTATCATTTTCCTAAAGTTTCAACACAATCCGAAGGCATTTGGTCGGTTTCCCGTATGTCAGTTGTTGATTTCACTTAAAAATAAGTCAATTTTGAACAAAAGAGAGGCAGTTTGAGTGGTCCCGGCCACACCGCGCCTCGTATTGAGGCGAAGTTGACTCATACATGTCACATTTGACCCATGGATCATTTTTCGTAAGTTTCAACAGAATCCGAATGCATTTGGTTGGTTTTCTGTATGTCAGTTGTTGATTTCACTTAAAATTAAGTCCATTTTTAACAAAACAGAGGCACTTTGAGTGGTGTCGGCCACACCAGGCCTCAGATTGAGGAGGGGTTGACTCATAAACGTCAAATATTAGTTATGGATCGTTGTGAAAAAGTATCAACACAATCAGAATCCGTTTTATTGGTTTGGCGTATGTACGTCAAATATTGTCCATTTTAAACAAAAGAGGGACAGTTTGGGTGGTGCCAGCCACACCGCGCCTTTGATTGAGGCAGGGTTGACTCGTACACGTCACATGTGACCCATGTATTGTTTTACTATAGTTTCAATAGATTCGGAACACATTTGTCTGGTTTTTCGTATGCCAGTTGTTGTTTTCACTTAAAATTAAAGTCATTTTGAACAAAAGAGAGACATTTTGAATGGTACTGTCCACAATGCACCTCGAATTGAGGCAGGGTTGACTCGTACATGTTACATATGACCCATGGATCTTTTTACTGTAGTATAAACAGAATCTGAATGCGTTTGGTCAGTTTACCGTATGTCAGTTGTTGATTTCACTTAAAATTAAGTCCATTTTTAACAAAACAGAGGCATTTTGAGTGGTGTCGGCCACACCGAGCCTCGTATTGAGGCGGGGTTGACTCGTACATGTCACATTCGGGGGGTGTCCCGGGGGCTGTCCGGGGTCCAGGGAGGAGGGTGGGGTGGATGTCCGGGGGGCTGTCTGGGGACCGAGGAGGAGCGCCGGGGGCTGTCCGGGGTCCAGGGAGGAGGGTGAGGGGGGCTGTCTGGGGGGTGTCCGGGGGGCTATCCGGGGACCATGGAGGAGGGTGGAGGGTCTATTTAGGGGGATGTCTGGGGGGTAGTCTGGGGAAAAAAGAGGAGGGTGGGGGGATATCAGGGGGGATGTCCGGGGTCCAGGGAGGAGGATTACATGTCAGTGGGAGGGGAAGGGTCTAGTCGGGTACGCGGAGATGCTCGTCTACCTCTGGTACGAACCTCCCTCATACCATCGACCTAAGCACTGAAAGAATGTAATAATGAAAAGTGAACATACTTATGTACCTGTAAAATCTACACATAGACAACACATAGCCGCATCATGTCATAAAAAATAACACCAAGGATCAGACAAAATAGAAGCAGTCATGCAGAGTAATGACAAGTGCACATACAGATCATAAGCAGCTAAAAAATTGTTGCATACATGCCATGTTTATTTCCTAAAACAAAGTAAAAAAAGCAAAATGATGAAACTCTAGAACATGGGTTTCCTCCCAGGAAGCGCTATGTTTTACGCCTTCAGCCATATGGATGGATACTGGTCAATCATCTTGGTCCATCAGGTGAGAACTCCTCTGCCTCTTATAAGAACTGGTGGCCGTGTCATCAATCTCATAAGGATTCTTAGTGGGATTGATCACTTCAGGAGCGTAGCGAGCATGAATATGGTGTGGAAGTAAGAGAATCTGGCGCTCGTCATCAGCCAGACGCCGAGTCACCCGTCGTACGAGGTCAGATGGAGACAGGACGTGCACATCGATGATCATGGAAGAGGCAGACAATCTAGACATTGTTGGTTAAGATGAATCCACAAATAGATTCATTTTTATATATTATAACCTTTATAAATGTTTGTCCCATTTTTACAAACAATTAATGTGTAAAAATTGTGAAAAATAACTTATCGGATATATAAAAATGGATTTACTCATGGATATGATGCATAATATCTCAAATATTCTTCACTGGATCCCAATTTGAAATTTTAATCCATTATCAAATGTCTTATATCAATTTATTTTTATTTGGATCCTTAAGGTTGAGCGCTTTTTGTAAAATCTAGCCAAGGGAGGATAGACTAGTGACTTGGAATACAATTGAATGTTATGTGGTGAAAACCACATTATAAGCATTGTTTAGGATATTATTAAGGTGGTTTGAGGATCAAATCTATCTTTTCAGAGAAAATCCAGCATGTCCAAGTTTGGTGGTCAAAGTTTTTTGAAGTGGGGGGTATTTGGTGGTTGAGGAGGGGGGTGAGGGGGATGTCCAAGGTCTAGGAGGAGGGGTGGGGGGCTGTCCAGGGTCCAAGAAGGGGGTGGGGGGCTATCCAAGGTCAAGGAGAAGGGGAGAAGGGGTTGTCCATGGTCCAGGAAGGAGGGGGGGCTGTCCAGGGTCCATTGAGGAGGGGGGCTATCCAGGGTCCAGGGTGGAGGTTGGGGGGATTCCTAGGATCCATGAAGGATGGGGGACTATACAAGGTCCTAGGAGGAGGGTGGAGAGGGGTTGTCCAGGTTCCAGGAGGGGGCTTTCCAGGTTTTAGGAAAGAGGGGGGGCAGGCTGTCCAAGTTCCAGGAGGGGGACTGTCTAGGGTCCAAGAGGGGGGGTGTCCAGGGTCCATGAGGAGTGGGGGCTCTGTTAAAGGGAGGAAATCCCAAAATAATTCGTTGAAAATTAACTAAACTTAATCCAAAAAACATCACAATTCCAATCCATCACCCAACCAACATCCAATTCATCCTCAATATCACTGACCTTCGCATTCCATAAACAACACAACCTATTTTATACCAAATTAAAATAGAAAACAAAAATAATAGATGAAAATCATTAAAACTAAGGTTGTACTTACAAATTTAGAGTGTAGAACTAAAAAATTGTTTGATTTAAGATGGATCTATGAGTGGAACGAGTTTCTGAGTCTTTTTATAGAGAGATCCCTCACGTTTAGGTCAAATAAAAATAGAAAATAAAAAAATAGATGAAGAACATTATAACTGAGGTAGAACTTATAGATTTGAAGTGTAGAACAGAAAAATTGTTTGATTGAAGAGGATGGATGGAGTTTTGGAGACTGGGTAACGAGAGAGCGTCGGGAGAGCTTCAATTTTAGGGCTGCAGTCAGGCGAACAAAGAATTGGGGGCTCTGTGTATTTGGAGGAACTTTTCCCCAACGGTTTTTTAAAACCGTTGGGAAAACTATGCTTTACCAACGGTTCACTAAAACCGTTGGTAAAGGTGGTGGAATTGGGAGATATCCCAATGGTTTTATCAAATCGTTGGAAAAAATGGGTTCTATTGGGAGATATCCCAATGGTTTGATAAAACCTTTGGAAAAAAGGTGTGTACTCCACATATACCAACGGTTCTCTATAACCGTTGGCATCAAAGTGTTGGTATAACCCTCCATTCCAGTAGTGTTTGATCTTATTTTACCACCTATCATGGTGGCTGTTAGGATGGAACTATAATTATATATGATATATATGATATTTATTTTATCTATATTCTTCTGAAATTCTAATTTAAAAAATACCATTATGATTTTCATGTTGTATAAATACGATAATTTCATTTGAGGAAGTGCGGTCTACCGCCTCCTCAAAGTGATATGAATCGTTCATGCTATAAATGGTATGTATAATGGATGGAATTAATAAAATTATTTAACATATATAACATATATTATACTTTAATTATAATATACCTATGTATAATTTAGTTTTCATTCCTTTAAATATGAAAAAGAAATGAAAGTAGCGTTCATGCGTACGTACGACTTACCATCTCCATGAACAGTGCATTTCATTTCTTATATCCAAATGATATAGAATATTCTAAATACATGTATACTGGATATATATGATATATATGATATCTAAATCAGGAATATAATTCTATAGATAATGTACTTTTTACCACATCGCCAATTTTTAATTATAACAAGTTCATTTTTGACTCAAGTACCGAGCATTGAAAAAATAACCAATATGAACTTGAATAATTATATGATTGTTATAGTAATTTGATAAGTAATATAAAAGGAATAATAAAATTGAAAAAAGTTCTAAATCAAGTAGAAATTAACTTAAGTTTATTATTCAGTAATAACAAGGAACATACATGATGATTCAGACTCAGGGTAAGGGACTTCATATCAATATTCTTTCATTGAGGGATACTTTGATTTATACATGACTCTCTTTTATACGTTGTATAATAAAACCCTTTGAATTTTACTTTTTTTAAAATGGAATATTTTTCTATGAATAATTTTACTAAACGAAAAAAGGAATGTTTTTACCATATTGCGGTGACAATGGATTTTTCATATCTGTAACCGTTATCTGATATTTGGATTCCTCTATAAGACTTAATATTTTTAAAATGAAAAAGAAACCCCTTATTCCCTTTTTGGGTATTGAAACTGGTTTTGAAAGTGGATTTACTATTTAAATATCTTGGAATTATTTCTTGTGATTTCAAATGAAATTTTATGATTGAAATGTTGATATTTAAAATCTTTTATGTGTGATGATTATATAATGGTACTTAGACATTTGACGGGTGGTTACGTGATAAACCAAATGACGGGTGGTTCCATGATAAACCAAGGATGGGTGGTTACTTTATAACCTCTAATTTATTGGGTATCAAAGTTGGTCATATGGATATTCCATTTGTAAGAATGATTTGTGGAAGTCAATCGTATGGTTATTCCATTTAAGTATGATTATGTCCCAAGTTTACCTTTTATATGTTATATGTTCTTTATATGGGTTTTATGGTAATATTTTGGTTACAAAAGGGTAATCAATGTGCTTTTATTCAGTGAAGAGTATTTACTACTTTATAAAGGTGAAAATTATTACCTTATGATAAAGTATTCATGGTTTACCTTTTTTAAAAAAAAAAACTAACAATTTTCTTTTTTTTATGTATCCATTGATGAGATTTTTTTGCTCATCCCAAATTTTGAAATGTTTTTCATAGGAATTAAATATGAATAGGTTCAAGGATGGTATTAAGTAAAAGTCATTTTGTCTAAAACATGGAACTAAACATGTTTCTTTTTTAAGTGTTTTTGTTTTATGAAAAAAATGGACAATGAGTAGAAGTTTCTACTTGTAGTATTCAAGTTGTTATGTATAAGTTATTAAATAATTCTATAAATATATAAACTTTAAAATATCCTCAATTTGAATTATTAAATTAATTTAATATTATGTAATGTTTATGGTTGGGTCCTTACAATGTGGGTGACAAGAATTATCATGGAACCTACTTGACTTTGATCAAGAGGTCTTAGAATAAAATTTCTAAGGAAGAGTAGGAAGAAGGAAAACCACCACATGAAAATGATTCTCTTTATTCTAATAATAATGAACAATATGATTTGGAAGCTGTAATTCAAAAGGAGGTGGATATAGAACTATTGGAAGAACAAGTCTTAGCTACTTTCAAAATCAAGGGTAAAGCCAAACTCGTAGCGGTATCTTCCCAATCACCCAAGAAGTCTTTGGTGGGTATTTATGGTCTTCCCAACACCTCTCAACACCCCAATTTTATGGTAGTGTTATATATTTAAACTTCAAAAGGTAATAATTTGTCTTCATCCAAGTCATTGGATGAAGATGGATTCCAATTGGTCATATTTAGGAAGCCCATAAATCTTTCCTATGAGACTAGACAACCTTCTCCTACTAATATTTATAGTGATATCACTTTGGATCCCTCAGTTTTGCCTCTTCAGATGGATCCACCTTCAAGATCTACCACCTGAAATCATGGTGTGTCTGCCCTACATAAAGCATCAGGTGAACCTGATAGAAACTTGTAAAATTTTCAGGAAAAGGGAAAACACGGTAGAGTGTATGTACCTACTTCCAACCTTTTTGATGTTATTAATCCACTAAATGAAGTTGGGTTCTCTTCTATATTGGATGATGTTTCCTTAACATACAAATTTCAAGCATCAAAAATAATTTTTAAGTTAATTTCAAACCCCCACTGACAAAGTTAATGAAAATATCATGGTTGATGACCCTTCTAAGAGGGTGGTGTCTCAATCAGATGCTGAGAGTACAGACTCAGAGATCAGTGAAATTGAAGTTCTCTTGCAACATGAGAGGACTTGGAGGAGATTCTATCACCACAAAGTACTAATTTTTGGGTATAGAAGAACTAATTGGAATTTAATACATGACGAGGAGTGAAGAATTGAAACTAAGATCAGAGAAAATCTAGGTCTATGGTTATTTTTTATTTTTCATGGGGCAGTTTTTCCATGTATGACCCTATATTTTTCTTTCTATTTTTTCTATTTATTAATAAATGGGTGTTTTCCCTACCTTTTCAAAAAATTATCAAAATTTTGATCAATTCCATTTTTACTCCCTTTTTATATCTTTTCACCTTGTTTAATTATTTATCATGGTAATTATTTTTTTACAAAAAATATAAGACGACACCTCTTACCAAATTTCAATGTGATGAATCCAAATTTGAAATCCATTTAATATAATTAAATTTATAAATATAATAAATTTTTGTTTTAAATGAAAACATAAAATATATAGAAAAAATAGTTTTATAGAAAAAATCACTTTTTAAACATTCAGTGTAATTAATTTTATTTCATGTCAGTTACTAATTAAATTAGTGTTAATATATAGAAACATTAAATATTATAATAATAATCCTTACAAAGCGATTGATTTAATTTATTAAGATAAAAATACATTACACACATAAAAACAATTCTTTTAAAGATTTTATTTTAATCCTAATTCTATAAAATTTATTATTTACTTAACAAAAATTGAATTTTATTAAAACAATTATATAAAAAACAACATTTATTTTTTAATTAATTTTATTCTTTAAAAATAAATTTTATTATGATTCCAAATGTATAAAAAACATGTAATAACAAAAATTTATTTATATCATCCTAAATTTCATTTATAAAACCGCTCATGACCATCATATAAGCCCTTAAGGTAAGATAATAAATGGTGGTCATTGTGGGTGGTGATTAAGATTACTTGAATCTTCTAGTGATTTCTACGATCTTGAACTTCTCTCACATATGATTTTTATCAAGCCATGCTTGTTGAATTTTAGCTTGGGATTGGTCTAGGGAAAACCCTAGTGATGATACCTCCTTTCCAAGCTTAGAAAAATGATCCTCATATGGATGAATTCTATTACTTTGTGCTATTTTTCTACTTTATACATTGATTATATAATATATTTACTTCGATTTATACTTTACAATTCATTGGCTATGTCATAACGATAAAAACTTAATCAAATATCACTTCTAATTTATCTCATTAATTATTCTTATGCCTAGTTATGGTGTCAATGGTCATATAATCCCAACAGACATATATCCAATGGCTATATTACATTCATATATATACATCTCTAAAATCATTCATCTTATTCTATAATTCATTTTTCAATATGTTTATTATATTTCCAACATGTTGTATTCCTTTTATAGTTACCATTGGCCATATAATCTTTTGGTATATTGTGATGATAAGAATTTTAATATTTTAGTATTTTTATTTAATTATGTTTCCATTTCATTATTAATTTTATTAATTATGTTTCATTTATTTTTCTAGTAATGTATTCAATTTTGTATTGTAATATTATACCAAAATGAAGTAAATAATTGTCCATTTTAGTTCAGTTTTGTGTGTATCATAAGCTATCAAACACAATATTTATTTAAAGGGATATACATACTAAAATTACAGGTTGTTGCATTATAATAAAAAAATGAGGGTACTTTTGTATCATTACATATTTATATTCCCACACAACTTTATCAAACTTATGATTTTAAGATAGAATTTTGACCAAGTGGGTGGTCATGTTTCACATAACTGAATCTCTATGATCCAAGAACTCCACTGGTTATTCCTTATAAAAAAAATCAGATTCCGGTTTCTTGGTTTCTGAGTTTGGTACATATGTACTTTTTTAAAAAGTAATACATAGAACACATCATGCACCTGAGATAGGTTTAGTGGAAGTTCTAAGTGATAAGCTATAGTCCCTTAAAGAATATTGAAGGGAATGATGTATCTAGGGAATATATTTCCCTTCTTTTTGAATCTCATGACCTTCTTCCAAGGTGATATTTAAAGGAATTCTCTTCACCAACTTCAATCTTTAGATCCCACCAATGATTATAAACATAAATCTTCTATCAACATTGCACTGGTTTGATATATAGTTAAATGGTTTGAACCCTCTCCATCATTTATTGAACAATATTAGGTCTTAATATCTCCCTCTCTCCAACTTCATCCCAACATGTCAGAGTTCTGCATCTCTTCCTATATAGAGACTCATATGGTTCCATTTTGATACCAGAGTTGAAAATGATGTTATATGAGAAATTTCATATAGGAAGATATTTATCCAAACTTCTTTTGAAATATGTTGAGAAATATCTTATCATATCTTCCAATTTTTGGATGGACATTTCATATTTACCATCTGTTTGAGGATGTAAGCCATACTAAATTTTTTCTCTGTATCCAAAAATTTTTAGAGACTTATCTAGAACTTTGATGTGAACCATAGATCTCAATAAGATATAATTGAAAGTGGAACTACATGAAAAATTATAACTTCATTTATATATAACCTAGAAAGTTAATCAACTGAGAAATCATCTTGAATATAAATGAAGTGTTCAGACTTATTAAGTTGATCAACTATAACCCAGAAGGCATTATAGCCTTTAGTGTTCTTGTGAAGACCCAAAAAAAAATACATGGTGATGTTATACCATTTCCTTAAAGTTATAGGTAATGGTTTCATCATACCCTTATATGTCTAACATTCATTCTTTACTTGTTTACATTCCAAGAATTATTATATATACTTTATAATCTCACTTCATGGTGTCCCATTAAAAGTGTTGCATAATACCTCTATACATCTCTGTACTTACTAAGTGTATAGAGAAGTATGATCCATGTAAATTATCCAAAAGTTCCTTTTTCATCTCTAGTATATATAGAAAATATAGTCTCCTACCTTTTTAAAACATAAAAATTTCATTACAAGGTACAACACTTAATAACACACAGGGTTTTTTAAGGTTTAGTTTATTGGAAATTAGAAACATAATACATGAATAACATAAATAATATTTGAATCCACTTTAAAGGATTTTTCATAGTTTTATTCTAAGTTGATTTTACTATATCTCATATCTTGGGGACATATATCAAAAGAAAGGGGTGAGCATACCATGAGGAATAACAATAGGGAATGATCATAAGAACATGAGGCATATAATAATAGAAAGATCATGAATAATAAAATGGAAATGTGAATACAACATAAAAATGAGACATTTATAAGAATATCACAAATTTTTTATCACTAAGGTGATGTAAATTATAATTACCAAGGTTATTCACCAAGGTATCATAAAACATGTTATCTATAGAGATTAATTCTTTACCAAATACATTGGTCAACTATCAGGGTTTACCCTCAATATGTCTTAATTCATGTGATCCATATCAATAATAATAAATTATTTCATCAATAACCTGAGGAGAATAAATAAAAGGTTTCATATAAAATCATTGAGTACATAATAAGTGCTTAAAGACATGAACATTGATTCATTTTTAACCCACATAAAGTGAATGTGGGTTTATTACATATAAATTCCTATATCAATAAATTATATTTAAATATAGGTAAATTCCCATGGATAAAAAAGGGATTTGGGTATTCATAATATAAGAATATTTCACATAAAATAGAGAAATTCAAGAAATAAATTTAGTAGCATGAAAATATACAATATGGATTAAGAAAAGGGTATAGTGGTAGGGAATAGAGGTCTCTCATTGATAAAACATTATTTTGGAAGCAATGGGACAAATTAAAGTGTATGGGAAAAAATTACTTCAAAATTTAGAAGGCATAATAAAAAGAGGGTTCTTGAATGGAAAATAAAAAGAGGATAATTCTATTACCTTGAATAGTTGCTTCTTAAAACTTGAGGTTGACACCTTGAGCACTTAAAAATACCTTTGAGGGACTCTATGGGTGGTAAAATGACCCAAACTTTGTTGATTATGGATTTAGAGTGGAGAGGAATGGGCACTATAAAAAAATGTAAATTAGATTATTTTTCTTTGTATTAGAGATGTTTATAAATATCGGTAAATGAGGTCTCGCCAAGTTAACGATGTTTATAAACTTTTCTAATTATAAAAACCTCATTTACCGACATTTTTTTAGAAACATCGGTAAATCACATCTCATTTACTGATGTTTCTAAAAAATATCAGTATTTTTTTAGTATTGTTTGTAAACATCACTAAATTAGCGATGTTTATAAACACTTCTAATTAGTGACACCTCAAATACCAATGTTTTTTAGAAATGCCGGTAATTTATTTTTGAAATTCATATTTTTTTCCAGGTTTTTAGCCATTTTTTTAAATTGATAATTTTTTTGATCCCACCCTCCACTAATACATTTACCAAAATTTCTAAAATATGTCGGTAAATGAGGTGTTGTGAAATTAATGATGTTTATAAACATTTCTAATTAGTGACACCTCATTTACCAATGTTTTTTATAAATGTTGGTAAATCATATCTCATTTATTAATATTTCTAAAAAAAGTTGGTAATTTTTTAGTGATATTTATAAATGTCACTAAATTAGTGACCTTTATAAATATTTCCAATTACCAACAACTCAATTACCGAGGTTTCTAAAAAGCGTTGGTAATTTTTTTTGAAATTCATAATTTTCATATTTTTAGCCATTTTTTTAAAACTGATAAATTTTATGATCCAACCCAATGCTCTCCCCAACCCACCTTGGGTACACACTCTCCCCCACCTCCACCCCTCTCTCACCCACCTCTCGAGTACCCCACAACCACCCCTCCTTCCCACCTCCCCATTACTCCACCCCTCCCACTCCCCTCTCTAGTACACCACTACCTGTATTTCCACCAAATCCCCTCAGTACCCCACGACCCGCCTCTCCCACCCAATATAGATAAAATAATAAATCCCTCCTCCCATATAAGTGGATCCATAGACCTCCTGCTTACCACCAAAGAACACAACCAACCCATCTATTTAGAATTTTGATAAATAATTGTATTGTATTATATTTATATGTATAGATAGATTTCAATATTTAAGAAATTAATAATATATATATATATTAATATATTTATGTTTATATTTTATATTTTATATTTGATTTTTATATTTTATACTTTATATTTTATGTTCATATATACATATGTATGTGTCTGTGTTTATATTATATTATATATATATGATTATATTTTATATATATGTTTATATTTTATATTATATATATATGTTTATATTTTATGTTTATTTATATGTTTATATATATAAGTTTATATTATATGTATATGTTTTTATTATATATATGTATATATTTATATATATATATGTATATATTATATATATATTATATGGTTATATTAATATATTATATATATGTGTGTGTGTGTTTATACATATGTGTGTGTGTGCATAAATATATATGTGTGTGTATACATACATATAATTATATATATATAGCCACGTTTTAAAACATTGGTAAAAATGTCACTAAAATAGTCACGTTTTCTTAAAAATGTGACAAATTTTAAATACTTAATCGTATTATGTTATATTTATGTATATATATAAATTGATTTGAGTATTTAAAAATAAATTATATATACATATTAATATAAATATATTAATATATATATGTTTATATTTTATATATTATATTTTATGCTTAAATAAATAAATAAATATATGTGTGTGTATGTTTATATTATATATATATGTTTATATTTTACATATATGTTTATATTTTATATTATATGTGTGTTTGTGTGTTTATATTATATATATATATGTTTATGTTTTATATTATATATATGTTTATATTTTATTTTTATGTTTTATATTATATATATCTATATGTGTTTATATTTTATGTTTATATTATATATACATATATGTTTATATTTTATGTTTATTTATATGTTTATATTATATATATATATATGCTTATATTTTATGTTTTTATATTATATATATATATGTTTATTTATATGTTTATATTATAAATATATATGTGTGTGTGTGTGTTTATATTATATATATATATATATATTTCTATGTTTTGAAACACTGGTAAAAATGTCATTAAAAAAGACATATTTTCTTAAAAATGTGACTAATTTTAAAATATATATGTGATTATATATATATATATATATATATTTATATATATGTGTATTGGTGTTTAAAAATACTAATATATATATATATATATTTACATTGATGTGTGGGAATATGTTATATAAATATAAATATATATATTTTTTATGACATTTTCTGAAAGCATCATTAATTTAGCCATGTTTTTTAGAAGTCATCACTAATTTAATGATGTTTTTTAGGACACATCGCTAATTTAACAATGTTTTGGGGAAATATCGCTAAATTAGAAACATTTTTGGGGAAATGTCGCTAAATTATCGATGGTTTCAGAAAAGGTTGCTAAATTAGAGACATTTTCAGGAAATGTCGCTAATCTAGCAATGTTTTTTGGGAAATGTTGCTAAATTAGTGACATTTTGGGGGAAACATCTCTAAATTACTAATATTTTTGGGAAACGTCACTAAATTAGTGACCTTTTTAGGGAATGTCTCTAAATTACCGATGTTTTCAGAAAACATCTATAAACTAAATACGTTTTCTAAAAAGTGTCACTAAATTAGCGAAGTTTCCTAAAAAAATCACTAAATTTAAAATTAGTGATGTTTTTTAAAAAACATCGCTAAATTATAGTTTTTTTGTACTAGGGGGATGGTTTGGTATTTATATGAAAAGAGGAGGAATTGTTTAATAATTTCCAAATATATGTCTTTGAAATATAGGTTATAGAAAATGAAAAACCACTGGCTTACCCATGGTTTTTGCTCTTGCTTTTAGAAATTTGAGTCATGTTTCATAGTATTTTAATCTATTAGAATTGAAATCAAAATTTTAATATTACTTTGGACATGGAAAAGTGTTTTTTCTACAAAATATAGTTTTTAATATCATAATTTCTATTTTAGAATTTGGAAAGTCATTTTTAGGTTTGGAATTTGATTTAAATCCATTAAAATACATAATATTAATAAAATAAAATATATTAGATCATGGATTATATTTAATTAATTATTAAATAATTATTACATATATATGAATTCATAAAACATATCAAAAATACCAAACAATATTTTTTACTATTCACTGAAATATAATGTATTTTAGAAAATTATCAACAATTCACCCTATCATAATTTTGATGTAATGATTTAAAATATAAAATTTATTTTACAAAAATAATTTTCTAAATATGAAAATTTTAACTTTTAAATAAAAAAATCTCTATTTGTATAAAAATATCTTTTTATGACATTGTCGAATTTATGAAAAATATAAAAATTTCACAGGCCATTGTAAAATTTTTTATCATTTATATTTAAATAAATAGTGTTTTAAAAGGATATTTCATGAAAATAAACTTTATATAGAAAACCTAAGTTTATTATAAAAGTGTATATATTTTCTAAAAATACAATTTTATTTGTATCTAACAATATAATTAAAAAATTCATCTAATTTTCATGAATATTTTTTAAAAAAAAATAATACTTGAAATGGAATTGACAAAATAACCATTTAATTTATATAAAGGAAATTACACTTTTATGATACTAAGGTCTAGACACAAAACCCCTTATTACACCAGCATATTCCCTAAGGGTATGGTGTGTGATAGTGGTAGTTTTATAGGGTGACTTAGCAAACATTGACCTAGTGGTGATCTCCATTAACTTGAAATTCTCCTATAGTTGATTTCATTCAAGCCTCACTTACTAGAGATCCTCTTGGTCTTTGTCAAGGGTGAAACCCAATGATGCTACCTCCCTTACAAGTTATAAAAAATGGGCTTCAAAAGGTATGATTCTACTGGTTGAGACCATCATTTCTCCTTTATAAATCAATTATAATTTTTCATTACCTCTTATAAAAACTAAATATAATGGTAGCATTATTACTAATGGCCATATTACCTCCTATAAATATCTTTTCATTTCTTTATATATTATTCACTAAAATTCTTCTAAAGGTTCTATGTATTTTTATTTTCTAAAATTTTGATTAGTTTACTAATACTCTGTTTTTATTCTATAGATTTGTTCTTGGGTGAATTGATCCTAGCATATTAAAAAGATAAAAATTTTCCCATTCTACTTTTCTTATTTTATATTTTTATCCAATTTTAATGTTTGGAACTTTCATGGGTTTAATTTCTGACTAATTTAATGTTTTTCATTAATTAAATAAAGTGTTTATCTTTTTTCTATATATTGTATGAGTATAACTCTATATAATATAATACATGATTATTTAGGTAAAAAAGTCACTAATAAATTCTGGGTTGTTACATTATTCCCCCTTAAGAAATTTCAACCCTGAAATTTTTACTCATATTCTTGGTTGAGAATAGATGGGGGTACTTCTTTATCATTATTTCCTCTAGTTCCCATGTTTCCTATTCATATTTATGGTTTTTTCATAGCACTTTGACAAGTTTATTTGTATTTTTGTATGAAGCTTTTTCTCTACGATCCAATATCTTCATTGGTTTCTCCTTATAATGGAGTTCATTATTCAGTTGTACCACCTCCAGATTCAGTAAATGTGAGGGACTGAGTATGTACTTTCTCAAGAGTGATACATGGAACAAAACATGAACTTGAGACATGTTTGGTGGAATTCCTAGCCAATATGCCACTACTCCTATGTGATCAAAAATTTAAAAGGGGCTAATGCACTTAGGGATAAGCTTTCCTTTATTTCTAAACCTGATGACTCTCTTCCATGGTGATATTTGAAGGAGAACTTTTTCTCCAACATTAAACTATAAGTCCCTTCCATGGTGGTTAGTATATTTCTTATGCTTACTATGAGAATATTTTATATGTTGTTGGATGGATTAAAACATTTTTATTATCTCTTATACAAGATCAGGACCAAGTAGATTTCATTCACTAACTTCATCCTAATAAGTATGAGTTCTACATCACATCCCATATAAAGATTTATATGTTTCCACTTGAATAATAGAGTGGAATATGTTGTTTTATGATAACTCAACTAATGGGAGATGTTGATCCCATCCAACTTTAAGTTCCATTGAGTGGGTTCTTAGCATGTCTTCAAGTGTCTAAATGGTCCTTTCATATTTTCCATCAGTTGGGGGTGATAGTCCACACTGAAATTCAATTTAGTATTTGAAGCATGTTTAATACTTCTCTATAATTTATAATTGAACCTAAGATCATGATCTTAAATGATTAAAATTAGTACCCCATGTATCCTCACCATTTTTGCTATGTGTATCTTGGAAAGTTGGTTAAGATAAAAATATTACCAAATATCAATGAAGTGGGTAATCTTGGTGATTTGATCCATCATAACCCATATCGCATTATTTCCTTTGTATATATATAGGATACCAGTGACAAAGTCCATGGTGATGTTATCCCATTTACATATGGGAGTGGGAAATGGTTGCATCATCCCATTAAACTTATTTCACTCTACTTTAACTTGGTGACATACCAATCACTTTGAGGTATAATCAGTGTTCTACTTCTTCATGTTGTCCCACCAGAAGTTCTCTTGAATATCATGGTAAATCTTGGTACTTCTAGGATAGATAGATAAACATTGAGATATGTTCATCATCTAATAGATATTTATTTATCCCAGTTGATGAAGGCACACAAAGTCTAGTACCAAACTGAATGAAACCATCTTCATCAATGTGGAATTCATGAAGCTTACCCTCCTTTAATTCTTTCACCTTATTTTAAAGCTCAAAATCATCCCATTATGCCTCCTTGATCCTCTCTTGGAAATATGGATGGGAAATTATTTGGGAAAGGTGGGATGTATTCCCTAGTTTTATGATTTTCATATCCATCCTTTTCATATCCAAGAATATAGGGTCTTTCTCAATCTACATCATGGATAGGGTAGTAGGTTCCTTTACACTAAGAGAATCATATACCCTATTTACCTTTCCATGATGGTAGTGAATAAATTAATAATATTCCTTGATTATCTCTAACTATCTTCGCTGACACGTGTTAGTCTTCTTCTGTGTGAATATATACTTCAAACTTTGGTGGTATGTGTATATATCACATTTTTTCACATAAATATAACGTTTTCCTATCTTCATAGAACATATTACTACAACTAACTTCATGTCATGTGTATGATAGTTATGCTCATGAGTATTTAACTGTTGTGATTTATAAGTAATCACATTTTCATTTTTCATGAGTAAAATTACAAGTCCTTTTAAGGATGCATCAATATAAATAAAAAATCATTACCCATAAAAGGGTAAAGTTAGTAATGGTTCACTAACCAACCACTTATTCGGTTCATGAAAAATTTCCTCACAATAATTTACCCAGATAAACTTAACTCCCTTTCAAGTTAACTTGGTTAGTGTATTATAAATTTGAGGAAGGTTTTACAAAAACCTTATTAAGTATCCAACTAGACCAAGGAAACTATGAATATCGGTTACAACAGTAGGGCGTGGCCACTCCTCCATGACATTTAATTTGGAAGGATCGACTAATATTCCTTCATTGGTTAGAATGTACTCCAATAATTCAACTTTTTTGTAACAAGAACTAACATTTACTGAATTAACCAAATATATTCTCCTTCCTCATAGTTTTTAATATGACCCTTATATTATCCTCATGCTCTTCATGAATTTTGGAATATATCATAATATCATCAATAAATACCACCAAAAATTTATTAATGTAATCTTTAAAGACTCTATTTATTAAATACATAAATATATAAGGATCATTATTTAACTTTAAGGGAATAAAAATAAAATTATAATGCCTATACATTTTTTGTAAGATAGTCTTTAGGATATCTTATTTATTCACCCTCAGCTGATGATTCTATAATCAAAGGTTAATCTTAGAAAAGAATTAATCCCCATGAATCTATTCAAATAAATCATAAATCCTTAGAAGAATATTTTTTTTCTTCATTGTGATCCCATTAAGTTCTCTATAATCAATTCATATCCACATTGATCCATATTTATTCTTTATAAAGAGAACATTTTCTCCCTAAGGAGATACACTTGGATGAATAAAACCTTTCCACAAAAGATCTTTAAGTTTATTTTTAATTCCTATAACTCCACATATGTCATTCTATGTGATGTATTTGATATTGTCTTAGATCCATGTATGATTTCAATGGATAACTCTACCTATCTTTCTAGGGTAGGTCTAGGTAACTCATTAAGAAATACAATATTTTATTCCAGAACAATGGCTAAATTTTATATCTTTATACATTCTATTTTTTCCTTTTATTAACCAATAATTTCTATAAATAAGGTTATATGAGGTTCCTCTAGATATATTTTTGGATAGAATATCTATCCTTTGAAAATAAAACTAGGTTGTCCATTCAAGGCCACTAAAATCCCCTTTATTTTGTAGTTGATCATAGCATTATACTTTGATATCCAATATATCCCTATTATAATGTCAAATACCACCATGGGAATGAAAACTAGATTTTTTATAAGGTTGTACTCACCAAATTTGATACTATAATTTATATACACCTTTGACTCTTATATAGTTCCTCTACGATTTTTAACTAATAAATTTACTTATAGAAGTTCTGGGCTTGATTTTAGATTCTTTTCAAACTTGGATGAAATAATATGTAGAACTAGAGTCAAACAAATTACTTGGTATCTTTGAGACCACAATGAGTGTACCTTCCACCACATCATTTCAAGCCTCTACTTCATTAGTAGTGATTGAGAAATCATGACTTTTCTCCCTTTTCCTATGATGAGGTTAATGGTGATTTTCCTTCATTATATTATGATTTTTATATTTATTTGAAAATTTCCTAAACTATACAAACTTGAAGCATTGAACTTAATATTTTTCTTGCACCATATTCCCTTTTTTATTTTCATTTACATGTTGAGGCTTCACCTCACTATGAAAACTTTGAGATATATGGCCATATATTCTACACTTGTAGCACTTCCCACTCCCAAGAAAGCAGTTCCCTGAATGTTTTTTCCCATATTTTTTGCACATGGGTAGTTATAGTTTATTTTATTCTCTTACATCATCAAAATTATTCCCTGAGTTTGGATCCATTTCTATCTTCTTTTCATTTATCCTATGTGACCACTTCATCTCTCCAAAATTCACTTTAACCTTCATAGAACTCCATAATATCTCCTCACATATTTCATAGTACCTATTTCATATATTCCTCCAAAAATGGGGTCTCATATCACCAAAGAATCTATAAAACTTTTCTTTAGGATCCTTAACAAATCTATAAGTGTACTGATAAAGTATTAAAAAGTTCATTTCATAGAATCCCATCGATTAATTTTATTTATACTTCAAATTTAATAATTCATTATTTATTTTTTTATCATAGAATAGGGAAAATATTTATTGAAAAATATTCTCATGAACTCTTCCCACTCCATAGCATCAATATCCACTCTTTTTTTGTGTTCTTAATTATTTTACATCACTTAATGGATTATCCTTATAAGTATTATACTTCCAAGGCGACTTTCTCTATCTTTGAACCATATAGTAAAGAAAATATCTTCTCTATATAGGTAATCCATTGTTTGGAAATTAATGGATCAATAGATCCACTAAAGGAAGGTGGTTATTGACGCATGAAGGACTCAACTACAAGTTGTTCCCTTCAAGGAGAATATGGTATCTCAACATGATTCAGGTTATTATTCGTAACTATAGATACTTGATTCACCATACCCATGAATTTTCCTATTCTATATTCCATCATATTAGGAAGGACGTCCGTGCATATTTCATTTCAATCATCATTTACATAGTTCATCCTATTTCCAATCATTTTTCTAAATAAATAAACCCTTAGTGAGAAACATGTTACCTTTATAATATTATAATTCTAAAGGTATTTTAATTCCTAAAGAAACTTTCTTAAAGATGTTATTCTTTTAATCTCCTCCAATAAAAATTACATTTTCTATATATCCTTCATAATGGTTTATAAAAAGTATGTGATTACCAAACATATCCCATGGGGGTTTCAAAATAGGTGTGCAACAATACCCGTTGTAGTACACTGGGTGAGAATAAAGTAAAATCCCAATGCACCATTTTCAAGGTTATTTCCCATGGGTACAACTATACGAGAACCACATCTACTTGTAGAATCTAGATTGGGATTTTATTTCTTAGAAACCAATCAATTAATACTTCATTAAAATTATAGGAAGTTTTACAATATTTAGACTTATCCCTAGGGTTCTTACTAATGTTTTCTAATCCTAATTTCCACAAATAACTAAACTTATCTGTGATACCAACTATGGAATCCCACCTTTTTAATACATAAAAATTTCATTATATGGTACAATACTTAATAACACATGGGATATTTTAAGGTTTAGTTACTTGGAAATTATAAATATAATACATAGATAACATAAAAAATATTCTAATTCACTTGAAAGGATTCTTAATAGGTTTTTCATAAGTTACTTTTACTACATCATATATCCTGGGGACAAAATCAAAAGAAATGTGTGAGAATAAATCCTAGTAATGGAATAAACAAAGCATGTATTTAGTGTGTGACCATGAGGAATAACAATAGGGAATGATAATAAGAACATGATCAATATCACAATAGAAATACCATGAATCATAACATGGAAATGTTGATACAACATAAAAATGAAAAACTTATAAGCATATCACCAAGGTTTATCACCAAGGTATCATAAATCATAATTACAAAGGTTATTCACCAAAGTATAGTAAAACATATAATATCTAGAGATTAATTATTTACCTAATGAATTGGACTAAAATCAAGGTGAAACTTTCATATGTCTTTGTTAATGTGATTCACATCAATTGTAATAAATCATTTCATCAATAACCTGAGTATAATAAAGAACGAGTTTTATATAAAATTATTGAGTATATAATAAGTGAATAACGACATGAACATTACTTTATTTTTAACCTAATGTGGGTTTTGTACATATAAATACCTGAATCAATAAATTATGTTTACATATAGGTGAATAACCATGGATAAAGAATGGGTTTGTGTATTCACAATATAATAATATTTCACATAAAAGATATAAATTCAAGGAATGAATTCAAAAACATGACGATATATAACATGAATTAAGAAAATGATATAATGGGAGGGAACAAAGGACTAACATTGATAAAAAAATTATTTTGGAAGTAATGGGACAAATAAAAGTGTATGGGAAGAAATTAATTCATCATTTAGAAAGCATACTACAAATAGGGTTCTTTAATGTAAGAGAAGAAAAGAAGAATTACCTTACCTTGAATAGTTTCTTCCTAAAGCTTGAGGTTGGAACCTTGAGGACTTAAGGACGCCTTTGAGGGACTATATATAAGGTAAAATGACTCTAAATTTGTGGATTATGTATTTTGATTGGAGATAAATGGGGTATGAGTGGGTATTTATAGTAAAAGAGGAGGAATTTTTTAATAATTTTCAAATATAGTTCTTAAAATTATAGGTTTTGAAAAATGAAAACCATTGGATTTACCATGGGGTTTTCTCATAGATTTTGACATTTGTGTCATTTTTTATATTATTTTAATATATTATAACAAAAATCCATATTTTAACATAACTTTGGACAGAATAAAGCGTTTTTCAACAAAATATATTTTTTAAATTCATAATTTCTATTTTCAACTTTGGAAAGTCATTTTTAGGTTTGAAAATTAATTTAAGTCCTTTAAAATAAATAATATTAATAAAATAACATGTTTTAGGTTTTAGATTATATTTAATTAATTATTAAATAATTATTACAGATATATGAAGTCATAAAACATACTGAAAACACAAAACTGTTTTTTTACTATTCATTAAAAAATAAAGTATTTTAGAAAATTTTCAAAAATTCACCCTAATCTAATTTCAACATGATGATTTAAAATATAAATTTTATTTTATCAAAATAATTTTATAAATATGATAATTTTTCCTTTTAAATAAAAACTTCTTATTTATTGAAAAATAATAGTTTTTATGACATAGTCAAATTTCTGACACAAATAAAAATTTCTTAGGCCATTTTAAAATTATATTATAAATTATATTTAAAAAAATAATATTTTAAATTCCTATTTCATTAAAATAAAAATTATATATAATATATTATTTTAGTATAAAAGTGTATATATTTTCTAAAAATATAATTTTATTTGTATCAAAAAATAAAATTATCAAATTCATCTTATTTTCATGAATATTTTATTAAACAAACTAGTACTGAAAATGGGATTGACAAAAATAATCATTTCATTTATACAACATAAATTACACTTTTATGATACTAAGGTCTATACACATAACCCCTTATTATACCACCATACTCCTTAATGGTAAGGTGTGTGATGGTGTTGGTTTCATGGGGTGGATCAACTAACATTGACCTAGTTGTGATCTCCATAAACTCAAAATTCTCCCATAGTCAATTTCATTTGAGACTTAATTATTGAAACTATGCTTGGGCTTGGTCAAGGGTAAACCCTTATAATTCTACCACCCTCCCAAGTTATAATAAATGGGCTTCAAAAGTAATGACTCTATTGGTTGAGGCCATCGTTTCTCATTTCTACATCAATTATCATTTTTCATTACCTTTTATAATCACTAAATATAACAGTTTCATTATTATAAATGGTCATAATTTCCAATGATAATATTGACCAATTCTCATATTGACCAATAGTTATATTAATATTCTAATTTTCATATTACCTTGTATAAATATCTTTTCATTTATTAATACATTTTTCACTACAATTCCTCTCAAAGTTCTATATCTTTTAAATTTATAAAATTTTGATTTGTTTAATAATATTATATTTATTTTATATAGTGTTTTTTTGTGAGGTAGAAAATCCTAGAAGATTATAAAGATGCAAAATTTTACATTTTACTTTTTTTATTTTATATATTTTTGTACCATTATAATATTTGGCATTTTCATGGGTTTATTTTCTGAATAATGTAACATTATTCATTAATGAAATAAAGTTTTTTCATATTTATATGTGTTATATGAGTATAATTCTATATAATATAAGAAATTATTTAGGAAACAAAATTCACTAATAAAGTATGGGTTATTACATGAAACATATTTTAGTTTCAAATCTTATAACTCCAACTTTATCAAGGATAAACTCTAGAATATTTTCTACCTTCTTATCTAGATCTATATCATATTTTTGGGACTCTTTAATCTTCACATAAATTGATGGTTGAGAAATAATTTTGTAAAGGTAGTATTCCATCCCTTCCTTTATGATTTCTATATCTATTCTTTAAATATCCAAAAATATTGATCCCCTTTTAATCCTTATCAAGGATAAGGTAATATGACTCTTTCTGCATATATTAGTAGCCACCTTATTTTCCTTCCAACGATGTAAATGGATTGAGAAATCAAAGTCTTTAATTAAATCTAATCATCTCATTTAGTTCATGTTTAAATAATTCTATGTGAATATAAACTTTAAGATTTTTTGTTCAGTATATATATCATACCTTTTCAATATAGAGATAATCTATCCATATATTTAATTCAAAAATTATAGTCACTAGTTACAGATCATGCATATGGTGATTTTTATCACAGGTCTTTAATTGATATGTGGAATAATCTACCACATTTTCATTTTATATAAAGACACATATAAATACATTCTTTAAATAATCACTATATATCACAAAACATTCTATACTTCAAAGTAGTATAAGTATAGGTTCATTGATCGACCTCTTCTTAAGCTTCTTTAAATTTTCTTCACATTCTTCTATCCATAGGACCTTCACTCCCTTACATGTTAACTTATTTAATGGATTTTAAAATCATGATAAATTTATCACAAAATATCAACAATATCTATCCAATCTAAGAAAAATATGGATATTTATCATATTGATTATTCTGGACCATTATTTAATTACTTTTATCTTTAAAGGATCCACGAATATACCCTATCTCAAGATTACGTGACCCAAGAAACATGCTTTTTTTGGCCAAAATTTACACTTTATATACTTAGTATACAATTTCTCCATTTGTAATTCCTATATCACAATCCTCAAATGATTTTCAGGTTTTACTTACTCATATAATAGATGATAATTTCATCTATAAAGACTATCACAAATTTTTTAGGGTAATATCTAAAGACTCTATTCATTACATCTATTAATATAATAGTGTAATTTTTATATTGGAATGTAATCACTATGAATTCATAGTACATATATATTTTATATAAGTATTAATTTCATATATCTTCTCTCTTTAACCTTAATTGATGGTATCCAAATCAAATTTATACCTTCAATAACTATTAAACCTCCCTAAGTTGATCAAAAAAATCATCAATATTGGATAGATGATACTTATTCTTGATCATGGTCTTATTAAGTTTGTAATAATCAATATAAGAAATTCATTGACCCATACTTATTGATAAATAGTACTTGTTCATATCATAATGAAGAAATTGTCTATATAAAACTCTGTTTCATATTCTCTTATAGTTACTTTATCAATTCTTCCAATTCAATGGGGGCTATTATAAAATGACACTTTGATATTGGCATAAAATCATTTATGGGTTCAATTTATAACTCAACCTCATGTTATGTGGGAAGATCAGGTAGCTATTCAATAAATATATGAATATATTCCTATAAAAATGGAATTTATTTGATTTTGAGTTCCTCCCCAAACATTTGAGCTATGTTCCCTCATTATTGGGTATCAAGGACCATAATAATAAATCTGTTTTCATAGGATATTCCTCATTATACATGCATTAATATTTGAACATGGGATTATATGGCATATGAAATGATATTTCCATCTCAAAAAATTGAAATTAGTGTTATGTTGGTAGAGATAATCCATTACTGATATCACATTGAATTCTACCAAGGGAAGAAGAACTAGATTTTTAGGAAGTATCTTCCCACAAACCTCAATTGAATAATTATAATATACCTTGGATACAATCATCACACCACTAGGTGTTTTCACTGATAAATAAATAAAAATGTTTGAGGTGGTGAATCAACATTATTATAAAACTTGCATGATATGAAATAATGTGAATATTTAGAATAAAATAGCACATTAATAGATCTAGAGTGGAGAATAAGTATACCTTTAACCACTTAATTTTCATGATCCACTTCAGTGGTAGTGATTTAATAAGCTCTTATATATTTTATTGGTCAGGGAGGTTGTTAATTTCCATTATCTACATTAGCCCTTGGATTGAGGCATTAATTTAAATAATTCCCAAAGTCCTTTCATTTCAAGCATTGAAGTGTGGATGGTCAATTACTTAGGACCTTTTATCCTCAATTTTATTGACCAAACTCTTCATCATGCTTTGAAAATCATGAACTCGATAGCCAACCCAACATTTTCTCATTCCTTTAATAAAATTTCTTAAAGCTCTTCTTACCACATTTTTATAATGTAGGTAGGAGAATTTTTTTCCCCTATATGATTTATCATTTGATTTCCCATCAAATTCAACTTCCCTTTTATTGTCTCTATATCCATAATAAAAAAACTTGATATTAATGTCCACATTAAGTGCACATCGAAAAATTTATTCATAGATACCAAAGTTATTTATGGATAATGAATTTAGAAGAATAGGTTTTAGACCACTATAGAAATGATTGATCTTGCTTTCAGGGTCAATAATAAAATAAGAGGTGTCCCTTGTGAGTCTCATGAATTTTATTCATACGAACCAATCAAAAAATTCTCCTTTTGCTTTAACTAAAGGAATTATTTCTCTATTTTAAGGTTAAGAGTTTGGGGAAAATATTTAGTGAATAATATTTTCTTAAAATCCTACCATTCCATAGATTTGAATTTTTCCTTTTTTACTTGTTTTATTAATCAAAATCCACAATTGGTATAATTTACCTTCTAGCCAATAAACAACCAAGACTAATTTTTCAAATTATATTAATTGAATGATAGAGAATATATTTTCTATCATATTAATCCATTTCTTAATTATTAGTGGATTGAAAGATCTAATAAAGGTTAGTTGTTGTTGATGCATGAAAAACTCAATAACATGTTGCTTATTCTTTAGTGTGTTTGGGTTCTAAATATAGTTCAATTTATTTCTCATAGCTTAATATAAAATTTCCATGAAGGTTTTTAATCCATAACCTATCCCATTAGGTCTCTCATTGGGACAATCAATACATTTTCCATCACGCATGTTGTTAAATCAGTTCCTCTTGGTTCTATCCATTTAAGCACCCATTATTAACTCAGTTCCTCCTAGTTCCAAACATTTACTAAAACCAAATTGGAAAATTTGAGTTATATCTTAAGAGAACTAGTGTATATAATCATATGAAAAGTTAACCTCATAACATCCTACTCTATGACACCTTCATTTTAGCCTATGATGCTTTCTATTTAACCTAGGTTACTTGAAGTTGGGTTTTATTATACTTATTAACATAGTATATAGAAATAATAAAACCTCACTCTGATACCAATTGAGATGACTTGAGTATAACATGAATATATTTTAAATCATTTCCATAATTTAAACATTAACATGGTAGAAATATTTGATTAAAAATAACATGAAATCACGATATTTGTCGATAAGGCAAGATAAAAGGATATATAACCTTATATATATCATTATAGAAGAATAACATATACCATGGAATAAGAATACAAAAACACGAGATAATAATACCAATACATGGATCATAACATAGGCATGTGACACAAACACATGCATAGGTAAACCACATAAAATTTTGAACACGGATAAACATAATCAAGTCCACACATAGAGTTATGAACATTTCTAAACACAATCAGGTCCACATATAGAGTTGTGAACATAACTAAATGTAATTAGGTCCATGCATAGAGTTGTGAACAATGATAAATTCTCTTAGGTACATGAATATATTTGTGAACATATATGAATAAAATTAGGTCCATGTATAGAGTTATAAAGATAGATAATGCAATTAGGTCCACACATAGAGTTGTGAACTTAGCTAAATGCAATTAGGTCCATGCATAGAGTTATGAACATAGCTAAACACAATTAGGTATTTAAAAAGAGTTGTGAACATTGGTAAACATGGTTAGGTCCATGAATTTAGTTTTGAACATAGATAAACATAATTATATATATAAATAGAGTTTTTAACACATATAAAAGTAATAAGGTCCATGCATAACATCATTATTCCATAAGATATAAAGCTTTACCTAATGAATTTGAAAGAAATATTTGACTCACCCATAATATAATGATAAACCATACATATATGTTCCATATGAAATAAATCATAAATATTATCATGATAAAACTATGGGAAAAAGTGTTACATAACATTTTCAAATTAAATCACAAAAAATAAAATCAAGAATAAGATTGTTTGATACCAAAAAATAAATCTCTCAAAGGAAACATATCATAAGAGAATTTAGAGGTTTATTCATGAAAAATAACTCTATGGGAGATATATATTTTTTAGATAGATAGAAAAATGGAAGTGAAACCATAAAAATAGTTTTCATAAAACATTTTTAACATTATTTCAAAAATACAAAGTTACAAGTCACTTTCAAAGAAATTTTTTTGAGAAGGTGATAAAAATAAATTTTAAAAAATTATTTTAAAAGGAGTCTCTAATCACGGAACCTTGAGAATAAATAATTTTTAATTAATTAAATTTGGAGTGGAAGATTAAAAAATATAAAAAGTGAAAAGAAATGCCTTTAAAATATTTTTGGTTAATTTTAGAGAAATCAAACATTGATGAAGTATTTATAAAATTTACTTTTGTAAAGAGGTAAAGTTAAATATGGAGAGTATATAAGATAATTAATATTTGAATTTTAAAAAAATAGTAGTAATAAAGAATATATACATGGGGGAGAAAGGGTTAATTGACAGGATGATAATTATTCTTAAAAATGTCATATTTTTATGAAGAAATAAATTCATAAAAGAAAAATATTTTTCATGAACATTTAATTTCCCATGAGATAGAGAGAAAATATAGTATTAAATATATAAATTATATAATATAAAAAAATTATAAAAATGTATTCAATGAAGAAGTTTTATGACTTAATAAAAAGATACTGAGTCAACAAAACCACTTACAACTTTGGAAATGAATAATGAAATTGAAAAAAAAAGATAATTTTGAAATAAAACTTTAAATTACATGAATACAAGTTTAATAATGATAAGATATCTTAAATATAAATTATATACACCATATAAATGAAAATAAGTGCATAATATAAATATGTATCAAAGAAGGAAAATTGTGATAAAAAACCCTTACCTTGGATTCTCGATTGGTCAGACATACTCTAACATCGTGTAAAAAAAGTTAAGGTTTATTATTTGTATATATTATGACATATTTATATTTATTTTAATTTATACCATTCATTAATAAGTTTTTATTAAACATTTATTAATCATTCTCAGTTAAAATTACTATTTGTGTATTAATTATCCCATTTGTTCATTACAAGCTTCGGTATAGTGGTTATGGTCCTTGATCCTTGACCATGTGTTCATCACCTCCAAAATATAAATGAAGATTATATAGGTGTATTTTATAATGTTATTAAGTCCAATTTATATTTTATGTAAGTTATAGTGATTGTTTATCGAAAGAGGTTAAAATATTCTTTTTTGTGAATTTCGATTCAATAAAAAGAATTAATTTTATTAATGAATATAATTACATATATTTACATTAAAAATTATTAAAACATATTAAATTAAAAATTATTGAGTTGTATTACTATTATTTAATTTTTATTATCACTCATTATGGTAAAATTATAACGTCATTAATTTAAGTGGTAAAACTAACCCAAACAAGAACATGTTATATATAATGAATGAGTAAAAACATAGAGTTATATTATGATAATATCATTTTTATAGAAGAAGAATAATTTTAATATTATATCATAATAGTTAATAATTATATTTAATAAGAGTTTAGATGAGATGGTAAATGAAAGTAATAAATAAGAACTTGTTACTTTGACGGAATCACTCCTTCTCTCAGTGTCTTCCTTTAGAATGAAGGACTTATACCTATTTATTATGACCAAAGGATACTATAAATGTGATTAGAATTTCTGATATATAATTTTGGTAGGTTTTAAAGATAAAACCAAAGGATTTAAGCGTTTTTGAGTGGGTGGAAGAAAGCTCATTTTATAGGTGAAATGAGGGGTATTTCTTTGATAACTTGAGTTAGGTGAAGTATAAAGATAGAATCACAAGGTATTTAGGTGATTTTCATAGGGAAATATTTGTGATAATTGTATTATTAATTCCCACTCTTAATAAAGATATTATAGAATGATTTTTTATCATTTTAATTATCAAAATTTTGATCCATATTATTTTTACCTCCTTTTTCCTCTTTTTACCTTTTTAAATTATTTACCATGGTAATTATTTCTTTGCTAAAAATATAATATACTCCTAGCTATCTAATTTTGATGTGATAATTATAAATTTTTAATCCATTTAATCAAATTCAATTTTTAATTATGATAAATTTATCTTTCAAATAAAAACATAAAATACACATGAAAAAAATTATAGAAAAAATCACTTTTAAAACATTAAGTGTTATTAATATTATTTCATATAAATTATAAATTAAATGGTTGTTAATTTATAAAAACATTATATTTTATAATAACCATTCTTCAAAAGTGGCCTATTTAATTTATTAATATAAAAATACATTATACTCATAAAAAAATTCTAAGAAAAAATACGATTTTATTCCTAATTCTTTAAAATTTATTATTTATTTAGAAAAAAAATCAAATTTTATCAATAAATTCATATAAAAAACAACCTTTATTTTTTAATTAAATTCATTATTTAAAAATAAATTTTATTTCATTTTAAAATGTATAAAAAAAATATAATAATGAAAATATATTCATATCATCATAACTTATACTTACAAAACCTCTCTAGACCCCCGCATAAGTCCTTATGGTAATATAAGAAATTTTGGTAGTCATGGGTGGTGATTCGTCTAACTTGAATCTCATAGTGATTTATACAAGCTTGAACTTCTCCTGAATATGATTTCACTCAATCCATACTTATTAAACTTTATATTTTTCTTGGTCTAGGGAAAACCCTAGTGATGATTCCTCCTTTTCAAGCATGAAAAAATAAGCCTCATACTACTTGATGCTATCGATTTTACTTTTTATATATATTCCATAATATAGTTACTTCTATTTTTATTTTCTAATTCAATGATTATGTTATAATAGTCACATTTTAATCAAAAACCACTTCCAAATTATCACAATAATTATTCTTATGTCTAATTATAGTGAAACACCACATCCCGGTTTAAAATATGACCTCAAGTTTACCTCCCCATATGTCAAAGGCTTTGACTAGAAGTAAGGGTATAAGGTTAAAATGTGGGGAGATTATATGCTCATATTAGAGTACTGAAATAAATAGTGTAAATAATATACAATTTATCATCATAATATCCCAAAAAAATAAATACATAACATATCTAATTCACCATTAATAAATAATAACTGATGTGGTAACAAATGAATGCATAAGAATAGATGCATATAACCCAACTGATCTCTCATTGGGATAATCAAATATACAAAAATAAAAAATAAAAAAAAAATTCCCTGAGGTTTTACTACCATCATCAAGCCTCATATCTAGACTCCATCCAATATTTCCAGCTCGACCATGAAATATTGGGCCTCTACCCTACCTACACCTATAGATATGAGGCTTTCTTAGGTACCAAAGTGGTAGGGCTTCCCGAGTAGGGTGTGAGTAAAACTCAATATGCCATCACCCTTGGTATCCCTAATATAACCAGTAAATATACTATATGCATGATATGACATGATTAAAATAATCAAATAAATTATGGAAGCATAATATAATAATAAACATTGATCCTTAGGTTCTAAGGTGGAACCCGTAGTATGCTATACCTACTTAGACTAATACTGGATGTCTTTGGGAAAGTTACACAAACATACCCAAGGTTGCTATAAGTTTCTACCAATAATACCATCATATATCATCAAGGGAAATGGTGCCTACCCTTGAATCCCATATCATATCATCTCGGGGAATAACACCCCTATGTGGAAAAATATATTATATCATTAGGGGGAAATTCCCCTCAATTGAAATATATATCAGATCATTAGGGGGGATAATTCCCCTCCCTAAAAAAATATATCACATAATCAGTAGGGAATAATAACCCTCCCCAAAAACAAATATAATATCATTAGGGGGGATAAAATATCCCTAGAAACATATATTATATCATTAGGGTGAGTAACACCCCCACCCTAGAAACATATATCATATCATCAAAGGGGATAACTCCCACCATAGAAACATATACCATATCATCAGTTTTTAGCTCCCCTAATTTGAACTATATATCATATCATCATAGGGTATAACACCCCTACTTGGAAACATATATCATAATCACAAGGGTTGAACACTTTCTCAAACCTGAAACACATTACATAGTTTGGACTCTCAAGTAAACAATCAATTCTTATCATTTTTTGAAAAATAGTATATCACCACACTAAAATCCTTGAACTAACCCTCTATAATATCAAAAAATGACTGGGAAAACCGTTGCAATACCCTAAGTCACATCTCGATTTAGACACTCCACTAGGGTACCTTTCTCTCTTATAAACTCTAGAGTCAAAGACATCACTCATAAGAAATAGTGTCCCTCAATATAACCCTTATCACATCATGGAATAAGTGTACACTCTAGAGATAGAACACTGAAATCACATTATGGAGGTGGAATAAATCCCATCTCACTTCAAAATTTAATCAAGGTCAATCCTCTCCCATGAAACCTATACATAATTACTTACTATGGAATCCCTACTTAGATACACATACATATAAATGGAGGAGGAACACTCACCCCACAAATAAACCTCTAGCTATGAGGATATAACAAAACTCAAAATTTCATGTGACCTACCCCTTATGAAAATGTTTCTACTCTATCACCATCCCTTACTCAGAGGGGATCAAAGGACCCAATATCAAGGTCAATTATTTTCATTTTTATACCTCCTTAGAGTCTTTATATCTAATAAAATATGTTTATAGTTTGACCTTCAGCTATCAGTCACCAAAGAATCAAACTGGTGTCCAAGGGCCCATCAAGACCTAATTAATTTCTATTATAGCTATGGATTTTTAAAGGACACAATTAAATTATAATAAATTTCAATCAGACACTAGTGGTGAGACTACATATCACATAATAGAAAAAAAATTAAAAAACTTTAAAGATATATTTAGGGACCACCTACCTCAAACATGGAGTTATCCCCAATTAGGAAAGCCTAGAAACCATCACCTAGGCTCGTACAAACCCATTCGACCATCTACCATCTACTCAAGGATCTAACTCTATCAATAACCATTTAATAAAACATAAAACAATTTATAAATTTTTCTCTCAATTTATTCCATAAATAATTCCATAATTAATATCTATGTAATTTTCAAAGAAAAACTCACCAATAATATCCCATAATTTAATCTTGAGAAAAGGGGTGTGCACCACCCTTGGTATCCATCAAGACCATTAGCACATCTAATCCCTAATGTTTTATTCCATGAAATTCATTAATTTTACCCAATTTTTTTGAAATCCATAAATAAATTTATGGCAATTCCATAAATCTTTTAATCCATACAAAACCTAGTGTAATCATCCTATTAAGATCCCCTTTATCCAAGAAAAACAAAAGGACCTTCATATAAAGATGATTTCACCATGATTCGATAGAATCATATCTAATCCCTAACTCATGTTACAACAAATCAATAGTGAAGAAAAATAGTGTGGAACTAAGGAAGAATCAAAATAGAAAGATATATTTTCCTCAAGATATCATATGAATCAAATGACATTCTAATATTGAAAGAAATGACAAATCCCTCATTTTTAGATAAAAAGGAGAATGAAAGACTATTATGGGCATATTCCTCATCTTCTGATTAAGGAATACCCTAAATCACCTTTTACACTTTATTTAAAAAAATTATTAACATTTTATAATATCTATAAAAAAATAATTCTCAAAAATTAGAAAACTTTTTAATTTAAAAAACCCTTATGTATCACCCCTAGAGCCTGTATATTACATCTTGAAGAAAAAATTACACATCTTTGGACTTAACCAAATTTATAAACTCCACCTACATAAGTTATATTTTATTCTATGTAAGGTTTTATCCTTGAGGAAAAATCTATAAATAAAATATTTTTCCCTATACATAATATCCTCATTTAATACATAAGTTTTTTCCTTTATGAAAAACCTATATGTAATATTTTATCACCATTTGTAATATTCTTCTCTTAGAAAAAATTTGTTATAGAACATTTTTAACTGAAATTTAATATATTTCCATAAGTTTAAGGCTTTTTTATTTACCCAAAAATACATTCATAATATTCTTATACAATGTGTATGGTTTTTACCTTATGGAAAAATTATACGTAATATTTTATTTCCCATGTAAAGTATTTCCCTTAGCTAAAAAAACATGTGTAATATTTTGTTTTATACATAAAGTTTTTCCCTTTGGAAAAAATCTGTACATAATCTATATTTTTTCCATAATAATATCTTTAATTTCATATATAATATATTTTTAATTTATACATAATATATTTAATTTCCCCTTTGGTATATGTAAATTTTAAGACTTATGAATATTTTCATGAGTAAGGTTTTATTCTTAGTCGATTTTCCAAAAATCTGTTAAAAACTCAAAAATACCAAATTCACTCCAAACTCTCCCCACTCAACTATATAACCTACAAGTCCTACCATAATATACCAATTGATAAAATTTAATAGTAAACCAGACCTTAACCCATCCAATTCCTAATACTCAATTCCTAACCAATTTTTTACACTTCGGGCACATCTACTAGGTCCAAATAGACTTGTCTGAGCTGAGTTTTGACCCAAATTTCCTTTCTAAAATATGAAAAAACACATAATAGTACTAGATAATTTAAATTATATTTTTAAACTAAAAAATTATATATTTTTAAAATAAAAAAGATCAAGTTTTTAGCCAAAAAAATAAAACAAATCTGTTCATTGTAGCACTGCTTATTTACAAAAAATAAATGACAATTATCTACTTATAGTTTCCTTATTTTTTAAAAATTCACTAATGTCATGTATTATTAGTTTAGGTTAATTTTTTAGACCAATATCTAACTCATTCAATGTCACACCTAAGTGTCACCCAACCATTCTCAACAGAATCTGAAGTCTCATTCACAAGGCCCTACCTCATTGCACAAGTGAACATTCTACCCATGACAATTGATATTCCACATACTTGGTCACACCAAAATCATGTTTCCTAAAGTACACACTTTATCACACTACTTGGTTTCCATCCCACATTCAATAGTTATGAATTATAGAACACACTGACTTTTCCTGATTCTCATCAGTCAATACCAACATTTAGGTATTTTCCTTTTTCCATACATAACTCTACCTCTTTAATTTAAATGACATCACAGAACTTATACCACCTTAGTTGGGTCCTATAGAACATCACTTGTGATGTTTACTAAAAACTACCAAGAAATATAATCACATGGTCAAATCATCTGTGATGCACTCCCCACCATAGGAATTTCCTTATTATCAACCCATGAGTATGAAGCTACCTAATATCCATTGTTATCCAAATGATGATACTCATGTTATTCACTCATATTCCTCAAATAGTTCTACATACTAAGAAATTATAAAGAGTATAATGATACCATGAAACCTCATACAATAATGTTTCAACATTATTGATAATATGTCATTGTGCACCCAGTCTTGATGTATCTAACTCAAGGCCCACAACCTTTCTCTTTATCATGAAACTCTCACATTCCATCCCACTAAGAGACCTACCTAGTCCCACTATAAAATTTCTATCATGATATGTTACACACTATATAATTCTTTAACCATCATGTTTATAGACTTAGATGCATGGAATTTTAGAAGACCCAACAATCATTAATATTTCACATGTCACAATTCACAAAAAGGGTTATCTCTCTTAACCAAAATTTTCATAACCCCTAGTTCAATATGTTATCTCCTTATAGAGACCTCATATTTCACAAATAGTTCATATCCTAAGGCACCAATATCTTTCTCAAACTAACTCAAAACTATTTCATACTAACACAAAAACTCACCTGAGTTTTCCAACACCCCTTTACATTCAATGGTTTTCTTTTTATCAAAACCGAACACTTCAAATCCTTAAGTTAGATAGTTCCTTATTTTTTAAAAACCATACCTATTTTGAAAATTAAATTTAAATAAAAAATTTAAAACCTTGTTCCCCATATTTTCTCAATACAAAAGAATCACAAAAAATTTCAAATTACCGTCTTCATAAGCCATTTCATTTGAAACCAACTTATATAACAATTGTATGCACACACTAAAAAAACAACAAATGTATCCACCATGAATTGAAATACATAATTTTGACCTATCCTTCTAAGTTATGTAACTTTACCAAATAAATCCCTATTATTTCATAGATTCATCAAAATCCCACCATCAACATGTAATGCATGCCATATAAGGCTAATCATACCTTAGGATAACCATAGGTCATACCCATCCACCTACTGCATAGTTTATTTGAAAGATATCTATATTATCCCACTATAAGATATCATAAATCTACCTAAACTCACAATAGTGCTTGATGGATCTAATTTTCAAAACAAAACATACCCAAATATGCGTACACCCTGGTACTACCATGACATACTATCTGAATCAGACCATCTCAAGTCATATCCCATCAATCCTTGTCTCACGCACCTAATCTACAAACTAAAAATGAATGAAACATGTGTTAATATCATCAATTCTAGTCTCAATTTCCTAATAAACCAAATGAACATGCCTCTCATTCATGTAAGAATAATCAAATTACGTACATTGCTCATGATTTCACATCCAAACTATCTAAGGAAATCACAATACAAGCCTAACCCCTATCTTAAGTTACCATAATACATCAAACTCATCTCAAAAAATAACAATAAAGTGCCATGTTATTTTATTATAACACCTCACTCACCTATTTCATAATTTTTTATATTAACTCACTAGGCTCTCCCACCTAGTCCATCAACCATATCTCATATAGGTCACAACTTATGGGAAAAATCAATGATCCTACCTCATATATCACAAGATACTCACTAGCCAATACACCCACTCTAGGGTTCTCACATACATATCAAGTATCTCATTCTCAAGTAAACCACCCACTCCAGTGTACTTGTAAGGAACCAACCTGAGTTGTCCTGACACGTTACCCAAGACATATTGTTTCAAGTCCCAAGGCACATTCCTAGCCAGATTGTGTTGGAAACTAGTTCTAGGGTATCACAAGTGAAAACATGGGAATGATTTCACCCATGTTGTAAAATAAACCACCCAATTTTTTTCATTGAGAATATCAGCATGAGGAATCCATAAATTATATAATCATTCCAAATAAATAAAAAGGTATAAATAATATATCCAACCATAATATACATCATGATAAAGAACAAAAGTAAATAATACAGATACATTAAAAAAATATAAACTATCTTATAGAAATTTTAAAATTCATAAGCGGCAACTAAAACAAAAGAAAAAGTTCAGTGAGGAGGTTGATACACAAAGCAATCCCAACTAGTCCAACAAACCTAAGAGACCAACCACACCATCATCAAGTCACTTTATAGTCACCAACATGAACCAAACATCACTCGATTTACCAAGGATAGTGGTTCCAACTAAAACTAAAATCTATGATCTATTGACCTGCATAAAATATGAATATTTCATACTCAAAAATGTGAGTATGTAGGGTGTGAGAAAAATCCCAACAGGATTCCACAATGAATCCAAATAATTCCTTTTATAAATAAAACCAAGTATTCTAGTTTGAAAATAAATATAAGAAAATAGGTTTAATCTCATTTCCATTGTTTGAACTAAACAACACTTAACACACCCATTTTTTTAATGCTTTACTTTGAAACCCCCAAATTTAACCTTTTGTTTACCAATTAAAATTCATGTTCTAAAAAATAAAATCCCATTTCTTTAAAACTATTACACACCGACCATGCACAAATAAAGAACAAGGAAAATATATAAAAGAAATTAAATCCATGGGAAATCATGAAATAATATCAACAATAATAACAAAAGAAAACCCCTATAACATCAAGGCTCAACCACAAAGGAATCAATATATATAAAAAAATCAATGTTAGGGATAAAAACTCACCTTCTTGATAATAAATAAGAAACTCATAACATGTGATACATATCATGGTAAAACACTATAAGGACTTATGATAAAATACTCGATGTGCATTAGTGGAACCAACTATTGGCAGGTCAACAATACTATAACTCGTCGCCTGAATAGCTATCAAATAGCCTCATTAGTGAAACATCTTTAGCTAGGTCATAACATTCAACTAAGGGATATTGGCCAGTGTGTAACTCTCAGGTAATAAAGAAACCATTCCTTTATTCTCCACTAAGTATCCTAGGGTTCCCCATGGAATATATAAAGGAGATGAACCACTATCCATGCATACATCAATAACATGACAACCATATAGACCAAGGAAACATATCATAACAATCATATTCATACAACCTCTAACACCCCATTTTAATAATGACCCCATTTCCAAGTGTATAAACATGAATCACAATTCATTAAAACATCAATACATGTATCTAAGCATCAATAATGGGTAACAATGAGGATCAGTAAGGGTGTAATCATAAATCGATATAATAAATTTCTCATAATATTCTAAATGGGAGTTTTATTTAAAACTAATATTAACACCTTTGGAAATATTTTTTTAAAATACCATTTGAAAATAAGTAAATTCTATGAATCATATAAATAGCATGAAGGAACTATCGTTCCTAAATAAATAAATTCATCATTAAAAAACTCAATCAAAAGAACATAAACCCCTTTAACAAAACATCCAATGCCTTTAAACATGAACAATATCCTTGGTAAATCATTTTGTAACCCAAATAATCATGAATAAATCACTTTTCTTTAAGAAAACCATCATTGGAATTTTATCAAATGCATAGAATGCACAACATGCTATTTAAAATGGAAATTTATTTTAAATATGAAATAAACTAATTTTCTTAAAGTAAAACATGAAGTATTATGTAAAATAATTGAAAAACCTCATCTAGATATCATATACTATATTTACCAAGATTAAAAAAGGGTTTAGAACATAGAGAATCTATGGAAATATCTGATAAATTGAAATGAAAATGGAAACACCAACCTCAACCAGCATAACCATGTCTCCTTCAATGAAATCCACTAGAATAGGCTACAAGGGAAGGATCATAGCCCCTACTAACCAAAACCCTAAATTTATAATAACCCTAGTCATGAGATTTAACCTCTATAGATGATAGGGTTATAAGAAAAGAGATAAACATGGAGAAAATCAAGGTAAGGATGATAGAGAACCTCTTACCATGAGTTTTAATGGAGGAAACACTAATAAATCATCACAAAACCACCATATAAGACCTTAGAGAAGGAATAGGGATAAGGTGGCGCCTCAGTCAATCCCTTAAAATATTATAGAGGTTTCATGGATTCTAATGCATGATTTTTTTAAAAACATTCCTAACCATGTAACCCAATAAAATTTACAAAACTTACAAAATTTCACCTTGGGAAACACAAAACTCAAGGGAGAAGTTAACCTTATGAATAGAGAAACCATCTAATTTTATGCCCCTAGAAAGTTAAAAAAACACAAGATAATCAAGAATACCAAGACCATTGCACTTATAATAAAAAATTTACCAACTAAAAAATTCCCAAACATAAATCCAAGTACATAGAACAAGAAAAAAATGCTCCCCAAAATAACCATTGTAAAAAAATTCAAGATTTACTAACCACTGAAGCACTATAAATTCTAAAAAGTAGATTTCTCATCAAATAAAAGAAAAGGAGATAAAAAATGAGATTATGGGATGGTCATACCACTAATATTCTTTGAATTTGAGAATATAAACATGCATAACACCACTCACAAGCACCACCTGAACTATAATCCATCCTAAAAGAAAAAACATGGTCACCACATTTGAGACATCCAAGGTCATAATAATTTGAATCAAAAGCACATCCAAACAAAATCATCCTGGAAGATAATTTTTATGAGAAAAAGAAAACACATGAAGACCAACTAAAGGTATACCCATCATTTATAAATATCTTAATGATAAAATAATGGAAAGGAAAATTTCAATAATACCACAAAAATTTTCATTATAACTCATCCTTTCATGAAGAGATAAGGAAAAAATTATTCTATTATATTTCATCGAAACAAAATTCAAAAATGAATTCCTCCTAGAAAAATTAAGACATGATAAGAAACTCCAAAATATAATAACAAAAATCCAAAAACTCTTTTGTATATTATAAAAAAAGAATTGGGGGTATACACAAGGTGTGAGATAATCCCAATTAAACGAAAGAATTATAAAAGAGAACACTCTAAAAAAGACAGCTCATTTTCCACTATCAAAGAGATGCAACACCCCAGAACACTAATATGGTCAAATCTAGGTTTGAGACTTATTCTTTTGGAAGCATACTAATGGATTTTTCTTTACTAAAGTGGGAATGTGAAGTTGAGAAGATATATTACCACCTCCATCATCCTATTTATACCAATTTCCATTAGCAAGATCACCCTCATTGACACCATCTAAGGTCAAAGAATCACTTACCATAGGTTTCCCTACCAAGATTTACTCATAAATAAGGACCTTATACACCAACTCTATATAGGTAGTAAGGATAGACTAAAATACTATTGAACTAAGATCTGAGTGAAGGACTCTAGTAAAGAACCATGCCTTATTTGAATCATAAATGACTAAATTTTGGAAGAAAGGGACTAGTCTAGTGAAATATTCAATATTTTGCCTCACTAACTGATCAACCTAATGAATACCCAAGAACTCCAATACCTTCTCAACTCCCACTTCCTTAGGATAAAACCACTGGATGAAGGCGTCCCTAAAATATCCTCAAGATAAAACCTTAAATAGTTGGTCATGGATAGTTATTTTTAACCATTCCAAACCCAACCCTTTGAATAAAGGAGTGGTACACTTTACCCTAGATATTTCTAGAGTACCTAGTGAATCAAATATATCTTGAACTTTATCTAGCCACTTTTTCACCTCTTGAGGTCCTTGATTACCACCAAAAATCAGTGCATGCTAATTCATAAACTCTCACACATGATCTAAAAGCTATTAAGAACATGGATATTCCACTCCATCAAGAGTCTGGGTAGAGTTGATGACTATAATGAAAACTATTGGATCAGTAGAATGACTACCTAAGGCATTCCCTCCTTAAATTTTTTATTCCTTTCGAGGGTTTATATTTTAAAACATTACAAAAACACAAAATTTAATTAAACCAACCCAAATTCCAATACAAGGGACACAAAATCATAAACTAATTAAATCAAGACTACAAAATATCCTTTATAATTTCAAAAACTTCATAACATCCCAAAACCTATAAAAAGGGAACCAAAATATTTCAAATAATTTATATATTTTAACCAAACCTATATTTTTAAAACTCCAAAAAGTATCCTCTCCATTTATAAACACCAGTAAAAGATACAATAAACCTTTTGAATTAAGGAAGTGTAAACCATTAAAAGAACATGACTTAACAAATTAAATGTTTTTAAAAGAACACTCATCCTTTAAAGTGAAAGAAAATTTTTATTTTAAAATAAACCCATTTTTTTAGATAATAGAAACCTTATTTAAAAAAATAACACCACTAAAATATCCATATGATCCAAATATCTTAAGTAAAAGTACAAAACCCTTCCATTTGGGTAATTTATAAAACAATTTTAATTACTATATCATAAAAAATCACCACGATACTTGAACAATCAACCATAATATTCCAAAAAAAAACACTTTACATTTATTTAAAACAAAACAATTATCCCTTTGAAAACTATCACAACCATAATTCATTTATGATAAGGTTCAAAATTTTTTTTCAAAAGTAATTCAAAACATCCAAATCATGGTTTTTAAAAACAAGTTCAAATACTAAGTCATGAAACATTATTTTAAAATTTGAATAGAAAGCCTTCAGAACCCCAAAATATTCACTCAATTACTCATAAAAAATCAAAAATAATACTATAAATTAAAATCCTTGAATGATTGAAAACATAAAATAAATAAATCTTTACAATTATTCACATTTTGGCCATAAGGTTTTTCATACCATGTTCCAATCATACAGGTGTCAAAGGAAGTTAACCAAAATGGTTTCATATGGATTTTGCATGGTTTGATAGACCATGATCTCTAACCATAAATCTCATAGATTGCCTCAAATTTCACCCAAAAATAAGGAATCACCTAAAACAACTCTTTTTATTTCTGAAAAACTTAGAGTAGCAGTGTACCACATCAGAAAACATCAAGAAAACCCATTCATAAAACCTAAATTCAAAATAAATATCATGATAACCCATGGATTCTCAAGTTTTGACATAATGAAAAATGTACAAGAAATTCTTGGGACCTACCTCTCAATATTTGGTAATCGTAACTCATGTCTTCCATTAACCTCAAAATAAAAAGAGGGATGTTGTACCATTTTGTAATAAACCAACCTAGTTTGGCTTGATGCATCACCCAGGTTAGCCCATTACAAGGATTGAGGCATGTTATTAATCACCCTAGGCTAAAAGCTAGTGTTATAGTATCACAAGTGGACACATGGGAATGATTTCTCCTTTGAGATCAAATAAATGAAACCATAGGTTTCAACTAGAAGCCCAGTATTAGATATCCATACAATGTATAGTCATGCAAAATAAATAAAAAAGTATAAAAAAGTGATCCAACTAAATAATCCATAATGATAACTAACAATAATTAATACTAAAAATAAATATCCAACAAAACATAAACTATTTTATATAAGTTTTAAAATCCAGAAGATAAAGATTAAATAAAAAAAGAAGGTTAGGGAGGCTACACAACATGAACCAAACTGGTCCAACGAACTTGAGATACTAGGTGACTCTCTAGTCACCACTGTTAACCAAACATCTCCTACTTACTTATGCCAAAATCCATGACCTATTGACCATTATAAAAGATAAAGACTATATAACCACCAATATAATTATATAGGGTGTGATCCAATACCCAGTAGCATACCAAAAAGAGAGATTGTCATTATTTTTATAAATGGAACAAGATACACTAGTTTGGAATTATATATAATCAAATAGGTTTCATCTATTTTCCACAGTTCAAAACAAACAACACTTAACACACCCATTTTTAAACACTTTCCTTGGAAAACTATTAGACCCCAGCATACCTTGAGAGGAAGGGGGAATCATGGTTTGATCTTTTTCTTTTTATTTAAAAGATCTTGTACCCATGTTGGTAGAAACTGGTTAAATGTAATAGAATGTATCACATAAACACCAATCATAGAAGTAAATAAAAGTAAATTAGAACACAAATAATTTTACTTGGTTCACCACAAAGGGCTGCATCCAAGGAGGATACACCAATGATGTTTCAGTCATACCAAAATCTACTATGATTCACTAGTATTAGTGGATTATAATTCTTTACTTATAGACACTCCATGTTAGGTACACTTACTTTATAATTTATTCAGGGATAACACATTGTCTCCTTAGATCACCTCTATTGAATACTCCTTACACACTGCTTTGGATAAATTTTTCTCAGTATAATGATTTGAAGGTCATCTTCTCCTCATTAAAATTATTTTGAATGTTTGGCAACATTAATTCTGGAATATGATACTTAAATATGTTCTTTGTTCTTTAGAATATCTTTAGAATTCACCACTTTAAGAGTTTAAACAAATTTGGATTAAAACATTGTAAATCACATAACCCCAAATACATTCCCAATCACATAGCCCTGAGCATGAGATCCCTATCATGTAACCTTATACTCAAGACCTTAGGCACACGACTCCTTAGTAATATCAACAAGCATGTAACCTCGGTAGTTAGAGGATAAGTGTAAGAACCCATTGTGTATATCCTTTGCAAGATCAATTGGAACATAAACCTCAAGTGTGTATCTTCTTTGTAAGACCAGTTGTGAGTGAAATACGATGTGTGAATTTCATCATGTATCTCTTTACTGCTTATGCTATCAAGTAACCAGGCCATGGGAAATCCAATGCATAACCCAGATCATGTAAATTATTCACAAAAACATTATCTTCTCTAATTAAATTCTTAATATTTTGATCAAAAAGTTAATGATATAAATAATGGGTATTTATAGGACTAACTGACTAAATTATATTTCAAAAAACATGGACATATATATAATCCATCGCTTCAAGGAAATACCTAAACAAGACTATGAATTTGTGTGACTCACTTAACATAAATTTCGTATTCCGTTCAAGGGTGCGCGCTCCACCAGACATAATCACAAGAATCCTTCCATATTATTCTATTTTTAATCTTCTACCAAAAAATAATTTCATATTTTCCAATGAAACTCCCTTCATTCATTTCACATGACCACAAAGTGTGATCCCTTTAGCCATACATTCTTAGAAAACTTACATAAATCGTGAGTTTTATCTATCAAAACCAGAATATTTACTTCTTGAAATTGAAATATCTCTTAGTTATTTACATGTTATCTTGTCTTATACATGGATATACATCCATGTGAATCAACTTTACTTACACGGTCATGTCTCCCTTAAGTGATTACGTGATCATATAACCTGTAATGGTTTATGTAAATTTTCTTCATCTTTTTTTGAGTTTTTCACAAAGGAAATGAATGTAATATTCTCCAATAATTTTCAAGGTCTCATATAGACTTTATCTTCATAAAAATATTTTATATTAGGAAATAATCATCATGAACACATCAAGAATAGAATGGAAAAAATCACAACACCATTTTTCCAACTCGGATCACCTTGGTTCCAACATTCTATCCATTTTAGTTTGTTGGAAATCCAAAATTAAATTCAATTCTACACATCCTTAAAATGTCCATAAGATATCTATTTCATCACTCTAAGTCTATGTTAGTATTTCTCAGCTTATAAAAAAATTTTTGAAAGTGAAATCAATTCCTCAATGCATTCCAAAAACTCACCCTATATCCTTGCATTGAACAAATTTCGTACCGTGTAGGCACATCACATCCCCATGGATCGTATATCCCATAGACTTTAAAACCAAATTAGCCCTTAAATAAGAGAATGATTTAAATATTATAAACCACCTGTTGGAATAACATGACATAAAAAACATTAAATTTCATAGAATCTTTCTCCCCTTTTGATAATAAACCCATAGTGAAAGAACCTTAAAAACATGAACATATAGTTATGGAAATATATAAACCAGAAAGAGGGGGTCATCAAAACCTCCTAAAATTGATGGAGGTGGTTGTACACTAAGCTTCATATGATGTTTCTCAAACACTAGAGTGTCCAAGGTTTTTAACATAATATCATCCACCTTCCCATTTTTTCCAACATGGTCTTCTATAACAAGTCCTTGTACCACCTTTTATTTAATGAAGTGATACCAGATTTAAATATACTTGGTAAAGGAGTGTTGTACTAGATTATTTGTGAGATTAATAACACTCATTTTTTCATAAAATATCACCATAGGTTGTTTGGATACTTTATCGATATCTTCTAACACTTTCTTCATCCATAAAAGTTGAGTATATGACTTGGTCACTGAGATATATTTTTATTATGTGGTACTTAGTGAAGTTTTTTATTACTTATTAATTATCCATACTATACAATTATTTACAATTAAGAAACCACCACCACTTATAGATTTATAGTATGCAATATCTACATCCTAATCCACATTAGAAATGGCAGATAATTTATGATCCTTTACTTCATCAGAGTATGATAAAAATTAAGATTACCTTGTATGTATCTCATGACATGTTTAACTACTATGAGAGTCTATTCCTTCAAATTAATCCAGAAATGGGCTGATAAAAATGTTACAAAGAAAATATATGGTTGTTTTGTAGTCAATTCTAAAATGATTAAAATTATATTCTTATACAAGGTTGGATCCACATATTTTTTATCCTCACGCTTCTCAAGTTTATTCCCAACCACAATCAGATTCAACATTGGATTGGAGTTGTGCATGTTACACTTTTTAAGTAGCTCAGTTGCATACTTTTACTAGGAGATAAAAGTATATCTCTAATATTAAATCACTTGTAACCTAATAAAATATATTAACTCTCTAATAATAGACATCTAAAATTATGTGCTCATCACTCTTTCAAATTCCTCCACTTGATTTTTTTAATTCTTTTAAATGTGATATCAACAAAATAAACAAGAATCATGAACTATTATTCCTATAATGTTTTAACATAGATATTGTGATCTAATCCACATATTTTGAATTCTATATATCTTAAATATAACTCATGTTGAGTACACCAAGCTCATGGTTCTTGTTTTAGAATGTACAATTCCTTCTTTGAATTTTACACTTTTTTTCATCATTTATAATCATGAAACCTATTAACTATTTGATATAAACCTCCTCTTGAACTATAAAATTAAATAATGTTTTTTATATCCATTCGATATTCCTTGAATCCTCTCTAAATAGCCATTTTCAAGAAGTGTTTGGTAGACTTGAGTCCATCCACTAGTGGAAATGTTTCATCAATATCCACACCTTCAATTTGAGTGTAGACAAGACATGACTTATTTAAATAAAATTTCCATTATCTTTATAATTATTTTTAAAGATACATTTCATCTCAATAATATTGTGATTTTATAGATTTTTCATAGGATCCCAAGTCTATTTTTTCAATCTAAACCAATTATTAATGTATATATTTAATCTAAGAATCATTTTTTGCTACTTCTTCAAATGAGGTTGGCTCTACTACAGATAGTATAACAACATGCTTTATACTATTCATTATCCTTATTTTATTTAGAACATATTAACAACCAATAAGTATCTGAATCTTCATCATTTTGGTATTCCTAAAAATTTGGTAAATCTTCCATTATATAAGTATTTAGACTGATATCATTGAATTATTCATCTTATTCTTCACTAAAAAAATAGAAATTTCATTTATAGTGTTTTTCATATATTTATATTCAATCATCTTAACATAATTTCTCTCTAAATTTTTTCTGGCCTTATTATTGTAGCATTTTTAAACCTTATTTTTCATAGAGTATCTAAGAAATACTCCTTAATCTATTACATCTCCATAGTTTTGATGGTTTCCTTCTTTATTTCAGATATAATATTATATTACAAAAACAAGAAAGTTATTTAGTGAAGTCTTCCTACAATTCCAAATTTTGAATAGTGTTTCTTCATCTCCTAGACTCAGCACTTCCCAGTTTTGATTGTACAAAAAAACTTGAATAGCCTCTTTCCAGTCGTGGTGAGAAATTCCACTCGCAATCAACATAGTTTTTTCATTATGTTCACCTATGGATTTATAATTTTAACAACCCCATTTTATTACAGGGTTCTAAAGGATGATACCTCATGTTGAATTCCATGATTCTCAAGGAAATTCTCAAACTCAATGGATGTGAATTGTGTTTCATTTTTATAACACTTCATATTAATAGTTTTTCAAATCTCGTTTTCAACTATTCTTATATATATCTTCAATCATATCATGTCCACTCAATTTAATTGAATGAACATGAAACTTTCCATAATATTATAGTTATAAATAAATTGAATGAAATATATTTCAACATATTTTCTAGATATGGTCATCGGACCACACACATCAGTGTGAATCGTATTAAGTATATTTTACACCCATTTGTTCTTTGGTTGATATGGATTTTAGACCATTTTTTCCTACATGCACACACCACACATTCTTTAAAAATCAAGTTTTAGGTTTGGAATATCAACAATATATTTTAACTTGGATAAGTTATCCATGATCTGTTAGTGAATGTGACCAATCCCTTGATGCCATAAGTTGTTTTCCTCTTCAACTATCAAAATATAGGTGTTCAATTTTCTTTCCACCTAGTACAGATCATCATTGTTCTTCCATAATTTTATAAGATATTTCCTAACTTTTCCTTTGATAATATATACTTTCTTATTGAATGAAAATTTGAATCCTGAGTCACATAGATGACTCAAACTCAAGATATTGTGTCTCAATCCATCCACATAGACAACTTCCACTTTCTTTAGTTCGTGTCTAGCCAAATGTTTATTTCCATTACCTTTAATTTTCAGGTATTTATCATTCCCAAACCACACTATTCCATCAACTATTCCCTACACATTATTTAGAATATTATTATTACCAGTCATGTGGGATGATCAACCTGTATCAAGAATCAAGGTGTTGTTTTTATTTGTTTCATTGAGAGAAATTTATATAATATTATCCTTATTAATCTTCCTCTTTTCTTTTCATGATATTTTTGGTTGATTTGGATCATAAAATGGTTTTTCCTTCCTTTCTTGGAAATAGGATATGTAATCTTAATCAGATTCATCCTCCAATGGTGAGTATCTATTTTTCAATGAAATTTTATTAAGTTGAATTGCATTTCTTTTTATTTTACTTTTATGGTAGGAACATCCTATTATCTTTTCAATTAAATCAATAGCTTTGTGCCCAAAGTTAAAGCAATGAAAGAAATATATTTCAAATGAATTATTTATCCAATATGGGGGATATGGTCTTATTCTCCTTCATTTACTTCTAGGTGTTTCTCTATTCAAAGAACTTCTTGATTCATTGCAATAAGAAAGGGTGTGGCCAAGGTAGCCACAAACATGACATTTCATAAGAGGAAACATCTTTTATCCTATATTCCTCCACATGTATCTAATATTTTTAAAACTCTTATATTATTGGTGAACCATTTTAAATATATAGGTCTTTATAATTCTCTTGTTTCCATTAAAAAGAATATCTATTGTTCACACAGCTTTTGTTTTAGCGTTGATAGCAAGACCACCTACCTTCCCCTTTCCATTGTCTAGTTCAATCATAGTTTCAATTTTCAATGTATCATCCTCATAAATAATTCTACCTTTACATTATAGTATAATTATTTATTCATCCATAATTTTTTTGACACCTTCTAAGCCTCTCTCAACTCTTTTTATCAGTTCACCATTTTTGAACCTCCTAAAATCAAATTTCTTCTATGGATATCTTGATTTCAACTCTGTCTCCAATTTTTTTCTCAAAGAAACAATATATTATTCTATTTATTTTACCATATTTTTCCTATCTTTTATATAATAATTAAGTCCATCCATCACCTTAGTCGGTTCTTTGATATTAATTTTATAATTTATTACTTATTCTGAATTTACATGATTATCCAACTGATCATCCAACTATTTTTGTAGCTAATCAATCTCTAATTAGATATGTTTCACATATTTGGTGGATTCCTTCAAAAATATATTAATCTTTTTATTTTTCTTTCACTGAATATCAAGTTCTTAAATAGTTCCTTCAAGTTCCACCTTGAGATCAACTACTCCCTATGGTTAATTTATATTTTCTAATTCAGGTTCTTTTTTATCAACATTATCCATCCTAGCATCTTCAATATCATATTTTAATTCTATTTCAAGTTACTTAAAATAGTTTTTATTATCAATTTATTCTTTTATCACAATGCTCTTCATATGGGATTTCTTTCTGTTGGAAACACCTGTTTTGATAATCCCAAATCATGTTTTGATAATCCCAAATCATGTTTTGATAATCCCAAATCATGTTTTGATAATTTCAAATCATGTTTTCTTTATGTGATAATTATGTTTCTCTTACAAGATAATCATTTATGTGGAAATCATGTGTATATCAAAGAAATTTTCATATACTTTTAATCTTACTGTTTATTGGTTTAAGCTTACAGTGAAAAATTTATCTAGATTCAAAGGTCACCAATGCAAAGGTCACCGATGAAAATGTCACCGATGCAAAGGTCACTAATGCAAACGTCACCGATGCATAAGTTACCGATGCAGAGGCTACCGATGCAGAGGCTACCGATGCAAAGGTCATCGATGCAAAGGTTACCGATGCAAGGTCACCAATGCAAGCTTACTGATGAAAGTCTATCGATGTAGAGTCACCGATAAAAGGTTACCAATGGAGAGTCACCAATGAAAGGCTACCGATGGAGAGTCACCGGTGAAAGGCTACCGATAGAGAGTTATTGATGGAAGGTTACCATTGGAAATGTTACCAATGAATGCTGACCGATGTGCACTTACTGTTGAAGCTAACCGTTGTGAAGGATACCATTACTAGTCTACCATACTCTTCTACTCCATACTTTGTAAAATTCTTTTGATTATTCTAACAGTCATATTTGCTAACTTTAATGCTTCTGACTTAATTAATTATTATTATAGACACATCAGAAGACTATATCTTGACAGTACGAGGTACGAGAAAGATTGCACGTGATGTACTTACTCCTATTGTCAGACCTCAAATATGAAAGAGAAGATCGAGGAAGAAAGATATATAGAGGCACGGAGAAAAACGAGTAATGCAAGTCCAGAAGTTAAATGCATGAGGAATAAATTACTGAATAACAAGGAAGAACCATTTGATCACCTTCACTAAAACCCCCAAGAACTTCAATAAGATCATTTCAAGAAGTCAACTTGAGGCTTCCTTCTATGTTTGATAAAATTTCAATCAACTCAAGAAGAATAACACTCAATTACTGAAAGCTAGTACCTGGAGTTGCGACACTCTATTTTGGATACAACTTCTAGATATAGAATTAAACTTCCAATTATTCACTTCAAGGAGTCAAGAGTTGAACTGAAAACACATAGAGCCTTATAAACTCTATCTCATTATAATTTCTCTATTGTGTTTCTTCTTTTTACATTTCTGAGAAGTGTCTCTTTTTTTAGTGGGAATTCCCTAGTGTGGCCTTTTTGAACCCTCCACACAGAGAAACCCCCCTCCCCCACGAAGGGGTAGCACCCTAAGGCAGATCCCCAACCGGGGAAGGAGTCGTTTCCAGCTGAGATGGTAGAGCATCCCAGAGGGTTACGTCCCGACAGCGATGGTTCGTTACAGCAATCTGTCAACGATTGGGTCGTGCCTCTTTTTTTCCTCCCAGAGGAGTCTGGGAGACCCGACAAGATGGGTGGATCCCAGGAGAGAGGTTCTCACTGAAAGCATACTCCCAAGATTTGAACCCTGAACCTCCCAAAGAACGGTGTTGTTGTTCCACTCTCATTCACCACCATGCCACCACCGAAGTGGCACATTTCTGAGAAGTGTGTCTGTCTTGTTCACACACTGTCTCCCGTGCTTTAACTATAGGATATTTAATATCCTTACATCAAACCTCACTTACATTTTTTTTCCATGTAAAACTGTGGAAGAGACTGTGTGTGGTATGTATTGTTTGTTTTTCCCATGATGAATAGTGGTAGAGGGTGTGAACCTTGGACAGTTTGTGAAAATTATTGTAAAGACCGATACTGGCTGTTTATCAAGTTTATTATTAATATAAACTGCTTGGTGGAAGGTGATAACCAAGTGGAGAGGATTGCGTCTCAGCTTGAGACTGAACCTATTGTTTAACTTTTCTATGTTCTATATTTTGTTTTACTCTATTTTATCCTCTTTCTACTGCTTATTGCTAAAACATAAATCTGTTTTGCATTCACTTTGATAGTTAGTTTTGGTAAAGTTGTGTATGTGTTTAATTCATTAAACTTGTTTCAAAAGTTGAAGAAGTGTTATACACTAATTCAACTGAGGAATAATCACTCTTTGAGAAACCTGTTAACCAATTAGACATCTATATCTCTACTGCCTTAATTAACTGGGCCATTTTCAAAATTTGGGGGATCTTTATAATAAAGTTTTTTTCACCGAAGTTTTAAGTAGGAAATCAATTCACCCCCTCTTGAGATTCCACTCCAACCGATATTTGGTATTAGAGGATTAGTTTAGTCTATTTTTTTACTACCTATACTGTTGTGAAACCTGTCAAATTATTTAACTGTGATTTTAGTTGTATCTTAAAGATCTTAAAATTTCTGTCATATCTAAATTTTTAATTCTTTACATTCTAATTAACAATGGATAACAGAGTTGAGGGTGCTACTACTAACATGACACATTTCTTTAATGGTAATAACTATGCTCAGTTGAAATTAAAAATGAAAATGTATCTAGAGAGCATGGTACCTAAAATCTGGGACACAATTGAAGAACAACATGTATTGCCTACTACTGCTAAGGACACATGGTCTCAGTTGAATAAAGCTACATATAATAATAAATGTAAATCAATGAATGTTTTGTTCTATTCTATAGGTGGTGAATAATTCAATAGAATATCTGCTTGTAAAACTGCATATGAAATTTGGGATACTTTAGTTATTTCACATGAGGGAACAACCAATGTTAAATAAACGAGATTAAATACCTATAATATTAAATATGATAATTTTAAATTGAATCCTGATGAACTTATTTCTAAAATGTATCTCAGGTTCAATGAAATAGTGAATACCATGAGTCTGCTTGGGAGACCAGTGGACAACAAGGACCAAATTATGAGGTTTCTTCAATTCCTACCTAAAAAATGGAGAGGAACTTCTGTTTCTATCCGAGAATCTTGTGACATAGGCAATCTACCAATGAAAGAACTAATTGTAAAGCTTATGATGTACGAAGAAGAGATTAAGGTGAATCAAGAAGTAGATGAAGAACCAAGGAATAAATCTGTATCATTCAAGACTACTACCTCAAAGAACATAGAAAAAGAAAAAGTTCAATCTCCTATAGACACGTCCACCAGTGAAGGCTCATACTCTGACAGTGATGATGAGATGGCTCATCTTGCTAGTAGATTCAAGAAGTTCTACCAAAAGAAAAAGTTCTTTAGAAAATAAAACTACAAAGGAAGGTATGATAATATAGGACAATGGAAAAAGGACAGAAAATGGAATGATAACACAAATGAGATAGTCTGTTATGAGTAAAAACAAAAAGGTCATGTGAAAGATGATTGCCCGAAGCTGAAATTTAATAAGAATTATGAAGAAAAGGGAAAAGGATATAAAAAGGCTATGAAAGACGCATGGAGTGCCTCAGAAGATAGATCAAGTGGATCTAACACTTTTGATATTGAAAATAACAAACATGAAAACATGTGTTTCATGACAGAAACATCCGAGGTAACACCCAATTCTCCTATACATAATTCTTACTATTCTAAGAATGAAAGTGAATAAACAATGATGAAAATATGACTAAGGATGAACTATTTGAATATTGTGGAATGCTTGAGGATACCTTTAATAAACTCAAGGATAAATATAAATTATTTAAAATGAAACATGCTCTAAATGCTAATTATAAGTCTGATATGGATATTGTGAAAGAAAAATGTGCTCAGTTGTTAAAAGAAAATACTGAACTTAAATTATTAAACGAGCAATTAAAGAGAGATCTTGAGAAGTTTACTACAGGTAGAGACACCTTGAACCAGTTACTAGGAAAACATATTACTCCAAAATGTAAAACTATTCTAGGGTATCAACTAGGATATATAAGGATCATTAAAACTAAATTTGTTCAAAAATCTGGACAGTTCATATCTAGTTCAATTTCTGGACAATTTCTTGAAAAAAAAATCTCTAAAGGACCAAAAAAAGTGTTTATGTCTCAAAACATATCTGTTTATTATAGGAAATCTGTGAGACAAGTATGGGTTCCCAAAGTTTTACTTTATAACCTCTCTGGACCCAAGAAAATCTGGGTACCAAAGTTACCCTGCACTTAATATGTTTTGTAGGAAAATTATCTGAAGAGCTCCTATAAAACTCTATGGTACTTGGACAGTGGATGTTCAAGACCCGTGACAGGAGACTAATCATTCTTTAAAAGCCTAATTAAAGTTGATGGTGGACATGTCCCATCGGTGATAATGAAAAAGTGAATATCATCAGCTTAGGCCAAATTGGTAACCCTAATGCTGTATTAATTTCAAAAGTACTTTTTGTTGATGGGTTAAAATACAATCTGCTAAGTATCTCTTAGTTGTGTGATGATGGATTCAATGTTAAATTTAAAAATTATGCATGTAATGTTTTTAATTCTAAAAATGATTTAATATTTACTACTCTTATAAATGAGAATGTATATGCAGTTGATTTAGATTCTTTAGCTAAGCAAAATGTTTCTTGTTTAAATGTGTTTCATAAGGAATCCTGGTTGTGGCACAGAAGATTAAGACACTACAATGTGCACTCACTTAGGAAACTAACTAGGAAAGGTTTATTTAGAGACCAACCTAAATTGGAATTCCCTCTAAACAAAGTTTTTAATCCCTGTCAAAAGGGAAAACAACACAAAGTTTCTTTCAAACCAAAGAAAGGAGTTTCTACTTCTCAACTGCTTGAGTTGGTTCACATGGATTTGTTCATACCATCTAGAGTTTCAATTTTAAATAGGAAGCACTATGTTTATGTTCTTGTAGATGATTTTTATAGATATACTTGGGTATACTTTCTAGCTCACAAAATTAAATCATGTTCTTACTTCATTAAATATTCCAAGTTTGTAGAAAATCTTAGTGGACTTAGAATTAAGACCTTGAGAAGTGATCATGGTCGTGAGTTTGAAAATCAGGAATTTGAATCCTTTTGCTCACATAATGGCTATAATCACAATTTCTCTGCTCCTAGCACACCTCAAAAAAATAGATTTGTAGAAAGAAGAAATAGGATACTTTAAGAGATTGCCTAGACTATGCTTAATGAGTACAATCTACCTATCTATTTTTGGGCTGAAGCTGTTGATACATATTATTACATTATCAATAGAGTCTTGATTAGACCTGTTCTTAAGAAGACCCCTTATGAGATTTGGAATAATAGGAAGACTAAGGTTAATTACTTTAAAGTTTTTGGTTGAAAAAGTCTTTATCCTAAACACTAAAGATAATCTTGACAAATTTATTTCAAAAAGTGATAAAGGAATTTTCCTAGGTTACTCAATATCTAGTAAATCCTACAAAGTATTTAATATGAGAACCAAATGTGTGGAAGAATATATTCATGTCAAATTTTATGAGACTAATCCACATAAACCCAAAACCTCTCTTGAGCATCTTGAGAAAGATATGTCAATTTTGGACCTCAATGATAAAGACAGTAATATCCCTGTGAAAACAACCAGTTCTGGAAATTTTCCAGAATCTGAGCCTAGTGAATCTGAACTTGTAGAAATTCAAGAGGAGTCCAATTAAACTTTTTCTAGAGGTATTATAACTCTCAAAAATCATCCTTTGGATGTTTTAGTAGGTGATTTAAATAGAGGGACACAAACTAAAGCTTCTCTGGGAAACCAGGTTGAATATCAAGCATATTAATGATGCAATCATTGGTGAATTTTGGGTGATAGATATACAAGAAGAATTAAATCATTTTGAAAGAAACAAAGTTTGGGAATTGATAGACAGACCTAAAGACACCTTAACCATAGGCACTAAATGGGTGTTTAGAAATAAATTTGATGAATCTGGAAACATAGTTAGAAACAAGGCTAGATTAGTTTCACAAGGATATAGTCAAGAAGAAGGAATATTCTATGAGGAAACCTTTTCTCCTATAGCTATACTAGAATCCATTAGGATATTACTTGCATATGCAGCTCATCTGAATTTCAAAATTTTTCAAATAGATGTCAAAAGTGCATTTTTAAATGGGTATATAGTTAAAGATGTATTTGTTGAACAACCCCCTGGTTTTATAAATCCCCATTTTCCCAATCATTTTTTAAACTATCAAAATCCCTACATGGTCTAAAACAAGCTCCAAGAGCTTGGTATGACAGACCTTGTTCTTTCCTTATTTCAAAAATTTTTACTAAAGGAATAGCAGATCCTATTTTTTTTATTAAAAGGATTTCCAAGGTTGTTTTAATAGTACAAATTCATGTAGATGATATAATTTTTGGATCCCCTAAAAACTTATTTTGTACTAATTTTTCAAAAATGATGCAAGATGAATTTCAAATGAGTTTAATGGGGGAACTTAATTTTTTCCTTGGATTTCAAATTTTACAAAATAAAAATGGTATTATTCTAAATCAAAGTAAATATACTAAGGATATTTTTAAATTTTTTGGTTTGGATAGTAATAAAGGTAGTGATAAACCTATGAGTACCACTTGTAAGTTGGTTGCTGATGAAACTAGTAAACCAGTGGATCAAACCAATTACTGAGGTATGATTGGGAGTCTGATATACCTTACTGCAAGGAGACCTGACATTATGTTCAGTGTATGAATGTGTGTTCGTTTTCAAGACAATACCAAAGAATCTCCTTTAACTACTATTAAAAGGATTTTTAAATATCTCAAGTTTACTATAGATCTAGGACTGTTTAATCCAAGAGGACAACCGTTTGATTTAATAAGTTATTCGGATGCTGACTTTGATGGTTGTAAGTTAGATAGAAAAAGCACCTCTAGAACATGTCACATGTTAGGAAAGTCACTAGTATCATGTTGTAGTAAGAAATAGAATTTGGTTGCATTATCTACTACCAAAGTTGAATATATAGATGCTGGTAGTTGTTGTGCTCAAATTCTGTGGATGAAACACACTTTACTAGAGTTTGGATATCAAGTCAAACATGTCTCTATAAAATGTGACAACAAAAGTGATATTAACATCTCTAAAAATCTAGTATCTCATGCTAGGACAAAGCATATTGATGTGATACATCACTTATTGAGAGATCATTATCAAAGAGGTGATATCACTCTTGAATTCATTTGTACTGAACACCAATTGGATGATATATTCACAAAGCCTTTCAATTCTGAGAGGTTAAATTACATCAAACATGAGTTAGGTATAATAAACTGTTGAGTTAGAAACCTCACTATTAGAAACCTTACTGATAGAACCTTACCATTGGACCTTACCAATAAAACCTTACCGTTGGACCTTACCGATAGAACCTTACCATTGGACCTTACCATTAGAAACCTCACCATTGGACCTTACCGATAGGACCTTACTGATATGACCTTACCGATAGAACCACACTGTTATAAAACTTAAATATAGAATCTTACCATTGGACCTTACCGATAGGACCTTACCGATAGGACCTCGCCGTTAGGACCTTACCGATGACATCTTACCGATAGTCGATATCTTCTGGGACTTCGTGTTTTCTTTCTGCTAGAAGTTGAAACACTTTCTTCTTTATTTATTCTTTTACTTGATTTGTTTTCTAGATCCCTAAATAATAAAATTAAAACACATACCACATTTCTATCCACATCAAACCTTCTCCTGAACCTTTTGCTCCCTAATCTTGAACCTAACCCTCTTCTAAAACCCTCGAACCACTCCAGATCGATGGAAAGATTGAAAGGGTCATTGGTTTCTAATGAAGGAGAAGCTTTGGATCCTAAGAGACCAAGACTTGAGTCTTGTAGTGGAATCCATACAGTGGAAAAGGTGCTTAACCTGCATTTATCGAAGAGGAAAATAGTGATTGAGAAGGAGCTTATCTCAGAATGGCTACTGACGAGCTGGTCTTTAGTATTGAAGGCACTTGAAGCTCAAGTTAGGGTCAAGTGATTTGAAAAAAATGATGGACCTTATTATCCAAAACTTGTGAAGGAGTTTTATGAATATCTAAGATTTTAGTAGTCTGATAATGAGAACCGGATGACTTATAGAGTAAATAGAGTAAGTGTGAGATTATCCTCTATTTAATGGGATAAATTTCTGAGAGTATCACATGAAGGGATTTGTGATTACTACTTAGGAGTGGTACCTCCCATGACTAAGTTCTTCTATTATAAAGAAGCCTTGTCCAAACTGATAGGGAGTGGTATCCCTAGGAAAGTCATTGCTTCTGATATGGAAGGTGAAAATAAGCTGTTGTTCAAGTTTGTCTATCATGTTTTAAGTCCCAGGAGAGGGGACTTTGCTACACTGAAATTTCAGGATGTATTTCTTTTGTATCTATTAAAGAATTGAGAGAAAATTAATTTATATAGGTTGTTGATGATTCAACTAGAAGATATGACCAAGCCCAGTTCCAAATCCAATGCCCTATTTTCATGCTAAGTTGATATCCCTTATATTGAAAGTGAAAGGAGTTATTGGAGCTAAGGAGGAAACTATTGTTGTGAGGGATAACCATTGCATCACAAAAGTGATTTTCAAGCTAATGAATATTAGATGAAATCCATGGATGAGGAGATGGGTGAATGATGAGGATAAGGTATATGAATATTTTTACCCTATTTCTCATCCTACTAGGAATAAAAATAAGATATACCTAACTCTTAAGCCTGGTGAAGTAGAACCTTCATATTCAGATGAAGAAGGAGAAGTTGCTACTGTGCTAGAAGGAGAGGATTCTCCTATAGATGATAGGAGTGATTCAGACCTTCCCTCAGATCCTTGTGCTAATACTGTATCCTTTGGTGAGCCTAACCCACCAAAGAGATTTCCTAGAAGGGAGACTGTCCTAAGGGACAATGATGATGAGGAGACTAGTGAGGAAGAAGGGGCCGAAAATGTCTTAAGAGACATTAGATGAACCTCAGATGAGGATGAGGACACTGATTAAAGTCATTATGACTTTAAGATAGTTGTTGTAGAAAGTGAAGAGGAATGTCTAAGTCTCAGTCCTCTAATAGGACATAAAAATATGATTAATGGTGTAGATGAAGAAGTTGCTGATTTAGTTGAAGCTGAAATTGCTTTAGAAGTAGTTGAAGATTCAGTAGAAGAAGTAGCAGTGGACCCTCCTGCTGATGTAGTTGCTCAAGGAGGTATGGTAGAGATGGATATGGTTAATCAATAGAATGCTCCAAGTGAGGGGGAGGAACCTATTTCTATAGGATCAGTTGCTGTTTCTCGTGAAATAGAGGACTGGACAGAAGCTCCTAGCTTCGTAGTTTTGGGCATTAGATTATGGAGATTTTGAAGATGACCAGCCAATCAGAATTCCTCCAATTCCTACTATTTCAGAAAACACTATTGTGCATCAAGTGATTCTTTTACCTCAAGACTATGTGAAAAAGGATGATTTAGAATCATTGAAGTTAGATTTGTTGAGACATATTGATGATAGATCTGTTAGAACATAGAGATCAGTGGCTCTCAATCAGGAGGTTGTATCATCTTCTTTAGAAAGGGTGATCTCTAACTTTCACTCCAGTTTTTTTCATGAAGTGAAGGAATACAAAGTCAAGTGCAAACCTTGACAGAGTTTGTGGAAAGTGTGAAACAGTCAATTGCAAGCTTCGACTCCTATATGGATTCCAGGGTTCAAGTGGATAGAGATCTCAGATATATCAAGAGTGTGGTTCAGCAGTTGGTAATTGTGTTTGAGGACTTTAAGAAGTCCATGGAAACACATGTGAAAGGCCAAGATGATGATGTGAAGAGACTGATCATTGGGTTGACTAAATCCTTTAAGGAGACAGTGTATTTCTCTCTGGCACCTCTAGGCGCATCTACTTCCACTTCAGCCTCTCCTCCAGTTGATATAGTGGCTTTTAGATCTGTTTTAGGGAAGAAGTAGAAAGATTCTCTAGCACCAATACCCAGGACCCTCAATATGTGACTCAAGTCATTTCCATTTCCAAGTAAATTCATAAGCTTGTGGAAGATTATTTAAGGGAAGCTTCTCAAGATCAGAAGGCCATCAAGGATCAAGTTTACTTCTATTACAAACGGTTATACACTAAGCATCATATGGATGGAAACTTAAAGTTTCTGTTGGAGAACTTGCAGATTCCACCTTTCACTCAAGCCTTTAAAGATCAGGTTAGAAATATTTGAGAGTTGACTCCTTCTTTGGATAAATTTATGGAGAATAAGGATGATTTTATTTCTGCTATGGAAAGAGTAGGAAGTATTATTATGGACTTCAGGAATATTTTCTTTCCTTTCCTCCATGTGGACTGCACTCCCATCATTGTTCCTCCAGCCTTTCCCTCTACCTCAGGTGCCTCAGGATCTGCCAGTGCTGAACCTATGATGACTCCTGTACAGACCATCAGAAGCTTGAACCCCACCATTCCTTAGATATCTACTCACTATAGGTCTACTGATGCTTATGTTGCAGCTCCTCCTACACTGCTAACTGCCATCCCTCGACCTATCCCTCCACCTTCAAAACCTGCATCCTCAGCTTCCAAAGACAAATCTCCAATGGAAATATCTAATGTGGATTGAGTGTATCATGTCTTAGCTGATAGGGATTGATGTATCTATTTTTTTATATTGTATTACTGTTTTATTAATACAAACACTCTCTTTTATCTATTTTTTGGTATGTACGCTTTTTGTTAATCAAAAAGGGGGATAAATATTTAAACATTAATCTCTCAGTTAACCAAAAGGGGAGAGGTGTTTAGTGTTTCAGTTGTCTATCTTCAATTTATATATGTTATGGCTTCAATTTAGTTTTAATAATATAATAGTATGTGTATTCTAACATCACTGAGGAAATTAGCAGATGTGTTTAACCCTAATTCAGAAAACACTGACATAATTTGTGATTATCAAAAAGGGGGATATTGTTGGACTCTCCTATTTTGATAATACCAAATCATGTTTTGATAATCCCAAATAATGTTTTGATAATCCCAAATCATGTTTTTATAATTTCAAATCATGTTTTCTTTATGTGATAATTATGTTTCTCTTACAATATAATAATTTATGTGGAAATCATGTTTATATCAAAGTAATATTCATATACTTTTAATCTCACTGCCTGTTGGTTTAATCTTATAGTGAAATTTTTTTCTAGATGCAAAGGTCACCGATGAAAATGTTACCGATGCAAAAGTCACCGATGCAAAGGTCACTGATGCAAAGGTTTTCGATGCAAAGGTCACCGATGAAAAGGTCACTGATGCAAAGGTTACCGATGCAAAGGTTACCGATGCAAAGGTTACCGATGCAAGGTCACCAATGAAAGCTTGCTGATGAAAGGTTACCGATGGAGAGTCATCGATGAAAGGTTACTGATGGAGAGTCACTGATGAAAGGTTACTGATGTAGAGTCGCCAATGAAAGGCTACCGATGGAGAGTCATCGATGAAAGGCTACCGATGGAGACTTATTGATGGAAGGTTACTAATGGAAAGGTTACCAATGAATGCTGACCGATGTGCACTTATTGTTGAATCCCACCATTGTGAAGGCTACTGTTACCAGTCTACCATATTCTTCTACTCCATACTTTTTCAAATTCTTATGATTATTATAACAGTCATATTTTCTTAACTTTAATGCTTCTGACTTAATTAATGCTTATTGTAGACATACCAAGAGACCATATCTTGACAGTACGAGGTACGAGAAAGATTACACATGATGTAATTACTCCTATTTTTGGACCTCAAATATGAAAGAGAAGACCGAGGAAGAAATATATTTATAGGCACAGAGAAAAACGAGTAATGAAAGTCTAGAAGTTAAATGCACGAGGAAGAAATTACTGAAGAACAAGGAAGAACCATTTGAGCACCTTCACTGCAAACCCCAAGAACTTCAAGAAGATAATTTTGAGAAAACAACTTGAGGCTACCATCTATGTCTCATAAAATTTCAATCAACTCAAGAAGAAGAACACTCAATTCCTAAAAGCTAGTACCTGGAGTTGTGGCACTTTTTTTTAAGACAACTTCCAAAGATAGACTCAAAATTCAAATTATTCATTTCAAGGAGTCAAGAGATAAACTAAAAACACATAGAGCCTTATAAAATATATCTAATAATAATTTATCTAGTGTGTTTCTTCTTTTTAAATTTCTGAGAAGTGTTTCTATCTGCTTCACACACTGTCTCTTGTGCTTGAACTGAAGGATATTGAATATCCTTACATCAAACCTCACTTACATTTTGTTCCCACGTAAAACTGTGGAAGAGACTATGTGTGGTCTGTATTGTTTGTTTTTTCCAAAAAGAACAGTGGTAGAGGGTGTGAACCATGGACAGTTTGTGAAATCTATTGTAAAGCCCAATACAGGCTGTGTATCAAGTTTATTTTTAATATAAACATCTTGGTGGAAGGTGATCACTAAGTGGAGAGGATTATATATCAGCTTGAGACTGAACCTATTGTTTAATGTTTCTGTGTTCTATATTTTGTTTTACTCTATTTTATCCTTTTTCCACTGATTATTGATAAAACATAAATATGTTTTTTATTCACTTTGATTGTTAGTTTAGGTAAGTGTGTGTATGTGTTTAATTAATTAAACTTGTTTCAAAAGTTTATGATGTGTTATACACTAATTCAAATAAGGAATAATCACCCTTTGAGAAACCTGTTGACCAATTAGACATCTATATCTCTAATTCCTTAATTAACTAGGCCGTTTTAAAAAATTGGGGGGATATTTATAATAAAGTTTTTTAACAGAAATTTTAAGTAGGAACTCAATTCACCCCCCTCTTGAGATTCCACTCTGACCAAAACTTTCTATCTGAACTCTTAGTTTTAGATGAGAAAATTCTTTTTGGATTCTATTAAACTTTATCTTTACGTTCTTCACCATCAAATCTTCTCAATAACCTTATGATAATCTACCCAAATTTTCCATATCTAAAGCATGCAAGTGTTAACTTACATTTGAATCTTACTTTTCCTCTTTTGAATTTTCTAGCCACTATTGATAGAAGCTCGTCATTTACATATTCTTTATTACCATATTAATTAACATTAATATTTTCCATTTCATTGAATTATATTTAATTACTGATATAGGTTTAGGTGGACTCCAGTTTAATTCATATTTCATAAGCCACAAGACTACTTAGATGACCATCTAGAGATAGTTGGGTCAAATCCATTTCTTCAAGTGACGACAAATTAAGATTGTTTTAGGGATGAAGACATCATAAAATATTTTTGATGATATAAATATCTTTTATTTATTTTATAATTCCCAAGATTTCTTCAACCACCTTTGTGATTCAATAGAAATTCATATCATTCCAATGACCTAAACCCCATTTAAACTAGCCAAGATCACATCCATACCAATATAACAGATATGTGACTTCATTATTGTTTCATATATTTGATTGTTACTTCCATCAAAGAGACAAATTCCCCTAACATTGAAAATGTTCTCTGTGAATTAAAACTTGAAAAAATAGGTTCCTCCTCAAGAACCTTTACTAAAATTCCATTTTTTATACCCCTAGAAAACCCTAAGAGGGTAGGGATAAATTAAGGTGTAAAATTTTTATCTTTATTTAAAAGATATGTCCCCAAATTGGTAGTAATTGGTTAAACCTATTATAATGTATCATGCAAAAAAAACAATCCGAAAACTGTAAAAAAGTAAATCAGAACACCAATAATTTTACTAAGTTCGACACAAAGGGATATGTATAAGGATAATAGACCGAATATGTGTTGGTCATACCAAAATCCTTGAATCATCACTAGTATTTGTGGATTTCAATTTTTCATCCATAGAAACTCCAAGCTAAACAAACTACATTAACAATTTATTCAGGGATAATGCATTGCCTCCCTTAGATCACCCTCATCGAGTCCTCCTTGTGCACTGCTCTAGATGAATTATTTCTAAATATAATGACTTCAAGGTGATCTTATCCTCATTAATATTATTTTGAGTATATTTCATCATTTATGGAATAAAATGATACTTCAATATGTTTCTTTTTCTTCAGAATAACTTTTAAATTCACTTGTTTAAGAGTTCAAACAATTTTTTCCCAAAAACATGTGTATCTCATAACCCACAACACGTCACCTAATCACATCGACCCAAGAATAAGATCCCTATTGTGTAACCCCAAGAAAATTACCTTGGGTGCAAGACCTTAGGTGAAATACCCCTTTTCATGATCAGGTGACACGTAACCCCGATCGTGAGAGACCAAGAAAAAGACACCCAATGTGTATCTCCATTGCAAGGTTAGCTATAGGGTAAACCATGATCGTAAGATCCCAAACACAAGACCTTGAGCACATATCTTCTTTATGAGACCGGATTTGAGTGAAATTTGATGAGTGATTTTGATCACATATCTCTTCATTGGTTAAGTAATTGCATGACCAATCCACTAAAACTCCAGTGCATAACCTAGATCATGTAACTAGTACATAGAAACACTGTTAACTTTGATTAAATCCTTAATCTCATGATCAACAAGTTAATAATGAAAACATAGGGTATTTATAGGACTAACCCACCAACTTATATTTTGAAAAACATAGATAGTCATCCAAAAAACCACCTCAAGGAAACACCTAAACAAGACTATGAATTCACATGAATCCCTTCACACGTATCACATAACCCCTTCAAGGATGTGCACTCCACCAGACTTCATCATGAGACTCATTCCAGATTATGTGATCATGAATCTACTGATGAAAAAAAACACTAATCACTTCTAAGGTAACTCACTTCATAAACTTTTCATAACCATGGCACATGATCCCTTTAGGACTACACACTTACAAAACTTATGTAAATAACAATTTTCTCCATCAAAACTAGTGTATTTTATTATTGAAATCATAATATCTTTTAGTAATTTATGAAATATATTGTCTTCTCCGTGAATACATGGTCATGTGAATTAACTTTACTTACAATATTTCATGTATCTTAAGTGCTTACGTGATTGTGTAACCTATAACAGTTTACACAATTTTCCTTATTATTTTATAAAATTTTCACTAAGGAAATGAATATCATCTTCTCCAACAATCTTCAAGGTCTCATATGGCCTTATTTTTCATAAAAATATTCCTTATTATAAAATCATCATCATGAACACATTAGGAACTAATTGTAAAAAAACCCAATACCATTTTTTCTAACTCGATCGCCATGGTTATAACAAAAACCCAATTCAAACCATTTGTTTACCACTTGAAATGAATCTTTGAAAATAGCCAATACCTTTTCATTAAAACCTTTACACACCCACTAGGCATAAATAAAGAACAAAATAAAACTATAAAATAAAGTAAATTTATAGTAAATCATGAAATAATGAAAATAATAATAACATAAGGTAAAAAAATAACTCTAAGGATTGATGACAAATAAATAAATACATTAAAATGTACTCAATGAAATAGATAAAAACTCACATTATAGATGAGAAATGATAAAAATATAACATTTAATACATATCATGGGGTGACACCATGGGGACTAATGGGACAATACTCAATGTTCATAGGTGGAACCAACTTTCGGTAGGTTAATAGTCATATAAATTATCATTTGAATCACTCTCAACTAGACTTATTGATGAAACATCTCCTAATGAGGTTACAAAATTCAACTAGGGGATACATGCCAGTGCATAACTCTCAACTAGTAAATAAACTATCCCTTAATTCCCCACTTAGTAGCATAGGGTTAGTCATGGAATAAATAAAGGAAATGGTCCACTATCCAAGAATACATCAATAAAATAAAAACCAAAAATCCCAAGGTAACATATCACAATAATTCATTATCATTAACATTTATGTTTTGATAATTACATCACCCTCTCTTTGTTTTATTTGATTTTACCTAGATTTATTCTTCTATTCAATTTTTATATATCTGTTAATTATTGTTATATATGTTATTATATATTATTGATTGTTTAAAATTTTTATTATATTATTATATAGTGATTTTATAACTCCTTAGATTTTATGTTTGAAGAATGTTTTTTTATAATTGTCTCTTTTAAATTTTTAGACTTTGGCTAAGTGAAATTTGGAAACACTGAGAAATCAACTATGTCAATAATCTACATGAATAAATCATGTACATAAATAATCTATGTGAATAAATTAGCTACATCTCTAAATAATATATTTAAGAAATGTAAATGTCGATGAAATGATAATTTGAAATTAGTTATGTAGAGAAATTGACTACGTAGATGAATTGACTATGTGAGAAATGACTGTGTCAATGAAACATCTATGTGAATTGGCTATGTGGAGTAATCAACTACATGGTTTAGATATATATCATATTTGGCTATATGGTTTCAATCATCTATGTGATTCATTTGACTATGTGAGTTTTGGATATGTGATAAAGATGGTTATGCAATTTGGCTAAATAAAGAAATTGGCTACATGGATCAATTAAACTATGTGAATTCAGATAGAATCTAGTCTCAATCTGAATCTAAAAAGAAATATAAACTTGGTGAAAACAGAGAGTAGTGGTCAACAAACTATCAGAATAATTCATGAAATTGATCCATGAGTATAAAAAATTTGCAATATGTCTCAACAAGAAGGATTTTTTTTAAATGCAACTCTATAAAGATGAAACTATTGTATATAGAATTCATTACTCTAGTCCATGATATACACACAGTTAAAAACTTATTGAAGGTTCTCATGTAGCTAGTATTATTTATAAATAGGTTTTATGATTTTATAAGTTTCTCATATTATTATATTAGTTTAGAGAAGGTCACATAACTCTATTTTTTAATAATTTTGAGACTTATATCTACTATAATCACTTATGATTTATTCTATATTGTTATCATCTTGGTTAACTTCAAGATATTCTAATAAAACCATGCAAAGTGGTTCAAAATTATTTGGAGAAGAATTATTCAACAATGACCATATCAAAGTAAGAATTTATAATATATTTTAAAGTGATATATTTTTGAAGGAGATGTTTACCATTTTTTATATTATGGGAAAAATTGAAGCTAATTTATCTGTATCAATATAAAACTTATCTAAATGAGGAAATTTAAGAGGTGTTTGAAGATACTAGTTTCAATGAAACCTAGTTATATCAATGGGAGGGTTTTCTTGATAGAATAGATTTGTCAATGATGCAATTTTTGAGGAGATATTATGGATTAAATATTCAATGCTTTTTCATGTTAGTTTTCCTAAGGTTCTTTCTCAATAAGAAGACACAATATTCATGGAGGATTTTAATGAATATTTTTCCCTTTCTATTGGAAATATAAAAGAGAGGAGAAAATAATAATGGGAAGAAAATATAGTTTTTGCATATATATCTTACTGCTTTAAAGAAATGAGATGATGTGATGAGAAGTACCTATGTATAGACTAGTGAATAATAGGAAGTAAAGTGTGTTAGAGAAAAATATAGAAGTGCTAAATAATTTTAATATTTACATATGTTGATTGATATTTATGAAGAGATAATCAGATTATATGGTTATCATTTTATTCTCTCGTTATTTGGAAGAATGGAGAATAAGAGGAGGAAGAAGAAAGACTTATCAAATATTGAAAATATATTCTTATACTATTATTCAAGAGAAATATGGAAGAAGAAGTAATTTTGAGAAACCTTGTTATTTTATCTTGTAGTTTCTAGAATAAAGAAGGAATTCTAAATTATTCTTGAAGATATTTGGTTGTTACTATGCTATATTGAAAATATATTTCACATGTAAGATTCTTCTGTAACTATGTGCTTAATTCATACCACATTTCTCGTCTCATCCCAATTCTATTGAGTTTCAACTTCTTGTAATCATTCATGTTGTTTGAAGTGTCAGTTTCTTGTACTAATCTATCAAAGTTTCTAATAAAAGAATATGAAGTCCAAGTAACATCCTCGTAACAAGTGACAATTACTTTCCCTCAAGTCGATCAGTCCATATTAAAAGTATTGTTCCTATTAAAATCACTAAGATCATGGAGTAGAGTGTTGGTGGAAAGGGAATTGTTTACCCAACCCACTATACATTGTTGTGTCCTGTGCTTTATTTTCTTTATATTTTCACTAAATAATCTGATTAAATCTAAGTAAATATTTAATGAATCAAGAGGGGTATTTAAATTATTATGATTTTTAAAGGACATAATTCCCCACCCCACCTATTAAGTATTGGTCTACTCATATCTGGGATAATAATTGGTATCAAATCTTGGTATATTTTAAAAATATTTTAATTGATCTTTGAAGTTGTAGGTTAAAAACATATTGTGATATTTTCTGAAACCAACCATTTGTATCAGTAGAGAGGCTTTATTTCTAAATATATCCAAATATATACTCTTATTTTATCTAAAAAAATCATTTCATATCATCCTTGACACTCTTTTTGATATTATTAATATTTATTTTGTCCTTAACAAACTTGAGGGGAATATCATTTAATGAATACTATTTTCAATGGTTGTTCTTAAAGAAGGTATATAAGTGATTCATGTTCTTTATTTTAATGGTGATAATTATAGATGCTGGAAAGCTTGGATGATTATATATTTGAATAGTCTTGGATTGATAATCTATTTGAAAGTGGTGAAGCTATATAAGATTCCTACCAAAGAACCTGAGACATGGAGTGCTACAGATGAAGCTGGGTATGACCTAAATTCCCAAGCTATGAATGTTATCATTTTTTGTCTTGGTCTAGATGAGTTCAATCATTTTTATCAATTATCAACTATATATGAAATTTAGGAGATAAAATATGTTTCTTATGAAGGTACTAGTAATTTCAAAAAACTATAATACAATATTAAAAATATTAGGTTTAATATTTTAGGATGTTTGAAGAGAAAGGTATCAATTGTATGTATTAAAGACTCACTATGTTAGTAAATGATGTTACTGCCTTAGGAACATCAATTTTAGAATTTGATCAGGCCTTGAAGGCACTTATAATTTTTCCAAATTAAGTGGAATGGAATTTATGTAATTATCTAATAGTCCACACCTATTAATGATCTAAATATGAAAGAATTAATTGGGTCTCTCATGATGTATGAAGTTGAGATACAAGATGAGACTAAAAATAATTTTTATATTAAAAGAGAGAATATTTCTCTCAAAGTTTTAACATATGATTACACTGATTCAGATTCTAGTAGTTTGAGTTCAAATGATGAATTATCATTAATTTCTAGAAAATTTATAAAGTTGTATAATAAAATAAAGGATAAATATAATAAGAATTAAGAAGAAGAATTCAAGTTCTATGAGTGGAGAAATGAAGTTCATTTAAGCCTAGACTGTCCTCAACTAAAATATCAAAGGAAAGCTGAGTATAAGAGAAAAGGGAAGAAATGTATGAAGGCTACTTGGAGTGCCTATGAGAAATTTAGTAGTGAATCTACTTCTAAATCCAAATTTGAACATGAAAATAAAAAGAAAAATATATCTTATGGATCAAGATTAGAAGTTACAATCATATTTTTTTTTTTGAAAATTCTATTTCTAAACATTTAACTTTTAATGAAATTAATGAAATTTGTTTTATGCATGAAGAAAATTTTGAAGATTTAAGTAAAAAGAATAAATATTAAAAGAAATACTATGGTGTTGTTTTTATTGAAAAATAAATTTTATATAAAAAAATATTGGATTTAAGATCAAGTTTTTCTAAAACTGGATATACTATACATGATGATAAAATTAAGGAATTATTAGCTGAAATGGTATCTTTGAAACTTTATTCTAGTGTGTTTAAAAAAGGATAAAATTATTTAAATCATAAAATTCTAAATAATAAAATAAATAAATAAATATGTGGTATTAGTAGAAAAGGAGAAAGGCCAAAGATGTATAGAAACTATTTTGTGATTGGTTCTAAGAGTAAAATCATTTCAAATGTTAAATGTTTTTATCATGGTATTAATGTCCATTATTCAAATGAATAATACTTTAAAATTACTCAAATATGTGTTGTTAATCATTCCTACATTTCTAAAATATTATCTAATATAGAAGTTATAATTTTTAATATGTGTAAATAGATTTTGTTTCTCAAATCTCTAGTAGCTAACACTGTTAGACCTAAAAGTATATGGGTACCAAATGATACTTTTATTTGTTATTTTCATAGGTATATTATATTGAACTTCAAAGTAAAACCTTGAAGTGGATACTCTATAAATAAAGATAAATTATTAAAGTTGAAACTATAAACCAGGGAGTATTTCATAACTATTATAATTTTTAGAACTTTGTTGAAGTGATTTAAATATTTTATATAAAAAGAGAATATCTTAAATTTTTTATCTTTTATTCCTCTAATCATATGTTCATGTGATTTATTTTTTAATCTTTCCAAAATATGTTTAAAACTAAAATCTTAATTCGTGGATAGAATTCATGTATTTTAATGTTTTTCCTAATGGTGTGTTGGCATGTGTTAATCTGTAAAATTTTATCTTTCCAGTAAGCAAGTATTTAATGCTATATTATTTTAATTTCTTTCATGTATTGTACTATATTGTTACTTCATATATGAAACTATTTTATTTATTTTATATACTATTGTATTGATAATTTTGATACTTGTTATTAAATTCTTTGAATACCTATAATTTGTTTCATGGATCCTTATAGTTCAAAGTTTTATACAGGGGAGTTTACCATGATAAAAATGATCACTACCGTATATTTTCAAGAAATGAAACATTGGTTGTTAAATCTTTTTAAGAGTTGGATAATATATTAAAGGGGATCTTCTATTGTTTCTTATTTATGAAAAAACTGTTTGTGTTGAGGATGCATGTTTTTTTAAGCATGTTATATATTCTAAAATTAGTTTTTTCACTATTAAAGCATGTTTTATAAAATATTTAATACTTTGAATCAAGTTGAATATATTTTTTTCAATCCATTTATGTACAAGAACCATGTTTGTTAACTATTTTTTATTTCTTATATAAAACTGGTATTATTTTAAGGGGGAGAATAGATAATACTAATTCTATTGAACCGTGATTGCTCAATTATTGTTAATTCCTTAAAAACATGTTCTTATTTTTCTTAAAAATATATTGAAAAAGGGAACATTATGGTTCTATTTAATATGTATTTATTGGAAGCATAAATTTACTTTATTGTAAAGGGGGAGAATGTGTCTGTATACAACTAGTGATTAAATTTTAACTTGTCTATTAGGGAGACAATCTATTCACAAGATCCTTATACTTAAAGTTCTATTTTGTTAAAAATAAATTATGTTATTTAGATTCTATTATTTATTGTTACTTGAACTAAACTTCAATAGATTACATTTTTATCCTTAAAAAATGGGGTGAGTGAGTTTGGGTTTTTCAATTATCAAAATGGGGGAGAATGTTGAGTGGATTAATTTCATTCTCATTTGTTTTTTGATAATTACATCACCCTCTATTTGTTTTATTTTATTTTACCTTGATTTATTCATCTATTAGATCAGTATATATATGTGTTAATTGTTATTATATATTATTTATGTTTTATATTTATAATTTTATTATTATATGGTGATTTTTTAACTTTTCACATTTTATGTTTGAAGAATGTTGGTTAGAATATACTCTTTTAGATTTTTAGGATTTGGCTATATAAAATTTGGTTACATCGAGCAATCTATTATGTAAATCAGCTAAATGAAGAAATCAACTAAGTCAATTGGTTACATGAAGAAATCAACTTTATGATAGATATATAAACTGATGAAATAGCTATGTCGAATCATCTACATGAAGAAATCAACTATGTAGAAAAATAATATATATGAGAAACAACTACATCGATGAAACGACTATGTAAATCAGATATGTGGAGTAATTGGTTATGTGGTTTGGATCCGTGGAATATTTGTCTATGTGTTTTCAATCAGCTGCATAATTTATTTCAGCTGCATGAATTTTGACTATGTGAGAAAGATAGCTATGTGAATAAATCAATTATGTGGATCAATTCAGCTATGTAAATTCAAATAGGATATGGTCTTGGTTTGAATCCATGATGAAATATGAACTAGGTTAATACAGAGAGCAGTGGTTAGTTCTCTATCAGAAGCATTCATGAAATTATTACATGTGTATAAAAACGCTATAAGATGGATCAATATGAAGTGGGTTATTAAATACGACTCCATAAAGATGAAACCACCACATGTTTAATGCTTTACACTAGTTTAAGATATGAACACAATTACAAGATCATAGAAGATTCTCATGTAGTTGATATTATTCAGAAATTGTTTTTATGATTTTGGAAGTTTCACATATTATGATATCAGTTAATTAAAGGCCATATTAACATGATTTTCTATATTTTTGAGACTTGAATTTATAGTGATCAGACATGTCTTATTTTATATGTTTTGTTAGTTTATTTTTCTTTGGTATATTCATTTGAACCCATGAAAAGTGGTTCAAAAGAGTTTAGTGAAGATTTATTCAACCATGAACATGTTAAAGTCATACTTTTTAATATATTTGAAAGTGATATATTTTTTAAGGATATGTTTACCATTGTTTATATTATGAGAATAATTGAAGTTGTTTTATCTATATTAGTATTAAACTTGTCTAAATGATAAAATCGAGAGATGTTAGAAGCTATTGGTTTCAAGGAAACCCAACTATATCAATGGAGAAATTTTATTAAAATAATAGAGTCATCAACACTATAAGTTTTGAGGAGATATTTATGAATTAAATATTCAATAATTTTTCATTTAAGTTTTCCCAAGGTTCATTCTCAGTAATAAGACACAATATTCATGTAGGAATTTAAGGAATCCAATTTTCCATTGGTGTTAGAAATATAAAAAATAGTAAAAAATATTAAAGGGAATAAAATATAGATTTATATAAATATATCTAAAATATTTAAATAAATGAGATGATGAGATGAGAATAAATTGTGCATATACTAGTGAAGAACAAGAAGTTAAGTGTGTTTGATAAAAATATAGAAGTGTTGAATTATTTTAATCTTTACATCTATTGGTCGATATTTTTTAAGATAAAATCATATTATCTAGTTATAATTTAATTCTCTCACTCTTTGGAGGAAATAAGAAGAAGAAAAGGAGGAAGAAGAAAGCCTGTTCAAATATTGAAGATTTATTATGCTAGTGTTATTCAAGAAAAATAATGAATAAGAAGTCTTCCTGAGGACCCTTGTTATATTATCTTATAGCTACTAAAATAAAGAATTAATATTACATTGTACTTGAATATCCTTGGTTGGTGATGTTCTACATTGAATATTTATTTTCATCTATCAGTTGTTGTTGAAACTGTGTGCTTAATTAATGCCACATTTCTTATCACATCCCATTTCTCTTTAATGTAAATTTATTGTACTTAGCTGTGGTGTTTCAAGTGTCAAATTATTATATTAATATTTCAAGGTTCCTAGTAAAATAACTTAAAGGTATAGTAAAATACTTATAAAAACTGATGGTTTCTTTCACTCAAGTCAGGTAGTCCTGAGGAAATGGATCGGTTCTAGTAAAATCACTAAGCTTGTGGAGTAGAGTATTGGTAGAGTGGACTAGGAGAATTATGTGGCTCAAACAAATATACATCATTTTTTCCTATGCATTATTTTATTTATATTTATACTGAATAATATGATTAAATCTAAGTACATGTTTAAGAAATCAAGGTGGATCTTTAAGTTGGTAAGATTTTTAAAGGAATCAATCCCCGCCTCTTCAGTCTTTATCGACGCATATCTTGGATAACACCTCTAACACCCTCATTTCATTAACAAGTCCCCTTAAAAAATCATAAACATTAACCAAAATTTATTAAACCATCAACACAAGCATCCAATAACCATAATTTTTAACAATGCGACTTGATAAGGGTGTAACCATTAATCAATAAAATATCACCCCCAAAAGATAAAAAATAGACATTTTCTTTAAAATCAAGATTCACACCGTTGAAAACCCCTTTTTTAAAATGAAATTTTAAAATAAAGTAAATTTATATAAGAATATAAACAATATTAGGGCACCATTATTCCCAAATAATCAAAGGCATCATAAAACTACCCAATCAAAAGAATATACACCCCTTTAACAAAACATAGAAAAACTTTAAACATGAACACTACCCTTGTTAAATTGATTTTGGCTACAAAAAATCATGAATAAATCACGTTTCTTCAAGAAAACCATCATTGTAATTTTATCAAACACTTAGAATGCACAACACACCATTTAAAATGGAAATTCCTTTCAAATTTTAAATCCATCCATTTTTTCAAAGAAAAACCCAAAGTATTATGAAAAAAATTTAAATGAAGGATCTGAACGCAGCGAAAGCATGGTGCTTGGGAGGGCCCAAATTTTCCATTTCTATAATAGATGACCAATCCGGGATCAATATGATGATAAAAACCAGTATCCATGGACTAAGATCAAATATCTAGACAAAATAAGAAAAAGGGTGCTGAATTCTAGAGAGAGGATCTTGCGCATCATGTTTATAATTAATTTAAATAATTTATATAGAAATTAAATACATGGATCTTAGGTACTCTCTTTATTGATGATATTGATCGTCTAGAATGGCCCTTCTAGATTGTCTCCTTATGCTTGCAAGGATCCAAACTGGAATCCCTCTAGAGGTGATCCACATGTGTTCCAATGGACTCTGATTGATATAAATCGTTATTTGGGTGCTAGCACAACAAAGTAAGTGTCTTACATCAGTCATTTTTGATCTCATGTCCTCTATTCTTGAAAAATGTCTCTTGTTCTTAAGAGGGGATAGGAGAATATTTGAGCGATAAATTGTTTTCGCTCAACAATTCTCTCACTACCGGCAATTCGGTTCACCAGGCATAATGGAACAATAGACGTACCTATCTATTTAATGGCATTGGGTTTCAGTTACAATATTTAATTATGTCAAAACAATTAAATGCATTTATAACCTTATATAAAACCCATACCACATAATAACAAGAACAACACCATTATTCATGGTGCACCAACTTGTAAAAAACAGAATCATGAATGGAATCTCGTACCACATAATGATAATAGCGTTATTATTATTTTTCTTATGTTAACTAGTTAAATAATTATTTACCATATTGCAAATAATTATTTTACTACCAAACCATCCTTGGTCTGCTCGAACTCAACTTCCATTTATTGAACACCCAAATAAAAAAATAAATAATTTATTCTCTTAAATAAATATTTTATTTACAAACTAGTAAATAAATATTTTTTAAATGTTAAATAAAATAAATAAATATATTTAATTTAATTTATGTGATCTTTTTAACATGAATAAAATTATTCCATAGTCTTGAGAATAATATTTATTCTATTAATTAAATTCAAATAGAAATTAATCAAGACCATAAGAAACACTTAGTGTTTGACCCTATATGATTATGTCTTGTTGGAATTAGGCAGGCTTGCCTAAAGTTCAAGAGTACTATCTAGGAATGGGTCACGGAATCCAAGAGAAAGAACTTAAAGTCAGAACGATGATATCCACATTTGAATGCTCACTGTGTAATATAATCCCTTTGTCTCAATATCTCTTCAATCAAGATTCATGATAGTGTCATCAACATGTTTTCTTAATATTTCCTTCTTTGAATACCTAAAATAAACTCATTGTTACACCGTAGCTATAGAATTTAGGGAGACGATTCTATTTCAATCAAAGGGTTTAGATATCAACTTCCATAAATAGAATGTATAAATCCTTCCTCTACTTATCCATTAATAACATGTCACTCGTGACGCACCCAATATACCCTATTTCCCACCAACATATGGCGTGGCGATTTTCATCAGTAAATCAAATTGCGTGAGTTATGAAATGAATTAATGATAATATTAAATTCTAAGGACCATTACACATGCTTATAGATAGGAATATTCAATGACACCAAAACATGCGGAATTCCTACTGGCGAGTTTGTTCTCATAACCTCCCATCTTGGAGATTACCAAGTTCAAACTTCATGAGAAGAAGACTCATCTTCTTAAGAGTACTCACACCTAATGATCTGTATACTATGTTTCCCATCATAGTATGTCATCCAACCACAAAACTATATTTAGTAATATTGTCATAGGACTATGGGGTTCTCATCATAGTGGGGAACTTCTATGACCTTGTCAATGCGACAAATACTTTAGGACATTATTACATCATAGTCAGGAAAAACAGTGAAAAATATGTAATAAGATGTTTGGTATTTAAATAAATTAAATATTCATGTAATCAAAGTAAAAACAGTTGTTTCTAGGTCACTAACTCTAACAAACTCCCACTTGGACTAGAGCCAACTACCTACGACTTTCAGTCTGCTAGACCTCACATGATGATCATGTTTCTGTCGAGTAAAGGATTTAGTCAAGGGTTCTACTAAGTTGTCTTCCACGGAAATGATACTCACTGCAACTTCACCTCTCTAATAAAATTCTTTAAGATATGATACTTCTGAAGTATATGATTTGTCTGTTGATGTGACCTTGGATCTTTTGTGAGAGTCGCCACTGCAGTATTATCACAATGGAGTGTGATAGAATCTTTACTACTAGTTACCACATCCATCTCTTACATGAAGATTCACATCCAAACTACTTATTTAGATTCCTCAGAAGCTCTGATATATGCAGAATCTGCTTTAGAATCTGTGACCACACTCTTCTTTGATCTCTTCCATCTCACAACACCTCCATTCAAAGTGAATATGTATCTTGTCAGTGTATTCATGTCATCCTAATCATTTTGGAAACTAGTATCTTCATATCCTCTAATGACTAGTTCATCATCTCCTCTATAAATCATGAACATATCCTTAGTATGCCTCAGATACTTAAGGATAGTCTTGACTTCCATCCAATGGCAGTCACATAGGTCAGCTTGATTTCTTCATATCACACTTAATGAATAGGAAACATCTAGCCTAGTACATAACATGGAATAAATGAATGACCCAATTTCTGATGCGTATGAATTACATTCCATTATCTCTCTTTCCTCATGCATCCGAGGACACATTTTCTTGGAAAGATGAATGCCGTGTGACGCTGGAAACAATCCCCTCTTGGATTGTTCCATACTGAATCTCTTCAGTATCTTGTCAATGTATGTACTTTGACTTAGGTCCAGCAATCTCTTAGATCTATCATGATAGATCTTGATCCCAAGAATATATGTTTCCTCTCCTAATTCCTTCATGGATAAGCATTGATTCAACTATTCCTTGACAAACTGTAATATGGACATCTCGTTTCCAATAGGTAATATGTCATCAACATATACTATTAGGAAAATAACTACACTCCCACTAAAACATTTTTAGACACAAGGTTCACATACGTTCTTTATAAAACCAAATTCCGTTATGGATTCATAAAAATAAATGTTCCATGACCTGGATGATTTCTTTAATCCATAACTGCATTTTTGCAACTTGAATGTCTTATTGGCATCCTTTGGAGTCACAAATATTTTAGTTTTTGTCATGTAGGAATCTTCCTGAAGGTTCCCATTAAGGAAGGTTGTTTTGACATCCATTTTCCAAATCTCATAGTCATGGTAAGCAGCAATGGAAAATAGAATTTTAATGGATTTGATCATTGCAACTAGTGAAAAGTTCTAATTTTAGTCAATTCCCTGACTGTATTTGAACTATTTTGCAACCATTCATGCCTTATAGGTACTGACTTGTCCTTCCATGTCCATTTTCTTCTTGAAGACTCATTTGCATCCAATAGGATTTACATCAACTAGAGGATCTACCAAGATTTAGACTTTATTTTGGAACATGGAATCCATTTTAGAATTTGTGGCTTATTTCCACTTGGAAACATTTGTGCCACTTACTGCTTCCTTGTAGGTTAGAGGATCATTATTATCAACTAGTAATGAGTCACCATCCTTGATAACTAGAAAATCGTACCATTCCAATTCTATAACCTCTCTTTTACTCCTTTGTAGTACTTGTGTCTGTATAATAGATCTTTCTTCTATATCTCTTTGTGGAATCTGCTCTTGTACCAACTCTTGTGTACCTTGAGCCTCGACTTCATTGAATTATATCTCACTCCCACTATCTCTTTTGAAGATGTGCTCCCTCTCAAGGAATATGGAATGTCTTTCCACTATAACCTTTTTGTCTAAGGGGGCATATAGTTAATATCCCCTTGTTTATTTAGGGTATCCTATAAAGGTACATCTTGTGCCTTAGGGTGAAAGTTTGTTACCTGAAGTGGTTTTAACAAACTCTTTGCTACCTCACACATGTAAATTCGATAATATGGATTTTCTTACATGCCAAAGCTCATATGGAATATCATTTATCAATTTGGTTGGTACTTGTTTTAGTATGTGTGTCGTTGTTTGTAACACATATCCCCGAAAGGATAATGGAAGACTTGCATGACTCATCATTGATATCACCATGTCCAACAAGTTGCAGTTCCTCCTTTCGCTTTCACCATTACACTGAGGTGTTTAAGGAGGAGTGAGTTGGGATAGGATCCCAAAATCCCATAAGTAATCAATCAAATCTTGATTAAGATACTCTCCACCTTAGTTTGAGTGGATTTTCTTAATCTTATTACCAAATGGTTCTCAAATTCATTCTTGTATTCCGTGAACTTATCAAAAGAATGTGACTTATACCTCATTAAGTAGATATATCCATATCTACTAAAATAATTGGTAAAAGTTATGAAGTATGAATACCCACCCCTTGCTTCAATTGTAAATGGTCGACACACATCGGTATTAACCAATTCAAGAAGATATTTGGCCATTTCACCTTTCCCACTAAATAGGGATTTGGTTATTTTTCCTTGTAAAAATGTGTGACATACACCAAGTGGTTTTCGTTCGAAATAATATAAATATCCATCTTAATGAAACTTTGTTAGGAATTTATCATTTACATGACTTGGCCGATGATACCAATGTTGGGTGTGGTATGAGTCATGTGAAGTATCTTAGTTATCAATTTCCATTACTTGGTTTGTGTAATCCAACACGTAAAGACCATTGTATAAATGTTCCCTACCGAAACAAGTTCTATCTTTATAAAAGAAGAAAAATTAATTTCCAAACTTGAAAAAAATACATCTTTATCTATTTTGGATACATAAATAATTTTTTTGGTCATATAAGGCACATAATGACAAACCTTTGACACCAAGATCATCCTAGTCGACAATGTGAGGTGGTAGTCCCCGATAGCTACACAATCAAGTCTAGCTCCATTGGCTACTCGTAGATCTACCTCCCCTTGGTCAATTTTCTTAAATCTACTTGGTTCCTATATTTGAATACATATGTGAGAACCAAAATCTATATCCAATACCCAATTTTTATAAATAGATAAATTGCACTCAAAAAAAACACACATTAAGATTCCCTTTGTTTCTTTGGTTGGGTGCATTTTTTCTTCTAGTGGCCCTTCTTTCCACATGCGAAACAAACAGCTTCATGTTCCCTTGCCCCCCCTTGATCTTCCTTTTCTTGGAAGGGTGTTAAGAAGCTTTAGGCTTAAATATCTTCACCTTCCCTTTCCTCTTATTCACCATAAGGACTTAAGTCTTATCACAATTCATATCTTTGTCCAATTGGTGAATTAGGATAATAAGATTAGATAGAGACTTCTCAATATTGTTCATACTGAAACTAACCAGAAAATCGAAGAATCTCTCAAGGAGTGATGTGAGAATGAGATCAGTACCCAGATATTTGGGGAGTTTAAACCCTAGAAACTCCATGCGCTCAATGTAACCAATGATCTTGACTATGTGAGACCCATCTAGGGAATCCTCTCCAAGATTACTCTAAAAGAGTGCATATCTCAAACCTTTCCTATATTTCTCTCTCCTAGTAAATACCATAGAGGTTCTCAAGAATTCTATACACATCCATATTTTTTTGAGACTTCATGAGTTCACTAGACATTGATGAAATCATCAAACACTAAATTTCGACCGTGTAATTAATATGTTTCTCATAGACCAGGAAATCCTCGTCACTCGCCTCGTTGGAAGGAGGATCAGGTAATGCTGACTCCATCACATAAGACTTATGTTGATGGCGTAGAACAAACCCGAAGGTGTCTAAAACATTCTAAGAGGTTACTACCAGTGAGGGTGTTGTCTTTATCCAGAATTGATCACAGGGATAGTGTGGTTAAGCTTGTCATTTTATTCTACGATTAAAATATCAGATTATTAGTACTTTCTTGATTAAATTTTATTAGAAATAATAAATTAATTAAGTTTCCCATTATTTTATCGAGTCCCAATGGCCCTCACCATTGAACTCAGAATGTCTTATTGAATGTAAATTCTAGTGGAAAGGATCCATATTCCCCTTCAAAAATGCCAAAAGGGTTGGTCAAGCTATCTAAAGGTATTTTGGTAGGAAATTATTCTCCAATTTCAGGCTTGTAGCTCCTCGATCTATTTAGTGGACAACCCAATCCGGAAATTTTGACTTGGATTTCCTAAAAACTTTCCTCAAATATTACACCAAGTCTAGCAAGGGCTACTCTTATTGATGTAATATGCTTAATTAAACCCAAAAATCTCATTAGGGATTCCTGTATAAAAGTAAGTGTCCTGACAAGGGTTGGTCAAACACATAGTTTTATTGAGTCTTTCCTTTAATCAAGTAATGAAAGGCATAGTATGACTTAATATTTTATTGAGGGATTTTTATCACTTATGCGAAAATTTCTTATTATCTTTATCACATAATTGTTAATATTAAGTGGAAATTACTTAATTGATTAACCATGTATTGATAATATTTATGCATATGTCTGGTTTATTTTAGTTCCATATTGCATGCTTGTTTAATTCATTAATTATGTGATCGCGACAACACATCCATAATGATAAACCATAAAACTGATAGAAATAAAATAAAGGGCATGATCATGAGATTTTATAATGGCTAGTTTATCTATAGGTTGATAAACTAACCCTGACCTAGGGTAGAAACACCTTTAACCTTTTGGGTTCATGTTTACAGCTTTCCACCTATCCACCTTTGTATCTCTTGGGATAGGTTTTATCTCAGCTCCATCTTGAACTGCCTCCACTAGCTTGGGAGCTCCATCCATTACATATGATTTTTAACTCACATGAAGGTGAGGGGTAAAAAGGGGGTTTACATAAAATAAACCAGGGGTACGCAGGCCCTACATATTAATGAATAGAGATGGCTCATAGGACAATAATTTAATTAAAAGAAATGAGTCACATACAAAGGTCTGGTCTAGCTCATGATCACCCACATACATACAACAAATTATGCAATTAAGAAAACTAGAATTCAATTATTTAATAATTATATTAAGATAAATCATGATCAAATTTATTAATTATTATCTTTAATTAATTAATCTATTTATATTAATTTCTTTTCTAAATTTCCTTGAGATTCTCATCCTTGTACATAAATGTACCTTGGATGTAACCTGGTGAATACCTATTCGAATATACCCCACAAGTATTATATTTATATAATATTTTACTCTTCTGACATATGGAATACATGATACTTCAATTCATAGAGTAACAACCTATAGTATGTTTTATACATGATAAGTAGTTATGAATATTGCATAAACATTAAAGTTTTAACTTTTTGTAATGTGGTAAAGTACACGGCATGTAGTTTCGAATACACGACATGTACTAACTTCATCGTATTTCCTAAATTACATGCTTAAGGACTTGGAGTGTGAGGCATACTTCAGATATTTTGGAGTACATGTTGTGTTTTTTTTGTGTTACATGGTTACTGATCGGCTCAATCCATGTATGGGATACATGGATTGGCCCCTGAACTGAAGGGACTATACGCCATGTCCAATGGGCCACATAGTGTGTAATCTAGTAATCATGTGTCTATCTATCCTGGTCAACATGTGGTGTAAATGCACATGGATTGAGTAATTTCTGAATTACTCCTGATGCGATGAACATGACTACATAGTGTGTAGTCCAGATTACACGGTGTGTATGGCATAGAACACGATGCGCAAGTATGAACACATGGTGTCTACTTTCATGTCACCTGGACAATATCATCAGTGCCTCTTGATGAGTTCCTTGCTTTAATTTTAATCCAAAAATTATTCTTTTCTATTATATATTTGAGAATCAAAAGAGGAAGAACAATTCTAAAAACCTATATTACAAGAATGATTGACCATGAATTGACAAACTAAATTATTAAATCGTAAATCATCAACGAATTATTTAAATAATTACAAATGATGATGAACATCAATCTGATACCACTTGAAGGATCCGAATGCAGTAGAAGCATGGCGGTTGGGAGGGCCCACCTTTTCCTTTGTTGTAATAAATGACCAATCCGGGATCAATACGAGTATAAACTCTAGTATCCATGAATTAAGATCAAAGACCTCTACAGAAGAAGAAAAGGGTGTTGGATCCTACAGAGAGGATCTTGCGCATCATGTTTATAATTAATTTAAATAATTTCTACAGAAATTAAATACTTGGATCTTCGGTACATTATTTATTGATGATGTTGATTGTTTATAATGTCCCTTCTAGATATTCTCGTTGCACTTGTGAGGATCCAAACCAGAATCCCTTTAGCGGTGGTCCACATGTGTTCTGATGGCCTCTGATCGACACCACTCATTCTCTAAGTGCTAGCACGGTGAAGCGAGTGTTTTTCATTGGTCATTTTTGATCACATGTTCTTTATTATTTAAGAAAATCTCTCATTATTGAGAGGGGATAGGAGAGGATTTGAGAGAGAAATTGTTTTGGCTCAACAATTCTCTCACCACCGGTAATTTGGTTCACCCGGTGTAATGGCATAATAGATGTACCTGTCTATTTAAGGACATGGGGTTTTAGTTACAATATTTAATTATGTAACAAAAATTAAATAAATTCATAACCTTAGAGAAAACTCATTCTACATAATAATAGTAACAGAACCATTATTCTTAGTGCACCAACTTGCACAAAACGGAATCATAAATGAAATCCCATGCCACATAATGATAACAATGTTATTATTATTTTATCTTATGCCAACTAGTTAAATAATTATTTACCATCTTGTAAATAATTATTTTACTACCAGACCAGCCTTGGTCTGCTCAAACACCACTTCTATTTATTGAACACCCGAATAAATAAATGAATAATTTATTATCTTAAATAAATATTTTATTTACAAACTAGTAAATAAATATTTATTAAATGTTCAATAAAATAAATAAATAAATTTTATTTAATTTATGTGATCATTTTAACTTAAATAAAATTATTCCATGTTCTTGATAATAATATTTATTCCATTAATTAAATTCAAATAGAATTTAATCAATACCACAAGAAGCACTTATTGTGTGACCCTATAGGATTCTTTCTCATTGGCATTAGGTGGGCTTGCCTAAAGTCCAAGGGTACTATCCTGAAACGGGTCATGGAACCCAAGATAATGAACTTAAAGTCAAAATGATGACATCTATATATGAACTCTCACTGTGTAATATAATCCCTTTGTCTCAATATCTCATCAATCATGTTTTATAACAGTTTCATTGACCTATTTTCTTGATACGTCTTTCTTTGACTACCTGAAATAAACTCATGGTTACACCATGGTCATGGAATTTAGGGAGATGGTTCTATTTAAATAAAATGGCCGATATATCAAATTTCATAAATGGAAGGGGAAAATCCTTCATCGACTTATCCATTAATAACATGTCACTCATGATGCACCCAACATACCCTACTTCCCACCAATATATGACGTGATGGTTTTCATTAGTAAATCAAAGTGCATGAGTTGTGACATGAATTAATGATAATATTAAAGTCTAAGAACCATTAAACATGCTCAATGATTGGAATATATGATGACACCAAAACATATAGAATTACTACATGTGGGTCTATTCTCATAACCTCTCATCTGGGAGATTACTAAGTGTGAAATTCATGAGAATAAGTCTCATCTGCTTATGAGTAATCACACCAAATGGTCTATATACTATGTTTCCCATCATAGTATGTCATCCAACCACATAACTATATTTAAGAATATTGTCATAGTACTTCATGGTTCTCATCATAGTGGGGAACTAATATGACCTTGTCAATGTGACAAATACTCTAGGACATTATTACATCATAGTCATATAGAACAATGATCAATATATAATAGGATGTTTAATATTTAGATACATTAAATATTCATGTAATAAAAATACAAACAGTTGGTTCTAGGACACCAACTATAATATTAAAAATATCATCTATATATCATATACCATATTTAACAATATTAAAAATTGGTTTAAAACATCAATCATCCATGGAACTCTCAAATAAAAGTAAATGAAATGGAAAAACCTACCTCAACCGATGAAACCATGTCTCCTTCAATTAAGTACATGAGAATAGGTCATAAAGGAAGGATTATAACCCCTTGAAACCAAAACCCCCCAATTTATAACAATTATAGTCCTGATATTTGGAACCCATGGATTCTAGTGTTAGAATAAAAGATATAAATATGGATAAAACCTAGGTAAAGGGTAAGGAGAAGCTCTTACCTTGAGTTTTAATGGAGGAAACATCAAGAAATCATCACAAAAACTACCATTAAAGGGAGGAGGAGTGGGCTAGGAAGGATCCTTATTAAAGGCCTTTGGGAGAATATATTTGGGAAATACCTAATTAAAAATATTGTGAAAAGATAGAAATACCCAAACTTGAGGAGTTTGAATGGTTTAATCACATGATTTTACAAACCATGTGGTGACCGTGTGATTTTAACTATCAAAAACTATAGAGGTCATACATTTTATAATGCATAGTTTTCCAAATAGTGTGACTAACCATGTGACCATGAAAAAGTTCCAACACCTTAAAATTTTCACCCTAAGACAATATAAACTCAAGGGAGAAGTTAACCAAATAAATATAGAAAATAAAGTGACATTTCATGATATTATAGTATTAATCCTCATTGGGAATCTATATACCAAAATACTCCCTCAAGGATCAAGATCTCATACATGTTCATTCAATTAGATCATAATCATGGTTTGGTTAAATGAAATTTAATTCAAAAGTTATAGTGTAAAATAATTTATAAATTGTTATTGGAACATTATTTAACTAATAGTGTATGATGAAAATAATATATAACCATTAACAGAAATAAAAATTCATCTGGTTCAATTAAGTATAATTCCATTAAGAATATATATAATAAAAACCATATAGGTTTCTATTGAAATTTTAAGTAACCGAACCTATTTTATTTTCTTTTTCTTTTTTAAAAAATAATGTCTCAATCACATATAAGTATACACATGAAATGTGAACCTAAGTGCCTGATATAATGCATAAACTCATGCCTCTATCCATCTCAATCCAAGATAAAATAAGACTCACTGAATAAATCCAAGATATCACTTTAAAAAAGAATCAACTCAACTATAACATTGAGAAACCATAATAGAAATCTCAAATCCCCATCAAATTTGACTTAAATTCATGTAATTTCTAGCTAGGAACATGACATAGTATCCATACCAAGTTCCAACTAGTCATGTATCATCTCTACTATATCCCAAATAATAAGAGAAATAAAATAATTATCAGATGTCACTTGTAAATTCCCTGTACCAATTAACTCTAAAGTAACTGTATCAGTTTTTTATGTGACCTAAGGCATTCCTCCCCACATACCAAAGGTTTTTAACTATTAGAATGGGTATGAAGTGAAACTTTGGGAAGAAAATAACCTTATGTCAGAGTAGAAAAATAATAGTGGAAATGATATATAATCTATCATCACAACATCTATAGAAGTAAATACATGACACAGACAAGACCCTAGAAATAATTAATTACTCATATTATAACAAATGAATATGCATGTATACAAGCATACATCCCAACTGATCAGCCACTAGGAAAATCACATATAAAAAAATAAAGGAAATAAAAAAATAATAGAAGGCTCTACTACCACTCCTGAGCCTCATCTTTGGAATCCATCCAAACATTCCATCTTGACCATTAAATATTAGGCCTCTACCCTACCTACACCTATAAACATGAGGTTTACTTGGGTACAAAAGTGTTAGGTCATCTTGAGTAGGGTGTGAGTAAAACTCAGTAGGCCACTTCCAATGTTGTCCCAAATGTAATCTATAAATATAGTGTATGCATGATGTGATATGATTAAAATAATCAAATTAAGTATAGAAGAAAAATAAAATATTCATTTTTTATCCTCTAATTCTAAGGAGATACCCAAGATTGGCTATACCAGATTTAGAAATTTTCATATGTCTATGATCAATTAATATTACCATACAGAAGGTTTGGATAAAAATTCACTCATAATTCTATCATATATCATCAGGGGGGATAACACCCCACTCTGGAAACATATATCATATCATCAGGGGGATAAATTTCCTACCAAGAAACATATATCATATCATCATGGGGAACAACACCCCTCCCTAAAAACATATATCATACTATAATGGTAAAATAACACCCCTCCCTAGAAACATATATCATATCATTAGGGAGAATAACACCCCTCCCTAGAAATATATAAGATAATCACATGGGGTTTCCACTTTCCCGAACCTGAAACACATTACCTAGTGGTTGTGCCCAAATTTACCCAAGTTGTATGGTGTAAGTGGTCATTGTAGTATGGCTTGGGTTATCTAATCCATAGGGATAGAAGAATAAACCTTAAGACACTTATATTTGTTGATTGATTGTCTATTGAGTGGCCAACTATTTGGATTGAATTGATTGGAGAACTGGTGATTTAATTTAATGAACAAAAAAAACACACACAGAATTACTTGATCTAAAACAGTTATTTAAGATGCATCGATCCAAGGTTGTGTCTAGGTATTGATTGGATGTATTTGTTTTTCTTTGGGTTTTCCATTCATCGGTTCAAGAGGTATCTATTAAATGAAATAATTCCTCAATTTCATTCTCTGATTTAATAAATACACAATTTCAAGGCTAATCACCAATTCACTTAGAGGATTACTCAAATGAGCACTCCAAGTAATTGGATCATACTAGAACTCAAAATATGCTGTTGTTAAATTTATTGAAGACAAAGAAGAAGATAAATCAAAGAAAGGAACTCTTAAAATGAAGAACAAATTTAAGAGTTTAAGAACATCAAATAACATTCAATCCAGCCCATGAAACTCCCTAGGATCAACCCATAAAAGTTTATCCCTCCATTGTTGCTATTATATTAATGGAATCAGGTATTCTACTTAAATAAGTGGGATTGATGAAGAAAAACATTGAAAAATGAACACTCCACTGTTGTGTGATGAATTCACAAGTGCGAGTGTGAATAAATTCACGCTTCGATTCGACGGTATCAATGTGTGAATAAAAGGAAAATAAAAGGTGAAGAATAATAAGAATAAATTTTATTAAAATACTAAATGTAAAATAAAAACTTACATTAGACGAATTGATGATGTTATTACAAAATGAAAGTAGGATATTACATTTGAATAAAATACAATGGATGAAAGGAAAACTTCAATTGAAAGAAAAATATTAGATGATAATTCCCATCACCACCAGCTCCTTATATAGTCATTTTAGAAGCCTTAGAGGCCCCCACCACAATAAATTACATCCCCATTAATTTATAGAGTTAAAAGGAGGGTGAGAAAATCAAGATAATTGGATGTTTTAAAGTTCTCCAGAAAATTCGTCCAGATTCATCCTCCATTTTGATGTGTAAATTTGTAACTGAATATGGTCAAATGAGGAGGGGTCATAGAAGAGATATTTTCTCATCCATTTGTCCTATATTATCTGTAAAAATTTCAGGTGATCTAGTGAAATCGTTTGGAATTTATGATCTAAATGGTGGGAAGACATTATGGGAATTCAGGTGAGGCCCACCATTTAAATGTAAAATTTGGATCCATTTATCTCCATGAAAACTTCAGAATTAGCTCTGGACACAGTTGAATAAAATGATGTCAATATTTTTATCTTTCTTTAGTAAAAATCTGAGCTTCATTGGTGTAAAGACCTGAAATTTCCATGGAAATTTTTTTCTTAAATACATAGTAATTTTACGAGTCCATGAAAATTTATGGTGCTTGATTCTGAGTCCCGGTGAGCCCGGAATCAATTTCTGAAGTTTTGTTTGGGTACGTTAAGTAAACGTACGAGTGGGATTTTATAACTTTTGAACCGGTGCATGGAATTGAAATCCGAGGGCACCGTTGAACGCGCAGCATCAGGGATTGCTTAGTGAGACCTTCACCGTAGTTGCGTTCTAACGATAATAGAAGTTATATTTTGGGTTTTTAATAAGTTAAATAAAAATAAGTGTAGCTTATTTTTATTTTTAATGTGGTTAAAACCTCTAAGGGGTGGTTAGTGGTGGGGGCCACCACACCCTAACCTTCCATGAGAGGTTATGGTGGTGGATCCCACCTACACATAACCTCCCTTGGGAGGATATATTTGGTGGGGACCACCAAGGGGTTGTAACCCCTTGGAACCCCCAATTAAGTGGAGAAACCCTTGAAATTCCCCCATTAATTAAATGTGCCAACCCTCGAAATTAATTAATTGAACTCTTTCATTTTATTAATTGGCACCCTTTGAATTCTTTTGAATTCATGCCAACAATTAAATAATAGAAAAATCTATTATTTTATTTTGGTTGGCATCTATTCATTTGGTGGAGCTTTGGAAGAACTTGGAGAAGAAATCTCCAACGAAGAACGCCTCTTCCGCCAACGAAGAAAGACGAACATCTTCATCAATCTTCAATCGTGCCAAAAGAGAAGGAGTCTACCATGAAGAATGCCGTCTTCGACTTCGTCACCTCCAACGCTCATCCACCAACGACAGATATCCTCTTCCTTTTCCGATGTTGACGAATCGACGCTGCCTTCCCGCGACTTCGTCAACGATCAAAAAATTCGAGGTAGGAGATTTTACATTTGAAATTGTTTTCGTCCTTCAACACACAAATCATGGATTGCGTTTTGCCATTTGGTATCGCCATAACATGGAAGGCTCAGGATGCACGAACACGGCCCCACCCTCCCCCTTCGTTTCTCCCCATCTGTTGACGACCACGGAGCGGAGCAGCGGCGGTCGGTGTCGGGCCGACCGTGAAGGGAACCGGTGGTGCAAGGCTGCCGGGTCGCCAGAAGGGCGCAACACTGTCATGCCGCACGGAGGAGCAGGGGGCCACGGCCAGGCTGGTCCGTGGCGGAGGTGACGCGGCGCTGTCGCGCCGCGTGGAGGAGCAGGGGGTCGTGGCTAGGCTGGGCCATGGCGGAGGTGGGGCGGTGATGTCGCACCGCGCAGTGGTGTAGAACCGTGGCCAGGGCGGGTCGTGATGGAGGGGCACGGCGCCAGTGGTGCGGAACTGACTGGCCGCTCAGCAAACCAGACAAGGCGGGACCCCTCGGGTCCCGCGGGTTACCTGAATCAACGCCTAGCTCCAGTTTTGATCGGAAGGCAGGGGGGTGCGACACCCCCCCCCCAAGGCGTGGCCATCCAGGCCACGCAGGACAGCCAACCAGACCATGTGGGCCATGTGGGCCACCAGACATCCGGGCCACGCGGTCAGCCCGCCAGTTGGGCCACGCGGGCCGCCAGCCAGCCCGGCCACGCGGGCAGCCAGCCGGTCGGGCCGCCCTTGGCCCAGGACGCGCCCTCAGGGCAAGCCACTCCCTCTGGCCGGGCCACCCCGTAGGACCAGGTCGGACTCCGGTCCAGACACGGGTCGGGTCAGGTCGGTCCGACTGGGTCGGAGCGGACCCGAACTTGTTGACCCGATTAAACTTTTGCGCTCATATCCTGGGCTACAGGTGTCTGATCGATGAACCGTCTGTGGAGACGGAAATATTAGAAAGAGACGGTTCTTTTGGCATACCCCACTTATGTTTTGGACACAATTGGGGTATAGTCGGGTTGGTTGAACCTAAAATCCAATCGGGTTCCTTGAAGGGAAATGCAAATAACTAACAGACCGGGCATCCAATTAACGCGTCGTCTATTGCGTTGAGATCCCTACGATGAGGTGAACCATTGAGATACTTTTACGTGGTTTTTCGTGATAGTTGGAGTGTCAAACCATAGCTCATGGAGTGGATCCTTCCAGAGACGAGTGAGCGGAGTACGGAGACTTAGTAGCTGGCTGAGACCTGATGACTGCTGACCGTTCGACTCGGAGTGTTTCGACTAGCCTAGTGGGAAGCGCCTCTATGTGACGTGGAAGACCCATAGTGGGGAGGGCCTATGTGTGACACAGTAGACCCACGATAATCGACAGGAGGAGTTCCTCAGCAGGCTACGAGGGGGAGCGCCTCTATGTGACACAGTAGACCCACAATGGGGAGCGCCTCTATGTGATGCAGCAGACCCACAATACTCGACAGGAGGAGTACCATAACAGTCAAGGAAGGTGGGAAGCACCTCTGTGTGATGCAGCAGGCTCACTGTACTCTATATAGGAGGAGTACACCATCAGCCGAGATTCCGACAGTTTGACTATGGATGTTACTTGCTACTACCCCAAGAATGAAATTCTAGTTTGAGATGAGTCAGTGACTTTTGTGTTTACCTCATGATTGATATGGGTTACTAGATAACTTAGGTATATGTATGATAATATACCAAAGTAAGGGTTATCCATTGATTCTTTACTTTGTGGTTATCCTTTTTGGGTATTGTGAGACCTTGAGGGTTTCGGGGTCCCTACTGAGTATCGTTATACTCACCCCTGCTCGGGCTATACCCGTACCTCGTTGTGTTGGTTGTAGACAACAGACAGCACTGACTGAGGCAGAGAGTAGCAGGATGGGATGGTACCCGGAGGTGGACCACTCGGAGTGACGGTGCACAGAGCGGACAGACGGACGAGGAGTGCTGAGGAGGTTATTTGTACCAACCCTTCAAGTAGGAACCCCGGAGGATGACCTGGTAGCTGCTTTAATTGCTTTCAGTTGTACTTGATTTCAGTTGTACCTGTACTTTACTGTTGGACTTGTATTTCTGGCCCCTTTTACTTTCCATCACTTCTTCTGTATACAGTATTGCTTAGTTTTTTGCTTCTGGTTGGGTACTCTAATTGTGTGTGTTTACTTTTTATAAAGGCAATGCCTTCCCAGCTTAGGGATTTATACCTTTGGTGCTATTCGCCAGCCCCTGACCTATGGAAGGCGGGCTTGGGGTAGTCACAGCATGGGTCCCGAGGACGGGTCATGAAAATTGGTCTTGCTTTGTGGGCTGCACTTTTTTTATGGGCCTTAGGCCCATTATTCTTTCTCCAAAAAAGTTATGCATTTATCCCCCAAAAAATTCATCTTCCCTTGGGATTAATCCATAGATCCTAAAATAAAAAATGTTCTAAACAAATTGATCAATCATTTCCCAAAATATCAAATTCAAAAAATGAATATAATGATCTCCACAAACAGATGAATGATTGGACCCAAATTTGTATTTTAAACATGAATTGCATCTAAGATGAGAAATAAAGTTCAATTTATATAATACACTAAAATTATGTCTATGGAATTTGTAACACATGAATATTAAGATATTAACAATGAATATTAGCCACTTTCAGTGGCTAATCACACCCCCAACTTGATTATTGCTAGTCCCAAGCAAAAAGTATCTCAAAAATATGAAATTGAATTCCATTTTTCAAAAATATTTTAACAAATATTGCTCATAAAAACATCATTCCAAATAATCATGAAACCTTTCAAAATTATTTCACACAAGATAGGTCTGCATTCATGTCCCATGCCCAAGCTCATTCCTTTGTTAAAATTCATCATCACATTTCATCCAATTTAAACTAAGCATGATGATGTATTGTGCATCACAAAATACATGGGGCCCATTTTATTGTTCAAGGGGAAAAATGGAAGCGGTAGGTGGTAATCACATTAAACCTTAATATGAGTATCCATTTTTTTTATTGTTTTGTTTTTTTTTTGTTTTTTTAACCACAATAGATATGAAAAGACTAAATCTGGGCAAGAAAACTATGGAGTCATGATACCCAAGTGTTAGACACCACACATATTGTCAATTCCATGCTCTAAAATAGAGATATAAATTCTAACTCTGGGAAAGACAACTACGGAGTCACGATCCCCAAGTGTCAAATGCCACACATTTGGACAAAACAATGCTATATGTGGTCGTTATTTTTTTCAAATTTTTTTGGATACTCAAATTAAACTAAAAGTGACCCCAAACCCTATGCTATGATGAAATGGACCCAAGAACTCAAATTTACACCAATATCTAGTAGATGTTCATTGTGTCATTTTTATTAAGATGATGGAAATATAAACTTTGAAAAATCACATCGAATAACCACACTTTCCAAAAACTATGCTCATAGACATAAACATGCATTTCAAATCATAATCAAGGCATTAAAAATCATTTGAAAATAATTTTTCATGTTTCACAATATACATTAATGCATTCAAGGATGATGAATTGATTTTTTTTAATTTATTTTTTTACCATAAAATCAAATTTTTTTGAAATTGTAGATTTTCACTCCCCCCCCCCCAACTTAGAATGAAACTGCCCTCATTTTTGAAAGAGAATAGGTGAGAGAGATTAGGAAAAAAGAGGGGGGAAATTGATTTGAAATCAAATAATGTAATAAAACCACCTGGTTTACAGTTGATGACCCATCAAAAATAAATTAATCAACTTGGCTTCATGTAACATGCAGACACCTTGGGGGTGAATGAAGTTTGGGTTTGAACTTTGGGTGGCATGGGTTTTATTTTAAAAAACTAAAATGCATCAAAAACTAAATCATAAACACAAGATACATTAGATCACATTGGAAACCCCAAGGGGTTCCCTTGAAAAAAACACAAAAACACACAAAATAAAAAAAAATGAAAAAGCCAGGCTGCCTCCCTGAAAGTGCTTAATTTAAATTCTTTATCTCTACTTGGACCCCCCAAATTATCCAATTCCAACTTTAAACATTTTTAGGGCACCATATTTCTCCACTTCCACAATACTAAGACTAATTATTTTTTTAGAATTTGTGTGATTTGAAATCCTTTGTTCTACATTGAGTGGGAAAGTCCAAGGAATTTCGGTATTGGATGATTGAGTTTCATCTGGAGTCTTTCCTAAGATTTTAAGTTTCATTCATCCTTTGTGAAATTATTGATGGAAAAGGATGATATATTTGAATGGTCTTGGTTATCTTAAACAGAGGGATTCTTGAGTAGGTAAGGAAGGATCAAAACTTTGAGTTCAGTTTGATTGAATTTCCCCAAAGAAGAATGGAAATTTGAATCCAAATTTGTTTCTTCTTTAAAAAGATTTGAAAGAATTGGTTCTCTTTGAAAATATTATTCATCCCCAAAATTTTCCATTTGAATGTCATGAGTGGGTATAAAATAATTATTTTTTATCTCTCCTAATGGTTCAATGATCAATGATTCTAACAAATCATTATTGGAGCAATATTTCAGACACTCAATCCATGAAGACAAATTTTCCCCTTGTGAATCCAAAAAATTAATTTCATCCTGATTTAAATAACCTTAATCATTTCCTTGACCTTCTTCAGTTATCCCATATCCAAAGGTTAAATCATTTGTTAATTAAAGATAGGTTTTTGGGATAAAATATTCATATATCAATGATGAGTAAAGGGCATCCTAAGTGGGAATGGTTTCCTCAAAAGTCTTAATGCTTTGTACTTCTAATCTCAAAGTTGAAACTTATGAATTCATTATATCCATTTCTTCAAAAAAAAATCAAGGATTTTTTTAGGATTAGTCTAGATAGGATTTTTTAAATCATGAACTTCATTAAGTTTGATCTTTTCAATCATCCTCGAGAGGGCTGGAAATTGATCCTTTAAACAATCATCATCACATTGACTGTATACCTCATCATGTGTGGGGTATTCATTCAAGGGTTGAACAATATAATTTTCTATATTAGGAGATTCCAAATATTTATTTCTCATTTGATTCTAGCCTAAGTTTATAATGGGGTAAGTTTGGTTATACTCTATTGTATTAGATTGAAATTTTGATTCAAAGTAAAGAAAAAGGAAAGATAAGAGTAATGGGGGTGAGAAAAGAGAATTTTGGGAGAGAAAAGAAGGTGAGTGTCTAAGATACTTACTTGGGTCCCTGAAAAGAGTGCCAAAATTTTGTTGTGCCCAAATTTACCCAAGAAATATGGTAAAAGTAGTCACTTGTAGTATAGCTTGGGTTATCGAATCCACAGAGGCCAAAGAAGAAACCTCGAGACATTAAGATTTGATTCGGGATTGGCTATGAAGTGACCATCTTTAGGGGTTTATTTTGATTTAAAGAAATGGTAATTTGATTTAAATAACCAAGAAAAAGAAATACAAAATGACATGAATTAAAACAATTAATTAATATGGGTTTATCCTAGGTTTTTTCTTGGGGTGGAATGGATTCATTTGTTTCTTAGAAAGTTTGAGATCACTAATTCAAGATGAATCCACAAAACGAGATAATTACACAACCTCATTCACCAATTTAGTTCTTACACAATTACAAGGACAATCACCAATTCACTTAGAGGATCACTCAAATGAGCACCCAAAATAATTGGATCATACTAGAACTCAAAATGTGTTGTCGTTAAAATCAGTAAAGACAAAGAAGAAGATAAATCAAAGAAAGGAACTCTTAAAATGAAGAACAAATTTAAGAGTTTAAGAACATCAAATAACATTCAATCCAGCCCATTAAACTCCCTAGGATCAACCCATAAAATTTTATCCCTACATTGATGCTATTATATGAATGAAAGGGGCATTAGAATTAAAGAAGTGGGATTGATGAAGAAAAACATTGAAAAATGAACACTCCACCATTGTGTGACGAATTCACAAATGAGAGTGTGAATAAATTCACACTTAGATTCGATGGTATCAATGTGTGAATAAAAGGAAAAGAATTGGTGAATAAGAAGAAGAATAAATTTTATTAAAATATTAAACGTGAAACAAAAACTTACATTAGAAAAATTTTCGATGCTATTACAAAAAGAAATCAGGAAATTACAATTGAATAAAATACAATGGATGAAAGAAAAACTTCACTTGAAAGAAAAATATTAGATGATAATTCCCTTCACCACCAGCTCCTTATATAGTCATGTTAGGATCCTTATAGAAACCCCTCCAAAATAAATACCATCCCTATTAATTTAGAGAGTCAAAAGGAGGGTGAGAAAATCAGAAGAATTTGACGTTTCAAAGTTGTCCAGAAAATTATTCCACATTCATACTCCATTTTGACGTGTAAATTTGTAACTGAATATGGCCGAATACGTAGTGGTCATAGAAGATAAATTTTCTCATACATCTGTCTTCTATTATATGTAAAAATTTCAGGTCACTTTGTGAAGCCGTTTGGAGGTTATGATCGAAATGGTGGGAAGTAATTATGAGCGTTTAGGTCGGGCCCACCATTTAAATATAAACTTCGGATCCATTTATCTCCATGAAAATTTCAGAATTAGCTCTGGACACAGTTTAATAAAATGATCCCCATATTTTTATCTTTCTTCAGTAAATATTTGAGCTTCATTGGGCTTGTTTTGTGGGCCACACTTTTGTTTGATGGGCCTTAGGCCCATTATGCTTTCTCCAGAAAAGTTCTGCATTCATCCCCCAAAAACTCCATTTTACTTTGGGATCCATCCATCGATCCTAAAAGAAAAAAATTTCCAAACAAAGGGATAAATCATATCCCAAAATATCAAATTCAGAAAATGAATATAATGATCTCCAAAAAGAGATGAATGATTGGGCCCAAATTTTTATTTTAAACATGAATTGCATTTAAGATGAGAAATAAAGTTCAATTTCTATAATTCACTAAAATTATGTATGTGGACTCTTTAACACATGAATATTAAGATATTAAAAATGAATATTATCCACTTTTAGTGGCTAATCACACCCTCCAACTTGAGTATTGCTAGTCCTGAGCAAAAATTATCTCAAAAATATGAAATTGAATTCCATTTTTCAAAAATATTTTAAAAAATATTTCTCATAAAAACATCATTACAAACAATCATGAAACCTTTAAAAATTATTTCACACAAGATAGGTCCACAATCATATCCCAAGACCAATCCCATTCCCTTGTTAAAATTCATCGTCACATTTCATCTAAGTTCAATTAAGCATGATGATGTGTTTTGAATCACAAAAGACATGGGGCCCATTTTATTGTTCAAGGGGGAAAAAATGGAAGCACTAGGTGGTAATAACATTAAAAATTAAGATGATTATCCAAATTTTTTTATTTTTTTCTTTTTTTTTTATTTTTTTGTTTATTTTTTTTATTTTTTAATCACAATAGATTTGAAAAGACTAACTCTGGGCAAGAAAACTATGGAGTCATGATCCCCAAGTGTCGGACGCCACACATATTTTCAATCTCATATTCTATAATAGAGTTATAAAGTCTAACTCTGGGCAAGACAACTATGGAGTCATGATCCCCAAGTGTCGGATGCCCCACATTTGGACAAAACATTGCTCTATTTGGTCATTATTTTTTTCAATTTTTTCTTCGATACTCAAATTAAACTAAAAGTCACCCCAAACCCTATGCTATGATGAAAGGGACCCAAGAGATCAAATTTACTCCCAAGATCCAGTAGACATGCATTGTGCCATTTTTATTAAGAGGATTAAAATGTAAACTTTGAAAAATCACATCGGACAACCGCACTTTCCAAAAACTATGCTCATAGAGATAAACATGAATTTCAAATCATAATCAAGGCATTCAAAATCATTTGAAAATAATTTTTCATGTTTCAAAATATACATAAATTCATTCAAGGATGATGAATTTATTTTTTTAATTGATTTTTTTATCATAAAATCACAATTTTTTAAAATCCAAGATTTTTACACCCCCCAACTTAGAATGGAACTACCCTCAATTTTGAAAGATATGAAGAGAGAGAGATTGGGAAAAAAGAGGGGGGAAATTGATTTGAAATTAAATCATGGAATAAAACCACCTGGTTTTCAGTTGATGACCCATCAAAAATAAATTGATCAACTTGGCTTCACATAACATGCAGACTCCTTGGGGGTGATTGAAGTTTGGGCTTGAACTCTGGGAGACATGGGTTTTATTTTGAAAAAATAAAATCAAACAACACCTAAATCATAAACACAAGATACATTAGATCACATTGGAAACCCCAATGGGTTCCATTGACAAAAAAAATACAAAAACATACAAAATAAAAAAAAATCAAAAGCTGGGTTGCCTCCCGGAAAGCGCTTAATTTATAGTATTTAGATTAACTTGGACCACCAAAATTATCCAATTCCAAATTTAAACATTTTTTAGACACAATTTTTTATCCAATTCCACATGATTAAGATTAATTATTTTTTTAGAATTTGTGTGATTTGGAATCCTTTGTTCAACAATGAATGGGAAAGTCCAAGGAATTTCGGTAATGGTTGATTGAGTTTCATATGGAGTCTTTCCAAATACTTCAAGGTTCATCACTCCTTTGTGAAATTATTTATGAAAAAGGATGATAATTGAATAGTCTTGTTTATTATAAATAGAGGGATTCTTGAGTGGTGAAGGAAGGATCAAAACTTTGAGTTCAGTTTGATTGTATTTACCCAAAGAAGAATGGAAATTTGAATCCAAATTTGTTTCTTCTTTAAAAAGATTTGAAATAATTAGTTATTTTTGAAAATATGATTCATCCCCAAAATTGTCCATTTGAATTTCGGGAGTGGGTATAAACTCATTATTTTTTATCTCTCCTAATGGTTTAATGATCAATGATTATAACAAATCATTAATGGAGAAATATTTCAGACACTCAATCCTCAAAGAAAAATTGTTCCCTTGTGAATCCAAAAAATTAATTTCATCCTGATTTAAATAACCTTCATAATTTCCTTGACCTTCTTCAGTTATCACATATCCAAAGGTTAGAACTTTTTTTAATTCAAGAGAGGTTTTTGGGATAAAATATTCATTTATCAATGATGAGTAAAGGGCATCCTGAGTGGGAACAGTTTCCTCAAAAGTATTAATTCTTTTTACTTCTAATCTCAAAGTTGAAACTTTTGAATTCATTATATCCATTTTTTCAACCAATTTTTCAAGTATTTTTTGAGGATTAGGCTGGATAGGAGTTTATAAATCATGAATTTCATTAAGTTTTATCACTTCAATCATCCTCGAGACAGCTTGAAATTGATCCTTTAAACAATCATCATCCCATTGATTGTACATCTCATCATGTGTGGGGAATTCATTCAAGGGTTGATCAATGAAATTTTCTTTGTGAGGAGATTCCAAATATTTATTTCTCATTTGATTCTAGCCTAAGTTTATGATGGGGTAAATTTGGTGATACTCCATTGGATTAGATTGAAATTTTGATTCAAAGTGAAGAAAAGGGAAAAGATAATAGTAATGGGGGTGAGAAAAGAGAATTTTGGGAGATAAAAGAATGTGAGTGTCTAAGATACTTACTTGGGTCCCCGAAAATGGCCCCAAAATTTGGTTGTGCCCAAATTTACCAAAAAAATATGGTAAAAGTGGTCACTTGTAGTATATATTGGGTTATCGAATCCACAGGGATCAAAGAAGAAACCTTGAGATACTAATATTTGATTCGGGATTGGCTATGAAGTAACCATCTTTAGGGGTTGATTTTGATTTGAAGATATGGTAATTTGATTTAAATAACCAAGAAAAAGAAATAAAAAATGACTTGAATTAAAATAATTAATTAATATGGGTTGATACTAGGTTGTTTCTTGGGGTGGATTGGATGAATTTGTTTCATAGAAAGTTTTAGATCACCAATTCAGGATGAATCCACAAAACGAGATAATTACACAACCTCATTCACCAATTTAGTTCTTACAAAATTACAAGGCTAATCACCAATTCACTTAGAGGATCACTCAAATGAGCACTCCAATTAATTGAATCGTACTAGCACTCAAAATGTGTTGTCGTTAAAGTTAGTGAAGACAAAGAAGAAGATAAATCAAAGAAAGGAACTCTTAAAATGAAGAACAAATTTAAGAGTTTAAGAACATCAAATAACATTCAATCCAGCCCATAAAACTCCCTAGGATAAACCCATAAAATTTTATCCCTACATTGATGCTATTCTATCAATAGAAGTGGGTATTCAACTTAAAGAAGTGTGATTGATGAAGAAAAACATTGAAAAATGAACACTCCACAATTGTGTGATGAATTCACAAGTGCGGATGTGAATAAATTCACACTTCAATTCGATGGTATAAATGTGTGAATAAAAGGAAAATAATAGGTGAAGAAGAAGAATGATAAATTTTATTAAAATAATAAATTTAAAATAAAAACTTACATTAGATGAATTGACGATGCAATTACAAAACAAAAGCAGGAAATTACTATTGAATGAAATACAATGGATGAAAGAAAAACTTCAATTGAAAGAAAAATATTATATGATAATTACCTTCACAACCAGATCCTTATATAGGCATATTAGGAGCCTTAAATATACCCCACTATAATAAATTCCATCCTCATTAATTTAGATATTCAAAAGGAGGGTTATAAAATCAAGAGAATTGGACGTTTCAAAGTTGTCTAGAAAATTTGTCTAGATTCATCATTCATTTTGACGTGTAAATTTGTAACTGAATATGGACAAATAGAGAGGGGTCATACAAGATAAATTTTCTCATCCATCTGTCCTATATTATATTTAAACGTTTAAGGTCAATTGGTGAATCCTTTTGGAAGTTATGATCGAAATGGTGGTAATACATTATGGGTGTTCAGGTCGGGCCCACCATTTAAATGTAAATTTAGAATCCATTTATCTCCATGAAACCTTCAGAATTATCTATGGACACAATTGAATAAAATGATCCCCATATTTTTATCTTTCTTTGGTAAAAAAATTGAGCTTCATTGTTCTGGCTTTGTGGGCCGCACTTTTATTTGATGTGCCTTAGTCCCATTATGCATTCTCCAGAAAAGTTCTGCATTCATCCCCCAAAAACTCCATCTTCCCTTGGGATTAATCCATCGATCCTAAAAGAAAAAATGTTCCAAACAAAGTGATCAATCATATCCCAAAATATAAAGTTAAAAAATTTCATATAATGATCTCCAAAAACAAATGAATGATTTGGCCCAAATTTGTATTTTAAACATGAATTGCATTTAAGATGAGAAATGAAGTTCAATTTCTATAATGCACTAAAATTATGTCTATGTAATTTGTAACACATGAATATTAATATATTAATAATGAATATTATCCACTTTCAGTGGCTAATAACACCCCCCCCAACATGAGAATTGCTAGTCCCGAGCAAAAAGTATCTCAAAAATATGAAATTGAATTCCATTTTTCAAAAACATTTTAACAATTATTGATCATAAAACCACCATTACAAACAATAATGAAATCTTTCAAAATTATTTTACATAAGATAGGTCCAAAATCATATCCCAATCCCAAGCCCATTCCCTTGTTAAAATTCATCGTCACATTTCAACCAATTTCAATTAATCATGATGATGTGTTGTGAATCAAAAAAGACATGGGCCCATTTTATTGTTCAAGGGGAAAATGAAAGTTCTAGGTGGGAATCACATTAAACCTTAAGATGAGTATCCAATTTTTTATTCTTTTTTTGATTTTTTTTGTTTGTTTTTTTTATTTTTTAACCACAATAGATATGAAAATACTAACTCTGGGAAAGACAACTATGGAGTCACGATCCCCAAGTACCAGACGCCACACATATTTTCAATTACATGCTCTACAATAGAGATATATAGTCTAATTATGGGCAAGACAACTAGGGAGTCATGATCCCCAAGTGTTGGATGCCACACATTTGGACAAAACATTGCTCTATGTGGTCATTATTTTTTTCAATTTTTTCTTCGATACTCAAATTAAACTAAAAGTGACCCAAACCCTATGCTATGATGAAAGGGACCTAAGAACTAAAATTTACACCCAAGATCTAGTAGACGTGCATTGTGGAATTTTGATTAAGAGGATGAAAATTTAAACTTTGAAAAATCACATTGGACAACCGCACTTTCCAAAAACTATGCTCATGGACATAAACATGCATTTCAAATTATAATCAAGGCATCAAAATCATTTGAAAATAATTTTTCATGTTTCAAAATATATATTAATTTATTCAAGGATGATGAATTTATTTTTTTACTTCATTTTTTTATCATAAAATCACAATTTTTTTGAAATCCCATATTTTCACTCCACCCAACTTATAATGAAACTGCCCTAAATTTTGAAAGAGAATAGGAGAGAGATATTGGGAAAAAAGAGGGGGGAAGTTGATTTTAATTGAAATCATGGAATAAAACCACCTATTTTTCAGTTGATTACCCATCAAAAATAAATTTATCAACTTGCCTTCACGTAACATGTAGACTCATTGGGGGTGGTTGAAGTTTTGGTTTTAACTCTGGGTGGCATGGGTTTTATTTTGAAAAACAAAAATGCATCAATACCTAAATCACAAACACAAGAGACATTATATGACATTGGAAACCACAAGGGGTTCCCTTGAAAAAAAAACACCAAAACATACAAAATAAAAAAATGCAAAAGCCGGGTTGCCTCCTGGAAAGAGCTTAATTTAAAGTCTTTAGCTCGACTTGGACCCCCCAAATTATCCAATTACAACTTTAAACATTTTTAAGACACCATATTTATCCACTTCCACAAGATTAAGATTAATTATTTTTTCTAGAAATTGTGTGATTTGGAATCCTTTGTTCTACAATGAGTGGTAAAGTCCAAGGAATTTTGGTAATGGTTGATTGAGTTTCATCTAGAGTCTTTACTAAGATTTCAAGGTTCATTACTCCTTTGTGAAATTCTTGATGAAAAAGGATGATAATTGAATTGTATTGGTTATCATAAATGGAAGGATTCTTGAGTGGGGAAGGAAGCATCCAAACTTTGAGTTCAGTTTGATTGAATTTTCCCAAAGAATAATAGAAATTTGAATCCAAATTTGTTTCTTCTTTAAAAATATTTGAAATAATTGGTTCTTTTTGAAAATATGATTCATCCCCAAAATTGTCCATTTGAATGTCGAGAGTGGGTATAAACTCAGTATTTTTTATCTCTCCTAATGGTTCAATGATCAATGATTCTAACAAATCATTATTGTAGCAATATTTCGGACACTCAATCCATGAAGAAAAATTTTCCCCTTGTGAATACAAAAAATTAATTTCATCCTGATTTAAATAACCTTAATTATTTCCTTGACCTTCTTCGGTTATCCCATTTCCAAAGGTTATATATTTTGTTAATTCAAGAGAGTTTTTTGGGATAAAATATTCTTCTATCAATGATGAGTAAAGGGAATCCTGAGTAGGAATGGTTTCCTCATAATTATTAATGCTTTGTACTACTAATCTCAAAGTTGAAACTTATGAATTCATTATATCCATTTTTTCAACAAATTGTTCAAGGATTTTTTGAGGATTAGGCTGGATAGGAGTTTGTAAATCATGAACTTCATTAAGTTTTATCTCTTTAACCATCCTCAAGAGGACTTGAAATTGATCCTTTAAACAACCATCATCCCATTGATTTTACATCTCATCATGTGTGGGGTATTAATTCAAGGGTTGATCAATGAAATTTTCTATGTGAGGAAATTCCAAATATTGATTTCTCATTTGATTCCAGCCTAAGTTTATGATGGGGTAAGTTCGGTAATACTCTATTCGATTAGATTGAAATTTTGATTCAAAGTAAAGAAAAGGGAAAAGATAATAATAATGGGAGAGAGAAAAGATAATTTTGGGAGAGAAAAGAAGGTGAGTGTCTAAGATACTTACTTGGGTCCCCGAAAACTGCGCCAAAATTTGGTTGCACCCAAATTTAACCAAAAAATATGGTAAAAGTAATCACTTTTAGTATATCTTGGGTTATCGAATCCACAGGGACCGAAGAATAAATGTTGAGACACTAAGATTTGATTCGGGATTAGCTATGAAGTGGCCATTTTTAGGGTTTGATTTTGATTTGAAGATATGGTAATTTGATTTAAATAACCAAGAAAAAGAAATAAAAATGAATTGAATTAAAAAAATTAATTAAGATGGGTTTATCCTAGGTTTTCTTGGGTGGATTAGATGAATTTGTTTCTTATAATGTTTGAGATCACTAATTCAAGATGAATCTACAAAACGAGATAATTCCACTACCTCATTCACCAATTTAGTTATTACATAATTACAAGGATAAACACAAATTCACTTATAGGATCACTCAAATGAGCACTAAAAGTAATTAGATCGTACTAGCACTTAAAATGTGTTTTTGTTAAAGTTGGTGAAGAAAAATAAGAATATAAATCAAAGAAAGGAACTCTTAAAATGAAGAACAAATTTAAGAGTTTAAGAACATCAAATAACATTCAATCCATCCCATGAAACTCCCTAAGATCAACCCATAAAATTTTATCCCTCCATTGATGCTATTCTATCATTGGAAGTGGGTATTCGACTTAAATAAGTGGGATTGATCAAGAAAAACATTGAAAAATGAACACTCCACCATTGTGTGATGAATTCACAAGTGCGGATGTGAATAAATTCACACTTTGATTCGACGGTATCAACGTGTGAATAAAAGAAAAATAATAGGTGAATATGAATAATAATAACTTTCATTAAAATACTAAACGTGAAATAAAAACTTACATTAGATGAATTGACAATGCTATTACAAAATGAAAGCAGGAAATTACAATTGAATAAAATACAATGGATGAAAGAAAAACTTCAATTGAAAGAAAAATATTAGGTGATAATTAAATTCACCACCAGATCCTTATATAGGAATATTAGGAGCCTTATAGACACCCCACCACAATAAACTCCATACCCATTAATTTAGATAATCAAAAGGAGGGTGAGAAAATCAAGAGAATTGGACGTTTCAAAGTTGTCCAGAAAATTTGTCCAGATTCATCCTCCATTTTGACGTGTAAATTTATAACTTAATATGGCTGAATATGGAGGGTTCTTAGAATATAAATTTTCTCTTCCATATTTCCTCTATTATATTTAAAAATTTCAGGTCATTTGGTGAATCCGTTTGGAAGTTATGATCTAAATGGTGGGAAGACATTATGGGCGTTCAGGTCGGGCCCACCATTTAAATGTAAAATTAGGATCCATTTATCTCCGTGATAACTTCAGAATTATCTATAGACATAGTTGAAAAAAATAATTCCCATATTTGTATCTTTATTCAGTAAAAATTTTAGCTTCATTGGGCTTGGTTTGTTGGCTGCACTTTTGTTTGATGGGCCTTAGGCCCATTATGCTTTATCCAGAAAAGTTCTGTATTCATCCCCCAAAAACTCCATCTTCCCTTGTAATTCATCCATCGATCCCTAAAGAAAAAATGTTTCAAACAAAGTGATCAATCATATCCCAAAATATCAAATTCAAAAATTTATTATAATTATCTCCACAAACAGATGAATGATTGGGCCCAAATTTGTATTTTAAACATGAATTGCATTTAAGATGAGAAATGATGTTCAATTTCTATAATGCACTAAAATAATGTCTATATACTTTGTAACACATTAATATTAAGATATTAACAATTAATATTAGAAAATTTTAGCGGTTAATCACCTAGGTTGGAATCTCAAGAAAGCTACCCATTACCATCACCATATACAAACTAGACTATCACCATACTAGCCACCCTGAAATGGCCCTCTCAAGATTCAACACAAGATATGGTAAACTATTATGGTCCCCTCTGTCACATCTCTTTTAGAAAACCCCATTATAGAACCTTTACCTCTTCCCAAATCTAGGGATAGATCCTTTACTTAGAGGGTATAATTTCTCTCAATATACCCGACTCATATAATTTCCTAATCCACTCATACAATACAACACATGAATCACACTTGAGAGGTGGCATATTGTCCATATCACTTCAAAATTACATATTGGTTTGTTCTTTCACACTAATACCATACATATTTCCTTACCATGGAATCCTTACTTGGGATTCACATATATACAGGTGAATGAGGAACACTCACCATACACAAAACCCTCTAGCCAATATTCTATAAGGAAACTCAAGATTTCATGTGGTATACCCCTAGGTTAACCATTTATAATACATCACCCTCCCTTACTTATAAGGGATTAAAGGACCTTATCCCAAGATCCACTATGGGAATTATTTCATTTATACCCCCTTATGGTATTTACATCTGATAACACATGTTTATAGTTTGACACTCGACCATTGGTGTCCAAGGCATCAAACTAGTGTCCAGGAGTCCAGTGTTGTCGAAGACATTTCCATTCTAGGCATGGATTTTTAAAAGTAAACAATTCATTTATAATCAAGTGTTATCACACATAAGTTTTGAGTCTATATATCACATGTTACATAAACAAATTCATAAATATTTGGGTGATGTTTAGGGACCACCTACCTCAAACATGGAGTTATCCCTTTATAAGAAATCCTGACCACCATATCATGGGAACATCCAAGATAGTATGTCCATTGACCATCAAAACAAATACCTAAACCCATTAATAAACATTTAATAAAACAAAAAAATTATAATCTTTCCCATAATTAATTTTATAATTAATTCCATAATTAATATCCAAGGAATTTTCAAAGAAAAAATCATCAGTGATCTCTCATGGTTTAATCTTGATAAAGTGGTGTGCACAACCCCATTATTTATTCATACATTTAGCACACCAAATCCCTAATGTCGTATTATAACACATTTATTAATTTTACCAAAAACATTGGAAATCCCTAAATAAATTTAATCCAATGATATACCTCTTTGAATCAGCAAAAAACCTAATGTGATCATCCTCTTGGGATCTCCTTTATACAATAAAAAAAATCATGTTCATATCAAGATGACTCCACTATGATTTTTTGTAATTGTATCCAAAACCTATCTTGAATTATAATAAATCAACAGCGAAGAAAAAAATGAAGAAACTGAGGAAGAATTGAAGCAAGGTGATAGATTTACCTTAAGCTATCCTTCATATCAAACAACATTCAAAATCTAGTAAGAATCAATAAATATCTCACTTTTAGATAAAAGGACAACAAGATACTATTATGGGCGTATTCCACATCTCCTAGTCAAGGAATACCCTAAATCTCTTTTTACACTTATTTTAAATATTTTATTAATATTTTATAAAATCTGTAAAATTCACCATTGTCAAAGTTTTCCTACTCTATAATTTTCAAAAAAACCTTACATATCGCCCCTATATCTCGTACATAAAATCTAAAATAAAACTTTATGCATCTATGGAATTAACCAAATTTTCTAAATTCTCCTCTAAACATAATTTTTTCTTTTATATAAGGTTTTTCCCTTTATAAAAAATCCATAAATAATATATTTTTCCTCATACATAATATCCTCCTTTAATTGGTAAGGTTTTTTCCTATGGTAAAAAACTATATGTAATATTTTATCCCCATACATAATCTTCTTCCATTAACCAAAATTTGATATGTAATATTTTTTATTGATACGTAATATATTTCTCCAAGCATAGAGTTTTTTCCTTAGAAAAAAACCCATGAGTATTATTCTTATAAAATGTGTAAGGTTTTTCCCTTAGGGGAAAATTTGTTTATAATATTTTATTTCCCATGTATGGTTTTTACCTTAGCTAAAAAAACCATGTGTATCATTTTTCATCATATGTAATGCTTTTCCAAAATGAAAAAACTTTATGCGATATATATTTTATATAGTTAGTATATATTCTTCTCTACATAATATTTTTTAATTCCATATGTAATATATTTTTAATTAATGTGTAATATATTTAATTTTCCCCCATGTGATATATAAGTTTTTAGACTTAAGAATATTTACATGCGTATGTTTTTATATTTAGCTGATTTTCAAAAAATCTATTAAAACCTAAATGATATAAAATTTACTCCAAACTCTCCCCACTTGATTCTATCACCTACTAGGGATCTCTGAACACACCAACTGCAAAAATTTAACAGTAAAATATCCCATAACTTGGAAAATTCTTGAGACTCAATTCCCAACCAATTTCTAACACTCTTGACACCTCTTCTAGGTCCCCATACACTTAGTCGAGCCAAGGTTCGACACAAATCACCTTTCCCGAATGTATATCCACACATAACATCCCCAAATCAATTAAAGTAATGTTTTAAAATAAAAATTCATATTACAACAAAATTGTAAATAGGTTCATGTTTTTGGCCAAAAAACCTAACAAATCTGTACTTAGACCTATTTGGGATGTTATATATGGTGAAAATGGTGATATAATCCCAATGACTATATATCTGAAAATAATATGAATTATTCATGCATGACCCCACCTGTTAAACCTTGAATTAATTAGAAGTTAGTGAGATTCACCCCTTTCCCACCACATTCTCAACAAACACTCTTACCACTAGCCTAGATGATTTTTCTTTTCATATATTTAAATATTTTTTTATATTTTTTTCAATAAATATATTTATTTTAATATATATATATATATATAATAGAATATATATTTATAAGTTTATTAATACACACACGCACTGAGATGTATATATATATATTGGAGTTGGTGCACTATAACTGACTTTCTTATTACTTGATTATATGTTTTCATTATTATTAAAGTTTCATATCAAATCATGATTTTTTTATTTGAATGAATTTCGTATGTGATAATGTCCTAAGAATATGTATCACCCTAAAAGGTCATAGCAGTTCCCCTCTGTGATGAGAACCTAGTGGTGCCACAATAGTATTCTTGAATATTGTTCTATATCTGGATAATATTGTCTGGTGAAAAATAGACAATACAAGTTATTTGGGGTAGGAGGATCATAAGATACTAATACACCTTCTCATAGTGTTCTACCTTGGTAATATTCAAGATATTATGTTATAATAATATACCTATAAATAAGGAATCCACATTTTCATGTGTCATTGGATGTTCCTATATGTGGATATATATATTGATCCTTAGATTTTTGGATTGTCATTAATGGATATTATGAATCACATAATTTTATGCATTGAATAAAATCATGATGACATATCCTCAAAGTGAGGTAGGATACATTGGTTACCTCACAAGTGATATTGCATTAATGGATAATGTGAGAAATGATTTAACCCTTTTATCCCTTGACAGAAGTTGATATCCCAGGACCTTTGATACGAATAGAACTTCCTATATAAATCCATGGATATGGTGTTCAGTGGGAGAGTTAATTTATGGAAAATAAAATAAAGAGAAAATGATCATATAGGTCAATGGAACCAACATGAAACTTACTTAATTATAGATATTACAATAAGGGATTATATTATATGGTAAGCATTCTTGACAGGTTGAATGTCATTGAGAAATTAACTTCTTTATATATGGGTGTCTTGGCATGTTTCTAGATGATAACCTTATACTTTAGGTGGTTATGATTAATTCCACTGAGAAAGTGTCCTAGAGGGTCACATGCAGAGTATATTTACAATTTCAGTTAAATTCAAGTGTTGAATTTTACAAGTTATAATAAATAATATTTATTCGAGTGTTGGTTTATCACCATAATTTAATGACAAGTTATTTTAAATAATAATTGAGTTAAATAATATTATTATTATTAATTTTCAAGTTTTTAGAATTTTATATTTAATATATTTATCAATGAATAATGAAATGATATTTATTTATTAAATAAATATTTATTATTCAACATTTGGTAAATGTCAATGAGGGAAAGTGGACCGACCTTAATGGTCTGATTGGAAATGGTATAAATGATATTTATTATATTATTAAATTTTTATATATGTCAAGATATTAATAATAATATTACTATTAAACATGGGTTCAACTAAGAATTTTTAAGTAGGGAAAGGGATTGTGTGAAATTTTCAAACCCTAAACCTTCCATAATAACTATCTGATTATAACACTTTAAATAATTACTTTTTTTGTGAAAAATGGATAGAGATAGACTCTATTAATACCTAGAGATAGATCTAAATATATAGAGAACACACCCTCTCTCTATATCTCTCTTCCTCCTCTCTCAATACTTCAAGAGAACACTGATAGTTCCTTCTCCTTCAAGAATAATTCATCTATGATTAACCACAAACAGTGCAAGAGATCAGGATTGGTCATCATATCACCAAGAAATTCTAAGATTACATTCAAAGATTGATGTGTGTGTGTGTGTAGATAAAAACTATAGGGGTTTTATACTTGGAACCTATAGTGAAAAAATGGTATGATGAGATCTATTGAAACATGTCATCAACAAATAGAGAATTACAAGTTGAGATAATTCTATATCTACTCATAAAATAATTATAAATTACATGTAAAGATCTTCCTCTTATAGTTATGGAATTTTAATCTAGTCAAGTAATCTATGTTCTACACTGGATATAACATTTTAATCATGTGAGGTAATGATTACATGTAAATTAAGATTAAAATCCAAGTTGGTCATACCATCAAAGGATTCTTCCACTGCTCCTAGAACCTACATGTGGTATCAGAGTGGTCAACTGTTTAATTTATAATTATTTATTATCTAATGATTGATTACATGTGTTTAAATTTTATTTTACTTGTATTAATTAATTTTAATATCTTACATCATCATATCTTCTCTTTTTCATTCTCATTAACATAACCTATAAACTGTTAATATTAAAAAATGAAAAAACATCTGAAGAATGCCATCTAGAGGTGCCAAAAGCTCTGCCTAGAAAACCTGGAGTACATAGTGTGTACTACCTTCATTCACACTACATATTCTAGTTTTTTCATATTTATATCATGATAAAGTAAAATATATCCAATGATTACACATTGTGTACCTTGAACTCATCTATGGTGCGCAACATGACCAGTCCCAAGGAAGGTGTTGCGGATATTGTACCTAAGCGTTTCATTTATTTAAAATGTTATATTAATATATTTTTATTGAGTTGTGATGAATTGGTGATACTTTTAGAACTGTTATGGATTCACTTAATGACATTGTATTTCATGCTTGAGAAATTATCTATATGAATGTGATGATTTTTTGAACTGATCTTAAGTTTAAAGACATGTGTCAATATGGATGGAACATTGTTTTTAGAAATATTAGGAACAATAATTCTATTGAAGACCATGAAAAAATAAATTGATTTCATAAGTGATAATGATAAAGTTGGTTTGGAAATTTATATTGATTTCTGGATTAGTACTAAAAGAAAATTTACTAACTATTTAATATTGGTGTTTGGTAAAAAAATTAGTTAACCATACTTTCTAAGGGACAAAATTAATCCCACACATGTGGGAGGAAGACCTCAACCATGTGGGAGAGGAGTTCCATAAATTACTTATGGTGTAAGGATGATTGGGCATGCATTTGGCCTATTGGGAGGCATAGGTGAGTGCACATAAGAATGGGCCAGGGTTTTGGTGGGACAACACATGTCGACGCGGCCTGTGAGGTATGTGTAGTGTGTTGCGGGTGATGATATACCGATTCCTTGGAATGATTGGTCATCATCATGGGATCATATATTAAGTTTCATTCAAGAATGATAGAGTTTTATGTGGGAGGAAATAATCATGCAAACATTATTCTTCTGCTAAAAATATACGCATAAAATGAAGGTCGTCTGATATGTTTAACTAAAAAAATGATTTCCATCATCTTCATCCCACACTCTATGGTTTTTCAGCACATGGTTAATCTTCCATTTTTTATCCATTAAGAACATATAAATATATGGTTTTTGAACCAAGATGCACCTATCATCATGTTGGGTTTACTAACATGACTTTATGATGGATGTGATCATCATTTTTTTTCATTTCATGCACCAAGGTGTGTTTGATATCCATGTAGAGATGTATCTATTATGATGAGTTACATAATCTCAAGTTGAGATATTTGATTAATTAAATGTTCAATTTTCTATATTGGTGGGATTGAAATATCAAATTCATGTAGTTACACTTGGATGCATGAAAATCAATTGAAGGGAATGAGTTTGTTATGTATCAATTTGCCAAAATAATACCATGTAGTTGTTTGCTGAAGAGGTAATTCATGTATTTATTTTTATACATAATTGATTCACGTATCCATTTTAGAAATTCAAGGTAATCATGTAGTCATTTCATCCATGTGTACATTTATATAAGAAAATGACATATCCAATTTGGTCATGTATGTGTTTTCACTAAGTTTCCTTTTTCATAAGAGAATCATATAGCTGATTCTATAATTTTTTTCATGTATCTAATTGCTACATAAGTGTTTTGAGATTATTTCAAGTATTAAATTTTAATTTTAGGTATATTTTTTACATCATATAAAGTGTGTATTTATAGTGGTTAAAGACTTTTAAATACCACATAAATAAATGGAAAAATATTTGAGTCTTTTGAATATTTAAATGATAAGGTACTTTAGAGAGTTTAAAGGATGGTTTTATTACACTGTAAAAAGTAAATAGAGATCATGGGGAATTAATGATTCATTCCATGATTCATTTATAGAGATCGTGGGGTGGTCAGAATTTTTCTCCCATTTTCTATAAAGGAAAAGAGAGAGAATGTATGAGAATGTGTTAAGATCATGGAGGTAAAAAATAATTATGATAAAAATAATTTTATGCTCTAATTATTATTTATTATATTCATATATGTTTTTTGGACATATAAAATCTATAGGTCAGAGAATTAAAATGTACAATTATTGTTTCTATAATATAGAACTTCCAGAGAAAATATTCTAGTATCAAAGGTGTGATGAGTTTCTGATAAAAATAGAGATGTATTGCATCCATTGTGAAAGAATAATCATAGAATCCTGATACATTTTTGTATAAAATATAGAATGAGTAAAAGTTGAGAAATTCTAAATGAATAATATTTCACGTGTTTGAGTTTTTGAATAACATGAAGAGTATCCAAATTTCACCAGATATGGAAGGTGAGTTTTGAGACTAGTGGAACTGGTCTTTATTAGCTTCGACTGAATATCTTGAAGGATTACATAAGTAATGGATATCCATATTTATTGTATAGGAAGAAAATCTAGATAAGAAGACCTTTCTACCTCTGAATTATTATTTGAATAAGAAGGGTTATAGTTAGGGGGTATAAACAACTATTGAAGGTAGATTGGAGATGGGGTATAACCAGCTTGTAATTGGGGGTATAACCATTTACTATTTTTAATCATCTTCAGATATATTGGATAATCAATGTTTGGGGTATAACAAACACGAAAAGGAGTAGGTATTTTACCAAACCTTGTAAATATTTATGTTCTACTTTCTATATTACTACAACTTCACATGAGGTGATATTAAGATACATCCTTGAGTGGATTGAGAACCTTAAAATTTTCAAGATGTTGAATTTAAAAGAAAGAAATTTTTTAAAATGAAACCACTGACTTACCCCAACCCCCTTAGTGGTTTATCCAGCCATGGGTCCTACAGTGGACATGGGTAGAAGACAATACATGTCATGTAACATAGTACACGTTATATAGTATGTTGTAGATAGTGTGCCCAATTTTTCATAGAGAAAAATTAAATATATAATCAAACCTATTCACATGTGTTTAATATGTCATTTATTTGATAGTACATGCCATTTAATAGGATTTATAATTATATATTAAATCAATTTAAATGTTAAAATTTTGATAATAACATGAAGTTTCCTCCATGTACACTTGTATAATTAATTAATTTTAAATGAAATTGATTTTGTTTAAAATTATAGATGATGTTAGGTTAATGATGATTGGATGTAATTAAGATAAATTAAATAAATTGGATTAATTTATGGTATATTATCTTAATTAAATAATGAATCTAAGTTACTGATAATAATATTTTTGATATCTCTAAATTGTATCTATATTTTCATGGATTTTTATATGTGTTTACATTAGATTTTAATTGATTTTATATGAGATTCATGATTGATTTATCATCTATATAGTTGGTTATAATGATTTATGGAAAATGAGTTAAAGGATATAAAATAGTAATGATTTACATAAAAATATGTATTTTTATGAAAAAGGAAGGTCATAAAATCTTTTGGGGGTTAGAACTAAAGAAACAGGGCGAAATCGGAGTTTCACGGGCTAGAAAGCATCATTTACATCATAAATAGACTTTTGTGATGTAAAATTATTAGGGAAAAAGCTGGGTAACTAAGGAATAAATAAAAAATATACCTAGGGGAATAAATATTTGTGTCATGGAATGACACATATATGTTGATGGTTCTAGGCACAACAAAAGTGTGCGGAGGTGAGCAGTATATTAAAATTTCTTTTAATAATCATTTCCCAAAACCAAGAGTGAGGATCTTGCATGTCAAATTTATAATTAATTTATTTAATATTTGAAGAAATAAATACATAGGATTAGGAAATTTATTCATTGGTGAATGTTTAAAATCCAAAAATACCCTTTCAGATTACCTTCATTGCACTGTGAGGATCCAAGGATAAAATCCCTCTAGTAGTGATCCACACATGCTCCTATGATCTCCTTGTAACACCACTTGATATCTAGGTTCTAGCATGATGAGTATGATGTCTTAATTTATTCGTTCTTGATTAATCATTCTTCAGTCTTGAAGAAATCTCTCTTTCAATTATTATTCTAGACATAGATAGAGAAGAAGGAGTTGAGAGGGAATTCGTTGTGCGCAACAATTATCTATTCTCAATTTTTGGATGCTTTACACAATAGACATATCCACTTATTTATAGAGTTGAGATTTAAGTTAAAATATTATTTAATTGAATTTCTTGCATTAAATAACATTTATTACCTTTAATAAATCTCATGTCACATAATAATAATTATATAATTATTATTTTGTGGGTTCACGCCAACTTTTAAAATAACAAATATTATATAACAGTATTGTAAATTAATATTTGTCACCGGACTTGTTCTTGGTCTGTTTTTATTTCTCTAGAATTTTTTGAATCAACCAAATCAATATTTTATTCATATTTAAATATTTTACTCATAATCTAGTGAATAAATATTTATTAAAATATTTATTAAATTAAGTAAATATTTTATTCACAAGCTGGTGAATAAATATTTATTTAATTTATGCGATCAATATAACTTGAATAAAATTATTGCTCAGACTTGAGAATAATATTTATTCCATTATTTAAACTAAAATAGAGTTTAATTGAGATCAATGGAAACACTTATTGTGTGACCCTCTAGGATTATTTCTTGTTAGCATTAGGTGGGCTTACCTAAATTCCAAGATTACAATCTAGAAATGGGTCATAGAACCCAAGAGAAAGAACTTAATGTCACAACATCAACAACCAAATATGAATGTTCACTGTGTAATATAATTCGTTTGTCATAATATCTCATCAAGTAGGTTTAACATCTGTGTCACCAACCTATATGCTCGATATGTATTTCTTTGACTATATGAAATAAACACATCATTACACCATGGTTATGGAATCTAATGTGATGGTTCTATTCTAATAAAATGTCTAAGGTATCATCTTCCATAAATATGTAAGGGAAAAATCCTTCCTTTACCATTTCATTAATGATATATCACTCATGATGCACCCAACATATCCAACTTCTCTATGAACTATTATCATCATGGTTTACGAAATACATCTAATTATCTGAGTTGTAACATCAATTAATATTAATATTAAAGTCTAAGTACCATCACACATGCTTGTAGATAATAATATCTGATGACACCAAAACATACAGAATTCCTACTGGCGGGTCTGTTCTCATAATCTCCCATCTCAGAGATTACCAAGTGTGAACTTCATGAGAAGAAGCATAATCTTCTTTTAAGTACTCACACCTAACAGTCAATCTACTATGTGTCCCATCTTAGTATGTTATCTAACTGCATAACATTATTTGAGAATATCATCATATCACATCAAGGTTCTCATCATAGTAGGGAACTACTATGATCTTATAAATGCGGTGTATAATCTAATACATTAATACATTAGAGTCATGCATAACAAAAAACAATATGTAACAGGAAGTTTATTAATATTAAATAAATCAAATATACATGTAATCAAAGTACAAACAGTTGATCCTAGGACACCAACTCCAACAAAATCTCACTTGGATTAAATCCAACTACCTACAACCTTCAGTCCACTAGACCTCACATGATAGTCATGTTTTTTCTGAGTCAAGTATTTAGTCAATGGGTCTTCCACATTATATTCTATGAAAATACTGCTCACTATATATTAACCTATCTGAGAATATTCCCTCAAGAGATAATACTCTCAAAGTATGTGCTTCTTCCTTTGATTTGTCCTTGGATCTTTTGCAACAACCACTACTATAGTATTATCACAATAGAGTGTGATAAGATCTTTACTGATAGATACCACATCAGGCTCTTGGATGAATTTTTTTATCCATACTTCTTATTTATATCCCTTACAAGACATAATATACTCAGAATTTATTGTAGAATCTGCAACCATAGCCTTCTTTGAGCTCCTCTAGCTCACAATACCTCCATTCAAAGTGAAGATGTATCCCATTTGTGAATTCATGTCATCTTGATAATTTTATAAACTAGTATATATATATCATCTAATGACTAGTTCCTTGTATCCTCCATAAATCAGGAACATATCCTTATTACACCTCAGATACTTAAGCATAGTCTTGACTGCCATCCAATGGTGGTCACCTGAATCATCTTGATATCTTCCTACCATACTTAATACTTAGAAGACATCTATCCTCGTACATAACATAACATACATGACTGAACCAATTGTTGATGCATATGGAATCCTTTTCATTATGTTTCTTTCATCATGAATTTGAGGACACATTTTCATAGAAAGATGAATGCCATGTGATTTTTGAAACAATCCCCTCTTGGATTGTTCCATACTAAATCTCTTAAATGTCTTGTCAATGTATGAACTTTAAATTATGTCGATCAACCTCTTGGATATATCACTATGGATCTTAATCCTAATAATATATGTTGTATCACCCAATTCCTTCATAGAGAATCATTTATTTAACCATTACTTAATAGAATGTAATATTGGTATTTCGTTTCCAATGAGTAATATGTCATGAATATATACTATTAAGAAAATTATTTCACTCCCACTAAACTATTTATAGACACATGGCTCGCATTCATTCTTTATGAAACCAAATTCTATTATGGACTCATCAAAATGAATGTTCCATGACTTGGATTATTTATTTAATCCATAAATGGATATTTGCAACTTGTATACCTTGTTGGAATCTTTTGGAATCACAAACCCTTTGGGTTGTGTCATATAGACATCTTCTGAAATGTTTCCATTAAGAAATTATATTTTAATATCCATTTACCCAATCTCATAATCATGGAAATATGCAATGGAAAGTATAATTCTAATGGATTTCATCATTGCAATTGGTGAAAAGGTTTCATCGTAGTCAATGCCTTAACGTTATTTAAACCTTTTTGAAACCAATTTCACCTTATAGGTATAGAAATGTACTTCCATGTCTAGTTTCTTCTTTAATAACCATTTTCAACCAATGGGATTTACATCTACTAGAGGTTTTATCAAAATCTGGACTTGGTTTTGGTACATGGAATCCATTTCAGAATTCATGGCTTCTTGCCACTTGGAAACATCTATTCCACTTACTGATTCCTTTTAGGGTAGCAGATCATTATTATCAACTAATAATGAGTCACCAACCTTGGTGACTAGAAAACCATTCCATTATGGTTCTCTAACCTCTCTAGTACTTTGATACAGTAATTGTTTCTTTGGAAAAATTTCTTATTCAACAGGGCTTTGTGGAATTTGTTCCTATGCCAACACTTTTATATCTTGAGCTTAGACTTTATCAAATTCTATCTTTTTTCCACTATATCTTTTAGAGATAATATCCTCCTCAATAAATATGGGATTTTTGTCAACCAAAACCTTTTTTTCTGAAGGATTTTATAGGTAATATCCCTTTATTTACTTGGGGTATCCTATAAAGATACACTTTGTGACTCGGGGTGCAATCTTGTTAACTGAATAGGCCTTAAAAAATTCTTCATAGCCCCACACATATAATTCAGAAAACACGGGTTTCTTTCCTTACCAAAATCGGTATGATATACCATATGTTTCTTTAGTTGGAACTCGGTTTAGTATATATGTTATTGTTTGTAATTCATATCTATAAAAGGATAATGGGAGACTCACATGACTCATAATTGATCTCACCATGTCTAATAAGGTGTGGTCCCTCTTTTTTATTACACCATTCCATTGAGGAGTATAAGGTGGAGTGAGTTGAGATGAAATCCAAAACTTTCATAAAAAATGAACGAATTATTGATTAATATATTCTCCATCACGGTTTGAGTGAAGTTTCTTAATCTTCTTACCAAGATGGTTCTCAAATTCATTATTGTATTCCTTGAATTTATCAAAATAATCTAACTTATACCTCATTAAGTAGACATATCCATATCTACTAAAATCATTAGTGAAAGTTAAGAGGTATGATTACCCACCCCATGCTTTAATAGGAAATGGTCCATACACATCAGTATGAACTAATTCGAGAAGCTCTATAACCCTTTAACATTTCCCATTAAATGGGGGTTTGGTAAATTTTCCTTGCAAACATGTGTGACATACACCAAGTGGTTTTAGTTCAAAAGAATCTAAATATACATCTTGACGTAATTTAGTCAAGCACTTTTCATTTACATGACCTATCCGGTGATTCCAAAGTTGGGTGTGGTGTGATTCATGTGAAGTAACTTCATTATCAATTTCCATTATTTGGTTCATGTAATCCAACACATAAAGGTCGTTGTTTAAATGTAACTTACCATAAAAATGATTTCTTTATAAAATAAGCAACATTTATTCCATAATTTGAAAATAAATCAATCCATATCAAGTATGGATACATAAATAATGTTTTTGGTAACTGGAGGAACATAACAACAACCCTTTAAAACCAAGATCATTCTGGTCAATAATGTGAGGTGGTTGTCCCTAATAACTACAACAACAAGTTTATCTCTGTTGGATGCTCGAAGATCTACCTCTAATCAGTTAATCATTTTGAATATAGTTGGTTCTTATATTTAAATACATATGTGAGCAACAAAAGTTGTATCTAATACCCAATTTTTAGAAATAGATAAATTTTACTTGATAAAAAATGCACCTAAACTTCCCCTTACTTCTTTGGATGGGTATAGTTTTACTTCCAGTGGCCCTTCTTGCCACATGAGAAATAGACAACATCTTATTACCTTGTTTTTTCCTTGATCTTCCTCTTCTTGGAGGGTTTTGAAGAATCTTTAGGCTTAAATCCATTTTATTTACCTTTCTATTTGTACACTATAAGTATGGAATGTTTTTCATGCTTTGTATCCTTATCTACTTTGTGAAGAAGAGTAAGAAGATCTGGAAGAGACTTCTCAATGTTTTTTATATTAAAATTCAAAAAAAAAATCTTGAGAATCTTGGAGTGAGTGATGCCAAAATGAGTTCAGTGTCCATTTCTTAGAGGAGTTTAAACCCTATAACCTCTAAGCTCTCAATGTATTCAATGATCCTAACTACGTGAGGCCCAACTAGGGCACCCTCTCCAAGCCTTCTCTGAAATATCACCTTTAGAAACTCAAATTTTTTCTATCTAACTCTCTCGAGGTAAAGACCATGGAGGTTCTCAAGCATTTTATATACATCCATGTTTTCATGAGACTTCATTAGTTCACTATACATTGATCAAAGCATCAAAAATTGAATATCGACCACGTCACTCAAATATTTTTCATAGAAAAATAACTCTTCATAACTAACCTATTTATCAAGATAATCATACATTGAAGATTCTAGAACTTAAGATTTTCATTCATGGCATAGCACCACCCAAAGGTGTCTAAACCAATCCTAAAAATTACTTCCAATTAGGAGGTTATCTTTATCAAATATTGATCATAGGGATAGTGTGGATGATAAACTTTTCATTTTATTCAAAAATTAAAAAATCAGATTATTAGTACTTTTCTTGATTACAAAATAAGTGAGATATAATAAATTAAATGTTTTTTTATTTATTTAATATATCTACCACTATTTTATCAAGTCTCAATATTCCACACCATTGAACTTAGAATGTCTAGTTTCCTTAACATTCCAGTGCTAAGGATCCTCATTACTTTTCTTAATGATTATAACTTTGTCCATGAAAACCATTATAAAATAATTATGTAGGAGGTCTTTCCAACTATAGACTTGAAACTCCTTGATCCATTGAGTGGATTCCCCTATCCTAAAATCCTGACTTGGATTTCCTCAACACTTACCTCCAAATTTGTATTGAAAAAACTTTGTCCATAAAAATCAATACAATTTTAGTTAAGTCAGCCCAAAAAACTCATGAGAACTCTATGATAAAAGTAAGTGTCTGTAATTTGGCCATGTACTACACTTAGTTCTATGGTTTCATTCCCAATCATGTAATGGAAGTCTTAGTCTAACTTAATATTTAATTGAGGTATTTTAATTTATTATGCATAAATTTTATCTTGTTTTATATTTTATATGTCTTTTTAATATTAAGTAGATGTTACTTAATTAATTAACCGTGTTGGATAAAATATTTACACATAATTCATTTATTTAATTTCTATATTTCACATTAATTCATTTATTGTGTGATCGCAGTATTTCATCTATAAAATAATAATCGCATAGACATAAATAATTAATTAATTAAATGACTTGTTAATGAGATTTATCTAACGGTTGATTTAATGAGAGGATATTAAAACAACCATTGACCTAGGGAAAAATAACTCTTATTGTCAGTGTTGGCATGAGTTATACCATTCCAACTATCCACCTGTGTATCACCTTAGAAGGCATCATTATGGTTATGTCTTGAACTTCCTTCATACTCCTTGGGATGCTCCATTAATTACAAATATTTATTACTCACATGCAGGTGATTGAAATAAAATGATTGGTTAAAGAGGATTCCATAAATATCCTTGGACATGCAGGTCCTATATAATAATAGAGGTATGGATGAATTGTAGGCCATCATTTAATTTAATATTAAATAATTGAAAACTCATGAAATAAATTAAATTAAAACATTCAACACATACACAGGTCTTGTTGAAGCTCATGAACGGCTATACATGCAATGAATATGCAAAAGTAAATGGATAGCATTCATTTATTTATTAATTATTTAATTATTTAAGATAAACATGCTTGCATTAGTTAATTAATAAATCAATTAAATAATTAATTACCTTTCATCTTTAATGATAATCCGATCTTATTTAGAGATACTCATCATCAATGGAATTTATGGAAAATAATCAAAAAAAACAATATTGACATATTAATTACAATAAATTAATTGAGTATTTAAAATTATTTAAACCAATTATTAAATTATCAAACACAATACAGTGTGACAATAAATAAAATAAGGTTTTAATGATTCAATTTTCAAATTTAGTTTAATTTTAATTTTTTCCCGTAATGGGAGACTACACGGCCTGTAAATGGAGCTACACGCCTTGTACCTTGGTTTTTGTATATCTAAGTTACACACCTAGGGCTTCGGCGTGTTAACTCAGTCGGACTATATGGTGTCTACATTCTAGCTACACACCCGGTATCCACTTATCATGTTCTAGGTTGGACCGATCAACACATAATGTGAAATAAAAGCATCGTGTGTAATTTATTTTTTCCTAAGGGAATCCATAGGATTGAACTTTTCAAACCCTCCACACCCAGGAACCCCCCCTCCCTAGGAAGAGGTCTTTCAGTGAAGCCCAAGATGGGAAGGAGTCATTGCCATCTGAGATGGCAGAGCATCCCACAGGATAACAATCTGATCAATGATGGTTCGACACAACAATATATCTGCTAGGTGGTCTGCGCCCTTCTACCCATCCAATGAGACACCAGGTGATCCAACAAGGTGATTAGAAAAAATCATTTCATGTAATTAATTGCTCAGTGCATCAAGATAAAATGTGCATGGGTATACGACATGTGCTCCGGCTGCACACTGTGTAACCCAGTTTTACTGACCAAAGATTTGACACTTCCCAATGAAATCTCCGATCATTATTTATTTTTTCTTAAACCTTTAATAAAATTAAACACTAAATGAACATGATTAATATATCGATAGCATTTTAATTAAAATAAAATTAATGAATTAATAGCGTGAAATTAGAATCTATCCACAATTGTGCATAAATCAACAATCAAATAAATAATTATAAAATTAAAGGTGACTACTCTAATACCACTTTATGGTTTTGGGTGCAGTGAAAGTGTGAAAAGGTGAGCAATATATTAAAATTTATTTTAATAATCATTACCCAAGACAAAGAGATAGGATCTTTCACATAAAATTTATAATTAATTTATTTAATATTTGAAGAAATAAATACTTCGGCTTAGGAAATTTATTCATTAGTGAATGTTGATCATCTAAAAATACCATTTCAGATTACTTTTCTTGCACTATGAGGATCTAAGGATATAATACCTCTAGCGGTGATCCACACATGCCCCTATGATCTCAGAGCAATACCACTCGATCTCCAGGTGCTAGCGTGGCGAGATTAATGTCTTACATTATTCATTCATGATCTCTCTTTCTTAAGTATGGAAGAAATCACTCTTTCACTTCTCATTCTTCAAAGGTAGATAAAAGGAAGAGTTGAAAGAGAATTTATTGCATAAAAAAATTCTCTATTTTAAATTTTTTGATGCTCTACACAATAGACATAACCGCATATTTATAGAGTTGGGATTTATGTTAAAATATTATTTAATTTCATAATGGCCATTAAATAACATTTATTACCTTTAATAAATATCATTCCATATAATAATAATTATATAATTATTATTTTGTGGTGTGCGCCAACTTGCATAATAAAAAATATTATGTAAAGGTCTTATTAATTAATATTTGTCACCAAACTTGTTCTTGGTCCATTCAAACTCCTATAAAATTTATTGAATCAACCGAATAAATATTTTATTCATAAATTAATATTTTATTCAAAATCTAGAAAATAAATATTTGTTTAAATATTAAATAAATAATATAAATATTTTATTCACAATCCAGAAAATAAATATTTATTTAATTTATGTGGTCAATATAACTTGAATAAAATTATTCCTCAAAATTGATAATAATATTTATTCCATTAATTAAACTCAAATATAATTTAATTGAGATCAACAGAAACACTTAGTATGTGAACCTCTAGGATTCTTTCTTGTTGTTATTAGGTGGGCTTGCATAAATTCTAATATTATTGTCTAAAAATGGGTCAAGGCACCCAAGAGAAAGAGGTTAATGTTGCACCATCGACAACCACATAGGAACTCTCATTTTGAAATATTATCCCTTTATCACAATATCTCATCAAGTGGGTTACACATCTGTGTCACCAACCTATATTATTGATATTAATTTCTTTAAATCTCGAAAATAAACATGTTGTTGCACCATATACATAGAATTTAACACGATGGTTCGATTCCAATCAAAGGTCCAAGATATCAACTTTCATAAAGATGGAATGGAAAAATCATTCCTTGACTTATTCATTGATGACATGTCATTCATGATGCACCCAACATATCTAACTTCACCATGAAATTTTATCATCATGGTTTATGAAATACATCTACGTGAGTTGTAACATGCATTAATAATAATATTAAAGTCTAAGGACTATCACACACGCTCATAGATAGGAATATCTAATGACACCAAAACATGTGGAATTCTTACTGATAGGTATGTTCTCATAATCTCTCATCATTGAGATTATAAATTGAAAACTTCATGAGAAGAAGCTTTATCTTCTTACGAGTTCTCATACCTGACAGTATATGTACTATGTGTCCCATAATAGTAAATTATCCAAATGTAGAATATTTTTTGAGAATATCATCATAGCACATCAAGGTTCTCATCGTAGTAGAGAACTGACATGACCTTATCAATGAAATGTAAACTCTAAGACATTGTTACATTAGAGTCATGAATAACAACAAACATTATATAATAAGAAGTTTTATTAATATTCAATAAATTTAATATACATATAATCAAAGTACAAATAGTTGGTCCTAGGACACCAACTCCAATATATGTCACACTGTGACGCACCCCAAAATTTTACAAACTTTTTTTACATTGCAAAAGAACTTACAGGGTTTTAATACATGAATAATTCTACCATGAAAACATTGTTCACATTGTAAATAGATCCATACTTTCCTAAATTCGGATTTTGATAGGGATTTTGATGGAATACTTGCTTAAATGGCCCGTAACAGCCATTAAACACCCAAGAGATCTCTATTTATGACCCGAGACTCATTATGGATACATTTAATATGAAAATTTAATACAACCTAAGAAAAATTTTATCCATTTAAATAGAGGCTTGGGCAGTGACTCCATAAGAATTCAAGGCATAGGGATTAGACAATCTACCACTAGTGTTCCAACCTAGAGATTGTTTATTGTAGTTAGGTTTTAATTATATTTTACTTTTCTTCTATTTTACTATAAGTTGAATGATTCAAAGTTTAATTCAGTTATTGTAACTCTTGTGTCTTTATTATATTGTATCTTCTATGGGTATTATTTTATTCTTCATTGATGATCAACTGACGATGATTGGTTAAATCCATAGGGGAGTGTGAAATTGATTAAAATGGGTGTGTGCCAAAAAAATTTATTTATTTATTCACTTTCAAGATGATTTTATTTAATTTTTATTGTATTTTGATTCAAAATTTTCATATATGTTATTAAATCATGGACCAAGTGTGTTTAATATCAGATGAAACCCAACATAGTTTAGGTAATTAATTCATGACCATTGAATTGGATTATCCTTATACAATTTAAATATGATCCTAATGAACCCTAGTTATTTTAATTCTTCATACCACCACTAATTGAGATTACGGGGCAGATTGATAGGGATTTAACAATTATCATATGTTTAAAATTTATTGATTATGCATCCAATATATGAAATTGTTTTGAAAGTGTAGTTGGAATTTATTTTTATCAAAAAAACCCATGGAAAAAAATTTCTATCACTTATGACCTTTTATATTTGAATTTATTTATTTTATTTACATCATTAAATTAGTTTAATAAAATTGACTGAAATTGAAGTGACCCAACCTTTGTTCCAGAATTGTTGTTTCATTCTCCACTCTCTATGGGTTCAACCCTATACTTCTTCTATGCTGTGCCTTTGTATCTAGTGTGGATTGGGATATATAAATTTATAATTTGATCTTTCTTGAGTGAAACTAGTGACACTTCACTGGCCGGTCAAATTTTGGCATCATTTCTGGGGATCAGTGGTGCGTAGAAGACAACTCGAGACCAATTACTTAGGTCAAAGACTTTTCTTATACTATTTATATTTACTGATTTTTTTTAGGTATTTATTTTTTATTCCATTTTATTGTAATTATTATTATTCAATATTATTCATTTGGTAGTTTCTAGTGGTGTGCAGGATGAGTTGTCAGATGAACAAGTACCATGCCTCACCACTAAAGTACATTTCATATCAGGAGTACCCAACCACATGGGAATAAATGAATTCGAAAGGGTAGACACATAAATAAATGAGCTAGGATGACTCATATTTTTATGAATAAGATGAATTCCAACTTCAGTAGTGGAGCAACGCCTATTTTCAACCTTGTAGAGGAGGCCCCGGTTTTGAATATTATCAAGGCAGATATTGGGCTGAGTAGTATACTCAAGAAGACCATTATATTCAGAAAACTCATGAGAAAAAATCAGAAGACTGACTAACCATATTTCTCATGCAGTATGTTGAAGTTTTGGATATGAGGATTAATAATCATGAGGCTCAAATCAAAGAATAGGGAGAATTTACTACTCAACTTTTTCAGATTATTTAAAATTTAAATTTTTTTATATGAAACTTATCTTTTAAATATTATATAGGGATAGAATGGTTTGAAGATAAATATTAGGAAGAGGTGGCCAGGGAAATTAAATCTATTGAAAAAACAAAATGAAGAAAAAAAGGAAAAGGGTATCCAAGAAGGGTGTTCAGAGCATACTAGAATAGATAAACCTTCAGATCATTTAAAAGAAGAAAATAACATAATGGAAATTATTGATTGGATGGTCAAGGAGAAAGTGGAGAGGGAGTTTAATGAGGTACAAGTTGTAAAATCAAAGGAATAATAAATAGTGAAGGATAAGGATAATGATAATACATGCATTGACCTAAATAATATTCTAAAGTAGGAAAATTAATGGGATTTCCTACTAAATATACAAGAAGACAAAGAGAGAACCATGGGAAATCTTATCAATGAAATTCAAGAGAGAAAGAAGTATTCATGTGTTTCGAATCAAACTAGATTTTAATAAGTAGAGTAAAAAATAACCTCCATAAATTGAAGTAGAGGATGAAAAGGCAATGGTGGAGTAGGAAAACTACAAAATCTGGTAAAATTTTGATTTCCTGTTGTATTATTTAATTCTTACCTCAATATAAATCCCACCAAAAGTACCAATTAGGAAGAACCAATGGAGGAGGAAGTGAAGAACTTCTCTATATGTACAATAGAGTCATAATTGGATATATCCAAAATTATTAGTTCTATATTATGTTTCAATTATCTAATGAGGGTAAAAGGTTTAACTAGAGACCTTAAATCACTACTATCAGGAGGCAAACCAGATTTTAAAATTTCTTTCTAAGAATTGGTTTTATTTTATTATATTAGTTTAATAACTCTCCCTATGGTTGATCCCCTTACCTTTTTGAGTAAATTTTTTTGAATCTTATATTTTCACATATTTGCTTTTGATTTTTTAAGATCAAAGAAATACGTTAAAGTTAAAAATAATAATATATAAAAAATAAAGGACAACATACGGGCTTCACGAAAGGGAATTATTGTTTTTATTTGTTTTTATTTTACATCCCTAGTTTTTTATCACATGTTTTTAATAATATACTGAATTTTTTTATGAGCTGAAATGAATTAGATTCACCCACAAATGCTTGAATTATTTTTCTTGTACTTGATAATCTAGGAGAAATTAGCACATAGGAAAAATATTCTTAACATGTTGGAAAATTTGATTTATCATTCCCATAAATGTTAAAGATATAAATGAACATTTTAGGATTCACTTTCTCACTTCAATTTTTATTTTCTTAAAAATGATTGTTGATGTGATTACTTTTCTCTATATTGATTCCAAGAAGATTGAATTTATAAAACTGTTTATTTATGTTCATGTCATAACCTGGTTAACTTATTTTATGTCACAATTCCTAAGAAGATTCTGGAACAAATATTTTCTATTATTTTTATGCATTTTTTTTAGATTAAAACTTGGGGAATATAAATATACTAGAACTTGCATTGATATCTTGTCAAAGCTATAAATAAAAAAATCACTTTTAAAATGATTGAGGTATTTTTTTATGATCCCTTTTATTATAAGACCCACCTATACATTTTTTCTTCTTATCTCATAGAATCCATGGATGACCTTGTTAGTATTTAGCCATGTTACAAGACATTATTTTCCTTTCCTAACTAGTACTTTGTATTTTGTATAATATTTAGTTGAATGATTATGGGGGAGGGGTTGTTCATGGTGGATATGGGATGTTTTTTATTAAGAGGATAATTCAAGGTGTTTCTATGCATATTGGGGAAGGTTAATGATTACTCATTCATTATATTTCATTATCTATCCCTCTTTTTTAGAAAAATAAAAAATGGAAAAAATGAAAAGAATGGGTTGTTTCTCGGGGAGGTTAAAAATAACCATTACTAGACGAATGATCTAAAAATCATATGGGATTAGCTGGTGGATGTGAGACCTATATCAGGTACATATTTTGAAAAAAAGAGAGGAAAAAAGAAAAAAACACAACAAGAGATGAAATTCATTCATTGTGGTTACATCATTCATGAGCCTTTTCTTTGCGATTTTGGGGGTGTGTTAGATGACATTATATTTTGGAAACTAAAATTTCATTACACTTTACATTTTAATATCATTAATTATGCTATATATTTTATCCTCTTTTTTATCCTTACTTGTTTTTCACATTAGTGCCTACCTACCCTCAGCCTCAAATTCATTTGAACCTAATTTCAAATCCCTCATGGTTAATTGTTATATTTGTATTTATAGGGTGTAAAAGGTATATTCAATGAAATACTATGGTTAGGAACATATAATTTCCATATGAGAATAACTCTATTTAAATTATTACCTTGGGTTATGATAGAAAAAAATCACGGTGAGATAAATCATAAATGGAATGGGTATTAATGAGATCTTGAAATATATATCTGGAAAGGGGAAATGTCTTGAATTGAAAATAATAAATGAAGTATGATTTTTTAATTCTTTATTGTGTATGATTTTGATTTTAAGATCTTTATTTATAACTTGTTTTTATGATCGTCATAATTTGAAAACTCTCTTATTAATTTATGGATCCTTTTATTTTGATGTTGATATTTTTCTCAAGGATGACCAAAGATTTAAGTGTGTGGGTATTTGATATCTCTAAATTATATATATATTTTCATGAGTTTTTATATGTGTTTACATTATAATTTAATTGATATTATATTTGATTCAATACTAATTTATCATATATATAGTAGGTTGTAATGATTTATGGAAAATGAGAAAAAGGATCCAAAATAGCAATGATTTCCATCAAAATATGGCTTTTTATGACAAAGGAAGATCATAAAAGCTTTCTGGGGTTTATAACTAAATAAATAGGAAAAACAAAAGTATTGGGGGCTAGAAAGAATCATTTATGTTTTAAATATACTTTTATAACTTAAAAATATCATGGAAAAAGTCATGTAACTAAGGAATGAAAAGAAAATAGGCTTGGGAGAAGAAACATGTGTGTTACAACATGACATGTATATATCACACTGTGATGCTCCCCAAAATTTTCCAGTCTGTGTTTTTAATTGTAAATTAACTTACATGATGTTTATACATGAATAACTACTTTGTAAAAACATTGTTCACAATGTAAAAAGGTCCATACTTTCCCAGATTCGCATTTTGATGAGGATTTCGATAGAAGACTTGCTTAAATGGATTGAAACGACCATTAAACACAAGAGAGACCACCCTTTATGACCCGAGACTCATTACGGATGGATTTAATGGTAAATTTTAATACAACTCAAGAAACCCTGTATCCCTTTAAATAGATACTTAGTTGATAATCTATAATAATTTGAGGCATAGGGATTTGACCACCGGGAGGATGCCACTAGGTTCTGACCTTGAGATTGTCCATCGTACTTAGGTTTTTCATTCTATTTTAATTTTATTATATTTTGTTGTAAGTCAAATAATTCATAGATAATTAAATTATTTTTTATCCAATATATTTATTCTATTCTATTTTTTATGGGTATTGGTTTATTCTTCATTGGAAATAAACTAATGATGATTGGTAAGATCTGTAGAGGAGAGTGGGATCAACTGAAATGGGTGCATACCAATTTTTTTATTTATTTCTTCACATGAATGATGATTTTATTCAATTGGTATTGTGTTGTGATTCATGTTTCTCATATCTATTATTAAATAATGAACCAATTAAATTTAATATCAAATGAAACCCAACAAGATTGAGATAATTAATTCATGGCCATTGAATTGGATTATCCTTCTACAATTGTAATATGATCCTAATGAATCCTAGTTATTTCTAATTTTTCATAACACCATTTAGATTATAGGGTATATTGATAGGTATTGACCATTTATCTTATCTTTAAAATTAATTGATTGTGCATCCAATAGATGGATTTTTTTTGCAAGTGTAGTTGGAATTTCTTTTTATCAAAATAGCCAAGGAAACTAATTTCTCTCTCTTCTTCCTTTTTTTGTTTGAATTTATTTATTTAATTTATGTCATTAAATTAGTTTAATAAAATCAACTGAAATTGGGGTGACTCTACCTTTGGTTCATAATTGATGTATAATTCTCCGTTGTCTGTGGGTTTGACCATGTACTTCCACTATGTTGCGCCTTTTTAGCTAGTGTGGTTTGAGATAATATAAATTTCTAATTTGATCATGATCATTTGGAACTAACAAAACTACATGGGCCAGTCGATTGAAAACTTATACCTGTTAAATTTTGTGTGGATGATCATGATATTGTACTATCCCTATGTATGTGATTGGTTCCTTTTAATATATTATTAAATTAAATTTGAATATATGCATGTCATCCCATAATCTTATTATGTAAGGACATATGTTCCAATTGTTTCTTTTACATAAAACCCCCTTTATCTAATCATTTGGATTCCCTCACCTATGTGTGATTAAAATATAATTTAAGTTTGGAGCTCCCAGGATAGAGACGGTGGTTCAAGACCAAGAGACCAAGACAAAACCAATCAAGGAAATACATGGGAGCCAAAGGTGGAATGTTGCAACACAAACCAAGTTATGGTTAAAGGTGTTTTTCCCTAGGGTTTATGGTTAGTTTATCATCCTCTAGATAAACTAATCATCAGATAATCCCATGATCATACCACTTATATTTTATTTTTTGTCTGTTTCATGGTTAATTATTTTTTTGAATTATGCGCAATCACCTAATAAATGAATTAACAAGAATGTAAGATGGAATAAAATATAAATGGATTATGCATGAATTTTTTATCATACATAGTTAATCACATAAGTTAAATATACTTAATATTAACAGCTTGTGTGAGAAGATAAATTGTGATTTACGCATAAGGATAAAAATCACTCAACTAAAATATTAAGTTGGTATTGTATTCCATTACTTAAGTTAAAATTGACCTCATAGTTCAAAGTGATTAACCAAACCAATTTGGGATGCTTTCAATTATAATGAAACTTCCATATTAAAGCTTTGGGTTGAATTAACTTAGTTTAAATCAAGGTTTAACTACCCAAGTGGGACTTGGTGTGACTGAGAGGAAAGTGTTGATGAAATATTTAACCAGGATTTCAAGATTGGGGATTCTACTCAATTGATTAATGAACTGTGAGTTAATGCAGTTATAAATTTATGCCTACCTAAAACCCTTCAAATAACTTGTCAGACCCAATTTTGGGTTATAGGAATGGTAATATGTATTCTTTATACTAGAATATCTAAGTGAAAAAATATTTTGAAACTGATGGTGAGGGCTATTGGGTTTTAAAAAATATTGGGGGGTAATATAATCTAATTAATTTTAAATTTATTAATCTTTTTTTCTAATTAAAACAAGTACTAATTATCTACTCTTAATTTTTAGAAATAGAAAATAAAAAAACTTCGACAATATCACTATGATCTATACTAGATAAAGATAACCTTCTCAATATCATGAATTTCTAGGAATGGTATAGGTGATTTCACATTATACAATGCCACAAATGAAAATTATACATGTTGGAAGCCCCACTTCCTGAGTCACTTTCCAAAGAGGATAGCAAGGAATAAGTGTATCTCTATTTGAGGCATGTGGATGATGCAATGGATGTAAAATATTTCATGTTATCCTACATGTAAAATGGGATTTTAAAGTAATATAAGGATATGGATACGTACTGCATCCACTAGTGCATAAAGGGCTTTTCATGTCTGTTTTTTTTTTCACGTCAGTTTTTAGGTGACGTGGTTATAGTGGATGTAGTAAATAAGGTTTTTCATGTCAGTTACATTAAATCGTCATTATAAATAATTATTCTAGTTGATTTTTTTACTTCGATTATCCAATAATCGGCATGAAAAACATAGTACACACCACTTATCACGTCAGTTATTAAAAATAAATAATGTAATACTATTTTTTTCACATCGGTTATCCAATAACTGATGTGAAAAACACAGTATCTTCCATTTATCATGTCGGTTATTAAAAATAATTGATGTGAAAAACCATGTTTAATATGTTTTTCACATCAGTTATCAAATAACCAACATGAAGAACATATTATGCACCGTTTATCACATTGGTTATTAAAAATAATCGACATGAAAAATAGATTGCATTTATTTTTTACATCAGCAATCCAATAACTGATGTGAAAAACAATATTTTTTTAAAAAGGGTACATTGATTCTTATCCTCCACAAATAGCATCTAGAAACAAAAAACAAATAGGCAAATTGCAAAATACAGCACAAGAGGTAGAATACATAAAAGGCAACAAAATATACATACCATTTAAGTTTCAAATAAACTAAAAAACAATGTACATTGATTTATATCCTCCACCAACAACAGCCAGAAAACAACACAACAGGTATCCCAAAATCAAGAAAAATACACAATACATTAAACTTTTAAATAAACTAAAAACCTACTAATCCTGTAAAATGATTTTCCCATTCAATTTTTAAATGCCTCAACTCGTCAATACTATATGACCAAGTGCCATCAAAAATCTAAAAAATTAATATAGAAATCATTTGACTTGAATTTTCAATAAAACATATTAAATATTATGGAAATATTTATAAATAAATCTAACCTTATGAAACTTTGTAATTGTGCTGGTTGAAATTATTTCACATATGAATATTAAAACATAATATCCACATTTAGTTCAATATTGTTATTTATGACACTATTTTAAATATATTTTATTTAAAAATAACATTTTTAATTAATATATCCAAAATTTAGTAATTTTAAATGATAATTCACATTATCTTCTACATATTTGATCTTGGCAGTCTTGCTGCTCTTCTTTTTTATCGTCTCTCTAAAGAAATCTCATGCCCTGTTTGAGAATAATATGAACATTAATAAATTTTATTCATTATAATATAAATAATTATTAAAATAATCAAACTTATGTGTTTAATATATTATTAAAATTTTCTCTCAACTCACTATGGATAGAGCATAGCCAAAACAATGTCTTCTCTCTTGGACAAAAAACACCCAACATCCAATGACAACTGATATAAAAGAAAATTTAATATGATTTTTTAATATGTTAAGTTCTATATAACACTTTGTGAGAAAAAATATTTCATAACTTTCAATATATGGAAACAACCAACACTTAATGATGACATTCTACTGAAATTTTTCAGCTATATAAACTGTTCTTTGAGCATCGGTCATTGTTTTATCTATTGGAGAAATAAATTGTGGGTCCATAAATCCATACACATATATCTTGTCATTATCTGTACAAATTTTATATATATACCTAATAAAAATTAGACATAATTATAAATTTTCAATAATTTAAAGGAAAAAAATAATAATAATCGACTTACATGGAAAAAACTTGCATCGTGTTGATGCCCAGTTGCTCTCCAACTTCAAGCTCCATGATATCACTTTTCAAAAGGTTCACAATAATTTCACGCCCACAAATAGTAGCATCAAATGGTATCTCATATACTCCCAATAACAAATTAGATTATGTTGACAATCAATCAAGACCAGTGGAATCTGTATCTAAAGTCACGATAATTTGAATTTTTTTGTTGTCTATGCAGTATTTCTTTACCTTTAAAGTATTCCTGAAAAAATTAGAGAAATATATAAACATTAAAATAAGAAAAAAATTACTAAAAAAATGAAATTAAATATAACATATAAACATACCTATATGGTAATATATCGAAGTAGTCTAGATGACCAAACAAAATGATTGATACTTTGTCCAAATATACTCACTTCATCTGTAGAACATGGTATTTCTGCTGATCTATCTATATTATCCTAAACAGTGACCCTCTGATGCTCTATCTCAATATGGTGATGATGAATGGTATCACTAATATAATATATCATCCCATATGAAATAATATAATGAGTATCATCAAAAAATAACTCATAGTAACTTGGTAGTTGTGGAGGAGGGGTGTTGGGGTAGGATAAGAAGGAGTGGGATTTGCTGGTGGAGGTAGAGGAGTCAGATTGGTAGACCAAAACTTTCCTTGCATGTCTAGAAACATCTATTATACCAAAGATATAATCCTATCCTCTATCATCACTTCAATATCCTGAACTTTGGCTTCCAAAGATTCTATTTTTTTTATAAACAGGCTCGTTTGAAGAAGCATCCAAACGTGGAAACATGTTTCTTATTAACACACATGTCAGGTATCCTCATACATAACCTGGTTTTTTGAACATTCTCAATGTTGTAGCAAAAATATCATGTCTACCCTCAACAATAAAGAGCCCATGTGTGATCTTCTCCTCAAGAGAATCATGTATGGAATATTTTAAAAAATATATAATGAATCACAATATATATAGAGTTTATTTAACTTTAATAAATAAATAAATAACTTACAATCTTATCATCTACAACACTTTACTCCTCTGTAAGATATTATCCTTTTTTCCTATTTGACCCCTCTTCCATTTTTCATGTCTAGTGGGGGTAAGGAGGGGAAACCTCTCCAGATCTTGATGACTCAACTCTCAGATTTTGAAGTTTTTCTTCTAGCATGTGTTCTTCCAATAATGTATATCCTCCCTGAGATAACATATGAGGGTATACATTTTTAGCTTGAATCTCCTGATCAGATCTCCATTTTTGCTATAAATTAAGAATTAAAAAATAATTAAATCAATAACATGGTCATTAATATAAAAACATCTAAAAAGGTAACATTGAACTTACCAAAAACTCATCTCGTCATCTACTTTAAACAAATTGTTTCCATGTATCTTCCTCTATAAATGGATATATCTCACATGGATTTTCATGTTCTCTACTCCCAAAAATAAACTGTGATGTGAGGTATGACTTAAAATCCCTCTATTTCTTAGCTGCCAATGACATACATTTCCTCCTAACTCCTCTAGTGTCAGTTATATCATATTTCATATGATAAGAAGAAGAAAAACATATATTTCTATAAACATTAATTCAAGATAAGTAAAATAATAATAAAAAATCTTACCAAAATGGTCTCCCATAATAGTGATAGTGTTGTTTTATCAACACTTCGCAAATCATCAAACAATATAATAACTTTGATTTTATCATGTACTGATATAAAAGTCTTGAATTCTTTTGCCTTTGGACCTACTGAAATATCATTATCATCAAATTCTTATGGTATCCTCTATTCCTGGGTATGGGTAAATGATAATTTTGGTAAATGTGTGGTGCCACGTTTACCAACCCTCAAACTCTTTTTTTCCTCGTGTAAGTAAATGTCTAGGGTAAAGAATGGTGAACATGCTCATCAATAAGAGCATGTGTAAGTTCCTCCCCAGAGGTATGAGTATGATAATATCCAGAAATATGTGATGGATCAGAGGATTGATCTATCATCCTACAAATCAAAGCAACATCAATTAGTACAAAAATATAAAAAACCAAAAATTACATGCAAATGTAAATAAAAAAATTAACAATTATCAAACAAAAAGAAAACTAAACTAAACATAACATATTTTTATTTATATTTATTATAGTTAACTAAAATGTAAATAATATTAATGAGAGACGAAATTACATAAATTAATGAAAACTAAAAATATTAATGAAAGATGAAATGGCATAATAAAAATTCACCAAACTCAGAAATCATTTTTACAATAAAAATAATTCTTTTATAATATACTCTTATACAATATATTTTGTTTTTATTTAAAATGTTAAATTTAAAATAATTGGTTTTCAAAAAAATCAATTAATAGATAAATACTTAAGGGTAAACATGGAATTCTAAAAAAACTAAACTAATATAAAACAAAAAATATAACTTATTATTTATAATACATGTTTTAATAATGAAAATCAAATTTAAATAACTAACTTTTTAAATTTTAAAAAGTAAACAATAATTAATCATATGTTACCTATAATATTAGGAATATACTAAATATTATTTTCCCAAATTCCTTCTTTGTGATCATTCTGTATGGTACAAACCATTTCTTCGACATGTTCATCAATATCATTTGTTAATCATTCCATGGATGTAGGGATATCAGATTAATGAGCATCTTCATCAAGTTTATCATCACCAACATACTATTTTTCCCTTGTAAAACAATATCCCACTACATATCGTATTGATAAAGAACATTGAAAAAACATTCATGTGTTTCCATGATAAAAGGGTCAGTTTTGTAATCCAATTTATTCAGATTAACTAGTGTCATTCCAAATTCATCTTATTAGACACTATTGTTACTAATAAACCATTTACACTTAAACATCAAAAATTGAAATTTAATGTAATAAACCTCCCATATTTCTTAAATTACTCCATGATATGAGGTTGATGAAAATATTAGGTTTTTGTATTTGGCACTTGAAAAATGCATCGCTTCTGCAAACAACAACACACTATTATTCTAAATTGAACTTTTGTTATCTTGATCTTTCATATGAAAAATATATCCATTAATTTCATACCCGAACCATGTTATAAAATTTAAACTTGGAATGCCCACTAACCATATCAATTTTTCTAATGCATCTAGTTTCATGGTCTCTTTAAACATGGAAAAAAATTATGTTATGCTCATTCAAAATCCACTTATCTTTCTTCTTTTTGTTTCAACTCATTCATATTCAATGTTATATATGGTTGAGCATCATCTATGTTATTCAAGATATATAATTTTATATTATTTATCTTTTAAAATGTCAACGATTTGAATTTCAAGCCATGAATCCCCTTTCCCCAAAAATTAACTCGTTCATGGCGAGATGTAGGCAAACCGATGTGCTCCACGACAGACAAATAGCTTGTACAAAACTCTGCAACCTCCTCAGAAATATACTTCTCAATAATGTATGCTTCATTTCGATATGGGTTCTTAACATTCCCCTTCAATATCTTCATATACCTTTCAAAAGGATACATCCAACATAGATATACAGGTCCACAAAGATTTATTTCTTGTACCAAATGAACCATTAAATGCACCATGATATCAAAAAAAGATGGAGGATAATGAATTTCCAATTGAAAAAGTATAGAAACCACTTTATTCTCTAGAATGTTCAAAGAATTCAAATCAATCACCTTATTACAAATTGAATTAAAAAAATAACACACCTTCATGGTAGTCATTCTAACATGGGTGCGCATTATTCCATGCAATTCAACTATAAGAACTTGCTGTATCATGATGTGATAGTCATGAGACTTCATACCTATAAACTTCAAATCCTTTAAAGATATAAAAAAAAATTACATTTGAAGAATAACCATGTGGCACTTTGATATCATGAATACATTGAAAAAAGAAATGTTTCTCCCTCTTGTATAAGGTATGATGATCTGGGGGTAGGAATTTTCACCTACATTGAGGAGTGGAAGACAACTCTAAACGTATTCCCATTGAGATTAAATCCATTCTTGCATTCAAACCATCTTTAGTCTTTCCTTTAATAACTAACAATGTTTTGATCAAATTTTCATAGATATTATTCTCCACATGCATGACATCAATGTTATTTTTCACCTCATGATATCACCAATATGGTATCTCAAGAAAATTGATCATTTATTCCAAATATTTCTATCATTACCAGATTTATTTGTATTTCCAAATGTCACATCAATGTTTTTCACCCTCTAAAAGTACCTATCTATGGATAAAGATTTTATAGAAATATAAAATTCATGTGAGCTGTTGAAATCCTTTTTCAATCTTCTATAAGAGTGATCCATAGGCAAAAACTTTCAACGACCTAGGTATACTATTTTTCTCCCATGTTGCAGTTGACAATATGAAATTTTTTATTCACAAATTGGATAATCTTTACACCCCTTAACACTATATCTAGACAAATTTACATATACTGGGAAGTCATTTATAGTGACCATAATCATTGCATGTAGTTGAAAATATTCAATTTTATAATAATCATACACCCTTATACCTTCCTCCCATAATAGTTTCAAATCATCAATTAATGGTGACAAGAAAACATCAATATCATTTTTGGGTTGTTTTGTTCCACTGATCATTAAACTCAACATTACATATTTTCTATTCATACAAAATTCAAGAGATAAGTTGTAAATTAACAATAAAATAGTCCATGAACTATGTGTTCTATTAAGGCTTCAATATGGATTCATTCCATATATGGACAGTCCAAGTATAAGATTTCAAAATTCATTTTTGAATGTATTAAATCAGTGATCAATTTTCTTCCACTATAGACAATTGGATGATTGGCATATTTTTACATCACATATCCGCTCATCATTATGTCATCTTAAAATTTTTGCATCATGTGAATTAGAAAATAAACATCTCAAATGAGGAATTATAGGAAGATCAAAAATGATTTGGAAGGGGTCTCTGAAACTTCTGAATCATCCTATGATTTTTCTTTCAACTTATACCGTGATGTCCCCCATTTAGGACACTCTGATAGAAATTTTTATTCTTTCCTATATAGAACATAGTCATTCAGGCAGTCATGTATTTTTTTTACCCCAATCCCATCGGGCATAATATTTTCTTTTCCTTATAATGTGAATATGGAAGATCATTGTCTTTAGGAGGAATTTCTTTCTATAATTGTAGTAGCTCTGTAAAACTCTTGTCACTCCATACATGTTTTTTCTTTAGGTTTATCAATCTAAACACCGTCGATAAAACCATATATTCGGTATAACTTGGATACAATGGTTTTTTGGCATCATCATATAAATGCTCAATTTTCAGTTTTCTCTCAATTGTCTCTACTTCAATATCACGAATCATTTCATCAAGTTTATCATATTTATCATCTTGCAAAGCACCGTCATCAATAGATCTGAAATTCTTCCTAGTTTCACTATGCCAAATCCAAGGGATATAGCTCAAATTAAAACCATGAAAAATTAAATGATCTTTGATCTATCTTATTTTCAACTTCTTCAAATTTAAAAATGTCATGCATGGATAGAAAAATATTTCATTGTTTGGAACATTTCATTTAGAAAATTCCAAAAAAGAATCAACACCTTCCTCATATTTAGCACCTATTCGAGGTGCATTAATCCAAATTTGATTCATTATCTATAACAATTATCAAAAATAAATATCAAAATTAAAGGTAATAATTTATAAAATATTGAGATTAAAAATGACATTGAAAAATATATAAAACCAAGAATGAAAACATTATAAGGAAAATAGAAACTTTTTATGAGAAAAATCATTCATGTGAAAGGAATTACAAAATAGATTCATTTAAAAAATGTCTCAAGTAAAAATAAATGAATATAAACTTATGAAATTATTAAAAAATATATACAATGATATCCATAAAATAGTATCCATAAAAAATATATAGAATAATAATAACTAATTCATAGTTGATTATTAATGAAAATAAATAATTTATTCTATATTGTAATTAACAATGTAATCTACTCATAAATTGAATCTTAGTTTAAAAAAAAATATCACATTAAATAAAATCAGGAACTAATTAAAACATTATAAAATTAGAAGTATGATATTCAGTCTCAATCATGTGAGGAATGCACTGAGAATTCAACTTTAACTTGTTCCAAAAAGCTGCAAACCAAAAAATTATCTACCGCGTTTAATTTTGTTATTATTTTACTTTATTATAATTTTACTTTCTTATAATTTAATAAATCAACTAGGCAAAAAAAGGAAATTATAATTTAAAATATAATTTATATTACACTGATCTCCGTGCTAGAATTATTTCAAATTCTACATGTCATATCACCTTCTATTATCATTATATTTGGTTGTATGATGTCAATACAACATTCCTTACTGGAAAAAAGATAGAATATGTCTATATGGAACAAGAAGATGGGTTAGTGAAACCAATTAAAGATTATAAGGTATGCATGTTTTTTAAATCCATTTAGGGATCAAATAAAGAATCATAATAAAAAAAAATTGTTAGATGAAGCCACTTGAGAGTTTGGTTTTATTAAGAATGAAAATGTTCTAGGCAAGCATATTCCATTAGCTGAGTGACTCTTACATATGAGATACTGGGAACTATTATGCATCCCAATCCTTTGTCAAATATTAGAAATTTCATCCTCCTATTAGACCATTAATAAATTTTTTCCCCTTCAAAGAAAACTTTTCACAAATGTTCTAGTGACTTATGCATTTCAAATATACCATCACTTTTCCAAATTCATTGATCTTCTAAAATTTCATCATATTAAATAAGGAAATATCATCTTTTAGGTATCTTAAAATTCAATAGACAATATTCAATGTTTTGGAAAAAAAATAAAGGATACACGAATTAATACCTCATTTGAGTACTAAATTACTTGTTAGCATTAATATTTATATGAAAATGTCAGATCATTCAAGGTAAAATCTATAAAAGGTGGTGAAATCTAAGGAAAATCAGACATGAATCTCCAATAATAAATAGCTAGACCCTATGAACTATTAACCACTGTAAGATTCATTTGTCCCACCAATTAAATAATCCCCTCTATCTTTGAAAGTTTTACTAGTGCCATATACTACTATGTTGAATCACCAAAGAAATGAAACTCATTATTTTTTATGTAACATAATCTGAATCAAACACCATAAATCCAAATAAAAATACCGAAATAACATAGAAAAATGTATATCAAATTAAAAATTAAAATCATGAAACAAATAATTGAAATAATACAAAATATATTCGAACCTTCAGGAAAAGAAATTAAAGATGAGAAGATTTATAACCAAATGAACAATGATGAAGATGAAAATCCCCAATGTAGGAAGATGGTAATGGGATAATTAAGAATACCTAATTGAACAATAGTCAGTTAGATATGTGAAGCCAAATAATGACCTAAAAGAGATAAACGAAATAGTTTGAGGCTTACTTCAGATGCGTAAACTGTGGATGATGAAACCCTATGGTTTGATTTAGATCCTAAGGCTATATTTTTATCACCAAATAAAAGAAACCATAAATTTAGGGCTTTGGTGAGAGAGAAACGAGAGGTTAGTCGCAAAATAGGCAAACTACGTAATGAAATCCTCGAGCGGTACATAAATTTTAAAAGGTTTTTTACATCAGTTATATTATAACTGATGTGAAAAATGAATAGTTAATATTTTTTACATTGGTGATACTATAACCGATATAAAAACCCACTCTTTCACATCGGTTAAATTATAAAACTGACATGAAAGAGAAGTGAATACGCACTTTTTCACGTAGGCTTTTATAAAAACCATTGTAAAAATGATTTTTCATGTCAGTTTTATAAAAACCAACATGAAAAAGTAATATGTCTATATTTTCATGTTGGTTATAAATAACTGATGTAAAAACTGTGTCGTGAAAAATAGTTTTTCTACTAGTGATCATTTCTCGCCTTTGGGATCTCTATCAAGATAAGGTGAGATCTGAGAGATATGAGATCTCCAGTGTATTGTTCACGTGAAATATTGGAGATTTAGCTCTAATGGATCCACATGTAGTCAATATTATTAGCTACATTAAGTGCTTGTACATATTGGGTTTTAAGATCCCTAATGAGCTTTTCACAGATCTCATTTTGTCCTCACAGCCCAAAAAATTATCCAGTTTTATTATGAATTATAATATGATCAATAGCGAGATGAGGCTTTAAAAAATTATTACTATTATTTTCCAAATTGATAAAGACATGGTGAAGGATAAACCTACAGTCCTTATGGTTAATAATAATAATAGGAACAAGGAAAAGGGTTCAAAGACTCATTCCAAGTTTAAGGCTCTAGAGCACCACCCTTCCAAGAAGAAGAAGATACAGAGGCAAGGAAAGGAATATAATGTGGTATGTTTTTCATGTACCAAGAAAGGGCACTAGAAGAGAAATTTCACCCATATAAAGAAACAAGAGAAATTTTTAGGTTCATTTTTTATTGAGTTTAATCTTTCCATATCTATAAGTTGGGTATTAGATAATTCCTTTGGTGGTCACATTTTTATTCAAATATATGAACCAAGTGGATTCTGAAATATTTCTATAGATGAGGTGAATCTACAGTCTACTAATGGAGAGAGGTTGACTGCTCTAGCCATTATAGACTACCATCTCACATTTCCAAAAAGATTTATTTTTGTTTTAAATAATTTTTATTATGTGCCTAGTGTTACCAAAAATATTATTTATGATTCTTGTTTATTAATGGATAGATTTATTTTCATATTTGGAAATAAGGTTTGGTACTTTTATCGAGATAGAATATGTTATAGCATGACATACTTAAACAATGGTATTTATATATTAAATTATGAGAACCAAATATTGGAAATTGATGATAAATAAAATATGCATGACTCATTTAACACCTAGTTATGGTGTCACTGTTTTGGTCATGTAAATGAGAAGAATTTGAGAAAACTCTATCAAGATGGTTACTTAGAATATTTTTATCTTAAACCACTTGAATGATATTACACTTGACTATAAGTAAATATGAAAAAACCTTAATTTGGTGGTCAAGGTGAAAAAACCATAGAGCTTCTAGATTTGGTACACAGTGATGTATACATACATTTTCAAGTAGAGGCTGGAGGTAAATTCTCATAATTTATTACTTTTATTCATGACTTGAGTAGGTATGGTTAAATATAATTGATGAGGTATAAGTTTTAATCCTAAGAGTTTAATAATGAAGTTGAGAATAATATTGGTAAGAAGATAATAAAACTTCGATCAGATTGAGGTGTGGAATATCTTAACCAAGACTTTAATGAATTTATACGGGAGTATGGGATTTTATCTAAACTCACTCCACCTTATACACTATAGTGGAATGGTGTTAGTGAAAGGAGGAACCTTACATTATTATACATGGTAAGGTTGATGATGAGTCGCTCAAGCCTTCCATTATCCTTTTAGGGATGTGAATTATAGATGGCATCATACTTACTAAACTAAGTGGAAACTAAAGTGTAAAATGGTATTACCATATAATTATGGAGTTGAAAGAAATTGTTTTTTCACATTTAATGCATGGTGTTGTGAGTAATTTTTTATTGATAACTTTAGAAACAAACTAACACCTTAAGGAATGAAGTGTATCTTTATAGGGTATCCCAATAAAACAATGAGATATTATCTATAAAATACTTCAGATAAGAAAGTAATCTCTATGGTAAAGACCATGTTTCTTATGAGGGAGATTATCCTCAAAGAGGATAGTGGGAGAAAGATTAACTTTGATGAAGTTAATGATCAATATACACAAGATTTTTTATAGGAATAGATTCTATAATTAATCATGGAAGAAGTTTTTATGGAATCTCATGTACTATATAGGAGCACTAAAGAGGTCAGAGAACTAGAGAGATATGGTTTTCTAGTCACTGATAATGGTGACTCATTATTGGTTAAAAATAATGATAATATATCCTACAAGGAGGTAATAGAGATCTTATAAGTTTCATGGTGGAAAGAATCCATGAATTCTAAGATGGATTCTATTTATCAAAAACAATTTTGGGTTTTGATTGATTTTCCAGTTGATGTGAATATTGTTGTGTGTAAATGGGTATTAAAGATAAAGTTGGACATGAAAGGTAAGGTAAATACTTATAAATCATGGCTAGTGGCTAAAGGGTTTAAACAATGTCAATTCATTGAAAATGAAGAAAACTTTTCTCTATTTTCTATGTTTAAATCCATCATAATTTTACTTTCCATAATAGCTTACCATGATAATGATATTTTGAAAAAGGATGTAAAAAATATTTTCCTTAATTAGAACCATAAAGAGGATGTGTATGTAACACAACCACAAGGGTTTGTGACTCCAAGAAATTACAAAAATGTATTTAAGTTATAAAGATCCATTTATGGATTAAAGAAAGCATCCAGATAATGGTATATTCAATTCGATGAATCCATAAAATAATTTGGTTTCATTAAGAATAAATGTGATCCATAGGTTTACAAGAGATTTAGTGGGAGCACTATTGTTTTCATGTTAGTATACATTGGTGACATGTTACTAATTGGAAATGATATAAAAACCATAAAAGAGGTTAAGGAATGGTTGAGAAAGTGTTTCTTTTTGAAGGTCTTGGGTGAAGCAATCTACATTCTAGGGATCAAGATCATGCATAATAGATTCAATTGGATGCATATACTAAGGCAAGGTACATACATTGACTAGATACTAAAGAGTTTTAATATGGAACAATCTAATAGGGGATTGGTTATAGTGTCACATGGTATATACCTTTCCAAGAAAATGTGTCCTTAGACATAATAGGAAAGAGATAGAATGAGTAAGATCTCATATGCTTCTTGGAAATTATATATCATGTTTAGAATGCTATATACGGGGGTTGATGTTACATGTGCTTTGAGTATGGTTAAAAGATATGATTAGACAATAAAAACACATATTTTGATTACATTTTAAGGGTATTAAATATTCATTTTTGATCTTATGGGCCTGAGTTAGTGGATTTTAATTTTGAACATCTATTCTCATCATTTGTGCACTTCATGCCTAATATAGACCAATTTAGGCCCAATGTTTCATCTGATTTTAAAGAATTTAACTATCCATATTTTAATTTGATATTTTTTAAAATGGATATGAACTTAATTATGAACATTTTTTATTCAGGGATCAATGGAGTATTCATAAAGATGATGAGGATTTTTGGCGAAGAAAGGAAACAATTCTGGAGAAGGCATATTGGATATCATCCCACTGATCGGACTGTGGGGACCACAATACAATCCCAATGAAGCCCAAAATTTATAGGAGACTATAATCCATATAGGGGAACAAATCATTCTTCTGGATCCAGTGCTAATTCCTCCTAAATGGTGGTGATTAAGGCGGACCATGTTGAAGATTCAATTCTGGGCCAGATTCTGCGGCCCAGAAAAACAGACCACTATTTCAATCATATCTCTCGAACCACAAAGTATTTTAGGCTTCAATTTTACAGAATGTTAGGGGACATCCTGGTATTCATTTAAGTATTCTAGGGACCACTCAAATTCGGCCTTCTATAAGGTCCTTTAGGTGCGTATTTCCGGTGGATGCAAGCTGGCTGCAACTTCGGGGCAAGAAGTGGAAAAGTCTCTCATCATTAATGTTCCACCCACCTTTCCCCAACATAATTAATTAAAGGCACATGGGATGCTGGGGGATCGGCCAAGGATTCATTTTTTTTTTCCTATTTAAGGCAGTAGTGGTGGTGGATTTAGGTTCTAGGTGCTTTATTTTCATTGTAATGTTATTATGCCAATCTGCCTTTGTAATGTTCTTCCTTCTCATGTAAGTTGTTAGAATCACATTAGTTCTTAATAAAAGTTCTTAATTTCCTATTTTTCTTTTCTTATTATTATAACTTTGATACTGTTTCTTTAAGTTGTGAATTTATTCACACCAGCACTTGTGAATTTATTCACACAATGGTGGAGTGATCGTTTCATTGTTTTATTTTTCTTCTCCAATTTCGCTTCTTTAAGTCGACTTCCCGCTTCCGTTTATTTAATAGCATAAATGGAGGGCTAAACCCTTATGGGTTGGTCCTAGGGAGTTTCATGGGGAATATTGGATGTTATTTTATGATCTAAATTTTCTGTAATCATTTCATTATTTTAATATTTCTATTTGATAATTTATTTTCTTCTTCGTCTTCGCCAACTTTAACAATGACACATTTCGAGTGCTAGTACGATCCAATTCCTTGGATTGATCATTAAATTGATCCTCTAAGTGCATTGGTGATTAGCCTTGGAATTTTGTAGGGATTAAATTGGTGAATTGTGTTGAGGAATTATATCATTTTGTGGATACGTATTGAATTAGTGAAATGAACGTTATAAGAAAATAAATACATCCAATCTAACCCTAGTAACAACTTAGGATCAACTCATCTCCATTAATTGTTTTAGACTAAGTAAGTGTATGTTTTATTTTATTTTCTTTAAATTAAATCAGTAGTTATTCAAATAAAATCAATCCAAATAGCTGGCCACTCCATAGCCAAATCCTTCCAAAATCAGAGTGTCTCTCGGTTTCTTCTTCGGTCCCTGTGGATTCGACCCCTACCTGTACTACAACGACCGCATACCTGTAGGGTAAATTTGGGTGCAACCAAATTTTGGCGCCGTTTCCGGGGACCCAAGTAAGTTACCTTGGACACTATCATCCTTTTCTCACCCCACTTTCTCTATTCTCACCCCCATCTCTCTTATCTTTTCCCCCTTTCTGTTTGTGTGTATCTTGAGAATCTAGAATCCAACTTTCTGTATTCTCCAATGGAGTATCTTCAAAATCACCATGTTAGAAACTCATGCTGTAATAAAATTGAAATTAAAAATTGGGAAACCTATAAATTTGAAAATTTCTTTGATCAACCCTTGAATGATTACCCCGCACCCGATGAGACGTACAATCAATGGGATAATGAATTTTTAAATGATCAGTTTCCTTCCCTCTCAAGGATGATTAAAGAGTCTAATATTAGTGAAGTCCATAATGTTCAACATCCCATCCTATCTTTTCCTCAATCATTTCTTCAAAAATTGTGTAATCAAATGGATATAATGAGTTCTGAGGTATCATCTTTGAGATTATAACTACAACGCATTAATACTTCTGAGGAACTCATCCCTACACCAATTGTACCTTCCAAAACCTTATGTGGAGTGTATAGTTTCCCACAATCCTCTCATGAATTAATTGAAGAACCGAACTTTGGATTTTGGGTAGGGGAATTGAATCAAGAAATTGTTGAAGGGTCTTTAAATCAGGAGGAAATTGATTTCATGTATTCACAAGAGGGGAATTTGACATCGTGGATTGAGTCTCCTAAGTGTAGCTTTGTTGATGATTTTTCAAAAACACCAATCACTGAACCACTAAGAGAAATAAAAAACATTGATTTCATGCCCATTCCTAATACTATTCATTACAATTTTTTGGTTGAATCTTCTGTTCAAAATGAAACAATTTTGTCAAGAAATTTGGAAAACGAAAATGCGTTGGATTCAAATTCACAACCTGTGTCTAAATGTCCAATCCAAACCAAGCTCAAAATCATTTTCCTTCCTCCCCCACTTGAGTACACTATCATTTATCTTAATCAAGATCTTGGGGGTTTCATTCATTCATCTCATGAAACCCAAAAAGTGGGGTTGATCTTTGATTTATTAGGAATGACTACAGAAGAAAAAAGATCAACCATTTCTGATATTCCTTGTATTTTCCCATTTATTTTAGAAAATAGGATTGTTCATGAATCAAATTCCAAATCTTCTTACCAACCACAAGGGATACGCATTCTTAATCATGTTGAATTGGAGAAAGATGAGGTCATTAAAATTTTTAAAGTTGGAATTGGCTAAGTTGGGGGGTTCAAGTCGAGCTAAAGACATTAAATTAAGCACTACACGGGAGGCAACCCGTGGTTTTCAAGTTTCCAATCATTTTTTTAATTTTAATAAACTTTATATTTCAAATAGGATTAGTGGATCATTTTGATATAATTTTATTCTACCTTATACTGTTGACCTGTTCTTCTTTTATGAGTATGGATGGGTATGAAAAGGGAGCACTGTATTCATCTGTGTCACGCGGTGTGATCCCTGAGTAATACCTTACCCAGAAAATATAAAGAAGACAATGTATCATCAGTTTATTTTATTTTATTTTATGTTTTTGTAGGTATTTAAAAAAATAGATTGTTGACATGTTCTTCTTTTATGAGTAAGGATGGGTATGAAAGGGGAGCACCGTATTCATCCGTGTCACACGGTGTGATCCCTGAGTAATACCTTACCCAGAAATTTAAGAGAAGACAATGTATCATCAGTTTATATTATTTGTACATTTTTTAGGTTAAAAAAATACAAAAAAAATGTATATATATATATTAAAAAAATTAAAGGCTTGTCATAGGTCATTGGGAAAAGCTGGTCACAACCGTCCAAGCCATTGGGAGACAAACCAGAACTGAAGGGAGACATGGGAATGCATTTTCAACATCAACCACCAGGTGACTTCATTCCATAATTTTCATTTTTAGTGTCTTCGTTGAACTTCTATCCTGCCACTTCTATGTTTCAATTCTTTAAACACTGGGGACAGTGTATTCCAAGTTGGGGGGAGATGAAAATGTGTGGAAGGAAAAATTTCATTAATCTTGAACATGATAACACACATTCCAAACTCTGAAATTGGATATCAAATAATTTTGCATGTCTTGATTCTGATTTTATTGCAAGTTTATGTTCATGTGCATAGATATTGGAAAGTGCGGTTGTTCGATGTGATTTTTCACTGTTATATTTTCATCCATTTAATAAAAAAACACAATGCACGTCCTCTAGATTGTGGGGTCTTAGTTTGAGTTCTTGGGGACCCATAATAAATAGCATAGGATTGACTATCATTTTAATTTTAACATTAGTATTCAACAAAAAAATCAATTGCGCGTAGAGAAATGAATTGACCTTATGTGTGGCTTTCGGCAATTGGGGATCGTGACTCCATAGTTGTCTGGCCCAGAGTTTGGCATTTTATCTCTATTTGTGGTAATTTGAATTTGTTTTTGAATGAGTTAACTCGAGATGATGCCCGAGTATGTGAGCTTCACTTGGTGCCCTAAGGTATTTGAGCCTGGGAGTCATCGGCAAAGTCTTGCTACATGGGTTGACTCGATTGAGTTCAATTTCAATTACCATGGTAAAATTGCAAAAAAAAACCCCAAAAAAAAGAAAATAAAAAAATGAGTACTCATCTTATTATTAAAATTTGATTGCTCCTAGCACTTCCATCTTTTCCCCCTCGAATGGAAATGAACCCCCATGTCTATTGTGACGCACAACACTTCATCATGCTTAATTGAATTTGGATGAAATATGGCAATGAATTTGAAAAAAGGAATGGGATTGGGCTTGAGATATGCCTATGGACATAGTTTGTTTTAAATGATTTTTATGGGTTTCATAATTGTTTGGTATGTGATCTTTGGGTGAGAAATGTGTATTAAAATGTTTTTGGAAAAGGTCATTTGAATTTCATTTTTGTGAGATATATTTTTCTCGGGACTAGAAAAACTCAAGTTGGGGGGTGTGATTAGCCAATAAAAACACATATTTTAATTACATTTTAAGGGTATTAAATGTTAATTTTTGATCTTATGGGCCTGAGTTAGTGGATTTTAATTTTGAACATCTATTCTCATCATTTGTGCACTTCATGCCAAATATAGACCAATTTAGGCCCAATGTTTCATCTGATTTTAAAGAATTTAAATATCCATTAATTAATTTGATATTTTTGAAAATGGATATGAACTTAATTATGAACATTTTTTATTCAGGGATCAATGGAGGATTCATAAAGGATGATGAGGATTTTTGGCGAAAAAAGGAAACAATTCTGGAGAAGGCAGATTGGATATCATCCCACTGATCAGACTGTGGGGACCACAATACAAGCCCAATGAAGCCTAAAATTTATAGGAGACTATAATAAATATATGGGAACAAATAATTCTTCTGGATCTAGTGCTAATTCGTCCTAAATGGTGGTTATTAAGGCGGCCCATGTTGAAGATTCAATTCTGGGCCAGATTCTGTGGCCCAGAAAAACAGCCCACTAGTTCAATCATATCTCCCGAACCACAAAGTATTTTGGGCTTAAATTTTATAGGATGTTAGGGTACATCTGGTGCTTAATTTAATTATTCTAGGGACCACTCAAATTTGGCCTTCTAGAAGGTACTTTAGGTGCGTCTTTCTGGTGGATGCAAGCTGGCTGCAACTTCGGGGCAAGAAGTGGAAAAGTCTCTCATCATTAATGTTCCACCCACCTTTCCCCAACATAATTAATTAAAGGCACATGGGATGTTGGGGGCTCAGCCAAGGCTTCATTTTTTTTCCTATTTAAGGCAGTAGTGGTGGTTGATTTAGGTTCTGGGTGCTTTCTTTTCATTGTAATGTTATTATGCCAATTTTCCTTTGTAATGTTCTTCCTTCTCATGTAAGTTGTTCGAATCACATTAGTTCTTAATAAAAGTTCTTCATTTCCTATTTTTCTTTTCTTATTATTATCACTTTGATACTGTTTTCACACCAGCACTTGTGAATTTATTCACACAACGGTGGAGTGATCGTTTCATTGTTTTATTTTTCTTCTCCAATTATGCTTCTTTAAGTCGACTTCCCGCTTCCATTTATTTAATAACATAAATGGAGGGATAAACCCTTATGGGTTGGTCCTAGGGAGTTTCATGGGGAAGATTGGATGTTATTTTATGATCTAAATTTTCTATAATCATTTCATTATTTTAAGATTTCTATTTGATGATTTATTTTCTTCTTCATCTTCGCCAACTTTATCAATGACGCATTTCGAGTGCTAGTACGATCCAATTCCTTGAAGTGATCATTAAATTGATCCTCTAAGTGCATTGTTGATTCTCCTTGGAATTGTGTAGGTATTAAATTGTTGAATGATTTTGAGGAATTATATCATTTTGTGGATACTTCTTGAATTATTGAAACGAACATTATAAGAAAATAAATACATCCAATCTAACCCTAGTAACAACTTAGGATCAACTCATCTCCATTAATTGTTTTAGACTAAGTAAGTGTATGTTTTAATTTATTTTATTTAAATTAAATCAGTAGTTATTCAAATAAAATCAATCCAAATAGATGGCCACTCCATAGCCAAATCCTTCCAAAATCAGAGTGGCTCTCGGTTTCTTCTTCGGTCCATGTGGATTCAACCCCTACCTGTACTACAACGACCGCATACTTGTAGGGTAAATTTGGGCGCAACTAAATTTTGGCGCCATTTCCGGGGACCCAAGTAAGTTACCTTGGACACTATCATCCTTTTCTCACCCCACTTTCTCTATTCTCACCCCCATCTCTCTTATCTTTTCCCCCTTTCTGTTTGTGTGTATCTTGAGAATCTAGAATCTAACTTTCTATATTCTCCAATGGAGTATCTTCAAAATCACCATGTTAGAAACTCATGCTGGAATAAAATGGAAATTAAATATTGGGAAACCTATAAATTTGAAAATTTCTTTGATCAACCCTTGAATGATTACCCCGCACCCGATGAGACGTACAATCAATGGGATAATGAATGTTTAAATGATCAGTTTACTTCCCTCTCAAGGATGATTAAAGAGTCTAATCTTAGTAAAGTCTATAATGTTCACCATCCCATACTATCTGTTCCTCAATCATTTCTTGAAAAATTGTGTAATCAAATGGATATAATGAGTTCCGAGGTATCATCTTTTAGATTAGAACTACAACGCATTAATACTTCTGAGGAACTCATCCCTACACCAATTGTACCTTCCAAAACCTTATGTGGAGTGTCTAGTTTCCCAAAATCCTCTCATGAATTAATTGAAGAACCGACCTTTGGATTTGGGGTAGGGAAGTGAATCAAGAAATTGTTGAAGGGTCTTTAAATCAGGAGTAAATTGATTTCATGTATTCACAAGAGGGGAATTTGACATCGTGGATTGAGTCTCCTAAGTGTAACTTTGTTGATGATTTTTCAAAAACACCAACCACTGAACCACTAAGAGAAATAAAAAACATTTATTTCATGACCATTCCTAATACTATTCTTTCCAATTTTTTGGTTGAATCTTCTGTTCAAAATGAAACAATTTTGTCAAGAAATTTGGAAAACGAAAATGCGTTGGATTCAAATTCACAACCTGTGTCTAAATGTCCTATCCAAACCAAGCTCAAAATCATTGTCCTTTCTTCCCCACTCGAGTACCCTATCATTTTTCTTAATCAAGAGCTTGGGGGTTTCATTCATTCATCTCATGAAACCCAAAAAGTGGGGTTGATATTTGATTTATTAGGAATGACTACAGAAGAAAAAAGATTAACCATTTCTGATATTCCTAGGATTTTCCCATTTATTTTAGAAAATAGGATTGTTCATGAATCAAATTCCAAATCTTCTTACCAACCACAAGGGATACGCATTCTTAATCATGTTGAAGTGGAGAAAGATGAGGTCATTAAAATTTTTAAAGTTGGAATTGGATAAGTTGGGGGGTTCAAGTCGAGCTAAAGATGTTAAATTAAGCGTTGCACGGGAGGCAACCCGTGTTTTTCAAGTTTCCAATCATTTTTTAAATTTTAATCAACTTTATATTTCAAATAGGATTAGTGGATCATTTTGATATAATTTTATTCTACCTTAGACTGTTGACCTGTTCTTCTTTTATGAGTATGGATGGGTATGAAAGGGGAGCACTGTATTCATCTGTGTCACGCGGTGTGATCCCTGAGTAATACCTTACCCAGAAAATATAAAGAAGACAATGTATCATCAGTTTATTTTATTTTATTTTATGTTTTTGTAGGTATTTAAAACAAAATAGATTGTTGACATGTTCTTCTTTTATGAGTAAGGATGGGTATGAAAGGGGAGCACTGTATTCATCCGTGTCACACGGTGTGATCCCTGAGTAATACCTTACCCAGAAATTTAAGAGAAGACAATGTATCATCAATTTATGTTATTTGTACGTTTTTTAGGTTAAAAAAATACAAAAAATATATATATATTAAAAAAAATTAAAGGCTTGTCATAGGTCATTGGGAAAATCTGGTCACAACCGTCCAAGCCATTGGGAGACAAACCATAACTGAAGGGAGACATGGGAATGAATTTTCAACATCAACCACCAGGTGACTTCATTCCATAATTTTCATTTTAAATGTCTTCGTTGAACTTCTATCCAACCACTTCTATGTTTCAATTCTTTAAACACTGGGGACAGTGTATTCCAAGTTGGGGGGAGATGAAAATGTGTGGAAGGAAAAATTTCATTAACCTTGAACATGATAACACACATTCCAAACTCTGAAATTGGATATCAAATAATTTTTCATGCCTTGATTCTGATTTTAATGCAAGTTTATGTTCATGTGCATAGATATTGGAAAGTGCAGTTGTCCGATGTGATTTTTCACTGTTATATTTTCATTCATTTAATAAAAAAAACACAATGAATGTCCTCTAGATTGTGGGGTCTTAGTTTGAGTTCTTGGGGACCCATAATAAATAGCATAGGATTGGCGATCATTTTAATTTTAACATGAGTATTCAACAAAAAAATCAATTGCACGTAGAGCAATAAATTGACCTTATGTGTGGCTTTCGGCACTTGGGGATCGTGACTCCATAGTTGTCTGGCCCAGAGTTGGGAAATTTATCTTTATTTGTGGTAATTTGAATTTGTTTTTGATTGAGTTAACTCGAGATGATGCCCGAGTATGTGAGCTTCACTTTGTGCCCTAAGGTCTTTGAGCCTGGGAGTCATCGGAAAAGTCTTGCTACATAGGTTGACTCGATTGAGTTCAATTTCAATTACCATGGAAAAATTGCAAAAAAAAACCAAAAAAAAATAAAATAAAATAAATTAGTACTCATCTTATTATTAAAATTTGATTGCTCCTAGCACTTCCATCTTTTCCCCCTTGAATGGAAATGAACCCCATGTCTATTGTGACGCACAATACTTCATCATGCTTAATTGAATTTGGATGAAATATGGAAATGAATTTGAACAAAGGAATGGGCTTGGGCTTGAGATATGCCTATGGACATAGTTTGTTTTAAATGATTTTTATGGGTTTCATAATTGTTTGGTATGTGATCTTTGGGTGAGAAATGTGTATTAAAATGTTTTTGGAAAAGGTCATTTGAATTTCATTTTTGTGAGATATATTTTACTCGGGACTAGCAAAACTCAAGTTGGGGGGTGTGATTAGCCAATAAAAACACATATTTTGATTACATTTTAAGGGTATTAAATGTTAATTTTTGATCTTATGGGCCTGAGTTAGTGGATTTTAATTTTGAACATCTATTCTCATCATTTTTGCACTTCATGCCTAATATAGACCACTTTAGGCCCAATGTTTCATCTGATTTTAAAGAATTTAACTATCTATATTTTAATTTGATATTTTTGAAAATGTATATGAACTTAATTATGAACATTTTTTATTCAGGTATCAATGGAGGATTCATAAAGGATGATGAGGATTTTTGGCGAAGAAAGGAAACAATTCTGGAGAAGGCGGATTGGATATCATTCCACTAATCGGACTTTGGGGACCATAATACAAGCCCAATGAAGCCAAAAATTTATAGTAGACTATAATACATATAGGGGAACAAATAATTCTTCTGGATTCAGTGCTAATTCGTCCTAAATGGTGGTTATTAAAGAGGCCCATATTGAATATTCAATTCTAGGCCAGATTCTGCGGCCCAGAAAAACAGCCCACTATTTCAATAATATCTCCCGAACCACAAAGTATTTTGTGCTTAAATTTTACAGGATGTTAGGGGACATCCAGGGATTCATTTAAGTATTCTAGGGACCACTCATATTCGGCCTTCTAGAAGGTACTTTAGGAGCGTCTTTCCGGTGGATGCAAGATGGCTGCAACTTCGGGGCAAGAAGTGGAAAAGTCTCTCATCATTAATGTTCCACCCACCTTTCCCCAACATAATTAATTAAAGGCACATGGGATGTTGGGGGCTCGGCCAAGGCTTCATTTTTTTTCCTATTTAAGGCAGTAGTGGTGGTGGATTTAGGTTCTGGGAGCTTTCTTTTCATTGTATTGTTATTATGCCAATTTGCCTTTGTAATGTTCTTCCTTCTCATGTAAGTTGTTCGAATCACATTAGTTCTTAATAAAAGTTCTTCATTTACTATTTTTATTTTCTTATTATTATCACTTTGATACCGTTTCTTTAAGGTGTGAATGTATTCACACCAGCACTTGTGAATTTATTCACACAACGGTGGAGTGATCGTTTCGTTGTTTTATTTTTCTTCTCTAATTCCGCTTCTTTAAGTCGACTTCCCGCTTCCCTTTATTTAATAGCATAAATAGAGGGCTAAACCCTTATGGGTTGGTCCTAGGGAGTTTCATGGGGAAGATTGGATGTTATTTTATGATCTAAATTTTCTGTAATCATTTCATTATTTTAAGATTTCTATTTGATGATTTATTTTCTTCTTCGTCTTCGCCAACTTTAACAATAACACATTTCGAGTGCTAGTACGATCCAATTCCTTGGAGTGATCATTAAATTGATCCTCTAAGTGAATTGTTGATTAGCCTTGGAATTTTGTAGGGATTAAATTAGTGAATGATGTTGAGGAATTATATCATTTTTTGGATACGTCTTGAATTAGTGAAACGAACGTTATAAGAAAATAAATACATCCAATCCAACCCTAGTAACAACTTAGGATCAACTCATCTCCATTAATTGTTTTAGACTAAGTAAGTGTATGTTTTAATTTATTTTCTTTAAATTAAATCAGTAGTTATTCAAATAAAATCAATCCAAATAGCTGGCCACTCCATAGCCAAATCCTTCCAAAATCAGAGTGTCTCTCGGTTTCTTCTTCGGTCCCTGTGGATTCGACCCCTACCTGTACTTCAATGACCGCATACCTGTAGGGTAAATTTGGGCGCAACCAAGATATTAGACAGGTCTAGGTGAATAGAATTGGACTTTTTTTAGTGTTATCCTTAAGTATCTAAGGAAAAACAAGTATATATTTCTGGTTTATAGGGGTATGGAGAGCTAGTCATCAGGGTTTATATATATTATAGCCTTTATATGGATAAAATTAATATAAAGTCTCAATTTGGATATGTCTTTTTTCTCAACAGAGGATATGTGAGATGGAAGAGTTTAAAGTAACTAGTTTTCATCGATTCTACAGTGAAGTCCTAGTATATTGCAGCTTCTAATGCAACCAAGGAATCAGTTTAGATTCATAACTTTGTCCAAGTGCTTGATTTGGTTCCTAAAATTATAGACCATGTTATAGTTTAATGTGATAATATTACAATGGTGTCTCTCTCTAAAGATCCAAGGTCACACCAAAGGATAAAGAACATACTTCAAAATCTTCATCATTTGAGGAATTTTTATCAACAAGGAGAAGTTATAGTGAGAAAAGTATCCACAAAAGAAAACATGGAAGACCCCTTGACCAAGGATTTATCTTACTAGATTCATGATTATCATGTGAGGTCTAGTGGACTGGAATTTTTTTCAGTTGGCTATAGTGTAGTATGTTGGATTTGGTGCCCTAAAACTAAATTATTAGTACTTGATTACATGTTTTCATTATTAACGATGTTTCTTATCACATAATGATTGTTATTTTTCATGAATTTTGTATATTATAATGTCCTAATAATATGTGTTGCACTGAGAGGTAATAGTAGTTCCCTACTATGATGAGAACCTAGAGGTTCCACAACATTATTATTCAATATTGTTCTATGGTCGGGTGATGTTGTATAATGGGACATAGAAGATGCAGGATATCAGTGGTGGGAGGCTCATAATACATTGAGACACCTTCTCATGGTGTTCACCCTTTATAACACTACTATAAAATAGGCCTTTAACAGTTCTAAAAATGGCCTTTATCAGTGTTAGAGAAGCGTTGACTACTGAAAAGAGATTAAAAGCCTTGGTCTTTTATCAATGCTAAAAAGTGATAATAAAGGACCATTTTATCAGTGCTTGTATAAGCATTGATAAAGGAATACTTTATCAGCACTTATAAAAGAACTTATAAAATAGTCCTTTATCATTGCTTCTACAAGCACTGATAAAGGGGCATACTGCATCGTGCTATAATAGCACACTACAGTACCAGTGCAATGTGATTTAATAGCACACCGCAGTAGAAAAAACACCATGAAATCAGAAAAATAAAGTATGAATATAGAATTTAAATGAAATAAAATTTACAACACAAAATACAAGAAAAAACACTATATTATAGTCATTTCAAACATTTTTTTATACAATTACATAAGTATAAATTATTACATACATTCAAAAATAGAAATATTCCTTTTTATTTTGATCCTAACCCCTAATCAAGAAAAAAAATAACCTATATAAGAACACAATTCTTATTTTAGTAATAATATAAAGAAATAAATTAACAGAAAGTGTTAATTTTAAACTAAAATTTGAGTCATACAAGAAACTCTATGTATCGGATTGAGTTACAGTTGATTCTTGTATGTCACACCATTTCTTATTCATCTTCTAAAATTATCTCTATGAAAATTAACTAAATAATTATAAGACAAAAAATATAAGGAAATTAAATAAGTAATAGTATACAGAATGATGAGAAAATAATCTAGGATCATTTTCTTGGTTTTGGTAATGTGATGCGCATTTTAAACTAAAATGACACTTGTATATTGAAAAGAGGTACTTGGAGTCATACCGATCACACCATATATCGGATTGAGTTGAGTCTAATTCTTACATGTCTAAAATTACTTATGGATCATTTTCCTAAAGTATCAAAACAATCTGAATGTTTTTTCTTGGTTTTGAGTACGTCGCTTGTCTTTTTTACTAAAATGTCATTTTAAACTGGAAACACGCACTTTGGCTCATAATAGTTAAATCATGTGTCATTTTTACATGATACAAACTCCTAAATTCCAAAAATTAATTATGAATTTTTTTCCTAAATTATAAATACAATCTGAGCATGTTTGATCAGTTTTTAGTGAGTGACACTTTTTGAACTAAAATGCCAATTTTAAACTCATAACAAACACATTGAGTCATACCGGACATGTCGTGTATCAAATTTAGTTGACTATGATTCATAAACATCAAAAATGTATTATGGATCATTTTAATAAAGTATAAAAACAATACAAATGTGTTTTATTAGTTTTTAGTAGGTCGGTTTCCTTTTTTACTAAAATTTATGTCAAATTTAAATAAAATGCCCACTTTGAGTCATATCGGTCACACCATGTGTTAGATTTAGGTAAGGATAATTATTAAAAATATCAAATGGCTTATGTATTATTTTAATAAATTATAAAAACAATTAAAATTTGTTTACTTAGTTTTGAGTATGTCACTTTTCTTTTTTACTAAAATGTCATTTTAAACTGGAAACACACACTTTGACTCATACCAATCACATCATGTATCGGTTTGAGATGAGAGCAATTCCTACACATAAAAAATAACTTATGAATAAATTTTATAAATTGTGAATAAAATCATAGCATGTTTGATCATTTTTTAGTGAGTGGCATTTTGTGAACTAAGCTGTCGATTTTAAACGGATAATGGAAACATTGAGTCATATCGGGCACATCGTGTATGAGATTGATGTTTGGAAAATTTATAAATTTCAAAAATTACTTATTTATAATTTTAATAAAGTATTAAAACAATATGAATGTGTTTTCTTATTTTTGAGTAGGCTAGTTGTTCTTTTTACTAAAATTAATGTCAATTTTAAATAAAAAGATGCACTTGGAGTCATCCCGGTCACATAGCACCTCATATTGAGGTGCGACTAATTAATACAAATCAAAAATGACTTATGGATAATTTTTCTAAAGTATAAAAACAATAATTATTCATTTTATCAATTTTGAGTAGGTTAATTTTCCTTTTTACTAAAATCGATGTCAATTTAAAAAAAAAGACGCACTTGAAGTCATATCGGTTACACCGTGCGTCGAATTGAGGTGAGGATAATTCATAGACCTCCCAAATGGATTATGGATTTTTTTTCATAAAGTATCAAAAAAAATTAATATGTTTACTTAGTTTTGAGTATGTCACTTTTCTTTTTTACTAAAATGTCATTTTGAACTGGAAACACGCACTTTGACTCATACCGATCACATCATGTATCAGTTTGATGTGAGACCAATTCTTACATGTAAAAAAATGACTTATGAATCAATTTAATAAATTATCAAGAAAATCCTAGCATGTTTGCTTAGTTTTTAGTGATTGACATTTTTTGACTAAACTATTGATTTTAAACTAATAACGGATACATTTAGTCATACTGGGAACATCATGTATCAGATTGAGGTGAAAATGAATCATATAAATACAAAATGACTTATTAATCATTTAACTAAATTATAAAAATAATATTAATGATTTTTATAGATTTTGAGTAGTTCAGTTTTCCTTTTTACTAAAATTGGTGTGAATTTTAAATAAAAATATTCACTTGGAGTCATATCGGTCACACTGTGTGGTGGATTGAGGTATAAATGATTAATATACATCTCAAATAACTTATGGATCATTTTAATAAATTATAAAAATAATCTAAATTCATTTTCTCAGTTTTGAGTACGTCACTTGTTTTTTTTTTACTAAAATTTCATTTTAAACTGGAAACACGCACTTTGACCCATACTAATCACATCGTGTATTGGTTTGATATGATAATAATTCCAAAACATCAAAAATTATTTATTAATTTATGTCTTAAATTATCAATAAAATCCAAGTTTTTTTTCTCTATTTTCATTGAATGAAATTTTTTGAACTAAACTATTTATTTTAAACTGATAACAGACACATTGAGTCATAGTAGTCACACCATGCATCAAATTGAGGTGTGGATGATTCCTACACATAACAAATGACTTACGGATCATTTTTATAAAGTTTAAACACAATAAAAATATTTTTTATTGGTTTTGAGTATTTCAGTTTTCCTTCTTACTAAAATTAAAGTCAATTTTAAATAAAAAGAATCACTTTGAGTCATACTGGTCACACTATGTGTCAGATTGAGGTTTGGTTGATTCCTACACATCCCAAAGTCTCAAAAATATTAAATTCCAATGTAACCAAGTTTTCATTGTCTTTCTATGTCAAACTTCCAACACTGTATATTGAATCAATGTTCTTAGCTGAAAAACCTTTCTCATTATTGAAAGTCAGAATAGTAGAGGAAGATAATGTTCCCATTATATCATGATAAGTCACCACAATGGGAACATGATCTTCCTATACTATTCTATCTTTCAACAATGAGAAATGTTTTTTAGCTAAGAACATCTAATCAATATGCAGTGTTGGCAGTTCAACAAAGAAAGGAAATGAAAATGGAAAACATTGTTACATTGGAAAAAAATCATTTTATCTCTTTTGGGGCTTGTTGTAGATATTTGAAATCAAAATATGACTTCCCAAAAGATCTATGAAAAAACTAAATAAGTATTATATAAAAATGATAAGGAAATTAACTTGAAAATAATATATTTAATGATGAAAAAATTAATTAAATAAGTATTAGTAATTCACCTTTTACTGAGGGTTGTATGCATTCTTGATGTATTTCCTTGTTTTTAATTATCTCAGTTACTGGATCAAAGTCCAATCCCTCACGAGCATGATCATCTTTGAACAAACCACCCCAACTAGAAAAAAATAATCCACTTGTACAAGAAAATAATTATTATATGAGTAATACTAAAAAGAAATAAATTAAACATAAATATGAAATAATACATTAATTATATGGATAATGATTTTACTGTGCAAATATTATTGACCATGGGGATATGTTGAAAGTAAAGTAATAATGATGATAAAAAACCCAAATAGATCTCACCAAACAATCAATTAATGAGTGAGGAGGATGGGGAGAAAATAAGATATATCGGATTAAAGATTTGATTCATCTAAGAGAAAATAAATATATCCTATTAGGTTAATAAAATATTCATTTTGTATAATAAATAAATAAATACACATAAGATATTCATTATCAAAGGTGAAATTAATTGATAATTATAATAATGGAAACTCAATATTTTATTGTTTCAAATAATTTCAGCATGCTTTGAAGAAAATGGGTAATTGAATTTAAGAAAAGAATTACTCCACTATGGTAGGTTTTATCCTCTGAATTCATCCAAAGGTGAAAGTTATAGATAATTTTCATCCTTATCATCTTATATTATAAATAGTTATCATTTCATTTTGTTGTTTGGAACTCATCCTCTATATATTATTGACATTTATCTATGTTTCTTGAAATACTCAAAGCAGTAGTCATCCATATGATGACTACTGCTCAGAGTAATACAATAAACATAAAAAATATGGGGGATGAGTCCCAATAAAAAAATTGGAATAATAACTATCCAGGATATGAAACTAATGAGGATGAAATTTGTACTCCATTGTTTTCTATAAAAGGGGTAATTCCTCCAATTTGTGAGAATTACATGGATGGTAATCATAGATTCCTAAGGCTGGAACCAAAAGGAAGTGTTAAAGAATGATCTGTTTTTAGATGAATTAAAGTAAAACATATATATTGTTTATTAGATGTGTAATTAAAGAAATGAAGTGATTTTTAAAAAGTATTAGTGATTGGGTTATCATTTCAAATATGTCTATATTTTTCTCAACTATAATAAATACAAGTAAGGATGAAATCAATGAATAAAATGTCATTGGTGATCAGAAAGTTTCAATTAAAACTCAATGAAAACTCAAAGGAGTAAGACTCTACAAAAAACCATAATTTTTCTTAAGTAGCACCTAAACCATTTGGAGAGGCTGAAGATGATGATAATTGGATAATACCTATGTATGATGATTTTGATCCGAATAATATTAATGTGACATGGGAAATTGTTCCAAGGCTATAAGATGGAAATGTTATCAGAACCAAGTGGGTTTTTAGTAATAAAATCATTAAATAAGGAAGAGTGGATCAAAATAAATAATGGATAGTGTGCAAGGGGAACTCCTAGATCAAAGGAGTTTATATTTATGATAAATTTTCCCCCATATCTTGGTTGGAAACTATTTGAATTTTTTTTTATTTCAGTGAAAATGTAGTTAAAAGTATACTAAATGGATTTCAAATCTATGTTCCTAAATAGAGTTCTTAAGGGGGAGTCTACATTGAGAACCCGTATGGGTTTATTATGGATGAAAATGCAAGAAAGGTGTTCCAGTTAAAGAATTCATTGTATAAGATAAATAAATGGACCTGGTATTTTAGGTTGGATAAATACCTAAGAAAACTTGTTTTTTAGCAAGGTAGAGTTAATCACACCCTCTACATCAAGAAGGAGAATGATCAAAGGATTTTGGAACTCATATATGTCGAAGACATAATATTTGAGGATTGGACAAAGCACAGTGCAATTTTTTTGTGGATCATATGAGGTTTGATATCGAGATTTCTATGATTGGTGAAACATTTTTATTAGTTTATGGGTGAATCAAGAAAATCATATCACATTAATTTCTCAATCAAAATATGAAAAAGAGGTTCCCAAGTGATTTTTAATGGCATATTTCAAACCAATGACAACACTAACCACAATATGGATGAATTATTCAAAATTTGATTATTGAAAAGAGGTAGATTTCATGGAATATAGGTATTGGAAGCCTATTATACCTTACAACAACATGACCCAACATTGGGTTTGATGTATTTAAAGTCACATAGTACCAATGTTGTCTCAAGGAGAGCTGCATGCTATCGAGGAAGATGATACATCAATATATCTAAAAAACAATGAATTTTGGGTTGTTTTATTATAGGATAGTGAAAATGGACTTGTTGAGATACATGAATGTGAGATGTGATGGTTCAGTAGATAACTGAGGGAAATTATAGATATCGAAAAACTTGGATTTCATTCAAAACTTGGTTTTATTCATCCCTTGAATCGCTCAAGCCTTGGATTCAAGCCTTGGAATAGTTGGAGCCTTGATTCTAACCTATATTTGAGCTTGGATTCTATAATAAGGAGTGTTAGTAGTAGGTTGATTCTATGGAGAGATTCGGATATTACGAACTGGTTCGCGATAATTAGGGTTCTTAAAATAGATCGGGACACTTTTATCAGTGCTTCCAAAAAAGTGATAATAAAGATATATTTTATCAACACTAAGTTAATAAGAACTAATAAATACTTATAATACTTTTTAAAAATAATACATTTAAAAAAAGTATAATTATTATATATAATTATAATACTTATAATAATACTTTTTATAAAATAATAATTATATAATTCTTTGAATATATAATTATTATTTATAATTATATAAATAATTTTAAAAAAAAATATTTATATCATTATATATATTTATATAATTATATTTATATAATAAATATATATATTTATAGTAAATATATTCATTATTTAAATAAATTAATTATAATTTTATAATTATTTATTTATAATTATATAAATACTTTTTAAACAAATACTATTGATTGATTTATAATTATAAATGTATAAAGACGGTAAATATACATTTATAAATATATTTATTTATAAATATATTTTTACAAATGTATTTTTAACATTATTAATGAATATTTAATCTTAAGTGCATGCATGTTAAAAATGAGTAAAATTGATTAATTAAAAATGAGTACAATTTAGAAAAATTGGATAAGTTTGATTGATATAAAATATTAAAAAATAGATATATATTGAAATAAAGATGAATACATATTGAAATTATTAAAACATAGTAAATATATATATATATAAAATAAATAATATAAATTGATTAAATTCCCAAAAAATATGTGTGTGTGTGTGTGTCTAAAAATGCATTAATTAAGTATATGTGAAATCGATATAATAGGTTTGATCTATTTTAAATTTAAAAATAAAACAATATTCAATTATGTTCATTACTTGATGCAATTAGTCAGTATTTTTAATTCATATTAATTTTTAATTATAAACCATTATTCACTAAATATATTACTATTTAATATAAAGTATAAATATTTTTGTATTATATAAATCATATTTATATACATTCATATATATCTATATATTTTATATATACTATTTATTAACATTATCAATAATTATTTAATTAATAAAATGTTTAATATTTTCTCAATTTACTTATTTTTTATTTTTATTTGTTTAATTTTTATTTTAAATATATCTATATATTTAATATATACCATTTATAATTTATATATAATATAATCAATTTATTTATTTCTATCTATATTTATTTAATTAATAAAAAATTTAATATTATTTTAATAAAATCATTTTTATTTTTTATTTATTTTATTATTTTATTTTATTCAAACTTTTATCAGTGCTAAAAAGTGCTGATAAAAGATTCATTTATGGGTGCTAAAAATAAAGCGCTAATAAAGGGTGTCTTTTATCAGTGCTAAAAATAAAGCACTGATAAAGGATATTATTTATTAGTGCTAAAAAAATGTGCTGATAAAGTTTTCCTTTTATCAGTGATAAAAAAAATTCACTTATAAAGGGTTCCTTTTATCGTTGCCAGAAAAAAAACACTGATAAAAGGTTCCCTTTATCAGTGCTTGTTTTAGCACTGATAAAGGGTAACTTTATCACCGCTTTTCTCTGGCGCTGATAATGGCCAGTACTATTAAATGCTTGTTTTGTAGTAGTGTAATCTCTAAGATAGGAAGTTATGAGAATAGACCTATAAATAGAAAATCTGTATTTCCATGTGTCATTGGATGTTTCTATATGTGGAAATGTGTATAGATTCTTAGACTTTAAGATTATCATTAATGGATATCATGACTCTCATACTTTGATATATCGACAAAAACTATGATGACATATGATTACAGTGAGGTAGGATACATTGGGTGTGTCATGAGTGATATTGCATTAATGGATGATGTGAGAAAGTATTTATCTCTTTTTCCCATGATAGAAGTTGATATATCAGGCCCTTTGATAGGAATATAACTACCTGCATAAATTTATGTCCATGGTGTTTAGTGTGCGAGTTCATTTTTGAAAATTCAAAGAAAGAGAAATCGAGTATATAGGTTGACTGCACCGATGTACAACCTGCTTGATTAGAGATATCATAAGAAATAGATTATATTACATGGAAAGTGTTCGTTGAAGGTTGAATTTCATTATGACATTAAATTCTTTCTCTATGGGTGTCTTGGCATGTTTCTATATGCTAACCTTGGACTTTAGGTGGTTATGCCTAATGTCACTGAGAAAGAGACCTAGAGGGTCACACACTAAGTGTGTCCACAATCTCAGTTAAATTAAAGTATTGAATTTAAAAAATTAGAATAAATAATATTTATTTTGGTTTTGGGTTATCATCATAATTTAATCATAAGTTATTTAAAAGAATGAGTGAGTCAAATAATAATAATAAATATTTATTTTCAAGTTTGTAGAGTATAATTTTTATTATATTTATTGATGAATAATGTAGTGATATTTATTTATTAAATAAATAGACATTATTCAAGGGTTTATAAATATTGATGAGGGAAATCATACTGGGATTAATGGTCTGATTGGAAATGGTATAAATGATATTTTTTACATTCTTAAAGTGTTGTACATGTCAAGTGATTAATAATATTATTATTATTGGATATGGCGTCAACTAAGAATTGTTAAGTATGGAAAGAGCTTGTGTGCAATTTTCCAACTCTAAACTTTATATAATAAATATAAAATTAAACACATTCCATAATTACTTTTAGTGTGAACAATATATAGAGAGAGACTCTCTCAATCCATAGAGAGAGATCTAGAGATCTAGAATGCTCTCTCTCTCTCTCTTCCTCTTTTATCAAGCCTTCAAGATAACATCAAGAGTTTCTTATCCTTTAAGAAGAATTTAGCTATGATCAACCACGAACAATACAACTGATCAGGATCAACTATACTAGCACCCAGTGATTATACGATGATGTTCAAAGATTTTGGTACATGTGTGGATCACTTCTAGATGGATTATGTACTTAGATCTTGAAGTTCCAAAGGATTGAATAGCAACTAAGGGGGGTTGAGTCAGTTGTTCACTTTGTATAGGTTTCAATACTCTTAGAAATGTTATCCCTGCAACCTATTAAAACTTATTTCATTATCATATTTTAGTAAATACTCATTCAAAAAAATAGGAAAGAAAGTATATCACAAAAGATTTACAAGTTTTGGTCTCAGTCTGAGAACCTACATCCTTGTCATAGACACTTCCGTGGGTCTATGGAAATTAACTTTTAAGAAGAAGTGAATACAACTTGTTCTAACTCCTATTAGACACCTTATATATCCTTTTAGGGATGATTATACTGACTCTTGTCAGTTTACAAGGTTTTCTTACAAACAATAAATCCAAAACAAAATAATAAATATTTTGTTCAAATTGATCCACAAATGCTCTATTTGAAATCCTCAATCCAATGTGGCTGGGTCCGATTATCTTAGTTTGATGAATTCAATATGATGGACTCAGTACGATGAACACATTCTCAATCTACATTTCTCAAACTCTACTCAACTGCTCAGTCTGATCTTCCTCAGTCTGGTAAACAAAACTTTCATATATCTAACCTTTTAATGAGGTCTCAGACTGAAAAAGATAACTTTGACACTAATTCTATAGTTTTACTCCTTTTTTATCATATAAAAAGTTTCAAAGTAAAAAATGTATTATGCTTATATTTATAGGCACCTCAGAATGGAAAAGTCGGGAAACTTGAAAACATTACCCACTATCTCAAATTCTAAAAACTTTGAGATCTATTCATATTTGAATTTCAAGTTTGACCACTTCAACTCTTCACAAATATTATGGAATCTTCTTGAATATTCTTTGTAATCAGCCTTCTCAGACATCCTAACTTTTCTAAAGTCCAATGGAACCTCATCAACTCATTACAATGAAACTTATTCATCTCTTTGTGATGGAACTTCCTCATATCATTTCAAATTGAATTTCCTCATCAAATTTAGTCTGATTGACATTCCTCCACAGATTTAGTTCAATTTAATTTCCTCTTTAGAATCAGTCTAATGGAATCCTCATAACGATGAAATTCTTATTACAATGTAATTATCATTACAATGGAAACTCCACTCTGTAACGTTTAAGTTATTTAAACCTCATTAGTTATAACTCATTCAAACTTCTAAAAAATTATGTGCCTGATAATTCTGGATACAATGAAAACTTTATCTTGATTCTTGGAATAGATGAAATATTTACAATTCCTCCATTTATTTCAAAAACTTTTATTAGATTTACTCAAACAGACTTTTGAAAAAAAAATTGTCTAGTACATCTTGATCTGTTCTTCTATGTATAGGTTTGTAGAATGAATACAAACTATTCAGAGACCTTCAACAGCCTCTATTCTTCAAAAGCTTTTATCATGAGACTTTATCATGATTTATGAGAACTCCATAATTAACAAAGCATCATCTAACTTTCATAGGAAAGTATTATGACTTCCCTTACTTTTATTACCTTCTTTTTTCCAACCAAAACTCAATAAAATTGGATGCACCTATTCTCTCCCTTTTCCTTATAAGTATTGCATCACAATTATTGTAGAAAAATTGTGATTTTTTAGAATTAAAAACCATCAAAGGATCATCCATATCGAGGTTATAAAGTTTAATAACTTTCTAACTCCTAACATCACTATCTCCATTCAACCTCTTCAGCAACATTATGAATTTTATTCTTAGGAACTTATTTCTAATAAACATCATGTATGACATGTCTTGAACTTATTGTGGATGAATCTGAGTCTGATGGTGTGTCTGATCAATACCTTTACATAACTTTCAAATTCCATATTTCTTACATCTTATGTATCTGATACTACTCATTCTGAAACCTATGTTTGGAAACTTATGTCTAGAAAACAACTTTATCAAAGACAAAAAAATTTATCCCTCTTTGTGTTTGCATTCAAACATTCATCAACTTTCATATTTGTTACAAAAAATCATTCTGATGGACTGGGTTTGATCCTAAAGAATAAAAAAATTCTTTTAAAAAAAAGCTAGTTATCGACAAATACAAAACTTTGTTAAAACAAATCATCACAAAGGTTCTTCAATCTCCCCCTTTGGATTTTTCGACAACACTCATTAACAACTTTTTTAACTCTCGGAATTTTTTTACAACTCAACTTTTGAAACAATTTACTGTTTTCAAATTTTATCAAAACATAGAATTTATCAAAATAGATTGTCCTAACAGCACACTACTAGATAAATTAATGTTTTTGAAGGAATTTCATCCCTCGGTGATAAGAAAAATTTGTGGCCATGTAAAGATAAACTCCCCCTCACTTTTATCTTTTCTTGCCTTTTTTCCTCTCCATCTTGATTATTATCTCCCCCATTATATGATAGTCTAAACTTTAGATTCATAAAATAAAGATGAGTAAAAAATTATTACATGGTAGAGACCCCTTGTCAACATAATTCAAAGAATGGTGGGGGACTTCCTTATGAGATTTAGGAAGACATTAGAGGAGGCTGAACATGCAGATGCAGACTCAACTCAACAAACCTTTCTTTTGGCATTACCTTTGTGAATATATTAGTAATTTGATACTTCGTTGAGATATATTTCAGAAAAACATCTCCAGTAGAAACTTTCTCTTTTATAAATTGAAACTTTATATCAATATGTTTTGATATTTAATGTTGGACAGGATTTTTAAAAAGATAAATTTCACTCTGATTATCACAAAGTGTCTTAAATGGTTTAAAAACTTTTACTTTCGAATCTTCTAGATAAAATTTCATCCAAAACATCTAAATACATACTTGAGTAGTCGCAACATATTTTGATTCTGTTGTGATCAATGTTACTGAACTTTTTTTCTTACTATTCCACCTTGCACAACATTCACCCAAGAAAAAATTTCCTCATGTTGTTGATTTTATATCATTACAATCTCCATCCCAATCAGCATGAGTATAGCCATGAAACTTCATTTCATAATTTCTTTTATATAACAACCCATGTAAATTTTTTCCTTTGGCATATCTAAGAATTCTATTTACTACCAACATATGTGATTCTTTCATATTACTTTGATATCTATCACACAAAGTCACAGCATAAATAATATCATGCCATGAGGCTATAAGGTAAAGTAGACTTCCTATTAGCTTCCAAAATTATTTATGATTCACACTTTTATTGGACTCATCTTTACTCAACTTCATCCCCATTGAGATTGGAGTAGAAACTTCTTTGGATTTCTCCATTCCAAAATTTTATAACAATTCCCCAACATACTTTTCTTGAGATTGGAAAAGGTATTTTTTATTAAACATGTAAACCAAAGAAGAATGATAATTATCCTAACATTGACATATCAAATTTATTTTTAATTTATTTAGTAAATGTTTTAATCATTTTCAAAAGTTAATTCCCTTAGTGTGGCCTTTTTGAACCCTCCACACAGAGAAACCCCCATCCTCCATGAAGAGGTAGCACCCGAAGGCAGCTCCCCAGCTAGGGAAGGAGCGGTTGCCATCTGAGATGGTAGAGCATCTTGAGGGTAACGGCCCAGCAGCGATGGTCCGTCACAGCGATCCATCAGCAATTGGGTCGCGCCTCATTTTTCTCACCCAGATGAGTCCGGGAGACCCGGTAAGGTGGGTGTATCCCGGGGGAGAGGCTCGCCCCGAAAGCGGACTCCCAGGATTCGAACCCTGAACCTCCCATAGAACGACCTTCTTTTGGAAACTCACCTTCACTAGCACACCACCACCAAAGTGGCTATTTATTAAATGTTTTAAAAACATATTCTCTATACCTAGAAAAAAAATATATATCATCCACATAAACAATTATAATTATAGTTCCAGATTCAACATATTTCATATATAAGTTGCAATCAACTTTTACTTTTGAAAAGTTCAAAATTCTCAAACAATTTTCAATCTTAGAATAACATGCATGTGGATATTATTTCATCCAATACCAAGATTTATTCAATCTAAAACTTTTTTTTAATCCTCATCAAGTAAAAAACCAAAATATTGTTCAATGTAAAATTCTTATTCAATTTATCCATTGAGAAATGATGACTTTACATCCATATAATATACTTTATAATTATAGTGAAAAACCACTTCTAGAAACATTTCAATAGTTTCCAACCTTGAAATAGGGGAAAATGTTTCATCAAAATCTACACCTTCAACCTATGCATAGACTTTATAAACAAGCTTCTCTTTGTTTCTTGAAACTTCTTCATGTTCATTTAACTTATTTCTATAAACCCTCTTTGTTATAATAACATTTTTACCTTTATTGCATGGAATAATTTCCCATGTTTCATTTTTATCAATTTGGTTCAAATATTAATTTATAGAATTCACCCATTCTTTGTGTAGAATAGCTTCTGAAATTTATTCTGGTTCAAATTTTGAAATGAGTGAATTTTTATTTTCTAATATCATCTTCCTTCTTGTCTAAACTGAAGCCTTCTGATTATAATTAATATTTTCAGTCTCAACATGTTTTTGTAAAGTAGTAAATTTCAGAGTTCCTCTCCCAGCTTCACTTTCCTCATCACACGATTCATCTGAATCTTTATGCACATTGATTTTCTCAATTTCATTTCCGTTGGAAACTTTCAGTTTTTATTCATCAACATTCCCCGCAAATTTTGTTAAGGAAGTTGGATTTTCAATAACTTTCACATCATATGATTCAACCAATTTTTGTAAATGTTTATTCCAAAAAATTTTATCTTCTTTTATTAGGTGAATAACCCATAAAATTTCATTCCTTATTTTTCTCGCCAAACTTTTCTAGATTCATATTTTTTTATTTTAAGTAAACATGGACTTTCAAAAACTTTGAAGTACTTAAATGAAGATTTTTTGTTATACCACATTTCATAAGAATTCATGTTGTATTCTGGTCTCAATAAACATATATTCTGAATATGTATAGTAGTACTAACAACTTCTCTCTAGTAGAACTTTGAAATTTTGTATTCTGCTAACATAATTCTTCCCATTTCCACCAAACTTATATTCTTTCTTTCTATTACTCCATTTTTTGTAGAGTTTAGGGAGATCTATACTGATGTTTGACACCATTATTTATTAGATAAGTTTTAAAATTATTACTTGTGAATTCAGTACCATTATCTATTCTCAAATTCTTTATATGGACCCTCATTTCTTTCTCAACTTCTTTTCTGAAAAACCTAAACATTTCCAAAGACCCTAACTTTTATTTTATAAACATGATGTTTTTCATCTGATTGAAATCATAAATAAAATTGATAAAGTATAAATATAATTTTGTTGGTTGATGTCTCATTTTCCAACATAAATCAGAATGAATAAGTTCAAGAGGTCTGGTATACTGAATCTCAACTTTCTTATGACTTTTATTAGTAGTATTCCCTTTCTAACAAGTTACACAAACATCTTCTTATATTATTTTTAATTCTAGAAAATTTCATGCAGCATAAAATTTAGAGAGTTTGTTCATACTTTTCTTCCCAAGGTGGTCAAGTCTCTGGTTCCACAACTTATTCTCATATTCATCACTTGGATAACATGAGTTGTTAAGTTCTCCAATCTGAAATAGATTCCCACTAGTTCTTTCTCCTTTTGTAATAACTTTTCTATCTTTCACACTTTTGATAACACAAGAATATTTTATAAAGATAAATTATTTTTCATCATCATAAATTTGACTCACTAAGTAAGTTATGTTTCAGTCCATCAACAAATCAAACTTCCTTATATTTCAACTTTTCTACTTCAATCTCAGTCATTTTGATTCCTCTAGTTTTTAAAGAACTATCATTCCCAAATGTAACAACACCTCCATCAAGATTTTTAACATGTTTTAATATTTTCAAACATCTTGTTGGGTGTGATTAATAGCCACTATCAATTATCCATGGTTTTCTATTTTTACTTACTTTCAAATTTGTCTCAATAAAAAAATCTTTTTCTTAGACTTTCTTCTTTTCGGATTACTTTTTATTTTCTGATATAAGAAACTTTTTCTAGAAGGAGTTCCATACATCTTTTGGCATGATGACTAGCCTGGTCACATCTTATACAAACTTCTTCAAGACATTAAAATTTATTTTTTGTTGGAAATTTTCTCACATCTTGAGAATTTTATTTTCTAACTTCATGTGGGTTAGGAAAGTTACTCATTATTCTTTCACCATTTATTTCTTTCTGTTTAATACTTCTTCCGAAAAGAGATAATTTATGCCAAAAAATTATAACACATGTTCCCATAGATACCACAACATCAGTAAAAATCATCAAATATTAATTTTCTACTAAAATAAGATCTTTCTCTGTAGAAACTTTATTGAGGTTGAAAACTTATTTTGGTTCTAACATACTTGGGGTGTGGGTCATATTTCCTTATGAGTGAGTTTTCAACTTTTGTAGATGTGATACATTTATTACATTATTTTTCCACCCAAAGTTTCTCATTTCTTTTCTTATCAGTCAAAATGTTAGAAAAATCAGATGAAATAATATTTTTGGAGAGTGAGAATTACATCTAATTCTTGATTTGAGCTTTCTCTACAACTTTAGAAGTATCATATTTTACTTAAAAAACTTTTTTGAAGTTTTAATTTATCTTGATCAAGGTACTTCTTGAATCAATAAGTTTATATTGAAACTTATTGACTTATTCTTCCTTAATTTCAAATTTTTTACTGAGATCTTCAACCATCTTTCCATGTTCAGCAACTCTTAATTTGTAACTTAAGGTCTCCTGAATGTATTATTCCTCTTGATTTATGAAATATTTTCTTCCTTTAGAAATTTATTCACAATATTTATTCATTGTTGTTTCCTCTAGAATTGGGGATGACCTCGTTGTTTAAGGTTCAAACATTCCAATCGGTTTTTAACAGGTTTGTTCGTAGAAATGGAAACATCTGATGATTCTATATCCATTTGGACCTACTTTACAAAGGTAGGTGCTCATTAGTTACGAACTGATAAGGCTTAAGAATTTTCATTGGTCGAGAGGATGGGAGGTCGGACTCATCACACCTTTTTTAGGGGAATTATTGTCTACTCCGGGACTCTCTTTATAGATTTAAGTTATGTTCCTGAATCCTTGTTAAATTACCAAGTATAAAATGATCTTTCTTTTAGATCTGACAATCAATGATTTATATATAGGAAATTTAGAGAATCTTTTATATGTATTCGAGTTTCTTCATCGATAGATAATCATCTGTATTTTTTTAGAGATTCTTAGTCAATGGTATCCTCTAATACATTATATAAAAAGTCTCTTGGTCATTATGATGACCATACTGGTTTTAAATCCACTCAGTAGGGCACTTGAAGTTTATTGTCATTCAGAAGGACATGGATTATTTTAGAGTTGGGATCATACCCACAGATGGGCTACCTACGTATCCTTGTTTAGAAAAGGAATTAGAACCCACGTAGTTCGAGTAAGGGAGTATGATGTTTATGCATGATTGATGGATCAAAGAAAGATTTCATAATTAATTTTACACTCTAATCTCACGTGAGTCATGCTTGGTGTGAGAAACAAGAGGTATTGGTAAAACCAGACAATTGTGCCATGAAATATGCAATCATAAGAAATAATGTGGGGCTTATGTATGTATGATTGTCCAAATAGATAGAGATTGGGACTTATTTCAAAGAAGAAGTCCGGGAACAGGGTCCATAAAAGTATATGTGCTTTTATGGAGGTTTGGATACTCTAACTTGGGGCTTACTTCTGAGGAAGATGCCCAAATTAGGAGGGACTTATGATTGGGTTTTATTCCTGAGAAGGAAGCCCAAATCAAAAGTAAATTAAGACTGGTTAAGAGAAATTAAGACTGGGGCTTACTCTTGAAAAGGAATCCCAGGTTAAAGGGATTTGAAAACCAGGGCTTACTCCTAAGGAGGAGGCCTAGGTTAAGGGAATTTTAGAATTAAGGGACTTGGGGCTTACTCCTAAGGAGGATGCCCATATTTTTAAACTTTGAGACTGGGGCTTACTCCTGAAAAGAAGCCCGAATTTGGGAATTTATGACTGGGGCTTACTCCTAAGGAGGATGCCTAGGTTAGGGGACTTGGGGCTTACTTCTAAGGAGGATGCCCAAATTAAGGATCCTCTCATCTTTAAAGGATGAGGTTGAAATGAATGAAATCTCCAACCTTAGTGACATAAAGATGTGTAAATCACTAGGTTTTGAGAAATGTTCCACAGAATTCCTTTCATTTAAGGAAGACAATAAGGAAATCATGCCATAAATGGCTTTGGAGAGAGTTCTGAAGGATTAATATTGAAGAGGAGAGGTGGAAAGGAATAAGAGAGGTAAAATAGGCAGGAAGGGCACCCAAAAAGAGAGGGGCGCACAAGTCCTGCATGGGTGCGTAAGTCCTATGTGGGCGCACAAGTCTTGGTCGTGCAGGTGTACCTGCACGACACAAGGGTACTTGCACGACAGTCAACCCTTAAGGTAATACTTGGGCGAGACTTGGTTCAAACCATTAGTACTACCCTTAGAGGCTTCCAGAAGATTGGAACGCAAGTTATGATGAAGGGGTAAGGCGGCGCGCAATTGTGGTCATTTTCCTTAAGGGTTGGCCACTTAGGTGCGCAAGTGTTGATTAGTTTAAACACTTAGGCCTTGTTTCCCCTCTTTAGAGCTTCCATTCTGGGTAAGAAATTACCTTAGAAGTGTTCGGAAAGCTTTGAGAAGAGACTAGGGCGCCGGGAGCTCAAATCTGAGTTTCTGTAATTTTTTCTTCTCGAAATGGGAGGCCCACTAGGGGTATTTATAGGCTGGTGAAGACCCTGGGTGAAATTCAGAGAGGGCGCGCATGTCACATGTGCAACCACTGGGCGGCGCGCAAGTATACTTGCGCGACCTTGGTGGAACTTGCGCGACCCAAGTGCAACTGAATCTTTGTTCATGCCGTTGTCAATTTTTGATGTTTCTTTAAAGGATGAATCACTTTGGGTTCAAGGTATTTCCCTTTTTATTTGTTTAGACTATGTGACAGAAAGGAGCTTCAACAAAAGTCCCCCCTCAGAGTTGGATCCGAAAGAAATAAGGATTTGAGTCTGAGGAAAATGAGAAACAAAAGGAAGTTGGGGCGCACAAGTGTTGAGCGTGCAGATGGCGGCGCGCAAGTGTTGGGCGCGCTGGATTTTAGGCACGCAGGGTTGCGGCCTGGCCTATATATATGCGGCCATTCTCGCGCAAAGCATCCGGATTTCAAACTTTCAAGCTCTCGCCGCACAAGTGACCTTCGCCACGTAGGTTGCTCTTTTTTCTGCTGTTTCTTTACTGTCGCGCTGCTGTAGAGGTATTTGGACTTGCGCGGTGATACCTATGCACCAATACTTGCACGACACACTGATACTTGCGCGCCAATTTTGGGACTTGCGTGCCTTAAGGACTTATCCATTTTTTCACTTTTATTCACAAAATTTATGAAAAATCAACTTACTTAAGAGTTAATTATTCAACTTTTGTGCAGATTCAATGGCTCCCAAGAGAATTGGAATGACTGATGAACTGGCTAGCAAGCGGATTGATGATATGATGAGCATCATTGGCCATAATTACTATACCTTCTGTGACAGAACTCTCCCAGATTTGGCTAAGTATTTGAAGAAATATCATATCAACTTCCCATAGAGTATCAATCTACCTCTGTATGGACATGATCATCTATAAGGAGTAAACACCCCAGGGTTGAAGAATCATACACTCGGGATGCAGCTTCACTGCTACTCCTCTATTTTGGTTATGTTTTGCGTTAAGAGCAACAAGAATGGTGTGAACTTTAAAATTTTTCCTCCATGTCATTTCCTTGTAGATATGAAAAATGGAAAACCCATGGGCTAAAATGTTTTCCACTTCCGGTTGGTGGAGAGAAGACTACCATGGCATTAGAACAATATCTGAAAAGAGTACTCTCTCCAAATGGATCTTTACTTCCAATGCTCCATTCTCAAATCCATGTATCCATCTTCCAAGTCTCTTGGACAGAAACGGAGTCACTCTTTGATCAGTAGAAAATTTTCTCAAACCGCACTCAAGAACATCCTTTTACAATTGTTCCGAGAAGAGCTGGTATCACTACATCTCTTATTGTATCCAGTTGAATGAATTAATTCCAGGTGGCTGATGATGAAGCTCGGGATGCTGTGAAGCAAATGAAGAGTTTTGTTGAAAGTCTCTTGTAATTACTTGAAAAAGTGAAGAGACTCCAATCTGTGGATGTCCTTCTAACTCTTGTCCATCAATGAAAAACACTTTCATCTTCAATCATTTTTTCTTGTATTCTCTTATTGGAAGTTTAAATTCATGCATGTCGCACATAAAAAGGCTAATGTTTAAGGTCGAAATAGCTTTGACCGAATGAATTAAAATTGAATCAATTCCATGATAATTTTTCTGAAAACATATTACCACACTAAAGTATGAGAGAAAACATGTAAACTATGACTTAAGAAATTTTGAATCTGAGTAATGATATGAAAAAGGGATAAAAGGCATTAGAAGAACTAGTTCCCAAGAATGAAGTTACCATTATTTAACAAACCCGTTAGGGGGTTGAATTATGCAGGGCCACCTAAGGGCATTGGCTGCATAGTCAAATAATAGTATCTTTTGGATGACAGGTCCGTTATGTAGACTACTTATGCAAGGCCACCTAAGGGCATCTGCTACATAGTCAGGCAAAAGAACTCTCAGAAATTTACTTTTCTACTGCTAAAAAGCCAGTGAAAGTTTATAGAGATTCAACTTTTCCAAAGCATAGAGTTTGCTGTATGGAAAGAGGTACTTGAATATAGAGAAGATATTTCCAAACAAGATTCTCTAAGAACTGGATGAATGTCACTCCTACGAAGGTCTGACCCAAACATAGGGAAGGAAAATATAAACCATAGACTTTAATACTTTTAGATCATGAAAAAGAGTGTGGGACAAATATGTTAAGGATGGCTATTTTTTTGCGGATCCTTACATATTGTCTTTAAGACAACTAAGGAAAAAAAGAGGTTTTCTTTCCAATAATGAAGTTACCATTATTTAACAAACCCATTAGGGGGTTAAATTATGCAGGGCCGCCTAAGGGAATTGACTGCATAGTCAAATAATAGCATCTTTTGGCTGACAGGTCCATTATGTAAACTACTTATGCAAGGCCTCCTAAGGGCACGTGCTGCATAGTCAGGCAAAATAACTCTCGGGTTTTGGACATTTTGTGAACAGAAGTCAAGAAAAAGGGTATGGAGATCTGAAAATATTTAAGGTTAGGATTATGACACATAAAAATGGGAATTTGTTCAATGTATGTAGAGATAAACATACCAATTCTAACCATAATCATGTTGTGGTTGGGTCCTGAATTGAAATATTGGGCTTCACTACGTATCCCATAAGTATGAGAATCAAGCCATACGTAGTTCTTGAAATGTAGTTTAACGTCATGTGGGACGAAAGTATGAGAGATCTTAGTTTAGGGTCATATAGCTTGGACCATAATAATGAATACACAGTGTGTGTTTTCACAGGGACTTTTTATCCAAGAGACTGAAAGTGAAATTTGGGGTTAGGCCCAAAAGACTTGGAGCTGGATTCGAGGGACACTCGAACATTCCTACGTATCCCATAAGGATGGGAATCAAGCCCACATAGTTCTAGAAATACCCTCTATACAGATTTGGTTCATACAAGTGAATGGTGAAAGGGGACTTTAGTACAATGATGGTTGGACCCAAGATAAAAGGTTCGGGCATATCCATGTATGCACGTAGTCTTTGGAATATAACATGATTGGAGATCAATGTAAATAATGATTCCCTCTCAGGTGAGGGTATCAAAGAATGTTGTAGTTTATTGTCATACAGGACAAAGTTGTTATACAGTTTAATGTCGTATAGCAAGGACGATGGTGAACCAACATAAAAAAAATATTGGTTCTGGTGGCGGCTTCACGAATCAACATCATATGAGATGGCGGTGAACTGATGTGAAGATATTGGTTTTGGGCTTGAACCTCGGGAGGTTGCATATGTACCCAACCTAGAAGTCAAGGATCAAATTCCGCATAGTTCATTTAAAGAATGAATTAGTGATCAAGTTTTTCTTGGGGACAACGGCCTAAAAAATGGTGTTGGGACTTACGCATGGTTAATGGCCCAGAGAGGGTGTTACGATTGAAGTTTTCTCTAAGATCACGTGAGTCATACTCGGTGTGAGAAACAAGAGGTAGCAAAAACATTAACAATGCACAGTTTAATTTCGTGTAGGACATATGAAAGGAATATGCAGTTTAAAGTCTTACAGTTAAGACTATTGGTGCTGCACAGTTTAATGTCATGTAGCAGGGACAAAATACAGTTTAATGTCATGTAGGACGTATTATAGGGACTTCTGTATAGTTTAGCGTCATGTATCTATGATGAATGTAGGGAAATAGTTTAACGTCATGTTGGACAATAGGGGGACTGTGTAGTTTAATGTCATGCATCTAGGACAAAAGAGGACACGGCTTAACGTCATGTTGGACGTATTAGGGACTTTTTCATAGTTTAACGTCATGTTGGATGAAAGAAATGCAAATAGTTTAAGGTTATATGCATGGACCGTTGAAGAGGACACAGTTTAATGTCATGTTGGACAATGACATAGTTTAACGTCATGTTGGATGAAAGTATGAATAGTTTAAGGTCGTATGCATGGACCGTTGGATGTGCAGTTTAACATCTTACTGGACATAAGGTAAATGCAAATAGTTTAAGGTCGTATGCATGGACCGTTGATGATGTATTTTGTGTTTATACAAAATACTTCTTCAGAAATATGGTATTGGTTGGAGTAGTGATGAGTTCTCCATCCATTGAGATTAATGAATAAGATCCATTGGAGTATACCTTATGTATTGAGTAAGGTCCTTCCCATTTTGGTTCAAGCTTGGGAGGTTTCTTTCCTGGTATCATTGGAGTTTTGAGAACCAATACCAATTCTCCATGAACGAATGAACAAAGATGAACTTTTTTGTTGAAAGCTCGTGCTATTCGATTCTAATAGACTTCCAAGTGGTGCAAGGTGCACAATCTTTTCTCATATAACCATTCCAATTCATCCAATCGCTTTTGAGATTGTTCATCTGTAGATGACTGATCACAAATGGCTACTCTGAGCAAAGGTAATTGAACTTCAATGGAAAATACTACTTCTGTTCCATATACCAGTGAATATGGAGTTGACCACGTTGTAGTGCGGGTGGTGGTCCGATAATCCCATAAAGAATGAAAGAGTTTATCAAGCCATGACTTCTTATCTTTATCCACCATCTTTTTCAGTATGTTTGAAAGAGTCTTGTTGAAGGCTCCTATCTGGCCATTGGCTGCTGCATGATACTAAGATGAATGGTTGTATTTGATGTTGTATTCTTGATACAACTTCTTCACCTCGGATGAACAGAATTTGGTGCCATTGTCCGTCAATATGGTATGAGGGACACCAAATATGGTAATGATGTTAGACTTGATGAAGCTAACAATGCTTTTAGAACCAACTTACTTGAGAGGTATTGCTTATGCCCATTTGGAAAAGAAGTCAGTAGTAGTAAGAATATACTTAAACTTCTTGGCTGTAGCTGAAGGGTAAGGTCCCACTACATTCATTCCCCATGTGGAAAATGTCCACGAGTATTTAGCTGTATGGAGAAACTCTGGGGGCTGATGAATGAAATTGGCATATACTTGGCATGAATAACACTTATTTGTGAAATCAACACAATCTTGTATAATTGAAGGACAAAAGTATCCAATCCTTTGAATTTGATCAGATAGTCTATGTCCAAACTGGTGGACACCACAGACTCCTGCATGCACTTCTTTCATGACAGTCATTGTCTCTTCACCATCAATGCATCTAAAGAGAACTCCATCAAAACCACGCTTATAGAGAATTTTCCCTAGGTGATCTGGGTTGTTATAAAGAGTAAAATTGACCACACATCTCCGGATTTGTTCTTTCCTAAATCTATCAAGTGGAAGTGTTCTATTTTGAAGGTATTCCCTGATAGGTGTCATCCATCTTGTAGTATGACCATATGGTTCAGAGATGGGACTAATTTCATTGATTTCCTCTGTTCTGGTTTGAACATAAGGTGAAATTGTATGACGGTGGGTAATACTGATGGTTGTCTCATCCCGGTTTGGATCTGCCAGAGCTGTGGCTATATTAGCCAATGCATCATCTTGGGCATTTTGTGACCGCGGGACATAAGAAAATGTTGGTTCCATAGGAAATTCCGCCATTAACTCTCTAACGTAATCATACAAAGGGATTAGTTCTTCTTTTCTGATAGCATAATCCCCATTGACTTGTTTGATTACCAGGTCTGAATCACCTTTCACCTTTAAGTGATTCACTCGTACTTGAAGCGGCAACTCCAAACCTGCAATGAGATTTTGGTATTCTGCCTCATTATTTTTCCCGCCTCCCAAAAATGATAAGGAATAAGTTAACACTAACTTTTCCAAGGAAATAAGTACAATTCCTAACCCAACTTTGTTGAATTTAAGATCCTCCATTTTCTTCCCTGTTGGACTTCTGGAAGCACCATCAAAGTACATTTCCCATACTTGAGGACTATCTTGAATAGAGAAGACTTCCTCATCAGGGAGTTCAATATCTGAAGATGTATCTTCTACTGAAGGATGTTCGGAAAGAAAATCAGCCAGATCTTGGCCCTTTATTTCCTTTTGAGACACATATTGAATGTCAAATTACTGAAAAATAACTGTCCACCTTGCCAGACGTCCTGTAAGCATTGGACGACTAAAGATGAATTTGAGCGGGTTATTGCGAGATACCAATTGGACCTCGTGATGTTGCAGGTAGTGTCTCAACTTCTGAACTGCAGAGATTAATGCTAGGCATCACTTCTCAATACTTGAATATCGGGTTTCTGCTTCAAGCATAGTCTGACTGAGATAGTAGAGGCTGTTTTCATTCCCAACATCATTCTTCTGAGCAAGAAAGGAACCCAATGACCGCTCTAAATCTGTCACATAGAGGATAAGTGGTCTTCCTTCAATAGGTGGCATAAGTATCGGTGGACTCAAGAGATACTTCTTGAGAATATAGAATTCTTGTTGACATTCTTCAGTCCACTGGTAAGTGATTCCCTTCTTCATCAATTTGGTGAAGGGTAAAATGTTGCCTGCCAAATTGGCGATGAAACGCCGAATATAGGCTAAGTGTCCTTGAAGCCCTCTCAATTATTTCAAATTTCGAGGAGGTGACATACCAAGGATTGACTTTGTCTTCTTAGGATCGACTTCGATACCATGATGGCGTACAAAAAAGCCAAGAAATTTTCCTGAGTTTACCCCAAAATCACATTTTAAGGGGTTGATCTTCAAATTGTGTTGTCGAAGTTTGTGGAATATGACTTCCAAATCATCCAAGTGAATAAAACATTATTTGGATTTAATCACAAAATCGTCCACATAACATTCAATAAACTTCCCTAAAAAGGGTTTGAAGATACGATGCATGGCACGCTGATATGTTGCGCCTGCATTCTTTAGGCCAAAGGGAATTACCCGATAGAAGAACACACCCTGAGGGGCTCTGAAGGCTTTAGATTCTTCATCTTCTAGAGACATTCAGATTTGATTATACCCGAAATATCCATCCATGAAGGAAAGTGCTTCATAGACAGCTGTTTCATCAATTAACAGTTCTATAATCGGAATTGAAAAATCATCCTTAGGAAAATGCCGATTAAGATCTCTGAAATCAATACAAAATCTAATTTGTCCGTTCTTCTTTTTCACATGGAAAATATTAGCCATCCACTTAGGATATTGAACTTCTCTGATGAAGTTAGCTTTGATAATCTTATCCACTTCAGCTTCAATTTTGTAAGCATAAGTTGGGTGTGTTCTCCTCGCAGCTTGCTTAAATCCTCGATGTTCTTCCAGAAAACCCAAACAATGAGTAGAAACATCAGGATCAAGCCTTGGAATCTATGTATAGTTCCAAGAAAATATATCTCGATTTTTCTTCAAAAATAAAATATACATTTCTTTCTCTTCAAGAGTCATGGCCGCACTAATTAAAGTGGGGCGTGGATCTTCTTTTGTACCCAGATTTATTTCTCTGAGTTCATCCACAATGGTAAAGATACCCTCTTCAAATGATGGAGGAGAATCCCTGATATCTTCCTCTTCTTCTTCAACATGTGTTATTTATTCTGTTTCTACTTGCATAGTAGATGATGAAGTAGAATTTCCATGATCAGAAGAGATGTTAAAATTTGAACATCTTGAAGAAAAAGCTTTCATTTATGACCCGATTGATGATGAAGGGTCTTTCTTGGGTACTAAAGAGGAGATGATGGATTGAGAATCGACATTATCGTTCACCTCTGGCATTGCTATAACTTCTTCTGGCCTGGTTGGTGAAGTATAGACTTGTTGGATTTCAGCAGATGAAATGAAGACATCCCCATTTGAGATTTAATCATTTCTTGGTGAATCACTAATTTCTCCCATGCTATCTGGCTTGATTGTCGTAATTGACATTATGGAAGTTTCCATAAGAGTATTTGGATTTGGGTCTATCCTGTCAATTTGACTGATAGGCAACACATAATCTGTACTCACATGTGTAAATGGATTTACTGGAATCTTTTTCAAACCATATGGAGCATTAACTTTGGTAATCTCCTTTATTGTGGATTTATCCTTTCCCTTCATGTGATAGAATTCCACCTCAATGTATTGAGATTCACATGTATTGAACAGGGCCTTATCACCATACAATGTCCCAACTTGACCATCAAAACAATATTTGAGACATTGATGGTATGATGAAGGGATAGTCGCATGTTGATGTACCCAGGGTCTTCCAAGAAAAATGTTTAAGGCTTAGTCTTGATCAACAACCATGAAATATGAATTGGATACAAGATCTCCAAACTGATTTCTAAGTGTAATCTCGTCCAGTGGTTCTTGTTCATTTTTATCATATCCTTGTAACATCATAGTAGAAGGAGATAAATTAGATTCCATGAGGCCCAATCGATGAAGTGTACGAATGGGGATGAGGTTGACTCCTGAACCATTATCAATGAAAGATCTTCGGATGTCTACACCATTGACCTTTCCAGATAAGTACAAAGGTCTAATATGTCCATGCACAATATCATCTTCATCTTCATCTTTAAAGGATATAAATGCATGGAATTCTGCAGGATTATTCTCTACATGGTAGACTTCAGCTGTAGCAATTTCAGTTTCAAACTCCTGAGGACTTGACAAAGCCTCGATAAGTGCCTCCCGAAGATCCTTTGATAGATTCAAAGCATCCAGAGTTGATAACTTGGCCGGTACTTGGGCTAGGTGTTTCAATACGTCATACTTTTGATCCAAAGGTCTGCGTTTCCCAATAGGAACATATGGTTTAGTAGGTGACTTGTAAGTTGATGCTTTGTAAGTTGATGCATCTTGTATTGGGGTAGGAGTTATTAATACTCCTGGATTTGGAAGATTAGACCGAATAGGTATATTTTCTTACTGAGAGGAAGAAGATGAAACCTCTAACCGATCTTCCAAAATAACTGTGCCAGGACTGAATCTTCTATTAGTGGAAGAACTTGTTTGTTCTTGTTGAGCTCGCTGAAGGGCTCTGCCACGAGTTTCTACTGCATACACAGTTCTAGAAGGGGTAGAATTGGAATAGTGGCTTCTGGGATATCCATGTCTTCCTCTGTATCCCAAACCTCTGGAATTCCCTCTAATTCCTCTGTTTGATACAGGGAACTCAGGCTCACCGAAATCAAAACTGCGACTGGCATAAGGATCTATTAAGTGAATCATATTAACATAACCAAAGATCAGCTCCTCATCTGATGAAGAATCTTCCTGACTAGCCAATTTAGGTTGTTCCGTTTGGTGGGGCGGTGCCCATCGCTTTGAAGTAGATGGCATAAAATATTCCAAAGTCAAAGACAACTTGGGCTTTGACACATACTCATCTTCTTCTGATTCTTCTTATTTCTTTGAATTATGCTGCCCCTTTGAGGATTTTCCCTCTGATGAAGAGGGATTTGCTATGGCATTCATAGTAGAAGACACAATTGGTTTCTTCAATTGCATTCGCAAAATAACATGAGTTTGGTTGATCATTTTCCTGACCATCCAATCATCATATTTCTGCGCATTTTTGCTTTTGACTTCTTGCCACTCACCTTCTTCCTCTGGATTTATAGCAGTAACACATGTTACCTGAGCTAAAGAACCTTTCAACTTGACTTGTCCCGAGTCCACCATCTTTTGCAAGAGGTATTTGAAGACAAAACACTCCTAAATGGGATGCCCCAACATCTGATGAAATGGGAAATAGTTGGGACGGTCTTAATATCCTTTCTTGTTTGGCCTTTTGGGCCTTGGCAATTGAAACAAATTATTTTCCAGAGTCGAAATTAAGTAACCAGAAACTTTTTCATTTCAGAGAGAGTAAACTTTTCTCTTCAGATCCTCAAATTGTTTTCATCTTTGATCTCTTTGATCATCTTGATGAAACAACCTATGTTGTTGATGCTCAGGAGGCGGATCCCTTTGATAAGATGAATGTTTTGAAGTAGAAGCAGGTATAGGTGCTTGTTTAAGCATAATTGTAGCAGTATCTGCTTTACCCATTCTCCTTCCTGGAGCTGATAGAATTACACGAGTTTTATCCTTAGTCTTCATAATAGAATATTCAATCTGTTGCGCGATTGAAGTAAGGTCTCGAAACCCTCCTGTGTATTTCACAGGGATCAACGGCATGCGTAACTCATCACACAGATTTTCCACACAGATTGACAACAATTATTCTTGAGGGAGTGCTAAGCTCAGAGAATATTTTAATCCCTTCCAGCGAGCAATGAAATCTGAAACCCTTTCATTATCCCTTTGCTTACAGTTTGTAAGATCAAAAACTGTCGTCTTGGGAAAAGTTGAGCTAAACTGAAGAAGAAATCATTGACGGAGATCTTCCCATCTGTTAATTGACCGGGATTGCAAGCTTGTGTACCAAAAAAAGCAGGTCCTTATAATGATTGTACAAAACACCTGAGCTTAACTACTTCTTGCTGATGAAGGGTTCCCATCATGGGATCGCAACGAGAAAAAAAATGTGTTAAGTGTTGCTCTGGATCTCTCGAACCATTAAAGATTGGGAATGTGGTACTTTCAAAATTTGATGGGGGAGAAATTGCATCAACCCATTCAGGATAAGATCACTTTTCTGGTTGAATTTGAGTTCTCTTTCCCTCCATAGCTTCCAACCGAGCTGTTAATGACTCAATAGTAGTTATTAACTTTTGATAAACATTCGGTTGCGCTTGGACCTGAATAGGTGCAATGATTAGAGCTTAGAAATATGTGGTGGTTGGTACTGCAACTGATGGTAGCACCGCCGATTTTTATTGCACCTGACCCATAGGATTAGACCTGTGAGGGTGTACTGATAAAGGAGGATATTCTTGATTCATCTCAGTAGCTGCAACAAATTCCCTTGGCTGACTGACTCCAGAATGCTTAGGAAGAATACTACCCTGAAGTAGTTATGCATTCATCCTCCTCAACTCCTTCATTTCTTCCTCATGTTGTGCAAATCTTTTCTCTAGAGAGAGCGATTGGACTTCTCCAGAGGAAGGGTATGTAACCTGGTTCTTTCCTTTCCCTTTATTAGATCCCTTTTGGATAGGGGGAAGTGGGTTACTTGAAGGAATACCCAGATTCTAGGTAAGCCTTTGATTTCGTGTACACATGCCTTATTCATTTGTGTCTGTGCATACAACTTCTTGAGCAGGAACCTCTTCATCTGATCCCTCTGAGTGAGCCTCATCTGGTGGATCAGCAAAAATGGAATTAATGACATTAATTGATGCATAATGCATCACATCCTTTCTATCGACATTTCTGCAATATTGTCTTCTTCCATGTCCCTGATGAGAAATTGCCTTTTTTTTATTCGATCCCTCAGGAACATCTTGACAAAACGTAATTTGGAGAGAATCTCTTGATAATTTGGCTCTTATTTCCTCTTGGGGATTCTTCCCTAATTGAGAGAAGACTAAATTTCTTTGAGGAAGAGATTGAGTATTTGAAAAGGTCCCCAGTCCGGTGGACTGGGGCTGTTCCTGTTGTTCCTTCTCAACTCCTCAAATCCTATTTGTTGATTCTGAGGGTTGGGTTAAAAGAGTCCCCAGTCTAGTAAGATGGGGTGGTTCTTGACATGCTATATCTAATAATTTCTTAAAATCTCCCTTGATCTTGTGGACTTTAGTCCGGAAATTAGCTGGATGCATCAACCTGAATCCACTTTTATCACCTGGTTCAAAAGACCATTGGATGATTTCTAACACTTTTGTCACTTGATGATGTGCTTGCTCCAGATGAGAGGCCAGTTCAATATTCTCATTTGATTGATGCAGGATTAATTCAACAACTTGTTCTTTGTATGCTTGATTTTGAGAAGAACTAGTTGAGGCATGTTCTTGGGCAAGCCTTTGATTACAAACAAAGCCAATTGACAGTAGCTGGCCATGGGCAATAACATTGCATGAGACTATTTTCGGCGGGCTTTGCTGATTGGAGAGCACAGTGAAATGTAGTGCTCCATGAACACCCCATCCCCTGATATGAATACCAGATGGGGCATTGGCAATTAACTGGAACAATCTTCTTAGCGCGCTAAGGCATGAACGCTGAAGGGCTCTCTACTACTTTTCAGCCTTCAGATATCGAAAAACTGAGAGAGATGCCAAGTCAATTTGGCGTTGTAACCCTTCTATTATCTTTACATGATTTTCATATTCATCATAATATAATATTTTCTTTTTCAACTGACAAAGATTTTTCCATATGTTGAGACGAATATCATAAATTCCATCTTCTGTCAACATCTCTGGAATGTCATACTGAGAGTCAGCCAAAGGCCAAGACATGAATGGCACTTCACCTTTTTCCAGTTGTTTTCTCCTATTCAGTACTTCCTCTTTATCATTTGATGAAGATTCATCTACCTGATTAGACTAGATCTAGCACTTCCTTTTTGTTTCATCATATTCAACAAGATTTATAGAGAGTTCATTGATCAAACTAGAAGATGAACGACCCAGGGTTGGTTCAGAGAATGACCTATACCCCAGGTTATCTTCTGATTGAGAAAGTATTTCACCTTCTAGCGATAAAACATCTTACATGACTAGTTTCTCATTTTCAAGTGCCTCAAGATAAGAGGGATTTCTCGTCACTACATTGTCCTCTGAAGAATTTTACAGGAAATGCAAATTACTACTGTGGAGAGGACTTTCGCAGTGAAATTAATCACCATGGGGAGGACCACCATGGTGGGTTACAGCAAAAGATGAAACCTCTTGCTCCTTGATCTTCTGGCTACACAGAGGGTTCTTGTAGCTCTCACCTGAAGATGAAACTTCGAGATCGATTGAACTGTCATGAAGCAAGCCTTCATGAGGAAGTGTCTGATGAAGACCTTTGGAATTAATGTTCCTACTATTGGGAACTGAGAGAGTAGAATCTTGAATTCCAACAGATAATTTTCTGAGTGCATCAAGAACTCCAGCATCAAGAAAGGCCTTATTATAGATTGGCTCTTGATTTCTTGACTGTGATGGGAGGGTCTTCTTTTTAGACGCCTTATTACTCAATTTAGGAACCACTTGTGGACGAAAGTGGTCATTATGGGCAGGTGTATGTGCCTTCTTAGGAGAAATGATCGGGTTAGGCTGATTATCTCCACTCAAATCAGGTGTATGTGCCTGACTTGGCTGTCCGTATGATATGGGGGAGTATGCCCCACAACCCTCTTGGACTGGAACAGATGTGTGTGTCTGTTCCGGAGTGAACTGTTGATGTGCCACTCCACTGGTAGAGATAGATTTATGTGTCTTTCCCTGAGATACTGCTGAAGCTATTATAATATCCTGGTAGGCATCCATAATATGAGAAGGGATTTGCTTCTGCTCTTTCACCATTGACAGAATGTGCTTGGTGACTTTAGCTACCGGAACGGGGATATATGTCCATTCCGTGCTTGGAGTAGGTGTGTATTCCTTCTCCTGTCCTCCTTTTCCCATCAGTGAATCCTGACAGTACTTAAGTGTGGGGGCAGAGAGTTGAGTCTGCCTTCTGTTTGTCGTCGGAGCTTTCCGACTGACTTCTCTGATTGCTACCAAACGAGACTGTTGGTAAGCTTGATCAATACTAGCAGGTGTATGTGCCTGCTTATTTCACTCCACCAAACATGGTTGACAAGCTTCCTTCAATATTAACAGACGAGGCTACTGGCAGGATTGATGAATGTAAGCAAGTGTATGTGCCTGTTTACCAGTTGTCAACACATTGGGTTGGTGGGCTCCATCGTATGTAGTCAGACGAGCCTGCTGACTAGATGATGATTTATAAACAGGTGTATGTTCCTGTCTATAGTACTCTGCCAGAATTTCCTGGAAAGATTGGTGTGCTGCTTCCAGATGAGTCTGCTGGACAGCAGAATTAAAACGGATGGGTGTGTGTGCCCGTTCGTTGCTTGCCACCAAGTTAGGTTAGTGGACTTCTCCGGAAATGGCAGAAATTAGAACCTACTCACTATTGACTGGTCGTCGCCTATGGTGGTTCATATTGCCTGCTCGGGTTTGAGGAACCTGAGCTGAATGCCTGGAGACGACACCCTCATCATTTTAAGGGAGCACTTCTGCACGAGTCTGGTGGCGATTGTTGGTGGGAACCCTCGGGAAGGACTCTTGTTTCCTTAAATTAAGGCCCTGAGGGACCTGCTCATTCACCCCCCCAGAATATGGGAGGGATTGGTGATTGCGTTCCGGGGATAACGACCCAAAACGGTTGGAAACGGTGGTTGGAACCACCTACTTCTTTATCGCTGGTCGTCGTTGTCCAGACGACCAGGGTGAATTATTGACTTGGAGGGCTTGTCGAGCGGCCTCCAGAGTCAGAATAGTACCATTTTGACGGTACTCCTTAACCAGCGCATTTGATACCTAGAATTGAAGATACTGAGTAGGTGATGTCGTCCTCAGAGTGCACGACGATCCTGCAGGAGTAGCAGCAGAGGCATTCACAGCAGAAGTATTCACGGGTGTGAACTTAAGAGAAGCCATTTTTGTAATGTAGAAGATCTTGGAAAAGAGTGTCTGTTTGATATAACAGACGTAATCAAGATAAGTCCGGCCACTATATCTTTTGGATAAGAACATATGTTATTGATTGTCTTGTTGTCCCTCTCATTGAGTTTAAATAGGGGCCTAACAAATAAGTAAAACATCATTTCAACTTGGTTAAGGATTCACGTCGGGTTCACCATTTTTTGTTTCCACTAGAATTGGGGATAACCTCATTGTTTAATGTTTCAAACATTCCAATCGGTTTCTAACGGGTTTGTTCATAGAACCAGAAACATCCAATGATTCTATATCCATTTGGACCTACTTTCCAAAGTTAGGTGCTCATTAGTTATGAATTGATAAGGATTAAGAATTTTCATTGGTCGAGAGGATGGGAGGTTGGACTCATCACACCTTTTTGAGGGGAATTATTGTTTACTCCGAGACTCTCTTTATATATTTAAGTTATGTTCGTGAATCCTTATTAAATTACCAAGTATAAAATGATCTTTCCTTTAGATATGACAATCAATGATTGATATGTAGGAAATTTAGAGAATCTTTTATATGTATTTGAGGTTCTTCATCGATAGAGAATCATCTGTATTTGTTTAGAGATTCTTATTCAATGGTATCCTCTAATACATTATATAAAATAATCTTGGTCATTATGATTACCATACTGGTTTTAAAGCCACTCAGTGGGGCACTTGAAGTTTATTGTCATTCAGAAGGACATGGATTATTTCAGAGTTGGGATCGTAACTGCAGATGGGCTACCTATGTATCCTTATTTAGAAAAGGAATCAGAACCCACATAGTTCGAGTAAGGGAGTGTGATGTTTATGCATGATTGATGGCTCAAAGAAAGATTTCATAATTACTTTTACACTCTAAGTTCACGTGAGTCATGCTCGGTGTGAGAAACAAGAGGTATTGGTAAAACCAGACAATTGTGTCACGAAATATGCAATCATAAGAAATAATGTGGGGCTTATATATGTATGATTACCCAAATAGATAGAGATTGGGACTTATTTCAAAGAAGAAGTCTGGGAACAGGGTCCATAAAAGTATATGTGCTTTTATGTAGGTTTGGATACTCTAACTTGGGGCTTACTCCTGAGGAAGATGGCCAAATTATGAGGTAATTATGATTGGGTTTTATTCCTGAGAAGGAATCCCAAATCAAAAGTAAATTAATACTGATTAAGAGAAATTAAGACTGGGGCTTACTCCTGAAAAGGAAGCCCATGTTAAAGGGATTTGAAAACTGGGTCTTACTCCTAAGGAGGAGGCCCAGGTTAAGGGAATTTTAGAATTAAGGGACTTGGGGATTACTCCTAAGGAGGATGCCCATATTTGTAAACTTTGAGACTGGGGCTTACTCCGGAAAAGGAAGCCCAGATTTGGGAATTTATGACTAGGTCTTACTCCTAAGGAGGATGCCCAGGTTAGGGTACTTGGGGATTACTCCTAAGAAGGATGCCCAAATTAAGGATCCTCTCATCTTTAAAGGATGATGTTGAAATGAATGAAATCTCCAACCTTAGTGACATAAAGATGTGTAAATCACTAGGTTTTGAGAAATGTTCCAGATAATTCCTTTTAGACAAGGAATCCAATAAGTAAATCATGCCATAAATGGATTTGGAGAGAGTTCTGAAGGCTTAATCTTGAAGAGGATAGGTGGAAAGGAATAAGAGAGGTAAAATAGGCAGGAAGGGCACCCAAAAAGAGAGGGGTGCGCAAGTCCTGCGTGGGCGCACAAGTCTTGGTCACGCAGGTGTTCCTGCACGATATAAGGGTACTTGCGCGATGGTCAGCCCTTAAGGTAATACTTGGGCGAGACTTGGCTCAAGCCCTTAGTACTACCCCTAGAGGCTTCCAGAAGAGTGGCGCGCAAGTTATGTTGAAGGGGTAAGGCGGCGCGCAAGTGTGGCCATTTCCCTTAAGGGTTGGCCACTTAGGCGCGCAAGTGTTGATGAGTTTCAACACTTAGGCCTTGTTTCCCCTCTTTAGAGCTTCCATTCTAGGTAAGAAATTGCCTTATAAGTGTTCGGAAATCTTTGATAAGAGACTAGGGCACCAAGAGCTCAAATCTGAGTTTCTGGAATTTTTTCTTCTCGAAATGGGGGGCCCACCGGGGGTATTTATAGGCTGGTGAAGACCCTGGGTGAAATTCAGAGAGGGCGCGCAAGTCACCTGCGCAACCACTGGGCGGTGCGCAAGTATACTTGCGCGACCTTGGTGGAACTTACGCGACCCAAGTACAACTGAATCTTTGTTCATGCCTTTGTCAATTTTTGATGTTTCTTCAAAGGATGAATCACTTTGGGTTCAAGGTATTTCCCTTTTCATTCGTTTAAACTCTATGACGGAAAGGAGCTTCAACAATTGCTATGATTTCTTTATTGAGAGTTTTATTTTTGAAATGAGTTCTTTTTTTTTAAGACATGCAATAAGTTCTATTCTGAGTTGATACTCTCTATATGATTATTCTCAACCTTATTCACTCTTTTAGGAATCTTTTGTTTTCTCAACTTTTTCAATGAAGGTTCTGGATTTTTATGAACTTTCTTCTTCTAAAGAATTGTTTTCGATTGAGTCTGATTTAGTTTTCTTACTCAGCAAACTCATTTTGTATCCAATGAACTTTTTATTATATTTTTTGGATGTGTTTTCTTCTTTAGAACTTTTGTTCCACTTCTTCCATCAAGTTTTTTAATCAAAACCCTCTTGATATTCTCTAACTTTCTTCTTAGGAAAATTCATAGAAAACTATTTGATTCCACCACACTCAAAACATTTGAGAGGAAGTTTACCTCCATAATTTCTTCTTCCTCTTTGATAGTTCTTAGATATAAGAGACATGATTTTTTCATTCAACTCATCGTCCTAGTTATCTTCAGAGTTATAAGTATCAATATCTTCAACATATTATATTTTCATTTTTCTCATGACTTCAAAATCCATTTCATTTTTCATATTCTATTTTAACATTAGAGATTTTCTCATTTCATAAGAAACGAGAAATTTATGCAATTCATCAAGAGATAAATCATCTTTGTCTTATAAAGAGGAAATTTTAGAATCAAACATGTTCAGAAAGTTTCTCATAAGTTTATTCACAATTTTAGAATCTTCCAAGAAATCTCTAAATCCTATAATATTTCAAACAATTTCATTTACTCTGTTAAATTATTCATCAATAGTTTATTTATCTCTCATTCTTATATCTTCATACTTACTATGCCAGATTTGTAGCTTTTCTTCCTTCACTTTAGTATTCCCTTCGAAAATACTTTCTAGATTGTCTCACATACTCTTTCAAGTTTTTAGACCCATCACCTTCATATAAAAATTTTCTAATAAGGATATAAGGATAGAATTTCTAGATTTTCCATCAACTTTGATATTTCTCTTATCAGCATATGTCATCGGAGAATTCTTCCCAATAGGTGGAAACCCAATTATAGTAGCATCAACAACTTCCATACCAAGTGATAAGAGATAAGGAATCATCTTATTTTTCATCCATAATAATTTTTTTCCATCAAATATAGGAATTCCTCTACTGTTGACAAAATTGATATTATCCATGATAAGGATTCAATAAGGGAACCTTCCCCATGATATAAATTGAAGTTCCAAAGGATAAAATAACAACTTAGAAGAAGGAGAGGTTGAATCAGTTGTTCACTTTTTATAAGTTTCAAGACTTTTAGAAAGTCAACCCCTGCAACCTATTAAAGTTTATTTTCTTATCATATTTTAGTAAATACTCATGCATGATAAAATAGGAAAGCAAGTAAAGAACACAAGATTTATAAGTTTCATCTTCAATGTGAGAACCTGCATCCTTTCCATAGCCACTCCCATGGGTCTATAAAAAATCACCATTAAGAAGAAGTGAATACAACTTGTGCCAACTCTCGTTAGACACCTTATATCTCTCGATAAGAATGAGTATACTAACTCTCTTAAGTTTACAAGGTTTGATTACAAGCAATTGATCCAAAATAAAAGAATAAAGACTTTTTTTGAACTCCTCCAAAAATACTCTATCCAGAATCCTTAGTCTGTTGTTTCTGGGTTTGATTATCTCAGTCTGATGAATTCAATCTGATGGACTCGGTACGATGAACCCATTCTCAATTTGCATTTCTTGAACTATGCTCAACTAATCAGTCTGATATTCCTTAGTCTAGTAAAAAACTTTCAGATGTCTGGCCTTATAATGAGGTCTCGGTCCAGAAAGATAACTTTGACATGAATTTTGCAGTGCTCCACCTTTTTGGTTCACATGAAAAGTTGAAAAGTATAAATGTAGTGTATTTTTATTTATAGGTAGATCGTAATAGAAAAGGCAGGAAACTTGAAAACTTTCCCTACTATCTCAAATTCAAAAACTATGAGATCTAATCATATTTGAATTTCAAGTTTGACCACTTAAACTCTTCACAAATATTATGGAATCTTATTGAGTCTTATCTGCAATCATCCTTCTCAGACTTCCTAACCTTTCTTCGATTTGATGGAACCTCCTTATCTCATTATGATGAAACTTTCTTGGATCGTTACGATGAAACTTACTCAGCTCATTCAAAATTGAATTTCCTCATCAGAGTCACTCTGATTAACTTTTCTCCTCAGAGTTAGTCTGATTAACTTTCCTCCTTAGAGTCAATCCGATGGAATCCTCATAATAATGGAATTCTTATTATGATGTAATTATCATTATGATGGAAACTCCATTCTGTAACTTTGAAATTATTCAAACCTCATCAGCTATAACTCATTCAAACTTTTGAAAACTTCTATGCCTGGTACTTTTGGATCTGATGAAAACTTTTTATTGATTCCTAGAACTGATGCAATCTTTATTATTCCTCCATTTATTCAAAAACTTTTATCAGCTTTACTCATACATACTTATAACAAATTTTGTGTCGGATACTTCTCGATATGATCCTCTGTGTCCATGTCTCTAGAACCGATACAACCTATTCAGATACCTTCAACAACCTTTATTCTTTAAAAGATTTTATCATGATACTTTATCATGATCTATGAGAACTCCATGATTAGTAAAGCATCATCTGACTTATATAGGAAAGTATTATGACATCCCTTAATTTTAGTACCTTCTTTCTTTCCAACCAAAACTCAATACGATTGGTTGAACCTATTATTTCTCTTTTCTTCATAAGGATTCCATCACAAGTGTTACAAATAAATTAGGATTTTTTTATAATTATAAACCAGAAAAGCATTGTCTAGCTTAAGGTTAGAAAGTTTAATAACAATCTAACTCCTGACATCACTGTCTTCATTCAACCTCTCCAGCAACATTCTGAATTTCATTATTAGGAACTTATTTTTAACAAAAATCATGTTTTATAGGTCTTGAACTTCATGTCAATGAATTTGAATCTGATGGTGCGTCTGATCAACAACTTTATAGAACTTCCAGCTTTCATATTCCTTACACCTTCTATGTTTGGTACTGCTCAGTCCAAAACCTGTATCTGGAAGACAACATTCTCAAAGAGAAAAACTTTTTACCCCCTTTGTGTTTGGATTCAAACTTCCAGAAACTTTCATCTTTCTTACGAAAACTCATTCTGATGGACTAGGTCTGATCCTGAAGAACAAAAACATTCTTTTACAAAAAGGTTAATTGTCAAAAAATACAAAATTTTATTAAAACAAATCATCACAAAAGTTCTTCAGATCCTGCATCATAATGACAGTATGACAAGATCTAATCAACCGAATCATCAACGAAGAGAGAATTACAAGTTGAGGTAATTATATATCTGATTATAAATTAATTATAAATTACATGTGAATATCCTCCTCTTCTGGTTCTAGCATTTACACACATAAATGCACATTTATATTTCACACATACGCACACAAATATTTAAATAAATGTATTTATTTACATATATTATAATATCCACATAAATATATATTTTTTTATTGACAAACACATATTTACATATAAACATTACTTGTATAGGTATATATATATATATTAATGGATTTTTATAAAGTAAATAAAATGGATAATTTTTTATTTTAAATAAAATGAATAATTAATATTTATTCCCATATACTTTATATATTTAAAAATACATTTTTATTTAAATATGTTTAAATATTTATTTGTATAATTGATTAATTATATGTAAATATATGAAAATATGTATATATTTAACTATAAATTACACTAAAATATGAAAAACATTAAAATTTAAACACTATAATATTCATATGACTTTAAGAACGGAGAATAGATTTAGTCTCTAGTGAAAAAGGGCAAGAAGACCCCCTCAAACAAGCCTGAAATTCCATCAAATGTTCAAAAATTAATGAACCACGACAAAATAACTCAATTTTAGAGGTCTTCTAGACTTTTTTTGACTTCGAAAAAATGTTGATTGGGTTATCCCTGATTAAGATGTCATAGATTTTTTCACAAGCTTCAATTTGATATGTTGTGGAGCCCAAACATACATTTGGATAAAAAATTATGGTCGTTTGAAGTTCAAATCAGGTTTTTAACTTATCTTAGATCGTTCGTTAATTTATTGAATTTTTATGTCATTCAATTATTATTAAATGGTTATTGCTTAATAATAATTAGTAGATTTTTAATTAATGTTGATTTTTAATTATTTTATAAGTCATTTTTTACTAAATATCTTATATATTAAGTGTAAATGCATATTTATTCTTATATCACTACAAGAAAAATTGGATTTGGAGGCGGTTTTTTAGCGGCGGTTCTCAAAACTGCTACTAAATACTCTGGGAAAATCATATTTAGCAGTGGTTTTTTATCAACCGCTGCAAAATGAGTTTTTTATTTTTTATTTATTTTTTTAGCAGTGAATTTTAAATAACCACCGCTAAATTTGATTTTTTTGATTTTTTAAATTTATTTTTAGCGGCGGTTTTTAAAAGTTGCTTTGAATTAGCGATAGTTTCTTAAAAACCACTGCTAAAATAATAGAAAAATTTATTAAATATTTAATTATTAATTATTAATTATTATTAATAATATTTATTATCTATTATTTATTATTTTCAAATTTAATTTATTATTATATGCTAATTATTAAGTATTTAAAAATATTAGTTATTAATTATTTGAAACATAAATTAATTTTAGGATAAGTTGAAAATCACACTTGAACATCAAATAACCATAACTTTTTATTGGGATGTCTAATTTAGCTTTATAACCAATCAAATCAAAGCTTGCGAAAGGAGCTGCAATGACGTTATATTATAATTATTAATTAATATTTATTACTTATTATTTATTATCAATTTATTATTATTTATTTAATATTTATTATATATTATTTCATATTATTTATTTTTTAATTTTTAATTTACTAATAATGTATTATTTATTTACTTATTACTTATTATTTATTATTTATTTAATTATAATTTAATTATATTTTATTAATTATTAATTATTTAGTTAATTATTATTTACTTATGATTTATTTATGATTTATTTATGATTTATTATTATTTATTTATGACTTATTTATGACTTATTATTGATTTATTATTTAAAAGTCGCGGTCGAAGCCGCCTTTTATTATGAAAGTAAAGACCTCTTTATATTTGAGTAGATAAAGACTCATCACATAGCCTGTGGTCCCAACATCAAATGACCCATGAACATGGCCCGAGGGCCCAGTGCAGCATCATGCATGCATCATCCAATCTGTGTCACCATGTCGGCATCACCGCCTACCCAGTGTCATGCATGTGTCACTGCCTGTATCGTAAATCCCCCAAGGGGCTTGTCAAGATTCAAACCATGGTCTTTTAGATGCAGGGTTATGGGGTTTACCGCTTAGGTGTCATCCCAACTGCATTATTAATTTATTATTTTTTACTGCTATTTATTGTTTATTTACTACTAATTTATTTATTATTTAATTTATTGTTTATTATTAATTAATTATTAACGTATCATTTATCATTTATTTATTTGTTATTTATTTGTTATTCATTTATCATTTATTTATAATTTATTACTTGCTTATTTATTATTTATTTGATACTTATTACATTTTATTAATAATTATTATTTATTATTTATATTCATTTTTATTTATTATTAATTTATTACTTATTTATTACTTATTTATTATATATTGATTTATTATTTACTATTACTTTATTGTTTAATTATTATTTATTAATAAATATCTATTTAGTATTTTTTACTACTTATTATTTATTTATTCTTTATTCTTTATTTTTTATTTTTTATTATTTTTTATTAGTTTTTTTTAAATATAATTTATTATTTATTTATTTATTACTTAATATTTATTTATTTATCATTAATTATTTATTTCTTTATTATTTATTTATTTACTATTTACTATTTATTTAATATTTATTTACTATTTATTTTTAATTTATTGTTTATTGTTTATTTATTACTTATTTATTATATATTAATTTCTAATTTATTTTGTACTTATTTATTATATATTAAAGCATTATTCTTTTTTTTTAATTTGTAACGCTCCGACCCAAGTTACCTAGAGTCGGTGCATTATTTTAATACATTGGCATGATTACAAGGAATCAAGTGCCGAAGGACCGATTAGTTTAGCAGTCTTGGAAAATATATTACATACATGAATGTTACATTGCACTTTAAGACATAAAAAAACAACATAAATAATCTTTATGGACGCCATTATTCCCTTGGCTTAACCCTGCATATCAATCACAACACACTTCTTGGAATCCTGGGGAAAAAAATAAAACATAGAAAGGGGTGAGCTCAAACGCTCAGTAACGGTAAGCAATACAGCGGAAACTTTCATAAATAAGAATAAACATTTAAGGCAATGTATAACTAAAACAAAAGCCTTTTAAACTTGAACTTCAGCATAATATGGTAGAAATAAAATGAAACAATGTCATTTACTCATTCACATGGATATTCTACTAGTCGAATAATCACATGTAATATCAATAACCACTTTCATAATGATAGAATGTATAATGCCGAACATTAATTTATGTGTCAAGGCCTCATGCCAAGACCTAAGGGATAACTGTAACCAGAACCCAACCCGGAGAGCCTCTGTAACCGGACTCCATCCCGGAAAGCCTCTATCACCGGACTCCAACCCGGAGTGCCTCTAATAACCGGACACCAACCCGGAGTGCCTCTAATAACCGGACACCAACCCAGAGTGCCTCTAATAACCGGACACTAACCCGGAGTGCCTCTAATAACCGAACACCAACCCGGAGTGCCTCTAATAACCAGACACCAACCCGGAGGGTCTGCTGTAACCGGACCCCAACCCGGAGGGCTTACTTTTACCGGTCCCCAACCCGGAACATACTAGTCCAACATATTCATCTTAAGAAGAGGATGAAATATAACATAAACATTCGTATTAAAACTAGCATACGGAATGCCCAAACATTAATCATAAACTATTAATGGCATAAAAATAACTCATCCATAGTCAAACATATCACAAAACCTTAAATACAATATGGATGATTTGTATCATAATAAATCAACTTCAAATAAGCTTAAAATCCATCAAAGGATATTGACATAGATGAAATCAAAACTATTTGAGGGAAATATCTCTTTTTTGAAATCATTTAAAAGTCACACATTTATAAAGGAAGTAATTTAAAAGAGATTTTTGAATCAAAGTGTCTCATACCACTTTGAAACTTTTGAAAACAAATATCATTTCAAAACATTCATGTCCATATAAATAAATCCTTAAAATCATTTTGAAAACATGGACATTAATTAAAAAGATTTAGAAAGATAAATCTTTAAAACATTTAAAATTCTGATCTTGATAAAGAGTACCTTTCACAAATTCTTAAAATATTCATTTTGAAATCATTTAAAGGTCACATAATTATAAAATAAAACATTTACTTTCAAAATATTCTTATAATCTTGTAAGGGAAGATTTGAAGATTTTACAATGGTGGAAAATAGCATCACCCGCTGTCACTAGTGCAGAAAACGTTATTTACGTCACCATTTTTTACGTCGGTTATATATAACCGACGTGATAATCTGTGAAACGTGGTTTTTTACGTCAGTTATTTTATAACCGACGTTACAAATCGCCCGTGTTCGGTTTTTACGTCAGTTATCAAATAAACGACGTAAAAAACCAAAGCGCGGGGGTTTTTTTACGTCGGTTATTTGATAACCGACGTAAAAACTGAGATATCTACGAGTTTTTTACGTCTGTTATTTTATAACCGACGTAAAAAACCAAAGCGCGTGGGGTTTTTTACATCATTTATTTGATAACCAATGTAAAAAATGAGATATCTACGAGTTTTTTACGTCAGTTATCAAATAACCGACGTAAAAAACCAAAGCGCGGGGGGGGGGGGGGGGGGTTTACGTCGGTTATTTGATAACCGACGTAAAAAACGAGATATCTACGAGTTTTTTACGTTGGTTATGTTATAACCGACGTAAAAAATTGTGATTTTTGATGTCTTTTTTACGTCGGTTATTTTATAACCGACGTAAAAAAAGTCGTATCTGATACATTTATAACATCGTTTATTATAATAACCGACGTTATAAATGTAAAAAAACAGTTTATAACGTCAGTTATTTAATAACCGACATTATAAAAACATTTAAAAAATTAACAACCCCCGAGGTTTTTCATTTACGAATTTTCATTCGACAGCCCAGCGGCTTGTCTCTCTCGCGTGATAAACCCTAATCGGCTCGTCGATCTCGCTGCGTTAAACTCATTTTTCCAACAACATTTATCATCTTTACTCTCCTCGGATCTATTATCTCAACTCGCAACACTCAAGTAAGCCTTCCACGAATTTATTTCGTTCGTTTTTTTTTCGGATAGTCTATATTTATGTTTTGCGATTTTTGTGTGCTTTTTTCATTCGTTTTGTGTGCTTTCAACTCGTTCGATTTTTGTGTGATTTTTTTCCCGGATCTATCATCTCAACTCGTTTTGTGTGCTTTCAACTCGCAACACAAAAGGCATTCCAAAACCCCCATTTCATGTAAGCCTTCAACTCACAACACTATATTTTTGTGTGCTTTTTTTCATTCATTTTGCCTACATCTTATATTTTTTGTGGTCCCAAATTTTTTTTTGATGGATTTGGATACGTCTTTAATTTTATATATTCATTTTATCTTGAAATTGGGTGCTTTTAATGTGTGACTCTTAGGTTAATATTTGGGTGTATTTTATAACCTATGAAAGTGATTCATTAATTTTGAAAGGGGAATCCAATTATGGTTTTTTAATTCTTTGTTGTCATGTGGGCCTCAAAAGGGGGGTTTTGAATGGGTGTTATGTGTAAAACCTTGTCACACTTCTTGAAGGTGTTTTATGAAAAAGTTTGTTTTTCATGTGTATTGTTTTTGACATTATTTGAGGTAAATTATTAAAATATGGGGGTGGTTTAATAAATGTGTATTGAGTTGAAATTTATATTTTGGATGTGTATTGGTATGATTTTTTTCTTGAATGGGGGTTTTGGAATGTCGTTTGTGTGAAAAACATGGTTGTTCCTCTTGGGATTGTTTTATGAAAATTGAAAATGATTTAGTGAGTTAAAAAAAGTGATAAAATGGTGTAAATGAAATATTTTGGTGATGTTATTCACCTAATAAGGGTTTTTGAAAGGTAAAGAGGTGATTTAAGATGTCAAACATTTTCAGAATGTTTTATAAATTGAGGAATTGTTTTATTAAATTGTGATGTTGGTGCGAAACATGTTTGTGGACTATTTTGTGTGCCTTTTTTGATAAAATAAATTATGATATTAGTTATCGAGAAACTTGTGATCATTTGACTAGTTGAATATCAATGATTATTTTTAATTATCATACGATCATTTAAGTAGCCATATTTAATAATATTTAATTCCATCTATTTCATGCTGAAGTATATATTAAATGCATGTGTTTTTCGTTGTTCAACATCCCTAGTTTTATATGTAAACCATTGTTTGGGGGGTTGTCCAGGGGGTGGGGGGCTGTCCAGAGGGTTGGGGGTGTCCAGGGGGGTGTCCAAGGGGGTGGGTGGGTGTGGGGGGTTGTCCAAGGGGGTGGAGGCCTGTCCAAAGGGTTTTGCGGGCTGTCCGGGGGGTGGGGGTTGTCCAGAGGGTTGGGGGTGTCCAAGGGGGTGTCCAAGGGGGTCAGGGGTGGGGGTGGTGTCCAGGAGGGGTGGGGGTGTTGTCTAGAGGGATGGGGTGCTATCCATGGGGTGGGGACTGTCCAAAGGGTTGGGGGTGTCCAGCGGGGTGTCTAAGGGGGTAGGGGTGGGGGTGGTGTCTAGGAGGGGTGGGGGTGTTGTCTAGAGGGGTGGGGGGCTGTCCAGGGGGTTGGGGGCTTTCCAGAGGGTTGGGGGGTGTCCTGGGGGGTGGGTGGGTGTGGGGGGCTGTCCAATGGGGTGGAGGCCTGTCCAGAGGGTTTTGGGGGTTGTCCGGGGGTGGGGGGATGTCCAGAGGGTTGGGGGTGTCCAAGGGTGTTTGGATTTACATTGTGATTTTCTCCATCTGAATTTTTATTTTAAATATGATTTGATTCACATGTTTACTCCATTCTCTCCAATTTTCTATCAACCATGTAGGCGCCATGGTTTTCTTTTATTCAATGTAATTTAAAACTATTATATCTAACTATATTTTGTTTTAATAATAATATTCAAGCATATTTTTTTAAATACGCATAGATTTGTTTTATATTTCAAAATTGTTTTACATTAAAATTATGATTTTTTTCATATAAACTTATATTTGTCTTATCTTAAAAATATATATATTTTTGATATTTGTTATAGTTAATAATGAGTCGAAGTTGGATTGCGGCACATCGAATGAGCAATGAATATGAGGAAGGTGTTGATTCCTTTTTGGAATTTGCTAAATGAAATGTTCCAAGTAGTGACATCTTTTCTGTCCATGCCTGAAATGTTTGAATATGAAGAAGTTGAAAAGTAGAGAGATAAAAGATCATCTGCTATGTCATGGTTTTAATCTGAGTTACAGCCCTTGGATTTGGAATGGTGAAACTGGACGAAATGTCACTGATGATCATGATGATTCACATGATGGTAACTCTGATGGAATTGAAGAAATGATTCGCGATATTGTAGCAGAACAAATTGAGATAGAACCGAAAGTTGCGCGTCTATATGGTGATGCTGAAAAACCATTATATCCTAGTTGTACAGATTTTACCATTTTGTCGGTGGTGTTAAGATTGATTAACCTAAAGGCGAAACATGGATGGAGTGACAGAAGTTTTACAGAGCTGCTACAGTTGATGAAAGACATTCTTCCAAAAGATAACGATCTTCCAGATTCACATTACAAGGCCAAGAAAATATTATGCCCGATGGGATTGGGATACAAGAAAATACATGTCTGTCCGAATGACTGCATTATTTATAAGAAGGAATATTAGTTTCTGTCAGAGTGTCCTAAATGTGGGACATCATGGTATAAGGTGAAAGAAAAATCACAGGCTGATGTAGAGATTACAAATCTCCCTTCAAAGGTATTTTGGTATCTTCCTATAATTCATCATTTCAAAAATTTATTTGCTAATTCACATGATGCAAAAAGGTTAAGATGGCATGTTGATGAGCGGGTATGTGATAGAAAAATACGTCATCCAGCTGATTGTCCACAATGGAAGAAAATTGATGCACAGTATTCTACATTTGGAAATGAAATTAGAAATCTCAGACTAGGGTTGTGCACAGATGGAATGAATCTATACCGAACCCTCAGTAGCACACATAGTTCATGGCCTGTTTTATTGGTAATTTACAACCTCTCTCCTAAAGTTTGTATGAAGTGCAAATATGTCATGTTGAGTATAATGATCTTTGGTCCAAAGCAACCCGGCAATGATATCGATGTTTACTTGTCACCGTTGATTGATGATTTGAAATTGTTATGGGTTGATGGTATTAGGGTGTATGATTCTTATAAAATGGAATATTTTCAACTGCATGCAGTGCTTCTGTTCATTATAAATGACTTCCCAGCGTATGGAAATTTGTCTGGATACAGTGTTAAAGGGCATAAAGCATGTCCAATTTGCGAACAACAGACGTCATATTGTCAATTGCATCATGGGAGGAAAATAGTGTACATGGGTCATCGAAAGTTTTTGCCTATGGATCATCCTTATAGAAGACTAAAAAAGGCATTCAATGGCTCACAAGAATTTGATACTACTCCAAAACCTTTATCCCCTGATCATTATTTTGAGATAGTGAAAAACCTTTATGTGACATTGGGAAAGACACAGAAATCTGGTAATGATAGACATATTTGGAAGAAAAGTTTAATATTTTTTGAGCTACCATATTGGAGGTATCATGAAGTTAAACATAATATTGATGGCATGCATGTGGAGAAGAATATTTGTGATTGTTTGATTGGAACATTGTTATATATTAAATTAAAGACAAAAGATGGGTTGAATGCAATATTAGACTTACTATCAATGGGAATACGTTTGGAGTTAGCTCCCACTCCTAAAGGAAGACGAACATATCTTCCCCCAGCTTTTCATACATTATCGAAGAGGGAGAAAATTAGCTTCTGTCAGTGTCTTAATGATATCAAAGTGCCTCAAGGTTATTATTCTAATGTAAAAAATTTTGTCTCATTGAAGGACTTGAAGTTGATAGGTATGAAATCACATGATTGTCACATCATGATGCAACAAATTCTACCAGTTGCATTGCGTGGAATATTGCCCATTCGTGTCAGAAAGACTATAATGAAGTTGTGTTATTTTTTCAATTCAATTTGTAACAAGGAAATTGATGTGAATGCTTTGAACATTTTGGAAAAGGATGCAATTTTTATACTTTGTCAATTGGAAATGTATTTTCCTCCAACTTTTTTTGATATAATGGTGCATTTAATGATTCATCTGGTTCGAGAAATAAAGCTTTGTAGACCTGTATATCTTCGTTGGATGTATCCTTTTGAAAGGTATATGAAAATATTAAAGGGGTATGTTAAAAATCCATATCGACCTGAAGCCTCTATTATTGAAAAGTATATTTCTGAGGAGGTTGCAGAGTTTTGTACGAGCTACTTGGCTGCGGCGCAACACATAGGTTTGCCTCCATCTTTCCATGAACGAGTTAATAATGAGGGAAAGGGGATTCGTGGCTTGAAAGTCAAATCATTGTCAGCTGAATAGATGAATAAGTTAGAATCATACATCTTGAATAACATAGCTGATGCTCAACCATATATCACATTGCATATTAATGAGTTGAAACAATGTCATCCAAATAAGAAAGAAATGTGGATTTTGAATGATCACAACAAAACTTTTTTGTCATGGATTAAAAAGACTTTTCTTGGTAGATCAGACGTATCAGAGACATTAAAATGGATAATGGGTGGTCCATGTTTAAATGTGATAACATGGTCCGGTTATGACATTAATGGTTATAAATTTCATACGAAATCTCAGGACAACAGAAGTGCAGTTCAGAATAGTGGTGTATTGGTGTTTGCAGAAGCGATGCATTTTTCAAGTGCTAAGGACAAAAACCCAATTTCTGCATCAAGTGCATATTATGGAGTGATTGAAGACATATGGGAGGTTGATTACTTTAAAATTAAAGTTCCTGTTTTTAACTGTAAATGGTTTATCGGTAACAACAGTGTCAGACACGATGAATTTGGAATGACACTTGATAATCTGAATAGATTGGAAGACACAGCTGATTCTTTTATAATGGAAACACATGCAAAACAAATTTTCTATGTAGTAGATCAATCAGATATACAGTGGGCTATTGTTTTACAAGGTAAAAAACAATATGTTGGTGAGGATGAACTTGATGAAGATGCTGATTTATGTGAGATCCCTACTTCCATGGAAAGATTAATAGAACATAATGATGAGCATGTTGAATACATAGTTTGTGCCATAAGGAACGATCAAGATGAAGAAATTTGGGAAAAGAATCCATTTGTACATTCCTAAAATTACAGGTAACATATGTTTATTTCATGTTTACATTTATTTTTTTCATAAATGTTAGATATTGTAAGTTCTTTATTTATTAAAACATGTTTTAAAACAAAATAAGTATAAGTTTTTGATTGTTTTAAGTTTGTTTAGTTTACTTTATCATGTTTATAACCATTACATGAATTATATATCTATTATTTTTGTTCAGTGACAATTACTTTACCATGTTTACAAGGTTTACCATGTTTACCATCTTTACCATCTTTACCATCTTTACCATTGTTTAACATGCTTACCATATTACCAATGTTTACTATTACATAACTTAGTAAACTTTTCTATTTTCTGATTACAGTAGTATTAAAATATTTGAATTTGTATATTTGTGAACTGACGTTTGTTTTTTTGATTTAAAGGATAATGACAGATCATTCAGTTGATCAACCACATGATTCTGGAGATGAGAATATTGTTGTTCATACCTCTGGGGATGAACATTCACATGCTCTTATTAAGACAAAGAGTTCAAAGGTTGGTAAACGTGGGTGAACACGTTTACCAAAATTATCACTTGCCCGTACGCAGGATCAGAGGATAGTCATTGAGTTTGATGATGATGATATTCCTAGAGGTCCGAATGCAAAATATTTTAAGAGTTTTGTAGCAACTCAGGCTAAGAGAAAAGTAAGCATTCTGTATGATTATTTGAGAAGTGTGGATAAAGCGATAATCTCTCAGTTGTGGGAGACGAGTTTGGTAATATTTTTTGTCATTTTTTGACTATTCTTTTAATGTTTCTAGTATATATAATATGTTTAACCTCTTCTTTATCAGATGACATTTGATATTCCTGACACTGGAGGAGTCAGGAAGAAATGCTTATCGTTGGCTACCAGGAGATGGAGGGATTTCAAATCAACCCTCTCATCTAATTTCATTTATGGTCATAGGAGACATGAAAATCCATTTCGTATATATCCTTTTATAGATGAAGACACATGGAGACAATTTTTTGAAAGTAGAAGAAAAGAGTCATTTCTGGTAAGGGAAATGTAAACTTTTATAAACTTTATTATATAAATGATTTTATTAATGTTTTGTTAATGATTTCTTATTCTTAAATTACAGAAAACAAGGAAAGCTCATCAGGAGATCCAATATAAAAATGTATACCCTCATAGTTTATCTCAGGGAGGGTATGCATTATTGGAAGAACAAATGATGGCGGAAAAATTTCAACAACTAAGAGCTGAGTCTTCAAGATCTGGAGAGGTGGCCTCTCCATCCCCTTCATCTAGACATGAAAAATGGAAGAGAGATCAGAAGGGAAAAAAAGGGCAATATCTTTTGGAATAATTGAGAATCGTAGCTAAGAGGATTGTAAGATATCTATTTTATTTATTTAAGTTAACTATTTTCTTCATATAATTTCAATCATTACAGAAATGTTTAATTAATTAATACAGGACTCACTTGAGGAGAAGAGTTCATAGGGGACATTTATAGCTACTGGGAGGGAAGATATTTTATCTGCAGTATTGGGAAGGCCCGGACATCCTGTTCGTGTAAGAGGATATCTGGCAGGTGTATCGGTAAGAAAAGTGTTGCCACGTTCTTCAACTTCTAATGTTGAGGGGGTTTATAAAAAAATAGAATCCTTGGAGGCTGAAGTTCAAAATATTAATGCGACGATGGAGGACAAGATTAGAGCGTCGGTGCAGTCTATGTTTGCAGAAATGAAAAGACAATTTCAGACTGTATCTCCCACTCCTCCACCTCCCCCTGCAGACCCCATTATTTATCCTCCACCTCTGCCAGTAGCTTCCACTCCCCCACCTCAGCCTGTGGACACCATTTTTTATCCTACTCCTCCGCCGCAGCTTCCTACTTATTGCGAGTTGTATGTTGATGATTCTCAACATCATATAGTAGCATATGGGTTGGTATATTGTATAGGAGATACAGTTCATCATCAACAATTAGAGGTAGAGAATCAGAGGATCACTGTACAGAATATTATAGATAGATCATCTAGGGTACCAATACCTACAGATGAGGTGGCGACAGTTGGACAGAGTATCGGCCATTTTTTAATTTGGTCATCCAGACTTCTTCGACTCATTACCATAGAGGTATGAATGTTATATCTTTTATTTTGTTTTTTTATTAAAGTTGTTTTATCATTTGAAAACTAATATATTTTTCAATTTATTTTTACAGGAATAATTCAAAGGTAAATAAATAATGTATAGAAAATAACAAAGACAAATGGCTAGGACATCAGATACAGAATCTAGTAGTCTTGACATATTGTCAAGATATTAAAATTTGTTGGCGGGTTATTATGAGTTTCCAATGGAAGCTCATGTTTGTGGATGTGAAATAAGTGTGGGGATTATGAAAACTGATATCATGGAGCTTGTTACTGGAGATAAGTTGGGCATCAACGTGGTGCAAATTTTTTGCATGTAAGTCTTAACACCTTTTCCCTGCATTATATTTATTAAAAATGTATACTTATGTATGTTTTGTATTAGGTATCTTTATAAAATTTGTGAGAGGAATGAGCTGACAGATGTATATGGATTCATGGACCCGCAATTGATTTCCCCTGAAGCATGTGCATTGAATGAGGAACAAAGAATGGTTTATATTGCTGAAAGACTTGAAAAGAATATAGTTACACAATGTTGGATGATGCCTTTTTGTGAGAGGTATGAAACACATTTCTCTCAAAGAGTTAATTATCTTTTAACATAAAAAACCACTAACGTTAAATTTCCTTTTATCAGTGATCATTGGATGTTAAGGGTTTTTTTCCCAAGGGAGAAAGCACTTTATTGGATATGCTCTGTCCATGATGATGTGCGGGAAAGTTTTAAGAATATATTGGAAAAGTAAGTTTCAATTTCTCAATAGTTTTATATATTATAATGAATTTTAAATTTACCCCATTCGTATTATTTTCTAACATTGCATGGGCCTACTTTCGAAAAAACACAAAGAAAAGGAGTGCAAAGATCAAATATGTAAATGCGAAGGTAAATATCCATTTATAATTTGTACTTTTTGATTTATTACATAAAAATAATATATTGAATTTACACTCATTTAAACAGAATTTTCATGAACAACAAGGCGTCATCGAATGCGGATATTATATGTTAAGATTTATGTATGAAATAATAACAACTGGGATAGTTGTGAATTTTGACCTGGTACGATTTCCTCTTAAACTTTGCCATAATATTTCAATTTGATTTATTCATCATACACGTTAACTACTTTCCTTTTCATTTGTAGCTTTTTGATGACCCTCAACCATATACTGCTGAAGACATCAAACACTTACAAGTGGAGTGGTCAAATCATTTTACAGGTTTGATTGAATTTTAGTTGTTTGTAATGGAAAATGTAATTTTGAATATTTTCATTGTAATTGAGTATTTGGTAGTTGTTTAGGTTGGATTCAGTTTTTTTTTTAAGTTGACAGTGTAAGTTTTGAATGTTATATATGTGAATGTTTAATTTTTCTCTACTTCTTGTTTTGGTCTACTTATGATGGTTTTTCTAGTATGGATTTTGGTCTGTGGGGGAGGGGTTCCAAGGGTATGGGGGTGTGTTTAGTGGGGTTGGGGGTGTCCAGGGGTCTGGGAGGCCTATCCGGTGGGGTGAGGGGCAGTCCAGGGGGGTGGGAGGGCTGTCCAGGGGTGTGGGAGGGCGGTCCAGGGGTGTGGGAGTGTTGTCTAGGGGGTGGGGGGTATACATGAGGGTGGGGGGTTGTCCAGGGGTGTTTGGGGCTGTCCAGGGGTGTGGTGGGGGCTCCAATGGGGTGGGGGAGGGCTGTCCAGGGGGTATACATGAGGGTGGGGGCTCCAATGGGGTGGGGGAGGGTTGTCCAGGGGGTATACATGAGGGTGGGGGCTCCAATGGGGTGGGGGAGGGATTTCCATAGGGTATAGATGAGGGTGGGGGCTCCAATGGGGTGGGGGACGGCTGTCCAGGGGGTATACATGAGGGTGGGGGCTCCAATGGGGTGGGGGAGGGCTGTCCATGGGGTATAAATGAGGGTGGGGGTTGTCTAGTGGGGCAAGTTTTATATGTTATCAATGTAAATGCTTAAATTTGATCTCCTTCTGTTTTTGTGGTACGATTTATTGATTTGTTTTCTGGTTGATTCTGGGGGATAGCAGATGAGTGCATTCAATTTTTTTTAAAAAAAAATTGGCTTCCACGTCGGTTATTTTATAACTGATGTGATAAAGAAAACAGTAAGGGTTTATCACGTCGGTTATTTCATAACTGACGTGATAAAAAGCCTTGGAAATGGTTTATCACGTCGATTATTTAATAACTGACGTGATAAAGAAAATGGGAAGGGTTTATAATGTCGGTTATTTAATAACCGACATGATAGAAGGCCTGGGAAAGGGTTTATAATGTCGGTTATTTAATAACCGACGTGATAGAAGGCCTGGGAAAGGGTTTATAATGTCGGTTATTTAATAACCGACGTGATACAAGGCATGGGAAATGGTTTATCACGTCGGTTATTAAATAACCGACGTGAAACACGGGGGGGGGGGGGGGGGGGGGGGGGGGGGGCTGGGTTTATAACGTCGGTTATTATATAAATGACGTGATAAACCCCCCTCCCCCCGGTTTATCACGGCGGTTATATAATAACCGACGTGAGAACCCCCCCCCCCCCCCTCCGGACTGGTTTATCATGTCGGTTATTAAATAACCGACGTGAAACATGGGGGGGATGGGTTTATAACGTCAGTTATTATATAACTGACGTGATAAACCCCCCTCCCCCGCCCCCGGTTTATCACGGCGATTATATAATAACCGACGTTCTAAACCAGTCCGGGGGGTTTCTCACGTCGGTTATTTAATAACCGACGTGATAAACCATTTCCCATGCCTTTTATCATGTCGGTTATTAAATAACCGATGTTATAAACCCTTCCTGTTTTCTTTATCACGTCGGTTATTTTATAACCGACGTGATAAACATCGCGATTTTATGTTTTTAATGTCGGTTTTTAAATAACCGACGTAAAAAACGTTATTTATAATGTCGCCCATATTAACGTCGGCTAGAAACCGATGTAAAAAACATTTTATGCACTAGTGCGTATAAGTTAAAAAAATACATTCTTACCTTAATTTGTCGAAAAGGTTTAAAAGGACCTTGTTTGGAAAATGACGTAAAGATTCCTTTATAAACTTCTTATAAAAAGTCAAACAATGGTATAAATGACTTTAACCCATATTTTGTAAAATAGTAAGAATGTTTTGAAATACATTTTTAAGAAACATGGATGTCGATGATAAAGAGGTCCCAGTAGATAATTACGTATAAACAACCTCGGATAATGAAGAGATTGTGAAATAAACTCTTACCTTGTACTTTTCCTTGGTCGAGGGTAGGTTAACCTCCTTTAATTTGGGTAACTCCCTTTGGTTTGACCCAAAAAGGACTCTTGAAGTGCCTTCTACCTAAGTTAAGGCTTCTAGGAGGAGGATAGGGATATAGGGAGATTAATTGGGTAGAGGTTGGATGATCCAAAATGCTTGAGAGGAGTGAGGAATTGGTTAGAAGTGGTGTCCTTTTATAAGGGGGAGGAGGGGCTCTTTAGGAAAAACTTAAAGTATTATTTTATAATAAATTCATATTCGGTTTATAATGGCTCCAAACTGGATTATTTAAAGTATAAGGTGAGGATGGGTCGAAATCCTTTCAACCAATAGATTTTAGACAGGTTTGGATCATTATATTAACCTTATATTTTAGTTTTAACTCTTAGTTAATTAGTTTGACATTTACCATGTCACTTTGTATTTTTATATTATATAGTTAATAAACTTACTATAAACTTCCAATCGACCCCCAAGTGGTCCATTAATGATACACCTATCATGATATAAGTCCTTTGGACGAACCTTAGATTTTTAGGAATAAAATATCAATTAATAATATAATTTTTTTTTAAAAAACTCTTTTATGTCAATTTTGGCACTATTGGGTATTTTGTTTTTTATAAATTTATAAAAGAATTATTACTTCAATAAAAATTCATATAACCAATCCTAATATGTCATATTAACCTATAAAATTATTTTAATTCATAAAAAGTCTCAAATCACATTTATTTGGGTATTTATAATCTCAATTATCTTAATCTTTCATTAATACGGTAATTGTTGCATCATCGTTGTGTCATAAATAAATTAAATTATTTAATGTCTAAAAATTATAAATAAAATACCATTATGTAGGAAATCTTTTTATCTTTATAATGAATTTTTATAATCGAATTTATCTTTTGTATAACCCTATATTAAAAATGTTTTAGTAATTAAACTTTGATTTTAACTCTTCTTTGAATTAAATAATAATAAATGTCCTAATCTAATCCAAGTAGACCTAAATGATAATATTTTATTCCTAAGGTTGTTTTTGGTCGAGATACACTTGTCCAATAGAATTAGGACATGTGTTAGGGAAATATTAATATCATTTTTACCCTTAATTACCCTATTTACTTTTTACCGTGGTAAATAAAAGTAAAAAAGTTACTATTCACCAAAAAATATTTTTATCTTATTGAACTAAATTTTACTCCTTGATACTAACCGTGTCTCTTGGATTTTCTAAATTTCACTCATAGAGGCGGTAAAATTAAGTTTTATGTGAATTTCCAAATTCTCCTAGGAGGTGGGTAAAAGACGGTGAAAAGTTCAATAAAATTTTTATATATCTAAAATTATTCTAAACTAACTCCAATGAATTACATTGAACTTATATAGGTATTATTTATATATTTTGACCTTAATTAAATTTAAATAAAATAAATAATTATTTAAATAAAAATTTGTTTTTAAACTATAACTTAGTGTTTTTTCACTATTCATCAAAAATTGAAAGCTTTCAGAAAAATACCAAAAATTCACCCTAGGCTAATTTCGATATTCCGAATCCAAATATAAAGTCCATTTTGAAAGATAAAATTTACAAAATTTCAAAAAGTGTGTATTACTATTCATAACGGCTACTTTGATTGGTCGCGGTGTGTTAGAATCTCAAAGTTGCGTACAACACACGTTACTGTATTATTCAAAGAGAAGCATACCATGGAAGCTTGGGGTGTTACATAATTAATGTGTTATTGTTTATTAATTTATTACCAATTTATTATATATTCATTAATTATCTATTGTTTATGATTTATTATTATTTATTTATTTATCGTATATTGATTTATTATTTATTATTAACTTGTTTTTAATTTATTATTAATTTTTCATTAATTCATTATTTATTATTTATTTATTCATTATATATATATTCTTTATTATTTATTTATTTCATATTTTTTTATTATTTTTTTACTTATATATTTACTATGTATTTATTACTTTTTAATTATTATTAATTGATTATTACCGTATTATTTATTTATTTATTATTAATTATTACTTATTACTTATTATTTATTATTTTCTGATCAATTTTTATTTATTAATTAATTAGAAATTATTTTTTCGTATTTATTTGTAATGTATTATTTTAATATTGCAGTTGGAGGCATACTCGAGTGGTAAAGGCTCCCCGTAATCATGCTCAGACTCGGGTTCAAATTCAGGTGGGAGTGAATTTACGTTGGCAAGCGGTGACGCAGGCATGACTCAGGCAGACGGTGACACAGGCATGATGCAGGCATGACGTTGCACTGCGCTTTCGGGTCAATTTGTGGGTCTTTGGGCCATGTAATGGGCTTTATTCTCACTGGGTCTTTGGGTCATGTACTGAATAAATAAGTCTTAATGGGTGGGTTGTCTCTTGGGGGGCTATGACCTATCTTTTTAGCCTGTGTGTGCGGTGTATGTGTTTAATATAATTGTACCTTCAAGCACCTAATATATATATATATATATATATATATATATAATTTTAATATTTATTTATAATTATTATTATTATTATTTAATATTATTATTTATGTATACATATTTATATGTATTTATTTGTATATTTGTGTGTATTAGATTATTCTTACTCACTACATGAAGAGTTTGATGGAATGGTAAAATCTTTGTAGAATAACCAAGAGGTAAGGGGTTTAAATCTCACTCAACTAATATGTATTCTGAATTTTTGCATGACATTCATGGCATATGCATGCATGGTGAGATAAAAATAATAATTAAATAAATAACATGTAAATAAAAAAAATATATTACTAATAAATTAATAAATAATAAATAAAACAATAAATAATGATAATGAATGAATGAATTACTTAAATAAATAATAAAATATAATAAATAAATGATCAATCAATTAATCACGTAAAAAAATTAAAAAATAAAAAACCATCGTTAAACGATATGCATCGATTTTAAAAATCATTGTGAAATGTTTGGCAACACCGCATTATGCATCGGTTTGAATTGCTATTAAACAGCAAGAAAATTGCCGCTAAATGGTCGTTTTGGTGTTGTGTATAAATTATATTTAATAAAATATATTATATTTATATTAATATAAATATATTTATATATTAATATATGATTTTTACTGTTATATAATTTTTTTATGAGATATAACTTTTATCAGCGCTAAAATAGCAGTGATAAAGGTCACAGTTAATTAATGATGGAAACAAAACCTTATAAAGGTGCACTTTTTTTAGTACATTTTTTAGTGGTGATAAAAGTTCCATTTTCACCGATTTATGTGACATTGATAAAGACACTCACTTTATCAACACTTTTAGCTAGCAGTGACAAAGGGTAGTGCTTAATATCATGCAATTTGTAGTATAGTGATCTCGTCCCAAGCTTTGATTTGATAGTTCGTGGAGTTGAAATAGGCACTCGGGTCTAAAGATATGGTCGTTTGAAGTTCAAGCCATGTTTTCATTTTATTTTAAGATATTAATTAATTAATTTTTTTATGTCACCAAGTTGTTATTAAATGTTCATTACTCAATACTAATTAGTAAATTTTTCATTAATATTAATTTTTATTTATTTTTAAACTATTTTTCATTAAATTTATTACATATTAAGTGAAAATACATATCTATATATATTCTAAACTTGGATTTTTTTCCTACGACGTGTCACCACAAAGGGAAGCCACGTCTCCCAAATCATGTTTTCATTCCTCTCAAATCCCTCCACACCTCGACACCCTCAATCCACCGCTCTCATTTGCCTTCCGTTTCATCTAGGGTTTCAGCGCTCCGGTTCATCCGCTCCTGCTCGCGTCTTCCTTCTACAGCTGCCTCCACAATATTCACCTCCATCCCCCACGCTTACTCCGTCCTCTTCACCTCCTTCCCTGTCGCGAGGTTCGTCTCCCTAATCTCTGTTATCTGCTACTCCAATATTTCTTCATCGTTGTCAAAGTATCTCGCTCCGCCTATCCACTGCCCGTCGATTAGCTCCATCGAATGCACTGGACATCATATAGGGTTTCTCCTCCCCCGTGTATCCACTCCCCTTGGATTACCTCCGGCGTATCCAGTGCCCGGTGAATAGGGTTTCAAATCATCCATCAAAATCCAACTGTTGCATATCTGCGGCTACCTCTGCCTTAAAGGTATGATCTAAACTCTATCCCATCGTTTCTGGTCATATGTTTCTACATGCGATTAGTATATTCAAACATTTGGTCGCGGTTTCAGCAGGTGGGAAGGTACAGCGCGCATCGTCCTCCTGTCCTCCTGTACTACGCACAGACGAGGTATTTCAGATTTCGTTGTTGGTTAACCCGTCATAAAGCTACGGTTTGAATTTATTTTATGTACCTCCATCTTCACTGCTTACAAAATCATCGGCCTGGCAGCTGATGCTGATAATTTCTGTGTATACAAAATCATCGTCCTGGAAACTGTTGCGAATTAATCTTGCCTAAATTTTCTGCAATATTCTCTATTTCAGGAGTCCTATTTCTCTACTGTAATTATTGTTATAATTTCTGTGTAATTAGTTATTTATTTCACCTTACATTTCGTCTTACCTTCACAGTAACACAACTAGGACATTAACTTTCTTTGTATGCAAATGAGGATGCCAGTGCATTACTGATATGTTTGCGCTCTTACAGTGACCAGCAGAAATTCATTCGGATACACAACTAACGGTAAGCCTGATAAAGTACTCTGCTCCTAGAAGCTGGTTAATCCTTTTGAATGTGTACTAATATTAATGGACAATTTACTCAGGTTGTCCTTGGTTCAACAACTGCGGTACCTACTGCAAGGTTTGTTATCTAAGTCCATTAGGATATCTATCCATTCAATACTATAATATATTGTTAACAGGTTTACATTACTTTACTAAACTATCATAGTACCTAATCCTACTTCAATAGGATTAAGTCTCGTTTTTTTGAAGTCATCTATGTTATTATATTCTAAGTATGTGAGTATAACTGTTCAACTAACCGTATCACTTACTACAAGCACAATCTAAGTACTACTTGACTGCTGATTTTTACATGAACTATGTTATATGAACATTAGAACAACTAATTATACAGAAATAGTAGTACCGACGATTTTTTCTTTGAAAAACTGTTACTGTAATGGTTTACATTATATTTCTTGTATTATGCTTATTCTTTTAGAGATTACAACATTGTTTATCATGGTTACGCGGTCCTGTTCAGTTTCTTAACACGCAAATAAATAGATAAATTGAACAAATATGCACTCGCCGTCAAGATATAAAGACGCGCGATTTCAAAGAAGATTACTACGGCAACAACGTCAATCAGGTTATCTTCTAAATACTATCCACTACTTAAATAGTTTCTTTATTTAAGAATCAAAAACTTACATGTTTACTATATTACCAAATTGATAGGTATAATGACCACTGAAAACATTACTGCACCTGAACCTCTAACACCAAATGAGCGGAGACAAACACAAAGTGGTATGTCTTCATTTTCCATGACTTTTTCAACTCTGGTCATTATAGCCAAACATTATCTTCAAAATATTTAAACAAGTTCAATTATGTCTGACAGGGTATAATGTTATAGTAGTTACAGTTTTATGTTAATAATGCCTATAGGAAATTGTATTACACCAGAACTGGTCACACCAGCTACTGACACTGTATTATGTCTCCGCATTCCTTTATCGTCTATATCCGTCAACGGTTAGTTCTGCTTATTGTCTCCCATTGAATTATTTATGATTACTATCTAAAAATATACTAACCATGTATTCATACAACTATGTCGTTCCCTGTTCCACAGTCCCACAAGAGTATTCAGAGCTATCAATGACATATGGCGGCTCAAAGAAGAAAAAAACGAACAAACACCACGATACGACATGGGCTTACATTCAGTAAACATCTTCGCATTTAAACTTCTTTTACATTTATTGTGAATAATATACATTATAGTTTCACAACTTACAGTCCTAATACCAATCTTACAAGGTACGAATTCTGATGGTTGTACTATTAGGGGGTCCAATTATGCATCCTCATCACAGTAAGCACCAAACAACCCACTAGGTGTAGTCTTCTATACGGTAAAATATTCACTCTTACGAATACTTCTACTTTTTCAAACAGTGCTAATTATACTACAACTGAAAACTGTATACATCTGTCATCCACAGGTATGTTTCACATTAGAACTTTCGTCTCACTTTTATTATGTATAAATCCCTTCATATGTACGCCCTTTTTTATATCGTCTAACATCTTAACATATCATTTCTTCCAAAGGAGATATTACCAACCATGCAGGATTCACAGAAACAACTGATGAACAAGTTTCAATGATGGGTATATACATGGATACTACACCTTCAACGACGTGTGAGATATATCCTGCAATCAACGACGAAGGTATGTCAACTTGGACATACTATTTCCAATATTACACTTTTTAACTCTATATAATAATACTAAATATTCACCAGCAGCAACTAACAAGATGATTAATGATGCAGCTATGCCAATACATCATCAAACTGCTGAACAGACAGGTGGTTTACATTAACTATAATCATTAATTACTACACATATTCCTTATGGGATTTAAAGTTAAACAGAATCTATATTTTCCATTTCATATTACCTATTCCAATCCTTTTCTGTTCAGAATATTTCGACTGCGGCGACCCTTCGAACATATGCGAAAACTGCGGTTCTACCTTCTGGATTGAAGAGAGGAATAAAAAATATAGCCATAAACATGTCCCCCGTTACTCAATATATTGCTCACTGGGAAAAATATCTTTACAACCTTTTCCTGCATGTCCATTATACCTTAGAACTTTTCTATTCAGTAAAAGTTGTCCAACTTCTAAATCATTCCAAGATCACATGCACATATACAACTCTATGTTTTCATTCACGTCATTGGGAGGAAAATTAGACAAATCTATGAACTGTGGTGGGTCTCCAAATATTTTTATATTAAACGGAAAAAACTACCATTGAATTGGTAGTTTGTGTCCTTCCGATGGACAGCCACACAAGTTTTCTCAACTCTATGTATATGATACTGCAAATGAAGCTCAGAATAGAGTACGGGCAATCAGGTATGTAATGTTGTATATAGTAATACATAAACATTGTATCTTACATTTCTGACCACTACTTGACACTATCTTATGCAGTTTTGATGACAAAAACAAAGAGTCTAATATTGCTGTCAATATTGTTCAAAAGCTACAGAATATGCTTCATCAACATAACAGTTTATCACATCATTTCAGAACAGCAAGGGATATTATTGAGACGCAGGGCATTACAAATTTAAAAATGTGACTACTTAGAAGAAGAGGAAGGGATGTACAGACATACAACTTACCAACTACTTCTGAGATTGCAATGCTCATTGTCGGCGACATTGAGGATCTGAATAATGAAAGAGATATCATCATTCAAGGCAAAGATGGAGGCTACCAACGAATTGATGAGCTTCACCCACTATACCTTCCTCTTCAATATCCATTTATTTTCACGGGTGGAGAGGACGGATATGTTGACAATATACCCCATCGCACTACACCATTTAATGAAAACGCAAAAGTCAGGAATGTTACAATGCGAGAGTATTTCTCCTTTCACCTTCATTCTCGTTCCAATGATTCTTCGAGCCTTCTATTCTCTAGGAGGATTCTTCAGCAGTTTATTGTAGATGCATACACAATGATTGAGTCTCAGAGATTATCTTTTATTCGCTACAACCAGAAGCGGTTAAGGGCGGAACTATACAATGGGTTGCAAGATGCTTTCCTTAGGGGTGATCGGGATGGTTCCTTATGTGGGAAGCGTATCATTTTACCTTCAACATTTACAGGCAGCCCAAGATATATGATTCAGAATTACCAAGATGCAATTTCAAAATGTAATTGGGCAGGGTATCCCGATCTTTTTTTAACATTTACATGCAATCCAATGTGGCCTGAAGTTTATCGATATGTTAAAGTAAACAACCTGTGCCCATCGGACTGTCCTCAAATATTGTCGCGAATTTTCAACATAAAGGTCCAACAACTCATGAAAGATTTACGAGAAGGGTCCTTCTTCGTAAATTCTCGAGCAGGTGTGTAACTACGTCGCTAAGATATTCGTGTTTTTTAATTACTACCTCAACCAGAATTTGTAAAATGTTTTTAAATTTGTCTTCTTTTGTATAATTTTCAATGTAGTTGTTCGTACAATAGAGTTTCAAAAAAGAGGACTGCCGCATGTGAACATTCTATTATTTCTTAGTCAGGAAATCAAGGTCGTCACTCCATCAGACATTAACAGGATTGTTTCTATAGAAATAACAAACAAATGTGACTTTCCAAAACTACATGTAGTGGTTGCCAATTTTATGATCCATGGACCTTGTGGTGAAGCCAACCGTCACTCGCCTTGTATGAGGAGTGGCAAATGCTCAAAACATTATCCAAAGAAATTTTATCCCCAGACAAATTTGGATGATGACAGTTATGTCGTCTATCAGAGAAGAAATACAGGTTGTACTTTTCTCAAAAATGGTCTAGCATTAGACAATCGGTTTGTGGTGTCGTACAACTCTTAAAATATAAAGCTCACCTGAATATCAAAGTTTGCAATCAATCTTCCTCTATAAAATACCTTTTCAAATATATTAGCAAGGGGCACGATCGTGTTACCGCAACACTCTTTGACAGCAGCAATAAAGATCTTCAGGACAAGGGTGTCGATGAGATAAAAATGTATTATGACTGCCGGTATATCTCACCTTGTGAAGCTTCTCAGAGGATTTTCTCTTATGATATCCACTACAGATATCCTCCAGTTGATAGACTGCAATTCCATTTACCAGGAGAAAACAATGTCACATATGCAGACTGTGATAAAATTGAAGATATCTTGAATAAGGACAACATTTCTGATACCATGTTCACAGCATGGTTTAATGAAAATCAACTGTATCTAGAGGGCAGAAATCTTACTTATACAGAATTTCCAACACGGTTTGTCTACCACTGTTGTGAAAAGAAATGGTACCCGCGAAAACAGGGTTTCAGTATTGGGAGACTTTACTATGTCGCACCCTCTTCTGGGGAACTACATTACTTGCGTATTCTATTAACAAAGGTCAGAGGATCAACATCGTATGAATCTATCAGGACAGTGAAAAACATTACTCATCTTATATTCAGAGAAACATGTTCAGCAATGGGACTTTTATCTGAAGACAATGAATTCATACAAGCACTACAAGATTTATCTGCTTGGGGAATGGGATATTCTTTGTGAAGACTATTCGCCGAAATGTTATTCTCAAATTCCGTTTCTCGACCTGACATTGTTTGGTTTGCAACCTAGAAAATCCTAACAGAAGACATTTTATATGCCCAACAACAGTGACTACAACTACAAGGTACAAACATCTTAATCTATTGACTGTAATATATTGAAATTTTCCCACTATGCGGGGACATTAATACACTATCTTTTAGACTTGAAATTGATAGATCATCAAAAACAAATGTATGCACTGTCTGAAATAGACAATATTCTTCGCATCAATGGAAAATCTCTGCAGTGTTATCCTCCAATGCCCCTTCCAGAGTATACAGTGTCTCCTCATCCGAATTGACTTATTGCGGAAGAGCTTAATTATGATATAGATAAGATGCATCTTGAATACACAACATTAGACAATATGCTTACTGATGAACAGATAAATGTAATTCAAGAAATTATTTCTGCATTATCGTGTCCTGATGGTGGCTTCTTTTTCTTGCATGGATTTGGAGGTACGGGTAAAACTTTCAACTGGAGAGTTTTAACATGTCTACTAAGGTCTGAAGGAAAAATTGTTCTAGCAGTTTCCTCGAGTGTAATAGCCTCATTACTCTTACCTGGAGGTAGAATAGCTCATTCAAAATTTCGAATACCAATTTCTATAAATGACCAGTCAGTCTGTAACATTCAACAGGGGAGTGATGTTGCACAACTACTACAGCAAACCAAAATGATTATCTGGGATGAGGCTCCAATGATTCATAAACACTGTTTTGAAGCTCTTGATCGAACATTAAGAGATATTATGTCATTAAATAATGAAAACTCTTCAAATTTAGCTTTTGGTGGTATAACAGTGGTCCTGGGTGGAGATTTCAGACAAATACTACCGATGATCCCTGGAGGAGACAGAAGTTACATTATCTTTGCAAGTATACGATCATCATATCTATGGCACCACTGTCGGGTTTTAACATTGACACAGAACATGAGGTTGAAATCACCCGATACTGTTGACGATCCTACCAAAGTTCGAGATTTTGCAAAGTGGATTTTGGACATTGGAGAGGGTCGCATTGGAGAGCATGATGATGGGGGCGCGTGCATTGAAATACCATCCACCTACCTTCTTGCAACAGATAAATCCCCTCTAACAGCATCTGTTGCATTTTCTTACCCGGATTTCATTGAAAACTATTCAGATGTTTCGTATTTGAAAGGTCGTGCTATATTAGCACCAACACGTGACGTTGTTCAAGAAATCAATGACTACATGTTAACTCTTACTACTTCTGAAGGAAAAGATTATTTCAGCTCTGATTCTGTTTGCAATGTTAGTTTTGATACAGATCAGCCAGAGAACATATATACAACTGATGTCTTGAATGGTATCACTGCCTCTGGGTTACCTGGACATAAAATTACTTTGAAAATCGGAGTACCCATTATGTTGCTTCGAAATGTTGACCAATCAGTGGGGCTATGCAATGGTACACGTCTTATCGTTAGACATTTGGGTAATCATGTCATTGGAGCAGAGATTTTAACTGGTTGTCATTCAGGATATCTTGTATTCATCCCAAGAATAAATATGACACACAATGACATCAGATGGCCTTTCAAATTACAAAGAAGAAAATATCCTTTGACTGTTTCTTATGCAATGGCTATTAATAAAATTCAAGGCCAGTCTCTATCTTCTGTATGTTTGTATCTTTGCAAACCTATGTTTTGTCATGGACAACTTTATGTTGTCGTATCTAGAGTGACGTCACCTGGTGGTTTAAAAATTGTAGTTGATGATAGAGAAAAACACATCAATAACTTTACATAAAACGTTGTCTACAGGGAAATTTTTGATAACCTATGATAGGTATCTTTTCATTTTAAATTAATACAATTCGATGCTTTGATTATTTGCTTATATATCATCACAAAACATTATAATGGATGCTTCATCTGTCATATCTGTACAATATTTGTAATCATGCAGAACTTTAAGCATGTCACGCAGAATCTGTCCTCTGAATGAGATTACTGTTGATGCGGACGAAACATTGAAAATAGAAGTGTGTGTATTGAATTTGTGGTTGAACTCCTCACCCAAATACGGTGTTGCGGTTGTCGATATGATTATCTGTGATGCCCAAGTGAGTTTATCCATTGCAAAAATTACAGTTCATGTATTATTTCTATAACACCAACTATATATATTTATTCTGTAGTAAGTTATTTCATGTCTCATAAATGTGACAGCTAGATTTTAAATATTCACCTAGAAATTTTATTGTTTTATGCAGGAGACAAAAATACAGTGTACAATAAACAACCTCCATGCAATTAACAAGTACAAACCAGTCCTGTGCGAAGGACTTTGCTACATTATACAGAACTTCCAGATTGATCCTAATCAAGGAAGTTACTTGGGGGCAAGACATGCTTGCAGATTGTTTTTCACAACAAAAACATTTGTTCGACCAACAAATGCTCAGTTACCATTCTTCTGTTTCGAGTTCATTAATTTTGATGGCATCATCAACAAATCCATTCCGGAACATCATATAATAGGTACATTAAATAACACCAATTTTTTATTTAAGTCTATGATTCAGAAAACATTAGTTCCTGCATGTTAAAATTATTTACTATGTACAGAAAATTCTGATTCTAATTCTATTCAATCTCTTTATATTCTATAGTATTCATACATTACTTAAAAGTAATGCACTCTTCTTGAAAAACTACTCCTTCAAAATCATTCATGCCTGTTTTAGAAATTATTGGACATCTACGACAATCATACCCCACACATTCTACTGGTACTACAAAACAAAAGCGTCAAGTCATTTTAGAGGATGACAGGTTTGCATCCTGCTCTTCCCACTACAATTGACAAGTACTATTGTTATTACCAAAACATCTACTATGATTTCTTCCAGAGGATTGCAAATAAATTGTAGCTTGTGGGGAGAGTTTGCGAACATCATGTCAGAGTACTTGGAGAACAACATGGAATCCTCTACAGTAGTGATCTTGCAGTTGGTCAGGGCGAAGCAGTTGACATGTAAGAAATATATCTATGTGTTAAAAAAAATTCATTACATGTTTATCTTAATGAACTGTATTTTTCTTAATATGAAAACTTCATTTCCATCACATTTTGTTCTACATGTCCCAGCATCTGTTATTATCACCACTTCAATTAATGCTTCGAAAATACTACTCAACCTTGACATCCCAGTAGTCCATGAGTTTAGGAGCAGGTAAACTATCAACTGCCATTATTTGCGAACTTATTCTGCCTTCAAATAAGTTCTATATGTATAAAATTAACATTATTTATGTTCCATAATAATGGTTTTACTTCATTAATCAGAACTGGCTTCATAAGTCATTCCCTGTTTCAAAGTCCTCCATCAACAAGATCAAACAAATGCATTACAACGATTCCTTATTGGAATAACAGAAAATGCATTTCTGATGTTAAACAGCTGTTGCGGGTCAGTATAGTATCCATTACCCATTATTTCAGGATGTCAACTATCATGCACTACATGTAATATCTTCTTTGATAACTGTATTAATATTATTAATTATTTCATAGCCGACAAGGTGTCTGATTGATGCAACAATGGTAAAACTTCAAAGCACTCATCACTGGTATTTTGAATCGTGAAACTCATGCACAAAAAAAATACAAGTATCTGATGGAAAATTTTGGTGCCAAAGTTGTAAGAAAACACCAGCCTTCACTACTCCTAGGTATTCATTTATTTTCTACCTTCTTTTCGAACTCTTTATTCATTACTATGGTTCTTATACGACAGAAGTTGTAAAGACAGTACACATATATAAATATATCAGGTTTAGAGTACAGCTGCTAATTAAAGATGACATAGACTCGCTATCTGTTGTTCTCTTTGATAAGCAAGTCATGCAGTTTATAATCAAATCAGCTTCACAGTTGAGAGATGATATGATACAAGTAAGCTTATTCACATTTCTATTTTTTTTCATGTAAATAATGTTATTTAACTCACTTTCCCGTTTTATTATAACATAAGACCATGATGAGTTTGGTTTCCCCCCTGAGCTAAATGTTTTCAAATCAAAGAAAGTTTTGATCTCACTTGACGTGACAGAGTACAACATTCAAAATCAAAAACACAGTTCTGAACAGAACACGTACACGGTGCTCTTTATCACTGATACTGAAGATTTTATCATGAACTATAATCAGAGTTCTGTGCACAACCAGGTATGCAGTCTCAAACTTCCACATCAATTTCGAGGCAGCATGTTGAAGATTACATAACAACAATGTTTATATAGTTAATTTTTTACAATTCAATTTTTTATGAAAACATAGACCACATACTTGAAATGTTCTAACCTCTTTTAACCATCTTTATTAGGAACATCAAAGCGCTTCTTCTTCAGGACTCAGCTTGAACATATGTGATGTTGTTGATAATAGTACTACTGCTGTCTCTTTAACCCAGGTATAAATTATCAAAATTCTAACTCTCTAACACTGATGTTGTACATATTCAATACAGTTCAGTATCTTTCTTCATATTTTTTTGCCCATTACCTATAATCTTCATAACACTCTATTGTTGGTGATTTTCCATCTGTTCAAAAAATAATTTCATGTTACATTGGTATTACTAATACGTATTGGCTTCTTCTCATTCATTACAATTGAACTGTCTTGTAGAAAAAATTGATGATTGACTTCGATGCTGAAGCTACTATGGAAGGCTCCCTGTCTCCAGACCCGAAACCTGCATCATCTTTTGCCAATGAACATCATCTCCAAACAGTGAAAATGAGAAACAAAAAAACAGCAAAAATGGACTAAATGTATCTATGCCTAACCGACGGTAATTTTTAAAACTAACTCTATCTAATTGTTTGAAAATTCCATTACAAATTTAACTCCATACATAATTCATGCGAAGTCTCTAAACTGTATTAAGGTTGTGTTTGTAAACCTTTTGTCAGTCAGAGTTCCTTGTCAGTTTGTTTATTTTTCATATCTCAAAAGTGCAATAACTACTATATTCTGTACAATATAATTGGTTTACTTATGTTTAGTTAGTCTCATTAATTATCATTGTTGTGTCATGTAGCATGTTGTCTGCTATATGAATAAGGTTTTCTTCATTCTTGAGATATGCAGAATGTCGATTTTTTATTACTTTTGTTTCATTTCCAGCTATCTTTATTTAATTATATTGTAAAGCTTGTTGTTTGTCTTTGGTGATTAATTGGGTGTCTGCACTGCAGTGTGGATTTGCCTCTTCATATGGATGTCTACCAATGCCATTCGACAACTTCTCCCTGAAGCCTCTTCAATGAACTTTCTGTTCAGCATATTAAGTTGAAAAACTACGTTCTGGTCTTTTTTTGGATACATGACTGTTATGTAATCTAGATACGTTATCGTATCAGTTTTCAAGGATCTTTATGGATATGTTTCCCTATTTATGTTTTTAATTGTTGTTTGGATGATAGTCAAAATTAATTATGGTTTATTTTTAAGGGTGCATTCCAGCGTATTCTTCTAAGGTCAAAACATGTTTTCTGGATACTAAATCATTTGAATACCTTGTCGTTTGCCATATTTTTCACAGGGATTTTGCATTGAGGTACCATTAACAACCATATTTGGAGACAGCTGTACTTTTTCTACCTGAATAGTATGACCACTCTTAAAATTTAGTATACATATGGTTGTTTCACTTTGATGAATCAGTAGTATTTATTATCCTTTGGTTATATTCAGATTGTATTATTAAACCTTCTGACCTTCTGGTTTTGAACACAAATATTCTGGAGCAAACAACATTCAAGGATGGGGGTTTTCGATACTTAAATGACACGGTAGTGTTTAGAATTCCTTAGTTTAAAGTACATTGAATTAATGAATAGATCAGTTTTTAAGAGTGATCTTCATTTTACTGTGACTAACACTGTTTCAGCATGTGAATCATGCATTATTTTGGGGTATTGTATCATGTTTTATGTTCAAGCAGTGTTTATGTGTTTTATTAGATCAATGAATCATTTTACGAGCCAAATATGGTATTGCATGGGTGTTTTCATTATGTACAGATTCAACTCCTATGGAAGGAGAACACTAGCATCTGCCAGCATGTGGAAGCATTGAGATGACAGTTGACTGCAAGTTATGATCATATTCAACTATTCTGGTACAACTTATTGCATATGATACTGCTCATTGTTCAAAGGCAAGAATTCAGTTTTGATTATGTTCAGATTCATGACTCATTGTATTTCTTTCTATATGGGTTCATTTATGGTATTTCATGGGTGTTTGCATGCCTAAAGGTAAGCATCCCTAAATTGAATCTATTGAGATTCATTTGACAGTGAAACTTGTAACCCGGTTTCTATTTCCATGATATCTGTCTAATTGAACCTTGTATTTTATCAATTTTTTCATTTATTTATCTTCGATCATCAAACGCCGGTGGATTCTCTTCATCTAATAGGTTTCCTGTTGCTTCAATTAGATATGGTCCAGGTTTCGAGGTTTCTATTTACATTTTGGTTTCTACTTCAATTTATGGTGGTGCTATGAACGTCGGTCGTGCATCGTCAAACTGTAATCGCACTTCCAGTTTCCATTTCTAGGAAACAAATAGGACTGCAGGTACTGATTCTTATAGTACCTTGCTTTCTTTTTTCCTTCTGTTGAATATTTCCTATGTAAATATGTGCTCCTCGAATCGTTTTCAGCTCATGAATGCTTACAGAGATACTGTACACACTGAACTTTTAGATATTTCATGTTTGCAATAGATTTATATAAATGATTTTTATGAATTTCTATCACTCCTTACAGTACATAGTGTTGTATACACTGTGAACTTTTATAATTTTTGAAGTTATATAAATGAATACAGTACACATAGCCGGTTGTATGTGTCCTGGTAGTATATAGTACATATACAGTGCTGTATACACAGAACTTTTGTAATTTTCATGTTTGCAACGGATTTATATAAATATAGCCATATATTTCTATAAATACATACATTACACAGTGTTGTTTACAAGTGGTATTTTCAAATTTTTTCTTTTCATTTTCTCTGTTTCTCCCCTTGAAGCTGATGTAATTGGTTGCAGTTCGGCATGGAGTCTATTACTATGTGTACTTAGATGGAGTGTGACTGTTTTTTCAAAGCTCTGACTATCTTGCGTGAGGTACCATTTATTTTGAACCAATTTTATCTTCAACTTTTAGTTTGTAGGCCCTGTTAGCTGATTACCTGTCAGAAACATGAGAATAAAGATGTCCATGTTTGTGATCTGATTCTATCGTTGCATCAATTATTGTCTTCGCTTTTGGCCCGTGAGGTGCATTATGTATCACTTGCACTCAATCAGTTGAGGGCATGCATGGAAGGAGCACATTGGTTTTCATTGTAGGCTTGAAAAGGTAAATTGCGACTACTTTTAATTTGATTTTTAATTATTACATATATGTAATCGTTTTTTTATTCTACAAATTAAGGTGTTCTTATGGCAAGGATTTACATCTATGCAGAATTATTTTTCAGGCATTTCAAGTTGATATTTGTACACTGTGACATAGTTTCTCGATGACAGAAAGACTTCTGATGTATGTCTTCAAATGTAATTGTCCATCTGAATGTTCTTTTCATTCAAGTTCATTGGAATATTGTGTTCTTTATGGAATTAGTGTATAATAATTCTTTCATGTACTTGTCATAATATCTCTGTGACATTAATACTTATTTAATTTCATTCATGTTCCTTTTTTAGTGTACTTTTCTAATTGTTGTCCATTTCTTCTTTTTATTCATGTATTTGAAAATTTATACTTCTGTTATTTTTCGACATCGTGATCTATTTACTTTTCCTTATTCTTTAATGTTTTCATGCACGTTCATTTCATTTTTTTTTTCAAAATTGTTGTTTTCATTTTCAATTCACTGTTATCCACTATATTCTCCATTATGTTTTATACGTTTTCAAATAATTTTACTTCCATTATATATTCTACTATATGATTTCCTTATATTCTGACTCATGCATTTGTATGGTTGATTTTGTACAGTGATGGTAAGCTTATGTTTTTATTATGTATTATCATATATTCTCTAATATGTTTTCAATATTATCCTACATATTCTTCTATGTTATTTTCTTCTTCTTATTTTCTTATATTTTTTTATTCTATATATTATATCCTATTACAGTTCAATATTAAGTATCGCTGTTTTTTTCAATATATACAGTATTTAAGTTCTTTATTAATATTGAAGTACAATTTTGTCTTCTTGAAATTAAGCATTGAACGTATTGCCGTGCGAATGCACGGGTAAGTACTAGTTTAGTATTATATGAATCATATTTAATAAAATATATTATAGCTATATCAATACAAATATATATGCATATTGTAATATGATATTTAATAATATATAAAGTGGTTTTTAATACAAAAAAATGTTTTGGCACCACATTTATTAGCGCTAAGAAAAATATTGATAAAGAGATACTTTCATCGGTGTTAAGAAAATAACTGATAAAGACATCTCTTTATTTGTGATTTTATCACCATTAATAAAATTAACATGTATCAGCATTTTTTATTAGTGATGATAAGAGTATCCATGATATCAAAAAAATTTAAAGATTATAAATATAATTTAGAATTAATGCGTTTATGTACAGGTGTTTCTAACGTGTTGCCCAAAAAAACAGTCCCGGGTGTGAATGGTGGCCTAATAAGATCACCGCACCCTCAAGGTCGGAAAGCTGCTTAATCGTGGGTGGGCAGCTTGTTGCGTAGGTGACTGGGCGCCTACAAAAACAGAAAACTTTAAACAGTGTCTGATTTTTCAATTACAACCCTCCAAATATATGCCGCCCCAAATTGAGGATAACAAAAGAAACACAATATTTTTAAATAATATATGTATTTTTTTATATATATTGTTTTTTGTTACAGTACGATATACATAAGGTTTCAAACCACGTGTCTAAGTCAACACAAACGGAGGAGCCACCTACCGCAGGTTTATTTTTTCTTTTCCAGCCCCACCTCCCGCCATTTATAAATGTCCCCTAAACCTTCCACCACAAAGGGCATCCCGTTCAATCGCGTCTTCCCTTACAGAAACACAGAAAGAGAGCCATGGGGGTGCTGGCGGAGGAGAACAGGAACCGGCAACGGGCTACGGGGGTGGCCGCCATTCTCGCCATCGGGACAGCCAATCCCTCCCGCTGCATATACCAGTCCGACTACCCCGACTACTATTTCCGCGTCACAGGCACCCAGCACCTCACCGACTTAAAGCTCAAGTTCAGGCGCATGTGTACGCCTCTCTGTCTTTTTTTCTTTTTATATTTACTTTACTCTCCATTTACTGATGAACTGTATGCTATCCAGGCGACAAATCCACCATCAAGAAGAGGCACTTTTGCCTTACCGACGAAACCCTCAAGGAGAACCCCAACATGTGCGCCTTCATGGCGCCCTCCCTCGACGCCCGCCAAGACGTGGCGGTGAAGGAAGTCCCCAGGCTGGCGAAGGAGGCCGCCTCCCGGGCCATCAAGGAATGGGGCCATCCCAACTCCCGCATCACCCACCTCGTCTTCTGCACCACCGCCGGCGTCGACATGCCCGGCGCCGATTACCAGCTCACCAAGCTCCTCGGCCTCCGCCCCTCCGTCAAGCGCGTCATGATGTACCAGCAGGGCTGCTTCGCCGGCGCCACCGTCCTCCGCCTCGCCAAGGACCTCGCCGAGAACAACGCCGGCGCGCGCGTCCTGGTGGTGAGCTCCGAGATCAGCGCCATGAACTTCCGGGGACCCTCCCGTGAGCACCTGGACGCCCTGGTCGGGCAGGCCATATTCGGGGACGGCGCCGCCGCTGTCATCGTGGGCGCCGATCCCGACCCCGCCGAGGAGCGGCCACTGTTCGAGCTGGTATCCGCGTCGCAGACGCTGGTGCCGGATTCGGACGGCGCCATCGAGGGCCACCTCCTGGAGGCGGGACTGACCTCCCACCTGCACAGGGACGTGCCGGGGCTGATCAGAGAAAACATAGAGGATATTCTCGGGGAGGCGTTGGGGGAGAAGAGCGGGATGAGGGACTGGAACGAGCTGTTCTGGGTGGTGCACCCGGGGGGGCCGGCGATCCTGGATCAGGTGCAGGCCAAGCTGGGGCTGAAGGAGGGCAAGCTGAGGGCGTCGCGGGAGGTGCTGAAGGAGTACGGGAACATATACAGCGCGTGCGTTTTCTTCGTGCTGGATGAAATGAGGAGGAAGTCGGGTGAGGAAGGGATGCGCACGACGGGAGAGGGGTTGGAGTTGGGGGTCCTCTTTGGCTTCGGCCCCGGATTGACCGTTGAGACGGTGGTGCTGCGCAGCCTCCCCGTCGCCGCTGCGGCTGCTCCCTGAGCCACCGCGCTCCTGCGACCGTCCCCGTCCCCATCCCACAGGATCCAAAGGGAAATAAAAACTGGAACAGTGGTCGACAATTAAGGATATGTAATAATAGTTGTATTGTGTTTCAAAGTTAATTAAATTTAGATTCCATATTCCACGGCGGAACACGACTCAATTAAATAAATGCATTAAACACACAACATAGGCCCGGAGGGTTTAACTCCTAACTTTTTCCCAATTGATAGTTACAAATTAAATTGCACTATTTATCTTAGAAAACAAACCAACCTCAAGCACTACATACAGGAATTGCATCTATGAAAATTAATTTTTAACACAATTACAATAATATAAATCCCTCCATGCCAAACCAAACACGCCTCAAAGATAAACAAAACAAATATGAAGGGTGAGAATATAAAATTTAAAGAGTGATGAACCATCTTGTCACATAAAAGATAATTTACATCAAGTCATAAAATTCAAGAAAACCAACAACCACAAAAGTGTTATGTAGAAGTGTCGCATATTTTATTATCATTCGGGCAGTGATGGAGTTCAATAAATCAGCATTTCTCAATGTTTTTACACTTTGCACAAAATATATCATTAGACTTTATCATCATTGCCAAAAAGCATTGATAGGGTTTTTAGCATCACTAAAAGGCGACATTTATTGGTGTGTTTTTAGCGATGACAAAAGCATCCTTAATCAACCCTTTTTTCAACGTTTTAGCGCTTTTTTTAGAGATGCTAAAAGTTATATTTCATATATATATATCCTTAAAAACCATATATTAATATATATAAGTATATTTATATTGATATAAATATAATATATTTTATTAAATATGATATATATATATATATATATATATGACTAAAAATGTATTTACACATAATATATAAGATATTTAGTGAAAATGTCTTATAAAAAAACTAAAAAAATATTATTTAATAATTTGCTAATTATTATTGAATAATAGTCATTTAATATAAATTGGATGACATAAAAAATCAATAAATTAATGAACGATCTAAGTTAAGTTAAAAAAACAACATGAACTTCAAATGACCATATATTTTGATCTGAATGTCAGTTTGAGTTCTACCACATATCATTTAAGGTCTCAGTCTTAAAAATTACTTAATCTTGAGATAAATCGATAATTTTACTTTAATTCACATTGAGGATCTTTTCAAATTTAGAGCTTTACAGAATTAGGTCATAACTTATACATAACATCTTGAATATTACAAGTAGACACTTCCACTCAATCCTTTTTTTATAAAACAAAAACTCTTTAAAATGAAATATGACATTGTTTCATGTTTTAAGAGCATAACTTTTCCTTGATCTCATCTTTGATTCTATTCTTCTTTATGTCATGTGAAAAACATTTCAAAACTTGGGATGAGCATAAAAAGCTCAGTAAGGGATACATAATGAATGAAAACTGTTAGTCTTGCAAAAACAAGTAAAGCATGAAAAATTTATGATAAAGTAATACTTTTCACCTTTAAGAAGTAGCAAAAACACTTCACTGAATATAAGATCATTGCTTACCCTTTTTGTAACCAAAATATTACCATAAAGCTCATAGAAAGCAACATATAACATATAAAGGTAACTTGAGACATAAACATACTTAAATAGAATAACCATACGATCGAATTCCACACATATCACTAAATGGAATAGCCATACAACCGACTTTCATACCCAATTCATTGGAGGTTATAACGTAACCACCCGTCCCTGGTTTATCACGGAACCACCCTTCATTTGGTTTATCACGTAACCACCTATCTTTGGTTTATCACGTAACCACCCGCCAAATGTCCAAGTACCATTATATAATCATAAAACATAAAATATTGCAAATACCAACATTTCACTAATAACATTTCATTTGCAATCACAAGAAATCAATTCATGATATTGAAATATTCAATCCATTTCAAAAACCATTTAAAACATTTAATAAAGAAAATTTTGAATCAAAGTGTCTCATACCACTTTGAAACATTTAAAGTAATTAAGCTTTTAAAAGAGTAAGATCTATATAAATAAATCCTTAAAATCTATTTTGAAAACATGGACATTAATGATGATTTAGAAGAATAAATCATTAAAACATATAAAATAATGTTTTAGTCAAAGAGCCCCTTACCACTTGAGAAAATACTTGAATAAAAATAATTACAAAATAACATTAAACAAAACTTATAATATCCTGAAAATAAGGATATTTATGATATAATATGTCAAAGGGAAGTATATACAACATAAAATAGAATTGGGTCATAATAACAAATAAGTATCAATGAAATGTAAATTGAGAAGAAATCCCTTACAAAGATAGTATCTTTAGATTAAGGATAAATCAATGACATAATTATGTGTGACAAGTATAAATACACCAAATATAAGTGTATATTTAGTGTAAAATAATCAAATGTCATTCAAACATATTCTAGAAAAAAAACCAATGACATGGATATTTAACTCAATGAAATGAGATTGAGTTAAGATTTCCCTTATAAAGTTTGTATAATTGACGTAACAATTTATCAATGGGGTGATTATGTGTTGAAAAAGTATGTCCATGCAAAGGGAAGTGTAAATTACAACATAAATAAATAAATAGTGATTCCACACATAATATTGGCATAATATAGTCAACAAAGTATGTGTAAAACTCAAAGAGTGGAAATTGAGTTTAGAAATTCCCTTACGAAAATTTGATAGCCTAATGGCATCACTTAAAAATTCAGAAAATGAGTTGATGAGAGAGAAAAGGGTGTCTCATCACTTGGACATATTATATAAAAAAATAAGGATATAGAATAACATATCCCAAAATAATAAAATGGAAATTAAAAGACATAACATAAAATAATTCTTTGACTAAAAAAGGAGGGTGAAAAGTTCCCTTACCTTGAGTCTGACTCGTCACGTATATTCCTTGTTATTCCTGAATAATAAACTTAAGTTAATTTCAACTTTCTTCAGAACCTTTTTCAAGTTTATTATTCCTTTTATATAACTCATTACCATGTTATAAATATTACATAATTATTTAAGTTAATATCGGTCGTTTTGTCGATATTCAGTACTTGAGTCAAAAATGAACTTGTTATAATTACAAATCGTCCATGTGGTCAAAATTCCATTATCTACAGAATGATATTCATGATTTAAATATCATATATATCTAGTATATATATGTATTTATAATAGTACATAAAATTTGGAGATAAGAAATGAAATGCACCGTTCATGGAGACGGTAAGTCGTACGTACACATGCACGCTACTTTCATTTATTTGTCATATTAAAAAAATGAAAACTAAATGATACATAGGTATATTATAATTTCATTATAATATAATATGATATATATGTTATATAAGTTCATTAACTCCATCATTTATACGTTCCATGTATGGTATGAACGAGTCATATCACTTTGAGGGGGCGGTAGTCTGCACTTCCTCAAATGAAATTATCGTATTTACACATTATGGAAAACGTAAAGGTATGCTATAAATAAAAATTACAGAATCACATAGACAACATAAATATAATATATATCATATATAAATATAGTTCTATCATAATGAACACCATGAGAGGTGGTAGTGGAAATTTGAACAATCATCGTTTCGTGAGGAAATAGTTCGTCGTACACAGAAACAGTATGTTCATATCCATAAGATGAAGGTGTGTGTAAGTGTAGTTAGAATCATTCTCATAAAAAAATCGTAGTATATATTGGATACTTGCATTGTTATGTAATCAAAGAATAAGAATATAATAGGGAGTTGAAAAGGAAAAATAATGGAAAGGAACTTTAGAGAAGACGCTACCTCTTAAAACGTGTAACTCCTTTTGATTTGAGCCAAAATGCTTTCTTGAATTGCCTTATGCCTAAGGTAAGGAATCTAGGAGGAATATAGAGATTTTGGGAGCTTATTTGGGTAGAATTTGGATGATCCAAGGGGCTTGAGAAGAGTGATTAAATGGGTAGAGGTGATGCCCGTTTATAAGAGGGAGGATGGACACTTTAGGAAGGTATTGAAATATTATTTTATTATAAAAAGATTTTCTATTTCAAATGGTCCCAAAGTCATTTATTTCAAATATAAGATGTTTTTGGGTTGAACACTTCTCAAACAATAGGTTTTAGACAAGTCTAGTTCATAAATTTAACCTTATCTTTTAGCTTTAATCCTTAGTTAACTAATTTGACTCTTACCATGCCTTCTTGTATATTCATACTATATGGTTAATATAGTTAATATAAAATTTCAATCGAACCTCAAGTGGTTTATTAATGACATGTTCAACATTATCTAAGTCATTTGGATGAATCATATATTTTTAGGACTATTATATCATTTAATAAAATAGTATTTGGTTTAAAAACTCATTTATGTCAATTTTTATACTATTCATATCATGACTTTTTAAAAATCCATAACAACTTGATTATTTTGAACAAACTTAATTAATTCAAAGATAACAAGTCATAACTATCCCTAAAATTAGTGGATGGAAAAAAAGTTTCGAAATAAATTTATTTTAATATTTATAATCTCATTTATTTAAATCATTCATTAATAAGGTAATCACTACATCATCATTGTGTCATAAATAAATTTATTTATTTGATGTCTAAAAATTATAAATAAAATACCATGATGTAGGAAATCTTTTTATATTTCTAATGAATATTTGTATTCGAAGATATCACTTATATAACCCCATATAAAAATTGTTTTACTAAAAGATACATGTTGATGTTACATTTTTCTTTACTTTCAAAAAAAATTCATTAATTTATGTTTTACCATTATTTACCAGATTTACCCTTTAACCATGATAAATAAAATAATTACTGAAGTTAATATTCATAAATTCTAAAAATAAAAGGTACCTATTTACACAATTTGGATCTACTAATTCCAAATATTGAATCTATTTTTACAAATTTAAAACACACAAGTTTTAGTAATTAATTTAAAATTAATTCCCATTGTCAAACCACAAAACGGGTTTTTAAGAAGTAATATCTATCCAAAGATTGACATATGTTTATATACAATTTAAAAGTGAAATCACTTCCAATTACCAAATTGAATTAAATAATAAAAATAATAATCCAATTATACTTTAAAACTAATTAAAAATACAATCTAGCTATATAAATAAATTAGATGAAAAGACGGTTTTGAATTAAAATGCAACATTTTTTCACTAGTCATTAAAAAATGAACATTATCAGAAAAATACAAAAAATTTCATCCAAAGTAAATTTTGATGCCCTGCTTCTATAAAAGAAGTTTATTTTGTCAAATATAATATATAAAAGTGACAAAAACTAGCTTTAAAAAGGGTTCGCCATCAAAAGACCGTAAAACTGAATTTTTAGAAAAATAATTCTTTTATCTGAAAAATTGAATTTGTTCTTATATCATATCTAGAAAACATATAAGACTAATTTAAAACATTACATTGAATATATATCATATATTTTTCATTAAATAAAAATCCATAAATAGTGATATGAAAACACAACTATTCTCTTTTAAAAAAAATTCATAAAAAAACATCCTTTATATTCAATTGGTTTTTATTTCCATTTATAATAAATTTGGTAACCACTGAATCATTATTTAAACATTTTTAATCTATATTTCAAAATTAGGTTTATATTATTCATTCCTACCATTCCAATGGCTAGGTGTTAACTACCATTTAAAATAATAATATTATTACTGTATTATTTTTCTTTATAACTCAAAATTGTGTGCAACGTAAGATTTAAAGGAAACCCATTGTTGCATGTTGAGTATGTTATCAGAAAAAATGTCCTCTTTAATGTAAAATTAATATTTTATTCGTAAATAATAATAGATATGGAAAAGTATTATTCTATAAATACCTGGGTCGTTACATCCTTCCCTCTTTTGAAAATTGAATCCTTACAATTTTAAAATTGGGCTCGGAAACTTCATTGAAAGTCCCACATCAGAAAAAGAGTCAATAAAAATATCACATTGAAATAAAGAAATAGAAGTACAAAGGTCACTCGATATAATACATACTAGGATTCTATATAAGAAAACATGAATATAGAAGAGAAACTAAGTGTCAAGTTCTGATGGAGAGTGATATAAAACTTGATCAGGAGAAAGTTAACTACCAGATAACCATAAACTTGAGATGGGTTAAATGGTATTTGATTCCCCAGTAGGAAAAGCGAATGGAAAACTCCTTTTCATAAAGTTGAGGAATTTATTTATGAGATTGAATAAGAACATAAGGAAATATACTTACTTTTCAAGTAGAGTTGCATCCTTTAATAAATTTCTACCACAAACAGATCTTTTCTCCAAATGATGAGTATTCATGTTGACATGGTCACACTTGAAGAACTAGAATAAACTTCTAGAGAATCACATAATTAACTAAAGATGAACTACATACTACCCTTGTATTTAGACATTAACCAAAACCAAAATGGTTAATACAAGATTAGATAATCCCCAAAAAGGATAATACTTTATAAAAAGAAATATTACTCTTAATCTCCAAAATTCAACAAACAGTACCCAAAGTTCACCAAAGACCATTCAATACAAAATTGTCCTTAAAATTCTTCAATATAATCCAAACTAATATTTAAACCCAAAACTTAGAAGAATTTGATCACATAGTCTTCCACGAAAAATCTTAACATTTATCTCTAAATAACATTGACTACTCTCAAAGTATCACACTTAAAAGTAATTATCCTAATAACATATTCTCAAAGATAGGTTACTTATTTCCATAAATAACCCAAATCACTATAAGTACACAATAAAAACATAGATTCTTACAAAATAAAATTCAACCATTACTCCTCAAATGAAATCCCATAGTATTCTATTTTTCTTAGGTATAAAGTTTCCCAAAAGAGCAAATGTCTTCCAAAATAACCTTTATCACTTAATCACCAAATCATTTTCCTATACTAAGGATATCCATTTTATAAAACATATGTTCCAAAAATCAACTAATTATTAATCTATGAAATCATTAAACTAAAAAGAATAAGTCATACTAACCAGGGACTTCATGTAGTCCAGTGGTAGGAGATAAATCTCAGTCGCACTTTGGTTATGGGTTCGATTCTCACAACTTTGTCCGACGCGATGGGTTGTCAAACGGTCTGTGTGTTGTCCTTTTTCAAAAACTATATAATTTTATAATATTCCAAAAAATGAGATAAATTCCTTAAAAATAACCATAACATATTTTAACCTCAAAGGTTATCTCATACCTCTCATTTTGCATCCCAAAAAGTAATAACCCATAATTGCCTCAAATTCAAGGATCATATAAACCCTAATGGTTCTTTATAACTATATCCACACAAAAAAAGATAATTCTTCCTAAATTAACATTTTTATATAACAAACTTAAGGGTTAAAAATACTATAAGTCTTCCAAAGTAATCCCATCATTAATACATTTAAACATATCATCATCCACAGATCCAACATAACTCTCCAATTCCTAAAATGTAGACATCTTAATCATCGAACATTTTTCATGATCCTTTATCTATGTTTTTCCATATTATTATTTGATACATCTTTCCTACAAACAAAATCATGCATAATTTCCTAAGATTTAAATAATTTAAAAACATGAGCGAAGAAATAATATATACCTTTCATAGGTCATTTTTAGTTTCCTCGTCTTCAATTAGAATGGAATTAGGTATTGGTAAACATATATTTGTATAGTCCTGATGATCTCATTCATGAACCTTCTTCTTAGGACATCTATTTTCATAATGACCATGCACACCACAATTAAAACATTCAATTGATCCATCAGAAATAACTTCTTTCCCTTTCCTCAATCCAACTGAACACTTCCTTTTTCCATGGTAGGTTATTGCTTTATGACCTTCATTACCACATATATAACATCTTCCCATCCCTTTGAAACATTTTCCTAGGTGTTTCTTTCCACATTCTCAACACATAGGTTTTTAAATATACTTACCTATGTGATTATTACCTGAACTTCCATAGGGATTCTTTTCTCACATATATGATTCATTAGAAAAATTACCATGGTTAGAGTGGTCAATCATGACTCCAGATAGTTGGTTAAGAATAACCACAAGAGTTCTCATTGTATCTCCCATTTCATTCAATTTCTTATTAAGAAAACCATCACAGTTTCCTTCACATCCATTTTTACTTTGGTGCCTGTAATATCTATCCATTTACTAAAACCAAAAATTTCAGTATGAGTATATCAATAAAATCATCATATAGTACCTTATGAGGAGGGTAAGCACTAAGATATACTTATTCATGTTATCTTAAACTAATTTAATTTATCTAAAATAATTATAACTCTTTCTAATATGATAACCACTGTGGTTATATAAAACATGGAACTTATGCTTGCATAACACCCTAACCTCTAAAGTTATCTAAACCAACCTCTGATACCAACTATAAGGCCCCAACCTTAAAAATTACTTAATCTTGAGATAAGTAAATAATTTTACTTGAGTTCACATTAAGGATCTTTTTAGATTTAGAGATTTAGATAATTAGGTCATAACTTATACATAACATCTTGAATATTGCAAGTAGACACTTCTACTCACTATCCTTTTTTTTATAAAACAAAAACTCTTTAAAACGAAATATGACATCGTTTCATGTTTTAACAACATTAATTTTCCTTGATCCCATCCTCGAATCTATTCTTTTTTATGTTCTGTGAAAAACATTTCAAAACTTGGGATGAGAATAAAAATATCAGTAAGGGATACATACTAAATGAAAACTGTTAGTGTTGCGAAAACATGTAAACCATGAAAAATTTATCATAAAGTAATAATTTTCCCCTTTAATAAGTAACAAAAACAATTCAGTAAATATAAGATCATTGCTTACCCTTTTTTAACCAAAATATTACCATAAAGCCCATATAAAGAAACATATAGCATATAAAGGTAACTTGGGATATAAACATATTTAAATGGAATAACCATACAGTCAACTTCCACACATATCACTAAATGGAATAACCATATAACGGACTTCCATACCCAATGCATTGGAGGTTATAACATAACCACCCGTCCTTGGTTTATCACGAAACCACCCATCATTTGGTTTATTACGTAACCACCCATCTTTGGTTTATCACATAACCACCCGTCAAATGCCCAAGTATCATTATATAATCATAAAACATAAAATATTTTAAATATCAACATTTCACTAATAAAATTTCATTTTCAATCACAATAAATCAATTCATGATATTGAAATATTCAATCCATTTCAAAAACCATTTAAAACATTTAATAAAGATAATTTTGAATCAAAGTGTCCCATACCACTTTGAAACAATTAAAGTAATTACGATTTTAAAATAGTAATTTCCATATAAATAAATCCTTAAAATCCATTTTAAAAACATGTACATTAATGAGAAATAATTAGAAGAATAAATCATTAAAACATTTAAAATAACATTTTAAAGAGTCCCTTACCACTTGAGAAAATGCTTGAATAAAAATAATTACAAAATAACATTAAACAAAACTTATAATATCATGAGAATAAGGAGATTCATGATATAATATGTCAAAGGTAAGTATATACACCATAAAATATAATTGGTTCATAACAACAAATAAGTCTTAATGGAATGTAAATTGAGACTAAATCCCTTACAAAGATAGTATCTTTACACTACGGGAAATATAGATATTTGCGACGGGATCCCGTCGCAAATAGCCTTTTGCGACGGGGCCCCGTCGCAAATCGCCCGTTGCAGAAAACGCCGTCGCAACTAATTTTTTTTGCGACGGGCCCGTCGCAAAAACACGTATTTGCGACGGGAAATTGACCCATCGCAAATAGGTTTCTGATTTTTTTAAAAAAATCTTTTGCGACGGGCCCGTCGCAAATGGTTGCTTCGAAGCGGGTATTTGCGACGAGCCCGTCGCAAATAAGTATTTGCGACGACAATATATTCCCGTCGCAAATAATAATAAAAAAATTAAAAAAAAATTAAAAAATTTATTTATTATTATATAAATCAATAAACCTATTTATATTGATATAAATATAATATTTATTTTTTAAATATGTTTTAGAAAGGAAGAATGAAAATCAAATATGAATGTATAAGATGTTTAGTAAAAGAGGCTTATAAAATAAATTAAAAAATATTTTTAATTAGTAATTATGTAATATTTATCAGTTAATAGTCATTTAATAACTCTTTGAATATAAAAAAAATAAAAAAATTAATGAAAGATGGAAAATAAGTTAAAAATGAAACCCAAACTTCAAACGGCCATAACTTTTGATCCGGGACTCCGTTTGAGCTCCACAACATATCAAATTGAAGCCTGCGACGAGCTCTACAGCGCTATGCACTGGTGGAACCCGTCAAATGTTGTTTCAAGGCCAAAAAAGGCCCAGAAGGCCTCCAAAACTGAGTTTTTAGTCGGGGTGCCCCAATTTTTCACCATTTAAACAACTATAACTTCTGCTCCTGATGTCCGATAAACCTCTACCATATATCATATCGAAGATCGTTTCATGTTCTTCGATTTGACTGATTGTGGAGCTGAAACAGACTTCTGAATTAGAAGTTATGGTCATTTAAACATTCAAATGGCTATAACATCCGATCCGGATGTCCGTTTGGCCTGTACCGCATATCATATCGAAGATCGTTTCATGTTCTTCAATTTGACTAGTTGTGGAGTTGTAACGGACTTACGGATTAGAAGTTATAGCCGTTTTAACATTCTCGGTGGATTTTCACCCCCTCATTCCTATGTATTCATTCATAACTATACATATATATATGTGTGTGTCTGTGTGTGTGTGTGTATCTATTGTATATACATATTTATTTATTTATTTATACATATACATAAAAACCCATATTTTATAAATTTATTTAAAACTAAGCTTATAAATATATATTAATTAATATACAAATAAATATACGAATAAAAACTTATAACTACATATATATATATAGAATAAATATATATTAATATATAAATAAATATATATATTTATTTATTTATATAACCAAATATATTTATATTAGTATAAATCTATATTAATATACGAATAAATATAACTATATATATATAGATAGATCATTAAATGTATAAAAAAATGAAATGGCTTAGTTGTAAAGGTTAATGTGCGCATGAGGGAGGTTTATTCCTATTTATTATTAATTATTTCTAATTATTATTAATTACTACTAATTACCATTAACTATGAACAATTAATACTAATAATTTAAATTTATTAAATAACAAAACAATATAAACATAATTAAATTACAACTAATTATAAATAAATAAAACTAATAAAAAATTTAAATTAAATATTAAATTAAAAAGAAAATAAATACCTTTAAAATTGATCTGAGGTTGATCTTCGATAATTGTTGAATACATCAATATCAAATCTGGAAATAAAAATTAAACTTAAGAAACTGTGAACTCTAAAAGTAGAGTTTTGAGAGAAGTTGAGAATGAATGGAAAAAAACGGGTGGGGGTATTTATAGGTTAGATTATTTGCGACGGGAGTATTTGCGACGGGATACCCATCGCAAATAGTATTATTTGCGATGGGTCCCGTCGCAAATACTTGAGCCCGCATTTATCACGGTCAACGGTTAAATAGTTATTTGCGACGGGACCCGTCGCAAATATTAACCTGCCGACATACTATTTGCGACGGGGGGTATATTACCGTCGCAAATAGTTTTTACCGCCACCGGGTATTTGCGATGGGGTATATTCCCGTCGCAAATAGTTTTTACCGCCGCCGGTTATTTGCGACGGGTGGTAACCACCCGTCGCAAATAACTTTCCCGCGGGTTGGCGCGCTTTGCGCGCCAAGCCTTTTGCGACGGGTGAGATTTCCCCGTCGCAAATAAGTGGTTATTTGCGACGGGAAAATACCCCCGTCGCAAATAAGTTTATTTGCGACGGGATTTATTCCCGTCGCAAATAACCCGTCGCAAAAACCCCTTTTTCCCGTAGTGTTAGATTAAGGATAAATCAATGAAATAATTATGTGTGACAAATATAAATACACCAAATATAATTGGATATTTATTGTAAAACAATCATAGGTCATTCACACATATTCTTGGAAAAACAAAACCAATGATATGGATATTTAACTCAATTAAATGAGATTGAGTTAAGATTTCACTTACAAAGTTTGTATAATTGATGTAATAATTTATCAATGGGGTGATTATGTGTTGAAAAAGTATATCCACATAAAGAGAAGTGTAAATTACAAAATAAATAAACAGTGATTCCACACATAATCTTGTCATAATATAATCAATAAAGTATTCATAAAATCCAAAGAGTGGAAATTGAGTTTAGAAATTTCCTTACGAAAATTCGGTAGCCTAACAACATCACTTAAAAATTCAAAAAATGAGTTGATGATAGAGAAAAGAGTCTCTAATCACTTGGAAATAAAATGTATATAAATAATGATATAGAATAATATATCCCAAAATAATAAACTGGAAATTAAAATACATAACATAAAAAAAGACTTTGACTAAAAAAAGAGGGTGAAAGGTTCCCTTACCTTGAGTCTGACTCGTCAGGTATGTTCCTTGTTCTTCATAAATAATAAACTTAAGTTAATTTATACTTATTTCAGAACCTTTTTTAAGTTTATTATTCCTTTTATATCACTTATTATCACATTATAAACATTACATAATTATTTAAGTTAATATCGGTCGTTTTGTCGATATTTGGTACTTGAGTAAAAAATGAACCTGTTATAATTACAAATTGTCCATGTGGTGAAAAGTCCATTATCTCCAGAATTATATTCATGATTTAAATATCATATATATATATATTATATATATGTATTTATAATAGTACATAACATTTTGAGATAATAAATGAAATGCACCGTTCATGGAGACGGTAAGTCGTACGTACGCATGCACACTACTTTCATTTATTTGTCATATTAAAGAAATGAAAACTAAATGATAAATAGGTATATTATAATTATATTATAATATAATATGATATATATGTTACATAAGTTCATTAATTACATCATTTATATGTTCTATGTATGACATGAATGATTCATATCAGTTTGAGGGGGCGGTAGTCCGTACTTCCTCAAATGAAATTATCGTATTTACACATTATGAAAAGCATAAAGGTATGCTGTAAATAAAAATTAAAGAAGTATAAAGACAACATAAATATAATATATATCATATATAAATATATTTCCATCATAATTTCCACCATGAGAGGTGGTAGGGGAAATTTGAACAATCATCGTTTCGTGAGGCTGTAGTTCGCCGTACACAGAAACAGTATGTTTGTATCCATGAGATGGAGGTGTGTGTAAGTGTAGTTAGAATAATTCTCATAAAAAAATAATAGTATATTGAGGATACTGGTGTTTTTATTTAATCAATTAATAATAATATAATAGGGAGTGTAGAAGGAAAAATAATGGAAAATAACTTTAGAGAAGACGTTACCTCTTAAAACGTGTAACTCCTTTTGATTTGAGCCAAAAGGATTTCTTGAATTTCATTTTTCCTAAGGTAATGAATCTATGAGGAAGATATGGATTTTGGGAGATTATTTAGATAGAGTTTGGATGATCCAAGGGGATTTAGAGGTGTGATTAAATGGGTAGAGGTGATGCCCTTTTATAAAAGGGAGGAGGGGCACTTTAGGAAGTTATTGAAATATTATTTTACTATAAAAATATTTTTTATTTAAAATGGTCCCAAAGTAATTTATTTCAAATATAATATGTTTTTTGTCTAAAACTTCTCAAACAATAGGTTTTAGATAAGTCTAGTTCACAAATTTAACCTAATCTTTTAGCTTTAACCCTTAGTTAACTAATTCGACTCTTACCATGTCTTTTTGTATATTCATACTATATGGTTAATATAGTTACTATAAAATGTCAATAGAACCTAAAGTGGTTAATTAATGATATTTTAAACATTATATAAGTCATTTGGCCTAATCTTAGATTTTTAGGACAATTATATCATTTAATAAAATAGTATTTTTTTTAAAATTGATTTTTGTCATTTTTTATTCTATTTATATCATGACTTTTTAAAAATCCATAACAACTTGATTATTTAAAAAAAACATTATTAATTCAAATATAACAAGTTATAATTATCCCTAAAATTTTTGGATGGCATAAAAAGTTTCAAAATAAATTTATTTTAATATTTATAATCTCATTTATTTAAATCATTCATTAATAAGGTAATCACTACATCATCATTATGTCATAAATGAATTTATTTATTTAATGTCTAAAAATTATTAATAAAATAACATGATGTAGGAAATATTTTTATATTTCTAATTACTATTTATATTTTAATATATCACTTATATAACCCCATATAAAAATTGTTTTACTAAAAGATACATGTTTATGTTGCATTTTTCTTTACTTGAAATTAATTCTTAAAAAATGTCATTTTCACATCCAAGTGCCTCCATGGGGTCCCAAAATTGACCTAAGGATGACCATGGTTGGACACATCTCATACAATTAGATTCAGACACATGTTTGGGTAATTTAATATTATTATAATATAATTTTTTCCCTTATTTACTAGGTAAATAAAATAATTACTGAAGTTAGTATTTGTAATGTCTAAAAATAAAAGGTACCTATTTACAAAATTTGGAAATCCTGATTCCAAATATGGAATTCATTTTTCTAAATTCAAAATATAAAATTTGCAGTAATTAATTTAAAATTAATTCTCACTGTCAAACCAAAAAGCGGGTTTTTAAGAAGTAATATCTATCAAAAGATTGACATGTGTTTATATACAATTTAAAAGTGAAATTACTTACAATGAAAAAAATTAAATTAAATGATAAAAAATAATACAATTATACTTTAAAACCAATTAAAAGGACACTCTAACTATATAAATAAATTAGATGAAAAGACGGTTTTGAATAAAATTGCAACATTTTTTCACTATTCATTAAAAAATGAACTTTATCAGAAAAATACCAAAATTTCATCCAAAGTAAATTTTTATGTCCTTATTCTATAAAAAAAGTTTATTTTTTCAAATAGAACATATAAAAGTGACAAAAACTAGCTTTTAAAAAGGGTTTGCCATCAAAAGGTGGTAAAACTGCATTTTTAGAAAAATACTTCTTTTATCTGAAAATTTGAATTTGTTCTTATATCATATCTAGAAAACATATAAGATGAATTTAAAACAATACATTAAATATATATCATATATTTTTTATTAAATAAAAATCCATAAAGAGTGATATGAAAACACAATTGTTCTCTTTTAAAAAAATCTTTCATAAAAACACATCCTTTATTTTCAATTGGTTTTTATTTCCATTTCTAATAAATTTGTTAACCAGTGAATCATTATTTAAACATTTGTAAACAATATTTCAAAATTTAGTTGATATTATTCATTCATGCCATTCCAACAGCTAGACGTTAACTACCATTTAAAATAATAATAATATTATTGTATTATTTTTCTGTATAACTCAAAGTTGTGTGAAACGTAAGATTTCAAAGAAACTCGTTATTACGTGTTGAGTTCGTTATTGGAAAAAATTTATTCTTTAATGTAAAATTAATATTTTATTCATAAATAATAATATATATGAAAAAGTATTATTCTATAAATACTTGGGTCGTTACATATCAAATCGAAGCATGCAAAGAGATCTATATTGTGTTCATTTGAGAGACCCCGTTTACTATTTCTTCTCGGTCAAAAAGGATCAAAATACCTTCAAAATTGAGTTTTTAGTTGGGATACCCTAATTTTTTAATATTCGATGACATCTCACTTTCTTTTAAGAGGGTCTTCTTTTCATTTTTTGGTGGAGATTGAATTTATTCCCAAGGTTCGCATTCAAATAAATATTATGGTTTTTAAATTTTATCATTTTTCATATTGTAGTTTTATTTATAATTAAATATATATACATATTTGCTTATATTTACATATAATAAAAAAATTGTACAAATAAATATTTAAACATATTTACATAAGTATGTATTTTGAAATATATAAACCATATGAAAATAAATATTCACTATTCATTGTATTTTAAATAAAAAAATATCCATTTATTTACCTTATAAATGTAATGACCCAATTTTTGTCATTTAAGAATTTGGAATATTTTTAAGAATATTTCTAGAGCCAGGCACTGATACAACGTTATATTTTAAGTCTTGGTGTGCTCAAAATTATTATTTTTAATTTATTAAGTATATTAAAAATCACGCTCGTGCAGTTTTCCTAAAAAGGTGGAATAACTCTTAAATGAAGACCCGCATCAGAAATACGAGGGTAATGTTAAGTTCAGAATGAAATATTTACCCTAAATGAAGCATAACCTTTGTTAGAGCGAGGCGTTTGTGAAAACGTTTTCACGAGGACAAATGAATAAAATAAATAAATTTATTTATTTACTTTATTTGTTTAAAACACACCGACCGACCACTCTATAATTACACGGTTATGGATTTTGTATTAGGGTTGGTCGCTAAACCCTAAGGACCTGGATCACTGTTGGAGGATAGCATTGTTGGTAGACGACGTCAGATCAGCTCAGATTAAGGATCGTGCGTCAACGAAGTTTGTGGATCTCGCCAATGAAGGCAACACATGACTATTCTTCATCGGCGATTGATCCAAACTCCATGTAGGAGGTTTTATTTTTGGATTTTTCCCTATTTTGTTATCCCTCGACAAACGTGAATTAATAGACTGACAGATTGATTCACAGATCAGTTGTTTTGCAGGTATGGATTTAATTTTGGGATTTGGGGATAATTTTTTAATTTTTTTGTTCTTTGACTCATATATTTCTTTGTTCATCTTTCCTAATATAACATATTGAGGCCAAAATGAACAAAGGTCAAGGTTTTTTTCTCATGTTTACATTTTATAATTTTCTCTCCCCATTATACATGCGTTCGTCGTGGGTGTTTTCATTTGGCCTACGATTTGATGAATACCTGATGAACAATCATTGAGCATTAGATATTTGGAATAATAGATCATTATCACAGGCCAGGTATGGAGATTCAATGATGCAATTACAGTATACGACTATGGAAGCAAATCCACAGAAGGATTGGGACCTGTTCTTCATACTTTGGGCATGTGACGCTGATGAGGCGTGACACAGGTGCTTCCTGAGTACCAGATACAGCCAGATTCTGGCTATCAACAACAGGGAGGTCTGGTCAACCTCAGATCCATGACCTACAACATGATTCAGGGTAGAATCAGTGGTTTTAGAGTCACAGATGAAGCTGCGTGAAGCTTTCTGTAGGTTTTGTGAAAGACCAAACTACACTGCATGTAGTCCGATGAACACACTAAAGGTTTCAGGTGCATTGGAAGCATAGTTGGGACAAGACCCAACTTTGATTTTTACCATTATCAATGATTATTCTGGGATCAATAAAACGATTAACGCCAATCTCCACAGAATATAATCAAAGATTTACATAAAGAAGAAAGAGGCCTGAAACCTTAGAGAGGATCTTGCACATCATGTTTATAATTAATTTAATTAATTTCATAAATAAAAATAATAATTGTATCTTTGGTATTTTTCTTCACTGATTATGTTGATCGTTCGGAATTACCCTTCCAGATTATCTTGTTGTGCTTATAAAGATCCAAACTAGAATCCCTCTAGTGGTGATCCACACGTGCTCTGATGGCCTCCAATCGATACCTCTCATTCTCCAGGTGCTAGCCCAACAAAGCGAGTGTCTTGTGTCGGTCGTTATTGATCTCTTGTTCTTCGGCCTTGAAGAACATCTCTCATTCTTGAGAGGGGAGAGAAGAGGATTCGAGAGAGAAATTATTTGGCTCAACATTTCTCAATTCACCAGGCGTGTGGTGTGGTGTCTAGCACAATAGACATACTTGCCTATTTATATACATGGGATTTCAGTTACAATATTTAATTGCATAGAAACAATTAAATACATTCATGAACTTAGAGAAAACCCATGTATTTAGTAATAATATCGCGTCATTATTTATGGTGCGCCAACTTGCGCAAAATGGAATTATAAATAAAATTCCGCATCATAAAATAATTGCAGTGTTATTTTAATATGTGCCAACTAGTTAAATAATTATTTACCGTCTTGTAAATAATTATTTTACTACTGGACCAACCTTGGTCTGCTTGAACTCCACTGCCATTTATTGAACACCCAAATAAATAAATAAATAATTTATTCTCTTAAATAAATATTTTATTTACAAACTAGTAAATAAATATTTATTAAATGTTCAATAAAATAAATAAATATATTTTATTTAATTTATGCGATCATTGTAACTTGAATAAAATTATTCCACGGTCTTGAGAATAATATTTATTTCATTAATTAAATTCAAATAAAATTTAACTGGGACCACTAAAAATGCTTATTGTGTGACCCTCTAGGATTCTTTCTCGTTGGCATTAGGCGGGCTTGCCTAAAGTCCAAGAGTACTATCTAGCAATGGTTCAAGGCACCCAAGAGAAAGAATGTAAAGTCACAACAATGAAATTCACATACAAATGCTCACTGTGTAATATAATCTCATTGTCGCAATATCTCATCAAGCAGGCTTCATGATTGTGTCATCAACTTTTATGCTTGATACGTCGTTCTTTGACTACCTGAAATAAACTAATCGTTGCACCATGTCCATGGAATTTCACGCGAAGGTTCTATTTAAATCAAAGGGACGAGATATCAACTTCCATAAATGGAAGGGACAAATCATTCCTCAACTTATCCATTAATAACATGCCACTCGTGACGCACTCAACATACCCTACTTCCCGCCAACTGTCTGCATGACAGTTTTTGTCAGTAAATCAAAGTACGTAAGTTGTGACACATATTAATGATAATATTAAAGTATAAGGATCATTACACATTCTTTCATATAGAAATATCCCATGATACCAAAACATGCGGAATTCCTACTAGTGGGTCTGTTATCACAATCTCCTATCTTGGAGATTACCAAGTGCGAACTTAATGAGAGGAAGTCTCATCTGTTTACGAGTACTCACACCTAACGGTCTGCATTCTATGTGTCCCATAATAGCATTTCATCCAACCACATAATTATATTTATGAATATTGTTATAGCATTTCAAGGTTCTCATCATAGCGGGGAACTGCCATGACCTTATCAATGCAACAAATACTCTAGGACATTATTACATCATAGTCATGCAGAAAAATGAACAATATGTAATAATACATTAAATATCCATGTAATCAAAGTAAAACAAGTTGTTTTTAGGACACCAACTCTTACAAAATCCCACTTGAACTAGATCCAACTGCCTACGAATTTCAGTCCGCTAGACCTCACATGATGATCATGTTTCTGCTGAGTCAAGGCTTTAGTCAAGGGGTCCACCACATTGTCTTCTATGGAAATACTGCTCACTGCAACTTCAACTCTCTAATAAAAAACCCTCATGAGATGTTACTTTCGATGTATGTGCTTCATCCGCTGATGTGACCTTGGATCTTTTTCAAGAGCCACCGCTGTAGTATTATCACAGTACAGTGTGATGGGATCTTTACTGCTAGGTATCACATCTAGCTCCTGAACGAAGCTTCGCATCCAAACTACTTCTTTAGCTACCACAGAATCTATGATATACTCAGACTCTGCCATAGAATTTGCGATCACACTTTGATTTGAGCTTTTCCAGCTCACTACACCTCCATTCAAAGTGAAGATGTATCCCGTTTATGACTTCATGTCATCTTGATCAGTCTGGAAACTAGAATTTTCATATCCTCTTATGACTAGTTCCTCATCTCTTCCATAAACCAGGAACATATCCTTAGTACGCCTTAGATGCTTTAGGATAGTATTGACTACCATCCAATGGTGGTCACCTAGGTCATCTTGATATCTTCCTACCGCACTCAATGCGTAGGTGACATCTAGCCTAGTACATATCATGGCATACATGACTGACCCAACCGCTGATGCGTATGGAGTCCTTGCCATTATCTTTTTTTCCTCATGTCTCTGAGGACACATTTTCTTGGAGAGATGAATACCATGTGACACTGGAAACAATCCCCTCTTGGATTGTTCCATACTGAATCTCTTTAGTATCTTATCAATGTATGTACTTTGACTTAGGCCCAACAATCTCTTGGATCTATCACGATGTATCTTGATCCCAAGAATATACACTACCTCTCCCAAGTATTTCATGGAGAATCATTGATTCAACCATGCCTTAACAGACTGTAAGACCGATATCTCGTTTCCAATAAGTAATATTTCATCAACATATACTATTAGGAAAACGACTGCACTCCTACTAAACCTTTTGTAGACACAAGACTTACATTAATTCTTGATAAAACCAAATTCATTTATGGCTTCATCAAAACAAATGTTCCATGTCCTGGATGATTACTTTAATCCATAAATAGATTTCAACAACTTGCATACCTTATTGGCATCCTTTGGAGTCAAAAACCCTTCAGGTTGTGTCATGTAGACATCTTCCTGAAGGTTACCATTAAGGAATGTTGTCTTGACATACATTTTCTAAATCTCATAGTCATGGTAATCTGTAATGGAAAGTATAATTCTGATGGATTTCAGCATTGCAACTGGTGAGAAGTTTTCATCGTAGTCAATTCCTTAACGTTGTTTAAAACCTTTTGTAACCAGTCATGCCTTATAGGTACTGACTTTTCCTTCCACATCCAGTTTCTTCTTGAATACCCATTTGCAACCAACAGGATTTACATCAAGACTTGGTTTTGGTATATGGAATCCATTTCAGAATTCATGGCTTCTTGCCACTTAGCAACGTCTATGCCACTTACTACTTCCTTGTAGGTTACACGATCATTATTATAAACTAATAAGGAGTCACCATCCTCAGTAACTAGAAAATCATACTGTTCCAGTTCTCTAACCTCTCTTATACTCCTACGCAATACTTGTGTCTCTGAAATAGATTCTTCTTCCATGGGGCTTTGTGGAATCTGTTCTTGTACCAACTCTTGTGTACCTTGAGCCTCAACTTCATCGAAGTCTATCTCTCTCCCACTATCTCTTTTGGAGATATGCTCCCTCTCAAGGAATATGACATCTCTTTCCACTATAACCTTTTTGTCTAAGGGGTTGTATAGGTAATATCCCCTTGTTTCCTTGGGGTATCCTATAAAGGTACACTTTGTTCCTCAGAGTGTGAGTTTGTTACCTAAAGAGGCCTTAATAAACTCTTCGCTACCCCACACATGTAAATTCGATAACATGGCTTTTTTTCCACTCTAGAACTCGTATAGAATACCATTTATCAATTTAGTTGGTACTTGGTTTAGTATGTGTGCCACTGTTTGTAACGCATACCCCCAAAAGGATAATGGAAGACTCGCATGACTCATCATTGATCTCACCATGTCCAATAGGGTGTGGTTTCTCCTTTCACTCACACCATTCCACTGGGGCGTGTTTGGAGGAGTGAGTTGGGATAGGATCCCAAACTCCCATAAGTAATCAATAAAGTCTTAATTAAGATATTCTCCACCTCAGTCTGAGCGGAGTTTCTTAATCTTATTACCAAGCTGGTTCTCAACTTCATTCTTGTATTCTTTGAACTTATCAAAAGAATCTGACTTATACCACATTAAGTAGATATATTCATATCTCCTAAAATCATTAGTAAAAGTTATGAAGTATGAGTACCCTCCCCTTGCTTCAACTGGAAATGGTCCACACACATCGGTATAAACCAATTCAAGAAGTTATTTATCCCTTTAAACTTTCCCACTAAATAGGGATTTGGTCATTTTGCCTTGTAAACATGCATAACATACGCCAAGTGGTTTTAGTTCTAAAGAATCTAAATATCTATCTTGATGTAACTTTCTCAAGCGTTTCTCATTTACATGACCTAGCTGGTGATTCCAAAGATGGGTGTGGTATGAGTCATGTGAAGTATCTTTGTTATCGATTTCCATTACTTGGTTTGTGTAATCCAACACGTAAAGTCTATTGTATAAATGTGTACTACCATAACAAATTCTATCTTTGTAAAAGAAGCAACATTCATTTCCAAACTTGAAAAAAAATCCATCTGTATCTAATCTGGATATAGAAATAATTCTTTTAGTAACAGAAGTCACATAATAACAACCCTTTAATACCAAGATAATTCTAGTTGGCAATGTGAGGTGGTAGTCCCTGACAACTATATCAACAAGTCTGGCTCTGTTGGATGCTCATAGATCTACCTCCCCTCAATCAATCTTCCTGAATCTACTTGGTTCTTGTATTTGGATACATATGTGAGCACCACAAGCTGTATCTAATACCTAATTTGTAGAAACAGATAGATTGCATTCAATAACAAATGCACCTGAAGCTTCCCCTTGCTTCTTAGGCTGGGTGTAGTTCTTCTTCCAGTGGCCCTTCTTTCCACATGTGAAACAAATAGCCTCCTATTCCCTTCCCCCCCTTGATCTTTATTTTCTTGGAAGGTTGCGAAGAAGATTTGGGCTTAAAGATATTCACATTTCCTTTCCACTTATTCACCATAAGGACAGAAGAATTTTCACGCTTCAAATCTTTTTCCACTTGGAGAATGAGGATAAGAAGATCAGATAGAGACTTCTCAATGTTGTTCATATTGAAATTTACAAAAAAGTTAGAGAAGCTCTGAGGGAGTGATGCGATAATGAGATCGGTGCCCAGTTATTTGGGGAGTTTAAACCCTAGAACCTCCAAGCGCTCAATGTAGCCAATGATCTTGACTACATGAGGCCCATCTGGGGAACCTTCTCCAAGCTTACTCTGAAATAGTTCCTTAGAGATCTCAAACCTTTACTGTCTTGATCTCTCTTGGTAAAGACCACATAGGTGCTCGAGCATGCTATAAGCATCCATGTTTTCATGAGACTTCATGAGCTCACTATACATTTATGATAGCATCAAACATTTAACGTTGACCGCATCGTTCATATGTTTCTCATAGACCAATAAATCCTTATCTCTTGCCTCTTTGGAAGTCAGATCAGGTAATGATGACTCCAGTATGTAAGACTTCTGTCATGGCGTAGGATAACCCAAAGGCGTCTAAACCATTCTTGTAAGTTACTGCCGATGATGATGTTGTCTTTATCTAGAATTGATTGTAGGGATAGTGCGGTTGAAGATTTTTTCATTTTTATTCTACAATTAAAAGGGTAGATCATTAGTATTTTCTTGATTACATTTTATAAGAAATAATAAATTTTATTAAGTCTCCCACTATTTTATCAAGTCCCAATAGCCCTCACCATTGAACTCAGAATGTTCAGTTGCCATGAAATTCTAGTGGCAAAGATCCATATTCTCCTTCGCATAACCCCAACAAGGGTTGGTAAATCTATTAGAAGGTATTTAGGTAGGCTGGTCTTTTCCAACTATAGGCTTGCGGCTCCTTGATATGTTGAGTGGACTCCCCAATCCTGAAATCATGACTTTGGATTTCCTCAACCCTTGCCTCCAATATTACACCAAGTCTAGAAAGGGCTACTCCTCTTGATGTAATATGGTTAAGTCAACCCGAAAACTTTCATAAGGGCTTTCTGTATAAAAGTAAATGTCCCAACAAGGGTTGGTCAAACACATAGTTTAATTGAGTTTTTCCCTTAATCAAGTAACATAAGGCTTGTTCTGACTTAATATTTTATTTGAGGGATTTTTTATCTCTTATACATGAATTTCTTATTATCATTATCACATGCTTGTTAATATTAAGTGGAACTTACTTAAGTGATTAACCATGTCTTGATAATATTTACACATAAGTCTAGTTTATTTTAGTTCTATCTTCCATGCTTGTTTAACTCATTAATTATGTGATCGTGACAACACATCCATAATGATAAACCATGAAACTGACAGAAATAAAATAAAGTAAATGGAATGATCATGAGATTTTCTAATGGTTAGTTTATCTAGCAGTTGATAAACTAACCCTAACCTAGGGAAGAAGCACCTTGAACCTTTTGGGTTCATGTTTACAGCTTCCACCTATCCACCTCTATATCTCCTGGGATTGGTTTCGTCTCGGCTCCATCTTGAACCGCCTCCACTATCTTGGGAGTTCCATTACATATGCCTTTTTTAACTCACATGTATGTGAGGGGTAAAAAGGGGTTTTACATAAATGAAACCTTAGGCATGTAGGCCCTACATATTAACGAGGAGAAGGCTTGTAGGCCAATTTTTTTTAATTTAAATAAATAAATTAAAAGAAACCATCCACATAAAAAGGTCTTGGTCTAGCTCATGATCATCCATACATGAAACGATATTTACACATAAATAAAACTAGCAATCAATTCTTTAATCATTCTTGTTTAAGATAAATCACACTCGAATCAATTAATTATCATCTTTAATTAATCAATACTTTTATCTTAAACCCTTTTCTAAATTTCCTTGAGATTATCATCCATCATAATTTTAAACAAATAAATTCATTTAAAATTATCTTTGTACATAACTTGTACCTTAGAGGAAACCTGGTGAATTCCTATTCATAACTACCCAATGAGTAGAAATGAACATTGCACAGATGTTAAATTAAACACATATATATAAAACACCTATCACGCGTTGTGCCTCAGCTTTATGAATGTGAGATGGTACACATCTCATAGGTTTTTATAATATAATAATAAATTTTAATAAATTTGCATAATTTGGATGAGTACACGATGTGTAGTTCCAACTACACGACGTGTATTATTTTTCACCATCTATCCGAAGTACATACCCGGGGAAACGATGTGTGAGTATACTTTGGAAATCTTCAGAGTATACGGTGTGTCCAGTGGGCCACACACCGTGTAGTTACTCATTACACAGTCTCTAGTTGGGCAAGCTATGTACGAGGTACATGGTCCAACCCTAACCCGAAGGGACTACACGCCATGTCCATTGGGACACATGGCGTGCAATTCGGAAACCACATGCCACCTGTTCCTGGTCAACACACAGAGTCATTTAAGACTTAGAAATACTCCAACACATGGCTTGGTTTGGCGGACTGGTCCGATGCATTGAATCTTGAATACATGGCATGTACTGTCGAATAAATGTAGTGTGTTCTGGTGTTGTACAACCATGAATCTTTGGCACCTCTAGATGAGATCCTCTATTTTATTTTAATCAAAATTAAAAGAAAATATCTTTTCTGTAAGGTGAACAAGAAACAAAAGAGGAGGAATAGATCTCGAGATTCAGATTTCTAGAATGATTAACTTGAATTGAAACAACTAAATTATTAAAGGCATAATTCATCAACAAAATATTTAAATAATTATAAACTATGATGTAACCTCCATTTGATACCACTTGAAGGTTCCGAGCGTAGTGGAAGTGTGGTTGGGATGGGACCCAACTTTGATTTTTACCATGATCAATGATTATTCCAGGATCAATACGAAGATGAATGCCAGTATCCCTGGAATATAATCAAATATTTAGATAAATAATAAAGAGGTCTGAAACCTTAGAGAGGATCTTTCACATCATGTTTATAATAAATTTAATTAATTTCATAAAGAAAAATAATACATGTATCTTTGGTATTTTTCTTTATTGATGATTTTGATCGTCCGGAATGACCCTTCCGGATTATCTCGTTGTGCTTGTAAGGATCGAAAATAGAATCCCTCTAGAGGTGATCCACACGTGCTCTGATGGCCTCTGATCGACACCACTCATTCTTCGGGTGCTAGCGCGACGAAGCGAGTGTCTTGTGTCGGTCGTTCTTGATCACTTGTTCTTCGTCCTTGAATAACGTCTCTCATTCTTAAGAGGGGAGAGAAGAGGATTCGATAGAGAATTTTTTTGGATCAACAATTCTCAATTCACCAGGCGTGTGGTGCGGAGTCTAGCACAATAGGCGTACTTGCCTATTTATATACATGGAATTGCAGTTACAATATTTAATTGCATAGAAACAATTAAATACATTCATGAACTTAGAGAAACCCCATGAATTTAATAATAATACCACGTCATTATTTATGGTGAGCCAACTTACGCAAAACAAAATTATAAATAAAATTTTGCTTCATAAAATAATAGTAGTGCTATTTTAATCTGTTCCAACTAGTTAAATAATTATTTACTATCTTGAAAATAATTATTTTACTACCGGACCGACCTTGGTCTTCTCGAACTCCACTTCCATTTATTGAACACCCAAATAAATAAATAAATAATTTATTCTCTTAAATAAATAATTTATTTAAAAACTAGTAAATAAATATTTATTAAATGTTTAATAAAATAAATAAATAAATTTTATTTAATTTAAGTGATCATTGTAACTTGAATAAAATTAGTCCACGGTCTTGAGAATAATATTTATTTCATTAATTAAATTCAAATAGAATTTAACCAAGACCACCAAAAACACTTATTGTGTGACCCTCTAGGATTCTTTCTCGTTGGCATTAGGCAGGCTTACCTAAAGTCCAAGAGTACTGTTTAACAACGGGTCAAGGCACCCAAGAGAAAGAACGTAAAGTCACAACAACGACATCCACATATGAACGCTCACTATGTAATATAATCTCTTTGTCTCAATATCTCATCAAGCAGGTTTCATGATTGTGTTATCAAATTTTATGCTTGATACGTCGTTCTTTGACTACCTGAAATAAAATCATCGTTACACCATGGCCATGGAATTTCATGCGATGGTTATATTTAAATCAAAGGTTTGAGATATAAACTTCCATAAATGGAAGGAAAAAATCCTTCTACGACTTATCCATTAATAACATGCCACTCATGATGCACCCGACGTACCCTAATTCCCGCCTACTGTCTGGATGATGGTTTTTGTCAGTAAATCAGAGTGTGTAAGTCATGACAAATATTAATGATAATCTTAAAGTCTAAGAATCATTACACACGCTCGTAGATAGAAATATCTGATGACACCAAAACATGTGGAATTCCTACTAGTGGGTCTTTTCTCATAATCTCTTATCTTGGATATTACCAAGTGTGAACTTCATGAGAGGAAGTCTCATCATCTTATGAGTACTCGCACCTGACGGTCTTCATGCTATGTGTCCCATAATAGCATTTCATCTAACCACATAACTATATTTAAGAATATTGTTATAGCATTTCAAGTTTCTCATCATAGTGGGGAACTGACATGACCTTATCAATGCAACAAATACTCTAGGACATTATTACATCATAGTCATGTAGAAAAATGAACAATATGTAATAATACATTAAATATCCATGTAATAAAAGTAAAATCAGTTGGTTCTAGGACACCAACTCTTACACACACGTCGTGTAGTCCCTTTTTGTGTTTTGTTAGGGTTTTAGCACAAAGATGAGTATCACACGCCGTGTGACTCTCATTCGATGGCTCAGTGTGTACAGAAGGTACACACCCTAAAGGATATATAGTTTGAAATTCCATGTGTTTGTAGTCCTGCGTTGTGTAACATGTGGTAGAAAGATCGACATGTACAGGGGGTACACACCCAAGTGGTAAGGAGGTCCCACATGCCGTGTACTTAGGAAGTACACAGACATGACCTAGTATACACGGGAATGGGCAAGATGACACGCAAAGTGCAGGGACGACTATTTCATGCTGTGTACCCTTTAGATACACCATGTATTAAAAAAAGTATATATTGTGTGAGTGTGAGACACGGGCAGTATTGGGCTTAGTGAGACATGTCGTGTACTCCTTTGAGGACAGGTTGGATTCCTTTTTCCTATTAGATCAACTTCATTGAGAGCTTGTGTGAGGTTCCTTAGACCATTATCGGTTGAGTGTGATCCCTTGGTCCATTCCTATGAGGGTTCAGAGCAGTATCTTGTTCTTTTCATAGAGGGTGACCCCTCTCAAGTTTCTAGATGATCTGTTTAGTGAGGATGAGTTCCCTTATTTTGGAGTGAGTTGAATCATACCATTTTGATTAGTGACTCAACAGCTTGCATCATGTATCCCTCTGAGAGGCCCGAAGAAATCCTCATTTCCCTTCATGATACCTTAGGTTGGGTTTGTTGGAATTGGCATGACCAATATTTACTCAGGAATTGATCCCCTATCTAAGAGGATGTTTCCATTAGGGTTTGATGCCTCCCCCCCAATGAGCCTTGGGTGTTGAACCCCTATCAGGGTATCGATATCTGATATTTCTGATGAGGTGTAGTATGATAGAGTGTGTATCTAGTATGAACCCTCTCAGTTTCCTTTGTGTTGATACCTAACAAGTGTGACCTCTATGATGAGTTCCGTTAGTGGAGATATAGCTTATGGAGTGTGTTCTCCCATATGATCATTGTATGGACCCTTCAAGTATAAATCTTAGGCTGTGTGTCTAGTGAGAGTATATCTGGAAGCTTATTTTTTGTCTCATATTATGATTGACATATCTTGTGACGAGATGACTACTCTTAATACTTTGTGTTTGGTTATTTCAGGGTGTCCTACTGGGTATTGTTATACTCACCCCTACATGAGATCTATCTGCATATGTCATGTCTTATGAAGATGTCACAACCCCCTTCCTCCAAAGATTCCCCTCTTGGGCTGACAATAGAGAAAGAGACATAATGACCCCTGAGTCCCGCCTCCAGTAGGCCTCGGGGTGGTGACCAAAACCAAGGGTATACAAATCTCACAAAATGGAAGGCATTACCCTTTTATAGTAACCAAGATCGGGAGATAAGATGTATTAACCTCAAAAAAACTCCAAGACATATATATAAAAGAAATCCAAAATCCATCCCACATGCATGTTTAAAACAAAATTGTTACAAATACAATGAAAATATACAAAGTAAATAACCAAAAGTAAATCTAAGAAGAGACACATAAACTGTCCCAAAGTATGAGATAGTAACGCCCAACATGGTCCCTGTAGTCCTCATGGAAACCTGAAAGTAGTTTTATATACGTAGGGTGAGCATACAAGTATACTCAGTAGGAAATACCAAAGCATCTCATGCACAAGTGGGAGAAGTATAGTAATGCTCCCGTGAGAAAACACCAGAACCAACAACACCTAATAAGGTATACTAACCATCCCAAACCCACCAAGGAACACTTACCAAGTAACACAATTTGAGTAAAGTAATATAATAAGCACATCAATGATAGGGCACCCTGCACCACTTTCCCATTGATTATCCATTCTCACACCCTAATGGAAAATGCCATAGCGCTTCCACCTCTTCTGAATGAATCATGTCACAACCCACCCACACACACTTGGGCCTCACAACCACATCTCATATGTGGACACCTGAGCTACATACCACATCACATCCCACCCGTACACACTTGGCCTCGCAACTACATCTCACCCACAGACACCTGGTCCACATACCACATCACATCCCGATGGTACCTTGGAGCACAACACATATCATCCTGAAGACACCTGAGAAACACAACACATCTCATCCATAAGACACTTGGGAAACACAACTCACTCGGACACACCTGATCCTCACGAATCACAACCTTCTCAAATAATCTTGGGTTATCACCTCTTAGAAGAGGGATCAGTGAAGAGCGAGTGAAAACCATCCATCCTCCCATCAGGATGTTTGGAAAAGACACCCTCCCCTATGAAAATGGGGTTGTTCAGCACATGGTGGTCAACTAGGGTGGGGTTCATATATAAATCAAAAAGTAAATACATGTATATATATATATATAATTCCAAACACTCAAGACCCACCTATGGGTTTCAACCAACAACTAACTAACGATACTACCTATGCTGCCACTTCTAAATGCATAACCACACAAAAAGTGACAACTCAAAATATAACCCCATACAATTCATTTACCAATTCTCATTCTTTATTAAACAATTTAGTTATTCATTCCATCACTACCCAGAAAACTACTAAACACAAGACATAACAGGCAACACAACCAAAGTCATCTCAGAAGGCGAAGAGCCATATGAACTAAAGAAGCTTCAATTTCCTCTCCATTTAACACCCATTCATATCATAACATACATTGATCCTAAGAAATTAGGTGAATCTTTTTTCATGCTTCTCATAGAGAAAATTCAAGCGAATTACCCATACCTCTCACTACCATCATCATCCTTCAAAGACATCCCGCCCAATCCATCATCTCAACCACAACCAACCCCCAACTCACAGCTGCACTCAGCAATACATCTCACCAAAACAATTCTCCACAACCCTAATACATAAATACACCACACTCATCACATCCAGCAACTTAAACATAGCAAAACCTGATGTCATACCCGTTGCATAACACTGCCCATCCATTCTACAATCAATCTATCTCTCAACCTGAGATTCCATTACACCACCCATACCACCCCACATCACACAAGTAAGCCCAAAAACCTACTACAACACAAGTAAGAACAAACCCACATACAACACACCACTTCACAGACCAAGGAAAATCATATTCATATTTTACAAGGCATTACCCATTCAATTTCCTCTTGTTAATTTAGGGGTTATCACAGAAACAATTTGATCCCTGGAAATCCATTTAATTAGCCGAGTGTACATGGTTAAAAGATTTTTCATAATGACAGTTCAATAGAAAACAAATAATATCCAACCCGCAATCTATTCAGTTCACAAAAAAATACCCCCAACGACCATGATTTTCAATAGGATTATAGCCTATACAATTCACAACATCAACAGATAACAAAGAAGAACATAGGTCACTTTTAACGACCTTGCATGATGATCTTAAACTGATTCAATTATCTTTATTTATTTGGTGTTATGATATATTCACAAGGATACATTCATACAACCACCCCACATGATACATGAATAAAATTGAAAAAATGAATTTCTACCTTGAAGAAAAGACAATCAACACTTCCTTATTGCGTCAAAACAGGGGGTGCACAGGTAGTAAGAAGAACCTCTAGGGAAAACGTGATACAAAGGGTAAAACACAATACATTAATCATTAGGGAATAAAGGTTTGGGGAACACCAAGAGAAAATTCATAAGGAACAAAAGATCATGGCTTCAGAAATGCCAGATCCTATATCAATGGAAGAAACAGTTTTTAAAAGTCATTAAAGGAGAATCTTGACCAAGACCACGTGGTTTGGAAGTAAAAGGAATATTCATGTTTTTAAAATATAGATACACTTCAAAACAACTCCAAAAACCATTAAATATGGTTTTAAACTCATTTTACATTAAAGGAAACGTCAAAGGGAAAAAACCAAAAAAACTGGAGGAAAACTGAAAGTTTGAAAAAATGTTGGAAATTAATCATTGTTTGGTGTGTCACAGCTGGGAGTGACCGGTGCGACTCACCATTGGATGAGATACCAGTGGATGAATCACTATTGGATGATTCATCATTGGGTGATACACCAGTGGATGAGTCACTGTCAGATGACTCACTGTTGGGTGAGTTATCGTCGGACGACTCACTATAGGTGACCTACCATCACGACCCACCATCAATGACTCACTGTTTCGAGTCACCAGTGAAAGTCACAATTCTGACTCACTGGTCTTAACTAGCCAATCCTAACTCACCAGTTCCGAATCACCATCCCAAGTCACCGTTGCGACCTACCGTCGTCACCTACCATCGGAAAAACTGGTAAACTAAAAAACTATTTAAATGAGCAACCATGACCTCCCAGAGCACCTCAAACACTATATTTTCACAAATTAATAGACCAGAGAGGTCCAGAAAATTACATAAGATACCTCTCAAACCATTCTTGACCCCTAGAATTCAAAACTAAATTCATAAGGAAAAGAGGGGCCCAAACAAACACCCTGTGAGATACCTTTCAAGGAACTCAATATACTTGAAACACCGCTACTGACATCAAAGTTCAATGATAAACCACTATGTGTTGTTAAAAAATTGGATTGGAAACCTCAACATCCAAGAACACCTCCTTAGAAATCTATTAACCCTACCAACTAGAAGACACATCACACAAGCACAACAACCACACTGTCTGAACACACTAATCGTGGAGTTCCTTCCCTATGTCAAGATACTATCCACTCTGGGTGACATTAACTCACCCGTACAGGTTTAATCACATAACAATTAATACATATCAATTAGGAATCAGATCCTCCCCTTTTCACATGTTAGGACTTTATCATACATCACAAAACAAGAAAACAACTCATCTCATAACAAACAAGGTTCAAAAATTACATTTAAAACTAAAATAGAATAGGGAAAAACTCAAAACAACTTTTGGTATTGGGCACGTATATGTTCTTCTCACTCCCAAGTACTCTCCTCTATGTCATCATGTCTCCACAACATGTGAACCGAGGGAATGGTCCGCCCACATAGCACCTTCTTCCGGCGATCCTGGATCTCTATTGGCCACTCCACGAATGTCACATCATATTCGATATCCAACTCTACCTAGTCAATGACATGAGATTCATTGTGAAGATACCAATGGAGTTGAGATATGTGAAAGATGTCTTGGATCCTCTCCAACTAAAATGGTAGTGCTAACTGGTATGCCACCTCACCAAACTCTCCCCAACACCTCGAAGGGTTCGATGAACCTGGGAGAAAGATTACTCCCCATGACAAACCTCCACTGCCCACATCGAGGGGAAACCTTCAAAAACACATGGTCCCCAACCTCGAACTCTAAGGGCCTCCTCCAATGGCTGTCATATGACTTCTTCCACTCATACGCCGCTTTTATCCTCTCACAAATGAGCTGAACTTTCTCTATCGTGTTCTAAAATACCTTAGGGCCAAGAACAACTATCTCCCCAACCCCTGTCTAGTAAAAAGGTGAATTAAACAGTCTTCTATACAAAGCTTAAAATGGATCCATGCCAATGGAAGAGTGTTAACTGTTATTATAAGAAAACTCTACCAAGGGAAAGTTTCGTACCCAAGATCCTCCAAATTCTAAGATGCATGCTCGTAACATATCTTCTAGCGTCTGGATAATCTGTTTTGTTTTCCCATCTATCTGAGGGTGGAAGGTAGTGTTGAGGTGTAACTAAGTTCCAAAATCATGCTACAATCCCCTCTACACTCGCAAGGTAAAACGTGTATCCTGATTTGAGATTATGGATTTCGGAACTTCATGAAACTGCACTACCTCATCCACACACCTCTTTACCAAGGCATCCAATATGCGCGACTCCTCGATCGCCAATAAGTGGGCCGATTTCATCAATCTGTCCACTACTACCTAGATGGTATCGTAGCCTCCCTAAGCTCTGGGTAACCATGTGATGAAATCCATTGATATTTCATCTAACTTCTACTCGGGGACATATAAGGACTGTATCAAACCACTAAGAACACGGTGCTCAACTTTCAACTGTTGGCAGACCAAGTACTTCACCACAAACTCAACCACTACCCATTTCATCCCAGGCCACAAATGTAATGTCTTGGAATTTATGTGTATTTTTTTTTTAAATTATATAAAATTATTTCAAGACTACGCACTCTGATGGCACGTGATTCTGAGGCCCAGCGAGCCTGGAACAGAATTATGAACTTTTTTTAAGGTACGTTTAGTAAACGTGTTAGTGGGTTTTTCTAACTTTTGAACCGGAGCTCTGATAGAAAATCCAGGGGCACCATTGAACTCAAAATGCCAAGATTTTCCTAGAAAGGACTTAACTTCAACCGACAAGGACCGAACAGAAAAGTTAATTTTCGGACTTTTTGAGAAAATTAATAAAATAACTTAAAAATTTATTTTATTTATTTTCTCATCGATGAGCGGTGACACGATGACGCTGCGACATGATTTATTTTTAATAGTTTGATGCGTTGGTAGAACGAGGATTAAACTATGAGGATTCTCTGACGAACCTCCGACAGATTTCCTCCCCAACAAAGAACGATGAACACTGGCGGAATGTCATTGAATTTGACGTACCTCGAAGAATGATGAACTCCATAGACTTCTTGAACCCTTGAGGATAAAGCATTATAGAAATGAACATCAATGAGGTAAGGGTTTTATTTTGAAATCTTCGCCATCCTTTATTTCTAAAAGATGAACGTGGATCAACCCACGAATAGGTTGATCCGCAGGTCGCTCGTTCTTACAGGAGGGTACTTTTTTTGGGGTTCAACATCGAGACTGAATTATCATGGATTGAACATCTTTCCTGAACCCCCCCTGGTTTTAAAACTTCTAATGCGGAGGGCGTGGGCTGACATGAACAAGGCTCAAGCCCCTCCACATGTGCGCTCCTTGTGAATAGATTGTCCAAGACGGTGACAAGGATAATCTAAGACCATCTTAGTGATGGTGACACCCTACGGAGCCCGTAGGCGCAAGCGGATTGAGAAATGAACCACTGGAGCAACTCCGGTGGCCCGTAGAAGGAACCGTTGGCAGAGGGAGGCGGCGTGCCCGTCGGCACGCCATGACGGAATGGAGGAACGACATCACGTGGAGGTGGTGGCCCATGTTCGAGCTTCCCAAGATACCTGGAGAGCCATGACGGAGGGGAGGTTATGGCCCATCGGCTTCTATAGGTGCTATATGCGGCGTGAGGTAGGTGCCACATAGGAGGAACGAGCCGCGTTCGGATAGAGGAGGGGATTTGGTGGAGGCTGCTGCATCCTAGGCGCACACCACCACCTGGAAAAGTGACCGGGCTTCAGCTGGCAGGTCGCTCCCTTAGCCAGTGGGTCGGAACCATGCCCTTCAGGTCTGGATGGACGAGACTGGGTCGCCGAGCAACTCGGCGGGCTTGACCCTCGGGCAAACTGGGCCGGGTCCAGCGAGGCCATTAGGCCTGGACCACTGGCCAGGCCAGACCAGACTGACCTAGACCCGAACTGGGTCAGGTCGAGTCAGTTGATTTAAACCGGGGTATGTGGTACCCCTAGGTCGGGTTGGTCGGGTCGGTCCAACCAGGTTGGACCGAGCCCAGATGCAACTGACCCCTATTTATTAAAATGCTAATAAATTGCAAACTTGGCATTCTATTGAGGAGTGATTTGCAGTTTTGGGACCCTCTAAATGAGGAAGATTTTTTGGAATTCCCTTGAGAAGGCTTTAATAGAAGTTGATGTGCAAGAAATGGCTTGAGGAGCAGTTCTCCCAAGCGCGCTACGTACGGAACCCTACAGTTGGATGAGACCTGAAGACTGCTAACAAGAGACTCTGTGTGACTCGACTATGGCCCAATGGGAAGAACCTCTGTGTGACTTTGCAAGCCCATGGTGGGAGCGAAACTATGTGACTTGGCAGACCCACGATACGCGATGGGGAGGAGTACCTCAGTTGTCCAAGGTGGGAAGCACCTCTATGTGAATCTGCAGGGCCATAGTGGGAGCGAGACTATGTGACTCAGCATACCCACAGTACTCATCGGGGATGAGTACCACAACAGTTCAAGGTTGGTGGTAAGAAGCTTCTGTGTGACCCAGAAGGTCCACTGTACTCATATTGGAGGAGTTCTCTAGCAGCTGAGGTGTTCGATGATGTGATTGATGATTCTTCTATCATTACCCAAGATGTATACCTCGTGCAAACTATATTGTGAGTCATCTTGTGCTTCATGCTTGTGCTTCATGCTTGTGCTTCATGCTTATTATTCATGATTTTATTTGAGGATTTCTTTTTGGTATTTTCTTTGTGTTTTGGGGTTCCCTATTGTGTATTTTGTTACTCACCCCTGCACAGGCTTTGCCTGCACGTGTTGTGTCTGGTGCAAATGACGGATGCTTCGGTGAAGGACTTGGTGGCCTAGTTCTAGGTGGGGCCCAGTAAGATTGGGAAGATAGGACTTTCTACTTTGGCTTCTAGTAGCTACAATACTCTTACCATCAGGTGGGGTTTTTAGTGGATAGATACTCGAGTCCCTTTTTACTTTGTTGTTTTCAGTTCTTTTGTTGGGTTTGTATTCTAGAACACTTGTTTTCAATTGTACTTATACTTAAATATTTTTTTAGTATACTTGTATTACCATTTCATTTTTTGGGATGTGGTTGGGGATGTGTGTGCATATAGGTACTCAGGAAAATGCCTCCCACTTTCAGGTTGACACCTTCGGCGCTAGTCACCAGCCCCTAGCATTCGGGAGGTGGGTTTGGGGTAGTGATGGCATGGGTCCTGGGGGATGGGTCGGGACAACAAAAAATACATCCTTAAGCCACGGTACATCTTGGAAACTCCTAGGTGTACCACTAAGGGTGATCTATAAAACTCATGGATGACTTCCTCATGCATCACCACTAGAACAAACAGCCTTCCACAGAACAACATCTGATTCAGTCCATCTTCTGACCATCCCTCTAGAGCATCACCATGGACAACATGATCTCCATCACCTCTGCCTTTGAGTCTCCCCACTGAGACTCCTCCACCTGCTACATCATAGAATACTTCATTGTCATATGAAACAAACAGCTTATACCGTCGTCCATCCCTACATCTAAGTGCAAGACTGCCAACTCCTCCATCACCTTCCAAGCATCTACAGATTCCTGAACTACCTATTTTTATGAATTCTTACTCAAGGAATTGGTCATGAAATTCCCATTTCCTGAGGTGTAGGAGATCTTAAAATCATATTCCTAAAGAAACTTCATCCACCTCCACTTTCACAAGTTCAAATCTTGCTGGGAAAAGATATACCTCAAACTCTTGTGATATGTGAAGACCAAAAATCACTCCCCAATGAGGTAATGTAGCCACAAATTCAGCACAAACATGACCACTACTAGCTCCAGATCATGGATGGAATAATTACGTTTGTGGTGATGTAACTATCTATACTCATAAGAGATTACTCCCCGCTATTGCATCAGTACACATCCCAAGACCAGATGGGAAGAATCACAAAACACCTCAAACATCATCCCTTACTCTAAAAACTAAATCACTAAAGCACTGAACAAATTCCCCATCAGATAGTCAAATACTACCTGGAACTGCTCGCTCCATACAAAATCTTGGTCCTTTCTGGTCATAGCTGTCAACGTAGCTACAACTCGAGAGAAATCAGGCAAAAATCTCTAGTAATAGCCCACAAGACTGACAAAACTGAAAACCTATGCACATTATTGGGTGATTCCCAAGAAAAAACCACTTTAACCTTTGGAAAGTTCACTTCTACACCCTACTGGGACAATACATGCCCAAGGAAATTCACCTCTCATATTCGGAACTTTCACTTGGACAACTTTCCGTAGAGTTGGTGGTGTCGAAGGACATACAAGATGGTCCTAAGATACTCAGTATTCTCCTCCTATGAATTCGATTAGATCAATATTTCATCGATGAATATGAACATGAACCAGTACAAGAACTCATGGAATACGGAGTTCATAATCCCCATGAACACGGTTGGTGCATTCATTACACCAAACGACATGACTACGAAATCGAAGTGCCCATACCTACATCTAAAAGTAGTATTCAGTATATCTACCTCATTCACCCTAAACTGGTGATATCCAGACCGCATATCGGCCTTATAAAACAAACTCTCCCCTCTCAGCTGGTCAAAAATATCGTCTATCCTCAGATGAGGGTAATAGTTCTTGACCATTACCTGATTCAACCTATGGAAGTGTATGCACAACCTTAGGACACTATCTTCCTTATTTACAAACAACACCAGAGCACCCCACAATGACACAATGGGATGGTTAAATCCCTTATTCATTAGATCATCTATCTGAATCCTCAACTCCCGCAACTCAGAAGGTGTCATCCGATAAGGAGCCATCGAGATCAGAGAAGCACCAGGGTGTAGGTATATCTCAAACTCAACATCACGCCAAGGGGGTAGAGTCAAAAAAACATTATAAAAAACATCCAAGAACTCCCCAAAAACCCTAGGGACTTTAGTTTCCACTACTTCCACTGATAGCTCAGCCAACAAGGAAAGAAGAGGCTCCACATGTCAACTGCCCACCTGACAGCTCCGCTCACTAATGAAAGCCACACACTGACCAACCATGTATAAAAACATGACTCTTATCTAGAAGAATTTAGTAATAGTATGCATAGAATACAACTAGTCGATATTGAGAATGACATCGTATGACTGCATTTGTAGTAAGAAAAAATCCCCACAGGACTGATGTGGTCCCATCATCAGTCTACATCCCTATCACACATCAAACAAGCTAGTCTGAACTCCTACTGGTGTAATTAGTATTAGTGGAATAGAAAGCCTCTCTACATCTAGCCCCAGATCATGGGAATGGGTGCAACAAAGGAGTGTGAAACTACTAAATCAAACAAGGTACAAGCAAGGGTATTAAATAAGCTGATCATACCTCGGATGATCTTTGTCCCTACTAGAACTACTCCCTCTACTACGTGTAACTGACCACACCTAGATCATCTACCCTTCTACTGATGACCACCTCCATGAACATGCATGGTTCCATATGGAACACCCTGGTGTCATCCTCTACCTACTCCATCTCCCCTTGGTAGAGCATGAGCCTATTGTCCCTTATGTTGAAATAGCTTAACCGACAACTGCTACTAAGGCTAGCACAAAACCTATCCACCTCTACCATATTGAGCTTGAATGGCTGCTAAAAATTAACTCTGAAGATGGCCACAAACTCCAAAAAAAGAAACACATATGCCTCAAGCCCACAATAAAGGCATGAGGACCAGAAGGTCGAAACAGAAACTACTGAGGTTGACTCCCTACAAATTGAAACCTCAAAGGCCTTGGCACCTGAGACCTTGTGTTGGTAACCCTGCCTCTCAAAGAACCCCATAAGCTCCCCTCTCATAGTAGTACTCCCCATGAGTGCATCATTTCAATCACTTCCACCTTCTTCTAAACCTCAAAGTATATCAACAAAGTAAAGGGGGTGACCGCATACTAGATAGAAGGATGAAGTGCCTCCTCTAGGTGTCTCACACGAGAATCCTCATTCAAAAAGAAATATGGGAAAAAATGAAAGAGATCCTTGAACTTGATCCCCAACTCTCGTACAAACATACTCCCCTATTGAAGGGAGGGTAACTTCTACCTCTTCTCAGCCTTCATAGTCGATGAAATGAATTCTTCTCAGAACTCCCTCTCAAAATCAACCCACAAAATGTCAGCCTCCTTCCTCTCCCCTAGGTATAAATTCCACCATTGACATGAAACTCCCCCATATGGATCACTGACAAAGGAAACCAGTACTTTGTCAGATCCCAGATCAAACTGAAGGTGATCTCAAGCTCCTCAATCTAGCTCTCTGTCTCCATGTATGAAACACTTCCCTCATACTTTCCCAAGGTCTGTCACTAGAAAGCACATAATATTCTCTACCACTAGTCATACTCCTCCACTAGATCAACCCTACATTGATTAATCGAGTTGGATTGCTGAGCCTCAACTGTGTGAGCCACGTTTGGACGATGACCGAGTGCGATAGATGAAAAAAGTAAATAAGGAATCCCTAAGCTCGAGTAGTCTAGAATTTTATTTAAGATTAATTTTGACTCATTTAACTCATTTTGTTTCAAATTACCAAAAAACACCCAATTAATACTAGAACACAAGTCATTATAATGAATGTACTTTTCCTAGGGTCTCTACCCTTCAAACAGTGTAGCCTCACTTGGTCGTTCGGTAGGCTCAGAGTCCTTGCATTGGATCACAGGGGGCCCTAAAGTCCTATGTCCTAGCTAGTCTTCTATGGACTATGTCACACAACAAGACCACCTAACATTGTTTCCCTACCAACCCATGAAATACTCATTGGGCCTAACTCCCAACTCCATCCCATCTCTCAATCATCACCTCTGATACCATTTTATCATGACCCCCTCCCTCCAAAAATGTCCCTCCTAAGTTGGCAATGGGGAAAGAGAGATAATGATTCCCAAGTCCCGCCTTCAGTTGGCCCCAGGGTGGTGACAAGCACCAAGGGTATACAAATCACACAAAATAGAAGGCATTACCCTTCTACAGTAACCAAGATCATAAGATAAGATGTATTTCCCTAAAAAAACTCCAAGACATAGATATATATATAAGAAATCCAAAATCCATCCCAAATGCATGTTTAAAATAAAACTATTACAAATACAATAAAAATATCCAAAGTAAATACCCAAAAGTAAATCTAAAAAGTGACACAACAATTGTCCCAAAGTCCGAGCTAGTAATGCCCAGCACAGTCCCCATAGTCCTCCTAGAAACCTGAAAGCAGTTTTATATACATAGAGTGAGCATATAAGTATATTCAGTAGGAAATAAAAAAGTCTCTCATGTACAAGTGGGATAAACATACTAACACTCACGTGAGAAAACAACAGAACCAATAGCACCTAACAAGGTATACTAACCATCCTAACCTTTCCAAGGAATACTCACCAAGTAATGCAAGTCAAGTAAAGTAATATAGTACGCACATTACTGATAGTGAACCCCGCACCACTTTCCCACTGATTAGCCACTCTCACACCCTAATGACAAACATATTGGTGCTTTCACCTCTTCTAAAATAATTACATCACAATCTTCCTGCACAAACCTGGGCCCCATAACTGCATCTCGCCCATAGACACTTTCTCCACATACCAAATCACATCATATCCCACCCACACACACCTAGGACTCACAACTACGTCACACTCACAGACACCTAATCCACATATGATGTCACATCTCGAAGGCACCTGGGAACACAAAACATCTCATCCTGAAGACACCAGGAAAAAACAACTCACTTGTACACACCTAGGCATCACAAATCACAATCTACCTGAAGAATCTTGGGCTATAACTGCCTGGAAGAGGGAGAAGGGAAGAGTGGGTGGCCAGCCAACCATCCTCTCACCAGGATGTTTGGGAAAGACACCCTAACCCATGACAATGGGGGTTTTCGGCAAATGGTGCTCAACTAGGGTGGGGTGCATTTAAAAATTACAAAGGAAATGCATGTATATATATAATACCAAACACACAATCCCCACAAATGGATTTCAACCAACAACCAACTCACAGTACTACATATTCTGCTACTTCTAAATTTACAACCACACAACAAGTCACAATTCAAAACATACCCCCATACAATTCATTTAACCAATTATCATTCTTTATTAAATAATTTAGTTATTCATTCCATCACTACCTGGGAAACTACTAAACACAAGCCAAAATAGGCAACACAGCTAAAGTCGTCTCAGAAGGTGAAGAACCATATAAACTAAAGTATCTTCATGTTTCTCTCCATTTGAAATCTATTCATTTCATAACATATATTGATCATGAGAGATGGGTTGAAGATTTATACATGCTACTCATGGATAAACTTTGGGCGAATTACCCATACCGCCCACTACTATCATCATTCTTCAAAGTCATTCCACCAAATCCATCATCTCAACCACAACCAAGCCCCAAATCATAGCCACAGTCATCAAAACATCTCACCACAACCATTATCGGTATCCCTACTACATAACCACACCACACCCATCACATCTAGAAACATAAATATAGCACAACTCGATGGTAGCCCTGTTGCACAATACTGCCCATCTATTCCATAATCAATAAATCTCTCAACCTGAGATTCCATTACACCACCAGTACCACCCCACATCACACATCCAAGCCCACAACCCTAATACTACACAAGTAAGAACAAATCCACACATAGCACACCACCATATAGACTAAGGCAAAGCATATTCATATTTTACAAGGAATTACTCATTAAATTTACACTTATTAATTTAGGGGTTATCATAGAAACAGTTTATCCTGGGGTATCCATTTAATTATCTGAGTATACATGTTTAATAGGTATTTCATAATGGAGGTTCAACAAAAAACAAACAACATATAACCCACAATCTATTCAGTGTACAAACAAAGACCCCCAACAACCATGATTTTCAGAATTCATATATCCCATACAATTCACAATATCAATAGATAATAAAGCAGAACATAAGTCACTTTTCCCAGCCTCGCATGATGATCTTAAATCAATTAAATTATCTTTATTTAATTGGTATTTTTCTATATTCACAAGGATACATTCATACACCCACCCTTCATGATACTCTAATTAAATAGAGATGGTGAAATCCCTACCTTGAAGAATAGATGATCAACACTTCCTTATTGTGCCAAAACAGGGGGTGCGTAGGTAGCTGAAAGAACCTCCCAGGAAAATGTGATCCAAAGGGTACAATACAACACATGAATACTTGGGGAATAAAGGTTCAGGTTACTCCAATTGAAAAGGAAAAAACACAAGGAAAAAAAGATATTGGCTTTAGAAAGGACATATCTTATATAAATGGAAGAAATGGTTTTTAAAATCCATTAAAGGAATATCTTGACCAAGACCATGTGGTTTGGAAGTCAAAGGAAGTTTCTAGTTTTTAAAAGATAGATACACTTAAAAACAGATCCAAAAACGATTAAATATGGTTTTAAACTCATTTTATGTCAAAGTAAACGTCAAAGGGGTAAAACTGGAAAAACTGGAATTTTGAAAAACTGTTGGAAATGACTCACCATTAGGTGAGTCACCAATGGGAGTAACCGGTGCAAGTCACCGGTAAAAATCACCATTGGATGAGATACTAGTGGATGATTCGCCATTGGATGAGTCACCATTGGGTGACTCACTGTTGGATGAGCCACTATTGGACGAGTCACTATTGGATGAGTCACTGTCGGATGAATCACCGTTGGGTGAGTTACCGTCGGATTACTCACCACTAGCGACCTAACATCAAGACCTACCATCAGCAACTCATCGTTGTGAGTCACAAGTGTGAGTCACCATTCTAAATCAATGATCTTGAATCACTGTTCCTGACTCACCGGTCCCAACTCACCATCGTGAGTCACTGTTGCGACCTTCCATTGGAAAAACTAGAAAACTAGAAAACTGTTGAAATGATCCACCATAACCTCCCAGAACACCTCGAACACCTTATTTTTACAAATTAATAGACCAAATAGGTTCGAGGAATTATAGTAGATGATAGAAATTTTTTCAGAGTCCTTGGTGGACTAGGAGTAGGTGGTGCTAGTTTGGGATAGACAAACTAAGGTGTATATCGGTGTTGCATTTGACAGTATTCCCCTCCTTTTGAGTAGGTTAGACTTTACTTTCCAGTTTTGTTTGGGCTTGTATTTGGACACTTTTTACCCTTTCCAGTACTTTTTTTGTACTCTGGTTTTGAAATTATAGATGCATGCATGTATTGTTTTTAGTTATTTTACATTTCAACATTGTTTGGGCTTGGAGATGTGTGTGTGTATACATGTACTTAAGTAAAATGACTATCATGTGTGTGATATTCCTTCTCGGTGCTAGTTTTCATCCCCTGTCCTATTAAAGGAAGGCTTGGGGGAGTCACGACATGGGCCCCCTTGGGACGGGTCATGAAAGAATGGTATCAGAGTGGATACTCAGCCTGAAGTGTTATGACACTGCTTGGGCTTAGGATTGGTGTTTGAATTTTCTTTTATCTAGATATGAGGATCTGTTTGGGAATTAGGGAAATAGTGTTAAAGTTTTTCAAGGTTGGATCTCAGGCTAGGGTTTCTAGTTTTGGTGTGGTATCTAACATATTCATTCACCAGGACCTTGATAACCTTCTTGTTGACTCGGTATATGTAGAAACTGGCTGTAGAGAAAACATTGGTACATGCATCATATATGAATGGGTTGTGGTTTCCATGTCCTTCTTGAGTCAAATCCCCAGATATACTCATTGAACATGGTAAATATTGATAATATTCAAGATTTATCTACAATGGTATCCATATAGGATTTGGATATAGTGTTGTAATGAAAAACAAATGAGTGATGAGGTTTCAATTTAGGTACCCACTCATGAGGTGTTTACTCCCGATGGGCACTGAGCAGTGCTACCACCTATTGATAAATGCATGGATCCTTCTATGGATTAGGCAGATGATTGTCTTTGTATTGAGAATTCGATGGCTCTAATAGGATAGGAAGATGTTACGTATAGGCTTTTCATGTTACATGAGTTCCAGAAATGAATATAACTAAAGTTCTGCAATGAGAAAGACCCTCGGGAAGAGGAGGCTTGACTTGAGAGAGTGGTCTGAGTTTTCAGCATGTGCCGATATTCACCAATCGGATGGTTGTGCTTGCAACCTGTTTTCTCCATGAAGCGATAGTTGGCTCCAATGGTATTAGAAGATGACACACCTATGATGAGTGTGAAACATGGGTTTCATAGATAGAGATCACCCATGTTTTGTGGTGAGATAGGCTCCCCCTTCTTGTGTGGTTGAGTATTAGCATGGGAATGTGGTGTGAATGTCCCACTTCGATAGGACCTCTCTTAATAATGGTCCTAGAAGAGATACTTTTATAGGGTGACACAGGGAATCAGTAGATCCCTATTTTAGTGATTCTTGAATCCCTATTTTAGTGATGGTTGACATAACTTTGGACATATAAGGAAGAGGGAAAATTCCCCCACCGAGACGCATTATTGAGATGTGATCTAAAACTGTACAGAAGAGTTAGTTCCAACCAAAGTGGACAGTGTCAATATGTGATGGATGATTTTATATAACTTGTGTGTTTGAGGTTGTTGGTTTTGATAAGGTGTCGGATCAAGCTCTGGTGGTGGTAAAAATATAGTACGGGGAAAGAATAATCTTCAAGCGATGGGAGATCATAGAAGCTTGAGTGAAGTTTGAGGTATGACATGTGTCTTCACTACCCCTATTTTAGTTTTCACACAGAGTTATGAGCCACTTTTCCCTCAATTTATCCTTAGTTTGAGACCTAGTGATACCATTGGAGCCCTTTTTTTCTCGAACCTTGTGTTGGAGGCTCCCGTAGAGAGGATCGATGATGACACGCTACTACCAACATTGTGACCTGTTTATGGGAGAGTGAGAGAGCCTTGCATGAAAATATATTTGTAGTGGCATTGGGAACCTATGATGTTTTTCTCAATATGGATTGATTTCCTACCATCCATGCTCAGATGATTGCTAACAGGGGGTGTAGCGGTGCTTCTAATTTGATGGAATGGAGTTTTCCTACATTGATAAGTATTGAACCCTAGATGGGGAAGGATGAGCTCATTATTAGAAGATTATAGCCATTTCCTTATCATTTGTCTAATATTTCCCTTGGAGTAGTAAATTCTCTAAACTTTCGGTTCCTATAATGGTGGTGTAGTAAATAGATGTCCTTTTTGAGGATGTTCTAGGTTGACCTTCCATTGAGAGCTTTTTTATGCATGGACTTGCACCAGAGATGACTTGTAATCCACGCTAACATATCAGATGACCCTGTGTAGCTATGAGAGTTGTAGGTATGGTTGGAGGAGTCTATAGATCTGAGGTTTTTGTAAGGCCTAGTGTGTTTTCTTGGGTAGGGATGTGTTTTTCTCCTAGAGGTGGATGAGATCTTGAGGTTGTATGTGGATTAGTGTCACTTGGGCCAGGTGACACAAAGGAAAGTATCCAATCTTGAGAATTGATTACCCCTTCACCTAGTGTATGGAGGAAAGGTGGATCTAAGAGTTTTCCTTGAGATGGGTTATCATCAAATCTAGTTGAGGAGTAGGATATACTAGAAGTAGTTTTCTAAATCTACTAAAATTGTTTTGAGTAGGTGGTGATACCCTTTGGAAGGTTGTATTTCCTAGATAAATTGAGAGACTTATGGGATGGATCCTTAACCCTTCTTGGATCAATTCATGGTATTCTTAATCAGTGAAATCCATGTGTCCTCAGTGTTATAGTTGAAGCACACAAGACATAGAAGGATGGTTCTAGACATGCTTTGGGAGTGTTAGTCACATGGAATATCTCATGGAGACAGTTCTAGATTCAATGGCCCACTTCTTGGGAAATTTCTTATCAAATATGGGAGTGACAGTGGACCCAAAAAAAATTGAGGTAACCTGAGCTTGAGGGCCACCCAGGGTGTGGCTGTTGTAGAAGATGCTCACAGTGAGGTTTTTCATCCATTTTTATCGAGCGAGATGACAGAACAATTGACCTCTTGCAGTTAGCCCATTTGGGGTGAGGATGGTGCAATGTACCTCCAGTCAATAGTTGTCACCCTTAGCTTCTTCTAATATATAGGGAGGTATGAATCAATAATATTGATTGGGAGAACTTATGTGATTAGGTATCCACTGGGTACATTCCTGATGGAAATTCCTTGAAGGAGGGAATCACTTCATCCTTTTTCTAGGGACAGACGATGATTTTTATTGTGATACGAGAAGATGTGTTGAGGTTTTTTTCCCTTAGCAGTAAATCTAGTGGGGGTGAAGATGTACTAGGGTCTCTTAGAATTGGTTGGGATTCCAAGGGAGTTTCATTGAGTTTATAATTTAAACTCTTTTTGTTTCGATTGTTTGTGGGTGGTGACCGATAAATCTTTGTGGAGATGTCAAGTCACTTGTGAATTCAAGAGGTAGTCTGGATTTTTGAAATTCCCTTGATGATTGTCATTTAATGTGATGCTTACTTCATGTGATGATTAGGGAGAGGATACGAGAAGCCTTTGGGGACGAAGTTGTATTTGGGAATAATGTTTTACCCCAGATAGCTATCCAAGTAGAACGGACAGTTCAAGTTTCGATGAACATGCTTCAGGTTTGTATGTTATTTTTGAGCCACATTTGGGAGGATCATCTACCATTGGAGGGTTTTTATATCATGACGATTATCACTCCACCTCCGGAGTAGCACCTTTTAAAGGCCCTATATGAGATACCTTACAAGATAATGTTATACTGGTCGAAGCCAGTGGGTAATAGTGTTGGGGTCCTAGTTTTGGTTCTAATGATGGTTATAAAGGGTACAATTAATATAGAGGAGGGTAAAAATTGCCTGATAAACGTCAGGAGTCCTTAGTGTACTGATGACAGAATCCTTTGGAGTTGGAGAGTTATATATTCTTATCCAGGGTGGTTGTCTATATGTGGGAATATTAGGCCCTTTATTTTCATATTATTGTGTGGGGTTAGTGAGGGGGTGTGCCGCTTAACCCTGAGTCCACAATAGTTTTGGGTTTTCTTGGTTTTCTCCACATGTCGCAACTGAGAAGGTATGTGTACAACTCGTTGTATGATATTGATTAGGGTGATCTAAGATATGAGAGTGGAGTTTCATTTTCAAGGAACAAGTGACGTTGAGGAATGGTATTAGAAAATACCCTTTATGGGTTAGTATTTTCCTTAGGTTTGTGGTTGTTGACAACAAAAGGAACTGTTGGTAGAGATCATGGGATAAGGAGACCTAATTGAGAGCTCATTATCCCCACCATTTCTTAGTTTTTTCTTTTCGGGGATGAAAATACTTGAAGGAGAGAATAATGTAATGTCCTAGTTTTTTCTGTGTAATAATTTGGAATATTTAGAGGAATATTTTCAGAGGTAGGCACTGAGGCAACATGATATTATGAGGCCCAATGTGATGGGAATTAATTTTTGAAATATATTAAATATATTAAAAATCATGCATGTGTAGTTTTCCTAAAAAGGTGGAAAAATTCTTAAATTAAGGCCTGAACCATAAATTATAAGGCACCATTGAGTTTAGAATGTGAGATTTACCCTAGGTATGACATAACCTTTATCAGCGTGAGATGTTTGTGAAAAAAATTTCGCAAACACAAATGAATAAAATAAATAAATAAATAAATTTATTTTATTTGTTTAAAACACAACGGTCGACCTCCCTATAAATACAAAGTTATGAATTTTGTCTTAGGGTTGGACTCTAAACCCTGGAGACCTGGAGGACTGTTAAAGGAGAGCGTTATTGGCAGTCGATGTCGTATTGGATCAGATCAAGGATCGTACACTAACAGAGTTCATGGATCTCACCAACGACGGTAATGTAGGACCATTCTTCATCAGTAATCAATCCAAACTTTAGATAGGATGTTTTATTTTTGGACTTAACCCCATTTTGTTATTCACTGATGGAATAAAATCAATAAACTAATGGATTGATTCGTGGATCGGTCGTTTTGTGGGTATGGATTTAATTTTGGGATTTGGAGATATTTTTTTAATTGTTTGTTCATTGAATCATATACCTCTTCATTCATATTTTCTATGATAAAATATTGAGTTTGAAATGATAAAAGACCGAGGTTCATTCCTCACATTTATGTTTTATGGTTTTCTCTCCCCATTCTATATGTGTTTGTTGTGGGTGTTTTCAATTGGCCTACGATTCGACAAATACCCAGTGAATGATCATTGTGCATACAATCTTTGGTGAAAAGGATCATTATCGTGGGTCAGGGATGGATATTTTATGATACGATTATAGTATACAACTATAGAAATAGATCCAAAGATAGATCGAGACTCTTTCTTCATACTTTTGGCATACAACATAGATGAGGTGCGGCGTAGGTGATTCCCAAGCACCGGATATGGTCAGATTTCGGCCATCAGTGGCAAGGAGATCCAATCAACCTCAGATCGGTGACATGTGCCCACGTTTCAATGTATTTGTTCGATTTAATGATAGTATTCCTATATTTTTCTTTTTCATTTTACTGAACTCAGTAATCAGGGTTCCTTTATCCTGAGAAATCAGGACCAAATCAATCTCTAGATTTCATCTCACCTACTCTAGATTTGGATTGGGGATCATTCTCCTATGGTGGTCATTACTAGTTCATCATTAGGGTTTCAGTCAAATTTCAGAGCAATTGTGCAACAATGTTTCAACTTAGTCAAAGATTACTTCTTCTGGTATTTACCCTATAAACTATTACTTATTGTCACTTTGTGATATTTTCAGCAAGAATATGCTACGGTTATAGCTTACAGTGTATATGTTTTCCTGAAATACTTGGTGTTCATTTCTATTACCCAACTGGAGATGATGAACATTATTTTTTCAAAATGTGTATCATTAAAAATTAAATAGTATGAGTACTTAATTTCATGTATAAATTATAAATGGACTTTTTTCTAGAAGTTTTCTTCAGAATATGTTGTTATAGAGAGTTCTACAAGTGGTGTGATTAGAGAACGGTGTGAGAACTGCAGTTATAGAAAGCAAGTGTCCATAAATATATCAAAGAATAAGAGAAATCTGGATAGATTATTTTCTACCTCTGAAAGTAAGAAATATTTTTTTTTCAAGTGGTTAGAACCTCCACATGAATTTATAAGTTGGGAATGCAAAAAAGATGATGTAATTGTGGTCTAATGTCACTCACAAATGGAACATCAGATGAATGGTATTGAAAATATGCAATGTAAATTTATGGAGATAAAGTTTCAAGTTTATGGGATGAAGATGAAGTTGTTGGTGGTTTTTTTATTTTTCATTATTCTACTTATACTTTTGGTTATTGTTTTAATCAAAATATAGTAATTTTTAGAGTTTTGAATGTGTAATGTAAAAACCTATTCTTTGATGGAATTTTTCAAATTTGAAACTATTAAGTCTTCCTTTTTTTACTTCTAATTTAGTAGAGATTTTAAAAAAAATTGAAGTCTTGAAGGTGATTCATCCTGAAAATCCCCTTTAGGAGATTTTCAGGATCGTAGTTGAAAATTTCCAGATATGGATTCTAGTGTAGTTGATTCCCTTTGTTGAACCAGTGATAGTGTAGGGTACTTTTCTATAAAGCTTGAATTCTGGTGTAGTATAAGGCCAAACATGATGTATTAATTTGTTTTTAAGGTTTTTATCCTTATAATACAACAAAATGTAATGATGCTTCAAATCTCTTATAGTGATTTTCATATTTAGAACTGGAAATATCCACCTAGGGATTCTATTCTAGCGCTTACCTTCATAGATCTAGTGATAATGCACAGTATTTGTCTTAAAATTTCCAACTCTGTTATAGTAAAAGGCCCCACAATGATGTATAAATTTATTTTTTAAGATTATTTTACTTATAATTCAAGAAAATGTGATGATATTATAAATTCCTTATAGGAGATTTTTAGTATTAGAATTGTATATCTCCACCTGGGGTTTCTAGTGTAATCTCTTCCCTTTGATGAACCACCAATAGTGCCCAGTATTTTTCTTTGAAGTTGCAACTCTAGTATAGTGAAATGCACCACATGATGTTCAGACTTGTTTTTTGAGGTTTTTGTCCCTATAATCCAACAAAATGCAATTAGCCTTCAAATACCCTACAGGGGATTGTAGCATCACAACTGGAAATCTCTACCCGAGGTTTCTAGTGGAACCGATTATATCGAAACCACTTCCATTTTACTATAAGGCTCGACATTATGTTCTAATTTGTTTTTTAAGGTTGTTATCCTTATAATCCAACAAAATGTAATGAAGGTGTAATTTCCCTACATGAGATTTGGAGATTGATAAGTGGAAATCTCCACATGGGGATTCACCTCTAGCTGCTTCCCTTTAAAGAACCAGTGATAGTGCACCATACTTGTCTTTGAAGTTTCAAATGTGGTATAGTAAAAGACATCACATGATGTACATATTAATTTATTAAATATTTTTTCCTTATAATCCAAAAAAATTTAATGATGCTTTAAATATACTATAGGGTATTTCTAGCATTATAATTGAGGATTCTACTATATCCCTTCTCCTTTTAAGAACCAGTGATAGTATACAGTTATTTTCTTTGAAGTTGAAACTATGGTATAGTGAAAGGCCACACATGATGTAAAAAAAAATTTGTTGAGGTTTTTGTCCCTATAATCCAACAACATTGAATTAGGTTGAAAATCCCCTACAGGTGATTTCCATCATCACAACTGGAAATCTCCACCTGAGGATTCTAGTGTAACAACTTCCCTTTGAAGAACCAATAATAATGCCCGCTACATATCTATGAAGCTTGAACTCTGGCATAGTATAAGGATCTACATGGTGTATTAATTTGTTTTTTAAAGTTTTAATCCTTATAATCCAAGAAAATTTAATGATGTTGCAATTACCCTATAGAGTATTTGTGGCATCAGAAGTGGAAATCTCCACTTGGGGATTTTACTCTAGATGCTTCTCATTGAAAAACCAGTGATAGTGCATTGTAATTGTATTTGAAGTTGAAAATATGGTATATTAAAATGCCCCACATGATGCAGAAATTTATTTGTTAAGGTTTTTTTTACTTTTAATCCAACAAAATGTAATGATGTTGGAAATCCCTTGTAGGGGATTTTCATGATTGGAGCTGGAAATCTCCATATGGGAATTAAATTGTTCCTATTTCCCTTTGAAGAACTAGTGATATTTCATGATATTTATCTATGAATTTGGAACTTTTGTATATTGAAAATTTCTTCTATGATGTATGACTTCGATATTTCTTATATATAGATGTACATGTGGAAAAAACTTCCAAGTGAGGAACACTATATTATCATTCAAACATGTTTCTATTCAATGTTTATTAAAGGAAATTCACTATCTCCTCACCAAAAAACATAAGACAACATTGAAAGAAAAACTTTTTTGGAATTTTTTTAATCTGGTTTTGAAGGACACGGTCGCCTATTTAGAAACTAAGAGGTTTGATAGTGTTGTGATTCACATCTTACGATTGTATACTGGCCAAACAAGGAAGTTCAACATTGTAGGAAAAGAGGTAAAATTTATTGAAGAGGATATTCATCGAATATTTGGAATCAGTGATGGAGCAATCCTAATAAGTGAATCATGCACTTATAAACTGAAAAACTCATAGATTGTGCTGATAAGATTTAGTAGATGTGGAAAGATTCTAACTCAAAATACAATTAGGACTACTATTATACAAGCGATACAAGGCAAGGATGTAGTAGACTATAATGACATTGCCACATTATTATGACTTTATGCATGTGCAACCTTATTTTTTCCTTGGAATGGTAACTATATTGGATGGGATTTTATCCAATTTGTAGACAATGAGCATGGAATGAAACAATTAGCACGGTCATGATCTATTCATCGATATCTCGTGTCATTTATACAGTCCTTTCTAAAAAATCATGGGAATGTATATGGCTCATTTGTATCATTTTTGGTAAGTTTCAAACATATTTTACTTTTCATAACATTTTAAAACTATTTATTCATATATATATCCTAATTCAATTCAATATGTAGTATTGGTTTTGTGAGGTCATAAAAATTATACAACCAAAGGTAATTGGCCAGAAAACTACATTCACAAAGTGGAACCTTAGTGTGATAAACTCCGAATTGAAGAAGCAAGATGTATATGTAAGTGAAATGTCAATTAAGATATATGAATATTTTCCAAAAATAAAAGAAATGGAGAATAGGTTACTGAATAAGGAAATACAGTGTAACAACTATAGGTTTAAAGAGAAAATCTAAGGAAGGTTGTACAAAAAATTCAGAAAAAAACAAAAAAAAACAGATTGGTCTATTCAATATTTTGATAAATGAAAAAGAAATTCCTCCATAAAGAGAGACCATGGATGATGTAACAGAAGAAAGTACTTCTGAAGGAAGACCTGGGGTGAGTTCTCCCATTGGAGTAGAATCTCAATCAAATAATCAAGTTGAAAAAACTTATTCGACTTATCTAGATCAAGAATTGGTATTCACTTGTGATAATTCAAATAGAATTTAGACACATTCAATGATTAAGATGGTAAAGCCCAGGCCATAAAAGAAAAAACAACTGGACCTCAAATATGTCTACAACCTTGGACCAAGAAAGAGACAACAAACAACCTCACCACAACTAACAATTGATGTTAAAATTTCATATGTTTTTATTATCATTCCTCAATTATTGAGGAAAAAGAAAAACTTTATAGCTGATTCCCAGTGTACTTTTTGATAAATGATTCAAAAGGAACCTGATTTGTAATTTATGATCACATTAGCTTCTTTAAGTACCTAAATATAATATTTATGTTTACTTTACTTACCTGTATTCTAATCATTCTAATATGTATAGACTCTATGTGTGGGATTCAAGTGATAGAAATCAATGAGTATCGATGAAAGACATTGTGGAACTAATGTATAAGGGGATGAAATTCAGCGTTGTGAGTGTTACACTACTTATTTTAAATAATTATTGTAATCAGTTGTATTACAAATATTTTCACACTAGGTTATTGATGCCTACTGTGAGATCATTAAGAAAAAGTTTAATGAATTTGGGGTTGTAAATATTTTTCCATAGAAATCATTTTTAATTACAGGTGCTTGTATTGTAAGTATGAAATTTGTTGACTTTAAATGTAGGTGATTATAACAAATATTTATTAATTGTGCACATTTTTCATTTTAGAGTATAATCAAGGGATGGAATGAATCATTGAGAAAAACCCTGATCGACAACCCAATTCTAAAGTTTTTTCAATCTACTTGATTCTTATTCTTTCCTATCAATACAAAAAACTTGAATTGGACATTACTTGTTTTGGATATAGAAGATTTTTTTCATAATTCAATTCAATGCAACCAAAGTTAGGGATGAGGGGAAAAGATAGATATATAGAATATTCCATTACAGTGGTAAGAATTATAGTTTTTCAGATTCCTCTAGGTAGAGAAGTATATAAGATCTATTGATTACTAACTAAAATAGTTAATGTTGTTTTATATAAATCATACATCGAGCATTAGATTGGGAATTAAGAATATAATATGAAGAACTATAAAGTTTTAATTGATCTATGAGTTGAAGAAACTCCACAGTAGGTTGCCACAAGTTTTGATTACGTCGTTATTGTTTGTTATTTGATTGAGATAACAACATCTAGTTTAGACATATCCCCTTCATTATCACAGACCAACATAGATGATATAAGGGTCTCAATGTTGTAGAAATTCCTGACTCATCCAATATTTAGTTGGATTGAGACTAACTTCAGTGCAATGAGGAGTTTGGAAATGTCCAGTGACAGGTAGAAGGAAAGATAGTACCAACATAGGGTTTTGTAATCAACTTATGAACATGTGTTTCACTAATATTTTTTTAAAAATAATTTCATTTACACATTCTGTTTTTAATTTTTGATGGCATTGCACCGAGTCAATATCTTAATAGAAATAAGAGTTGGTTACGAATTAAATATGATAAAAATGAATTACCTCATTAAGCATGACCTCATAAATTTGATTTTGAAACAACAAACCTTTTTTCATAAAATTCACTTGTCTAAACAAGGTCACTGAACATGTTTCCAGTACACACACCTCTTTTTTTAGAGTCCGAGAGTTATTGAAACTCCTTCCTATAAGATATGAAAAAAATTCAATAGTCAGTGTCCCCTATTTTTTAAATATAAAAAAACAAAAATATAAATTGTCACCAATTTTTTTTCGGATCATCTATGTGTTGTTTACGTTTCTTCTCATTTCCTCCAAACATATTTTCACACAATCTCCTCCTCTTCAAGGTGGATTCCTTTTAATATTAATAACTTTCATAATTTTAGGAGCATTACTAGGCACATTGTAAGCTGATGTAGATCTATTGATGTTATCCATGTGCCTAGAAAAGGTTTTGAGGTTTGTAAGACCAACCTCATAGCCACTATCTATTTCACATGACACTGTTACTAGTTTCATTCCATTAGAGCTAGTTATTTACAATATTTTTTTATAAGTATATTCTTATCGACATCTTTATCAACAAGATCACCTTCACCAATGTCAAATTTTTGTGCATTTTTTCAACTCTTAAAAATGTAATATTATGGAATATATTTCACATCAAGCCTCTCAAACAATTTTAAAATATGGAAACACAAGATTCCAATCGATTCAAGTTTTTTGCGACAACACTTCACCATTCTATCACATTGACCATATAAAATCTAAAACTCTCTTGTATACCTCAACATGCCAAAAACATATGAGTATGGGACTTCAATTTCATGAGAATATTTAAACAAAACTTTCCCCAACTAGTTGATATTCATTCTGAAATAGCTAATTTTTTTTGGAGTGCATGCATCTACAACTTGGCTAACCAATAGATGGAAAGGGAACACAATTTTTGGAAGTTTTTACTAACTTTGGAAGTCATAGTTTATTTCTCGATATCTATACTTTGCAACAACTTTCTCAAAGTGCTTGAAAAATTCACTAACACTCAATCTATGATGAATATACTCTTTTACGACACCATTAAAACTTTCACTTAATTGTATGCTACATATCCCCAATGTTAATGTATTATTTATAAATAAATGAGCCCATTTTTTCCTCAAAGTATAAACATCATCCAACCAAGATGATTTTCCTCCACCAAATTTAATTTTAAGAGTTGCCCATTCCGCCTCAAAATCAATCGCATTATGTTACTCAAACATGCATTTCCTTAAATAATGAAGGAAACTTGGAGCACATTTCATTAAGTTACTAAGGTGTTTTATGCCATTTTTCATTAGATTCGATGTAAATGGTCCATGATGAGTATTGGGAAGTACCTCAGATATTTCTTTTTCAATATATGCATATTGATCAGTAAATAGAGTCAACGGTCTCTTTATATTGTGCACCTCAAAAAATTTATGAAATAAACATGAAAAAGAAGTAGTGGTTTAATCATACAATAATACCACATCAAAAAGTATAGTTTCCCTAAAATGATTAAATCCAAAAAAATAGCTAGAGGTCTGAATTCCCTATTTGTACTAAATGTCATATCGAACACAACTACGCCTCTAAATTGTTCAAAATCAAGCCTCATTTTCAGGTTAGCTTAAAAAATATTTGTAATATTCTCATTCATTTCAAATTGAATGGAATAGAAAAATGAAGGATTGTATTGACATTGTCATTCCAAATACTCCAACATGACTACATTGTCCCCCACAATCAAATACCTTTGAAGTTTCGATCGAAGAAAATTCATTTGGCCAAGTCAGGTATAACCTAAAACATCTTGACCACCAGAAATACTCATCACCAAAGAGAAGGAATCAACCAACCTAATTCCTACCAAAGAAATAACTTCCAACTTCACAGCCTGAACTTCATTCACCTTTCTCTAAGATATCATAAAATGAAAAGAGTTAGAAGAATATAATGGATGATTGCAAGCATCTACAAATAAATTACACAAATATTCCCCAAAGGACAAAATATTAATAGACATACGGGCATGACAACCTGTCCTTGTCTCTGCACAGACATTTTTCACAAATACATCACACTTATCATTCTTTTTGTGCCCTTCCTTACTATAAATATAAAGAACTCATGTAATTATTGTTTTGTCCTTCTTACTCTTATTTTCATATTGAGGACGCACACTAAAGCCAATTCTTCCAGCATTACTAAGATAAAATTCATGGGCATTACCAAGATCTTTAAAAGTCATTCCTACTTTAGGTTCCCTATTTCATACACACAATACACTATCTTCCACATCATTACCACATTGACACAATGTAGGTACCTAAAGTTCAACGGTAAATAGATAGTCACAAATCTGGAACTATAGATCCATTTGATATATATGTAATATAATGAAAAATGAAATAGAAAGAAAAAAAACCTCTTCAATATTTTTCTTCTAAACTTCATCATTTGACAAGATTATGGTAAAATACTAACAAACAGAGCTTTGTTTTTCACCTCCTCGAGCTATGATTCTACCACCTCTATTCATCCACTGTATTGACTATCCTGCATCACAGACCTCCATCGTCTCCATCAGGTGTTGACCCAGGTTTGACTGTTTCTGTCATGCCTGTTATTTCAACTCGGTAGAAGTTATGACGAACCCTAGGGTGGGAAAGCTGTTAATCCATCCTGATAAAAATTCCACACTGTATTGGTCATGTTTGTTATTCCGACATGGGAGAACTTTCGATGATACCTAGATAGGGTTCCAATGAACACTAGGTTTGGGAAACTTATTAATCCGTCTGATTGCAGTTTTTCTCTCTCTCTAATTATTATTCTGAAATACCATCGACGGTATTAAAAACCACAGTTTAGGTGACTTGGCGGATCTGCTACCACATTGTGAAGAAATCATCATCTCCATTTCCCACCTGAACAGGTGGGTTAATTTGGTTCTTAAGATGATGTCGTGTGGAGAAAACGTAGGTGGAAAGATCTCCTCTGTGTAGAGTGTTTCTTTTTTTAAAAAAAAATAGCAATAATTATAATTACTTGAATACCCTTATACCCAGCGCTAAACCCATTTCATATTATCTTTCATCCATTCTTTTTTCCACCAGTAATCATTGATCTAATATATTATTTTCAAATGGTATCGTAATTTCAATCTATCACCATCAATGTGTTCGTTACATCGATACGAATAATTCTAGACCCATTTATGATATTTTATTTTGAATTTTATTTTTTCATATTACATAGTATATTGGTAAAGATATGTATTTAACTATGTATGTGGCCATATAATATGTAGGTATAGATGTATGTATGTGTTTATATATAAATTTATTAATATATATGTATGTATGTATTTATGCATGTGTGTGTGTGTATATATTCATTGGTTGTTATATATGTGTATGATCAATAATTTTTATAGGTATATAAAAATATAAGTATTTATAACGACATTTTAATACATATACATAAATGCATCTAAATATTATTATATGTACATACATACACATAGATATAAACATGAAACTATATGTGTATACATGCATGCAGTCATACAAATATAAAAGTATATACAAATATAATTATTTACAAGTATATATAAATAGAAATATATACACACTTGCATACATATATTACATAAACATATGTATATATTCATAAACATATATATAATTATACATACAACATAAATGTTATTGTATAAAATTTAGAATGTATTTTTTTGTATACATTTTTTTTGAAAAGGTTGAGGGTCAAGCCCCCTTTATTGAATATAAAAAAACCAATTTTGAAACCAGGAAAAGGGGAACCCATTACAAGTCCTAGATGTAAAACAATATAAAAGAAATATGACCCCAAGTCCCTAATGTGGACCCGAATGTTCAAAGAGAAGGAAACATCAAAACAATCATCAGAAAAAGTCTTGTCGACCCTCATGCCAGACAATGCAACCATGAGATTAGTCGGTGAAGATGCACTGCCCTCTGCCAAGAAGTTGTGTCGTGCTGGTCCAACACAATGAGGCAGAGCACACTTCTAACCCACATAGACACATGGAATGACCATATGATAGTTTTCAGCACATACATCTCTATTTTGAGCCACCCACCCAACAATACTTGCAAAAAAATCACAGTACTGTAAACTTGATGCAGCGCAAATCCAAGCTAAAAACATAGTACAAAATGTTAAAAAATAGGGTGTCCATCCATCCAAAGGACAGATAGATGAATGATGAGTGTCATCACACCCATACCTCAACCAAATTCAACAAGAAAGAATCCAATGATAGTAATGCCATCAACAACCAATCAAGCAAACATGTCCACAAGAAAGATCGGATGTTCTCCCGATCTTCAACACTACACAGAACTACCACAACAGAGACCAGTGACACCCAAAGTCATCTCAAGTGTTGTCGACACTATTTTACAAATCGAAACCAAATCCACTCGCTTTCATCCTGTGACCACCCGCCAAAGTCAAACTAGAGATCACCTCAACGCGCTGAGCCAAGGCCATCACCGAACCACAACTCCCGCACGACATCAAGCCGACAACGTCCTTTATGCATCCTCTTCCCCAAATCTCACAATAGTGAAAAAGGCGACAAATGTGTCTAGATCTGGACAAAACCATATTTGAGAAGTGGCATAGACATTCGACCAACGCCACAAAACACAACACCGCCACCATCATTATCACAAAATCGGATAACTGAAGTCAAGAACAGAACGAGCAGTGAGGGAGGAGAACCCCAATAACAACGAGTGAGCAAACATGAAATGAAGTGTGTGCCAGGAGATTCAGAAGCAAAGGTCCAAGATCTAGAGATTAAACATTCTCTGAAACACCACCTAGGAAGACCAACCCACAAGGCCGAAACAACGAAAGTGGATAGAGGAACTCTCGGTCTGCCGTGAAGGAATATGAGGAAACCCTAGAGGAGAGGGTTCACTAGGCCGGGAGAATACGGTGCCATCAATGTCTAAACATTTTGTTTACACTTTATGTAGTAATTATGTTGTATGTTTTAATATAATAACATTTATAATTATATTTTTTACTTTTTAAAAAAGTTTATATATCAATATTTTTTTTACAATTTGTATATATTAATGATTATAGATTAACACTAATATATTTGTTTACTAACACTTATTTTTTTTATTAACGCTTGCATATTTATTACTACACTTATGTGTATGAACATTTATATATGTGTTTGTGTTATAAAATTAAAGTAATTTTTTTGGGTGATAAATAAAAATTTGGTCACGCACACGTATAGATAAAGTATTCATGTATATGTGTGTGCATATACATAATGTACTTTTATAAACACATTAGACATTTAAAAACGATATATATGCATTTATATGTATATAAATATAAAATAGAGTTTACATACTTACACATATGAATATGGTATACAAACACATGTGTGTATACTAATACATATATGCTTCCATACGCATATTCAAATATAAGTACATTCATGGATACATATATAAATATATATTTATATAAGTACATGAATACATAGTAAAAAAGTTACATACAAATATACATATATAAAATTATGTACAATTAAATATAAGTACATACAACAATTAGTATAAACATTCATATGTACATACATATAAAGAGGTATATGGAAAAATACTAATGTAATTATTTACATGCATACAAATTTATTAATGCAATTATTTACAATTATACATCTACATATTTTCATACAAAAACAAGTACATGCATGCATTCATACATACATGCATTCATACATACATACATACATACATACATACCTACATACATACATACATACATACATACATACATACATACATACATACATACATGCATACATACATGCATACATACATACATACATACATACATACATACATACATACATACATACATATATATATGTGTGCAAATCTCCAATAGGTAATCTCTCATGAGAGATTCATACTGCAAATCCGCAATGGAAAATATCTCATGAGAGATTCATTCTACAAATCCGCAGTGGTAAATCTCTTGTGGGAGATTCTCAGTGTCCATATGCACTGGGAAATCTTTACTAGGAGATTCACAAAGCCAATCAGCACTGAGAAATCTCTCATGGGAGATTCTCAGTGCCAATCAGTACTGGAAAATCTCCAACAGGTAATCTCTCATGAGAGATTCATACTGCAAATCCGCAATGGAAAATATCTCATGAGAGATTCATTCTACAAATCCGCAGTGGTAAATCTCTTGTGGGAGATTCTCAGTGTCCATATGCACTGGGACATCTTTACTAGGAGATTCACAAAGCCAATCAACACTGAGAAATCTCTCATGGGAGATTCTCAGTGCCAATCAGTACTGGAAAATCTCCACTGGGAGATTTGTACATTTTTATATGCATGCATGGTTGTGGGTACTTATATTTATATGTATGTATGTTTTGATGTATGTGTTTATATCACTACTACAAATATGACATTTATCAGCGCTAGAAAATACGATTAACAATGCTAAAAAAGCGTTGTTAATCGAGGCGATGATAAAGGGGGGTCCCTTATATCAGCGCTGATAAAGGGACCTTTTATCAACGCTTTTAAAAAGTGCTGATAAAAGTTGAAAAAATATTAAAAAATAAATAAATAAATATATATTTTTGCAATTCTGGGGGGCTTCAACACGATTAACAACGCTAAAAAAAGTACTGTTAATCGAGGCGATGATAAAGGGGGTCCCTTTTATCAGCGCTTCGAAAAGAGCGGATAAAGGGGTCTTTTCTTAGCGCTGATAGAAGTTGAAAAAATATTAAAAAAAATAAAAAAAATATATATTTTTGCAATTCTGGGGGCTTCAACAGTGCTTGAAGCCCCCCTTTAACAGCGCCCACCACCCATGGTAACCCACGCACGCCCCAGGACAGCTCCACCCAACCCCACCCCCCTTTAACAGTGCTAGGTAATTCCCCACATCTACGCGCGCGACCTGCCTCCCCCAGGATTCGAACTCGAGACCTTTTACCTACGCGCCTAAGCCTTTACCACTCCACCATATTGCTTTACTTTTCATTTATTAATATATCTAGTTATTTATATATATATATATAGTTATATTTACTCATATATTAATATATATATATATAGTCATATTAATATATACATATATTTAATTATATTAATATATATATATTAACACACACACACACACAAACATATATATATTTAGTCATATTAATATATACATATATTTAATACATATATATATATATCCACATATTAATATATATTTATATCTATTTATATATATATTTAGTTATAATTTTTTATCCGTATATTTATTTGTATATTAATATATATTAATATATATTTATAAGATTAGTTGTAAATACATTTATAAAATATGTTTTCTTATGTGTGCTTTTATAAATAAATAAATACATACATACATATATACAACACACACACACAGATATATATTATATGTATATCTGTAGGTATAATTATACATATTTATATATATTTACAAATATTATATATTAATAAGTATATACAAAAGTGCTAGAAATGATGTCTCGAAAAACCTAACAAATCACAGTCACTGAAAAAGACACAACTTCTTCTTCAGGTGTCCGTTCCAGCTATGTAAATAGTCAAACTGAAGCTCATGAAACGAACTATGATAACACAGGTGTTGGAGGCTGAAAAGACACACATATCAGAAGTTATGACTGTTTTAATAAAAATATGACAGGAATTCGGACACAGAAACTGAGTTTCGGAGGCATTCTGGTGGTTTTTTGGGATTTTCGGGTCCCAAAAATGACTAATACTACATCTGAATCAACTTACTACGTATATCTCTTCACTGCCTTCGATTTGATATGTGGTAGAGCCCAAACGGACACCCGGAGCGAAAGTTACGGCCGTTTGAAGTTAGACTTTTTTTTGGAGTGTTATAACTGATATATCTTTCATTCCTCTGATCTTATAACAGTTTTGACTAGACGTGGTCATCACTCATTTCACGAGATTCGATTTGACTAGTCGCGGCGCTCAAATGGGCAATTGGAGCAGAAGTTATGCCCGTTTTAGTGAGTTGCTGGTTTCTTAGGTTTTCAGGAGATACGAGAATTGTAAAATTTCAAACAGCAATAACTTCTGCTCCGAGTGTCCGTTTTTGGCTCTAACACATATCAAATCGAAGCTTGCAAAAAGTTACACACTTCGGTTATCACTGAAACCCCTTCTCACGTTCTTTGAGGTTCAAAAAGGACCAAAAACCCTCTGAACGGTTATAAGTTTGGCTCCAGGGGTCCGTTTTGCCATAACTTCTGCTCCGAGTGTCCGTTTTGTCTCAACCATAGATCAAATTGAATCTTACGACCAGACCTACACTACGGTGACCATTGTAACACCTTCTCATATTCCTCAAGGTACGAAAAGGTCCTTAATCCCTACAAATGACCATAATTTCTGCTCTGGGGTGTCCATTTTGGGTCTACGACATATCAAATCGATTTAAAACATATTTTAAAAAATATTTATTATATTTATATCAATATAAATATACTTATATATCAATATATTATTTTTTATGATTTTTTTTTGAAATATGCACATTTATCAGCGCTAAGAAAATGTGCACTAATAAACCCCTCTTTTATCAGTGCTACTAAAAAAAGCGCTGATAAATGGTGACGCTGCGGAAACCCAGTTTTGTGGTAGTGTATACAAATATATTTATGTACATATGCATGTATATAAGATTATGCGCGCACACACAAATATATATATATATATATATATATATATATATATTCATTGATTTTTACATGTGTGTGATGAATAATTATTATAGGTATATACAAATATGAGTATTTATAAGGATATTTTAATACATGTACATACATGCATCTAAATATTATTACATGTACATACATTTACATAGATATAAACACGCATACATATAAATACATCAGTGTTATTATTTACAATTATACATCTTTATAAGTATATATAGATATTATAACTGTATTTTAAAGTGTATTTTTTGTATGTAGTACATGCATCACTTAATTTGTACATATATTCATTTTTATATATTTACATTGTGGATACATAATTATGTAAGAATACATTATATATATACATATTCATTGATTTATATGTATGTGTGTGTACATGATCAATAATTTTTAGATATATTTATCGATATGTTGGTATAAAAAATTTAATTACTACAAAAAGTGTATACAAATAAAATACATTTTAAATTTTATACAATAAGATTTATGTTGTATGTATAATTATATATACGTTTATATGATATATGTACGTAAGTGTGTATATATTTCTATTTAAATATGCATGTAAGTAATTATATTTGTAAATACTTTTATATTTGAATGATGCATGCATGCATATTAATATAGTTTCATGGACTCATAGATATGTATATTTGTAAATAATTATACTAATATGATAAAAATAAAATTCAAAAAAATGTATCATATACGGGCCTAGAATTATTCGTATCGATGAAACGATCACATTGGGACCAGTGACGGCCTGGTAAATTCTGTTGCCCAAGATTGCATAAGAATTTTTGCCCTAAAATGCATTAAGAGCTACAGTGAAATGGTAAAATTTTTGCTCTTTCCCTTGTATTTTTTTCCATTGTTTGGCTGCTGCCCTAGCCTGGGGGCTCGTGGGGCTTGCCCCAGGGGCGGCCCTGATTGGGACAGATTGCAATTCTTATTCCATTTGAAAAGAATATATAAGATCAAATATTATGAGTGGAAAAAAATAATTAAAGAATATATGCTCATTAATTTTCTTACAATTTTATCTATATGTCTATATATTAAAAAATTAAAATTCAAAAAAAAAATCATATATGGGTTTAGATTTATTCGTATCGATGTAATGACCACATCGGAATTCTGATACCATTTGAAAAATATATATTAGATTAAAAAATTTCAATGAAAAAAAATTGAATTTAAGAGAGAGAAAATGAGTTTAGGATTAGACGTGCTGAATGAAACACTTAGGGTATTGGAGGTCATTAGATTTATTGACATTTAAAAAAAAAAACTCAGAATGGGCAGATGTGGCAAGTGCCTTATTTCCACGCATCACCATCCCACGTGACTAATTAACCGACCACTTCAGATGGGAAATGGAGAGGATGATATCTCAAGTTGGGAGGCGCACTTGTCACAATGGCTGGGGAAATGGTGACCGATGAAAAGTCGAAATTGCGAGGGGACTGGAGAATAGTTGTTGGGGGCGGGCGGCCTGATACGTGTGGGAGGGGGCGCCTACAAAAAAAGAAGATTTCAAATGACATTTAATATATTTTAGGTTTCAAAGCCACGTGTCTTGTTCAACAGTATGGAAGAGCCACCAACCACAGGTTGATTTTTTATTTCAGGACCCCCCACCCGTCATATATATATGTATATATATCCCTTAATCTTCCAGCACAAGAGGCATCCCGTCCAACCATCTGCACACGAGTTGTCCCTTTGTTACAGAAACACAGAAGCGCAGCGAGCCATGGTGGTGCCGGCGCAGGAGATCAGGAACCGGCAACGAGCCACGGGGGTGGCCACCATTCTCGCCATCGCCACCGCCAATCCCTCCCGCTGCATCTACCAGTCCGACTACCCCGACTACTACTTCAACGTCACCGGCAGCCAGCACCTCACCGACTTAAAGCTCAAGTTCAAGCGCATTTGTACGCCCCTCTATCTTTGCTCCCCTCTTATATATTACTCTCCATTTACTGATGAACTGTATGCTATCCAGGCGACAAATCCACCATCAAAAAGAGGCACTTTTGCCTTACCGACGAAACCCTCAAGGAGAACCCCAACATGTGCGCCTTCATGGCGCCCTCCCTCGACGCCCGCCAAGACGTGGCGGTGAAGGAGGTCCCCAGGCTGGCGAAGGAGGCCGCCTCCCGGGCCATCAAGGAATGGGGCCATCCCAAGTCCAGCATCACCCACCTCGTCTTCTGCACCACCGCCGGCGTCGACATGCCCGGCGCCGATTACCAGCTCACCAAGCTCCTCGGCCTCCGCCCCTCCGTCAAGCGCTTCATGATGTACCAGCAGGGGTGTTTCGCCGGCGGCACCATCCTCCGCCTCGCCAAGGACATAGCCGAGAACAACGCTGGTGCACGCGTCCTGGCGGTGAGCTCCGAGATCAGCGTCATGAACTTCCGGGGACCCTCTCCTGACCACCTGGACGCCCTGGTCGGGCAGGCTATTTTCGGGGACGGCGCCGCCGCTGTCATCGTGGGCGCCGATCCCGACCATGCGGCGGAGCGGCCACTGTTCGAGCTCGTATCCGCGACGCAGACGCTGGTGCCGGGTTCGGACGGCGCCATCGAGGGCCGCCTCCGGGAGGTGGGACTGACCACCCACCTTCACAAGGACGTGCCGGGGCTGATCCGGGAAAACTTAGAGGATGTTCTCCGGGAGGCGTTGGGGGAGAAGAGCGGGATCCCCGACTGGAACGAGCTGTTCTGGGTGGTGCACCCGGGGGGCCCGGCGATCCTGGAGCAGTTGCAGGCCAAGCTGGGGCTGAAGGAGGGCAAGCTGAGGGCGTCGAGGGAGGTGCTGAAGGAGTACGGGAACATATACAGCGCGTGCGTTTTCTTCGTGCTGGATGAAATGAGGAGGAAGTCGGCTGAGGAAGGGATGGCGACGACGGGGGAGGGGTTGGAGTCTGGGGTCCTCTTCGGCTTCGGCCCCGGCCTCACCGTTGAGGCTGTGGTGCTGCGCGCCCTCCCCATATCTACTGCGGCTGCTACCTGAGCGATGCGGCCGTCCCCGTCCCCGTTCCCACTGTATCTTAAACGACAGGGGCCGACAGATAAGGATATGTAATAACAGTTGTACGACTTTAATGGGTCTCCTGAATCGATGGTTGTTGTTGAAACCTTTGCCCATTTGAGAGTTGCAAATTAAATTGCATAATTTGTTTAATTTTACAAGTTTTCACTACTAAAAAAGACAGCTTGTGAAGTATGCCTTTTATATGTTTGCAACTAATTTGCATATTATCTAATACTTAGCATGCTTCCCGTTGTATCCCCATGCAAAATTACATATATATTGTTTGCATTTTGTTATTATGTGGGTCCTCTTGCCCGGGCTTTATTTCGGTGGGCTTATTTGTTGGGTTTTTGCGGTTTCCAGTTTGGGTTCTTACATGTGGCCTGCTTTATCACTAAATTTGTGCCTTCCGGAGACCTCTGTCGTTGATCACCACAATCAAACGTCAGGTTGTGCGACCTGATTAATGTGTTTCCTCTCTGTGTTTCCTCTCATAGTTTGGCTTGATCGTGTGTTTTGGTTGTACTGCATATCTGAGAGGAAGCCGCATGTCCGCGGTTGTTACTGTTGGGCGCCTCCTCAAATGGTGCTCATGCGGTTTCTCTATTAATGAGGTGTTTTTAATGCGGGTCAAGACCACACAAATTAATTCACGCGGAGACGCATTTTTGACGTGGCGACACATCTTCATGCGGATTGTTTTGCTATAAAAGGAGCCAACAACAAGACTTCTACAGGACATCTACAATGTCAAGGGCAGAGCCAATTTGGTGATTGCCTTTCATTAACGATCATTTTTCCTCTGCATCAGAGAGTATTATTTTTGAGATCCCTGTGGATTCCTCTTTCTGGACTAGGTCCCGTGGTTTTTCTCTCATTGGGTTTTCCACGTAAAAATTTCCGGTGTCAACTTTATTTTCTGCACACATTTATTTTTGTCGCTGCGCATCCGCTATTTGGAGGGAAAGATTTTTTTTTCCGCTGCGCGTTCGTCGCTTTGTCGTCTTTCCCAACAGTTACATGGCCGACGACTCGTGAACCTTCCATTCGATCTGTGTCGTCTACACATCTCTAATCCCATCGCACCTCTTGCCATCATAACGATGCCCAATACAAACAACACCAAAGCGAATGCACAACATAAAAACTTTTATTTCCCTTCAAACAAGACTACAAAAATTAAAGCAGATGTGTAACCACCAAAGATATGTGTGTAGAAAAATAAATGTTGACATTGTAAATTTTAACATGGAAAACCCAAAAAAGAAAAACCACGGAATCTGGTCCAAAAAGAGGGATCCATCAATAAATAAAAGTACAAGGTATAGACTCTCAAAGATGAGTGAGATCTCGAAAATAATACTCAAATAAAATAGTAAATCAAAGACAAAAGACACATGCAATCCGAAGACTACCTGAAATGAAGAACATATCATGATAAAGAAACTCAAATAGATCTGACCAAGAAAGCATGTATTTGTTGCCTGAATAAAAAGTACAGATGGAAAACACCGAGATCGGATCAAAGACCACCACAGATGAAAACCGACCAAACTTGAAGAGTTTCGAAGGTTGTAGATATGGAAACCGTTGTTTGAAACCGTAATTGCACCATGCCGAAGTTTGTGAGGAGAGACACACACACACATTTTGGCAAAGTGACTCTCACATGCCTTTTATAGAGATTGCCACATGCATCAAATATATCTCCTCAAAGATATCATAAACCTCCTAATAGATATCTAATTTTGCTTCTTTTTCTTTTTTATATCTCGGGGCTAGATGAGGAGGCGCCCCAACAAACTCCCCCTTCAACTCAACTGTAAATTACCGCAAACCTTGTAATCTATCGGCAAGTCTCAAATTTACCTCTCGGTAAACTCTTGGTCAACATGTCTGACCCATTGTCATCGGTGTGGATCTTCACAAACTCTAATTGTCTTGAATCAATGATGTCATAGATCCAACGATACCTAACATCACTACCACAGACTGACACAAGGGCAGCACTGACCTTTATCAGAGCTAAGTAAAAAGTAATGATAAAAGGGGAGCTTTTATCAACACTATTATTAGCGCTAATAAAGGTTTTGAATAAAAAATATTATTAATTTACATAAAATTATTATATTTATATTCAAAAATAATATTTATTTATATACATTAAATAAAAAATGCCTGTTTATAATTTTTTTAATAATTCATATATATATATATAATCTTTTTGAAAAATATATTTATAAAATTATAATTAAATAATCATGTATTTAAATAATTATAAGATTATAGTAAATTTTACTAAATAATAAATATATTTATTGAATTTATAATTATACTAAAACGGTGCAGACCATGATATCCATGGCCCCTGGAAATTTATTATAAAAAAGGAAAGTACAAGCAAGAGAGACATGGTTTACAAAGCCAGGGTTTATGAAGCCAGAGGAACGTCACAAACATTTATCTCATTCTACCACCTCTTCTCCAGGAGCCACCCCGAACCCTTGGGTGTCAGCCTCTTCTCCATTGTTTGGGAGCCTGCCACCTTCCATCTTGATCATCCATATATGCTGCTATCTCCTCATTATGTGATTGGATCATTCCCAACTCCTCACAAAAGACTTCATTGCTCTTAGATATATCTAAAATCTCAAGCAATGAGAGCTTATTCATACCGAGACCAGAGGATGGATCCCCTTCCACAGTGCCAACAGGTGCTGATTGACTAACCCAAACAGTTGTTGTGATGGAATCCGAATGCCCCTTCTTGGACATATTCTCCCCAGCATCTACCTGCAAAGGAGCAATAGATAAATATCCAGCATTAGAGTGACTCACATTTGGACCACATCCCCCAGTAGAGGTACATGCAACTGTCGTGGGGCAATCCGAAACACTTGGTGGACTGTCATGTGATAGCGCAGCTGGACCTATAGATGCCTCAATTCCATGCTTGTTACCATGTTTGGTTTTAGGAAGGTTAACGACAGTTCGTCGAGTTCTACAGTATCAACTATAGCTAATTCCACACCTTCAAATATCGAGGCTATTCCAAGTTTGTTGTCACCATCTTCGATGCGTCACCAATGGAAATAGCCTACCCTCTTTCAGAAGTTAGGGGAGAAAATTGTAGTAATCCCCCATAAAAAAACCAGGAACACAGGGTGGTTGAACCCTAATCCTCCACTCAAGGTGAAGCTACCTCTCCCACTCTCACTCTTGTGTTTGTGCACCTCTACTTGTCTCTCCATGTTTGCAGCAACTACCATACCAATTCGCCAAGAGAATTTTCAAGCAAAGATGTAACCGAGTCAACATTTGGGCTTCAAATCATTCTAGAAATTGGGTAGTGAATTGCTTTATGCGTCGCGAACGTTCAAAAACATGGCTTGGTTGGAGGATTGTTGTAGAAGTCAATGATCTGAAAGTGGGGGACGTGTGTATATTTGAGCATGTCATTAGTAGTCTCCCTAAAAGTGTCTTCAAACTGACCATCTTCATATGTCTCTAAACTTATGTTTGTTGTTCTTTATTTTTTATCATAAATATTTAATCCTTCCAACCATAAGAACATATATATTTACTATTTTCCTTTTAAAATAATTCCACATCAATAACCATTCTTTTTTTGATAAGAATTTTGTGATGATAATCCATTGAAAATAAATAAATTAAAACACATAAGTATTACTAAGTAGGAAAAGAGAAAAATGGAAGTGAAAAAAACACAACCTAGGTAATTATAAGAAGAGTCATATAAGTACTAAAAAAGTCAAAGTAAAAAAAGGAAATCAATCATGGATAATATTATGTAAAATAGAAGAAAAAGAAAATCATACATTTATTAATTTAAAACAAGCATCATGGGAGAAACACCCTAGGGTCACTAAGTCTAGGTGAGCCTAGTAATTCGCTATCACCATAGTAGTGAGGCCAGCGAGGGATGCGCAAAAGGCACCTGGAAGATGGCATGGGGCACCCATAAGATGGCAGAGGGTGGCACTCATTTTCATGCATAAAATTATGGACGATTCATACATAACATAACTCACACATAGATAACTCATGATACATTAAGCATTACCCTATCGATTGGGGGCTATATAATCCCAGGGCCACCCCATTCATCATAATACATAATATATATATGTGTTTCACATGAATATAAAAATAATCATAAATCCATCAAAAATAATAAAATGATAACCCATGGAGATAAAATGAACATCAAATGAAATAAAGTAAAACATTAGGTAAATACACATCAATCATGACAATGAATCATATAGTATTTACAACATATTTAAAAAAGGGTATATATTTCGTTCAATAATTTCCCTATTCATTAAAATATAAAATTTTCATTAAAATAATTATATTTCATAATATAAAATGGTTATGTCAAATAATATAAAAAATACATTAAAAATGAATCTTGATAAGAACAGAGAGAAAATAAAAGAGACATTGTGAAAAGAGAATTCATAACTTTATTTTTGAATGGTTTATAAAAATAGAAAATGAGTCACATTCAATAGTTATTTTAAAAAAGGGATTAAATGATTTTAAATGAACATTTTAACAATACAACTTCGCCACAATGGAATCTTAAAAATAAATAGATTTTATATAGAAGAATATTGGGGGATAAGGAAGGAAAAATGTAAATGTTTCTTTTATATACTTCATATGGTTTGAATTAATGGATGAGTAGGAAGGAAATCATAAATACATTATTATCCCCTGAAAAGTAAGGATAATGAATCCAAAATAATATAAAGGAATTATATTATAAATATTGTAAGAGTATGAAAGAGATATAAAGAATATATCATCAATAACTAGAAAGATTTGGAAGACCTCCTACAAAATATATAGGGTATGAAAATTGAATATTTATAAGAGTAAAGGAGAGAAGTAACACAAAAGTAAATGAAAAAAATTAAGTTATTGTTATAATATTTTTTTATATTACATATAAGATAATATGGACCTTAGATAAATAATATATGAAAAAAAGAAGTCTTGAAAAAGAAAATCTCTTACCTCGACTCCCGACTCGGCTTTGTATATGCATCTTAACCCCTAAATAATCAAATTAATTTTATTAAATAATTATTTTAGAATAATTTTTTATGTATATATGATTTATTATTGTTCATTTATGTTCTATTATAATCATGTTGTTTAATCTTTGTGTTCATTTCCTTCATTAGAGGTATGTTTGTTTCATAGTTCCAAGGCTGCATTAATTTATCAGTAATGGTAAAACTTTGTAACAAATGAGTCTATAACTCCATAATTGGGGTGAAATTGATTTAATTTCATTCCAAAAGTTCAAATGGTTCCAAATAAAATTTTTATTACACTGTATACTAAATTCAATTAGTAAAATTATTATCATTTATTAGAGTGTTCATATAGGTGATTTTCTATCTATTTTAAAATTAATTTGAATTACTTAATTTTATTAATATAAACCCATTAAAAAATATAATTAATATTTTATATTTATAAATAAAATGGTTTATCATAACCATTTTTGTATTTGAATACGCACTAATGTTCATATGGATGGGGTTAATAATCACACCTAGTAGAAAATACAACCAAAAGATTACCACACACACCACTAGGAATAGAGTAGCTTAGATCATAGTTCAAAATATAAAGAAAACTATAGGGAGAAAATCCAAAACACCATACTAATTTATTTCAATTAAATATAAAAATCAGAAATAATTTATCCATTTCATTAACTTGGAATATCAATTCCACATTCACAAACACAAATAAAAAATGCATGCATCTAACTAGGATCATTCCTAACTCATGATAAGATTCCCATACTACTGGTCAAGTCATCACATGCACATGAATCAAAGATTCCCTTATCTACAACAGACCCATACTCAAACCCAAACATTATATAAAATAAAAATATATATAATAAAAGGGTGAATTACCTCAAACTAGGGAGTGACAGTTCGGACGAGTAGGGTGTGAAGGTGGAAATGGAGAAGGAGGCCATCGGTGAGGGGGAGAAGGGGGCTAGTGGCGAGTGGACAGGGTTTGAAGGGGTCAGGGGACAGTGGCGAGGGGCTAGGGTTTGGTGGGCTAGGATTCGACGGGTTTGGGGTCCGACGGTGAGGGATTAGAGTTCGACGGGGCGAGGGGCCGGCGGCGAGGGGTTCAACGGGGTGAGGGACCAGTGGCGAGGGGTTCAATGGGGTTGGGGGCCGGTGTTGAGGGGTTCAACGGGGCAAGGGACTGATGAATAGGGGTTCAACAGGGTTGGGGGAAGAGGGGGTGGGGGTGTTGGGTTTGGGGGGGGGGGGAGCGTCGGGAGGGGGGATAAAAGAAGTGTCACCCGTTTAAAAAAAAGTTTTAGTGGCTGTTCTTAAAAAACTGTCGCTAATTACTGAATTTGGTGTAGACCACCTGGACTAACCCCATCCAAAACACTATCATGGATTCCCACAGCCTGACATGCAGCATTGGGTTTATTTTTCTTCCTAAAAATAAAAAATTCATGAGCATGCTTCAGGTAGAAGGAGAAATTTATGGCCCTTCGACAAGAGTCCAAAGAGTTCCCTATAATTTTGCACTCAGAACAGAAAACTCAACTTTTCATAAAAAATTTGAAGACTCAAATCATCAGATTCAGATGATAAAATAACTTTATCTGTAAGGGTATGACTTAGGTCCACCTCCACAATCACTCGGGTAAAATAAGCATATATCACCTTCTCTATTTCTTTGTCCGTCTTGATGGGAACTCTAATTTAAGAAGAAATATTGAACAAGATATACGAATGCCAAAAAATCTAATTTAGGCTGAAGATATTGACCCATACCTACGCAAAAGAAATATTCACTTCAAACAGATTGAAGGTGAAGTTCCACTCATAGATGCTCATCGATCCAGACTTTAGAAAAATCATTCCAAAGAACCATGCTCTAAGTTTTAACTCATCACTCGAAAATAGAATGTGAACGTATCCCTTTCCCAAAGGGAAACATTTCCAATCGAAAAAACCTCAGATCGATGACAAACGTCGAATCAGATATGGGGTTTTCCAATTTTTTTCATCTTTTGAGAGAACAAGTTTAGAAATAATTGAATGTTTGTAGGAATCAATTCGATCAGGAACTGCATCCTTTATCATGAATACATGCACAACATTACCTTTTTTAACGAAGTGACTAGCAGTAGAAGACTGGTGCGAAGAGAAAAGTTGATGGTTTTGATTCTTACCTTCAATCAGAATAGTTCAATGTGACACTTCATGTTCATCATGATCCTAGGTCCTTCCATCCCTCATAAAATCCATGATAAAACCCTAGAAACTCAATCACCATTGAATTTCCATAGAGAGATACTCCTGAGCACCGAGGTTCCGGGTTCGAGTCCTCGTAAGGAAACACTTGAGATTACTGATTAATAATTGATCCTGGACCCTTGATAGAGATAATATTTTCATTATTATTCATATGATTTAAATGATTCAATCCCCACTAATTAATCAATTTGAGCCTATTTGTATCATTTTATTATTTTTGGTGAGTTTTGAAATTAAATGTGAAAATTGGTTAATTCTGTAAATTTAACAGTTTTCATTCCCCTCTATATTTTGAGAATAACTTTTAATATTTTGATCCAATTTTATTGATTCCTTTTTTTAGGCTTAATTTTCTCATGTGATTCATCTTTGTCTTCTGGAACCAAACCCAATTCGACACAAAATGGCTCAGAAAAATCAATCAATTGGAGAAATATTTTTGGATGACATAATGAACCCCACCTTGTTAAATCAGGAATATCTCATTATAACGACCTTAAAATTTTGTGATTCCAACTATTTTCTATAGAGGAATCCAAAGTGAAGGTTCAAATTAAATTTAATTAATTAATGAGCTCATTAAGGCATCTTTTTAGAGAGTCCAAGTGGAGTGGGTGAAACAATATCTGGCGGACAGAAAAAGTCATGATCATTGATTCGGTCATATATTCCTTTAAACATGTCCAAATAAATTTTTAGGGTCGATCGAAAACTCCATTATGAACATCTTTTAAGAAAATACCTCAGTGAGTTTGAACCTTCTGGTGGGAAGAACAAAAGAAAACTTCTAGAGGACAGATTCTGGACAAGCAAATTTTCTATTCTTTGATTTCTCTCTATTATTCTTCTTAGTTTTGTAATGAATTATTCTCCCCATTATTCACAATTACCCTTACCATGATGGGGTAATAATATGTGTGATTAGGGAAGGAGAGGTTTTCCCTTTTGTAATTCATGAGTTCTTGTACTTAATGGTTTAAGATCCTCTTTTCTCTTCTACGAATTTGGTTTCAATTTCTTAAAATTGTTTCTATTATCATGTACGATTGTATTTGATTTTTGATTCTACTGTATTTATTTCTATGGTTGATGATCAATATATCTCTTCACTTATTTCTTCTCTATATACGATGAAATAGTTTATGGATTAGTGGTGAAGTACTCAGCGATCGCCAGTATGTGTGGGAGGGGTTGTGAACAATTTTGATTGTTTGGGATAAACAAGACCCGATTGAGAATTGCCTAAGTCAATTGGGGGTATTGGCTAAAACTATATTACACATTGGAAGAATATTAAAACAATATAAGATTTTAGTAAGGTTGATTCTCACAATTACCATTTGACCAAGGGAGTGAGAAGAATCGATTGATGAATCTCACTTTTATCGAATTAGCAGAAGAGAATTGGATAAATTTGAACTATGATAGAATTGTAATTGGAAAAATAACCCTGAACTGATCACCATATTATATTATAGTTTTCATTCACTTGTTTTATCAATTTTATCTTAATATTTTCTTAATTACTTTCCTTTTTTAGTTTCTTTCTTGTCTTTTCAAAATCAAACAATTTCAAAAACAACCACCACTTTGTTCTCTTATTTTAAGGCGACAGCTTGATTGTTGTGCACTCTTCTCTGGAGATTACCTAGGTTAATCACTATAATAAATTTTTAACTTAGTAAATAATTTTTTTCCACACCCCATGACAAGAATGTGTCAAAACTTGGTATCGTTGCTGGGGAGGTAGTTCCAACATTTGTTTTTTTTCTTATATTGCATAACTAGAAGGACAAACCCTAACCATTACCCCTATTGATCCTGAAATTTAAAGAACCTTGTTGAATAGAATTATAAATCTTAATTTTAAATATGAATTTGAGTAAATTTCTCTTATAGACTCAAGTGAAACTTCAAGTGTTCACTCTGAGCCTATCATCATGGATGGAAATTAAAACCAAACACTTATAAACCTATGTGCACCAAAATTTCTTAATCAAAACAATAAAATTTCTATGAAAGTGTTACAAAATGATTTTTAGATTAAACCTAACATGATTAAATTTCTCTCAAAATTTCATGTCTTGGAAGGTGAAGACCCAAACAAACATATTAAAAAGTTTAGGCATGTTTTCTCTACTTTCAGACCCTGAGGAGTAACTGAGGAGCAGGTAAAGTGGAAGGCATTCCCATTTTCATTAGAAGGAGCCACCAAAGAATGGTTATATGGATTAAAAATAGTAGATGTGAATTATTTGAATTACTTGTTAATATGACTCATTCAAATATTCTTCCCCACCTCTAGAATTATTGTTATCAGAAAGGAAATCTATGCCATCAGATAGTCATTTGGAGAAACTCTTTACGAGTACTGGGAGAGATTTAAAAAGCTATGTGCCAGCTGCCCACATCAAGTAATCAAAGAGAATTAATTTCTTGTATTCTTTTATCAAGGATTACTAGAAAATTATAGAAACCTTTTGGATGCATCACATGGAGGTGCATTGATTGAAAAGTCACCAGAAGAATCCAAGGTCTTGATTGATAAAATTTCTCAAAACTCACAACAATTTGGTACAAGAGGTACTAGAATAAGAGGTATTCATGAGGTAAGAAATTATCATCCATCACAATTATTAGAAACTATGATTGAATAACTAACTATTTTGGTGAGACATATGGCCTTGAAAAAAGAGGGTGACCAACAAGCACCATCTATGGTATGTGGTTTATGCTCATCACCTGATCATTTCACTGACCAGTATACTGAAATACAGGGAATGAAAAGTTGCAGAAAATCCTTTTAGACGAGGTAGTTTCAAAAAAATCAAGGATGGAGAGAGCCTAACCAAGTCCAATATGGATTTGGAAATCAGTAGAATCAAGCTAGACCCCCGTACCAAAATCAGTTCTAGAACCAACCCCCATTCCAGAATCAATTCTAGAACCCACCACCATTTCAACAAAAGCAATCTTATAACCAGCCTTCTTACCAAAAACCACCCACTTTAAAGAGACCCTATGAGAATCCATCCACCAATTCACAACCTCCGATTCAAAACCAACAGTTGAAATCTGAGATTGACGGGCTGAAATAAACTGTAAAAGATTTGTCCAACAAGTTAAAAAGTCTCATGGACTTACTAACCAAAAACCTAGTTAAACTCCCATCCTAAAAAATACCAAACCCAAAGGATAATGTTAGAAAGATAAAAATAAGAATTGGAAAAGAACTCCCACCACTAGCCACCATTGATCCCGAAACAAGACCACTTGGTCTAAGGGAGAATGAAGTTGGGAATTTAGAAAATTCATTAAAAATACACCGGGAAGAAGAGAATAAAGAGGATGAGGATAAGGATAGGTCAAGAAATAAGAGATAAGAAAAACCATTTAAAAGGAAAAAATGGAGAATAAATACTTACCCCCACCATTTTCATCAAGGATGATTGAATCAAAGAGGTTGCAGGAATAAGTTATTCAAAAGAAAATTATGGACACCTTTTAGAAAGTGGAAATCAATATCCCCATGTTAGAAGCACTCAAAAAAATTCCAAAGTATGATAATTTATGAAGGACATTTTCACCAAAAAAAGGATACTTCAAAGTAATGAGATGATCAACTTGGGAAGGAGTGTCTCAACCCTTATCCTACCACAGTTTCCAACCAAATTTCAAGATCCAGGGACGTTTTACATTCCATGCACCATTTGTTCTTTAAATTTATCTAATGCTATTTGTGATCTAGGATGTTCCATTAATGTATCACCTCACTCAGCATAAAATTATTTATATATGGTAGACTTGAATTCCATAAGAGTGGTGGTCCATCTTACAAACAAATCCATAGTTTTTCCAGCAGGAATTTTGGAGGATGTCTTGGTGAAAGTCAAAGATATTTTATTCCCAGATGACTTCTATGTGCTAAATATGGAATATGATAGGATACCATCACACTAATACATAATTTTGGGGATAATTTTCTTAAAAAAATCCAAAACCATCATCGATTTCCATGAAGGGACCCTCAGCATGGAGTTTGAAGATAGCACTGTCCACTTCAATATTTTTGAATCCATGAGGCACCCATCAGATGATCACTCCCTCTTTGAACTCTCTCATGAAGTTGGTACTGAACCCATTGAATAATTAGATATATTCCATGAATTCTTATCCTTAGGATATAATTTATATATTTAAAATATCATTAAAAATGTGGATTCCCAAAATGATGGAGATTCTAATTTCATGTGGGAGGAAGAGATAAAATATAATTTCTTTGATGATTTGTTAAATGATGAAGATGATGATATGATTTCTTGGGCACACTATGTACACCCTTTGGAGGTGGTGAACCTTAAATTAATTTCATCCCTTGATAAACCCTCTGATTTGGAATTAAAACTACTCACCACTTATTTAAAATAGGTTTACCTTATGGAGGGAGAGAAATTACCAGTGATAATTGCTAATAATCTGTCTGAAACTTAAAAAAAATATTTGATTGATATTTTGAGAGAGAATGTTCAATAAATAGGATATATATTAGGTGATATCATAGGAATCAACCCAAAAATATGCTCATATAGAATTCTTCTTGAGGGAGATTCTAAACTTGTTAGACAACCCCAAAGGAGGCTGAACCCCACCCTGACAGAGGTTGTGAAGGAGAATGAGAAGATCATGGAATATGAGATTATCTATCCTATATTAGATTCAAAATGGGTTAGGCCCATCCATATAGTTCCAAAAAAAACTTTCCTAACCATTGTGAGGAATGATAAGAATGAATTAATCCCTGTAAGAATTCATAATACCTGGAGAGTGTGTATAGATTTCAGGAAGTTGAATTAGGTCACTCAAAAAGATCATTTCCCTATACTCTTCATTGAAAATATGTTAGAGATATTGGTTGGGAGAACTCATTATTGATTTTTGGATGGTTTTTTAGGTTATTTCCAGGTACTTATTTCTCCTGAGGATCAAGAGAAGACTACCTTTACTTGTCCCTTAGACACTTTTGCATACAAAAAGATGCCATTTGGATTATGTAATGCTCCAGGTACATTTCAGAGGTGTATGGTAAGTATTTTTTCTGATCATATTGAAGATTTCTTGGATGATATCATAGTTTTTGGAAATTCTTTTGACCATTAATTGAAAAATCTGGAAAAAGTTTTGAAGACTTGCATTGAAAAGAGTCTTGTTTTGAATTTTGAAAAGTGTAATTTCATGGTTGAGAGAGGAATTGTCCTTGGGAATTTCATTTCCAAAAAGGGAATACAAGATAAATAAAAAATTAAAGTCATAAATTCTTTGCCTTACCCAACTTGTGTGAAGCATGTTAGATCATTTTTAGGACATTCATGATTCTACAGGAGGTTTATCAAAGATTTTAGTAAGATTTATCTCCCTCTCTGTAGATTATTTTTGAAATATTCTGATTGTGATTTAAATGGTTCATGCAGGGAATCCTTTTATGAGTTGAATAGGATATTGATTACACCACCAGTAATGCAACCACCAAATTTGGAAAAACCATTCGAGCTACTTTAAGATGCTTTAAACCAAGTAGTTGGATCATTCATTTCTCAAAAAATCGAGGGCAGGACAAAAGTCATTAACTATGCTTCAAGAACCTTATATGCAGACAAATTCAACCACACAAAAATATAAAAAGAGTTTTTAGTATTTTTCTTTGCTTTAGAAATATTTAGATCATATCTACTTGGAACTAAAGTCACTGTGTTTTCTGATCATGCAGCTCTTAGGTACTTGATGAAGAAGGAAAAGGCTAAACTGAGTCTAGTGAGATGGATGTTACTACTATAGGAGTTCAAAATTGAAATCAAAGATAATAAGGGATCTGATAACCAAGTGGATGATCACTTAAGTAGACTACCCAACACTGCTAAAGCTGGAATTCTAGATAGAGAACCACTGAATGACCACCTTCCAGGAGAGCAGTTGTACTTGATTGATGGAGAAGTGCCTTGGTATGTTGATATGGTAAATTATCTGGTAACATCTCAGGTCTCATATCATTTAAATTTCCACCAAATTCCAAAGATGAAATCTAAATCAAGATATTACATTTGGGATGATCTATTTCTTTGGAAGATTTGTAATGACAAAGTGATAAGAAGATGTTTTCCAGAAATTGAAATTGGTTATGTCTTTATGTTTTTTTACACTCTAGATTGTGGAGGCCACTTTGAACCTCAGAGTAAAACAAGAAAGGTTTTAGAATCTGGAATTTATTGGCCCACCCTTTTTAGAGATGATCATGAATATTACAAAAGGTGTGAAAAATGTCAGTTTTTTGGAAACATTTCAAGGAGAAAAGAAATTACCCAAAATCCACTAAATTTTTGTGAAATTTTTGAAGTTTGGGGGATAGATTTTATGGGACCTTTACCAATTTCATTTTTAAATTCTTATATCTTGCTTGCAGTTGATTATTTTTCCAAATGGGTGGAAGAAAAAGCTATTAGGACTAACAATGCTAAAGTTGTTTTTGATTTTTTTCAGGGCTAACATTTTTTGTAGGTTTGGAGTTCCCAGATCCATTATCAGTGATCAAGGTACTCAATTTTGTAATAGGATAATGGATCCTTTACTGAATAAGTATGAGGTGCATCATAAAACATCAACTCCATATCATCTACAGACTAATGGGCAAACTAAAGTGTCCAACCAGGAAATCAAAGTAATTTTGGAAAAGACTATTAATCCAAATGAGAAATATTGGAGCCAAAGTTATAAGATACATTATGGGATTATAGTAAAACCTACAAAAACCCAATTGTAATGAGTCTATATAATTTTATTTATGGGAAAATTTGTCATCTTGCAGTGGAATTGGAACATAAGGCATATTGGGCTGTGAGAAAGATGAATTTGGATCTTGAAAGTGATACAAAAGAGATAAGATTATAGTTCCATGAACTTGAAGAAATTAGAAGAGAAGATTTTGAAAATTTTAGGATTTAAAAAGAGAGAACAAGAGTGTATCATGATAAGATGATTCAACCCAAAGACTTCCATGCTGGAGACAAAGTGTTGTTATTCAACTCAAGACTCAAGATGATGCCAGGTAAACTTCTTTCCAGGTGGGAAGGTCAATTTATAGTTACTCATGTATATCATTTTGGTGTTGTTCAGATTGTGAAGGATGGAGTGTGTGAACCATTCACCATTAATGGACATAGGATGAAGAAATTATGTGGGACCATTCCATCATATCCAGTGGAGGAGAATACACTCCTCCAACCTATTTATCAATAAAATCCACCAGGTAGTACTTCTACTTTACACTTTCTTGAATTCTATGATTCATTTTTCAGATCTTATTACATAATAAATCCATTTGAATGCATTAAATACACTGTATCATTTAAGTGTGGGGGAGGGAACCTTTGTAGTTTAATTTTTTTTATTTTTTTTTGTTTTTCTATTTTCAAAAAAAAAATTGTGTATTTTTTTTCAAATTTTGCGTGTTTTTGAAATTTTTTAGCAGAAATGATTATCTTTGACATTTTTGAAACCCATGTTTATGAGTGAAACAATTTATTCCATGAAACTAAGCTTAAATGAATGCTGAAAATTAATTTGTTTCAAGTTAAAATATTTAGGAATTTCATGAAAAGTACTCTGATTTTTAAATCTCATTCCACACATATCACTATCTATATCTTTGAAATAACTTTCTTGTGAGGCTTCTGAACCATTTTTTTCATATTCTTTACCTTCACCTCACTTCTTGAGAGAACCAAATCATGATTTATTTAATCAGAATTTTGTTTATTCCTATCAAAACTTTAGGGTTTTAGGTACTTAAGTTTTAAATGATTGAGGCATTTATTTGGTTTAAAAGCCCCATTTTCAATAAAATCATTTTTTATAATGCCCTGAATTGAAAATTTAATCCTTATAGCTCTTATAATCCATGAACTTCTTGTTAGGTTAGCCACATTACAGGCTACTTTCCCCTATCCAACCTACTCTTGAAGTGAAATTTCATGATCTAGTTAAACTTAAGTGTGAGGGAAGCTGTCTTGTGTTGTGCTACTACATTTGGAGATACTTTGGTTGGAACATAAAATGTTTAAGAGATTATTTTTATGCAAAAAAACTATTCTATTGAAATATATGACTTTTATGGAGCTTTAATGTATGAGAAGTTGTGCCTTCTAGAGCTTCCAATAGATAAAGAAAGATGTGCCTATCTGGAGCTTTCAAGAAAAAAAATTATGTTTGAGAATATTGACATTTTTGATGTTGAAATAATGAATGGTGTAAATTTAATTGACTTTTCATGATTATAGAACTTATTTTATTCTAAGGGGAGTGAGGAGGATACCATACTTGGGTGAAAATTAGAATATTTCAATTTTTCTTCAAAAAGAGCCAAACCCTCCTCATTCGGCCTTAGAATTTATTTAACATCTAAATCCTACCAACTAAAATCCATAAAATAACCCTATAAAGTCCTCATGATAAAAATATGTCCTTGAATCACATAGGTTGGATATGTGTGAATTTATCAAGCCTATGGTGACCCTTGTATGAGTTTGGATGAGAAATATATTGCTAAAAAATAATTGACATTTATGTGATGAGTGAAAAATGAATGTTAAGTAAGTGTTTTGTGTGAATGGGAAGATAAATGAAGAGGAAATATATTGAATGATATTAAATGAAGAAATTTAAATAATGGTTTTTTAGGAGGCATGATATCTTTTGTTTCTTGTTGTCAAATTGGTGGATTTCATGGGCATGTGTTTTGAATTTGATTTGATTTAGATTTGATGCTAACTTGTCCAGGAGTTCAAGTTCTATGTGTGTTAAAATTGATAGAGATAATATTTTCATTATTATTCATATGTTTTTAAATGATTTAATCCCCACCAATTAATCAATTTTATCTGATTTTCATCATTTTATGATTTTTGGTGAGTTTTGAACATAAATGTGAAAATTGGTTAATTTTGTAAATTTAAGAGTTTTCATTCACCTCTGTATTTCAAGGATAACTTTTAATATTTGTATCCAATTTGATTTATTCATTTTTAGGCTTAACTTGATCATGTTATTAATATTTTTATTCTATACCCAAACCCAATTCGACTCACAATTTCCTATAAAAATCAATCAATTGGAGAAATATTTCTGGCCGGCAGAATGGACCCCACCTTGTTAAATTAGGCATATCTCATTATACTAACCTTTAAATGATGTTATTCAAGCTGGTTTCGACAGAGTACTCAAAAGGGATGGTTTAAATTAAATTTCATTAATTAAGAATCTCATCAAGGCATATTTTGAGCAAGTCCAAGTAGAGTGGGTGGAATAGTATTTGGCATCCAGAAAAAGTCATGTTCATTGATTCAGTCATATATTTCTTTAAAGATTTCCAAATACTTTTAAATTTTTAGGGTGAATATAAAACTCCACTATGAATTTTTTTTAAGAAGATACCTTGGTGATTTTTAGCTATCTGGTGGGAATAACAAAAGAAAACTTTTAGAAGATAGATTTTGGAGGAGAAAATTTTCTGTTCTTTGTTTCCTATCTTTTATTATTCTTAGTTTTTTAATGAATTCTTCTCCCCCATTATTCAAAATTACCCTTACCATGGTGGGGTAATACTCTTTGTGATTGGGGAAGGATAGGTTTTCCCTTTTTTAATTCATGAGTTCTTGTACTTAATGGTTTAAGATCCTCTTTTCTCTTCTGCGAAATTGGTTTCAATTTCTTATAATGGTTTTTATTATCATGTACGATTGTAGTTTATTTTAGATTATGTTGTATTTATTACTATGGTACATGATCAATATCTCCCTCCACCAGGTTTTGGTCTATATACGATGGTATAGATCAAGGCTTAGTGGTGCAGTACTCGGCGATCGCCACACTAGTGCAGAAAACGTTATTTACGTCGGTTATTTTTCATTTTTTACATTGGGTTTTAGCCGATGTTAATACGGATGACGTTATAAATAACGTTTTTTACGTCGGCTATTTAAAAACCGACGTAAAAAACATAACATCGCGGTGTTTATCACATCGGTTAATTAATAACCGACGTGCAAAAACCGGGGGTGGGGGGGTTCATAACGTTGGTTATTATATAACTGCTGCGATAAACGGGGGGGGGGGGTTATCACATCGGTTATTAAATAACTGACATGATAAACCATTTCCCAGGCCTTTTATCACGTCGGTTATTAAATAAACGATGTAATAAACCATTCCACAGGTGTTTATCACGTCGGTTATAAAATAACCGACGTGGAAGACAATTTTTTTTAAAAAAAATTGAATGCAGTCCTCTGCTCTCCACCAGAAACAACCAGAAACAAAATCAAGAATTCATACCACAAAAACAAGAGTAGATCAAAACAAAAACTAAAGCAAAATTAAGCATTTACATTGATAACATATAAAACTTTCCCCAATGGAAAACCCTCCCACCACCCCCTGAAGAGCACCCCATCACCCCACTTGACAGCCCCCACCACACCCCTGGACTACCCCCCGACCCCCTGGACAGCCCCAAACACCCCGGGACAGCCCCAAACACCTCAGGACAACCCCCCCACTGGAAAATCCTCCCACCACCCCCTGAATAACACCCCCTCACCCCACTTGACAGCCCCCACCACACCCCTGGACTGCCCCTCGACCCCCTGGATAGCCCCAAACACCCCGGGACAACCCCCCCTCCTGAACAGAACCCCCTCACCCCCTCACCCCACTTGAAATCCCCCACCACACCCCTGGACTTCCCTCGACCCCCTGGACAGCCCCAAACACCCCGGGACAACCCCCCACCCTCATGTATACCCCCCAAACCCTGGACAACCCTCCCCCACCCCATTGGAGCCCCCACCACACCCCTGGACTGCCCCCCCGACCCCCTGGACAGCCCCAAACACCCCTGGACAACCCCCCCACCCTCATACCCCACCCCCTGGACAACACTTCCACACCCCTGGATAGCCCTCCCACACCCCTGAAACAGACCAAAAAGTTACCGAAAACAAACCAGAACCCCCTCACCCCACTAGACTGCCCCCACCACACCCCTAGACACTCCCCCCACACCCCTGGACATAACCACCACCCCTGGACATCCCCCACCTTCCTGTAGACCCCCCACCCCCGAGACAACACTCCCACATCCCTAGACAACCCTCCCACACCCTTGAAACAAACCAAAAAGTTACCAAAAACAGACCAGAACCCCCTCAACCCACTAGACATCCCCCACCACACCCCTGGATTGCCCACTCATCCCCATGGACACCCTGGACCCCCCCACTGGGAAACCCCCCACCCCTGGAAACCCCCCTCACCCCACAAGACACCCCACACCCCTGGACACCTCCTGGACATCCTCCCACTCCCCTGGACAACCCTTCCACCCTCCTAGAAACACTCCCACCCCCCTGGAATGCCCCCACACTATCATGGACACCCAGGATCCCCACCCCACTGGACAACCCTCCCAGAACCCTGGACCCCCCACCCCACTGAACACCCCCCCACACCCTTGGAACCCCTCCCCCCAGACCAGAATCCATACCAGAAAAACCATCATAAGTAGACCAAAACAAGAAGTAGAGAAAAATTAGACATTCACATATATAACATTCAAAACTTACACTATCAACTTCAAAAAAAAAAAAACTAAATCCAACCTAAATGACTACCAAATACACAATTACAACGATAATATTCAAAATTACATTTTACATTACAAACAACTAAAATTCAATCAAACCTGTAAAATAATTTGACCACTCCACTTGTAAGTGTTTTATGTCTTTATCAGTATAGGGTTGAGGGTCATCAAAAAGATACAAATGAAAAGGATAGTAGTTAACATGTATAATGAATAAATCAAATTGAAATATTATGGCAAAGTTTAAGAGGAAATCTTACCAGGTCAAAATTCACAACTGTCCCAGTTGTTATTATTTCATACATAAATCTTAACATATAATATCCGCATTCGATGACGCCTTTTTTTTCATGACAATTCTTTTTGAATGAGTGTAAATTCAATATATTATTTTTATGTAATAAATCAAAAAGTACAAATTATAAATGGATATTTACCTTCGCATTTACACATTTGATCTTTTCACTCCTTTTCTTTGTGTTTTTTTGAAAGTAGACCCATGTCCTATTAGAAAATAATACGAATGGGGTAAATTTAAAATTCATTATAATATATAAAACTATTGATAAATTGAAACTTACTTTTCCAATATATTCTTAAAACTTTCCCGCACATCATCATGGATAGAGCATATCCAATAAAGTGCTTTCTCCCTTGGGAAAAAACCCCTAATATCCAATGATCACTGATAAAAGGAAATTTAAGGTTAGTGGTTTTTTATGTTAAAAGATAATGAACTCTTTGAGAGATATGTGTTTCATACCTCTCACAAAAAGGAATAATCCAACATTGTGTGACTATATTTTTTTTCAAGTCTTTTAGCAATATAAAGCATTCTTTGTTCCTCATCCAATGCACATGCTTCAGGGTAAATCAATTACGGGTCCATGAATCCATATACATCTGTCAGCTCATTCCTCTCACAAATTTTATAAATATACCTAATACAAAACAGACATAAGTATACATTTTTAATAAATATAACATAGGGAAAAGGTGTTAAGACTTACATGGAAAAAATTTGCACCACGTTGATGCCCAACTTATCTCTAGTAACAAGCTCCATGATATATGTTTTCATAATCCCCACACTTATTGCACGTCCACAAACATGAGATTCCATTGGAAACTCATAATGACCCGCCAAAAAATTTGAATATCTTGATAATCTTTCAAAACTACTACAATCTGTATATGATGTCATAGCCATTTGTCTTTGTTGTTGTCTATACAGTATTTCTTTACCTTTGAAGTATTCCTGTAAAAATAAATAAAAAAATATATTAGTTTTCAAATGATAAAATAAATTTAATAAAAAAATAAAATAAAATATATAACATTCATACCTCTATGGTAATGAGTCGAAGAAGTATGGATGGCCAAATTAAAAAATGGCCGATACTATGTCCAACTGTCATCACCTCATCTGTAGGTAATGGTACTCGAGCTGATCTATCTATAATATCCTGTACAATGACCCTCTGATTCTCTACCTATAATTGTTGATGATAAAATGTATCTTCTATACAATATACCAACCCATATGCAACTATATGATGTTGAGGATCATCAACATAAAACTCACAATAAGTAGGAATCTGCGGCGGAGGAGTAGGATAAAAAATGGGGTCCGCAGGCTGAGGTGGGGGAGTGGGAGCTACTGGCGGAGGTGGAGGATAAATAATGGGGTTTGCAGGGGGAGGTGGAGGAGTAAGAGCTGCAGTATGAAATTTTCTTTGCATGTCTGTAAACATAGACTGTACCAATGATCTAATCTTTTCCTCCATCATCACATTAATATTATGAACTTCAGCCTCCAAGGATTTTATTTTTTTTATAAACCCCCTCAATGTTAGAAGTTGAAGAATGTGGCAACACTTTTCTTATCGATACACCTGCCGGATATCCTCTTACATGACCAGGATGTTCGGGCTTTCCCAATGCTACAGATAAAATATCTTGACTCCCAGTAGCTATAAATTCCCCCTATGAACTCTGCTCCTCAAGAGAGTCCTATATTAATTAATTGAACATTTCTGTAATGATTTAAATTATATGAAGAAAATAGTTAACTTAAATAAATAAAATAGATATCTTATAATCCTCTCATCTACAATTCTCAATTCTTCCGATATATATTGCCCTTTTTTTCCCATCCGAGATCTCTTCCATTTTTCATGTCTAGATGGAGGGGATGGAGGGGAAACCTCTCCAGAGCTTGAAGACTCAGCTCTTAGTTGTTGAAATTTTTCTGCCATCATTTGTTCTTCCAAAAATGCATACCCTCTCTGAGATAAACTATGAGGGTATACATTTTTATATTGGATCTCCTGATGAGATTTCCTTGTTTTCTATAAATTAAGAATAATAAATCATTAACAAAACATTAATAAGATAATTTATATAAGAAAGATTATAAAAGTTTACACTGCCCTTACCAAAAATGACTCTTTTCTTCTACTTTCAAAAAACTGTCTCCATGTGTCTTCATCTATAAAAGGATATATACGACATGGATTGTCATGACTCCTATGAACATAAATGAAATCAGATGAGAGGGTTGATTTGAAATCCCTCCATCTCCTGGAAGCCAACAATAATCATTTCTTCCTGAATCCTCCAGTGTCAGGAATATCAAATGTCATTTGATAAAGAAGAGGTTAAACATATTATATATACTAGAAACATTTAAAGAATAGTCAAAAAATAGCAAAAGATCTTACCAAAATCGTCTCCCACAACTGAGATATTATCTCTTTATCCACACTTCTCCAGGCATCATACAAAATGCTTAATTTTCTCTTAGCCTGAGTTGATACAAAACTCTTAAAATCTTTTTCATTTGGACCTCTAGGAATATCATCATCATCAAACTCAACGAGTATCCTCTGATCCTGCGTACGGGCAAGTGCTGATTTTGGTAAACGTGTGCACCCACGTTTACCAACCTTTAAACTCTTTGTCGTAATAGGTTCACATGAGGAAGATTGTGGAACATCAAGAGGAGCATGTGAATGTTCCTCCCCAGAGGTATGACCAATATGCTCATCTCCAGAATCATGTGGTTGATCAACTGAATCATTATCCTTCAAATCAAAAAAACAAACATTAGTTCACAAATATACAAATTCAAATATTTTAATACTACTGTAATCATAAAATAGAAAAGTGTACTAAGTTACGTAATAGTAAACATTGTTAATATGGTAAGCATGTTAAACAATGGTAAATATGGTAAAGATGGTAAACATGGTAAACATGGTAAACATGGTAAACCTGGTAAACATGGTAAAGTAATTGTCACTAAACAAAAATAATAGATATATAATTCATGTAATGGTAAACATGATAAAGTAAACTAAACAAACTTAAAACAAACAAAAACTTATAGTTATTTTGTTTTAATACATGTTTTAATAAAGAAAAAACTTACAATATCTAACATTTTATGAAAAAAATAAATGTAAACAAGAAATAAACATATGTTACCTGTAATTTTAGGAATGTACAAATGGATTGGTTTCCCAAATTCCTTCGTCGCGATCGTTCCTTATGGCACAAACCATGTCTTCAACATGATCATCATTATGTTCTGTTAATATTTCCATGGATGTAGGGATCTCACATAAATAAACATCTTCATCAAGTTCATCCTCACAAACATATTGTTTTTCCCTTGTAAAACAACAGACCACTACATATCCGATTGATCTACTACATAGAAAATTTGTTTTTCATGTGTTTCCATTATAAAAGAATCAGCTGTGTCTTCCAATCTATTCAGATTAACAAGTGTCATTCCAAATTCATCATGTCTGACACTGTTGTTACCGATAAACCATTTACAGTTAAAAACAAGAACTTTAATTTTAAAGTAATCAACCTCCCATATGTATTCAATCACTCCATAATATGCACTTGATGCAGAAATTGAGTTTTTGTCCTTAGCACTTGAAAAATGCATTGCTTCTGCAAACACCAATACACCACTATTCTAAACTGCACTTCTGTTGTCCTGAGCTTTTGTATGAAATGTATAGCCATTAATGTCATAACCGGACCATGTTATCACATTTAAACATGGACCACCCACTATCCATTTTAATGTCTTTGATACATCTGATCTACCAAGCAAGGTCTTTTTAAACCATGAAAAAAAAGTTTTGTTGTGCTCATTAAAAATACACATTTCTTTATTCTTTGGATGACATTGTTTCAACTCATTAATATGCAATGTGATATACGGTTGAGCATTAGATATGTTATTCAAGACGTATGATTCTAACTTCTTCATCTGTTCAGCAGACAATGATTTGACTTTCAATCCACGAATCCCCTTTCCCTCATTATTAACTCGTTCATGGTGATATGGAGGAAAACCTATGTGTTTCGCTGCAGCCAAGTAGCTCGTACAAAACTCTGCTACCTCCTCAGAAATATACTTTTCAATAATGGAGGCTTCAGGTCGATATGGATTTTTAACATACCCCTTTAATATTTTCATATACCTTTCAAAAGGATACATCCAACGAAGATATACAGGTCCACAAAGCTTTATTTCTCGAACTAGATGAATCATTAAATGTACCATTATATCAAAAAAATTTGGAGGAAAATACATTTCCAATTGAAAAAGTATAAAAATTGTATCCTTTTCAAAAATGTTCAAAGCATTCACATCAATCACCTTGTTACAAATTGAATTGAGAAAATAACACAACTTCATTATAGTATTTCTAACATGGATGGGAAATATTCCACATAATGCAACTGGTAGAATTTGTTGCATCATGACGTGAAAATCATGTGATTTCATACCTATCAACTTCAAGTCCTTCAATGAGACAAAATTTTTTACATTTGAATAATAACCTTGAGGCACTTTGATATCATGAAGACACTGACAAAAGCTAATTTTCTCCCTCTTCGATAATATATGACAAGCTGGGGGAAGAAGTGTTTGTATTCCTTTAGGAGTGGGAGATAACTCTAAATGTATTCCCATTGATAGTAAGTCTAATCTTGCATTCAACCCATCTTTTGTCTTTAATTTAATATCTAACAATGTTCCAATCAAACAATCACATATATTCTTCTCCACGCGCATGACATCAATATTATGTTTAACTTCATGATACCTCCAATATGGTAGCTCAAAAAATATTGACCTTTTCTTCCAAATATGTCTATCATTACCAGATTTCTGTGTCTTTCCCAATGTCACATCAAGGTTTTTCACCCTCTCAAAATACAGATCAAGGGATAAAGGTTTTGGAGAATTATCAAATTCTTATGAGCCATTGAATACATTTTTTATTCTTCTATAAGGGTGATCCATAGGCAAAAACTTTCGATGACCCATGTACACTGTTTTCCTCCCATGATGTAATTGACAATATGACGTCTGTTGTTCGCAAATTAAACATGCTTTATGCCCTTTAACACTGTATCCAGAAAAATTTACATACACTGGGAAGTCATTTATAGTGAATAGAAGCACTGCATGCAGTTGAAAATATTCCATTTTATAAGAATCATACACCCTAATACCATCAGCCCATAACAGTTTCAAATCATCAATAAACGGTGACAAGTAAACATCAATATCATTTCCGGGTTGCTTTGGACCAGAGATCATTATACTCAATATGAAATATTTGTGCTTTATACAAACTTCAGGAGAGAGGTTTTAAATTACCAATAAAACAGGCCATGAACTATGTGTGCTACTAAGGGTTCGGTATGGATTCATTCCATCTGTGCACAACCCTAGTATGAGATTTCTAATTTCATTTCCAAATATAGAATACTACGCATCAATTTTCTTCCATTGTGGACAATCAGCTGGATGACATATTTTTTCATCACATACCTGCTCATCATCATGACATCTTAACCTTTTTGCATCATGTGAATTAGCAAATAAACGTTTGAAACGATGAATTATAGGAAGATACCAAAATACCTTTGAATGGATCTTTGTAATCTCTACATCAGCCTGTGATTTTTCTTTCACCTTATACCGTTATGTCCCACATTTAGGAAACTCTGATAGAAATTCATATTCCTTCCTATATATAATGTAGTCATTCGGACAGGAATGTATTTTCTTGTATCCCAATCCCATCGGGCATAATAATTTCTTGGACTTATAATGTGAATCTGGAAGATCGTTATCTTTTGGAAGAATGTCTTTCATCAATTGTAGCAGCTCTGTAAAACTTATCTCACTCCATCCATGTTTCTACTTCAGTTTAATCAATCTTAACACCGCCGAAAAAACCGTAAAATCTGTACAACCAGGACATAATGGTTTTTCAACATCACCATATATACGCGCAACTGTCGGTTCTATCTCAATTTGTTCTACTACAATATCACGAATCATTTCTTCAATTCCATCGGAGTTACCATCTTGCGAATCATCATCATCAGTGACATTCCGTCCAGTTTCACCATGCCAAATCCAAGGGCTGTAACTCGGATTAAAACCATGAAAAATCAGATGATCTTTTATCTCTCTACTTTCAACTTCTTCATATTCAAACATTTTAGGCATGGACAGAAAAAAATGTCACTACTTGGAACATTTCATTTAGAAAATTCCAAAAAGGCATCAACACATTCCTCATATTCATTGCTCATTCGATGTGCTATAATCCAACTTTGACTCATTATTACCTATAAAAAATATCAAAAATATATATATTTTTAAGATAAGACAAATATATGTTTATATGAAAAAAATCATAATTTGAATGTAAAACAATTTTGAAATATAAAACAAATCTATGCGTATTTAAAAAAATATGCTTGAATATTATTTTAAAAACAAAATATAGTTAGACATAACAGTTTTAAATTCCATTGAATCAAATAAAACCATGGGGCCTATAATGGTTGATAGAAAATTGGAGAAAATGGAGTAAACCTGAGAATCAAATCAAATTTAAAATAAAAATTTAGATGGAGAAAATCACAATGTAAAGCCAATAATCACGACACAATCATCATGTCATAATCTCAGAAACCACGATGCAATAGTCAATCCCAACTGACACTTATCCCCCCACCCCCTTGGACACCCCCTTAGACACCCTCCAACCATATGGACAGCCCCCCACCCCCTGGACAACCCCCACCCCTCTAGACAGCACACCCCACCCCTCTTGGACACCACCCCCACCCCCTATCCCCTTGGACACCCCCTGGACCCCCCAACCCTCTGGACAACCCCCCACCCCCGGACAACCCCCCAAACCCTCTGGACAGGCCCCCACCCCCTTGGACAGCCCCCACCCACCCCCTTGGACAGCCCACCCACCCCCTTGGACCCCCACACACCCCTGGACTGCCCCCCCACCTCCATGGACACCATGGACAACCCCCAACCCCCTGGACAACCACCAACCCTCTTGACAACCCCCCAAAACCATGAGATTTTAACCTCAAGCTACTAGTTTTGGTATCATGCCATTATTCAAAATGAGAACCATGAATTGTATCTCCTACTAGTCTAAAATGCTCTATTGTGAAATGAATCGGTTTTTAATAGTATATGAAGACTTATAATAGTCCACGAAAATAAGCAACGTAAATAGATTATGGAACAACAAAAAGTGATACCCAAAATAGAAATAACCAAGGATCCAAAACAAACATTAAACCATGAAAAACCATATATATATTATAAAATAAATCACACTGGTACACAGAATGGGTGTATCACAATGGTTTACATATAAATTGCAGTAATATAGGTGAATGAGATCATTAGTTGTCAATGACAACAAAAATTACCATCAATGCTGGGCATTCGTGAAACAAAAACAAACGAAATAGAAGTAGGTGAGGATTACATGAATATTGCGAGTAAATCTAATAGATCTAGGGATAATAAATAAGATGATGATGGAAAAACAAGGTAAGAGGGTTTGAAATCGAAGAATCTTACCTAGTTTAAACAAAAAAATCGCAAAACGCAAATATAGATTATTTGAAAAAAAAAACGAACAAAATAAAGTCGTGGGAGGCTTACCTAAGTGTTGCGAGTTGAGATGATAGATCCGAGGAGAGTAAAGATGATAAACGATGATGGAAAAATGAGTTTAACACAACGAGATCAACGAGTCGATTAGGGTTTACTGTGCAAGAGAGACGAGTCGCCAGACTGTCGATCGAAAAATCGTAAATGACAATCCATGGGGCGTGTTAATTTTTTAAATGTTTTATAACGTCGGTTATTATAATAACCGACGTTATAAATGTATCAGAGATAGCTTTTTTTACGTCGGTTATTTTATAATCGACGTAAAAAAATCTGTGTGTTGGTTTTTTTACGTCGGTTATAGAATAACCGATGTAAAGAATATATCATAAATCACAGTTTTTTACATCGGTTATAATATAACCGATGTAAAATATTCTGTGGGTTGGTTTGTTATGTCGGTTATCAAATAACCGACATCAAAAAGGCCTCAAAAGCCGCTTTTTTTACGTCGGTTATTTTATAACCGACGTAAAAAATCCGTAGATACCTCATTTTTATGTCGGTTATCAAATAATTGATGTAAAAAACACCACGCTTTAGTTTTTTATGTCAGTTAATTTATAACCGACGTAAAAAATGAACGCGCGCGATTTTTAACATAGGTTATTTCAATAACCGACGTTGAAAATTTACTCACCACATTTTTTACGTCGGTTATAAAATAACCGACGTAAAAAACCACGTTTCACAGATTATCACATCAGTTATATATAACCGACGTAAAAAATGGTGATGTAAATAACGTTTTTTTTGCACTAGTGCCAATACGTGTGGGAAGGGTAGTGAATATTCTTGATTGTTTGGGATAAACAAGACCCGATTGGGAATTGCCTAAGTCAATTGGGGGTATAATCTACAACTCTATTACACATTGGAAGAAGAGTAGACCAATCTAATATTTTAGTAAGGTTTATTCTCACTATTACCATTTGACCAAGGGAGTGAGAAGTATCGATTGAGGAATATCACTTTTATCGACTTAGCAGAAGAGAATTGGATAAATTTGAACTATGATGAAATTTCAATTGGAAAACTAACCTTGACCTAATCACCATCTCATATAATAGTTTTAAATCACTTGTTTTATCAATTTAATCTTAATATTTTTCTTAATTACTTTATTTTGTTTAGTTATTTCTTGCCTCTTCAAAATCAAACAATTTCAAAAACAACCACCACTTCATTATCTTATTTTAAGATGAAAGATTTATTGTTGTGAAATCCTCTCTGGAGACAACCTAGGTTAATCAATATATTGCATCTTTAACTTAGTAAATAATTGTTTTTTCCACACCCCACGACATGCACGTTTCAACCCTCTACCCCATTAGAGAATTGGCCCAAGCCCAAGGTTTTCCACTTTGGGCCTCGCTAGGGACATGTGGCACACATGTTGTGAGACTACTCCTATACCTCATTACCCATAACAACACATTTTAAATCTGCCTACGGGGGCATGGTGGAGTGGTTTCAGCTATGGCGCCCTGGCCCCGAGGTTCCAGGTTTGAGTTCTCACAAGGTAACGATTGAGATTCCTGATTAATAATTGCTCCCGGACCCTCTACCCCATTAGGGAACTGGCCCTAGCCCAAGATTTTTCACTTTGGGCCTTGTTGGGGATGTGTGGCGTGTAGGTGGGGAGGATACACCTATACCTCATTACCCATAACAACACGTTTTTCTTCCCCTAGGGTGCAACTCAGTTGATAGTTTCCCCTATGGGTCTCGGCGAGGTCTCGAGTTCGAGTCTCGCCGAGTTCATCCCTGTACTGCCTGTTGCATGGTTTTCTTTGTACTATAGCCCCTTCCCTGAATAAACTGAGGCTTCGACATCAAATTTTATAATTATAAATAAATAAATATATGTTCCAATGAATTTGGTCAATAAATATGTTGAAGCATGAGTATAATTGACATGCATATGTTATATATTCATCATTAATGTTCATTTATACATTACACCCTTATTATTATTCATGTTGTCCATATATGTGATGACTTGATTTTTAAGATCTATACTTTACTAGGTATATAATTCATTAATGTTATACCCATTAATCTATTATGTTCTCATAAATACTTATAAAATTATAATAAATATATTTAAATAATAAATATATTTATTATATTTATAATTATAAAATTTTAATTATATATAAATACTTTTTAAATATATTTATTTATAATTATAATTATAACTAAATATACTTATATTTAAATAATTATAAAATTACAATATATAAATCTATTATAATTTTATAAATATATATATAAATATATTTATAATTATATACAAATATTTATAAATATATTTATTTATACTTATAATTATAATTAAATAATATATATGAAAATAATTATAAAATTATAATAAATATATTTATTATACTTATAAAGTTATAAATATATATAATTAAATAAATAAATAAATAAATAAATAAATATATAAAAATATTTATAAATAAACACAAATATCTATAATTATAATTCTAAATAAATATAGATATATTTAAATAATTATAAAATTATAATAAATATAGTAATTATATATATTAGGTGCTTGAGGGTACAATTACATTCAAACACACACACACACCACACACATAGGCCAGAGAGGCAGACCATAGCCCCCAAAGGGATAGCCCACTCATCAAGGCTTATTTATTTTGTACATGGCTCGTAGGCCCAGTGGCCATGAAGCCCATTACATGACCCAAAAGCCTAGTGCAACATCATGCCTGCATCATACTACCTACATCATGCCTGCATCACCATCTGCCAACATCATGCCCGCGTCACCACCTCCATAATACTATAATAGTACCTGCGCCAACCCGAATTTGATCCTCAGTCTCATGCAGGATTACGAGAGCCTTTACCACTTCGGTAAGCCCCCAACTGCAATATACTAACTATATATATTTATAAAGTTATAAATATAATAAATATATTAGTTATAATTTTATAATTATTTAAAAAAATGAATATATATATATTTATAATTATAACTATAAATAAATATATATTTATTATAATTTTTTAATTAAAAATAAATAAATATTTTTTGTAGGTATAATTATAAATAAATATATATTTATTTAAATAATTATAAAATTATAAAAATATATTTATTATACTTATAATGTTATAAATATATATAATTAAATAAATTTATTTATAAATATAAATTTATTTATAAATATAAAAAATATTTATAAATATATAAAAATATTTATAAATAAATAAAAATATTTATAATTATAATTATAAATAAATATAGATATATTTAAATAATTATAAAATTATAAATATATTAATTATATATATTAATAAAATTATAAATATAATAAATATATTTCTTATAATTTTATAATTATATATATATATATATATCTATAATTACAACTATATATATATTTATTATAATTTTTAATTATAAATAAATAAATATATTTATTTATACTTATAGTTATAAATAAATAAATAAATAAATATATATTTAAATACTTAAAAAATTATAATAAATATATTTATTATACTTATAATGTTATAAATATATTAATTATATATATTTATAAAATTATAAGTATAATAAATATAGTTATTATAATTTTATAATAAATATATATTTATTATATATATATAATTTTATAAATATATATAATAATATAAATAATTCATTAACATTATATCTTTATCATCTCTTTTTTAGCACTGATAAAATGTGTCTTTATCAGCGCTAAAAAATCACTAATAAAGGTAGGTCTTATCAGTGCTTTATATTTTAGCGCTGATAAAACATACATTTATCGACGTTTTTAAGTAGCACTAATAAAAGCCTTACACATTTTTATAAATTAACCTTAACTATCAGCTTATTATCTCGCACACCTCAAGATATCATGGAAGCCGACCTCTGTTACCCCCGACCCCTCCTCTGCCTCTGCCGAGCCCTCCTCTAAACCACCGTCGCAAATCCCTCCTCTGCCACCGTGAACCCCACCTCCGCCATGAACCCCACCTCCACCTTCCATCCAACGGCCCGAAGGCCTTCTAATTTTTTATTATATGATAAAGTACCCCTTTTAAGGGAAGAAGGGGGAAACCCAAATAGAATTCATGAACATAGGACAAATCAACCTGAAAGAAAAAAGAGTAAAACCAGAATGAAAACACGAATATGCCCCTCCCCAGCATTTGATCATGATGAAGCTCTCCACCGTTGCAAGAAATTTCGACAAGCAAGTGTCCTGTGTCAAAGAACAGGCCCGATCCGATGGCTAACACCATACCATCTCAAACAACCAAATCTGAAACGCTCTACACAGATGAACCACCAGCTCTGGATCCTCCTATAGAGCTTGTTCCATGTAGTCAAGTCCAGTTGCACAACCTTCCCACCTTCGGAAAAAAACCAACGACACAAAACACTTCCACCATTTCACAATTTGACAAATTTCACCATTCACTGGTCATCACCACCGACCAGCCTTCCGACTTCAATGACTCCACACATACAAATTCAAATAACGAGTCAAAAGATCAAGGACAAAAAACATCACCAAAAACCCATCACCGCCAACAAATCTGATCACGAAGACCACATCCGACCACCCAAAGCACACACCTAGCCGACCATAATGCAAAATACCCGGATCACCACCGCCCAATGCCAAAGAAGACTAGATCAAGACCAATCCCACCATAGAAGACCAGGGAACGACCCCGCCCTTCACTGCAAAAATTGGATATGACCATCCTTCGCCACAGAGGACCGAATCTCAACCACCAGTCGATGTGCCACCAAGGAAAACTGCCTGACCACCCTTCGCCGCATGAGATGGATCATGACCCCCCTCACCATGGAAGACCTAGGAAGCACCGCACCGTCAAGGACGATAGCCGGTAGAATCACAACGCCGCACAGAGCCACACTGTGGCTGCACTGAGCCCTTTATTGTGCCGCTGAGGAAGACAACCATCGCCCTTCGCTGCCAGAGACAGATCTCAACCACCCCACGACTCGAGCGACTAGATTTCGCCACAAAACCAAGGAATACATCCGAGCGAGCCTTGTTTCAACACTGAGGGAGTGGCCACCATGCCATGAACACACCGAGAAAGTGCCAAGGAGGAGAGACATGGCCCAACCTAGGGTAGAGGAAGAAGTGGTGGAGATGGGGGAAACCCTAACTAGGAGAAACCTTGGGCGAGGTGGAGAGGAAACTGACATCACTCAGAGGCACCCCTTCCCATATCTCACCCCACCTCCACCTTTGAACCCCACCTCCACCACCAAACCCCACCTCCTTCGTGAACCCTACCTCCACCGTGAACCCCTCCTCTACCGCCGTCTCTCCTTGCCTTGCTGCCGTCTATCCCTACCTCACCACCATATATTCCCACCTCACCACCTTCTCTCCCTAACTTTCCACCCTCCTTATCCGTTTCTGTCATCGCTCCTTGAAAGGTAAGATCTTTTGTTATTTTTTTTATTTTTAACTTTGTCTTTATCCCCAATCCCCCCATTCAAACTCCCTATTGAGTTGTTTATTTTGAGATTAAGCGATTATTTTATTAAGCATGTTATTAATTTGATTTTTGTTGGGTGAGTTCCCTTATAATTTAATTTGGGTTTAAAAAGGATTCAAAAGGGATTTCCAATGTATGTATTATATATTTATAAAGATAAGGTTAGTTTAGCACCTTGAGGGAAGGTGGTTTATTGATATATGTTTACACCATAATTGATCCCATATTATCCTTTGTTATGCTTGTGTGCATGTTATAAGGCTAGTCTCGCATAAGTTATGGATCAAAATCAGGATTACAAATTACTATATTTTAAAACACATTAAAGGAAGCTACATGTGTAGGTTGGTTTTTAAATGCATGACATAAGTCGACATGAACTTGTTCCTAGTTCTTGAATATATATAAGCATGATATAGCCCTGGTCTCAGTGATGAGGTACATGATGCAAAGAAATATTAAAGTGGTTAGATAGAGAATGAAGGATAAAATTAGCTAGGGTTAGTGCATGAGACTAGTTGACATTGGCTGGTGGAGCAAGCCTTTATGTTTCTAGAGCAACACTAAAAAACCGGTTTACAAAAATGCATATAGAAGTTGGTTCATTCATTTGATTGAAAAACTGGAGGGATATATTTGATAGTGACTATACCATTCTAAAGATATAGGCCCATGATCTAGAAGGTTCTTGGTGTGTCACTGCATATGTACATTGAATATACTTCGGGATGTAGAATAAAACAACAAAGTGGTTCTTGGTCAACTGTTCTTGGTAGTTCTAGATTTAGGTTTGTATATTTGGAAAGTATAGATTTTAGGTAGGGTTCTACTCTTCGAGGTAGTATTTTCACAAGATCGCATGTAGGATAATAAAACATTCTATTAAAAGGGATTCTCATAGATAGTTCCATTGATCAGGTTATTGGGAAGATGGGTGTGATATACTATGGTCCTGAGTAATGCATGGAGAGGTCATCTTGGATCTGTAGTGGCTCTATGTATGAGATCTAGTCTTCAAATCAGAAAACTATGGATGAAAAGGAGGTAACAATCAATTTTAGTTAGTTTTAATCAATAATCATGGGAATTACTTGATATATCCAAGGCAATGATAATTTATAGTTGTTTAAATAGACCTAGACCTATGGTGGGTATAGAAGGCTTCTAGATTGGTTTAGTTAGAGAACTGGAGCTACAAGGGCCAGATGTGAAAAGGATATGGGGTGGTCGAGTATATCAATGAATGCAGGTTTCTTGATATTTAGAGATTTCAAGATAAGGTTTATATGAATTAGTGTAGAGCAGTGCAAGATAATAATAATTGTGAGAAGATATATTTTATTGAAGTCGCTTTAAATGAAATTTTATCAAATCTTATGACATAAGAAGATGAGAGATACAAGGAATTGTCTCTCTGCATGTCTATTTTAAGATCAAATTTTCATTTATAAATTATATACTTAACATTTAATTATGAAAATCCTATTAAGTTTGTCTATAAAGGAGCATTTCCCTCACCCTTTTCCTAGTATCTAGCATTTGGTTTTTTATCTAAATTACACCCATATTACTTCTCCCATAACCTATATACCCATCCTATGGATTTCAATAATGGGAAAGAGTTTCTAGGGTTTTGTTTTAAATGTGATCCATAAAAAAGATTCAATTCTTATATGAGACTCAAGGTAAGGGAATTTTTTACCATTAAAAATTATATTTTTATGTTTTAAAGTATTTCTCTTAATTTATCTCCAAGTAGTTTCCAAGAACTATCTTTCTCTATGGTTTCTTTGAAAAAATTTTATTTTTAATAATATTGATTAAAATATTGTGTTCATGGATTGAAAATGAATTTTTAATGAGATTTATGATAAAAAGTGTAACCTTATAAATATTTTGTTCAAATTATGATACTTGAGAAAATTCCTAAATGGTTTTTTTAAAAGAATGGTTTTTTTTAAAATTAGTGGTAATCACTGACTTGATGTTTTAAAAATTATTCTTGTGTTAATTGGATTTTAAACCAAGAGTTTGGGTGATTTGAAAGTGTTAAAAATGTTGAAAAATTTTGTTTTATTTTTATAGATTCAGGTTTGTTTAGGATTGTTTCGCTTCCTTTGGATCTTTTTAGAGGGATATATAGTTGGATGATGACCCTAGTTGAACATCTTTTGCGTAATTATTTTTTTAAATATTATTATTACTGAATAAAATAGGATGGATATGAATAAAGAATGTATGGATTCCAATCGTCTGACAAAAGAGCATGAAGATGGAGTGAAAGAGTTCATCAAGTTTACAAAATATCATGAATATGAACATTCTCAAATCCTTTGTCTGTGTTTACGCTATTTTTATTCAAGACTAATTAGTCCATTGGAGTTGGAAGAACACTTGATATGTCATGTAATAGATCGAATTTATAAATATACAATATTTTCATCAATATTGAAGATGTATAATTTGAAAGCATACAATAAATGGAGTGACACCTATTTTACAAAACTACTTTCTCTCTTGAATTACATGATCCCATAAGATAATGATCTCCTGAGCCAAATGTACGACACCAAACGAATGCTATGCTCGATGGGTATGATCCCTGAAAGAATAAAAACCTACCTGAATGAATATATATTGTTTCATAAGGACCAAAATTCACTTATATAATTCCCAAAGTGTGGTGATTCTCGATAAAAGAAAGATGACTTTGGTCCTATGAAAGTTGTATGGTACTTTCCAATCATTCCAAGATTTAGGTGTCTATATGGAAGTGAGGAGACTGCGGGGCAATTGACGTGGCACGCAGATACAAGAATTAAAGATGGGAAACTATGTCACCTGATAGAATATCCTTAGTATAAGAGAATTGGCCATGAGTATCCTGAATTTGGAAATGAGCCAAGAAACATTCATCTTACATTATCTACAGATGGTGTGAATCCTTTTGTTTTTCAAAGAAGAACTCACAGTACATGGCCGATTATGTTGGTAAATTATAACTTACCACTGTGGTTATGCATGAAATGAAAATATATCATGTTATCTATGCTTATATCCAGACCAAAACAACCGGGGTAATGATATTGATGTTTATTTGACTCCATTGATCATGGATTTGAAATTATTGTGGGATTTAGGTGTTATGTTGTATGATGCTTATAGAAATAAAGATTTTACATTGAGAGACAGGTTGTACGAGATGATAAATGAGTTTCCTTCTTATAGAATTTTTTTCAGGATATAGAATTAAAGTAACTCAAGGGTGTCCCATTTTCAAAAAAGGTACACAGTCAATTAGGTTTAAACATTCATAAAAAACTGTGTTTCTAGGACATCAAAGATTTCTACCCCGACAACATAAGTATCAACCTTGGACGATATCATTTGATGGAAGTTCAGAAAAATTCACAACAATGTCTCCACTAACAGGTGATCAATTGTTTGAGAAATTAAAATATGTGGACATTGCTTTTGGTAAACCATTTTCAAAAAACCTTATGAAAACCGGTTAGAAAAGAGATCAGTTTTTTTGAATTACCATACTAAAATTGTATGTACGTTAGACATTTTCTTGATGTTATTCATGTTGAAAAATATATATATGATAGTGTCATTGACACATTTCTAAATACACTCAGTAAAACAAAGGATGAAATTAAGGCTAGGTTGGACATGGTTGACATGAGAATACGAGAAGATTTGGTGCCAGTGAAGGGTGAAAAATGAACTTTTCTTCCTCCAGCTGCTTACACTCTTTCCAGGTAGGAGAGATATCAGTTTTCAACTTCTTGAATGATATAAAGGTTCCATAGGGGTATTCATAGAATATCAAGAACAACATGTCAATGACCGATTTAAAGTTAAAGGTCTTGAAATCACATGACTGACATGTTTTGATGCAAGATCTAATTCCTATATCTTTACGTTTCATTTTTCCCAAGAATATTCATCATACATTAACCAAGATTTGTTTCTTCTTCAAAGCTATATGTAGAAAAGTTATAGACCCTAAAAAATTTCCAACTATGGAAAGAGAAATTTCCATCATATTATGTGAACTGGAAATGTTCTTCCCACTAACATTCTTTGATATGATGGTTCATTTGATGGTTCACTTGGTGAGAGAGATTCGACTATGTGGTTATGTACACTATAGATGGGTGTACCCCATTGAACGATATATGAATATTTTGAAATGGTACATCAAAAATTAAATTTGTCCAAAGGGTTGTATTATGGAGAGATATATTTTTAAGGAAGTCATTGAATTATATATCAAATACCTATCTGATGTGGAAAGTATTGGTCTATCAAAATCTTGTCACACTGGGCAGCTTGTGGGTGAAAGAATTTCTGGAAGAGATGTTGTCACAATCAATATTACAGATTGGGAGAAGGCCCGCCTTTATGTTTTTATGATATTTTGGAGGTTTACACATATGTTGAAACCCACAAAGAAATTTTTAGGCATCTGAACACATCATGGGATGAAATATGGATATCAAATACACATAATCAACAACTTATAGGATGGTTTTGAGACCATATTTTTAAGAAGAAAGATGAAAATCCAGATTCAATTTCAGAATGACTTTGATGGATAGTTGGAGGACCAAGTTTGTATGTATTATCTTACAATGGTTATGTAATTAATGGTTATACATTTTATACAAATGAACATGATGAAGACAATACCATAAAAAGTAGTGGAGTTACACTTGTGGCTAAAGTGATTCATGTTTCTGGTAATAAGGATAGAAATCCAATTTACATAAATATGTCATACTTTGACATCATCAAAAAAATATGGGAGTTGGATTATACAACATTACAAGTGATGATTTTTCAATGTAAGTGGGTTAATAATAGAAGTATTATTAAAATAGATGAATTGGGATTCATGAAAGTTGATTTTAATAAGGAAGGGTACAAAGATGAACTATTTATAATAGAATCAAAAGATGTACAAGTATTTTATGTTCTAGATCCCACAAACTGAAATTTTTCAATTATTCTGTTATCGACCAAAACCACTGAAGGGTCATATGAAATTTCAAATGAGGATGACCCTTTCATCAGGACGTCACAATCATTTCGCATTGATCCTAATATAGATGGAATTTTATATATCAGAGGAGACCACAATGAAGGGATTTGTATATTTGATAGAGGGGTTAAATCCCTTCAGCCTTTTAAAAAAAGAGAGTTCAATAATCAGGTAATATTTTTTTGTAATATACAAAATGTTACCTCATGTTATTATCCATTCACTGCTGAATTTATGTACTCTAAATTAGATGTTAAACCACTTCTATAGATAATGACTTCTGCACATGCTGGTGCACCCAATCCTGAAGAATAACAGTCCTTTGAACTTGCTGCTTCTTGTAGTGTAGAGAAACAAAGACCTTCTTCACGTGCTGGTTCTCCCAATCCTAAGGAACAACAGGTTTCTCAACCTATTTCTGCTCCCAGTGAAGAGGTACAATGATCATCTGCACATACCAATATTACTGCTCCAGAGGAATATATTGATGATGTTCATTATGAGGAAATGGTAGGCAACTAAGGACTGACAATGAGGAAAAAATAGGAGTGTCATTGTTTGATGGTGTTAACGAAAATCATTAAGGTTAATATCAAAGGCATCAAATACGAGGTCGTATGGAATGAGTGGGTCCAGAATGTTAACCCCCAAAAGTCCATGTTCAGTAGTTACATTGAAATCGTCACTAAAAAATGTGTTATGATTGATGTAGATTCATAGACCCATGTTGTGGATGGGATTAAGACACTGATGTGGGAAGATATTATGGTAGAATTATGATATCATTTCTTTATTTTACTAAAGAATAAAATAATGAAACAATGAATTACTGTTCACCATCCCTTAGAGAGTGCATTTATAGTAGATGAATCACATAAGAAATATGTATTAATGCTTGCTGGAAGGATTCACATAGGATTTCGCACAATTATAATGAGACATTATATTAAAGATGCTAAAGGGAAAATAAACCCACACCCACTGCTTATCTATGAACACCTGATAACCTAAGAATCATGGGATGATTTTACTTGTTGTCATGCAGATGTGTGTTTTTAGGTACATTATGGCTAGTAATATGTTTTTTTATGATATGTGGATTGATCACTTTGATTGACAATTTTTTATTTATGAAACAACAACATAGTGATAGAAATATGGAATGGTTAGAAAAACCAACGTACCCCTACTGTAAAGCAAGGATGGGGCACACTTCACTTGAAAAAATGATATGTATTTTAAATATTCTTTAATACTTTTATGTGACATTAAACCACAACATAATTATGTTCCTCTATTTATATGTAGATTGATGACTCCAAATCCAAATCCACTTCCATCCCACACCATGTGCTATGGAAAGAGGCACATGTAAATAAATACGAGATACTAATAGATGAAAACACACAAAAAGTGTGGGAAATATGTGTAAGTATGACATAATAAAAAATTTGTTTTACTTTAAATTTCTATTACATAATAATGATTACTTATTTTCCTATATTTTTTATCCAACATAGTCATAGGAATTAGCAAAACCTATATTAAATGAACACATACTATCACTATCCTTGAAGCGGATAGAACAATATGACCGTGTTAGAGGTGCGGGTTTTGGGGTGACACCCCGAAAATATTTTGAGAAAAAAACAAGAGGATGATAAAGGTGAAGAAATTAAATGGATGAGATAAATACTATCTACCCTTGAAGAATAATTTCAATGGCAGAGAGAGATGGTAGCAACTTTAATGGGGGGAAGCAAAGAGAAGAAAAAACTCAAGAACAACCATTGCCTGATGATCCCCCCCACCCCACTAGCTTTGAGGTGAGCCATTACCCACAAAGAGCTATCTTGGCTGAGGAAATCAATGTTCTAATAATTATTTTTTTGAAATGTGAATTAGAAAGAGACTGATACCTTTCCTATGTTGATATTCTACAGGGTGAAATGACTGCAATTTATGTCTATCAACACCCACCCATCACCTTGTAGTGAGGGTTACAATGTTCAATATCCAAAAGTACATTCTACACAATAGACCACTTCCAACAGATTAGGTGAGAGTATCAATTAGTGTATCCCTTGAGTCGAGTTCCGAGCTACATGTTCCAATTAACAAGGAATATATTCATAAGGCCGAACAAGCTGTTGGAACATTCATCCCATGGCCTTCACATATTGTAAAAAAACATGTTGACAAGGAGGTTTTTATTTCCAACTTATTTTTCAAACTAAACCTTTTAACAATTAATGGAAAAAGGTCTAAACCGAAGAATGTTGTTATAGATGGAAAAAGGGAAGGGGGTAAAATGAAAGATCAGATCAAAACCATCTAAAGTACCGACCAATCAATCGAAAAAAATACCGAAACCACCTTTACCCTGCCTATTCTATATGCTCATTTACTATCATTGAAGGTTCATATGGATACAAAGTTAAAAAATGGTTATACTCACATAGTTAATTTTGAAGAAAATATGTATAGAGAGGAAGTTCAAGACTTCATTGGTGTTGAGAATGTAAGTGAAATCCTCAACTCTTATTATCTAGGTATATCAGTTGTAAATGTATACATGAGGTATGTTTTCATGATTTTATTTTCCAAAAGCTGATATAATATGTTAATTATGACTAAATACATTTCATATTTTTGGAAAAAGTATATATCAAAATCAATTTAAGGGATTTCCACATGATTTTTTTGGACTCTTTAGTCCTCACACCACCTCTACAGAACAACCAAAAATAGATTCCAAGAAAGAGGATAAAATAGTAGTAGGCCTGCTCAAATTATTTTAAAGAAAACATATAGATGGAAGAATATTCTTAATACCAATGATGAAGGGGTAAAAATCTACAATTTAATCATATCAAATATATTTTCATTTATTTCATTACTTATTATTTTTTGTGTTTTTAGGAATTATTGGATGGTCATTGTGGTCAATTTGGACACTCTAAAGATTTATTTTCTTGATTCAATGCATGGATACCCAACAATCTAACCAAACATGATGCCATTTTTCAATTTTTAATACACTACATACAACATTTCAGAACTAAACATCAAGTTATATAATTTATATTATCTTTTAATGAGAATTATGTTATGATAGAGTAGTGCATCAATATCATCTACAACATGGAATAAGGCCAGGGGCTAAGGACGAGAAACATGACAAGTACTATGACTGGACAAGTATCAGGGAATATATAATAATATTTCACTATCCAAACACATATAAAAAAATCACTTATTTTTATCAATGTTTCTGTAGTGTCTGAAACAAACAAATGGAAAAGATTATGGTTATTATGTTTGTAAATTTATGAGAGATATCATATTCCATGAACAAACTAGCATCCCTAAAGAGATAATTTTGAATATAATTACAATTTTATTTAAAATATTTATTAATCCTTTGTATATTTATATTTTTTTACTACTAATATGACTATCAAAAAGACTCATATTTACAATATGATATATATTTACTTAGAAATGAATGGGCAGCATACCTGATAGAATAATGTACACAAATAACATGAAGATGTGACTAACATATAAGTAGTGGATTGTTTAATATTTATGTTTAATTTACTTCTTTTTATTATTACTCACATAAGAATTGTTTTCATATATAGGTGGGTTCCTTTGTTCGAGTTGGGGCGGTTTGTTCAAAACTGATCATGGTCATGAGAGATTGGACTTCAAGACTACAACTGAGATAATAAAAACAAGGAAATGGGTCAGGAATGTATAAAGGTGAGTTCCTACTAATTATTTAATTAATTAATTTTGTCATCATTTTATCTACTAATTGTAAGTTAATTTCCTTGTCATTTTTATCTAATACTTATTTAGTTTTTTTAAAGATATTTTGGGAAGCTATACTTTCCTTTAAACTATCTGAAAAAATTAAGAAAAGGGAGAACATGTTTCTTTCAGGTGGAAGACGAAACCCCATGTTGCTTGAAATGTGAAGTGAATCATAAGGATTCATCTACCAAGTTATTTATCAGTAGTTGAATTCAAAGTATAACTTCCCAAAAGACATGCCATAAAAAATTTCCTGAACAATATAGTAATCAGCCACAACTCAATTAGCCGCACCTCAATATGATAGATAATGTGTTCAGTATAACTCAAAGTGTATGTTTTTAGTTTATATTATTCTTTGATCCTTTAATATTTATGTCTTCTAAACTACCATGCTTTAATCCATGACTCATGATTATGATCTATGATATGCAGGGTGTGAATTTCTAATGTTAATATCACCTTATAACATATTTATGCTCATGTTATCCTTATATGATCATTGATATCTCCCTTTTTTACACTTATTGAGCATCTATGATCACCCTTTATTATGTTTCATATCCTTATATTATGAAGGACACTTTTAGAAATGATATGTCTAAGAAGTTTTCTAGTAAAAGATAACTTAATGAGAGACTCTTATGAACTAGTTCTTTATGTTTCCTTGTTTCCAAAAGCACTAGACATAAATTATTCTATCATGGATCATTATGTTATGTAAGGAATATTAATCTACTAAGATGTGATATTTATGTATGAAACATATGGGTCAATATAGTTGGTATCAGAGAAACTGACCTACTCAAAACTGAGAAAACACATTCAACTATTTTGATAATTTAGGAAAATGATAAATGAGTCATTTTTGACATGTAGAATCAATACCACCTCAATATGATGCACAGTGTGGCTAGTATAACTCAAAGTGTCTTTTTTTATTTAAAATTGACATTAAATTTTGTAAAAATAAAAAGTGACATACTGAAAACCGAGAAAACACATTCAAATTATTTTGATAATTTAGGAAAACAATCCATGAGTCATTTTTGACATATAGGAATCAACCCCGCATCAATACAACACACAATGTGACTGGTATAACTCCAAATGTTTCTTTTTTATTTGAAATTGACATTAATTTAAGTAAAAAGAACAAGTGACATACTGAAAACTGAGTAAACACATTCAAATTGTTTTGATACTTTAGGATAACGTTCCATGAGTCATTTTTGATGTATAGGAATCAACCACACATCAATTTGATGCACATTGTTTCTGGTATGACTAAAAGTATCTGTTATCATTTTAAAATTGACATTTTAGCTCAAAACGTGTCACTCAATAAAAACCAATAAAACATGCTCTGCTTGTCATAATTTAGGATAGAGATTCATAAATCCTTTATGATGTGTATTAAGTAGTCTCATGTTAAACCAATGCATTATGTGACTGGTATTACTCAAAATGCATGTTTCCACTTTGAAATGATATTTTAGTAAAAAAAATGACCTACTAAAAACTAAGAAAATACATTTATATTGTTTTGATACTTTAAGAAAATGATATATAATTCATTTTTTATGTTTAGGAATCATTCTCACCTTAATATGATGTATGATGTGGCTGGTATAAATAAAAGTGTCCATTTTTATTTAAAATTGACATTAATTTTAGTAAAAAGAACAAGTGACATACTGAAAACCAATAAAATTCATTTGGATTGTTTTGATAATTTAGTACAATGATCCATGAGTCATTTTTGATGTTTAGGAATCAAAACCACTTCAATAAGATGCACAATGTGAATGGTATAACTTGAAATGTGTTTTTTATTTAAAATTAACATTAATTTTAGCAAAAAGAATAAGAGACGTATTAAAAACAAAGAAAACACATTCATATTGTTTTTTATAATTTAGGGAGATGTTCCATGAGTCATTTGTGATGTGTAAGAATCAACTAAATCTCAATCTGATGCACGGTGTTATCGGTATGACTAAAAGTGTCCATTATCAGTTTAAAATTGGCATTTTAGCTCAAAGCATATCACTCACTGAAAACCAAGAAAACACACTATGATTATCTTCATAATTTTGGAAAGTTATTCATAATCCGTTTGTGATGTTTATGAATCATTCTAACATTAAACCAACTCATGATGCAACTGATATGACTCAAAATTCATGTTTTCAGTTTGAAATGACATTTTAGTAAAAAAAACAAAACCAACATACTGAAAACCAAACAAACACATTTGTATTGTTTTTATACTTTAGTATAATGTTATTTAAGTCATTTTTGATGTTTAAGAATCAAATTAACCTCAATATTATTCATAGTGTGGCAATTATAACTCAAAGTGTCTCTTTTTATTTAAAATTGACATTAATTTTAGTAAAAAGAACAAGTGACATACTGAAAACGAAGAAAATGCATTTTTTTGTTTTGATAATTTAGGAAAATGATCCATGAGTCATTTTTTATGTGTAGTAATTGAACCTACCTCAATAAAATGCATGGTGTGACTGGTATAACTCCAAATGTGTCTTTTTATTTAAAATTGACATTAATTTTAGGTAAAAAGAAAAAGTGACATATTGAAATCTAAGAAAATGTATTCAAATTATTTTGATACTTTAGTAAAATGATCCATCAATAATTTTTGGCATGTAGTAATTAACCACACCTCAATTTTATGCACGGTGTGACCGGTATGACTATAAGTGTCCGTTATCAGTTTAAAATTGTCATTTTATCTCAAAACATGTCACTCACTAAAAACCAAGTAAACACACTCTGATTGTCTTCATAATTTAGGAAAACGATTCACAAGTCTATTGTGATGTGTATGAAGCTGTCTCACATCAAAACAACACATGGTGTAACTGGTATGACTCAAAATGCATGTTTCTAGTTTGAAATTATACTTTAGTAAAAAAACAAAATATACATACTGAAAATCAAACAAACGCATTCAGATTGTTTTGATACTTTAGGAAAATGATCCATAAATAATTTGTGACAATTAAGAAGCATCCGCACCTCAATTCGACACACGATGTGATTGGTATAAATACAAATGTGTCATTATTTAAATTAGATATTAATTTTAGTAAAAGAATAAGTGGCATACTCAAAACCAAGAAAAAACATTCGGATTGTTTTGATATTTTTAGACAATGATCCATAAATCATTTGTGATGTATAGGAATTAACCCCACCTCAATATGATGCACAATGCGACCGATATAACTCCAAATGTGTCTTTTTTATTAAAAATTGAAATTTTATTAATGTATTATTTCATATTAATGTTTAATTTATTTATTTATATTATTAATAACATAATATTTGTTTTATTATATATGTGGAATCTTTTTCTCGAGTTAGGATGATTTTTTCAACAATCAATACCATGGGCGGACATTTTTGAGAGGGGATCACATGCGTCAAAATATGAAACATTAATTTTTTTATATGTTTGTTGGATAATTGTAAATGTAATTATATAAAACATTATTTGAAATGTATATAGAAGTTTTTCTGTATATACTATGGGTGGATATTTTTGTATTCATGAGGTTAATTAAATGTGTATAGCATTGTTTTCTGGGTGTGCTGTATATACCTACAGGTTTTTTTTGGGTGTTATATTATATTAAAAATACATTTTTCCAGCTCTTTATCAATGCTAAAATAGCACTAATAAAGGGGGGCCTTTATTAGTGTTTTTTTAGCACAGATAAAGGACCCTCTTTATCAATGTTGTGATTAACAATTCTTTTTAGCACTGTTAAAAGGATTTTTTATGCTATTAAAGGGAATATGTGTAGTAGGGCATCGATATGTTTCGACCTACCATGAAAGATGGAATTATTTCCCAAACAAATAGAACTCCGACTATCACAAAATAAAACACAACTGTCCTAATTAATATTGATCTCTAAAATAAAAATTTTCATCCACCAAAATTCTTTAAAATACTCTGTAGCTAAAATAAACTCAGACTCTATGGTATATAAATCAACACATCTCTGTAATCTAGACTGACAAGATACAACTCTCCCTGCAAAAGTGATCGAATAGTCTGAAGTAGACTTCCTCAAATCAATATCTCTTGCTATATCTGAATCTATAAAGTCACAAAGCATATGTTTCCCACTGTCAAAACATAATCTTAGATAAGAAGTACCACAAATATAATGAAATATATACTTCACTACTCTCCAATGATCTCTACCTATATTAGATAGAAAATTACTGACCACACAATCTTCATGAGCTATATCAGGTCTAGTACATCCCATCACATACATCAAACAACCAACGACAAATGAATAAGGTATGTGCTTCATATCCTCTCTCTCTTAATTTGTAGAAGGTAACTAACTAGTACTGAGCTTAAAATGTAAATCAAGAGGAGTACTAACCACTTTCTCTCTATCCATATAAAATACCTGAAGAACCTTTTCAATATATCTCTCCTGAGATAATAACAATTTCTTGGCCTTTCTATCATATGAGATTGACATGCCAAGAATATGTCATGCTAGCCCCGAGTCTTTCATCGCAAAATATAGACAAATATCCTTATTTAATCTATCAATTATAGAAGCATCATGTCCAATAATGAGAATGTCATCAACATAAAGCAATAGTATAATTAAATCATTATAAGAAAATATCTAAAAAAATATAATGATTAGAAGATGTATTCCTAAAACCTTGATTAAAAATGATAGATTCAAACTTCTTATACCATTTCCTCATAGCTTTATTCAAACCATACAAAATCTTCTTTAACCTATAAACATAATTCTCTTTACCAGTTTCAAAAAACCCTATAGTTGCTTCATATAAATCTCCTCTCTTAAATATCCATGAAGGAAAGATGTCTTCACATCCATCTAATCAATTTGTAGATCCAAACCAGCATCCAAACCAAGAACAACCCAAATGGAAGATATTTTGACAACATATGAGAAAATCTCATCAAAATAAAAACCTTTCTTCTGACAAAATCCTTTAACAACTAACCTTTCCTTGTATCATGGAAGAGAAATGGATTCTTCATTTTTAATCCGATAAATCCACTAATTTTGAAAATATCTCTTACCAGTGGGTAATTTCACAAGCTCAAAAGTATAGTTGTCATGCACGGATCTCGCTCTCACACTACTGGAAAATTTTCCTATACCCATGGTTTTAAACTGTGGGTATATCCCTTGAAACCATGGGTATAGGCTATACCCATGGTTTTGAGGAACCATGGGAAACCGAGGCATCGGTATAGCCTCGAGCTATACCCATAGTTTTAGAAACTATGGGTATAGGCCCACTCCACCATGTCATTAACCTATAACCACAGTTTGTAAAACCAAGGGTATAATTTTGATAAAATACGTGGCCATGGGATTCAATCCCTGGACCACCCCTTTACTCTTCCAGTGACTAACCACTACCCTATTTATATTATTGGTATATAAATAAATATTTACTTATATATATTTATATAAATCATATATATAGGTAGAAACCCATGGGAATAGGTGTTCCCATGATTTTTTTGTCTCCTGCATTTTTTTCTCACCATAAAGTGGGAAAGATATACCCACGGTTTTAGAAAACCCTGGATATAGGTTCTAAAAAAACCCTATACCCACGGTTTTACAAAAAACTGTGGGTATAGGTCTCGAAAAACAACCCTATACTCACATTTTAGGAAAAACTATGGGTATAGGTCTTGAAAAACAACCTATACCCACAATTCTCCTATAACCGCTGGTATAGGGGGCCCTATACCCACTGTTTTGGAAAAAACCATGGGTATAGGGCCATTTTCCAGTAGTTTCATCATCCATTTCCACAACCCATTTATCATTCTATTCACTTTATATCACCTCATGAAAAGATTCTGGTTATCCCCCTTCAGTGAGGATCACATACTCATCAGGTGAATATCGAGTAGAAATGGTATGATGTCGAGATGACCTCTAGAGTGGAACCGTGGGTTCATTAATAACCCATGGAACCAGATCATTAGAAAAAAAGGTGCATTGGAAACATCAACTCCAAACTATTCACCCTGAACATCATTCTTCACATTAACACAATCATCAAAATCAACAATATAAGGTAAATGAGATTCAGAGCCTGGATCAAGACTAAAAAAGCCATCAGAAGGTGGAGAATTATATTTTTCTACCTTATTAATATTTGAAACAATATGATCCTCCTTAAACACTAAATCATGAATTCTGAAAAGTTTCTTCAAATAAGGAACATAGAAACTATACCCAAACTCATCATGTTTGTAGACAATAAAAATACATCCCTGTGACTTACCATCCATCATGTATCACTCATCTCTAGGAACATGAACAAAATCCTTGCAACCAAAAACACGTAAGTGATCATACTTGATATCTTTTTCATACCAAAACTTTTTGGGAGTGTCTTTTTACAAAGAAATTGCTAGTGATAAATTGATAATATTAGTATTAGTAAAAAAATACTCATCCACAAAATTTCCAGGAAACTTTTCTTCAGAAAGTAAATAATGAACTCTTTCCAAAAAGTCATGATCATCCACTCAACTAAACCATTTATATAAGGTTTCTTAGGAGGCTTCTTCTGATACCGAATACCTTCCTAACTGCAATACTGATAAAACATGCCACAATACTCACCCCCATTGTCAGTACGAATACATTTTAATTTCTTATTAGATTCCCTCTCAAATGAAAAATGGAATTGCTTTAAAATACTGAGCACCTAACTTTTGGCATTAAAAACATAAACCCAAATATTATGTGAGTAGTCACAAATAAATGTCACAAAATAAAGACTACCACTAAAGGTCTTAGATTTCAAAGACCACAAACATTATAATGTACTAATTTAAGTACCTGTGACTTCCTATGTAAAGGATGACTACTAAAACTCACCCTATTATGTTTTCCAGCCATACAGTGATCGTAAGTGTCCAATTTGATGATCTTAAAATATGGAATAAGGTTTCTCTTATCCAAACAACCAATAACTTTATCACTAATGTGGATAATCCTCTTATGCTATAACTTGGATGAAACACTGCACTCAAAAATGAAAGTAGTATCATAAGAAATAAAATCTCTAGTCCAGTACAAACCTGACTGCTTATTCCCTCAATCCATAATCAAAGAAACATCGGAAATATTACATTAGACATCACCAAAAGTACTGATAAACCCTTCAACATCAATAATTATGGTATAAATAAGTTTCAGACAAACCTCAGGCACATGTTGAACATTCTTCAAAATTAGCTTTCTTCCTATACTGGTATCTAAAAAAAATTCCTGATACCTAAAACATCAACATGACCATCATTACCCATCTTCAAAATCCCAAAATTACCTGGTATGTAAGATGTAAAGAAATCATTCTTTTATGTCACGTGAAATCATGAAACACTATTAACAACCCAACAAGAATCATCAGAAGCAATATTAATGGAGTCATAAACAATAACAAGATCACCCCTTGTAGAAATGGTGACACGATCATATCCATCACCATTTTTATTCTACTGATTTCCTTCATTATATTTTCTATTTTCATCTAATAAAAAAACTTCTTAACATGTACCATCTTACCATAATGATGACATTCAAAATCTCTCTACTTTGACCTAGATTTTCTTCTACCTTTTCTCTTATATCGATTTCTCTATACCTGATTCTTTTTCAGAATTCTCCTCTATTCTCTATGAATAAAATCTATAAAGAATATCACTCTTGAGTATGTATCCTAAACTATTCATTAAAAAAAATTACTTAACAAAACTAAATGTTACAACACCATTAGGAGCAGAGCTAGTTAGAGTAATACATAAATTCCCCCAAGAATTGGGAAAATGTTAAGAAATAAAATCACTAAAACCACATCTTCAAAATTAATAACCATTCCATAAAATTGATCAAATCATCCCTAATATTAACTCAAATAGTCAGAAATATACACACCTTATTTTTACCTCAAATTCATCATTTATTTGAGACAAAATAATTTATTATTTCCTATATTGGAAGCCTAGGTAGTCTCAAGATCCCCTCAAAAAGTTTTTTCATGATAGATGTTGACAATATGGTTCATCATGCTATCTTTTATCCACTAGATAATAAAACCACAAACCATCTCATGCTCAAACTCTCATTATTCATCTAACATTTTTTCTGGCTTCTGAGTACTAAACCCAGAAGATGAATTCACTTGAAAAAAAGAAAATACTTCATTTTTAGTCGCTATATATGGTAGTTGGTACCATTAAACAAAATCATACAACTATAATTGGATTCCACAATTTATCTTAATAAAACCAAACCCTTTGATACCATATGTTGGGAAATATGGAAAGTGACGAATGCGTAAACAATAACAAAGTGAAAGCATAGTGAAAAAACTTTTTTTCCCTTCAAACAAGCCTGCAAAAATTAAAGTGTATTCAAAACAAAAAAAAATATGTGTGTAGAAAAATAAATATTGACACTGGGAATTTTAACATGGAAAACCCAAAAGGGAAAAACCACAGGACCTAGTATAGAAATATTGATCCACTAATAATCAAGAGTGCAAGGAAAAGACTCCCAAAGATGAGTGGGATCTCAAAAATAATACTCAAATAAAATAGTGAATCAAAGGAAAAATGTAGATGTAATTCGAAGGCATCCTAAAATAAAGAATACATCCTGATAAAGAAACATAAATAGATCTGACCAGGAATGTAGGTATTTTCTGTCTGAATAAAATATGCATATGAAAAGCACTGAGATCAGATTAAAGACCATCGTAGATGAAAGCCAATCAAAATCAAATAGTTATAAAGGTTCTAGATCTAAAAACCATTGCTTGAAACTGTAACTACACCATAATGAAGTTTGTGAGGAGAACCACACACACACACATTTTGGGAAAGTGATAGTCTCACACCTTTTATAGAGAGATTGATGCACGCATCAAATAAATCTCTTCAAAGATATCATAAACATCCTAATGGATATCTATTTTTTTAATTTTATTTTTTATATATTTGAGCCAGATGATGAGGATCCCTAACAAAATTCTCCTTTTATAAGAGTTAAAAATTGTTTTTATCAGCACTGATAATCTAATCATAGTTAAAAGGGGTCCCCTTTCATCAACACTAAACAAAGAGCTGATATATGACCCTTTTATCAATGCTCTGATAAAAGGGACCTTTACCACTCCTTCATCTTGATTTGTTCTCCATTTTATGATATATCTATTTATTTTTAAATATATATATATATAGTAACAATTTTTTATTCATATATTTATTCATATATTTATATATATTTATATGATTATTTTTATATAAATTTATAAAATATGTTTTTTGTGTCACAACATGACCCACCGGGATCCGGGCCATGGATAACCCAAGCCTGCCTCCATAGGTTAGGGGATGGTGACCAGCACTGAGTAGGAATATCAAACCCATGGGAGGTCTTAGCCTATGGTACATGTATGCAAGCACCCAAAAATATCTTCACCTAATAGTGAAGTGATAAAATAAATTGAAAATAAATTCATTCATACATCTATCTTAAAATAAAAGTATAATAAAAGTAATGAAAGCATAAAAGGGAAAAAACAAGCCCACCAAAAAATATAAAATCATCCAACCAGCTTAGAAGGAGGGGATCACTGTCAAATACAACTACAAGAAATCTCCTCAGTTAAACTCTAGTAAACACCTCGATCGTTCTAACTCACTAAGCTCCGCCTGCCTTGGGTCCTTTGGGGACTCCGTAAAAAGGCATATGGCCTGAAAAAGATACAACATGTGTGGGTAAATCCTATGTAGGGGTGAGTATAACAACACTCCGTAGATTCCCCAGAACCCAAAAGAAAAGGGTTCAACTGAAAGACAACAGTCTCCTTAGCCTAGCTAGAGGGAATCCCAATGAGAGAGAAACTCCATCTCAAACCCATCCTCAATTAAACACGACAAGTCAGCTCAGTCCATAAGTGGTGTCAATTAAGACATGTGAAAACACCGCAAGGACTCCTAGAATCACCCAAATATACTCATCTCAGACTCCAAGTATCATGAGGTTCTGACCTCAAAGCCACCTATAGAATTCTACTCAAGGTTCTAAGGTAACACATGCAAAGGAGAACACACTCCACACACTCAACAATACCAGATGACACTCTTTCGAGATATACACTTCATAGATAAAAACTCTAATATCCTTGATGGAATGTATAGAATAAAGTGCTCCAATGGGAATAGCTCACTAGGTCCAACTCTAGTTCATAGCACTAGAGGTCTTGTCACCACTTTCTTGCACCCCACACAAGATCGTATGAACCCGAGTGGAGAGGTCCTCCCCTCGCCACTACAAATAGTTGAGGGAGTACTACTCTAGAACATGAACCACATGAATCCTCTCTACAAAGAGAGAGAGATATAAGGGACCTGAACCTCTCCGCTACTTCGCAGCTGAAGGAGTAATAACTCCCAACCATCCTGCGAAACCTCTGTCGTACTCGTTGGGAGAGGTTCACACCACACTGTGGTGAGGGAGTGATAACTCCTAACCAGGTGGAGGGCTCCACTCTTTGTAATAGTGATTCTTAGCCAAGGGATCTCCTACTCTAGTGGAGGGCCCAATCCCCTCCGTTACTTAGATATAGGGGAGTACCACTCCGAAGATAGAGTACCTACACCCTGACATGGTAGGGGAGTACAACTCTATATATAGAAGACCTAAACTCTTGTAAAAAAAGGGAGTACCACTATGTGGCTTGAGGACCCTCACCCTAGTATATAAGGGGAGTACTACTCTACCAATATGATCACTATGGGGGACCCATAACCCTATCATAGGTAGGGGACCCATACCCTGACATGACAGAGAAGCACTACTTTACCGAACCGAAGAGTCTAAGGGACCCACATCCAAAGATGATTGGGAAGGGTACTGACCACGACATCAACCTAGTGATCCTCCCTAATCACTACCCAAGGTCCAACACCTCTACTGTAGTGTTGTAGTTTATCCATGACACATTGTATCTTACAGGCCACTATAAATTCCACCATTGCATTCTATGTGGAAAACTGCTCAGGATAGGCTATTGTAGGCCTGGATCTGAGTCCCGAAGAAAGGAGATAAGCTAGGAGAAATTCTCCAAGATAATATACACAACATGTATGGGGGTCCACACGGAGTGTGACCCCACATGAAAACCTGGCCATGTTCTCTGTCATACGACTTGGATGGCCATGTGAGGTTACACGATGTGTACGTGCTGTACATGGTGTGTCATACCTCACCTAGGAACTCAACCATGTCTTTCCCAAACGACTCAACCATCTGTGTATCCTACATTATGTACACCCCAGGTAAATTACATGTCCTAGATAACCAGCCTCTTGTTCACGCCTCTTTCCCATGCCTGTGTCCGGGACCTCATGCCCATATCCGACACCTCGTGCCTGTGTACTATGGTCGTGTACTTTTACACAGCCATGTCCCTTGGACACATGACCTAGGGTCCCTACAGAACGTGTAACCCCAATACACAATGTGTAGTCCCAAAAATTCATCTTTCCTAAATGGGAATAACAGACAACATATTCCATGGAACTACACATCGTGTGATCAGTAAATTCGAATGAGAATTCCCTACGAGCAACCTGAATCACCCCAATTTGCCCCAAAACCTATAGATTGACCCACAAGGGATATCTAGAAGTTATATAAGGTCTCTAAAACCTTAAAAAAAACGCATAAAAGGGTATCATGAATTAAAACTAAAATCCTCCCACCTCGTGAAAAAATGCTAAAGCTTCGGGGTTGATCCATGCTCGAGAGTTGCTGTAGCAAAATCTAGGAGCGATTGTTGTCAAGATCTATGAATTATGGAATTTCATTCTTATTTTCATATTGAATTTATACCTTGTTTATCTTTACCATTCCAATTATGAATTCATGAGAAATTATATTGATTAGAATTATTTAAACTCTCAAATTTATAATGGATCCTTTGCTTCTAGGCTTTGTTGGCTCGTTGGGGCTCTAGTTCATTGGGAATTGGCCTCTCGGTCAAACTATTACTCACATGATTCAATGAAACACTATCTATCCACCTATTTTGATCCCAAGCTATTGATAAGTCACACCAACTTTTGAATCATCATCATCCATATATCCCAATGTGTTATTGGGTCGCTGTGCTTTCGTTTCAGTGGTGTGTGTGTGTCAATCATTGGTTGGCCATTCTATTTCAAGGCACTGGCTAGTGTTAGGGAGAATTGATGCCCCATATGCCTCCATCTCATCAATGGATCACTCTAATTATATCTTTCTCCCAACACTTACTCTAGGTATATATCTTGGTTACCCCAAGAGAAACACTTGTTCACCACCACCTGTGCTGCCTCATCAAAGCCTATCGAGGCCTACCTCCCTCCCCAGAAACATCTATTTGTTGGCCTTTTGGTGAAGAATACGTCCTTACTTCTTAAAATATGTTTGTACCTTTTTATTTTTGATGGTTACATGAGTACGAGCAGTAGCAACAGATCTAGGTGTGTTGTGCACCACACCTCCAGTGCGAAGAGATCAGGATAACCAGACTTTGAGTTGTACGACACTGTACATTTTTTTATTTTTTCATTTTATCTTAAACCTATAAATCTTTATTACCTTTGTTCTATTCTTATCTTCTATTTGTTACTAGATCTATTCACTTTTTAGTGTTTCCCCTTTTTTAGCATTAATAAAACGCATGTGTGGGTGGTGGTGTTCTTGCTGTGCATGTACGTCCCCACATGACCAAAGCATGTTAAATATCCACATCATTTACTATTTTATTGAAATAGTTTGTTTCTTGTATTTTGTTTGTATTAATATGTAATTTTCATCTTTAGTTTTCAAATATTTAGTTCATTTATTTTGGTTGTTTGGTATTTTTCCTTGGTTCGGGTCACCACTCAGCCTCAAAAAGTGGTATTAGAGTCTCACTGTCTTCCTTTTCTATCGAATTCGATTATTATTTCTTGTTTTATTTATTTATGGTTCAGTTTTCCATCTTGATTTTCTAAACTTTAATCTCTATCTTAAATCATCACTGTCCTTCCTGATTGTATTTTTTTAAAGCCACTATCTATTTTATATTTCTCCACATTTCATATCTCTTTGAATAAAAAATAGTTTACCCAAGAGATTGGTTGGTTGTTGGGGGTGTATTCTTAAAGTTTTCCGTAAGAAATAAAAATATACTCTATGGGTAAACATATCAACAATTAGATATGAAATCGATAAATTTGACGGTGATAATGAATTTAAGTTGTGGTGAATTAAAATGAGATCCCTGCTTGTACAACAGGGCCTAATTGATACCCTTTTTGGGCCTAAGAAAGCAGTCATAATAGTGAATAAAATTAGACAACCTACTATATAATATGTTGATGTTTCCCTTTATGTGTTAGTGAAAGAACACAACTCCATTTTTCTTTATTTAGGTGATAAGTTCATTATATAAGTAACTTATGAGTCCACTACTGTTGGAATTTGGATTAAACTTTAGAAACTTTACATGACTGCTTCATTAGTAGGTAGACTTTACAAAAAAACACATCGTATATTTACCTTTAAAATGAAACCTGGAACTTTAATTAAATCCCATCTAGATGAATTTAATAAAGTCATGTTATAATTATCCAACATTAATTTTTCTATTGATGATGAGGATCAAGCAATGATCCTATTAATCTCTTTAGATAATTCCTATAACACCCTTGTTGAGACCATGATGTATAGTCGAGACTCTTTAACCCTATAAGAGGTTAAATTAGCCCTTATTTCTAAGGAACTGCATTATAAACCTAAAATAAAAGGTGAGTATAAGATCTTGTTCTCTAGGGGTTGATTCATGTTCAAATTTACCCAAGAGATGAAGGTAGAACGATCCTTGTAGTCTAGCTTGGGTTGTCGAATCCTCAGAGACCTAAGAAGTAACCTATAGACATGCACATTCTAAGGACTGTTTTTGGCTATAAAGTGGACAAATTGGGTTGATTTATATGGGTTTAAAGTATAACTAACAGATTAAAGTGAATTCAATTTAAAATAATGAGTTGATCCTAGGTTATCGCTCGGGGTGGATTGGACGTATTTCCTTTTCAATGATTTCAATTTCTTAAATTTGAGATAGGTTTATTTAAGAAGATAAAACAGCATCATAACTTACTGGTTTAATGCCTACAACCTTTAATACTAATCACCTATACACTTTAAGGATCAAAGTTTTGATCACTTCAAGGTAAAGGTTCATATTAGCACATGAAGTGTGTGGCCTTAAATTCAACAAGGACGATGGAGTTTAAAAATCATCAAATAAAAATATCAATTAAAAAAGTGATTATACATTAATGGGGTGATAAATAACATCCAATATAGACCCTTTCTACTCCCTTGGATCAACCCATAAGTGGGTTATCCCTTCATTGATTCTATGGTTTCAATAGAAGCGGAAAGTACACTCATGAGGGAGGAAATGAAGAAGTAAAGAAAACAATAAAAATAAAATGATCACTCCACCGTTGTGTGAATAATTTCACAAGATTTGGTGTGAATAAATTCAAACCTTGATGAAACGGTATCAAATTGAGATATATAACAATATAATAAGATGATAAGAAGAAATTTTATTAAGAAACTAAAGTGAATTGAAGAACTTACATGTGAAAGACAAACTTGAGACAACAAAATCGCAACATAACATTACAATTGAACAAAGAACCAAAGATGAAAAAAATACTCCACCAACACTACCTTAAATAGGAATTTTGGAAGACTTGGGTCGATCATACAACATTACAAATCATCCCACTTGATTATCGTAGGCCTAGGGTGGTGGAAATCTTGTGGAACTTGGACTTTTCCACACTTGACCTGAGGTGGAAGCCAACTTTCATCCACCGAACAAACATGCTTGGAAGACCTTCTAGATTGCCGAATAAGAGTGGGAAATAGAAGAAGAAAATGGATCCCATGATGTCTTCTAAGCTCCTGTAAAATTTGGTCCCATTTAGAGTTTTTTATTCCGAGATATGATCATATTGGTAGTATTTTTTCTGGGCCACAGAATCTGGATCATAATTTTATCTTCAAAATGGTCCGCCTTAATGACCACCATGGAGGCCGAATTAACACTGGCTCCTGAAAAATGATTTGTTCCTATACATTCCTTCTACCATCACATGAAATTTGGGATTCATTGGGTTTGTAATGTGGGTCCCACATTCTCATCAGTGGGTTGGTGTCCAACCTTCCTTCTCTAGAATTGCTTCCATTCATCTCCAAATATCTACATCATAATTTATGAATCCTCCATTGATCCCTAAATGAAACATGATCATATTTAAGTTTATATAAATTTCCAAAAATATAAAATTGAAATATGGATAATTACATTCCTTAAAATCAAATGAATCATTGGGTACTTTAAAATATGTTAAAAAATGTACCACATAATAGTGCATTTTAAGAATGTATTACAATCATAATGTGAAATGATGTTCAAAGTGTAAAATGCACTAAAATCGTATTTATGAATAATAAAGAACATAAATATTATATATATTAACAATGAATATTATCCCCATTTAGTGGCTAATCACACCCCCCAACTTGAGTTTTGCTAGTCCCGAGAAAAATATATCTCAACAACATGAAATTCGAATTCCCTTTTCCAAAAACATTTTAATACACAATGATCACCAAAAACCCTTATACCAAAAAATCATGAAACCCATAAAAATATTTTAATACAAGATAGTTTCATAAGCAGATCCCAATCCCAAGCTCATTCCTTTGTTCAAATTCATTTCCATATTTCATCCAATATCAATTAAGTATTACGATGTGTTGTGTATCACAATAGACATGGGGGTTCATCTTTATTCAAGGAGGAAATGATGTAAGCGCTAGGTGGAATCGCATTTCAATATTAAGATGAGTATTCAATTTTTTTTTGTATTATATATATATATTTTTTTTACAATTTTTCCATGGTAATTGAAATTGCACTCAAAAGAGTCAACCCCTGTAGCAAGACTTTGCCGATGACTCCCAGGCCCAAAGACCTTAGGGAACCAAGTGATGCCCACATACTTGGGCATCATATCAAGTTAACTTAGTAAAAAACAAATTAAAATTACCAAAAATAGAGATAAAATTACTAACTCTGGGCTAAACAACTATAGAGTCACGATCCCCAAGTGCCGAAAGCCATGCATTAGGTCATTTCATTGCTCTACGTGCAACTTTATTATTTTTTTTATTGAATACTCATATTAAAAATAAAATGATCACCAAACCTATTCTATTTATTTGGGGGACCCCATGAACTCAAACTAATACCCCACTATCCAAAGGACGTGCATTGTGATCTTTTTTTTTATTTGGATGAAAATATAAACAATGAAATATCACATTGGACAGCCACACTTTCCAAAATCTATGCTCATAAAATCATACAAAGATTAAAATCAGAATCTGGTTATTCTAAATTATTTGATATTCAGTTTCAAAGTTTTCAATGTGTAATATCATGTTCAAAGTTAAAGGAATTTTTCCTTCTATTTATACACATTTTTTTCAAATCATTTTTTTCACAAAAGCAAATTTTTTTCTTATTTAATATCCCCCACAACTTAAAATAACACTATCCCTAGTGTTTGAAGAAATTAAAATTTATAAGGAGTAGAGAAAAATAAGGGAATTTCAAAAAGGAAATTGAAATATGAGGATCATGGAATGAAGTCACATAGTGGTTAAAGTTGAAGTTCTTGCTGCTCCAATTTAATCCCTTGATCTCGATGTCACTCTGAGAATTCCCTAGTGGAGAAAAAAAACAAAAAAACTATATATATATATATAATAAATAAAGTTAAATATAAGTATATATATAAAAATTATAGAATAAAGAAGCCCAAAAATCCGTAGGTCAGTGGAAAGCGCGCACCCCTGTCTCCCTTCGGTCCCGTGTTCGATTCCCCGCGGCTTCGCCGGTTGTGACGGGGTTTGCCCCACGACCTACGATGTGGCCTTTTTATTATTATTATTATATATATATATATTTTGTATTTTTATTTTAACCTACAAAAACAAAAAAATAAAATAAAATAAGCTGATGATACATTGTCTTCTTTTTAAATTTCTGGGTTAGGTATTACTCAAGGATCACACCACGTGACACGGATGAATATGACACTCCCCTTTCGTACCCATCCATACTCATAATAGAATAAAAAGTCAACGGTATATTTTTTATTAAATATAAAAATGATTAATTAATACTATTTAAAATAAATTATTTGCAAATATGAAAATCACGGGTTGCCTCCAGTGCAGTGCTTTGGTTTAATGTCGCTAGCTCGACCTAACCCCTTAAATTACCCAATACTAACTTTCAAAATTTTAATGAACCCATATTTATCCACTTCTAATTTATTGATATTGATTCTTTTTTTATAATTTGTGTCATGTAGAAACCAATTTTCTAAAATGAGCGGGTAAATCCAAGGAATATAAAAAAGGGTGGATTCAATTTATTTTTTAGTCTTTACAAAGACATTAAGAATCATTACCTCTTTATTGGTGTCAAGATAAGAAATTTTAAAAATTGTAAGTTTTTGGATATCCCTAATGAATGGAAACTTGAGGGTGGATGGAAAGTCCTTTCGTTCAAGTTCAGGTAGGCTAGCACTTTCAGACATAGGTTGGGACTTTGAATCAAACTCAATTTCATTTTTAAAATTGATCAACAAAATTGGTTCCTTTTGAATAGAAGATTCAACCACAAAATTGGAAAGACCAGTTTCAGGAATGGGTATGGACTCAATGTTTGTGATTTATCTTAATAGTTCAGTGATTTGTGTTTTTGAAAAATCATCAATGGAGTTATATTCATGAGAATCAATCTATGATGTCAAATTTCCCTCTTGTGAATATAAAAAAATCAGTTTCCTCTTGATTTAAACACCCATCAAAAATTACTTTATCCTCTTCATCTATCCCAAATCTAAAGGTTGTGTCTTTAGTAAATTCATGAGTAGTTTGTGGGAAACTAGACACTTCACATGAGGTTATGAAAGGGGCAGTTGGTGTAGGCATGTGTTCCTCTTAAGTTTTAATTATTTTTAGTTCTAATCTCAAATATGAAACCTCAAAATTCATTTTCTCCATTTGTTGACATAGTTTTTCAAGTAATGGTTGTGGATCATGATGGAAAAGGGGTTGAGACATATGGTCTATTCCAGGAGGATAACTATGTTGTTGGAATTCCATAAGTGGATGCTCAGATTGGCCTTGTTGGGATTGGAACTCATAATATGTTGGAATGTTTTGTGGATAATAGGAGTTAAAACATTGTGTATCAATCAGTTGTTGGTTATCCCACCAGTATAAACTAGGAATGTCATTGTACATCATAACTGGTGTGGGGTAGTCAAAGTAGGGAGAGGTTCCCCATGTTTGGGTTTGTTCAAAAGGGATTTACATTGGAGTGAAATTGGGTATGAGATAAGAGAAGCGGGATGAAAAAAGTATGATAGTTTCTAATATAACTTAATTAGTTCCCCGGAAATGGCGCCAAAATTTGATTCATGCTCAAATTTACCCAAGAGATGAAGGTAGAATGGTCCTTGTAGTCTAGCTTGGGTTGTCGAATCCTCAGAGACCTAAGAAGTAACCTATATAAATGCACATTCTAAGGACTATTTTTGGATATGAAGTGGCCAATTTGGGTTGATTTTATATGGGTTTAAAGGATAACTAATAGATTTAAGTGAATTCAATTTAAATTAATGAGTTGATCCTAGGTTATTGCTCTGGGTGGATTGGACGTATTTCCTTTTCAATGATTTCAATTTCTTAAATTTGAGATGGGTTCATTTAAGATGATAAAACAACATCATAACTTACTGGTTTAATGCCTACACCCTTTAATACTAATCACCTATACACTTGAAGGATCAAAGTTTTGAGCACTTCAAGGTAAAGGTTCGTATTAGCACATGAAGTGTGTGGCCTTAAATTCAATAAGGACGATGGAGTTTAAAAATCATCAAATAAAAATCTCAATTAAAGAAGTGATTATACATTAATGGGGTGATAAATAACATCCAATACAGACCCTTGATACTCCCTTGGATCAACCCATAAGTGGGTTAGCCCTCCATTGATTCTATGGTTTCAATGGAAGCGGAAAGTAGACTCATGAGGGAGGAAATAGAGAAGTAAAGAAAACAATAAAAATAAAATGATCACTCCACCGTTGTGTGAATAATTTCACAAGATTTGGCATGAATAAATTCACACCTTGAGGCAACAATATCAAATTGAGATGGATAAAAATAGAATAATAGGATAAGAAGAACTTTTATTAAGAAACTAAAGTGAATTGGACAACTTACATGTGAAAGACAAACTTGAGACAACAAAATCACAGCATAACATTACAATTGAACAAAGCACCAAAGATGAAAAAAATCCTCCACCACCACTGCCTTAAATAGGAATTTTTGAAGCCTTGGGTCGATCCTCCAACAGTACAAATCATCCCAATTGATTATGGTAGGCCTAGGGTGGTGGAATTCTTGTAGAACTTGGACTTTTCCACACTTGACCCATGGTGGCAGCCAACTTTCATCCACCGAACAGACACGCTTTGAAGACCTTTTAGATGGCCGAATCAGAGTGGGAAATAGAAGAATAAAATAGATCCCCGGATGTCTTCTAATCACTTGTAAAATTTGGGTCCATTTAGAGTTGTGGATTCAGAGATATAATTATATTGGTAGGATTTTTTCTGGGCCGCAAAATCTGGCCTAGAATTTTATCTTCAAATTGGTCCGCCTTAATGACCACCATGGAGGCCGAATTAACACTAGATCCTGAAAAATGATTTGTTCCTATACATGCCTTCTACCATCAAACTAAATTTGTGCTTCATTGGGTTTGTAATGTGGGTTCCACATTCTCATCAGTGGGCTGGTGTCCAACCTGCCTTCTCTAGAATTGCTTCCATTCATCTCCAAATATCTCCATCATCCTTTATGAATCCTCCATTGATCCCTAAATGAAACATGATCATATTTAAGTTTAGATAAATTTAAAAAAATATCAAATTGAAATATGGATAATTACATTCCTTAAAATCATATGAATCATTGGGTACTTTAAATGATGTTAAAAAATGTACCACATAATAGCGCATTTTAAGAAGGTATTACAATCATACTGTGAAATGATGTTCAAAGTGTAAAATGCACTAAAATGGTGTTTATGAATAAAAAAGAACATGAATATTATATATATTAACAATGAATATTAGTGTCATTTAGTGGTTAATCAGGGGTATACATCAAACTATAACCAAGAAGAAATAATTTAATAAAGATAAGAGAAAAACCGATAAAGAACCTAAACCTAGGTCTAATTCTAAGGATAAAAAGGTCACATGTTTTCATTGTGTAAAACTAGGGAACATTAAACCCGAGTGTTGGAAACTCAAGTATGAGTTAGAGTTTACAAAATCCAATGATCAATTCCTTTTTGTATACTCTAGTTATGAAACCGTTGAGGTCCTTAATGTGTACACCCACAAACTCAATCAAGAGCGGGTCCTTGATTTAGGTTTCTCTTTCCATATGTGTCCTTTTAGATATAACTTTCTAGAATTGGTTGAAAGGGTAGAAGGGGATGTCCTCTTAGGTAATAAAAAGAGGTGTAAGGTTGAGGGTAGAGGTTCTGTTTTGTTTGAACTTGTTGACCATACCATCATTACTTTAGTTGATGTTTGGTGGGTTCCCAACCTTTAAAGAAACCTGATTTCCTTAGGGGTCCTATACCAAAAGGGATTTACCTTCAGGTCTAAAACATGTTTTATTAAAATCTCCAAAGGATTTGAAACCATTATTAAGGGATATTTAATCATTGGTTTGTATGTATTGAATGGAAAGACCCATTCAAGTTAGTTGGGTAGTGTATATTCAACCAATACCGATAATACTATGATTTGGCATAGAATGTTGGGTCAAGTTAGCTCCAAAGGCCTTGAAGAACTCAACAAGCGAGGGTTGTTGAGTGAAATCACACCAATAAATATTCCTTTTTGTGAATATTGTGTGATGGGTAAGGCCAAGAGGGTTAGTTTTGGTAGTTTTAGTTTCAAAGACAACATCCCTTTAGTATATATCCACTCTGATTTATGGGGACCATCCAGGACTACCTCCCATGGTATAGGTTCCTATTTTGTTACTTTAATAGATAAATTTTGTAGGAAAATTAGGATTTATATTATTAAGAACAAATATGATGTTTTTCAAGTTGAAAATAAAGTTAAAACTCTAAGAACAAACAATGGTCTTGAATACCCATCCATCGAGTTCATAAATTTTTTGTAAATCGGTAGGTGTTAAAAGACATAGAACAGTTAGGGAAACTCCCCAAAAAATTTTATTGGTAGAAAGGATGAATAGGATTATCCTAGAAAGAGTTTGAAGCATGATTTCATGCTCAGGACTCCCCAAATCTTTTTGGACAGAGGCTGTCAACACCAATGTTTACATAATAAAAAGGTGTACCTCTTTTGAAAATCAATTTAAAACACCTGAAGAATTATGGAATGGAAATCCCCCTTCCCATTCCTACTTAAGATTCTTTGGCTATACAACTTATGCTCACGTTAAGATAAAAAATTTGAACTAATAGCTCTAAAATGTATATTTGTTGGGTATCCTAAGGGTGTTAAGGGGTATAAACTCTAGGTAGATAAACCTAGATATAAAAAGTGCATCATAAGTAGAGATGTTGTATTTAATGAATCTTCCTCTACTAAAACCAAGACTTCCACACTTGGTATTAGTGAACCAACCTCTGAATAGGCTGATTAAATTGAGCTTCCAACCCAGTTTGAGGCTCCTGTCAATCCCTCTCCACTTGATGAATAGCCATCTGCATAGGCTGATTCTTCTTCCACTTCTGATTCAGATTCTAAATATGAATCTACAACCCCTAATAGAGGATACCAACTGAATTGAGATAGGGAAAAGAGGGTTTCCATACCTACTACTTAGTTTAGTTAGTATTATATGACATATTATGCCTTTAATGGAGCCCAAGATCTTATTGATGATGATATTCAAACCTATAGGAAATATATAAATGACAAAGGATCAAAGCAGTGGGTCTTTTCCATGAATGAATAAATGAAATATTTAAAAAAGAACCACACTTGGACTATTGTGAACAAGCCAACTAATGGAAAAATAATTGGTTCTAAGTGGATCTTTAAAATAAAATAAGGAAACACTAGGGGAAATAAAATCAAGTATAAATAAAGTTTAGTTGAAAAAGGTTTCCTTCAAAGAGAGGGAATTGATTACTCTAAAAAAATTTCCCTTCTTGTAAATAACTCTTCCATTAGAATTTTATTAGGTTTTTTTTCCAATAATGATCTGCATATTGAATATTTAGATGTCAAAACTGCTTTTTTACATGGTGATATAAATGAGAAAATTTATATGAAACCTCCTGATGGTTATCCTAATGAATTCAAATTGAATCAAGTCTACCTTTTAAAAACAAGTCATTGTATGGTCTGAAACAAGCCTCTAGGAAGTGGTACTAAAAATTTGATTCATTTATATTGGATAACTGGTTTATTAAGAGTCAGTTTGATGCATGTGTTTATTTTAAATCAACCAAAAAACTGCATGATTTATCTGATGCTATATGTTGATGACATGATAATTTTTTGTAAAAATATTAATATTATTTATGCTATTAAATCGCAATTAAAAGGAAAGTTTAAAATGAAAGACTTCGGTGCATCTAAGAAAATCTTAGGTATTGAAATAATTATTGACAAACCAAATAAAGTTCTTTATTTATCTTAGTATACTTATGTTTTAAAAATAATCAAGAGATATATGTTTGAATCTCCCAAACCAGTTAATATACCTCTTGTAAAACATTTTAAATTGTCTTTAATATAGGCACACACAGCTGTTGATGATATACACTTTATGTCTCAAATACCTTATGCAAATATTGTGGGTAGTGGAATGTATTGCATGATTTACACTCACCCATATATTTCCTATGCAATCTGTACTTTAAGAAGATTTATGGACACAACTAGAAATCCACATTGGCATAACTTTAAGTGGATTTTAAGATACCTCTCTTATAACTATAATATTTCTCTGTGTTATGGTAAAATCATGGATACTGCTGAAATAATTTCTGGTTATGTTGATGCTGACTATATTGGAAACATTGATACTCATAAGTGTTTTAACGATTACGTTTTTACTACCTTTTGTGGTCCTATTTCATGGAAATTCAATATTTAGTGTAAGAACCTAGGCTTTCATATGAGATACGGATCCCTATATTTTCAGTTTTAATGTTTAAATATGGCCTAATTTGAATTCCCTTTGAGGTCATGGAGGTATCGGGGGTATTCAGTGTTGGAGTTGGTGTCCTAAGACCAACTATTTATACTTTGATTACATGAATATTTGATTAATTGAATATTAATAAATCTTCTTATTACATATTGTTTTTTGTTCTCCACGACTCTAATGTAATAATGTCCTAGAGTATACATCGTATTGATAAGGTTATATTAGTTCCCCTCTATGATGAGAATCTTGATGGGCTATGAAGATATTATCAAATAATATTATATGGTTGGATAACATACTATAATGGTATACATAGTACATATACTGTTAGGTGCTAGTACTCATAAGTAGGTGAGGCTTCTTCTCATAAAGTTTGCACTTAGTAATCTCCAAGATGGGAAATTATGAGAACATACCCGCTAGCAGAAATTCCACATGTTTTGGTGTCATCAAATATTTCTATCTATGAGTGTGTGATGGTACTTAGTCTTTAATATTAATATCAATGCATGTTACAACTCATGTACTTAGATGTATTTAGTAAACTAGGACAATAATAGTTCATGGAGAAGTTGGATACGTTGGGTGCGTCACGAGTGACATGTCATTAATGAATAAGTCAAGGAAGGATTTGTCCCATCCATATTTATCAAAGATGATATCTCAATCCTTTTCTTGTAATAGAATAATCACATTAAATTCCATGGCCATGGTATAACGATGTGTTTATTTCAGATAGTCAAAGAAAGACATATCGAGCATATAGGTTGGTGAAAAAGTTATGAAACCTACTTGATGAGATATTATGACAAAGGGATTATATTACATAGGGAGTGTTTGTATTTGGTTTTTGATGTTGCGAAATTAAGTTCTTTCTCTTGGGTGTCTTGACTTGTTACTAGATAGTAATCATGGAATTTAGGCAAGTCCACCTAATTCCAACAAGAAATAATCCTAGTAGGTCATACACTAAGTGTTTCTATTGATCTTGATTAAATTCTATTTGAGTTTAATTAATGGAATAAATATTATCACCCCACCGTTGGTGGTGGGGTGTTAAGGGTTTGGTGGGGGGGGGGGGGGGTGAGGGGCATGTTGTAGGGTTAAGTCCCCGGGCCTGTGATTTACCACAATTTTCTTGTTTTGTGTTCTGCGGTGATGAATGTAATCAACCTAATAATGGAATAAATATTATTATCAAGTACGAGGAATAATTTTATTCAAGTTATATTGATCTTATAAATTAAATAAATATTTATTCACCGACATGTGAATAAAATATTTATTTTATTTATTTAATATTTTAATAAATATTTATTCTCTAGATTATGAATAAAATAATTATTTATGAATGAAATATTTATTCATTTCAATAAATGATATAGGAGTTCAAAAAGACCAAGAACGAGTCCCATGAAAAATATTAATTAACAAGACCATTACATAATATTTGTTATTGCACAAGTTGATGTGCACCATAAAATAATAATAATATAATTATTATTTTGTGGAATGAGGTTTATTAAAGGTAATAAATATTTTTTACTGGATGGTATGCAATTAAATTATATTTTAACTTAAATCCTAAATCTATAAATAGATAGAGATGTCTATTGTATAGTGTATCCAAAAATTAAGAATAGAGAATTATTGTGCATAATTAATTCTCTCTAAAATCCTCCTTCTCTCTCCCTCTCAAGAACAAGAAGTTCAAGAGAGATTTATTTAATATCAAAGAATGAAAAATTAAGAATGAACAACGTAAGACATTCGACTCATTACACTAACACCTGAAGATCGAGTGGTGTTTCTCAGAGATCATAGGAGCATGTGTGAATCACTACTGGAGGGATTATATCCTTGAATACCCATAGTGCAATGAAGGTAATCCAAAAGGGTCTTTTCAGGAAATCAACATTCACCAACAAAGAAAGTTCATAAGCCCAGATATTTATTTCTTCAAATATTAAATAAATTAATTATAAATTTGACATGAAATATCTTCGCTCTTGGTTTTAGTCAAATATTATTAAAATAAATTTTAATCTATTTCCCACCTACATATGCTTATTTTGTGCACAGAACCTTCAAGTGGTATCAAAGGGAGGTTTAAATTTATAATTATTTATTTGATTATTGATCTATTCTCAATTGTGGTTAGATTTTAATTTCATGTTATTTTTTCTTTAATATGATTTGAATTAACATGTTATTGAAAGATTAATCATGTTCGTTCACTGTTTCATTTTCTTAATGGTTTAAGAAAAAATGAAGAACTACCCGAGAAGCCATCGAGAAGTTCCAAATCATTGGACAGTAAAACTGGGTTACATGATGTGTGTCCGAAACACATTATATATACCCTTGTACATTGTATCTAGATTCAATGAGCAATTAATTACACGTAGTGATTTTATTTCACACCACGTGTTGATTGAGCCAACCTTGCACACAGGAAGCAGATAAAAGGTGTGTAGTTGGCATTTATACACTATGTAGTCTAGACAAGTTAATATGCCAAAGCCTCAGCCATGTGAATTGGATATACGACAACCGAGGTACATGGTGTGTAGCTATATGTGCATTTCATGTAGTCTCCCATTAATGTAAAAAATTAAAATTACATTAAATTTGAAAATTTCATTATTAAAACATTATTTTATTGATTGGAACACCGTTGTGTGTTTGACAGTTTAATAATGGTTTTAAATAATTTTAAATGATCAATTAATTTATTATAATTAATATGTCATTATTGGTTCTATTTTTTATTTTCCATGAATGCCATTAATGATGGGTATCTCCAAATAAGATCAGATGATCATTAAGATGAAAGGAAATTAATTAATTATTTAACTAATTACTTAATATAAGCATGTTTATCTTAAATAACAAAAGAATGAATAAATAAATGAATGTTATCTATTTACTTTTGTGTATTAATTGCATGTATGACTATTCATGAGCTTGACCAAGACTTATGTATGTGTTGGATGTTTTAATTTAATTTATTGCATTATTTTGAAATTATTTAATATTAAATTAATTGATGGCCTGCGAGTCATCCCTCCCTTTATTATTATGTAGGACCTTCATGTCCAATGGTATTTATGTAACCCCATTTAACCAATCCTTTGGTTCCTATCACCTGTATGTGAGTAATAAATATTTTTAGTTAATAGAGCATCCCAAGGTGCTTGGAGGCAGTTCAAGATGGAACCATAATGATGCCACCCCAGGTGATAGGCATGTGGATAGGTGGAATGCTATAACTCATGCCAAGACCGGAAATAGGAGTTATTCCCCCTAGGTCAAAGGTTGATTTAATGTCTACTCATTAAATAAACCGTTATATAAAGCTCATAAACAGGTCATTTAATTAATTAATTATTTATGTTTATGCAATTATTTATTTTATGGATGTAAGGATGTGATCACATAAATAAATGAATTAATATGAAAATATGGAAATTAAATAAATGAATTATGCATAAATGTTTTATACAACAGGGTTAATTATTTAAGTAACATCCGCTTAAATGTTAACAATACGTTTAAAGGATAAAAAAAGATAAAAATTTATTCATAATAAATTTAAATCCATCAATTAAATATTAATTCAGACTAATCCTTATATTAATTTATTGGGAATGAAACCATAGAACTAAGTGTAGTACATGGAAAATGTTTAGACACTTACTTTTATCAGGGAATTATCCAGAGAGTTTTGGGTTGACTTAATCGAAATTGTATTGAGTTTAACTGCCAAAGTCTGTTCAATAAAAATTTGGAGGAAAGTGTTGAGGAAATCCAAGTTAAGATTTTAGGATAGCGGAATCCACTCAATAAAAGTCTGCAATTTGAAAGACCACCTACCTAATTAATTTATTATGATTTTCATGGACAAAGTCTGGATCATTAAGAAAAGTAATGGGAATCCTTGATAAGAGAATGTTAAAGAAACTAGATATTCCGAGTTCAATGGTGAGGTCTTTTGAGACTTGATAAAATTGTGGGAGATTTAATAAATAAATAAATAAAAACATTAATTTATTATATCTCACTTATTTTTTAATCAAGAAAATTAATAATAATATTCTCGTTTTAATTGTAGAATAAAATGATAATTTTAACATCCACACTATCTCTATGATCAATATTGGACAAAGTTAACCTCCTAATTGGAAGTAACTTCTAGGATTGGTTTAGATGCCTTCGGGTTGTGCTACGCCATGAATGAAAATATTATGTGCTAGAATCCTCAATGCCTGATCCACTTACTAAAGAGGTGAGTGATAAAGAGTTCTTTTTATATGAAAAAAATTTGAGCGACAAGTTTGAAATTCAATATTTGATGATTTCATCAATGTCTAGTGATTTAATGAAGTCTCATGAAAACATGGATGCATATAGCATGCTTGAGCACCTCCATGGTCTTTATGAGGAGAGACCTATAAAAGAATAATTTGATATTTCCAAGGTTCTATTTCAGAGAAATCTTAGAGAGGGTACCCCATTTGGGCTTCATGTAGTCAAGCTCATTGGCTAGATTGAGTGCTTAGAGGTTCTAGGGTTTAAACTCCCCAAAGAACTGGGCACCGACCTCATTCTATCACCACACCCTCATATCTTATCTAGTTTTGTTGTAAATTTTAATATGAACAACATTGCGAAGTCACTGACAGATATTCTTACTATTATTATCCAAGTAGATAAGGATACGAAGCATGAAAAACCTTCCGTACTTATGGTGAACAAACAGAAAGGTAAAGTAAAGAGATTTAATCCAAAAACTTATTTACACCCTTCCAAGAAGGGGAAGATAAAGGGGAAAGAAATGGAACATGATGTTGTCTGTTTCACATGTGGAAATAAGGGACATTGGAAGAAAAATTGTATTCATGGAAAGAAGTAAAGAGAAGATTTAGGTGAATTTTTTATCAAGTTCAATTTATCTATTTCTACAAATTGGGTATTAGATATAGCTTATGGTGCTCACATATGTATTCAAATATAGAAACCAAGTAGACTCAGAAAGATTGACCAGAGAGAGGTAGATCTTCGAGCATCCAATAGGGTTAAACTTGCTATTGTAGATATCAAGGACTACCACCTCACATTTCCAACCAGAATGATCTTAGTTTTAAAGGGTTGTTATTATGTGCCTTCAGTTACCAAGAACATTATTTATGTATCTAGACTTTATACGGATGGATTTATTTTCAAATTTAGGAATAAAAATTTCTTCTTTTATAAATTTATCATTTGTTATGGTAAGACACATTTAAATAATAGACTTTATGTGTTGGATTACATGAACCAAATAATGGAAATTAATAACAAAGTTACTTCACATGACTCATACCACACCCAACTTTGGCATCACTGTCTAGGTCATGTAAATTAAAAGTGCTTGACTAAATTAAATCAAGATGTATATTTATATTCTTTTGAACTAAAACCACTTGGTGTATGTCATGTATGTTTACAAGGAAAAATGACTAAATCCCCATTTAGTGGAAAAGGTGAAAGGGCTAAAGATCTTCTTGAATTAGTTTATATTGATGTGTGTGGACCATTTCCCATTGAAGCAAGAGGTGGATACTCATACTTCATAACTTTTACTGATTATTTTAGTAGATATGGATATGTATACCTAATGAGGTATAGGTCAGATTTTTTTTTGAAAAAGTAAAGGAATATAAGAATGATTTTGAGAACTATCTTGGTAATATGATTAATAAACTTAGATCAGACCGTGGTGGAGAATATCTTAATCAAGACTTTATTGATTATCTACAGGAGTTTGGGATTTTATCTCAACTCACTCCTCCTTATATGCCTCCGTGGAATGGTGTAACTGAAATGAGGAACCACAATTTTTTGGACATGGTGAGAGAAATGATGAGTCATGTGAGTATTCCATTATCCTTTTGGGTATACACGTTACAAACAGCAACATACATACTAAACCGAATTCCAACTAAATAAAAAAATGATATACTATAAAAATTATGGAATAGAAAGAAACCCATGTTGTCTTACTTACATGTGTGGGGTTATGAAGCATTTATTAATACCTATTTTGGTAACAATATTGAACCTTGAGGCACGAAGTATATATTTATAGGATATATCAAAGAAACAAAGAGATACTACCTATAAAATCCTTCAGAAAAAAAGTTTGTGGTTGAAATATGTCCCACATTTCTTGAGTAGGATCTTATATCTAAAAGAGATAGTGGGAGTGATATAGAATTTGATGAAGTCCAGGCTCAAGATACACAAGATTTGTTATAGGAACAAATTCCACAAAGCCCCATGGAAGAATAAATTGTTCAAGAGACACAATTTTTGAGTAGGAGTACGAGAGAGGTTAAAGAACCAGAACGGTATAGTTTTCTAGTCACTGAGGATGGTGACTCATTATTTGTTAATAATAATGATCCTCTAGCCTATAAGGAATCAGCAAGTGGAATAGATGTTTCCAAGTGTTAGGAGGCCATGAATTATAAAATGGAATCTATGTACCAAAACCAAGTCTAGATTTTGGTAGACCCTCAAGTAGATGTAAATCCTATTGGTTGCAAATGGGTATTCAAGAAGAAACTGGACATTGAAGGAAATTTCAATACCTATAAGGCACGAATGGTTACAAAAGGGTTTAAACAACATCAAAGAATTCACTACGACGAAACATTTTCACCAGTTGTAATGATAAAATCCATGAGAATTATACTTTCCATTCCATCTTTCCATGATTATGAGGTATATAAAATGGATATCAAAAAATACTTCCTTAATGGGAACCTTTAAGAAGATGACTATATGACACAACCCAAAATTTTTGTGACTCCAAAGGATTCCAACATGGCATGTAAGTTGCAAAGATATATTTATGGATTAAAGTAAGAATCTAGGTCATGGAACATTCAATTTGATGAGGCCATAATGGAATTTGGTTTTATAAAGAATGAATGCGAGTTTTGTGTCTATAAATGGTTTAGTGGGAGTCCAGTAATTTTCTTAATAGTATATTTTGATGACATATTACTCATTGGAAACTAAATATCGGTCTTACTATTAGTTAAGGTGTGGTTAAATTAATGATTCTCTATAAAGGAATTGGGCGAGGTGTCATATATTCTTGGGATCAAGATCCATCAAGATAGATCCAAGAGGTTTCTTGGCCTAGGTCAAAGTACAAACATTGACAAGATACTGAAGAGATTCAGTATGGAACAATCCAAGAGGGGATTATTTCCCACATCACATGGTATTCATCTTTCTGGGAAAATGCGTCCTTAGGAACATGAGGAAAGAAATAAAATGACAAGTATTCCATACACATTAGTGATTAAGTCAGTCATGTATGTTATGTTATGTACCAAGTTAGATGTCGACTACTAATTAAGTGCATTAGTAAGATATCAAAATGATCCATGTGACCACCATTGGAAGGTATTCAAGACTATACTTAAGTATTTGAGGTGTACTGAGGATTTATTCTTGTTTTAAGGAGGATATGAGGAACTAGTCATCAGAGGATGCGAGGATACTAGTTTCCAAACTGATCAAGATGACATGAATTAAAAAATAAGATACATATTCACATTGAATGGAGGTGTTGTGAGCTATAAAAGCTCAAAGAAGGGTGTGGTTGTAGATTCTACAGTAGAGTCTGAGTATATTGTGGCTTTTAAGGCAGTTAAAAAAGAAGTCACTATAATAAAATTGCCTGTTTTTGACGTTTTTTTGATTTGGAAGTAGTTTAAACCTCTGCTAAATTTGGTTTCAGTATTCAACTTGTGTCATTTTATTCCATTTAGTGGCGGTTTCTGGTAACCATCACAGAAATTATATTTAGTAGTGATTTTTTTATTTTAGCAGCATTTTTCTGGCAAAAAATGGAAAGGATTTAGCGATGGTTTAAACCACTTCAATATCCTCAATATTTTTTGATATGAAAACCACTAAAAAAACAAAAAAACCCCCGCTAAAAAAATAAACATTATATAGAGGTAATTTAAACCACAACTAAACAATAATATGTCATATTTAGTGGTGGTTTAAACCACCGATATATTATATTTTTGAAAAAAATGCTGCTGCAGAATCTACAGCCCCAGAAAATCAGTTAACCTTAAAAGAAAACAATAAATAAATGCACTATTACACTATAAGTAGTTCCATAATATCATAAACCTATCATCACTGTCACGAACCAACCCAGGTCAACCCTGAGCTGGTCACTCGAGCTGGTCCGCGACATGACCCGAAGGGCGTTCCCGATCCCCACGGGCAGACAACTAGTGCCAGACATCAAAATTTAACTGTTGGGAATGATTTGGCCCAAGAGAAAAAGATAAAAAGATAAAAAACTGAAAATAAATATAAGAACAAGTAGAGAAAAGAAAATAAAGCTGAACATACCTCCTTGTGACCTCCTAGGTCACCACCTAACTGAAAACCACGATGCTCCAACATTGAGCAGCTGAACCAGGAACCTGTATGAGAAACTGAACCTATAACTGGAAAGATATAATAGGTGTGAGCACCAATATGATCAGTAGGGATGCCAAGAATAAACCACTGAATCCAAAAATTCTATTTTCCAAAACAGTACACTAACACAAGTTTGAAATACAGATATAGAAGTAGTGTTTTTACATTTTAAAATATGCAACATGTTGTTCTCATTTAAAAAACCAACACACACTACACACCATTTCTAAAATAATTTTCCATTTTATAAATGAAACCCAAAATAGAAAATACCAAATCTGGGCTAGAGTAAAACAAGTAAATGTGTAAATGAAAATTAACCAATGCAATGAAAAGTAAGAAATCAATGTAAGTAATCGAGTAACCATGGGTAATCCTAAACATCCCTAGAAGACCCCTAGACGTAATCGGTTTCAGAACCACCTGCCGGCGTATGGTGAAGCTTCTAAGTCTATAACCAACTGGCCGCCCTAACTGACCAATCCAATGGCAAAGCCCGCCTAGCCTAACAAAATCTAGGGGGTACCAACCTGTCTAATCGGGGTTGATCAGCAACCGTCACTCGATCATCTAAAATATTCCCAGGAACCCATAGTGGTGATAATAATACTATGTAAGTAGGAAGGCCCTCACACGTGTGACTAATCTCACCGCACTTGCCTACCCCAAACATGGATTCTTCCTATACATTCACCCATAAAGGGTTACCATAGATAGGAGGGCCCCACATACTTATATATTTATGCATACATGTTAAACATACAAAGTGCCAACTAGACCATCACATCATTCAGTTATCAAAACCACTTTATTAAACACTCAGAGTTGTAAATCAGGCATCTAGTTTTACATAATCAAAAGACTTTATGAAAACATTACACAAGCTGTTCTAAAACAACTCTAAACATCAATTTTGTATTTAAAAAAAATCCAAATGGGCACATTCATATGGATTTATTTTCAAACCAATTTAAAGATCCGCACAGAGAGTCCCATATCATTTAGAAAACAAGAACCGCTTATAAAACCGAGGTTTTGAGAAAAATACCAATTCCAAGAGATGCGAAATCATTTCTTCAAAAACACTAAGTTCCACAAAAAGTTTTGATAAGAAAACACCACTCAAGACACCCAACAATACCATTTGAAGATAAAAACATTGAGTTCTAACCAAGTTGGCAAGGCATAAAAAAACACTTCAATTAATAAACTATCATTCTTATAAAGGTTTGAAGATAAAAACATTTAGTTCTAACCAAGTTGTCAAGGCATAAAAAAACACTGCAATTAATAAACTATCATGCTTATAAAGGTGTGAATAATATTTATAAATTAAATAAAATCATGCAAGTGCCTATGGAAAGATTCTAAAAGAGAGAAAAGATGGAAACACCTACCTCAAGGAAGTCAAGCCAAAACTTTCTAACTCAAGAAACATCCTGCTCGCATGCACACATGCACACACTTCCATATATATCCACACCTTGAAACTGATGCACGTGTTCCCCGTTCCATATGGAAACACACACTCAGAAGATATATATATATATATATATATATATATATATTCATACCTAGGAAAATGCGTGTGCACACTCATAAAACGATCTCGACTCCCTGAAACAACATCTGACACCCAAAATTAGTGCGGCGAAGACCCTCACACATCCAACAAAACACCAGGGACTCATAGACATAAATGCGACCCAAAAAATAAAGTGTGCAAAAAGATGACGGATGAAGAGCATTACCTCGGACAGTGGTGCAACCTTGAAAACGAACGACAAGTTGAGGTTGCATCCAAAATAATTATCCACACTACAGTTAAAATACAAGGACATCAAAACATAATTAAGACACTAAAAATAAACAAGTGTGCAATAAAAAAGAACTCTTACCTTGGATGACGACAACGAACCGAAGCAAAGCGAAACCGCCTTGCCTTCGGTAGCGATTGTCAGAAAAAGACAGAACAAGACCCAAGGAGGTATTTGCCTACTCAAAAGTGATTTGTGCACCAAGGAGGGCATCAGAGGAGGAGGTCATGGCCGGAGGTCGGGGAGCTGAGGTGAAGTCATCGCGCACAGGCCGGAGAAGCAGGTCGACGGGAACAGGGCGCGCCAGGAGGGAGGTTGTCCAGTGAGCGAAAGAAGGACCCAAGATGGGACTACACATGAATGAGGAAGCCAGGTTGGGCTAGATGAGGTCTGTTCAAGGCGGAGCTCCGATGAGGTTGGCTGGGTTGGTGTGCTGCAAGCCGAGTGGGCAGGGAGTAGGGTTGCGCCAATCCGGGAAGCTCCAGAGAGGAAGGTGGTGAGGATGGTGGCTGTGCAAATAAGAATAAGGGGGAGAGGTTGGAGGAGGCCTAGCAGAGGGCTGGAAGGCGAGCGGGCTACAGGCACGCTGGCAGACAGGGAACGAGGTCGGCCAAGACCTGCAGGGGAGGATGGTGGATCGCGATAGGGGACTACGGAAGGTGCGCGATGGGAAGGCACTGTGCGGGGCACGCGATAGAGGTGGGAGGCAGGAGATGGGTAGAGAGGGTAGCAGGAGGAGAACGCTGTGGGAGGGAGGTCAACACGTCGGGTCGCTGGGTGAGCGAGAGCAGCTGTGAAGGGGGAGGCCGACGCATCGGGTCACTGCAGGGTTGGAGGGCGGCCGACACAGGGGCCCGAGGGCGAGTACTGGGCGAGGCCGGAAGCGTGGGATGCGGAGGCCGGGACACGGGGTGTGGAAACTGGGATGCGGGTGAGGGAACTGTAGCCACTAGGGATGTCAGTAGGCCAGGATGCGGGCGAGGCGGGGGCCGCTGGGCTGTCGGCAGGCTGGGATGCAGACAAGGCAGAGAAAGTAGGGAGGTGCTGGGCGATGGGCAGGAGGGATGGTGGGCAGTGGTAGCACAGGCGCTGGGGTGCGATCAGAAGGGCGAGCAGAATTTGGTAGAGGCATGGTAGAGTGAGCAGGCTGTAGGTGCGCTGGCGGGCAGGGAGGGAACAAACGTGTGGGAAAAAAGAGAAAAGAAGAAAGAAGAAGAAAAAAACGATAAAATAAAACAAAAAGAAAATTAAATAAATAATAATATATAAAGGATAATAGTAATAATAGTAATAATAATAATAATAATAATAATAATAATATTAATATTAATAATAATAATAATAATAATCGGTCAACCACACAGTCTCCAGGACCGAACGCACGGTTGCCGCTAGCGGTGCGGCGACCGCACACCGGCCCGAGACCCACTAAAGACACCAAAGCTTCAAAAATTTCAAACCCAGACCCAAACCCAACTCTATCTAAAGACGTGGGACTGAGAAAAGAATAAAATAATAGGTGCCCGTGGTCGGGGTGTGACAATTAGGCAAGTGCGGTGAGATGAGTCATGCGTGCGAGTGCATTCCTACTTACATAGTATTATTATCACCACCATGGGTTCCTGGGCATATTTTAGATGATCGAGTGATGATTGATTATCAAAACTAATTAGACGGGTTGGTACCCACTAGATTTTGTTAGGACAGGCGGGCTTTGCCACTGTATTGGTCAGTTAGGGCGACCAGTTGGTTATAGACTTAGGAGCTTCACCATACACTGGCAGGTGGTTCCGAAACTGAGTACGTCCAGGGGTATTCTAGGGATGTTTAGGATCACTCATGGTTATTGTATTACTTACATTTCTTGTTTACTTTTCGTTGCCCTAGTTTATTTTCATTCACATTTTTACTTGTTTTACTCTAGCCCAACTTTGGTATTTTCTGTTTTGGATTTCATTTATAAAATGGAAAATGATTTTTGGAAATGGTGTGTAGAATGTGTTGGTTTTTTAAATGAGAACAACATGTTGCATATTTTAAAATGTGAAAACCCTAATTTTATATCTGTATTTCAAACTTGTGTCAGTGGACTGTTTTGGAAAAGAAAATTGTTGGATTCGGTGGTTTATTCTTGGAATCCCTACTGAGCATCTCAGTGCTCACGTCTATTATATATTTCAAGTTTCAGGTTCAGTTTCTCATACAGGTTCCTAGTCCAGCTTCTCAATGTTGGTGCAGTGTGGTTTTGAGTTAAGTGGTGACCTAGGAGGTCACAAGGAGGTATGTTCCGCTTTATTTTATTTCCGATTCTAGTTATTATCTTTATCGTCAGTTTGTTTATCTGTTTATCTTTTTCTATTGCACCAAATCATTCCCAAAAATTAAATTTTGATGCCTGAAACTGGTTTCCAGCCCGTGGGGATTGGTAACGCCCTTCAGGTAATGTCGCGGACCGACTCGGGTGACCAGCTTAGGGTCGACCCAGTTTGGTTCATGACAAAATGGTATCAGAGAAGACCCTTTTTATTTGGGATGTTTGGTAGAAGGAGATTAGAACTATCAGGGCTCAGAAGGTAGGTTACGGATCGATGCCTGATCAAAACCACTCACGACGAGACATGAGTTACCAGGGGTAGTCCTGGATTTCGAGTCTCTTGTCTTTGGTTGTTTCGAATGGAGGGATGACAATGGGGGCGAATTGGTTCACTTTGCGGCCTCACATGGGGTGGTGACCCATGTGGAGTCCAAGTGCCCGGTTTAAGGTCCTCTTAGTATTATGCCTTACTTGGGGCATGGCTCACCACCATGTTGTCAAGTTAGGCACAAAAACTATATCCTCATGCCGATGGTTTATAGTGTGTTGTGTTTCATTTTGAACTCAGTTGATGTGAGTGTGTGTCAAAAATGAAAGTGATTTTTGCTTGTGTTTGTATATGTTTGGAATATGGGCTTGTTTCCCTTGGCTTGTGTTGTTTATTTTATTGAGTTTTGTCTTGATGCCGGTTTCGATGGTGTTTTTAGTGTTGTTATGAGTATACTGCCCAGAAATCCTCCAAAGGTTATTAATGAGGTATGTCTAGTTCCCAGTTCTTTTTTTTGTGTTGCTTGCTTATCAAGGAAATCAAAGTCTGTTAGAGTCAGTCGTATAGTTCGAAAAGATATTGTGTCTTTGGGTTGTTGGGAACTCCCAGGGTAGTTAAGGTATGTACTGTCCCAGAGTTATTTAAGGGTTCAGTTCTGGACTAGTAAATGTAAGATGTCTCACCGTTGTTAGAGTTTTGGGTGTGATTAATGGTGGTTGAATTCAGTGAAGATTCCCCATATGAAAAGAAGTGAGGGCTGATGGAACCTGTCTCTAAGAAACTATCCTCGTCGGTACTGGATCCTAGTTCGTCGGACCGCTCTCTTGTGCGCCACCAGTATGGCCAGTCTGGACATTCTAAGCTTTCATTTTTCATCCCTTCGAAAACGTACGTCCATCGTGGTTGTTTGAATCACCGAATAGAAGGAATTAGAGACCAGAAGATGAAAATGCCTGACTGTGAGGTAGGAGATGCTTCATCTATCAGGGCCCCATCCACAGGTATCGAGGTAAAGCTCTCTCATAGTCAGGAGTTGTTGAGGGTGTGTGGAACCTCGGTCCAGATGATGTTTTCAGCTTTGGGATGAAAATATCCAAAATTTTCTTGTTCTATTCTCATCGCTGTCATAAGCTCATCCATGTTTTGGTGGTGTGATGAGCTCGTTCTACCACAATTCAAGCGGTCTTATATTCTCTTAGTGTGGTTTCTAAATTGTTTGGTTTCTTTGAAGAGTGTGGGGCCTATGAATAAACAGAACCATTCTGATTTTGAGTTGGTCTTAGCTGTGTTCATTAGGGAGATGCTCGTTTTGTTAAATTGATGAGAGGTGTTGAGTTAATTTCTCATCCTCAAGTTTCTGGATTATTTTGTGGAAAGATTTTCGTCAAGTCTCAGGTGTGTTGTTCGGTCCATGTGGGAAAAATGAATGAGTTTGGTTTGGGAGTTCCCATGTTGCCCCCCTGGGTGTGGTTTGTTCGGGTTTCGAGGTTTTTTGTATTAGTGAATTCTTGTGGTGGGGAGAACCCTCTCATGTTCTCTCCACATTCTCAGGAAGTGGTTTTCCTTGAATTGGTTGGGTGTGACGTTTGTTGGGAATGGTCACCCCGAGGCTCTCAGTTCTCTATGATTTTGTCTAGGTGCGAACTCAAGTTGTGTCAACTGTTGTCTTGGTGACTTTCTGGGGGCATAAAGTGTCTGTGGTGGGGAGAATTGTCACATCCCGACCCCGGATGCCTAATATTTTATTCTTTTCTCGGTCTCGTTCCTTTGGATGGAGTTGGATTTGGGTCTGGGTTTGAAATTTTTGAACCTTTGGTGTCTTGAGTGGGTCTCGGGCTGGTGCGCGGTCGTCGCACCGCTAGCGGCGGCCATGTGTTCAGTCCTAAAGACTGTGCGGTTGACCGATTGTTATTATTATTATCATTATTATCCTTTATATATTATTATTTATTTATTTTTATTTCTATTTTATTTTATCCTTTTTTTCTTCTTCTTTCTTCTTTTCTCTTTTTTTTCCACACGTTTGTTCCCTCCCTATTTACCAGCGCACCTGCAACCTGCTCGCTCTACTAGGCCTCCGCCAGATCTAGCACGCCCTCCTGCTTGCACCCTATTGCTTGTGCTCCCACTGCCCACCATCCCTCCAACCCATCGCCCAACACCTGCCGACAGCCCATCGGCCCCCACCTCACCCGCGTCCCAGCCTGCCGACATCCCCAGCGACAACAGCTGCCTTGCCTGCATCCTGGCCTCCGCACCCCGCGTCCCGGCCTCTACACCCCGCACTCCCAGCCTTGCCCAGTGATAGCCCTCGAGCCCCTGATTCAGCCGCCCTCCATCCCTACAACGACCCGATGCGTCGGCCTCCCCCCATCCAACTGCTCCCGCTCACCCAGAAACCCGACGCATCGGCCTCCCTCTCGCAGCATTCTCCTCCTGCTACACTCCCTTTCTGGCTCCCACCTTCTGCATCTGTCGCGCACCCCGCACAACGCCTCCCCGTCATGCACCTTTTGCAGCCCCCTGCTGTGATCCACCATCTTCCCTTACAGGTCCTGGCCGACCCCTCTCCCTATCCACGAGACGCGCCTGTAGCACGCTCACCTACCAGGCCTCTGCCAGCCCTCCGATAGGCCTCCACCAGCCTATCCCCCTTCTTCCTATTCACGCAGCCACCAACCTCACCACCTTCCTCTCCGGTTCTTCTTGGATCGGTGAAACCCTACTCCCTGCCCACTCAGCTTGCATCGCACCAACCCAAGCAACCTCTCCAGCGATACACCTTGCATAGAACTCATCCGATGTGACCTCGCTTACTTGTGCATGCACAACCCCAGCCCAGGTCCTCTTTTCGCTCACCGGCCAACCTCTCTCCTGGCACGCCCTATTACCGTTGACCTGTTGCTCTGGCTTGTGCGCGACAACTTCACCCCGGCTCCCTGACCTCCAGCTGTGACCTCCCCTGCCGATTCCCTCCTTGGTGTGAAACTCACTTTTGAGTAGGCGAAGACCTCCTTGGGTCTTGTTCTGGATTTTTCCGACATCCGTTGCTGAAGATGAGGCAGTTTCGCTTTGGTTCATTGTCATCATCCAAGGTAAGAGTTCTTTTTTATCGCACGATCGTTTATTTTTAGTGTCTGAATTTTGTTTTGATGTCCTGGTTTTTTAAATGTAGTGCGGATAATTATTTTGGATGCAACCTCAACTTGCCGTGCCTTTTCAAGGTTGCACCATCGTCCGAGGTAATGTTTTTTATCCATCATCTTGTTGTGCACTTTATTTTTTGGGTTGAGTTTATGTCTGTGAGTCCCTGGAGTTTTGTTGGATGTACGAGGGTCTTTTCCGCACTAATTTTGGGTGTCAGATGTTGTTTCCGGGAGTTGAGATCGTTTCCAAGTGCGCACCTACATTTTCCCATCTATGGATATATATATATATCTACCTTCTGAGTGCGTGTTTCCTCATGGAACGGGGAAAACGTGCATCAGTTTAAAGGTTTGGATATATATATATATATATATATGGAAGTGCGTGTGTGCGAGAGGGATTTTTCTTGAGTTAGAAAGTTTTGGATTGACTTCCTTGAGGTAGGCGTTTCCATATTTTCTCTCTTTCCGAAGCTTTCCATAGGCAGTTGCATGATTTTATTTAATTTATAAATATTATTCGCACCTTTATAATCATGATAGTTTATTAATTGCAGTGTTTTTTAGGCCTTTCCAACTTGGTTAGAACTAAATGTTTTTATCTTCAAACCTTTATAAGCATGATAGTTTATTAATTACAATGTTTTTTTATGCCTTTCCAACTTGGTTAGAACTAAATGTTTTTATCTTCAAATGGAATTTTTGGGTGTCTTGAGCGGTGTTTTCTTATTGAAACTTTTTTTGGAACTTAGTGTTTTTTTAGAAATGATTTCATGTCTCTTTGAATTGGTATTTTTCTCAAAACCTCGGTTTTATAAGTGGTTCTTGTTTTCTAAATGATGTGGGAATATCTATACGACTCTTTAAATTGGTTTAAAAAGAAATCCATGTGAATGTTCCCATTTGGATTTTTAAAAAATACAAAAGTGATGTTTAGAGTTGTTTTAGAACAGCTTGTACAATGTTTTCGTAAAGGCTTTTAATTATGAAAAACTAGAAGCCCGATTTACAACTCCAAGTGTTTAATAAAGTGGTTTTGATAACCGAATGATGTGACGACCCAATTGGAACTTTTTATGTTTAATATGTATGCATATATATATATATATAAGTACATAGGACACTTTTATCTAGGGTAACCCTTTATGGGTGAACGTATAGGAAGCGTCCGTGTTTGGGGTAGGCAAGTGCGGTGAGATGAGTTACACGTGCGAGGGCCTTACTACTTATATAACATTATTATCACCACCATGAGTTCCTGGGTGTCTTTTAGATGATCTAGTGATAGTTTCTGATCAACCCCAATTATACGGTTTGGTACCCCCTGGATTTTGTTAGGCCAGGCGGGCTTTGCTAGTGGATTGGTCAGTTTGGGCGACAAGTTGGTTATAGACTTAGGATCTTCACCATAAGCCGACAGGTGGTTCCGAAACTGAGTACATCCAAGGGTCTTATAGGGATGTTTAGGATTACCCATGGTTACTGGATTACTTAAATTTCTTGTTTAATTTTTGTTGCACTGGTTTATTTTCAGTTTCACTTTTACTTGTTTTACTCTAGCCCAACTTTGTTATTTTCTGTTTTGGATTTCATTTGTAAAATAGAAAATGATTTTGGAAATGGTGTGTAGCGTGTGTTGGGTTTTTAAATGAGAAAAACATGTTACATATTTTAAAATGTGAAAACCTTACTTTTATATCAGTATTTCAAACTTGTGTTAGTTGACTATTTTGGAAAATAGAATTTTTGGATTCAGTGGTTTATTCTTGGAATCCCTACCGAGCATCTCGATGCTCACACCTATTATATCTTTCTAGTTTCAGGTTCAGTTTCTCGTACAGGTTCCTGGTTCAGCTGCTCAATCTTGGAGCAACGTGGTTTTGAGTTAGGTTGTGACCTAGGAGGTCACAAGGAGGTATGTTCGGATTTATTTTCTTTCTACTGCTAGTTCTTATCTTTATCGCCAGTTTGTTTATCTGTTTATCTTTTGATCTTGGGACAAATTGTTCCCAATAGTTAAATTTTGATGCCCGACACTGGTTTCCAGCCTGTGGAGATTGGGAACGCCCTTCGGGTCATGTCGCGGACCAGCTTGGGTGACCAGCTCCGGGTCGACCTGGGTTGGTTTGTGACGATCACACTAATACCTCATAGGGTTGACTAGTAAAACACAATAAAAAATAATATGATCATACCAAACTTGGGCCATCAAAACATGTGATATATCACTAATAATAACTAAAATACAAAACTACCCTATATTCCATTAAAATAAAAAATAAAAAATGTATATGATTCCCCACAAAACCAAGTAATTTAACTCATGAACATAATTTCCATTATTAATCATATTTCATTTGTCATGTCCTTTAGTACCATATTTAATAAAAAACCACTAAAGTCATTACTCATATTTTTTTCATCCATGACATGTTCATTTTATCTATCATTAATTTCTTATCATCGTAATATAATTTCATTTTATCCACACCCATATCAAATTCATTATTACCAAGTATATTCCACTACCATAGGGAAACTACAACAAAAAACAATTTCCACTATCCATGAAATTATCCCACAAGAATATATATATATATATTCTCTCTTTTTATCTTGGGTTAGGTCACCGCATCCCCAATGTATAACTCTTCATCCTCGATTATATCATACTATGCCAACCATGCCATTTTTTTGTAGCACCCACTACCCCAAACATCACTAACATCCCAAACATTATTAATCAACTGAAAAACATCCCACAATACATCTCATGCTATCCAACATAGGCCTACTACCCAACACATTCCAACTAATGCATCTAAAACCATCCATAGAAATCACTTATTAACAACTTGTAGATTAACCTCATGATCACAGAAACAGCAATAAGAAATTCAATAACACACAAAAATATATATAATCTTATAATAGTTCCCATTTTCTCTATTATAAAAAAAATCATTCATATAGATCCCATTTTCCCAAAAAATTGGTTCATTGCAATATTTATGTTACTAAAATTTTATGAGAGGTGAAACCGAAACAAAACCAGAGAAATAATAAAAAAGTCTGAGCAACATCAATTATTTTAACTAATATAAGTATCGTGTATCAACCACATAGGAAATAATAATGAAAACAATTTAACACATGAGACTCACCCCATTCCTTTAATTTCATTACATCTAATTCATTCTCATTATTATGATAATCCATGATATCCACCCAATGAAGAAAAAAATGTTTATTAAACAATTACATGAGGAAGGGAGTGTTCTAAAATCACCTACCTCAACCATAGTATTACAACTATGACATAGGAATAAAAGGAGGAAAATATTGATAGAAGAACAAACACATGTGAGGGAAACTAAAATCAAACAAGATCATATATATTATTAATTAAAATCATATATGAAACATTCCTTAATTATAAAAATCTCCACCTATAATGAAAATAATAATCACCACCTGATGAAATCTACTTGACACCCTCTCCATCCCCTTCTCCTCTTCCTTCTACCGGTACCTGCAAGAAAATTATATTGAAAATTAAATAGTGTTGTATATTTATATTTAAAATTTTAAAAAAATATTTTTTTTGAAATAAATTATTTTTAAGTTGCGTGATTTACTTTCTCACCACCATACATAGATGTAATATCATAGGGGATAGATCGGGTCATCTTCTGATATAAATCAATCAACAATTTTTGCAAAGAAGATATCTGAGCCCCCTGTTCCTAAATTTTTATTTGCATAGAAACAAACTCTCTCTGAGAACCTCAAGGTAGGGAGTGACTACAACTAAGATTAGATACAGATGCAATCCCCAATGGACTTCCAAATACCTCATATGGTAATGGTCCCAAACCCATCCCGCATAATTGACCATAATGCTATTTCCTAAGGACTTTAACAACTGGGTTATCCTGGGAGATTGGGAAGGACTATATAGGATTTACATCCCATAGTTATTTAATTTTTACCTATAAATAAAATATTAGTCATATTTGAAGAAATAAATATTAACATAGTGACAAATAACAATAAGTTATTAGAATTAAAAATGAATTCATGCATTAAATTTTTAGCAGGCCCATTAACATAACTCCCATAAGTTTTTTATGAACATCCAACCATAGTTTTATTTGGGATACTTAGTTTCCTAAATTCTATGAATGCATTATACAAATATAAATCAATAATTTCATATATGAAATATATAATATTGTCTTATAAATATTTAAACTAATGAAAAGATTACCTGAGTCGATTGGTTTTTGGAAAAACTCTTTAACCTAGTAGTGTGAGGGATGATTTACTTAGATTGAATTGTTGCATTCTTCTTTAAAACATCCAAAAATAAATAACATGTAATTTAATAGTATTGTATGCAATGTCATATCCTTTTCATATGCATGTATAAATGTAAAATGAGATTAATATAATAATATATATTTAAATACCACATGATTCTCATGATGATGGCTATCAACAAAAACCTTCCATTTCTCTCTAGGTACCCTATTGGGTACCTTATCATATAGTTGTTGGGTTATCAATTAAGTATCATTGAATTCATTATATAACCTCCATTTAAAATCCTTATATTTATTACCCAAATTTTTCAATTTCCACTTTTGTGCTATAAGATCAACAACATGAAAGTGAAAAAACATCTATACAAATAGATTTATTTTTAAGGTATTATAATTTAATATCATAATGACTTTTAATTACACCATAATGTATTAAAATTACCTTTATCTGTGAATCAAAAACTTTATTTTTTCAATATTGAGGAATATAACTCTAATAAACATATTTAATTATAAGGGTAACTGGCTCTGCCACCAAATATCATAGAATCTGGTCAAATAATCCTATGGAATCATCCGTAGGGACCCCATAACAGTCAAATGGGACAACTATCTTTAGTCCATTCAGATTCCATACATACGAAATTTTCCTATTTCTATCTGTAATATAATTGTTTTCATCTTTTGTGAAAAAATAGTTAGTAGTAGAAAAAAAGTGTAATAACTTTATTCATATTAAAATTTGTACATATAATTGTCACCCTCCAATATCCCCACAAAGAAACAGGAGTTACGACCTAGTCCCTCACTACTGAGCCTTCTGAATGGGGAGGTGTTGGCTAAGCTACTAATGGGACACTGAAGGAGGGTGTGCCAAAAGATGAAAAAACAGAGGGTGTGAGAGAAGGTGTAGGGGGGAAAGCAGAGGGTGTCTTGAATGATGTAGAGAGGGAGACCAATGGATCATCATCTATTGGTATGGTCGAGGGAAGGTCGACTGAAAGTCGACTAGGATTATTAAAACGCTTCTTCCTTATCATTCATGTCATTAAATCAAATAAAATTAACTTTAGAACATATATTTCAAAAAATTCATGCAGAAAAAAGTAGAAATGATTAGAGATGCATAGTATTGAAAAATAATATGTATATAGCTATGAGAATGAATGACTGTAAAAATAACATAAGTGGTTGATAAATGAATGGATGAATTCACTGACAATCATTTTTTCCTTCAATCTTATCATTTTCCTACTCGATCATTACTTCGTTTACTTCATCCACCATTGAAAGACTAATATTTTCAATATCATGATGAAAAAATAAGTTCACTTCTTGCTATTGATGAGATTTAATGTCAGTGGTCAAATCTTCCACTTCATTATCCATATCATACAAGTCTCTTAGTTTTACATGAGCAACTACACTCCAACCTTCATCTACGATATCTTCCACATAATATAGAATTTTTTCTTATGATGATAAGATATAAAGATCATGTAATTCATGGTCATTTACATCCATCAAGAAAGATAAGTTCACAAAAGTAAATTTCAAGGAATCTCTTTTAACACCCATGATAATATTGACCCAATTGTATTTGAATAAAACAACTGAAAAATGCCTATGGTAATTTAATTCAATAATATCACTCAACTTTCCATAGTATCCCATTTTGGAAAATATAAATATATCACCATTATTTGTTTTCAAACCCTCTTCCCAATCAACTATATGAAATTTAAATCCATTTACATTGTAAGTGTCGAACTTTCTAGCCTATTTTAGAGGACCTCGAGCAAGAAAATTGAAATCTTCTGAAAACATAGCTCGAGTATTAGTATTCTTGATCTAAAAAAAGTAATATAAATTATTAGTTTTATAAAATATATGTGTCAACCTAATATCCATATTGATTGTAATATTTATGAACTTACACATCGTGTAAACCATTCCACAAGGTCTTTATTAATAGATTTTGTTATATCTTTCTCATTTCATGTTCGACCTCTCATTAGTCTCTATGTTTGTATCATGATATATTCAATAAATGGATTTCAATTTCACTATTCATCAGCACATATCTATGTTCCTATAATAATTCTATTTTTATCAGTGTAACATTTGAGCTCCTCCCAACTGATCAGCCAATAACAGGAAAGATTCTTGATTTCCCATGTAGTTGAGATTGAGTTGATGTGTCGTCAACATATCCAACTTGATTGAATCTGGTATCAATATCATACAAGTATTTATAATAAAAGGTAATAAACCCCTCTACCAAATAGACTTTAGAAATAGATCCTTTAGGTAGAGCTTTATTTTTCATGTCTGATTTCAAATGCCCAAGATATCTGTGAAATAAAATAAATAAAACATAATTGTGTATTTAATAAAGTTCCATGAATTGTTTACTTAATATGAAAAACATATAAATAAAGTACCTCTCAATTGGATACATCCATGGATAATGTACAGGGCCTCCTAATTTAGCTTCCTCGACCAAATACACAGTTAAATGCATCATAATAGTAAAAAATGATGGAGGAAATATCATCTCCATTACACAAAGTGTCAATACAAATATCTCCTGGAGGTTTTCAAGCACAAATAGTTGTATATTTTTCTCTCACAATTTTCTAAATAATGTGGAAAATTAGAGTACAACAACAATAACCTTTTCAGGTAATAATGTACGCAATATCAATGGTAGTAACTACTGTAACAAAATATGTGAATCGTGACTTTTCAATCCATGTAAACTACGATGCTTTAAGTTAACACACCTTGATATTTTACTTGAATACCCATCAAATACCTTCACATGTTTTGAAATTCTAAGGAATGTATCTTTATCCTATTTTTCATTGCAAATTTTTTTTGTAGCATATTTTCCATTCTCATATGGCTAGTGATCACGCTTTATATTAATTATTTTTAAGTATTTTTGAGAATTGAGATGGTCCTTAAATTTTAAATGATAATTAAGCAATGTGAAGATCAAATTTTAACAAACATTCTTCTCAATATGCATAACATTAAGATTATACTTTAATAAATTAAATTCCAAATACAGAAGTTTGAAGAATATACTTTTTTTCTTCTATTGTTGAATTCCGATTTCATTTGACGATGCACTTAAAACTTTTTTCCCACTGTCATTCAAAAAATGAACCTTCCCAAATTCTGTTTCAACATTTCCAAGTTATTTAATATTTTAGAACCTATCAAAAATTTTGGAGGTGATCTATGATCAATGGAACCATTGAATTTTGACTTGTTCAACCGAAATATGTGAGATGTGTTTAGAAATATTTGATGACACAAGAAAAACCATTTTTTACTATGAGGTAGTCATTTGGGCTCAAAATAAAAGTTACATATAGGAAAATACAAACCCTTATAAGTGTTCTAACCAAATAAATTCCCAAGTACAGGGAATTCACTAATTTCCCACATTAAAGAAGCTTGCATTTTGAACATTGTTCTATAAGACACATCATATGTCTCAACACAGTTGCTCTATATCTCCTATAATTATTCAATTAGAGGCTGAAAGTATACATCAATATCATTTACAAGAATTGTTTTCTAGTAATAATCATCAAAATGATAAAAGAAGTTTTTTGAATACATATCCATATAGGAAGATGGTAAGGGATCAAAACAACTAGCCAAATGCTATAACCTGTTCTCAAAGGTCCAAATGGGTTGAATTCATCAACACCCAATCCCAATATCACATTACTATGATTATATGAAGAATATGGATGTAATGAATCAAATGTCTTCCATGATTATGAATCTCTTAGATTTCGTATTAACCCATCATTGTTAATATCTATAGAATTCCACTTCATGTGATTAGTTATTTTCGATGATATGAATAATCTTTTTAATCAAGGATTTAAAGAAAATGAACATAAAACCTTTGCAAGTGTGTTCCTTTTCTTCTTATTCATAGTGGTATGTTGATTCAGTCTTCTAACATCAACCATTGACTTCCATCTATAAGAAGAACATTTTTTCAATCCTGTCTACTTGAATCCTCTCCCTAATAAAGCATACAATCATTAGGACACACCTGTTTTTTTGTATAATTCAGGATAATCTTGTTAATAAATTTTTTTATATCATAAAAAGACTCATGGATCTTTGCTTTAGGAAATGAATCATGCAACAATTCCAATATCATGGATATCACCTTATTTATAATTCTTCATAGGCATTTTCTATGGTACAAATTCAACTGAAAATAAAATTTTGAATATTTTAAACATCCACTATAAAACTCTTTATTTCCATCATCAACTAAACCATGGAATTCATTTGTATACTCAAGGAATTTCTCTCTTAAATTAGTCCCTATAAAATCAAGAGAAGGATCCAATGATATGTTATAATCTTGATCTAGTTGTCCTATAGTCCCAAAACATCACTTGTTAAGTTTCTATTTGGAGAACCCTTAATTGGTTTTTATGATATATTTTGATGTTGATGTTGGTGTCTTTCAATACTGAATTAATCATTTATAAGGTTTTATATTTCATTTTCCATTGTCAACAAAGTTGGGAACTCATTCTGTCGATTGACATCAGTGCTCAAACTTTACGCAATGTTCGATTCTATATGAAAAATCCAACACAAATATTGAACATGGAATTACTCCAATATCAAGTGTTCATAAAATTCATCTCTCTTAAACCATCTTCTAAATTTACATTTAGGAAATGGACATCTTATTCTCCCATAAACAGATCAATTGTAAATTGAAAAATATAAAAAATCCTCCAAACCCTTAGTATACTGAGGTGTGTTCCTCGGTAATTTTATCTAGCTTTTATCCATATATATCACAATGTTCCTAAAATTTATTAAAAAAAATACACATAAGTATTACTATGTAGGAAAATAGATAATGGTAAAATCTGGTAAAGTGGAATTAGTTATAATTAAATATATTTAAGCATTAATTAAAATGTAAATTCATTGAATTAATAGATAATTGATGGGAATATAAAGGGGTGTTGGCTAGTGAGTAGTTTCCAATAATTGAGAAATAGGGCTATAAATTATAGGGTATGAGTTTATAACACCCTTTAGAGTCTCACTATGTCATTATAAACCTATATTATAATGAAACTGTATGAAAAAGTAATAGTATCATGATTCATATAGGAATACATATTCCAATGCATCCTAATAATCATTACATGACATGTCCTCAAGACCCTAATGTCTCTCAGGTATCATTTAATAGTTAAGTAACCACATAGTCTCTCCAATTACACCAAGGGGAAGCATCTAGTATAAAGTAAACCATGTCATTCCACACTGCCAAGAGGGCACCCTCAAAAGCCTATATTGAATAAAATAGATCATAGGAATAATCCTTATTATTGTTACATGGAGGGAATATGGTAGCTCAAGTGTTTGAAATAAATATCCTTGAAGTCATACTAAGAGGGAAAATGAGAAGGGGAAAATATTTAATGGTCATACCCTAATGTAATAGGCCCTCAAATTAACCAAAAAACATCACCAAGGGTGATAATATTAGGGAAAAGGACATGGGGACCATCCACATTGTCTATCTAATGATACAATTGGGTCTTGAGAATATAAAAAACATCATATTGGGTTATACTAAGAGGGATATGATCACTTATGTGAAGTATATGGTTGATCCTGATTTTGGAGGTATAGATTCTTGGAATGATTAGGTTGAGGCAAGTTACATCTCTTGCCTGCTAGTTTTGCAAATGATTGTGCATTTAAAGTGATGTTTTCAGTAAATGGTTTTGTTTTCAGTAATTAAATCATACGAAACGGATTTTTGGTGGAACAAAATCATGGATTTGGGGTGTCAGATTTATGTGAGAAAATGTTAGCAGGGATTGTACAGCTTTGTTGGTGTTTTATGAAAAAATGGGAATATTTGGTATAAAAGGTTTTATGAATGAATTATGTCATTGGTATTCTTCTTATTTTTTGGTTACAATATAAGTTATTAATTGATATTATCATTGTTAAAGTTATGGATTGAATTTATATTTGGAGTGTTTTCTTGGCTGATGTTTTTTTGTTGTTATAAATGTTTAAAGGATGGAATTGAGTTGTTGATGAATGATATTTATAATTTTTTTGTAGGTTTATTCCATTAATTTTAGTTTTATTATGGATTAGACATGAGTTGATAAGCATCCACTTTGGGGTGGATACCTTTTCAAAAATTCCAAGGTGATGTGGTCAAACTTCCTACATGGGTGTGAGAATTTTTTTAGGGTAGACGAGGTGAGGATTGGGGTGTAGTCAAACATCTTACCAGTAGGTAATAACTAATCGTGGTTGGTACTCATGGTCTAAGAATCCCTTGAGAATTGTTTATTTTTCTAGGTGAAAGAGTTATCTGATGAGAATTATTGGGTATATGATATGTTGGTTGTGTTTTATAGTTTTTTGATTTAGTTTTGTTTCATATATGAACTAATTTTTTTTTATAAAATGTTAGCAGTGGGGAATGTATTATAAAACTCACTGGACCTTAAATGTATTTTCATATATATAGGGTGTGTGAGGATAATTGGTTAATTCCTACCAGGTCTCGTACTCACCCATTATTCTTAAACTCTAGTATATAGGTATATTGTATATAGAGGAAAAGTATGAGGTTGAATTATCCATTGTTTGTGAAGGTACATGATCTTAAAGGATTCATGATGAGGGGATGAATCTAATAGATGTGGTAGCATTGAGAAGTCAGTTATGGTAACCACTTTAAGAGTTTATTGGAGATAATTATCTTCTAATGATTGAGGTTGTATTTGTTTATGATTTTTTGGAATTTTTAAAACTATTTATTTGGTTTTAAAATAATATTTTATAGTATATTTTATAAATATTTGTTCTATTTTTCCACTTCTTGGGTAATTTTTTTGTAGGATGGATATATCTAAGTTACCAACACATTATTCTTGAGTTTCTATAAAGGTTTGTCATGATGGAGGTATTTTTTATGATTTTAAAACATTTTTGAATGGTATTTACAAAACACATGGAATTTATTTCATGTCATTGATGAGTTGGTTGACACACCTATGGCCAATCAGTATTTTGACGCGACTCATGTGAGGTTAAGGTGCAAAAGGTTTGGTCATAATTTCACTAAGGGTATCATTTTTTTCATTTGGATTATAAAACTAAAGACATGTTGAGTTGGGACTCATGATGTAGTTATAAAAAGGTATCACAAATGTCTCTATAATAAATCATGAGTTACAGGAATGTGTGGGTAGTATATGTGGTTTGTGAGTAACATTAGGTAATGTATACTCCAAACACATCCAATAAATGCATATAAAAAAATTAAAGACTAAAAATTTAAAATGAAAACATAGAGAATATGTAGAATGGGAAATCACTTGAAAGAGTAATCAAAATCGAGAGAAAAAATTGAAGAATAAACTCTAAATAAAAAGTAAGAGAGAAAAAATGTCATGACCCCCTCCCCATAAGGTGTACCCCTCCTTGGATGGAAATTTAGAAGGGAGATAGTGACCCCTCGAGTCCCACCTCCCGTAGGACCCAAGTTGGAGACTAGCACCGAGGGTATAGTAAACACACAAATGGGAGGCATTAACCTCTAAGAGAACACATGCGAAATAGAGAGATAAGATAGACACCAACCAAATCCAACTCAGACTGCAATATAAAAGAAATACCAAGTACACATATGTAATGTCATGCAAAAACTACTACAACTGGAAGGAAAAACTGTAAGTACCAAAATAAAGTAAAAATGGCAGCAACCACAAAGACCAAACAGATCCTGCAACCCCAAGCTAGTAGTAACCAACCTGATCTCCAACCTGCTCCAAGTGACTTGAAAAACAGTTTATATATATGTAGGGAGAGTATAATAGTACATTCAGTAGGATCCTCCCTGGAGCCTCTCATGCAAAAGTAAAGAAAGCATGATAAATCAGAGTGAACAAAAAGTAAAAATAACTCATCACCTAAATAGGTATACTAAGTTCCCAGCCTCACCATGGATACTCTCACAAAGTATTGCATACAAGAGTATATAATATAATAAAGAATATCAAGGGTACCCTACTACTACTTCCCCACTGGTTTGTCACTTTTCCCTAACGTCGCACGTCCTAAGCATCTCTCTCTAAAAAGGCTTGCCCATAGACACCTAGGCGAAGCACTATAACATGCACCTCATGCAACATAACCACCACGTCCATGTAACCAAAGTAACCAAGTAGTTTCCTAGAGGCACCATATCTCGTATAACATGTATCATACATCGGGCATTACACCTCAAGCTATTATTGCCCATACACCGAGTAAGGATCCTTAAGCCATCACAACCTATATACGTTACACCTATTGTATTCCATAGGAAAATATATCTAGAATATATGTGTGTGAATAACCACAAGACATTACATCCCTCTACACACATATATGGGGAAAACTAATCGCTGTGCCTACCAGCACATGTAACTACCAAGAGAAGAGAGCAGATCCAAAAGGGGTAGTCAACCATCCATCCTCCAACTGGAATGTTGGGGGAAATACCCTCTCAGGGCTCAGAATCCCCAGGGCTTCAGTTGAACTAACTGACGAGGTAGAGTAGTGTATAGAAACACAAAAAGTACAGAATATATTATAGCTCACAACCACACTATAGGAATAACCTAGTCTTAGAATCAAATGAAGCTAACGTCTCTTAGACTCCTGACTACCACTACTAAGACTAGGTATCCTATAAGCACACGAACATTTAAAGAGATACATTAGATTAATTTATCCCTTTTTATCAATCTCACTTTAGATTAATTAATTATTTAACCATTATTTAACCGCTATTAATTCTACATTACATTTCATTATCATCACACCAAAGTTTCATGCCCTCTAGGCATAACCAAACCAACTCCACAACTTCTTAGAAATATTACCTCAGCATTGAATCCCAGCAATCCCAAAACCCGTGGGGTAACATCATTTATTAAATCATTTATTAACAACATTATTAGTTTCCCATATTCCCAGGCATTCTAGAAAAACATTCTAAGTTACCAAACACAAGGGGATCAACATGGTGAGTAGATGAACTACCCATCAAGTCTTTTCCACCTATAGCAAGAGCGTAGACCCATCCTCCCTTGAGAAGCTAAACACATAAAGCATGTGGCATAACTCATGTGTCTTCGCCTCTTTTTGGAAGGAGGGTAGAAAAACCAGAAGCCTTGAGTAGTGGGGAAAGTAAAGAATATAAACAATCAAAAAGATTCACCAAGCATCCAATAATTTAAATCCAACCCATTTCATCATCTATGGTATCCTCCCCGACACCCATATGAATAAAATGATGAATCTCTCCACTCTATGCATAGACTTCTACCACAACCAATGGTCCTCCCTTCCCCCACATATCACAATATCCATCCAAGCTAATATCATAACGTAAGTAGCAGGAAAACAAACATCATATCAACTAGGCTCTTGGCCCTTAAACAAGGCATTTTTCTTGCACAAGCATTGAGCTCTCACAACTCCAAGCATAAGGCTCTTGGACCGTACAAGAAAGAGGGTAACTCAGAACCCTACTAGGCATTATATTTTATCAAACAACCAATTCTTTAATCCATATTGAATTAACTAATTCCTTATTAGTTGGTTCCAACTATGGGAAAACTAAACTTCAAGCTATCATAGCTACCAAAAATTAATTAAACAATTAATTTGACATGCCTTGAAAAAGAAATCACCAACATTCTTTAGGTTTAACAACCAACTGAAATAAACATGAACATTGACATCAATTTTATTAACATCAAATTAAAACAACAACAACCATATTCATTTACATGTCTCTTTATCTTTATCCAATTAATTATCAATTAATTCCAGCTTTACGTTCTTTAAACATTTCATCAAGCACGACATGCTAACCTTCAAATCATAGATATCACACTATCTAGAAAATCAAGAGGCAAACCGTTATCACAGTGCAAAGAAACAACATGTGATCAAAACAATTCTTTTAATTCGGTTCAAGTATTTAATTAGGTCAATTATATTGTGATCCAAAGGGATAAATCATGATAATTCTATGATTTCACCTAAATAATTAGAGAAGAAAAAAAATACCCTACCTCAAAAGGTTTTTTATTTTCTTCACTCGAGAATGGATCAAAGTAATGGATTACGATTGTCTTCCCCACAAAAACTACATCCACCTTAGGATGTCACGACACAAACACATCAACAACAACCAGAAAACACTCCCTTAGAACCATGAAGATCAAATTCCATTGCATGGAAAGGAAAAATGGGAGAATAAAGATTGAAGAAAACCAAATAACGGAGGTAGATCTTACCTTGGATTGAGGACGAATTGAAGATGGAAGCATGGAACCAATCCGGGATGAAGGAATTCCCAAACATTGAAGAAGGAGGCGTCTGGGTCATCTGGGGTAGAGAGGGGGTGCACTAAAGCTATAGGGTTTGAAAAACCTGAGTGGATGGGTGTCTTTAAAACACCTAGTGGTGGGACAGTACACAATGTGTACCTCCTCATCACATCATGTACCGCCTCGAGGTGACTTACACGAAAAAATGCGTTGCCTCAATGCTTTGTTTTATTTTTCTGAAACCCAAATGGTACACATCCTGTACCCCTTGGTCACATCGTGTAGCCCCTCTATTTCCAGCTTCTCATGACTGAACTCATCCAGACTTCCTCTAAGCCTTCTCTGAGAACCTTTGTCTTCGAAAACACACAAAGGGTCAATCCATGCAGATCTGGGCACTTACATCAGATACCTCTCAAACATTCTCATCCTCAAGAATCCAAAACCAACCCAGAGACAAAACCAAAAAGGAAAGAAAGGGGTCATCCAAACATTCACCCTGCAAGATGACTCTCAAGGATCTCTCCATAACAGAAGATCAACCATTTTAGAAAAGTACAACACGAAACCATGTGACCAACACAACCAGATCCCAACACTCTCTCGAGGAAGATAACTCTCGAAATAGAGAAAGTCACAAAAAAAAGGAATCCATTTCATAGATAGGAAATGTATAAAACTAAAAAACAAACATCATTACAAGGAAAGAGCTAAACATCAAACATCTTGGGATACTGAGTGTGTATCTATGACTCATGTTCCCAGGTACTCTCCTCCATGCCACCGTGCCACCACAAGACACGAACCAAGTGGATAGAATTCCCACACAACACCTTATCCTTCTAGCCCTAGATCTCTACAGGCCGCTCCTTGAAGGTTTCATCATCATCAACATTGATCTTGATCCAATATATGTTGTGAGATTCATCATGAAGATAACGAAAGATATGTGACACATGAAAAACATCGTGTATTAGGCTCATCTGCGAGGAAAGTGCTACTCGATATTCCATGGCTCCATCATGATCCAACACCTCAAAAGGCCCAACAAATCAGGGGGAAAGCTTACTCACACAACCAAACCTTCTCTGCCCACGATGGGTAGTCATCTTCAGAAACACATGATCCCCAACGTCAAACTCCAAATGTGTCCTCCTATGATAAGTATATGATTTATGATGATCATGTGATGCCTTCATCCTCTCATGAATCACCTGAACCATCTCTATCGTATTCTACACTAGTTCCCACCCGAGAATTGCTGACTCTCATACCCCAATCCATCACAATGGAGAACAAAAAGGTCATCCATACAAGGCTTCAAATGGTGCCATACTAATGGTGGAGTGAAAATGATTTTTGTAAGAAAACTCCACTAAGTGTAAGTTTCTCGTCCATGAACCTCCAAAATCTAGGACACAAGAGCACAACATGTCTTCAAGAGTTTGGATGGTCCACTCTATCTGGCTATCCGTCTGTGGATGAAAAGCAGTGCTAAGGCCTAGCTGAGAACCAAAACCATGCTATAGAACTCTCCATACCATAGAAATAAAATGAGGATCTCGATCAGAAATGATCTTCCTTGGGACTCCATGAAGTCTCAACACATCCTCTAGATACTACCTCTATAAAAATTCCACCGAGCTCGACTCCTTGATCGCTATGAAGTGGGATGATTTTGTTAAATGATCCATTACCACCCATATATCGTCATGGACTCCCTGATATCAAGTTAAACTAGTAACAAAGTCCATCGAGATGTCCACCCACTTCCATTAAGGAGCATATAATGACTGGAGCAACCCACCAAGAACATAGTGCTCGGCCTTCACCCTATGTCAGACCAAACATTAAGACACAAACTCTACAACTGCATGCTTCAGCCCAGGCTACCAAAACTGGCTTCTCAAGGCTTGGTACATCTTTGTCACGCTAGGATGCACTGCTAAAGGAGAACTATCAAATTCTTTGAGAACCGTCTCACACATCACCAAAGGAAGGAAAATACTTCTCTGATACATCACCTGATGTTGTTCATCCTTAGACCAACCATCAGGGGACCCTCCATAAACAACTCGGTCTCTCCATACCTCTGCCTTTAGATCCCCCAACTGGGACTCTTCCACCTATTTCACCATATATGACTGCACCATTTTCTGAAAAAGACAACCTCTGCCCCCAACTTCTCCCATATTGACGTGTAATGTCGAATGTTCTTCCATCACTCTCCAGAAATCACCAGATTCATGCACTTCATCACTACGTGACTTTTTGATCAATTCATTAGCTACAAAATTCCCATTTCTAGGTGTATATGATATTTTGAAGTCGTATTCCTGTAATAACTCCATCCACCATCACTACCGCAAGTTCAAGTCATGTTGGGAGAAAACATACCTCAGGATCTTATGATCGGTGAAAACCAAAAAAGCAATTTCTAATAAGGTAATGTCTCTACAACTTCAGAGAAAAAACCACTGCCGCTAACTCAAGATCATGGGTGGAATAGTTACATTAATGGGGATGCAAATATCGAGACGCATAATAAACAACTGATCTATGATGTATTAGAACACAACCTAACCCTAGATGCGAAGCATCACAAAAAACATCAAACTGAACTCCCTCTACTGGTAGACAAAGAATTGGAGAACTTACCAACTTCTCCTTAAGATACTAAAAAGATTCCTGACACTGATCAGTCCACACGAATGTGTAATACTTACTATTCAATGCTGTCAGAGGAGTCACAACCCATGAGAAATCAGTTATGAACCTCCTGTAGTAGCCTGTGAGAATAAGGAAACTTCACAGCTCTGTCACTTTATTAGGGGATTCCCAAGACACAAATAATTCTATCATTGATGGATCCATATCTACTCACTATTGGGACACCACATTACCTAAGAAACAAACTTCTCAAGCCCAAAACTCACAATTTGACAACTTCCCAAAAAACTGTTATTGATAAAGAACTCCCAAAACGACATGAAAATGTTCTGCATGCTCCTCCTCAGATACAAAGTATACAAGGATGTCATCAATTAAAAACACCAAGAACTTATATAGGAACTCACAAAACATAGCATTCATCAATACCATGAACACAAACGGATCATTTGTCACAAAAAAATGAAATTACAATGAACTCGTAATGACCATGATGACAACAAAAAGTAGTCTTCAGGATATCCTCATCCTTCACACCCATATGATGATATCCTGACCACAAGTTGATCTTTTAGAACCAACTTTCACCCTTAAATTGATCGAATAAATCATCAATCCATGGAAGAGGATAGCGATTCTTCACTTTCACTTTGTTTAAGCAGCGATAATCGATACACAACCACAAACTACCATCAGCCTTCTTCATGAAAAAAATGGGTGTGCTCCATGGTGACACACTCATAAAAAAAACCACATTGTAATAGAATATTGATCTATATACATAGCTCTCGTAACTTATAAGGGGCCATCCTATATGGATACATAGAGATAGGAGACACTCTTGTCTATATCTCAATCCCAAAATCGATCTCTCATTGAGGGGGTAATGCTACAACCTCTTCTGGAAAGACATTAGGGTACTCTTCTACGACCCTAGGAAACACCAACTATTGAACCTTTGAAGAACTTAGCATCAGCTAAGACATCAAGGATGACAAGGAAGTAACATTCCTCTGACCCATATGAGGGCCTCAATCGCCAAAAAACACCGTTGTCTCTCCATAAACATCGAAGAACACCACCTACCTCGAGAGGAAATCTACGATAGCCTGCACTGAATACAACTAATCCATGCTGAGTATGAAATCATATGGTCGTATCCATAAAAATAGGAAATTTCTTCAAGAGTAGTGCTGCCCCAACACTAGATCACAGTCTCTATATACTTCAAACAAGTCAACTCGACCTCTAACTGGCATAGTCAAAGCCAAGGGCACTGAAATCCTCTCCACCTCAAGTCCAAAAAAAAGGAAGAGGGAATGTGATATGAAGGAGTGCATTGATACTGAATTAAACAAGGCATACACTCATATAGAAAACAAAAAAAGGGTACCTAGAACAATGTTTGGATCTCCTGAAACTGGCAATGCTAAAGCATGAAGCTGACCAAGACCTCATCCACGACCTCTATAACCATGATCAAGATCCCCACCACAGCTGTACTCTCCTCTTTGAGGATAAGGATCATCATGAGGTTTTCCTATACCTGCCTCATCTGCTCTCTACTAATCTAAAGCTAGTGTAACCTGATGCTACTGACTCACCTGGAACTACCTCAACAGAGGAACCTGGAGTGGAACACCTGGTGCATGATTACCACTATAAAAGGTCAGGCACTCTTTCTGTTGATAACCCTAGCCTCCATAAGAAAAAAAAGTTCTTGATCCATTGGAATAGTCTTGAGAGCCATCTCCCTTGGAGAAATGATATGTTGAGGGCTAGGACCTACCCCCAGAAAAACAGAAACTAGTCTGCCCTGAAAACCGGGAACGTCAGACCAAAACTCTACTTCATGAGGAATCTTGACGACTCCCCTCTCGTGAAGATATATTTCTAGATAATGTCCTATCGATGACCTCTACCCTCTCCACCACCTCTAGATATGTATTTAGCATAAATGGGGTGACTTGGCACTAGATATCTGGACGCAAAGACTCCTCAAAATACCTCGCCCTGGTCTCCTCATCTAGAAATAAGTCTGAAGCATATCATAAAAGGTTTCTGAAATGGATTCCAAACTCTCACACATTAGAGATCCCCTGTCAAAGGGTAAGTAGCTCCTAATGACTGGATGCCTTCAAGGTCAAAGAAATAAACTCGACTCTGAACTTGTATCGGAACTCCTCCCATGAGATCGCTAAATCCTCGCGATCCCCGAGGAAAAAGAACCACCACTATCTTGATACCCCATGCAGCATCATCACAACTAAATACACCCAGTGCTCTTTCTGAGAAAAAATTAAACTAAAGGCTATCTCAAACCTCCTCTAACCAATATTCTGTGACTACACCCAAAAAGGATCCCTCGTACTTCTACAAACTCTGGTTCTAAAACTCTCGGAGTGTCCTCCTCTAAGTGTTTTCATCATCAAGATCTACCCTGCAGCGATCAGCTGGCATAGCCTGTTGGACATCTTTTGCAAAATCCTGATGAGAACGTCGACCTAGAGCCATACCTACAAAATAAAAAATAGTTGAAGCTCCTAAAACTAGGATATGGAAGATTCAACATTAATTAATTGTTTTCTTTTATTAATTTTAGGTTAACCTATCCCAAGGTATACCCATTAAAACACAGGAACAAATAAGAATGATGAATGATCCTTTCCCAGGTCTCTACCCTATAACTAGTATTACCTCATTTAGTAGCCACTGTAAACTTAAAGGTCCGTGCATCGGATCACGGGGGGCCCTAAACACCTATGTCTCAGTCGGTTTCTAGTCTTTACATCACTTTCTAAACTTAACTGACACCATTTCCCTACCAACCCATGCAAACTCACATATGCCTAACACCAAACTCAATCCTATCCCCCAACCAGACCTCTGATACCACTTTTTCATGACCCCCTCCCCATAAGGTGTACCCCTTCTAGGCTGAAAATGTGATAAGGGAGATAGTGACCTCTGAGTCCCGCCTCTAGTAGGCCCCGGGTTGGCGACTAGCACCGAGGGTATAGTAAACACACAAATGAGAGGTATTACCCTCTAAGAGAACACATGTGAAAGAGAGAGATAAGACAGACACCAACCAACTCTAAATTAGAATGAAATATAAAATAAATCCCAAGAACACATATGTAATGTCATGCAAAACTACTACAACTGGAATGGAAAACTGCAAGTACCAAAAGAAAGTAAAAATAGTAGCAACCAAAAATACCGAACATCTCCTGTAACCCCAAGCTTGTAGTAACCATCCTAATATCAAAACTTCTCCAAGTGACCTAAAAAACAATATATATATATGTGGGGTGAGTATAACAGTAAACTCAGTAAGATCCTCCCCAAATCCTCTCATGCAAAAGTAAATAAAGCATGCTAAAGAAAAATAAACAACAAGTGAAACTAACTCATCACCTAAATAGGTATACTAAGTACCCAACCTCACACTGGATACTCTCGCCAAGTATCACATAAAAGAGTATATAATATAATAAATAATATCAAGGTTACCCTACTACTACTTCACCACTAGTTTTCCGCTTTTCCCCAACGTCGCACATCCTAAGCATCTCTTTCTAAAAAGGCTTACCTGAAGACACTTGGATGAATCACCACAACATGAACCTCATGCAACAAAACCACCATGTCCACATAACCAAAGTAACCATGTAGTTTCCAAGAGCCACCACAACTCATATAATGTGTATCAAACATCGGGCATTAAACCTCAATCCATTATAGCCCATCCACAGAGTAAGGATCCTCAATCCATCACAGCCTATACACATTACACCTATAGTAGTCCATATGAAACTATATCTAGAATATATGTGTATTAATAACCAAAAGCCATTACAACCCTCTACACACATATATGGGGAAAACTAACCGATATGACTACGAGTACAAGTAACTACCAAGAGAAGAGAACAGGGCCAAAAGGGGTAGTCATCCATCCATCCTCCCACTAGAATGTTGGGGAAAACACCCTCCTAGGGCTCAGAATCCCTGTGGTGTCAGTTACCCTAACTGATGGGGTGGAGTAGCATGTAGAAACAAAAAAAGTACAGAATATACTATAGCTCACAACCACACTATGAGAATAACCTATTCTTAGACTCAAATGCAGCTAATGTCTCTCAGACTCTCAGTTGCCACTGCTAATACTAGGTAACCTATAAGCACACAACCATTTAAAGAGATAAATTAGATTACTTTATCCATTTTTATCAGTCTCACTTTACGTTAATTAATTATTTAACCATTAATTAACTACTATTAATTCCACATTACATTTCATTAGAATCACACTAAAGTTTCATGCCCTCTAGGTATAACCAAACCAAGTTCATAGCTTCTTAGAAATATTGCCTCAATATTGCATCCCAGCAATCCCAAACCCCATAGGTTAACATCATTTATTCAATCATTTATTAATAGAATTATTACTTTCCTATATTCCCAGGCATTCTAGAAAAACAGTCTAAGCTACTAAACACAAGGGGATAAACACGGTGAGTAGATTAACTACCCGTCGAGTCTTTTCCACCTATAGAAAGAGTGTAGACCCATCCTCCCTCGAGAATATAAACATGGACAACACATGGAATACCACACACATCTTCTCCTCTTTTTGGAAGTAGGTTATCCAAACGAACTGCCTTGAGCAGTGGGGAAAGTAAACAAGATAAACATCCAACAAGATTCACAATGCATCCAATAGTTCACATCCAACCAATTTCATCATCTTTTGTGTCCTCCACAACACCCATATGCATAAACCGATGCATCTTTCCACTCTAGTTGTCGACTTCTACCACAACCAATGGGTCTCCCTACCCCCACACATCACAACAGCCATCCAGACTCACATCATAACACAAGAAGTAGGAAAACAAACATCATATCAACTGGGATCTTGGCCCATAAACAAGGCATTCTTCCTTCACAAGAATTGACCTCTCACAGCTCCAAGCATAAGGCTCTTGGCCTTTACAAGCAAGAGGGTAACTCAGAACCCTACCATACATTATATTTTATCAAAGAACCAATTCTTTAATCCATATTTAATTAACCGATTCCTTATTAGTAGGTTCAAACTATGGGAAACCTAAACTGGAAGATATCATAGCTATCAAAAATTAATTAAACAATTAATTTGACATGACTTCAAACAACAAGAACCAACATGCTTTGGGTTTAACAACCAACTGAATTAAACATGCACATTGGTATCAATTTGATTAATATCAAATTACAACAACAACAACCAGATTCATTTACATGCCTCTTTATCTTTATCCAATTAATTATCAATTAATTCTGGCTTTAAGTTCTTTACCAATTTCCTCAAGAACAACATTCTAAAAATAAAATCATATATATCACACTATCTATAAAATCAAGAGTCAAACCATTATCATGGTGCAAAGTAACAACATGCGATGAAACCAATTATTTTAATCTAGTTCAAGTATTTAATCAGGTCAATTACATTGTGATCCAAAGGGATAAATCATGTTAATTCTAAGATTTCACCTAAATAATTAGAGAAACAATGAATCCCCTACATCAAAAAGTTTTCAAAATTCTTCACTCGAGAATGGATCAAAGAAATGGATCACAATCATATTCCTAGCAAAAACTGCATCCACCTGAGGATGTCACGAAACAACCACATCAACAACAACCAAAAGAAACTCCCTTAGAACCATGGAGATCAAACACCATAGCATGGAAAGGAGAAACGAGAGAATACGGATCGAATAAAACCAAATAACGAAGGTATATCTTACCTCAAATTGAAGACGGATCGAAGAAGGAAGCGAGGAACTGATCCAGGATGAAGGAATCCCCAAATGTTGAAGAGGGAGGCATCCGGGTCGTCTAGGGTTGAGAGGGGGTGCCCTCAATCTGTAGGGTTTAAAAAACCTAAGAAGCTGGGTGTCTTTAAAACACCCTACGGTGGGGTAGTACATGATGTGTACCGCCTCATCATGACGTGTACAACCTCAAGGCAACTTACGGTGAAAAATGCATCGTCTTAGCACTTGGTTTTATTTTTATGAAACCCGAATGGTACACGTCGTGTAACATTTGGTCATTTAATGTAGCCCCCACCATTTTTAGCTTCTTGCAACCAAAATCATTCTGAATTCCTCTGAAACTTCTCCGAGCACCTTGGTATTTGAAAACACACAAAGGGTCAATCCACACGAATCCAGGGCCTTACATAAAACCTATATGACCTTACCTTCAGTGTGGGCTCGAGTGAAGGAAATGATAAGGAGAGGTCTCTATAAAGGAAAATAACTCAGGTTAGGGCAAGGGCGGGGGAGACAGGTCAGTGGGTGGTGGCCACAACACCGACAAGGGCTCAGGGGGCACAAGATCGGAGGTCACGGGCTTAGCACCAGAGAGGGGGGAAGCAGTGGTGCTAGGGTTCTGGTTTGGGGGGGGGGAATGGTATCTCGAGGTAGAAGGGTTGGGGGGTTGTGACTGCAGTTCCAACAAGGGCTTAGGGGGCACTGGATCGGAGGGAACAAGCCGAGCATTAGTGGTGGTGGTGGTGGTGGTGGGGGAGCGGTGGTGCAAGGGTTTGGGGTTAGGGGGAAAGGGGATCTAGAGGGAGAAGGGTCAGAGGAGAAGCATGGGGAAAAGGGTTAAAAGGGTGTTTCTTTAATAAAACATTAATATTTATTAGTGGTTCATAAAAAACATCCCTGAAATCAGATATTGTTTTTAGCAGCAGTTCAGTAAACAACTGCTAAAAAACCACTGCTAAACAAAAAAATATTTTGTAGTGAGTATGGATGCACAACATCATCCAAGTACTTGATGTGGTACCTAGAAATCAATATCCTGTCACACTCTATTGTGATAATACTATAGCGATAGCTCTTGAAAAATTACTAATGTCACAATAGCAGATAAAGCACATACTTTAGAAGTATCATCTCTTGAGGGATTTTTCTCAGAGAGGTGAAGTTAGAGTGAGTAGTATTTCCATATAAGATAATTTGGAAGACCCCTTGACTAATGACATAACTCAAAAGAAACATGACTATCATGTGAGGTCTAGTGGACTGACAGTCATAGGCATTTGGCTCTAGTCAAAGTTTGAGTTTGTTAGAGTTAACGTCCTAAGTCCAACTATTTGTACTTTGATTCCATGAATATTTGATGTATTGAGTATTAATAAATCTTCTTATTACATATTGTTTATTGTTATGCATGAATATAATTTAATAATGTCCTAGTGTATACGTATCATTGATAAGGTCATAGTAGTTTCCCAATATGATGATAACCTTGGTGTACTATGATGATATTCTCAAATAATGTTCTGTGGTTAGATAACGTACTATGATGGGACACATAGTACATAGACTATCAGGTGTGAGTACTCATAAGTAGATGATGATTATTCTCATGAAGTTTACACTTGGTAATCTATAATATAGGATATTATGAGAATAGACCTGCCAGTAAGAATTCTGCATGTTTTGGTGTCATCGGATATTCCTATCTACGAGTGTGTATGATGGTCTTTAGACTTTAACATTATTATTAATGCATGTTACAACTCACGTAATTAGATTTATTTTGTATAACATGATGATAACAGTTCATGGAGAAGTTGGATATGTTGGGTACATCACCAGTGACATGTCATTAATGAATAAGTCAAGGAATGATTTGTCCCTTCCATCTTTATGGAATATCATATGTTGTAATGACCCGGGTTTTTGAGTTGGGTCAAAAACCCCTCCCGATTTGAATTTTTCAACTAGTGGCGATGATAATTTTTGTTTTTTTGATTGGAACTCAATTACAAGAGTTTTGTTAGCCTTAAATAGTGTTTTTGGGTTGGTTTGGAGGCTAGTAGAGTGCCTCGAGTGTTTAGAAGGGTTCTGGGAGCATTGGAGGTTTGAAGGCCAGGTTTTTGGGAAGCAGCTGTAGGCACATGGTTTAGGGAAACTGTGCGACTGTAGGTGCACAACCATGCGGGATCATCTTCAAAAGTTGCAGAGTTCTTCTGAATGGTTTCCACATGGTTTTTCAAATTCTGTGGGGGGTAATCGTGTAGACCTTCATCCCTAGGCAGTGGCTTCCGCATGATTTCTGCACAATTTGGAAAACTGTGCGGCCAGTGCTGGTATTTTTTAAAAAAAAATTCCTTTTCTTTTATTCTTTCCTTTTCTCTCCTCTCTCCCTATTTCTTCTTCCTTGGTCATGCATAGCATGGGATAGCTGCCCCTTTTTCTCCTCCAGTGTATTTTGATCCATATTCTCCATTATTCATCCATTCTTCGATCCATCAGAAGCTATAGGATCATATCGGTAAGGATAACCCCATGTTCCCTTCAATTCATCTTGGTTTTCGTCTTACGGACCACTGTTTCCATCTGATCCAATTTTAGGGTTAAAGAAGGAAACTTAGATCTACGTCGATAGACTTCAAATTAGACCTCAGTATCAGACATGACTACATCTACAAGTCTAAGGTAGGTGGTTCATACCTTGTTTTCAGTTTTCGCTAACTTTTGGGGGTTTCATCTTTTTAGTGAAATGGCAGGTTTTGAGGGAGACCCTACTATAGCATATTAAATTGACTTTTAGACCAGGTAGGGTGCCGTGGGCATACCCTATACCTGTTATTCTTGAGTGAGGTCAGGTGATAGGTTGTTCCTCATTGGTATATTTTAGTCGGAGGTGCCAAAATGGTTTTAAATGGTTTTTTTTATTTAAACTACTATGTGTAATTTGTTAATGCTTGATTAAGATTGTTAGAGGCATTCAAGATCTCCATGAAAATGTGCCATAGATGATAGATAGTGTAATTTAATCTTCTTAAATTGAATTACTTGTTTAAAATGTTTAAATTTGATTTATATTTGTGTAATGCTTGAGATTACATATGCTGAGACCCTTGGGGTTGTGATGGGCTAGGACCAAGTTTGGGATGTCATGGCCATCGGGATTGAGTGATGTTGATCACAAGTTGGGTGAGGCCCATAATTTCTTGAGTGGTTTTGACCACATGATTAGGCATCATGGATGTTAGTTTGAGGTAGTGTGACTATCAGGTTGGGAATGGCCTGCGATTCTTGGATGGAATGACCATCGGTTTTGAGTGACATGGTTGCAGGGGAATGAGGTGCCAAAGATGATGTGTCTTAGGTTATTATTTGGTGATTTTTTTCTCACCCATGATGACCAAAGCACCAATTGAGTCCTGTGTACACAATTTGACTCTGTGATGAGGTGTTTTTGACCACTCATGTAGGTATAGACCCCCAATAGTTGCAGCTTAGATATTATGGTTTGGGGGTACTTGCCATAAAAAGCCACGTGGAAGGTGAGGAGCCTTCGATTGATAGTGATGAGGATATCAGGTTGGGGGCTGAGGCTCACCATGATTGAGTCTATTGTCCTGAATATTTATTTGAGGATAAACATTTATGTTTCTATAGTTTTCGCACCATGGGCTGACGTGAGATTTCTAGCAGGGATCTGTGGGACCAGGATAGTACTGTTTGGGCATGCCTTCAGGATGTTGGTACTTTGAGACACGAGGTTTTAGGAGGCATGCGGTGCTAGGATACATGATTTATGTGGAACCTGAGGGTTCTCTAGGACTTTGTGACTACAGGGGTACCTTGGGTCATGGGCCAAGGACACTCTTTGCTTATGAGATTCCAGCATTGGCCAAAGTAGGTGATTCTCCCTGGTGGCTACTGAGAACCAGTGGAGGTTGTGTTTATTACCACATCATATTGTTTACTTTTCTTATAGATTCTTATCCACTTAAACACATATACTAGGTATGCACCATTGGGTGGTATCCTACTGAGATTCATCTCACAGCCTACACGGGCCCTTCTGGATGCATGCAAACTTTATGGATTTACGTACAGGTAAAGGATCAACCTTAAGAGTTTGATCATATTTCCATTTGGAATGGAGATTGGCATGGACCTTGAGGTTATGCCTAGCTATAGTTTTACTTCTATTTAGCTTCCATTCCTATATCAACATGCTTATTTTATATGTAGCTATAGTGGTAATACCTAGGTTCTCTTTTTGTATATGGATATATATGACCTGCTATGGATGCTTTCTTGGGATGTTTTTAGTGGTTACCAGTGATTTTATAGCATGATGTTCTATATAATTTCCACTGATGTTGTTTCTATATTTCTTTCGTTGTTATTGATATTGGATGTGCTTTCATTTTGTGAGTCTGCTGAGTCATTTATTTCCACTACATGTTATCTTATTATGCTCGAACTAATATTTTATGTATTCCTAGAGGGTATATCCTCCCCACTATAATTTTTTACACCCTCACTGCTAATCTTAAGCCTTTGTCATTTGGGGAGGTGTGCCTAAGGGCAGTGGCACCCGGCCCGTTAACACCGTTCGGGTGGCTGTTCGGGTCAGGGATGCTATAAATGGTATCAGAGGAGTTTCTTTTACCTTTTTTTCTTTATATTACTATTTGGGATTATGGTATACTAGATATAGGTTGTTTTTGGAACTGGATTTCAAACTCGTGATTGGGTTCCTGCAACCCCATGTATGAGGGATGGATTGAGTTACCTTGGGTGGGTTATGCTGTTTTTCTTTTGCTCAGATTACAATTTATACGACTTCCACCTTGGTGGCTCACTTGGTTTGTGATGATTATTGGTTGTGATATGTGACCCTTGACCTGGTCTGGTAAGGGAGAATTGGACCTTGTTCCGGCAAGGAAAGGAATGTTTTCTTGGCTTTGGTAGGCATACTTTTAGGGTATTTCAATTTCATATATGCATGTATGCCTTGTGAAGTGATAATTCCATGCGAACAAAATCAAAGTCCATGCTTTAAATTCTTTTGAAATGTGAACTGTGATATTCCATGCTTTATATATATTTGAAATTTCATGTGGCATGAGGAAATGGGCCTAACTCTTATACGATTAGGCAGGTAATATGATTGAGGTGATTTTGATCACCAGGATTGGGTGACTAGGTCGTCAGTTTGAGGCAACGTTGGTTGTCAGGATGGGCATGACCCAAGGATTTTGTGATACCTGGATCTGTTAAGGGGGATATGAGGCTAGGATGTTGTGGGGAATGGTTGTGATGGGGGAGAGTAAGGGTAGTCTTTATATTCTTTCATTTTACTAATTTCCCTATATATGTTATATATTATTATATATATGGGATGTCTGACCATTTGTGGTATTTAGTGGGTTCCACCTGGATGGATCAAATGGAGAATTAAGTGGGTGATGTTACAATGTCACAGGAGTATGATCAGGTTCAGACCCCTGAGGGGAAGGCATAACATGAGATGCATGTATGGGATCAGGGATAAGATTAGGTTCAGGATCCATTGTAGGTAGGGTAGCTGTCGGGTTTGACAGTGTTCAGGCTGTGGCTCGAAAAGATGCTCCGATCTAGTCTGGTACGTGTTTTGCAGGGAATCGATAGTAGTTCTTAGGGAGTAGGTCCATCAATGGTGTATCTTACGCGTGAGTTTTAGTCATAGTACTGAACTCTTTTTCAGCGTAAGGGTGGTCCACAGGTAAATGAGAACCAGATAGAAAGCATGAAAATTATCTCCGAGTAGCTCAAGATGCCTCTAGGGTGGAGGGTCAAGATGGAGATGTACATTCTCAGACAACTGGTGAAGCTCTGGTGGGATGTGTAGGTTTAGGATCATAGACACAAGGGACTGGCTTGGAAGGACTTCGAGGAAAGGTTCTTCGAGCACTTTTCCCTGAGTTACTGAGGACAGAAAGAGCTCGGGAGTTCTTGAGCCTTCACCTAGGTGACATGTCTATCATGGACTATGCATCTACCTTCACTGAGTTGTCTCACTTTTCACTAGTTATGGTAAATTATGAAACCTTGAGAGTTAGGTGCTTTGAAGATGGTTTATGGAACGCCATATGAGAGTAGGTAAAAATATTTAGGTTGAACTCATTCTCAAAGGCGGCGAATCAGGCGCTCATAGCTAAGGGTAACTTGATAGAGATGTCTCGTGTGAGCTAGGAGGTAGCTTCAGGTGGTGGTTTAGATTTTAGGAAGTGAGGTTGGGATGAGTTCTAGGGGGGCAGTTAGGCCAAGGACCTAGCTAAACCCCCTTATGGTAGCTCAATGGTGGTTGTCTTTCAGTGTGGGAAACCAGGGAATGTCCGGACTCAGTGTGAGAGACCTCAAAAGGAGTGTTGGGCATGTGGGAAGGTCGATCATCTTGAGAGGTTCTATATGAATCCTTCTTAGATAGATGAAAGGCAAGGATCAAGGCAGGCACAATCTTCATAGATCGGTTCAGTATCGGTACCAGGAAAGGGTAGAAGAGGTTCAACTGCATGCGGAGGATGTGGTAGAGATATTGGGACCCAGACATGGGGTCGGTGGTTGGTGGCTGTTGCAGAACCGTAGGGAGAACAGGTTTAGGCAGCCGTGTGTCAGGCCAGGTTCATGCTATAGAGCTTCTAGGGGCTGAGCAGGCTAGAGAGATGATGTCGGTTAGAGGTATTCCACATGCATGGCCATGATTTCCTTTCTATTTTGTTTGGGAATGACCTATTGAGGCACATTTGTTTTGAGTACATGAGGTGCACAAGTTATATATGGACTGATCATATACTGGTCAGTGTGTTGGCACTCTCTTAGGAGCGTGAATATATATATATATATATATATATATATATATGATGTTCTGGGCATCAGGATCATTGTGGGATGCGTTTTTTGAGGTGCTTGGCATCAGGGCATCGTTGGATGCAGGTTACTTGAGGTGCCATGGGCATTAGGGTATCTAAGGGATGCATGTTGATTAAGGTGCCTTGGGAATCGGTGAATCAAGGATGTGGTATGTGATTGAGGTACGAGGCACCGGGTTGTTTTGGGTATCCATGGGATGTGGGACCTCATTATGCCATGGGTGTCATTGGCTCGAGGCGGGCACCGATGTAGTGCGGGATGTGATTGGGTGTCGAAGAGACATGAGAGCACTTGATGAGGTGTAGGGGTGACGATGTATAACGGGAGCACCATGGGTCTAGAAATAGGTCATTGGACCTTGATTGATTTTAGCTTTGGGTTGGGATTGACCGGGTTAGGCAATTCCTAAGGTGGGGAGCCCCTTTGAGGAATTTATCCTATACCCTTAAGACTGGGGTAGTTCGGGTTTCTAGGATGGGATGGGTATGCTCGGTACCATCTTTGAGTTTTTTTGATAGCTTGGGGACAATCTATGTTATGGTGGAGAGATTGTAACAACCTGAGTTTTTGAGTCGGGTTGAAAACCCCTCCCAATTCAATTTTTTTCAACTAGTGGTGATGCTAATTTTTGTTTCGTTGATTAGAACTCAATTTTGAGAGTTCATTTGGCCTTAAATGGTGTTTTTGTTTTGGTTTGGAGGCTAGGAGATTGCCTCAATTGTTTGGAAGGGTTTTGAGAGCGTCGGAGGCCCGAAGACCTAGTTTTTGGGAAGCAACCACAGGCTCACAACAGTGTAGGCTCATCTACAAAATTTTCCGAGGGATGCCACATGGTTTTTCAAACTGTCTAGGGTAGATGTGCAGACCTACATCCCTAGGTGGTGGCTTCGACATGGTTTTCTCATGTTTTGGAAAACCATGTGGGTAAACCGTGTGACCAGTGATGGGATTTTTTTAAAATTTTTCTTTTTCTTTTATTCTTTATTTTTCTCTCCTATATCCCTCTTTCTTCTTCCTTGGTTACACACAGTAGGGGAGAACCACCCCTTTTTCTACTCTAGTGTATTTTGATATATATTCTCTATAGGTCATATGTTCTTCGATCCATCAGAAGCTGCATGATCATATCGGTAAGGATAACCCTATGCGCCCTTCTCTTCATCTTGGTTTTCATCTTACAGAACACTGTTTCCATCCAAGCCAATTTCAAGGTTAAATACAGAAACTCAGATCTATGTCTATCGGCTTTGAATTGGAGCTTGATATTAGACATTCCTACATATATGAGTCTAAGGTAGGTGGTGCATATCTTGTTTTGAGTTTTCGTGGACTTTTGGGGGTTGCGTCTTTTTAGCACAATTGATGTTTTTGAGAGATACCCTACTATAGCACATTAAATTGATTTTTAGACCATGTGGGGTGCTGTGGGCATACCCTATACCTATTACACTTGAGTGAAGCTAGGCGAGAGACCATTTATCATTGGGATATTTTTGGCCGGTGGTTCCAAAATGGTTTTAAATGGTTTGTTTTGATTTAAACTTCTATGTTTAATTTTTTAAAGCTTGATTAAGCTTATTAGAGGCATTCAATACCTCTATGCTAATGTTCCATAGCTGATAGATGGTGTAATTCAATCTACTTAAATTGAATTACTAATTTAATGTTTTTAAATGTGATTTTTGTGTGTGTAATGATTGAGATTACATATTCAGAGACCCTTGGGGTTGTGACGGGATAAGCTTGAGGTTGGGATGGCATGGACATCAGGATTGAGTGATGTTGATCACAGGTTGGGAGAGGCCCAAAATTACTTGAGTGGTTTTGACCACAGGATTAGGCATGATGGATGTCAGTTTGAGGCAGTGTGACTATCAGGTTGGGCATATCCTGTGATACTTAGATGGCATGGCCATCAATTTTGAGAGACATGGTCACAGTCCCATGAGGTTCTAAAAATGGTGTGGCTTAAGTTATTATTTGGTAATTTCCAGTCACCTGTGATATACAAAGTGCCGATTGAGTCATGCGCACATAGTTTAACTCCATGATGAGGTGGTTTAGACCACTCATGTGGGTAGAGGCCCCTAATAGTTGCGGCTTAGGTATTATGGTTTGGGGGTACTTGCTGTAGAAAGCCACATAGAAGGTGAGGAACTTTCAGTTGATAGTGATGAGGCTATCAGGTTGGGGGCTGAGGCTTTCCGTGATTGAGGCCATGTGCCTAGATATTTATTTGAGGACATAAATAATTGTTCCTTTGATTTTTGTTCCATGGGACAACCTAAGATTTCGAGAAGGTGTTCGTGGGATCAGGATAATACTATTTGGGCATGGCTTTGGGACGTCGGTACTTTGAAACATGAGGTGTCAGGAGGCACATCATGTCAGGATACATGATTGAGGTAGAACCTTAGGGTTCACCAGTACTTTGTGACTATGGGGGTACCTTGAGCCATGGGCCAAGGAAACTCTTTTCTTCTGGGATTATGACGTTGGCTGAAGCAGGTGACTCCCTCTAGTGGCTACTGAGAACCAGTGGTGGTTGTGTTTATTACTACATCATACTGTTTAATTTGTTTAGAGATGCTTGTATTCTTAAGCACATATACTAGGTACACACCATTGGGTGGTATCCTACTTAGATTCATCTCACACCCTATATGGGACCTTCAGGACACGTGTAGACTTTATGGATTTACATACAGGTAAAGGATCAGCCTTAGGAGCTGGATCATAATACCGTTTGGCATGGAGATTTTCATGGACCTTGAGGTCATGCCTAGCTAGAGTTTTACTTCTATTTATATTCCATTACTATATTATCATGATTATTTTATATGTAGCTATAGTGGTTATACATGGTCACACTTTTTGTATATTGATATGTATAAGCTATTATAGATGCATTCTTGGGTTGTTTTTAGTGGTTATTAGTGATTTTATGGCATAATGTTCTGTTTAATTTCCATTGCTATTGTTTCTATATTAATTCTACTATTATTGATATTAGATGTGATTTTTCTTTTCGGGTTTGGTTCAAGTCTGCTGAGTCATTTATTTCCACTGCATGTTATCTTATTATGCTCATACTAGTATTTTATCTATTACTAGAGGGTATAGACTCCACACCATACCTCTTTACACCCTCACTGCTAGTCGGCAGCCATTGGCATTTGGGGAGGTGTGCCTAAGGCCAGTGGCACCTGGCCTGTTAGCACTATTCAGGTGGCTTTTCGGGTCCGGAATGCTACATATATCATCCCTTTGATTATAATAGAACCACCACATTAAATTCCATTGCTATAGTGTAACAATGTGTTTATTTTAGATAGTCAAAGAAAGAAATATCGAGCATATAGGTTGGTGACATGGTTATGCAACCTTCTTGATGAGATATTGTGACAAAGGTATTATATTACACAGTTTTCATTCGTATATGGTTGTTGCGACATTAATTTCTTTCTCTTGGGTTCCTTGGACCATTTCTAGATAGTAATCTTGAACTTTTGACAAGATTTCCTAATGCCAATGAGAAATAATCCTAGAGGGTCACCACCACAATCATTTTTTTTAATTTTATTGAAAATCCACTTTAAGGGTAAGTGAGAACCTACAACACCATTCCTCCAACATCCAGACACAACCTCGTCAAACACCCATTACATAGATAAATTTCAAAATCAGAAACACAACCATTCACCATGCCTTAACCATCAGATGCAACCTGTTTCAAAATCCAAGAGGGTTACACACTAAGTGTTTTCAATGATCTTGATTAAATTCTATTTGAGTTTAATTAATAGAATAAATATTATTCTCAAGTCTGAGGAATAATTTTATTCAAGTTATATTGATAACATAAATTAAATAAATATTTATTTATCGGTATGTGAATAAAATATTTATTTAATTTATTAAATATTTTAATAAACATTTAATCACTAGATTTTGAATAAGATATTTATTTATGAATAAAATATTTATTTGGTTGTTCAATAAATCATAGAGGAGTTCGAATGGATCAAGACCAAGTCCGGTGAAAATTATTAATTAATAAGACCGTTACATAATATTTGTGGTTGTGCAAGTTGGCACACCACAAAATAATAATAATATAATTATTATTATGTGTCATGGGGTTTATTAAAGGTAATAAATTTTGTTTAATGGTTGGTATTCAATTAAATAATATTTTAACTTAAAACCTGACTCTATAAATAGACGGTGATGTCTATTGTGTAGTGTATCTAAAAATTGAGAATAGAGAATTTTTGCACACAATGAATTCTCTCTCAACTCCTCTCTCTATACCTCTTAAGAACAAGAGGTGAAAGAGAGATTTCTTCAAGACTGAAGAATGAGCGATCAATAATAAACAATGCAAGACATTAAACTCGCCACACTAGCACCTGGAGATCTAGTGGTGTTTCTTGGAGATCATAGGAGCACGTGTGGATCACCGGTGGAGGGATCCTATCCTTGAATTCCCAGAGAGCAATGAAGGTAATCCAAAAGGGTCTTTTCAGGTGATCAACATTCACCAAAAAAGAAAGTTCTTAATCCTAGGTATTTATTTCTTCAAATATTAAATAAATAAATTATAAATTTGACATGCAAGATACTCAATCTTGGTTTTGGGAAATAATTATTAAAAGAAATTTTAATATATATCCCACCTCTTTAGGATTTTTCAATGCTCAAAATCTTTATACGAGGCTTGTTTAGAGCCCAAAACCTAGTTTTTTGGGTGAAAAATGCCTTATGCATGGTTAATTCAAACCATGCGGGGGAGGTCACAAAGTTTGATAAACCATGTGAGGAATGGGTAGAGAGTAGGAGGAGGCTGCATGGTTAGACCAAACCATGATATTTGGGCCCCATGACCATGTGACAACCTCTTCAATTTTGATAGTGAGTTTTTTCATGATTTATGCTAAGTTAGTAAAACTGTTTGGATAAACTGTGCAGGTGACCATTCCCTATAGCTAACTATACATGTTTGGTACACAATTTGTCAAATAATGTTCCTAAACCATGAAAACCCTTTAATTTAAGTAATTTTATAATTTAAAACTAAATTAAATTATTTTTAAACCTAAATATCACATTTTCCTTCTACGCACAACAAAGGCTTCATTTTGAAGGCCCCTTTGAACCCTATTCTTGGATTTGATCCCAATCATCTGTCAAAAATCCAATTCAAGTGCAAAACATCTTGTTGAATCTACATCAATGAGTACTCAATTCCATTTTATCCATTTGTTGTTCTTCAACCTATTGATGATTCTGTTTAGGTGCGAGATGATTTCCCATAATTTCAGTTTTTTCATTCGTTCTTCATTCTTCTCCCGATCAGAATCGAATTAGGAGTTGATAATATATGATCACTCTACTACTGAGATAAGGTAGGTATTATATACTTTTCCCATTAGTTTTGATGCTTTATATACCTAGGTTCCATTATGACACCTGCCATACTTTCCAGCACGACCCTGAAATTGAAATGATAAATTGAATTAAATGAATTAGAAATTATTGGGGATGACCTTTAGCTTCCATGAGATACGTTGGAGGTTATTTCCCCAACCAAGGGCCACCCATGGGGTGAACCATGTATTGACCTTGTCGTTTCCCTTTGTTGAACCACCAAGGGGTGTGTTCTTGAGCTTTCCTAGTAAGAGGAAGCCCACATATAAATGAAATGAATCAAATGACTTGTTAGGATATTTTTTCCTCCCCTTGCATATGATGCTTGATTAATGGTTTTATATGGAACTTGTATTGCTTGAATGGATTTGTTAGAAAATGTATAAATGAGTTGGCGTACTCATTGGTTGCCTTCAAATGTAAAATGTGGTTAATGAGTGGGTATACTCACTGTCTATATTTTGATGTAAATGGTTATATGAGTGGGTATAATCATATGGTATAAATTGAATTATGGTATGAAATGATAAATGGTATGAAATGGTAAATGAATGAATAGATTCCTTGGATGATTCTCCCTGGATCTTGAATGCGGTAGTGGAGGCCTTGGATAGAGTATTCTCATTGTGTCTTTGATTCTATGGGATGCATTAGGCCTTTCTACCCCTTGGATCCAGATTTATTGGAATCATGTAGGACATGTATGATTGACATAATCATAGGACTCCAACCAATTCCTAATCGAGTTTCCATAGAGATGCTCCAAGGCCTTGACGAGGATGCCTTGGTCTTCTATATCTTGGATCTGGCCCTCTGTGGTCTGACACCTTGATTATATGGCATGACTATGAGAAATGTCATATGATTGGTTGAACTACACAACCGTGGATGTTCTGACACTTCAGGTTGTATGTAAAGGCCATGGTTGAAATGGTTATATGGTTGTACGGTGAGGCTATGGTGATTACTCTCTTTTACTTGTATATTCCTTATATAGGAGACAAAAACTTATTTTGTAGGGGGCCTTGAGAGGATATTAATTATTACTGTTTCAGTAGATTACATTCCATGGGCATATTAACTTTATTTATTACTGTCACGTTTTACTTGAAAACGACTAGATTGTTATATTACATAGCCTAGAATTGTATAGATCTCTAGGTGGTTACCTACTGAGATTTTATCTAACACCCTATTCAGGCCACCATTGGGTACTTGAACAGACTATTTGGATGTAGGTAGAGACAGGGGAAAGATCCCTCAGTATGATATTGATTTTGAGTAATGCTTAGAAGTAGGGGAGCATAGGACTGGGTAGAGGCTTGTGATTCTATTCAAAGATATAACTTTTTGGTATTTTGGTATTTTGTATACATGTATTTTATTGTACTATTTTTTACCTATTTTTGATTTTTTTGTAGATTCATGTATCATTATCATTGTTTATGAGACACTTTTGGATTTTTCATATATTCTTGTCTTGTTTATTTATCAGTTGTCTGCTTGTTATATATACTTTTTCTACTTGTTGGTTATTGATATTTCACTATGTTACAATATGGTAATGAGGGAATAGTCCCTCCATAGACACACCCGAGGCCCTCGCTGCTAGTCAGCAACCTCTGGGGTTTGGGGTGATACACTTGAGGCCATGTGGCCAACCAAGCTCGGGGCACTGTTGAGTGGCATCTGAGTCCAGGATGTTACATAGTGGTATTAGAGGAATTTTATTCTCTAGTTTTCTTTACTATTTTGTGATAATATAAATGTATGGGAAGGAAATTAATTTTGGTAATGAGTTGTTCTTAGGATTAGTTACCCCGTGTATATGAAAAAGCCAAAATACCTCAAAGTAAATTATTGTTTTATGGATCTTGTCTATTAAAGTTGATTTGATTCCACTATTGGGTGATTCACTTGAATTGTGATGTTGTTATTTATATTATTGAGGGTTCTATTCTTTTTCAACCTGATGAGATGAGGGTATTCCATCTCATGCATTATTTTAGGCACTTGCCAGAAATCACATGCCATGCCATTTAGGATTCATTACTTGTTGCATGTTGTTGTGATAGGTGTTGTGATAACTACACCTGTTGTTGTGCTAGATTTTTGTGTAGTGTATAGAGAAAGTGATGCCATATTTTAGTTCATAAGGAGTATGGTCCCTTATGGACTGGAAAGTGATGCACCTTTAGATTCAATTATTCAAATTGAATTTGATATGGTATGGATTATATGGGCACCAAACTCTGGTTTATGAGGTGTTATGGGCCTCATAGATTGGAACTTGGTGAACCATTGATTAATTTTTTTGGAATAAATGAATACTGAAAATTAAATGTAAAATGAATATGAATTGAAATGGAAACTTGAAATGATAAACAAAGACACAACCTATACCCGACTTTTGAGTGGGAAAGAGGTAGTGTCTAATGGTTTGTGGTGACTATTATTTTTATAGTCCTGGATTTAGGAGAAGTTTGTGTGATATAACTTAGTTTTAGGAGGGTTTTGACCTTTCCTACACTTTTGAGTTGTGAAATTTGATTTGGTTCTTTTCTGAGGCATGTGTTTGGGATTGTAGAGGCATGTCACCATGATGACCTCTAGTCGTATGCCATGAGGGTGGAAATGACCACACTTTGGAGGTAGTGGGACATGGGATACCAGTGGATCCTCCTTTAGTGCCATCCATGACACCAATGGTTGTTCTGAACATAGGTACTGTGGAATAGTTCTGTGAGGGATTTAATCGCTTCATAAAGAATTTTTAGGGAGCACTAAAAAGCGTTGGTGGGATGTTATGAACCAGGATGGTAGGTTGCGAGATATGGTTTGGGATGATTTCCAAACTAGGTTCTACAACTATTTCTACCTAGAGACTCTATAGGTAGAGTGGGATAGTGAATTCATGCATCTGAAGCAGGGTGATATGATGGTTATAGAGTACTCGACACACTTTACAGAGTTGCAGCGTTTTATGATGAAATACCTTACTGATGATCTATCAAAAGCGAGACACTTTGAGGAAGGTCTTTGAAATTCTATCAGATCTCAGGTCAACATGTTTATATTGACCTTTATTACTAAAATTGTGAATCAGATGCGAATTATAGAGTGGAACCTGAGGGAAGTTGGGGGCGTAGAGAAGGGAAGTATATTCTCTCAACCCAGTAGCTCAACTTCCAGTGGTAGGAAGAAACTTTTTAAGGCTTCCTATGGGATGAGTACTAGTCAAGATGTGAGTAATGGTAGCTTATTGTTCTATAATAAGTGTGGAATATGGGGCAACATGAAGAATCAATGATACCACGACCCAGTCGAGTGCCCAACTTGTATCAAGATGGGCCACATGAAACATTTATACAGAAAATTCCCTCTAGCTATGAGTGGTAGGGGTCAGATATGACACTAGGTTCAAGAGAATTTTTCTTATCTCTATGTCATACAGGGAGTTAGAGAAGTGATAATTCGATTCGGTCAAGGTAGTGGTGGTTGTGGATGAGGTATCCAGACACTAGTTACACTGAGACATCAGAGTGGGCCTACTCCAGGCAGTAAGGTTGTGTCATAGGGTCGTGGTTTAGGAAATATATTTTCTATACATCCTATCCTCAAGGAGAAGTGTGTCCGACCATCTATGGTGATAGGTACGATCTTAAAAGCCTCTAATATTTCATCCTTTCTTTTTGATATAGGTGCATCACATAGTTTCATATCTATACCTGTGGTGAAAATCCTTTGGCTTGTTATACTATCTTCTAGGAGGGTTATGAAACTAGAAACTCCATTTGGATTTAGAATGGAGGATTTATGCTAGTGTAGGGAGTTACCCCTTGAGGTTGGTGTTTGTAACTTTATCTAGGATATTTATGTACTTGAGATGACTGGGTTTGACATCATACTTGGGATGGTATGGCTAGTATCTTATCAAGATTACATTGACTGTTATCACTGGAGGGTGAATTTCCCATCACTATAGGGTTTAGTTTATACTCAAAAGGGTGAATGGGATGTACAGGTGAGCTGAGAAGGACCAGATCATTGTGGGTTGGGAGGGATGACATCCCATATCACTAGTTTGTATTTAGATGATCAGGGAACATGTCAGACAAACTTCCATCAAATTGTTGATCATTTTAGGGATGTGTTCTTGGATAACTTTTTTGTTTTACCTCCTAATATAGAGGTTGATTTATCCATCGAATTAGTGCTAGGATATGCACTAGTATCCATTCCTCCTTAAAGGATGTCTACGACAGAGTTACAGGAGCACAAGAGGCAACTAGAGGATTTAGAGTCAAAGAGGTTTATTTGACCCAGTAGTTCTCCATGGGGTTCACCAGTCCTTTTTGCGAAGAAGGTAGATGGTACCCCTAGGCTATGCATGGACTATCAGAAACTGAACTAGCTGATGGTTAAGAACTAACATCCCCTACCACACATAGATGACTTGTTTGATAAGCTTCAAGGAGATCAGGTGTTCTCGAAAATTGATTTGAGGTTGGGGTATCACCAGGTACGTGTTCGATCTGTAGATATACTTTGTACAACTTCCCATAATAGGTATGGTATATATGAGTACTTGGTTATTCTATTCGTTCTCACGAACATGCCAACAATTTTCATGGTGTTGATGAACTGAGTCTTCCATCCTCATCTGGATTCATTTGTGTTGATTTTCATGGATGATATCTTTGTGTATTCTCATAGTCGAAATGACCATTCCAAATATCTTGAGATCATATTGAATACATTGGGAGAGCATCAATTATATGATATTATCACAAAGTGACACTTCTAGATGGGTAAAATTCACTTCTTAAGTCACATTATCTCAGATACAAGAGTATCAATAGACCTAGAGAAGGTGAGAGTTGTAGTTTCCTGGGATAATCCAAAGAAACTATTTGAAATAAAGAGTTTATTGGGGGATAGTTGGTTATTACAAGCATTTCATACAGGCATTCTCATGATTAGTAGCACCTTTTATGTGCTTGACTAAGAAAGGTGTGAAGTTTGTATGGTCAGATGTCCATGAGACAACCTTTCAGAAGCAGAAAAGGAGATTAACTTCATCACCAGTCATGATACTTCTAGAGCAGGGTAGGAGCTACACTATGTATTGTGAAACATCAGGTGTCGGTCATGGAGCAGTGTTGATGCAGGGGATAGAGTCATGGAATATGGGTATCGTTAGATGAGGCCACAAAAAAGGAACTACCTGAAACATACTCTCTAGTTATCCATGGTTGTACATGCATTGTGCTATTGGATACATTATTTTCCAGGAGAGTGTTTTTTGGTGTACACATACCACAAAATCTTCAAGTACATATTTACACAATGTGATATGAATTTGAGGTAGCGAAGGTGGGTCAAGTACCTACAATATTTTAACTTCAAGCTTGCCTATATGCCTAGTAAAGGAAATTTAGTGGCAATGAACTGAGTATGAGGGCTCAGATACAAGCTGTTCAGTAGGCTAGTGGCAAGTGGAAGCTTATGGATTTTTTCTCTGAGATGCACTTGGAGGTGCAGGATAGTTAGGGATAGACTTAGATATCATCCTTAGTTGTGACCTATACCCTACTGGATAGAGTGAGGATGAAGAAACTATTGGATTCAGAGGGCCTAGTCCCATGGGAGAGTGTGGTTGGTGGGATCCACATCCTAGTTGGACCATAGGGGTGGATGAGATTATAAATATCCATGGTCGTGTTTGACTTGTAGGGGACATTTTCAAGAAGCTGATGTGGAAAATTAATGCCTCATCTTGGGAAGTGCACCCCGACATCACCAAGATGTACCATGACTTGCATCATCAGTACTGGTGGTCGGGTATAAAAAGAGAAGTAGTTGGTTTCATTATGAGGTGTTCCACCTATCATCAAGTGAAAACGAAACATCAGTAACCAGTCAAAATTTTAAAATAGTTACATATTCTTGAGTGTACATGGGATGATGTCATGCTGGACTTCGTGACCAGTTTTCCAAGGTCTCCTTGAGGTAACGATGTTGTGTTGGTTATTGTTGACAGGCTCAGGAAGGTTTCTCATTTCTTTATGATCAAAGATACCTTTAGTGTGGATGATATTAGGTGGTTGTATATCTGTGAGATAGTACGACTTCACAAGGTCCCATGCACTATCATTTCAGATAGGGTTGATCGCTTTATGTCTCATTTCTGGCAGAGTTTGTAGAGGGAACTTGGTAAATAAGTACTTTTAAGCACAACATACCACCCTTAGATTGATGGACCATTAGAGCGTACTATACAGGTGATTGAGGACATGCTGTGAGCACGCATCCTATATTTCGGGGGCTCTTGGGAGACACATATACCCCTAGTTGAATTTTCCTATAAAAATACCTATGAGGATACTATTCAGATGAAAAATTATGAGGATTTATATAATATTCCATGTCGATTTTCCCTGTGCGGGTTAGAGGAAGGTGAGACAACTTTACTGGGACCATGTCTCATGATGAAGACTTTTGAGTAGGTCCAGTTGATTCAGAAGCAGGTGGATATTGTGCAGTCTCATTGGAAATCATATGTCAATCACCTCAGATGAACTCTAGAGTTTGAGGTTGGGGATCAGGTCTTTCTATGTGTTTCACTAAGGCTGGGACATAGACAGATCCGGAGACATGGTAAGCTTTGAGATATGTCGGGCCATTCAATATTCTAGAAAGAGTCGGCTATGTAGCCCATCGGTTTTAGTTACCTTAGAGGTGCTGAGCTATGCATGGAATCTTCCATGTATCTTAGCTATGCCGCTATCACTCAAACCCATCTCACATTTTTCAACTGAAGGAGGTTGAGTTATAGTTGGATGCATCCTTTGAGGATCATCCTATTCATATCATTTACAAGAGCATTAAGGGGTTTTGAGGATTTTCAGTTCCTCTAATATGGGTGTTATGGTAGACAACCATTTATAGGATGATATTTGGGAGTGGGAGGCCTATGTATGTGCTCAGTGGTCAGAGTTATACTCATATGAATCTTAACCACCCTTCAAAGGGCAATTTGGGGATGAATTGCTTTAAGGGGGAAAATTGTCAGAACCCGGGTTTTCATATCAAGCACACATCCCTTTATTTTTATTTTTAATGTTTAAATGTGGACCAATATGAATTCACTTTGAGTTCATGAAGGTATCAATGGTTTCTGGGGCTCATTCGGAGCCCAGAACTTGGTCTTTGGGGGGAAAAATATCTAGCACATGGTTGGTTCAAACCATGTGGGGTGGGCCGCACGGTTTGATAAACTATGCAAGGCAGGGGTAGAGAGAAAGAGGATTCCACATGGTTAGACCAAACCATGAAATTTGGGACACATGGCCATGCGACAACCTCTACAATTTAGAGAGTTGTTTTTGTCATGGTTTGAACATGATTAGTCAAACCGTGTGGTTGAACTGTAAAGGTGCCACTTCCCTATAGATAACCATGTAGCCCCTTTAATTTGGGTAATTTTATAATTTTAAATTAAATTAAATTCTTTTTAAACCTAAATATATCATTTTACTTCTACACACAATAAAAGATTCATTTTGAAGCTCCCTTTGAAGCATGTTCTTGGACTTGATCCCGATCATCCATTTGAACTCTGATTCAAGCATGAAATGTCACATTGGATCCATATCAGTGAGTAATCTATTAAATTTTATCCATTCATCATTCTTATTTATATCAACGATGTTATTTATGTGCATGATGATTTTCCCAAATTCTAGTTTCTTCATCCGTTCTTCATTCTTCTCCCGATCTGAGTCGAATTAAGAGTTGATACTAGATATGCACTCTACTACTAAGCTAGGGTAGGTGATATATACTTTTCCCATTGGTTTTGGGGCTTTATAGACCTAGCTACTATTGTTACACTCATAGGAATTTACGACATGACCTCAAAATTGAAATGATAAATTAAATTCAATGAATTGGAACTTGTTAGGGATTCCCTTCAGCTTCCATGAGACTTGTTGGAGGTTGTCTCCCCAACCAAGGGCCACACATGGGGTGTTCCATGTATTCAACTTGTAATTTACCTTTGTTTAACCACCCAAGGGGCATGTTCTTGATCTTGACTAGTAATAGGAATCCCATATATAAATTAAATGAATAAAATGACTTTTTATGAGATGTTTTGCCTCCCCTTTCATGTGATACTTGATTAAAGGGTTTATATGGAACTTGTATTGCTTGAATGGATTTTTTGGAAAATGTATAAATGAGTGGGCATACTCATTGGTTGCCTTAAAATGTGAAATTTGGTTAGTGAGTGTGTATACCCATTGTTTGTATTTTGATGTAAATGGTTATATTATTGGGTAGACTCATATGGTATTAAATGACTTACGATATGAAATGATAAATGGTATGAAATAGTGAAGGAATGAATAGATGCCTTGGAAAATTCTCCTTGTATATTGAACATGGTAGTGGATGCCTTGGATAGAGTATACTCCTTGGGTATTTATTATGTGGGATTCCTTGGGTCTTTCTACCCCTTGGATATGGATTTATTGGACTCGTGAAAGACATGTTCTAATGACATGCTCCTAGGATTCCAACCAGTACCTAACCAAGTTTCTATCAAGATGCTCTAGGGACTCGATGAGGATGTCATGGTCTTCTATACATTGGATCTAGCCCTTCATGGTCTAACACTTTGATTATATGGAATGATCATGAGAAATGTTATATGATTGGTTGAATGGAGTGATCATGGATGTTATGACACTTTAGGTTATACGACAAGGCTGTGGTTGAAATGGTTCTATGGTTGTATGGGGAGGCCATGGTGCTTACTCTCTTTTACTTGTAGCTACCTTGTATAGGATCCTAACATTTTTTAGGGGTCCTTGAGAGTCTATATAGTATTACTAGTTTAGTAGATTACATGCCATGGTAATCTTCAATTTATTTACTTCTTTCCTATTTTAATTACACATTGCTAGCTTGTTATATTGCAGAACCTGAAATTGTATACATCTCTAGGTGGTTAACTACTGGGATTGTATCTTACACCTTGTTCAGGCCACTGTTTTGTACCAGAATAGATAATTTAGATGTCGGTAGAGACAGGGGAAAGATCCCTCAGTATGAAACTTGATTTTGAGTCATGCTTAAGAGAAGGTAATCACATGATCAGGTGAGGCTCATGATGCTATTTGAGGATAAAACTTTATGGTCTTTTGGTATTTTGGATAAATTTATTGTATTGTAATACAATGTACCTATTTTGGATGCTTTTTAGAGACATTTATCATCATAATTTTTTATGAGACACATCTGTAATTGTCATATATTCCTATATTTTTTATTTATTAGCTTTCTGCTGGTTATATATACTTTTGTTTCTTATTGGTTATTGATATTACGCTATGTTAAACTCTGGTAATGAGGTTATAGTCTCTTTATGGACACAACCTAGGCCTTCACTACTAGTTGGAAGCCTCTATCATTTGGGGAGATGTACTTGAGGCCATGTGGCCAATCGGGCTTGGGGCAGTGTTGAGTGGCATCCAGGTCTGGGATGTTACATGCAGTCTATGGTTTTTATTTCAACCATGGAATCTGAGTACATTTAGTTACTTGAGGAAGTTAAAGAATCTTTGTGGATCAAAGTGTGTCTTTTTAACTTGTAATTTATGATTATTTTTCAATTTTTATTCTAATAGACAATATTCCATTCACCTATCCAGAAACTTAGTATGCCATGGTATGTCTAAGAACATAAATATTAGGCTAAATTTTATTAGATATGTTATGGAATTAGGAACCGTGTGTGTCAAAAAGATACACACATATATCAACCCAACTGATAGTTTGACTAAATCTATGATGTTTTCTATATTTAAGTTTTGTTTAGATATATTGAATTTGGTTCAAATACCAAAACCCTAGGTTCAAGAACATCTCCAAATTCAATTGAAAATGGTGGATATTTTTGAATTATGGATTTTCATTATTGTTTTCACATAAAATTTATGTCTTGTTTATCTTTCCCATTCCAATTGTGTATACATGAAAAATTATATTGATTAGAATTATTTAAATGCTCAAATTTATAATGGATCCTTTGCTGCTAGGCTTTATTGGATCGTTGGGCCACTGATTCACGCGATATCTGGTTTTTCGGGCCTTGGCCTCTCGGCTGGCCTGTTGCTCGTGTGATTATATGAAACACTAGATATCCACCTATTTTTATCCCTATCCATTTATTAGTCACACTTCCTTTTGCATCATCATCTTCCATCTGTCCTGATGTGTTATTGGTTCGTTGTGCTTTCGATTCAGTGACTTGTGCATTGTGAATGTTGGTTGGACATTATTTTTTGAAGAGATGGATGGTGTCAGGTGGAATTGATTCTCCCCTGTGCCTCCATCACTTCAAGGTATCACTCCATTTCTATCTTGTTCTCAACACTTCCTCTGGGTGTAGTTATTGGTTCCTCTAGGCAAAGCTCTTGTTCGCACTGCCTATGTTGCCTCGTCGGAGCCTATCAAGGCTTGTCTCTCTCCCCACTAAAATTCAGCTACTGGACTTCTAGTAGAGACAACATCATTCCCTCTTGAAATATGTGTGACCCTCATTTTTGGTGACGGTTCCACAAGTGCGAGAGGAAGCAGTAAATTCAGATGCGTTGTGTACCACACCTCCAATGCGAAGAGATCAGGACAACTAGATTTTGAGTTATCCGAAACTATAAGTGTTTTTTGGTTTTTGTTTTATCTTAATTTTTAAATATTTTTTTACCTTTTTTCTATTATGATCTTATGGTTTTTACTGGATCTATTTACTTTGTAGTGTTTCCCCTTTTTGAGCATTAATAAAATGTGTGTGTGGGTGGTGGTGTTCTTGTTGTGCACGTAGGTCCCCACATAACCTAAACACATTAAATATCTATGTACTTTATTCTTTTCTTTAAATATTTTTTTCTTGTATTCTATTAATATCAATATGTAATTTTCATCTTTGGTTTGCAAAGATTCAGTTTGGTCCTTCTGGTTGTTTGGTATTCTACCTTGGTTCGGATCACCACTCAGCCTCACAAGATCAGAGATCAGAGACACCTCTTCTCCTTGGATATTCCTTGGTCCCTCCATCTCTCCAAAGGGGGAGGATTGAGGCTCCTCTCTTCCACCACACACACATGGGGGGGGGGGTTTAATTGATTTATTCTATTAAATCAATAAACCTCTATTTAACACCACTCCAACTTTCCTCCGACCTGGCTCCCGGTGCTGAAAAATTTTATGTCACGCCTAGGAAAAACACCACATTCTAAACCCAATTACAGCCTCAGATTTTCTATATAAGACTCTACATGGGTGTTATTCCACATTTAAAAGAAAATATATGGGTATGATAAAATATATTTAATATTTTTAATATCACCGCACCGAGGATTTCTGGGCCTCAGAATCCCACACCGAATTAGTGTATGGCTTCGAAAATATTCTTAAAAATATTCCAAAGTTTTAATAGTCAAAACCCAAGTCACTACATCCTCCCTAAATTAAGGATTTTTATCCCTAAAAAGTGAAATCCTAGGCATAATGAACAAAACTGAGCTCTCCACTGGGACTCCGATGCCAACAAGATCACTAAGGGGTTCCCATGCTTCCTATAAGAATGCACTTAGGGGAAACACAAGGGCCAAACCTCACCCAACTTCCAGCTCAATTAGGTCGACATCTTGCAACAAAGCAGACACATGTATCCTTAGTTGCGATAGGTGGAAAACACTAAGAACCCAGTCCATCACACCACTATAATAACACTCTTTAGAGACTAGAAAAAGTGGTCACTAAAGGCCATTAACGGCCACCCTGGTACCGCTTTTGGGAGTCACAATTGCTTTGTCGGTGATGCTCAACAACGACCACATTTAGTAGCCACTAACCCCCCAATGAAAACACTCACTTTTGTGTGTGGTTTTTCATCTATTAAACAAGGGGAAATTGGGGGTTATGGGGAGGGACCCCAAAAGATTTGTTCACTAACCATGGAAAATCCACGACGGTCGGAGGGAAGCAGGTACAATTATGGACGTTGCGTGGTGGTCGGTTAATGTTGAAGTAGTGATCCAAGAAGACCTTAGATACAAAAATAGATGTTGATATGTGTTGGAGGTCACTCAGGGTGATATGGGCGACATCAGAGGTGGTATGGGGTGGCGACGATATACTGTAGTAGGAAATCCATGAAGAAGACGAGTAAAAGCAGGAAAAACCCCACCCAATTTTTTGACATGATTAGATGCTGCCATTGGTGGTTTCTAATGATCTCAAGCACATAAGACTGGATTTATAGTAGTTTCTATAGTCATAGGGTCTAGAAAAATACCACCTCGCTAACATGATGTAGATAATAATGAAACCAATTTATTCTCATTTACCCCAGGATGAACTGCACCATGTAATCCTCAAGCGTCCCGTGTACCTAGCTGACATCGATCACGTGAGGGTACCAATGAATAAAAACTGGGCTGACCAAGTTTAAACACTGAGTCTTACTAGGAGCCTCATGAAAACCCTAGCTTCCACACCCACAAGTGGAAAACCTACCAATCCTGGATGGTAGGAAACCAATCCACATAGAGGAAACATCATAGTGTCTAACTCTGCTACTATGGAACAATTCTATGCAAGGATCTACCACCACCAGGGCCACCAATAATATAATTAGAGCTAAAAGAATCCACTAGTAATGTTATGGTCTACTCCAAAACTCCAACATGAAGCCACTTCCTAAACACACAAGTCAAAGGAACTTGTCAACCTCACCTAGACACTATCCGCTTTGGGGTGGCAATAACTCACCCCGACAGTTTTAATCACATTATAAAAATGCGTCCTGGTGGGGAAAGTGTCCCTATTCCTTGTGAGTATGAAGCTACGTCAAAAAACACCAAAACAAGGTTATAATGATTCACAACATCACCCTAAACAAACCTCAATCAAGAAGTGAAAATAATAGAGTACCTCACAATAATGTCTATCAATACTACTATAAAAAGTAGAAAGGACACAGAGCATACCTATATTCATCCTTAGAGCCTCTAGGTCAAATCCCTTTATAGCCTGTATCCATCCTCACCCCCTTCATCTAGCTCATTGAGTCTGGTGTGGACCACCTAGGGGTGGTGGTGGCAACTCAAACCGTTTTCCACCTCCCACTGCTCTCCTTTCTCCCTCTCTACGTCTGCCATCAGGCAAAACACCATGCTCCAAATGCTGCCTCTTCCTGGGAGGTCCATTAGCTGGGTCCATCTCATCACCAAAGCGGGTTGAAAAATCTCTAGCAAATGAGCCTTGGTTATTGTAAAAATTTTCAAACAATGATTATTGATTCGTCTGTGAATTGTTAGAACAAACTGTATGTCAATCTGACATACAATTTTCCCAAAATGATCTAAAGTGTTTTAATATTAAAAACATTTATATAGTTTTATAAATATATGCAAAATGATAAAAATTGAGAATTATGGTGATAATTTAGGACAATGATCATTTGATTTAACCCAACCCCACTTAGCATAATGAAAATCATATGCTGAAACTGTCATGGGCTTAGAAACCCATGCAAAGTTTATATGATTCAGTGTAAGAGCACTCTAAGTCACCTGAGTGTGGTTTTATTATCTGAAACCATTCTCAAAAATAAATAAATTCATGGTATTGCCTCTAAAGTGGGGTTTGATGGATTCTTCCCCTTCCTGTGCTAAGGCCATGCTGGCGGCCTTTTCCTCCTATGGAAGGAGGATGTGGTCATCATAATTAAGAAATTCTCACTAAATCATATTGCTGCCTCTTTCCATCAACCTGACATGCCTATTTAGTCCTTCATTGGTTTCTATGTATGGCCCTCAAAAAATGATAAACGAATGTCATGGGACCTCCTTAAAACAATTAGTAATGATATCCTAGGACCTCTAATCATGGGGGGTGGGGTGGATTTTTACGAGACCATGTTTTAAAGTGAAAAGAGAGGAGGTACCACTAGGACCTCTACCCATATGAGAGACTTCCTCCAAGAGAACCAATGCACAGGTATTACTGAGTTGGGCCATACGGGTAACCCCTTTATGTGGTATTGTGGCTTCCTAGATAACACTCGCATCAAGGAGAGACTTGATAGATTCTTAGCATCCTCCGAATGACACACCTTATTTTACCTCTTTCAGGTCTCCCACCTCACCCCTACCATATCAGACCACTGTCTCTCATTCAACTTGATACGGTCCACAAAAAGTGGAGACATGAAAGACCTTTTATTTTTTAAAGCTACTGGAAAAGGTAAAGGGGTTGTGAATAAGTGATTAAAGTAGGATGGAAAGTGAGTGGGCCCGACTTTCATTCTAAATTTCACCATGTCACATATAAACTAAAAAAATGGAGTTGTAGATGGTTCCACCATCCATACCGACAATGTGACACTATTTAAAAAAGACTCTCCAAGATTCACTCTCTCCCACCCTCATCCATGACCATTTACAGAATTTCAATGCTTGTGACTAAACTCAATGAAACCATTAGAAGAAAAGAAATATACTGGTCTATGCATGTTCATGAAATTAATATCAAAGAAGAGGATTTAAATACACATTATTTCCACTAGAAATATTCTAGAATGTGGTGGAAAAACCTTATTTCACATCTTACCTCATCATATGGAAGAAATATCTCGAAATAGGAGGAGATCCATGACCTTGTCCTTCATTTCTTTCATGATCCTTACACGGTTGGTAAGCCTTCATCCCCACTGAGGTCACCTCCTGTATTTTTCCTGTAGATAATGAGGCTATGAATGAAAAGCTCACCCAAGAAATTACAGATGAGGGAATCCTTTCCACCCTCAAACATATCCACTCCACCAAAGCTCCAGGCCCAGATGGATTCCACGCCCTATTCTTTAAAAAATTCCAGCACATTGTGGGACCTGATGTTTCGAGCCTTATAAGGGTCCTTTATCATGGGAAGGATGACTTCACCTCCATTAATGAAACCCTAATCACTCTCATCCCTAAAACCTAGAAACCCTCTCAGGTTTTTGAGTTTCATCCCATTAGCCTATACAATGTTACCTATAAAATTTTCTCCAAGTTCGTGGTCAACCGTCTTCACACCTTTCTTCCTTCCATTGTTTCATAAAACCAAAGTGTCTTGGTCCCTAGTAGGATTATCTCAAACAACACAATTATTTTCCATGAAATGTTTCACTCTATTAATACCCGTAATGCGGCCAAACAAGGCATCATATCCTGGAAGATAGATATGACTAAAGCCTTTGACATTGTGGCATGGCTGTTCCTACAGTTCGTTCTAAACAAAATGGGATTTTTCTCAAGATGTGTTGACATCATTATGAAATGTGTTACCTCAGTCTCGTTCAATATTTTCAATAATGGAGGAATCTTCCAGTTCTTCTCATCTTCTAGGGGACTTTTCCAAGGAGAACCCCTTTCCCCTTAACTATTCATTTTAATGGCTAACATTTTCTTCAATCTCATTTTAGCTTCAGCTAAGGATAAAATTATTCAGGGAGTGAAGGCCTATCGCCGACCCCCCATTTCTCATCTCTTCTATTCCGAAGATTGTCTCCTTTTCTTGAAGGACACTTTAGAAGAATTCAAGCATATTAGCCTCCTTATCCGCCTCTATGAGAATGCATTAGGGCAAGCTATCAAGCCCTCTAAATCGGAAGTTTCCTTTAGCATGGGTGTGCCCCTGACTAGAAAGGCTGAGCTCCAATGGGCATATGGCTTCCATTTAGTTGATAAATACCACAAGTACCTTGGGATTCTGATGATCTTCAGTAGATCCAAAAAATAAGTTTTCTCCAGTATCTTGTAGAGTGTGGATAAAAAAATTCAAGGATAGAGCTACAAAAGAGTCTCCAAATCAGGAAAATAAATTCTCATTAAATCAGTCACCCAATCCATTCCCTCTTATTTTATGACACTCTTTAAGCTCCCCAGATTCATCACCGATCAACTCCACTCTCTCTTTGAAAACTTTTGGTGGGATATCAATGAAGGAAAGAATAAGTCTCACTAGATCGCTTGGGATAAACTCTATAAACCCAAGCCTCATTGGGGAATGGGGTATATGGATATACAACTCTTGAAATAAAATATCCTCTCCAAACAAGGATGGCGATTCATTCAACAACCACATTTTCTCTGCTCAAAGGTTCTCAAGGCTAAATACTTTCCCCATACTACTTTCTACAACACCCCACTAGGACCCCGCCCTAGTTTCCCCTAACGTAGCCTTTGGGGATCACGTGCGACCCTCCTGAGGAGAATTTACTGGAGAATTAGAAAGGGAACCTTCATTAATATTTGGACAGACCCATGATTGTTGATAAAAATGGGCTGAAAGAAACTTCTCTCGCTCTTTAACGTCTCGAAGATGCAAAAGTTATCTCCCTCTTTAATGTGGATGGAAGCAGATGGTGCCCTGAGAAAATATCCTCTGGGTTTAAAGAAAGGGATAGAAAAATTATTCTTAGCATCTTGGTCACTGGGGATCTAGGACCTGATTATTTATGTTGGAGTGGTAAAACTTCTGGTACCTATATGGTCAGATTTGGGTATGCTCTTTCCTCAACCGCTCCAAATCATGAGGTGGAGGCGCTCTGGAAATCTATCTGGCACCTTTGTATTCCCACTAAATCTTGCTATTTCTAGTGGAAAGCATACACTAGGATCCTTCCTTATATAGGGTTCCTTGGCTCTTTCCATGCATCAGAAAATCCAACATGTCCTATCTACATGTTCATGCCTGAATCTCTCATGCACGCCATCACCCACTGCCCTAGAGCAAGGAATGTCTGGCGCACCTTAAACCCTCATGCTGAAAATTTCCTGGATATGGATCCTGACCTCAAGTCTCATATCACCAAATGGTCCTTGCACCTTACTTATAAGGACCTGACTTCCCACCACACAATGGCATGAAAAATTTGGGTGAGGAGAAACAAAATCATCTTTAACCACGCCTCCAAGTCATGCACCCTATGGGTTGAGAATGCATCCCATTGGTTATCAGCATAGAACTACAAAAAGAATTTCCTTGAAGACCCATATTTCAAGAATGATCTCAGTATCTAGTTACCCCCCATTGGTGGCACCCTAAAAATTAATATGGATGCATCACCTTCGGACAGAGGAATCACAGGTTTTGGTGTTATAGCCCGAGTATCAATAATAAAACATGGGAACAATTTCACCTGACTTTATAAATGTGAACAACCAACAAAATAAATAAACCAAATATGAAAATACACAGCCAAACATGGTATAACCGGTTTTTACAGATTTAAAGTTTACAACTTTGAACAAAAACCCCAAAAAGGAACTACAACAAAAGGGAACTAAAAAACCATCCCAAACCTCTATGTAATGTGAGGAGAAACACCCTCAAGCCACCACCACCAAGATCCACAAGAGAATACTACTAGTAACCCAAACCATTGACTTATCTACGATTCATCTTGCCTTTACCTAGGTCAAGCACATAACAAGGTCTACATACACCTAATGGTGTATGTAGGGTGTAAGCCAGAGCCTTGTAGGATGCCACCCAAAAGTAGGATTCCATGCTATAACATTAAACAACAATTTAACATGCACATTTATGTAAAATATTTTAAAAAATTTCTATGAATTTTTTTTTACAAAAAACCATTTTGGAAGGTAACACTTTTAAGGAACCCATTTAACAAAAACTTACCACAAAAAGGGATTTATAAAGACACACACAAGGCCCACCATATACCAATGGTTGGAACCAAACCATATAGGCATCGTGAAAAAGTGGAGAACCATGGGTAAATCTCTAGGGCTAATCTAGCTCGAGTGGGACACTAGAACCTCATACCTAGGTGTAGGGTGGTATAGAAACCACAATCATAGATTTCTCATGCATGAGCCATTATGAGGGGACACCCTAATGGCCTAGTGGTCTCTCATCATCATCATAGCTTAGTGTGTGTTGAAAGAATCAATCCAGGTAAGTGAAACCGATACTTTTCCACTTCCGAATCACTAGCGTACTAGAACTAGTAATCCCACCTAGATACCCAAGATTCCCTTGTGCTCAAGTTCATTTTCACATGTCACATCTCACCACTTTCACAAATCAATAGAGAGAATTTCAAGGGAATTATCATTTTCCATAAAAAAACTATTTTCCATTTTACTCACACAAAAAAACCATTTTCAAATACATTTACTACCACTTACACGATCCAAAAATTTCCCTTTTGATAAAACACAAGAAAATCATACAATCGATCAACCAATACCATGGGCCAAGCCCCTTTTTAAATCCACACATAAACCAAGATCATTTTTAAAACATGATTTTCACCATTTAAATAAATTAAAATTCATATTGAAAAGTTAACAACAAGTCCAATTTTCCAAATTATTACATTTTATTTTAAAACCCTACTTCCAAACTCATTTTCACCTTAAGTTCCCTTGAAAAGATGTTTCACACCTTTCAAACAACCCATAAAACATTTCCACAAAACACCAAACTAAAGCACACACAAAACATAACCATTCACTTTATAAAAGTCATTCCCATCACATAATCACTCCAAGACCTTATAAAACATATTTCTCACCACAAAAATAAATAAAATAACGTGTAAAAATTAACCAAGTAAGAAAATCAAATCATCTAAAAATAATAAATCATGGAACCACCTACCTCATGTGGAGAAACTTCTGGAAAACAGTGTCAAACCACAAACGTACCTCAACCGAACCCTATTAAGGCAAGATTTAACCAAAATACATCAAGCTCAAACCTTAACAAACAATATTCAACCCTAAATTGACCACCCTAACTATTGGAAAAATAACACCTGTAACATCCCCGACCTGGGTGCCACCAAACCGGTGCCCCAATCCGGGTCATCACATGACCTCAAGCATCCCTCCCCGTACACCAGAGGTTGCCGACTAACAACTAGGGTTTAGATTAGTCACATGGGGAGACTATACCCTCTTGGTCAGAGTAAGCCCCAATAGTAAACATATAAAACAATGAAGATAACATGAACTAATAAATAAACAAGCATAAATAAACATTTCCCAATTGGGTACAAACCACAACCAATAATAAATACGCCATGTCATGCTACAATTCCAAGTGAACAAAACCCAAAATAAGAAAACAAAGGAAATCCAAAAATGGTCCTAACTCCAAGTTTAGAGCCTCATCCATGAAAGTCTCATGTCCAACTCAACTCCCTAGCATAGGTCCATTGCTCTTGTCCTAATCCGCAAGCATCAAATATGCTCGAGTACCCAACGGCGGCCCGAGAAGGGTGTGGGTAAAACTCAATAAGCCACCACCAACAGTGTCTAAAAAATATCCAGTCTAAAAAATAGTTCATTCAAGTATGAAGTAAAAGGTAAAATAAACAAAAGGATAACTCAGGTTCCCATAAGTAACCATGTACACTTACTCCTTTTCTATCTTTAATCACCATTTTCATTATTTATACAATATTCATTACTTAATCCTGTTTCATCATGTGTTCCAAGGGTTAGGAACATACATCATCTACAAATGGGTCTAAGGCAATCAATCACTATGCATAATGGAATAATTCAAGTACCTATTTCACTATGGATGAACACATCACATCAACACATTATCCTCACCTCGAAGCCTCAGTCTAGGTGGAATGAAACTGTTAGGGAAATAAAGATTCATCCCCTTCCCTAACCCATGCATTGTGGGTGGATTTAGAGCATCAGTCCAACTCGATCCATGGGAGGATCCTTAATACTTTATCCCACAACTCAATCTATATGAACCTGCTTATATATCCATTCACCACACAACTCAGGGTGGGGTTATAGTATCAGTCCAAACCTAGCCCGTGGGAGGATCCTCATTCCTTAATCCCACCCCATACTTACCTTTCACAAACAACCACAACCAATAAATATAACAATCATACCATAACACAAAAAACATGACTAATATCAATGATAAGGACAATACACAACAATTAACATGGGAATTAATGCTATTCCATAACCCATTAATACATTTACCATTTACATTACAAGGATCAATCAACCTAATTCTCATTCCCTCGCCTTAACCCATTAATAATATTAAAAAATTCCCACACATTATCCAATTTATCCCATTTAACATTCATAAGTATTTACCCACTTATTCTTTTCAATTACAATTCCTTTCTCCCATAGCATGATCACTTCATTACACTCAACCCTTTAGGTATACCCCACAATTCCCTTGTATTTACCCATTCAACATATTCGTATATTCCCTTATTACATCTCATTTAAAAAATTTCTCAATTTTCCCATTCCATTACCCAATTACAATTTACAATTTCATATGAACTAACCCTCTTAGGCATTTCATACAAAATTCATTAAGCATTAGACATAATCTCATATAACCCATTTTACCCATTTTTGTGTCATGCCAAACAATCCCTTATGACATTATCACATTAGGTAAAACTATCATTATTCAATTTTCAACTCAATAAACCATGATACATGTTCTCCATGGGCTTCACATCATCACTCAGTAACCCTTCACTGAACCTTACCACTCTCTAGGTTCATATTACCGACGCACCCCATGGGTGGCCCTAAAATGGTCAAATCATCATCTACGCATTCCCCAAGGATCATGAGGGGTTATATTGGTATCTTACACCCTTTTCATGAACCATCTAGTGGAACCAAGAACAAAATTAGGGAAAAACAAAAACACAAGCTTCCATGCATAAATATAAAATAAAAACTTTGGGATAATACTTGTAGACCACCTACCTTGAATCTGATGATGCACACACTGTTAAATATAGAATTAGATCCCGATCCAAACCCCATTTGATTTTCTAACCTCAGTTTCACCAGAAAAAGAGGGTTTTAGAGCTTCAAAAAGTGATGAGAGAAACCACAAACCCTAATTTGGAAAATATAAACAATAAGAATATTAGACTTACTCGGATCTTTGATTTGCAACCAACGATGTCCAAAACATCCTAGAAATGAGAGAGATCAATACTTGGGAGCTCTTGGAGGTATTGGTTCGTCACTGGGGTTGTGAGGGGGAAGAAAAGTGGAAATCCTGAGTTGGGGTTAAAAATACTGTAATTTCATTTTTGTAAATTTTTCAACTTTACTAGGTTGCACAGTTTACCCGCACAGTTTGGAAAACTGTGTAAAAACCATGTGAGAGATACTGTCTCAAAATCACCCCTTCACATGGTTTCTTGGGAATTCTTCATGGTTAGCTTAAACATGTGATAAGTATGACGAATCCTTTATCTAATTTTAGATAGTTACCTTGGATGATCTACATAGTTTTCATTAACTATGTGCAAACCATGCAACATACCCATAAAACTATTTTTTCATCCTCTTTCATGCCCCGAACCCCTAAAACACCCCTGAGCCTTCTCATGAACTTTGGAAAAAAATTATTTAACCAAAATAAGGGAATTAAACTTAAAAAAAAACAAAAACATACCTTATGAAAATCCGAGATCATACAACCTCCCCACCTTATAACAGCTCATCCTCGAGATGCTCCTCTCGAGCATCACTAAGCTTTTGTAAAGAGAGGTCATGCCACTAGGACCACATATCCATTCCCATTTCCCAAGTTTCTCATTGAAAATTACAATGCTACCATAGTAAGTGAACCAAGGCATGGTCTTGACCCGCATGACTTCCTCACCACAACCCCCAACATGAATCAGATACTCCTCAAGGAGGCATCAACTTCAACCACACCCAACCACTAGGACTTCATAGAGAAAACTTAGGCAATAGTTCCTAACTGACAACACATGGAAAATTCACACACATTATTATATCATTATGGAGGAACCAATCATAACCCCATCAGTCTGATCCCCTACACAACTCATGACTCGAATCACTTGGTGTCATTTTCCTATATTTTCCAAACTCTAATGGTGACCAAACCCGATATCTCCCAGATGAAAACACAAAATCCTCCCAACAACATTTACCGACTTATGTCGATCCATCACTCATGTACCAACAATCCCATTCCACAACTGTACATCTAAGTGAAACCCAAACAATCTGGTACTCATTTAACCTGTGCCAAAGCTCGCTACCAGGTCCAACTCACCAAAATGGTGTCCACTTGAGTCCCTCTAACCTGAATCTCTGATCATGTTGTCAACCAACCATTTATTTTCTATGGTTCTCTCCACCCTCTTCAGTTTCTTGGAACCTCCACTATTGATGAAAGACCACCAGAAACTCAACTCGACTTTCAAATCATACCTTATGCACCCATTGAGGTCATTCCTCAAATTCTGGTAGAATCCCTTCATCACGACACCACTTACCTCCAAACCATCGTTAATATCCACCATCCCAAACAAAATTCCTAATCACTAGAACCCCTACCAATCATACACTATCTAAAGAAGGATATGTTACCACTCAATCCCATTCCAAAATTTGAAATAAACTTCTCCTCCCAAAGCATCCACTAAAGGTAATTTACCACTGTACACATTAATCCCTTGATCAAAGTCGAGTCGAGTTTCCCCAGTTCACTCATCCTGGAATTCTTAGCTTCATAATTGGCATGGAAATACATCACATAGACAACTTTACTTCAAACTTTTAGGCATTCCAAAACTACTGAAGGTAACTTACCCGAGTCTACTTTTGATTTCTATTGAAGTTATAGAACCCAACCTCTCTTTCTACCAACTGATGTTACATCTCACCACACTCTTTGACGACTAAACACAAGAATTTAAAATTTCATTTAGAACCACCCTGAGCCCAAATCAAATGATTGGATCAATAAATCACCATAGTCAAGGCCCACTTGGCCTTTCTGAGAGACACAATGTTCACCTCACAAGTTCCTTATTTTCATCCTAGTGCCACTACATCAAATCAATGTTCACCACCCCAAATTCAGGACTGACTCATCACTCCCCAACTTAGGAGTGTCATTACCATTTCTCTCCACATGGGATTCCAATCACCATGGCTCACATCCAGTCACAAGACAAATCCAAAAATTTAGACTTGGATGTCTAGCCTTCCCTAAAACAAGAGATTGGAAATCAACTAGTGCCCGATCCCAACTTCCATGGGCAGTAACCACGATGTTCATCGATAACCATCCAATCCCAAGGACGTCTCCTAAATCCATCGATGGTGTGCATCCCACTTCACGTATACCTCCCCCATGAGTGTAAACTTCATGATTTCCCTCATCATACCAAAACACCTACAAGTTTCTAGGCATAAAGCCAGATCTTATCAATGTACTTAAGACACTGTAAAGATGTTGGGCATGATCGTTACTAGATGAGGTATTCTAAGAAGTTGTTGAAGAACACCACCACAAACTTTTTTATTTCTAATATCACCTCCCATGATGAAACACCATGATCTGCTAAGGGTTTTAGGATTCCCTTCTGCACACCTCTCGTCATCATTTAACCACCACCTCTTAGGTGTAATTTCCAACTAAGACTCACCACCACCCTATGACCATCTATCAAGTAGTTGTGAACTAATGTTTTCCTTAGTACTACTTCCACCACACCACCCGAGTTCTTCTGGTATGCCCCCAACAATTGCTGATCAAACACTATGGTTTTCTACACCAATAAAATCAATGGTTTCTTACATGACCATGATTCATGCTTTGGTTTCATAAGGAATAGAAAAATCCTATCACATTTTAAATCATGCCCTGCAAGTGTGTTCCCACATCTGGACCTTTTAGAGTCCTCAAAGTTTCACACTTTCCTTCAAACACTATCATACCAACTTTAGTTTCCACAAGCCAACCACCACATGGGCATAGGTCAACAACCGCTTACTCACCTAACCATGCCTCTTGGTTAGTCAGCCTCATGGGTCCCAAGGAATTCTCAACATCTCACCCAACAACCAAACCATTCATAAAAACAAGCCCATCCATGTGATTCCATTTACCAAAGCTTAAAGGTACTCCTATGTATTGATCCCTCCTTTCAAGCATTCCCCATACCTCCTATTTTGAAGCACCCACATCACTGGGATAGCCTCCCATGAGGTCACCCTTGATTTATCTAAAATGAAAAACAAATCCCCATAACTCAAGTGACATCAAAAAATCACTGAACTTCCCACTTATCCCTCTAGGATAACCCATACTAGATAAAATCTTCCACACCCCACTATTAAGGTCTAACATCCACCCATATGACAAACACCTAAGAGAACTAGGAACATCATCTGAACTCTCTCATATGTCACCTTAAAGTTTGAGTGATACCGGTGCCCTAAAATGGAGTCATGACGGAAAAAATCCATTGATTCGCACACACATCGAGTTACGAACATATCAATGCTTGCAAATGACACTCTCACCCCCATTCTGATACACAATATTCCTAGAGCACCAAGAAACCATTTTATCTAGGTCCCGCACTAAAGGTAATAATACACATGCATTGTCACCATGATCCAAAACCCCCACTCTATGGTCTGAGATACAACTCGCAAGGCCTGAACCCATATGGGTCACCCCACCCACAACAACAACCATCTGTAATGACACTACAACCAAGACATTCATTCTTATTCCCATCGTACTAACCACTCAATCAAAACCCACATGGATTAATACTTTCACATTACCAAACATAACCTTAAGAACTCAAGTACACCACCTAACTAAAGACACAACAAGGAACACCCAAAGGTTCATGCTTTAGAACATTCTACTTAAACAAAATTTTAAAATACTTACTTATTCAAATTCATATCCCCCAAACATTTTCATCAAAAAAAATATCAAAGGAAGTCCAATCAGTATAGACTGCAACAGGATAATGCATTACCTATCATACTCAACCCACTCCACATACACTATTACAATGGATGGGTTCACATTCCTATCACTACCCTCAACCCTTTTGACCACAGGTCATAGTCAACATGGGGAAAACCAAATTACTTAATCACAAACCATTCCTCAAACATATCTATAAACCATTTCCTCTTTTACACATGAATATTTTCTCTTAGGCACATTTGTCATCTCAAAATTTGTTATAACCATCATTTTAACTCATTTACACCTTCCACTAGGAAAATTTAATTAACTATTTCACCACCACTTAAGAAAATCCTTATCTTTTAAACACCTTTAAATCTTTACAATTTACCACAACCCAAAATTTTAACCCCGTCATAACGTTTATTTATACACAATATTCATTAACTATCCATTTAATTCTTTCCATTTACCCAATTTTATTACCCTTAGTAAGAACTATTTTATTTAAATTTTATAAATAAGTAAAATGAATTCTACTCTCTATGTCCCACACTCCCATCTTGTGTGTGCCTATCATGATGCATTCCACCTATATCCTTAGGTGCCTAAAATGATGCATGAATTCACAACCTCATTCTATTCTATCCATGAGGAAAATATCATAAATCAGTCAAATCACACCACATGTGCATCACCCAATGGTGAAATATCATTCAACTATAACAACACACATCAAAAATAAAAATTCCCACCATGGGTGACTTGGGTTTTTCCCTCATACATGGGTTATATACTCCCAAGTATGAGCTCATTACCAAGGTCCGACACTGTCCTAATATTCTATCTACCGTCCCCAAATAGTAAGAAAGAGAAAATAACTCCTCTGATACCACTTTGTAACATCCCCAACTTGGTTTCCACTAAACCGGTGCCCCGAGCCGGGTCATCACATGACCTCAAGCATGCCTCCCCACATGCCAGAGGTTTTTGACTAGCAGTGAGGGTCTAGATTAGTCACATGGGGAGACTATAACCTCTTGGTCAGAGTAAGACACAAAAGTAATCATACAAAACCATAGAGATAAAATTAACTAATCAGTGAACAATCATAAATAACCATTTCCCAACTAGGTAGAAGCCACAAAAAACAATAAATATTCCATGTCATGCTATAATTCCAAGCGAACAAAACCCAAAATAAGACAATAATGAAAATAACAAAACGGTCCTAACTCCAAGTCTGGAGCCTCATCCTTGAATGTCCCATGTCCAACTCAACTCCCTAGCATAGTACTATTTCCCTTTTCCTGAATTGCAAGCATGAAATCTTCTAAGGTACCCAATGGCGATCTGAGAAGGGTGTATGTATAACTCAGCAGTCCACCACCAAAGGTGTCTATAAAATATCCAGTCTAATAGATAGTGCATGAAAGTATGAAGTAAAAGGTAAAATAAAAAAAATTATAACTCGAGTTCCCATAAGTAACCATGTACACTTACTCCTTTTCTATATTTAATAACAATTTTCATCATTTATACCATCTTAATTACTAAATCCTATTTCATCATGTGTTCTAAGGGTTAGGCACATACATCATCTATACATGGGTCTAAGGAAATAAATCACTATAAATAATGGAATAAGTCAATTCCCTATCTCATTAGGGATTAAAACATCACATCAACACATTATCCCCTCCTTGAAGCCTCAGTCTGGGTGGAATGCAACCTTTAGGGGAATAGATCTCCATCCCCTTCCCTAACCCGTGCATTATGGGTGGAGTTAGAGCATCAATCCAACTTAACTCGTGGTAGGAGCCTCAGTACTTTATCCCACACCTCAATCCATGTGCAAATTCTTATATATCTATCCACCACACAACTCATGGTGGGGTTAGAGGATCAGTCCAATCCTGACCCGTGGGAGGAGCCTTAGTCCTTAATCCCACCCCACACTTACCCTTTCACAAAAAACCACAACCAATAAATATAAAAATCATACCATAATACAACAAACATGACCAATATCAGTGGTAATAATAATAAAAAATAATCAATGTGGGAATTAATACTATTCCATAACCCATTAATACATTTACCATTTACATTTTAAGGCTCAATTAACCCAATTCTCATTCTCTTACCATTATCTGTTAAGGATATTCAACAATTTCCACACATTATCTAGTTTATCCCATTTACCATTTCATAAGTATTTACCCACTTATTATTTTCAATTACAATTCTCCTCTCCTATAGCACAACCACTTCATTACACTCAACCCTTTAGGTATACCCCATAATTCCCTTATATTTACCCATTCAACATATTCGTCTATTCCCTTATTGCATCTCATTTAAAATATTTCCCCATTTTTCCTTTTCATTACCCAATTACAAGTTCACCATTTCACATGCACTAACCCTATTGTAAATTTCATAAAAAATTCATTAAGCATTTGACATAATATCACATAACCCATTTTACCCATTTTTGTGTCATTCCTAACAATCCCTTATTCCCTTATCACCTTAGGTATAACTATCATTATTCCATTTTCAACTTAATTAACCATGATACATGTTATTCATGGGCTTCACATCATCACTTGGTAACCCTTAACTTAACCCTATAACTCTCTAGGTTTAGATTACTGACGCACCCCATGGGTGGACCTAAAATGGTCAAATCATCCTCTATGCATCCCCTGAGGATCGTGAGGGGTTAAATTGGTCACTTATACACCCTTTTCATGAGACCTCTAGTGTAACCATGAACACAATTAGGTAAAAACAAAAACTCAAGCTTCCATGCACAAATCTAAAATAAAAACTACGGGATAATACTTGTAGACCATCAAACTCGAATCCGACGATGAAATCACTCTTAAATGTAGCCTTAGATCTAGATCCAAACTCACTTTGAAGTTCTAACCTCAGTTCCACTAGAAAAAGAGGATTTTATAGATCCAAAAAGAAATGAGAGAAAAAAATCTTAATATTGAAAAGAGAAACAATAGGAAGATTAGACTTACTTGGATCTTCGATTCACAAACAACAACATCCAAAATGTCCTAGAAACGAGAGAGATCAATCCTTGGGAGATCTTGGAGGTCTTGGTTTGTCCCTAGGGTTTAAAGGTGGGAAGAAAGGAGGAAATCCTGAGTTGGGCTTAAAAATCCTGTAATGGAATTTTTTTAAATTTCTCAACTTTACTGGGTTGCACGGTTTACCCACACGGTTTGAAAAATCGTGTGAAAACCATGCGAGAGCTACTTTACCAAAATCACCCCTTCAATGGTTTCTTGGGAATTCCGAATGATTAGCTTAACCATGTGATAAAAATGAAAATCCTCTATCCAAGGCTGCATAGTTACCTGGGATGATCTACATGGTTTGCACTAACTATGCGCAAACCGTAAAACTTGCCTAAAAAACTCCCTTTTCAACCTCTTTCATGCCCCAAACCCCCGAAACGCCCCTGAGCCTTCTCATAAACATGGGGAAACACTTATTTAACCAAAATAAGGGACTTAAATTTAAAAAAACAAAAACATACCTTACAAAAATCCAAGATCTTACAAAACCCCAAAGAGGAAGGAGTGAAACCCTAGAATGGAGGAAGAAATCAAGAGAGGAGAGACTTGCATGAATATTCCTTGAAGAATCCAATCCAAATAAACAACCAAAATGATCCCAAGGGAGAGGAGGAGAAGGAGGGAGGCACACCTAGGGATGGGGAGGCTGAGGGAGGATAGGAAATTATGTTTAGGTCTAAAAATAGGGGAGATAGAAAAAGAAAATCCCAATTTTAATGACATGGACATGCCACACAATTTGTCAGCACGAGCTGTCAAACTATGTGGTGACCGTGCACCTGTCTCTACCGAAGTAGGACATGCCGCATGGTTAGACCGCACAATTTACTAATCATGCGATAAGACTCTTCCCAAAAACAGCACTTGACTGCATGGTTACCAGGGTAAGAGTGCATGGTTTGAGAAACCGTGCTCCAACCACACACCACTTGATGTTTACCCAAAACTTACATTTTCAGGAAAACTCAAGGGGGAAACTCATGGACAAGAACTATATTGAAAATATACAAAGTAAATACCTAAAAATTAAAACCCCTCACACCTAGAACTCAAGAGACAAACCAAAATAAAAAAATGAACCAGTCTAAAGGGTGAAATCAAAAACCCCGGTGTGACAATTCTCCCCACCATAGTGCTTTCAGCCCCTAGAAATCCACAACAAGGTATAATATGAAAATAAAAATAGACAATCCTTTACAGGAAAAGGATATTCCTAACAAACGTCAATGTAAAGAAGGAAATAACATCATTAATAGGAAAAAGAGGTTTACAAGTTTAACTCGAGAGTCCAGAATGGACTCCCCACTATGTGCCACCCTCCCCCAATTGTTAAAACACCTCAATTTGATCCATCAAAGGAAAGGAACTCTCAAAACATAAAATTCAACCTCTCAGGCCAAAACACCTCATACATTACCAAACGAAACTCATGCCATTTTCCTAAAAGGAGAAAAGTAATCCAAACAAGACTACCACAACCTTTCTCTAATAAAACTACTAGGGACACTCCCACCCCAAAACTTACTCAAGGGAAGAACACGAAGTTTAGTAGCTCGGAACGAGACTACCCACTACCAAAGCCAACAACAGAAACAAAATTGGATTAAAAACATAGGGAGGCCTGAAAAGACTCCCACCATTTGAGATGAGCCAGTACCAATTTACTATAGAATAATCTCAACGAGACTCACAGAAGGTATCCCCACCATTAGAGCCAACCAGCCTAACCAGATAGCACAAAACGACATGGGAAACATGACATGAGAAAACTTGAGAACTTCCCGCACTAACCAAATCCTCCACCACAAGGGACCCAGTGAAAGAAAATCCAAACCAAATGGGAGATGACCATGCATCCTTATGACCAAGGAGGAACTCTTCCACCCACGTGGGTCACAAAATAGAAATGAGTTCCCCATGTCTCTTTCCACCAAACAAGACCATTAAAAATGAAACAGTTACACAAGAGGCCTAAACTATCACCATTTAACACCTGAAGATAGAAGTTAGACCAAGGTCCTTCACATCCTTGGGTTTCCTGACTGTGTGCGATCTTCACTCCAGGACCTATGGACCGGGCCATGATGTTTGAAGCATATCCTGCCTCGAAGTCAGGCATTGAAGACCTCAGAACGAAGCTTCTACTTATGGTGCCACAAGAAACCACACCATGATCCATACAACACCAAAAGAGCACAAAACAACCCAAGATACACTTACTCTAACAAAAAACTTTCACCAAGACAAGTACTTGAAAAATGTATGCACATCATCCCCTTTCTCCTCGAGTGAGGAAATAATGGAAACAAGGAAACACATAACATTATTCCATTAAAAATAGAAGTTCTCAAAAGGTTCCACAACATCCACCTTTGCATTATAATGAGAACACAACACTAAAAAACAACACCAAAAATGACCATTAGAACCTAAGAGGACTTACAAGAAAATGTACTTTAAACTGAGTCCCGAGCATCACATGATTCTGCAAGTGACCAAAATAGTCTCTTATGAAAAAACTTGCCACACTGGTGGCCTAGCATGATTCCTTTATTAGAAAAAACCAATGAGATATCCAAGACCCTTTAAGATAGTGGAAAACACTAACAACCCAGACCTATTTCCACTCTCCCCTTCGGAATTCCCTTCACCACTTCCAGGAAGGGCCTTCAATCTTAAAGGTATTAAAATTCACCTTGGACTATTTAGGAAACTCATGAAACTAAGGTTTTTTTCAATTTCTTCCACATCCACTCTTCTAATGCGAGATAATTCACTTAACCGAAAAAGGAGAGTTGGATTCAATTTCCAAAACTCAAGGAGAGAGTCAATGGTTTTATCAACTGGAGGGTTTTCTAATGGTAAATCACCCATGGCCGCATTTCGAATTTGCACCGATTATTTTTTGGGGCATACAATAGCCAACAAGAAAAATGGAGGACCTAATTAAACTAGTCCATCAGTCAAAACATACCACAAAAATACACCAAACACATAGAGGGATCCAACCCAGAGGCTTCCCGAAACATTTTTCAAAAGAACCCACTGACCATTATCCCCAAACCAACTCACCGAAAAGAACTCAAACATGAAACACTAATCAACTAGAAATAATTTTCACGCTAAAAAATCCCTAAAAAAACATTCCAAAAATACAAAAAGACACACCACACCATTTCTTTAAAAGCACCTTTGAAAATAAAACAAGATTGATGAGTTGGACATTCACCAATGGTATCCCATGGAGCCTCACACGTGCATACTCTCATGCCAAATAGGGAACTCATTTTATTTTCACACACATCCCATTTCTGTGGTCACTCATGGAAATACCAAAGGTTAAAACAAAAACTTTACACTTTCCAAAATAAACATTCAACCCACATTTCCAGTTCAAATCCCACGAATCCTCTTTTCAAAATCTACTAGCCACAAAAAACAAAACCCATTTTCAAACTATAAACCTTAATTTTAAAACATTTTATCCCATTTAAAAGAATTTTTAGCAACACAACAAAACCCACTTTATCAAAAACCATTTGATTAAAAACTCATCTCTTCTCATTTTAAATAATTTTCCAAAACCACTTTGAAAATAAACTTCCATTTCCTGAACGACCAATTTTTGATAAATATCAATTTTTGATTATAAAAATACAATCTTAGTATTCTCATCCCCATTTACCCAAATTTTTTTTAATAAAACCAACCTTTTCAAAGCCTTAACAAAAATAATTCTAAAAAACCCATTTTCACCTTCCCAAAAAAAAAAAAATTCAACTTTAAAACCAAAATTTTCATAATTCCAAAATGAGGGTTCTTAAAAAAACCTTCAGAACCCAAGAAGACACAAAATTATAAAGGAGGAAACTAGTGTTGATGGGAAACTTGGACATATGGTTTGAAACCATATGCTAATCACACCACTATTATGAAGAGTGTTCTAGGATAATTTCCCCAACTGCAAATGGATTCCCAGGCCCCGCGAGCTCACTGATACTATTGGACCAACTCCCTTTTCATTTTTAAGAAGAAACAACCTGCAAGATCCAAAAGAAACCTGAATTCCTTTGGAAACTCGAGTCCCATTATGAGGTGTGCTGGCCAGACACTGTACTCATAACCAGAACATCATGTCCCAACAATCCTAGCTCCGGTATACCCATAATATTTCCTGAACAACATGACCTAAAAGAGTGTGACCTGATTTGATACCATTTTTTCATGAACCAAGTCGGGTCTTCATCCAAACCGGTGCCCAACCCAGTCCATGGAATAGCCCAAAGGGTGTTCTTGATCCCTACAGGCTATAAATAAGTGCTCGATTATAAATAATAAAACATGGGAATGATTTCACCCAACTTTATAAACATGAAAAACCAAAAAAATAAATAAACCAAATATGAAAATACACAACCAAACATAGCTTAACCAGTTTTTCCAGATTTAATGTTTAGAACTTTGAACAAAACCCTCAAAAAGGAACTATAACAAAAGGGAACTAAAAATCCATCCCAAATCTCCATGCAATGTGAAGAGAAATATACTCAAGCCACTGGCACCAAGATCCATAAGAAAAGACCACTAGTAACCCAAACCACTAACTTCTCCACAAATCATCTTGCCTTTACCTGGTTCAAACACATAACAAGGTCTATATACACCCAATGGTGTATGTAGGGTGTGAGACAAAGACCAATTGAATTCCACCCAAAAGAAGGATTCCATGCTATAACATTTAAAGGAAAATTTAACATGAAAATTTATGTAAAATCTTTTAAAACATTTCTAATGAAACATTTTTATGGAAAACCATTTTGGAAGGTAACACTTTCATGGGAAACCATTTCAAAACAAATTTCTTCAAAAATGGATTTGTAAAGACACATACAAGGCCCATTGTATACTGATGTATAGAACCACACCATATAAGCATAATGAAAAAGTATAACACCATGGGTAAATCCCTAGGGTTAATCTAGCTCGAGTGGGACACTAGAACCTCATACCTTGGTGTAGGGTGGTATAGAAACCAAAATCACAGCTTTCTTATGCAGGAGACACTAAGAGGGGACACCCCAATGAGCTAGTGTTATCCCATCATCATCATAATTTAGTTAGTGTTGTATGTATCAATATAGCTAAGTGAAACCTAGACTTTTCCACTTCTGAATCACTAGAATAGCAGAACTAGTCATCCCACATAGATACCCAGGATTCCATTATGCTCAAGTTCACGCTCACACATCACACATCTCATGAGTTTCACAAATCAATGTAGTTCATTTCAAGGGAATCATCATTTTCCATAAAACAGACCATTTTCCATTTTACTGACGTCAAAAACCATTTTCAAATACATTTTCCATCACATAAACGATTCACAAATTTCCCTTTTTACAGAACACAAGAAAAGAATACAATCAATAAACCAATAACATGGGCCAAACCCCTTTGTAAATCCACACATAAATAAATATCATTTTAAAACATGATTTTCACCATTTAAACAAATTACAATTCATATTGAAAAGTGAACAACAAGTATAATATTCCAAAGTATTACAATTTATTTTAAAAACATACTTCCAAACTCATTCGCACCTTAAGTGCCCTTGAAAACATGTTTCAAAACTTTAAAACAAACCATAAAACATTTCCACAAAACGCCACACTAAAACACACCCAAAACATAGACATTTTCCTTTATAAAATTCATTACCATCACATAATCATGAAAATACCTTCTAAAACATATTTCACACCACAAAAATAAAGCATAAAACATATAAAAATTAACCAAGAAAGAAAATTAAACCATATAAAAATGATAGAGTATGGACCCACCTACCTCATGTGGAGAAACTTCTAGAAAACGGTGTCAAACCACAAGATCACCTCAACTGAACCCTATCAAGGCCATATTTAACCCAAAACATCAAGATCAAACCTTAACAAATAGTATTCAACCCTAAATCGACCACCCTGCCCTCTAGAAAAACGAAACCCCAAAGAGGAAGGAGAGAAACCCTAGAATAGAGGAAGAAATCAAGAGAGAGACTTATATGAAGATTCCTTGAAGAATCTGAGCCGAATCCACCCCCAAAATGAGCCTAATGGAGAGGAGGGAAAGGAGGGAGTCACGCCTAGGGTTGGGGAGGCTGAGGGAGGATAGGAAATGGGGGTTAGGGATAAAAATAAGGGATATATAAAAGAAAACCACAATTTTAATGACCTACACATGCCACATGGTTAGTCCCCACAGTTTGTCAAATTGTTTGGATACAGTGCACCCATATCTACCCAAGTAGGACATGTCTCATGATTAGACCACATGGTTTCCTAACCATTCACTAACCATGAAATAAGCCTCTGCCCAAAAACACCACTTGGCCACACGGTTAGCTGGGAAATGGTGCACCATTAGGAAAACCATGCACCAACTGTGCGCCCCCTAATGTTTTCCCAATACATACATTTTCATAAAAAATCAAGGCGGAAACTCATGGACAAGCACTAGAACAAAAATAGACAAAGTAAATACCTAAAAATTCAAACCCCTCACACTTGGAACTTGAGAGAGAAACCAAAATCCAAAACTGAACCAAACTAAAGGGTGAAATAAAAAACCCAGGCGTGACATCTAAACCACTAATGTCACTACTCTTTCCATTGTCTTTCTTTATCTAACTTCTAACACTACATATTGAGTTGATTTTCTTAGCTAAAAAAACTTCCTATACTCTTCTGGTTTTCAACAATGAGAAAGGTTTTTTTAGCTAAGAAAGTTATCTTAATATGCAGTATTGGTATCTTGACAAAGAAAAGCATTGGAAAGCATGGTAATATTGGAATAAAGGAACATGTTATATCTTTTGTGGCATGTTGTAGATAGTTGAAAGAAAAATATGACTTCCCAAAAGTTCTTTGGAAAAAACTAAATAATTATTAGATAAAAATGATAGGTAAAATAACTTACAAATAGTAGATAAAATTATGAAAAAATTAATTAAATAATTTGTAGGTATTCACTTTTTCATTATGGTTGTATACATTCTTGACCCATTTCCTTTTTGTCATTATCTCAGTTGCAGCCTTGAAGTCCAATATCTCATGATCATGAGGAGTATTAAACAAACCACCCCAACTCGGGCAAAGGAATCCACCTATATAAGAACTTTTTATGTGATTAATACTAAAAATAAAAAAATTAGACATAAATATTAAAAATCAATTACTTCTATGGTAGTCACATCTTCATGTTATTTGTGTAAATTCTATTATTAGGTATGCTACCCATTCATTTGTAAGAAAATATATATCATCTTATGAATATGAGTATTTTTGGAAGTCATAGTAGTATTGGAAAAGTATAAATACACAAAGTATTAATAAATATTTTAAATTAAATAGTAATTATATTAAAAAATAACTCTTTAGGGATGATAGTTTGTTGATGGAATGTGATTTATATCATAAATTTAAAAACATAATAACCACAATCTTTTCCGTTTATTTATTTCAGATATTTAAGAAACATTGATAAAAACAAGTAATTTGTTTTGATATGTGTTTGGATATTGAAATATTATTATATATACCTTGAAAATTATCCAATTGTAGAAATTTTTATGCTTCTTGTGTGCATGTATTGTCCTCATGCCATTATTTTCACAACATTTAAACACCACCCTATCATAACATAATAATCATTAAAACATAATATAAAATATATAACTTGAAGTTTAGTTCTAAAACATTATATGTAGTGTATTACAAATTGGAAAACATCATCATGTGTCGTCCGTTGTTGGTTATCCATGTAGTGAATTAAGGAAATAAATATTTGAAGAATCCAAATTAACCACAATGAGCATCCAATTTTTCCTAAAATCACAAAAAGGAATAAGTAATTAAAGAAATTAAAATATATTTTATATGATTAAATTATATATTTTTACTCCTCTATTGTTGGTATTAAGAAGATTCTATCATCCAAAAGTATTCTTTCAAACAAATTGGTTTGGTATTCTACTATTTTATTCATTTTTTTGAATCTATTACTGTTTGTTCTGTAGAAGTGATGTGCGGGCCAATGCATCAAAATTTATTTTTCATGGGGTAATAAATTCAATTGGTATTGATATATATTCTTTCAAAAAATATGAAATGTATTTAGTCATAATTGATATAGTATATCAAGTTTTGAAAAAAAATCATGAAAAAATACCTCATGTATAAATTTACAAGTGAGGCTTCAAACCATTCATAGTTGAGAATTTCATTTACATTCTCAAAAGTAATGAAATGTTTAAATTCCTCTCCATACATTTTTCTTCAAAATAAACTACGTGACTACTACCATTTCATAACTTTGTATCTGCATGATCCATTAATGTTATTAAATGACGATATTGAATGGGTGGGGTAACGATGCTTTCATAATATCTTTTTGATTGGTTGGTTGATCCTTTAGATGGTTGTTGAGTCGATATTTCATTTCACCCATTCCCTTTTCCTGTCTATAATAACATTCATCGATTCAGACCTTTTTCCATTAATTATGAAAGTCTTAGTGCGAAAAATAAATTGGAAATGAATACCTCATTGTCGACATGGTATTTAAAAGATCTGACGTCCATGCGATGAATGTTCCAATAGCTTGGTTGACCATATGAATATCTTTTTCATCCAGTGGAACATGTAGCTCGTTGCCTAGATCATGACCTATGCTAATCATCACTCTCACATGACCTGTTGGAAGTGGTCTATTGTGTAAACAATCATCTTGGATATAGAACACCATATCCCTCACTATAAGGAAATGGGTGGGTGTTGATAGATATCAATCAAAGTCATTTTCTCCCTATAGAATATCGGTACGGGAAAGGTTTCAGTGTTTTTTTATTCACATTTCATATAAAAAATTATTAGAATATTTATTAACTGAACTAAGATAGCTCATTAAGGGGAATGACTCACCTCAAAGCTAGTGGGGGGGGGGATATTCATGCAATTGTTGTTCTTCAGTTGTTTCTTCTCTTTGCTTCCCCTACACAATATTTTCTAGCAAATCAGTCTGCCAATGAAATTGTTCTTCAAGGGAATCTAATATTTCTTTCATATCTGCCATTTCTGTATCTTTATCCTCCTGTTTGTTTTCTCAAAATATGTTTGGAGTATCACCTTCAAACCCTAACCTTTGACGTGGTGCCTACCATTTCCTCAGATTTAACATCATCAATATATTGTTCATCTAGATCGGTAGCATCATCATGTATATAAGGTCATTGTACCTATGAATTGGGAGAAAAATTATGCTGAGAAACCTATTGTTCCTTAGGATTGAGAGCACCAACATGTGAAGAAGGTTGTTTTTCCTATGAACTGGGAGTAGTAGTGTGTTGAGAAACCTATTTTTCCTCAAATAATTTTGAACAATCACGAAATTCATCTTCAACTGTCATTATCATTTCCTCAATATGATCTTAATTATCATTCATACCTGTAATCACATCCTCTATATAGTCTTCTTCATTGTCCACACTTGTAATCATATCAGATGATCCATAAAATGCAGTGGTATCCCAGTCACTAGCTACATTCACTTTTTCCCCATGTCCATTCCAACATTTATAACTTTGATCAATTCTGTGATATATCAAGTGTTCTTCTAACTCCTCTAAACTAATTAGTCTTGAATAAAAATAGCATAAAATGGAAATAGGATTTTAGAAGGGTCATATGCATGATCTTTTGAAAACCTGATAAACTCTTTCACCCCATCTTCATACTATTTTTCATACAATTGGTGTCTATCCTTTCTCTATTCATATCCATCCTATTTCATTCATTTATATTAATATTTTAAAAAATAAATACACAAAATATGTTCAATTGAATATAGATCTCATGAATTGCTTGAAATAAAAAGGAAAGATTGAAAAATGGTTTATCATCCCATATGATCAAAAACAAAAACTTATTGAATGAAATTCATAAATATAATAGAGGATATTTCACTTTTAAAAACTATTTTTCACTTAATATTTTTAATGATCAAAACCCTTTTTGTATGAGTATAAATGAAGTATAAAATCACATTTACATTATAAAAAACTGATGAAATACGACTATTGAATGTAATAATGAAAAAAATAAAATCTATATTATTTTAAAACCCTTTTCATAATATAAAACATGGAAATTGAATATAATAATGGTTTCACAAATAAAAAAAAAGGAAATTATGATATTTTTTAAATTATTTTCAACACTAACATTGAATTTATGAAAGTATAAAAGTATTAAACCATTGATAAATTGAAAAAACTTTACTGGTATAAAAATATAAATTAAAAACGCATATATATTTATATTAGTATGTAAAATTATATACGCATATAGAAGTGTAAAATTATATATAATTTTTAAAATAATATATATTTTAAGGAAATATACATAATTTATAAATTTATATAAATTTATAAAACTATATAAAAGTACATATATGTTATAAAAGTATACATAATTTATAGAATTATATAGTTTTTTGAGTAACTTTCAAAAATCATTTTTTGAGATCATGATGAGAATAATTTTTGAAACATTATTATTTAATAATCATAAATAAGGGATATTTTAAAGGTTATAAATTTAATGTTTTGAAATGTGTATTAGAAGATATATAATTGATTAAAGTGAAATGAATGCCTTTTTTTTAAGATTTTAGGCTGTTTTTGAGAAGAACTTACTTCAATGAAATTTTTATAATACTATATTTTGAAAGGAAATTAAGTGAAATATTAATATTATAAAAGATGATACATATTTATCATTTCAAAATATAATATACAGAAATTTTTTGGTGAAATACCCTCGGCATATTTGATGTTGGACATAAAGATATAGGAACTATACACAAATTTTAAAAACATCATTGTTATACTACCTCACCCATCACCCTATTCTCAAATACATTTCGACACACTTTCTCACACCCCAAACATTCAATCCCCATTAAACACCACTTGATCTAACCATAATCACCATCGAATAGATCATTCCATTACACCGGGCCAACCAAACATACAAAAGAAGGCCCTAACATCGATCAATAATTATGACAACCATTATACATCGAACCAATAACAGTTAATAAAGGTATTGTACAATAGTACAAAGAATGTATCCTTTTTTAAGTTTCAAAAACATCTTATATAATCTTAAAACAACCAAGTAAAATATATTATGTATCATCCTGTGCCTTTAAAAACATCTTTTTTATTTTTAGAGGTGATAAAAATTATGTAATGTATTAATAAAACTATGGAAAAATAACTTATGTATAAATGAAACTTGATACATATCAGATAAATATATTACATATGGACCTTATCTTTTCTATCAGATAAGTACGTGATCCCATGTATCAACTCTAGGGATATTACGTGTGATTTAAACATGTTACTTATCACTTTACTTTTCCAAATTTATTCTTCAAAATAGAGAAATTTTTTATGTATTCTTTGAGATATATTATACATTCTCCACCTTTGTAAAATTCAATCCACACCATAAGGAATATCTTATATATGATCAATATAAGATTATACATATAGATGGACGTTCATTTCATTTATCAAATATATACATCTAAGTATGAAATATGTATTCACATAACATATCAAGACATATATAGATTTCTCTCCCATAGCTACAACAAACATATTTTACCTTCAACATAACAAAATGAACAATTATAAATATTTAGCCATTAATTTTGTTCAAAAAATCAACTAGATCATCTAACTTCACAATTTCATGCATTTGGAACAACACTTACAAAATTCAATGAAATGAAACTTTAACTAAAAAATATCGTATAACTTAATTAGTGAGTAAAGAAAAGGGAATTAAATTATTATAATATCAAAAAAATATAATGAATTTCTTTTCTATGATAGATTATCCACTAGAGGTGAGTAACGAAACTCATACAGAACCACCTATCATATCTCTCATTGAATAAATAGATTCCCATAAAATAGTACCCAATGATCACCATTCTTTTTCAACATATTAAGAGCATCACCATGAATAAAAAATTCTATCTAAAACACTATATCAAGATATTTTAGCTAAATGTCCCAAATTCATGACTATCATTAGTTAAAATTCATTCCACAATAACTCAAACAACCTTTTGGAGGAAATAACTTAGACTTGGAGATGGTTCAGTGGTAGTATTAGGGTTTAGTGGAAGCATAGGCAGTGGTTAGCAGTGGAAACGATGGTGGTCAGCCACGGTGGCAGTGGTGGCAGTGACAGTCGACGATGATAGGGTTTAGTGGTAGCGATAGGGTTCAGTGGCAGTAGTGAGGGAAGTAGGGTTCGACGGTGGGGGCAGTAGGGTTCGATTATGGTAGAGGTTGGGTTTCATGAAATGTTTGATGGAACATGATAAGGAGACCCTATTAGGGTTATTTTTATAACATTGGGGAAGAATTTTATCAGTGATTTCAAAAAAGTGCCAATAAAGAGTAGTTTTATTAGTGCTAAAATAGAAAGTGTTGATAAAACACATCTTCATCAGTTATTTTTTATCACTAATAAAGATACCCCTTAAAAAATTTCTGATAAAAGGTGTCTTTATCAGTGATAAAATTATTGTGATGATAAATACAAGTTTTATCTGCATTTTTTAGCATTGATAAAGATTAATATTTATCAGTGCTAAAAAAGAGTTGATAATGTAGGTGAGGTTGGTCATGCCAAACACCATTTTGGAGGACATACAAATGATGGACATAATGATCTTTGTGCCTCTACTGGTGTTAATTCAGGGAATAAACTAGTGGGGGTATCATCTTCCATAAAGGGGACCTCTATCTGTGGTGATGAAAGAACCCTATAGGATACACATGTTGAACATAGTTCTAATTGTAAGAATAAAAAATGGGATGAAATCATTTCTGAAGAATAACCTTCACATGATGATGGTAAATTGATAAATAATGCATCTTTTATTTCTCAGAAGAACCAAATGGTGGTCTATAATCCAAATAATGAAGATTCCATGGAAGAGTCTAGCTTAGATCAACAAACTACTGTGAGTTATGAGATGAATTTTATGGATGAGCAAGTAAATGAATCTGACATTCAAGAGGTTGTAGATCTGCAATTCGTGCATAAACAGGTGATTATGTCAGGAAATAATAAAGTCAAACAAAAGTTGGAGATAACTTCTTTTGTGAAGGTTAAAAATCAATAAGCAGAAAAATAGTTGGAAGAGAGTAGAACATCTTCCCTAGACATAGTTAATTTGGAAATAAACATCCAACCACTTGCAGCACACGTGAAAAAATACATAAAGAAAGCTCCATCTAGGGATTTTTTAGATCATTTAAATGAAGGGAAGGTGATAAATTTAAACTCTTTTGATGTTTTTTCATTACACAATGAGAAGTCAGAGGAAACAAGGATGTTGCTGCAACCTTCCTAGAAGATGTCCATCCAGAAAAGATGTTGCAATCATGCACTCAAGAGAATTTTGTGTGTGTGTTGGGGGGGGGGGGGTGCTTTAAAATTTGTTTCTCTTGTAGAAAATTAAAAAATTTAATTTGAATCCTCATTTCACATGGAGCTGACCCCAATGGTGAAGGGAACCTATGAAGTAGAAGAAGACGAACTAGAAGGGACCTAACAACAAGTCAAGTAATGAAAATGGCGTCTTCATCCAAAAAGTCACGGATGAGGACATGGACGGGATGATTAGGATGCATAGAGAGAGGAAATGAAATTAGAGGATCCTAATTCGAATGTCACTAAAATTGAAAGTATACTCCAACAAGAGGAAACATTAGAAGAGCGTTACTCTAGGGGTCATGGCAGAGGATGTGGCCGAGGCATTAATTGGAGTGACTTGTGAGAAGAAGAGTGCATGATTGGAATTAAAATTATAAAAAAACTCGGTATTTGACTGTGTTTGAAGAGGGAAATAATTCTTTGTCTAACCTCATCCTTTCTTTCTTATGTTATCTTGCTTTTCATTTCAATAAAAAGGGCTTCATCCCTACTTTTTCAAAACTTTTTTTTATAAATAAATATATTTATTAATATATAATTAAAAATATACTAAATATATTTATATATTTATATATATATATTATATATATAGTTATAATTATAATTATAAATAAATATATTTAAAAATTATTTATATATAATTAAAAAATTATAATTATAAATAGAGTAAATGCATTTATTATTTAAATATATTTATTGCAATTTTATAAGTATTTATGGAAACATAATAAGTTAATGGGTAAAACATGAATGAATCATACCTAATAAGGTATAGATTATAAAAAATGAGCCATCACATATATATGGAAAGCATGATTAATAAGGGTGTCAATGTAAAAATGAACATTCATGAGTCATGAATACATAACATATGCATGCGTCATCAAAATATAGGTAATATTAACATTTGGAACAAAGAAACCCACAATGCATGCCCACAAATAAACTTATGATCATATAACATCAATTATACTTACTCACACATCAATGCATGAACATAAATAATGCCAATCATGTCCATGAATATCATCATTATATCTTGATATATATATATATATATATATTGACCAAATTCATTGGAGAAATATATTTATTTAAATATATATTTATTTAACTAAATATTTATTTATATAAATATAAATATAAATATATATATTTAAAAAGTATTTATATATAAATATAAATATAATAAATATATTTATAATTTAAAAAAATATTATAATATTATAATTATTTAAATATCTATATATTTATTTTTAATCTTATAAATACTTTTTTAAAACATTATATATATATATATTTGAATTATTAAAAAAAATATATTAATTAGAAACATGAATTTTTAAATTAATGTATATAAATAAACATTATTTTTGAATATAAATATAATAATTATATATATATATATATATTATTTTTTATTAAAAACTTTTATCAGCGCTAAGAATAATGCTGATAAATATATCATTTATCAGTGCTTTTTTTACCACTGATAAACGTTTACTTTATCAATGTTTTTGGCCAGCGCTAATAAAAGCCGGTACATCCCTTTCTTGGATCTGTGGTAGTGTTTTCACTACTAAAAAATACATCTTGTGAAGTATTCCTTTTATATATTTGCAATGAATTTTTATATTATCTAATACTCAACATGCTTCTCGTTTTACCCCCATGAAAAATTATATATATATATATATTATTTACATTTTGTTATTATGTTGATCCTCTCACTAGGGATTTATTTCAGTGGGGTTATCTGTTAAGTTTTTATGGTTTCCAGTTTGGAATATTATATATGGATTACTTTATTACTAGATTTGTTCCTTTAGGAGAATTTAGTCACTGATCACCTCAATCAAATGTTAGGGTGTGTGACCAGATTGATATGTTTCCTCTATGTGTTTCCTCTCATAGATTGTCTTGATCTATGTGTTTTACTTATACTATTTATTCGAGGGAGATTCATATTCACATGGTTATTACATGGTTGATGACACATAAACCTTCCATTTGATCTCTGTCGTCTACACATCTCTAAGAGTTAATTTATTCTTAGGGGAAGCATGTTTTGAGGTCACGTGCCTATTCCTTTGAGAGTTCATGGCTTTGATTCACGATGTTCGACCCTTGTGTATCATTTTGGTGGAGATCAAAGAACCTTGGTCCATGAATCTTGGAATATGATGATACATGCACACTACTAGAGAAACGGATTTTAAAAACACTATAAAAATCCACCAACAGTGCTAAAAAAACTCTGTTGATTGAAGAACCATCAAAAGGGTCCCTTTTTATAAACGCTAATTCTAGCACTGATAAAGGTTCATCATTATCCGTGATAGAACTAGAGCTGATAAAGGCCATGTTACTGTAGTGTTTTGTAAAGGTGGTCCTTTATCAGTACTACTTCTAGAACTGATAAAGTCCTTGTTTCTGTAGTGTATTATTGAAATTATATCACACTGCAACACCAAATATAGACATCAAAAACAAATACATGATAGGAAAAATTAATAATTTAATTGAAATAAAAATTATATAAAAAACACAAAAAAAAACACTATATTATAGAAATTTAAAACACTGTTTTGTACAATTACATTAGCAATTACAATTTATCACAAACATTCAAAAACATCAATGGTTTCATTATCTTTGACATCCGAACCTCTCTCAAAAATCCCAATTATGGTATCAATTGTCGAACAAACTACACCAACTCAAGAAAAATAATCCAACTATATAAGAAAGTAATTATTATGTTATTAGTACTATAAATAAATAAATTCAACATAAATATAAAACAACAGAATAATAAAATGTCAATTTTAAACAGATAACAGACACATTTGTCTTTCCAGTCACACCGTGCATCAAATTGAGGTGTCGTTGATTCCTACACGTAACGAATTACTTATGGATCGTCATACTAAAGTATAAAAACATTATGAATGTGTTTTCTTAGTGTTGAGTATGTCAGTTGTGTATTCTACTAAAATGTCATTCTAAACTGAAAATACACACTTTGAGTAATACCGGTCACATCATGTGTCAGTTTTATGTGAGGCTAATTCCTACACATTACAAATGACTTATGAATCATTTTACTAAATTATCACGACAATAAGAGTGCATTTTCTTGGTTTTCATTGAGTGACACACATTTTGAACTAAATTGATCATTTTAAAATGATAACGGACACTTTGAGTCATACCAGACACACCATGTATCAAATTGTGGTGTGGCAGATTCCTTTACATCAAAAATGACTTACGAATCATTTTACAAAAGTATCAAAACAATCCGAATTCATTTTATTGGTTTTGAGTATGTGACGTGTGTTTTCAACTAAAATGTTGATTTTAAACTAAAGACACACAGTTTGAGTCATACCAAACACACTATGTATCAGATTGAGGTAAGACTAATTCCTACACATCATAAATGAATTATGGATCATTATCCTAAAGTATTAAAATAGTCTGAATGTGTTTTATTTTTTAGTATATCGCTTGTCTTTTTTACTAAAATTTCAATTTTAAATAAAAATTCATACTTGGAGACATACTAGTCACACAATGAATTAGAGTGAGGTTAAGATGATTCGTACACATTAAAAATCACTTACAGATCATTTTCCTAAAATATCAAAACAATCTGAATGCATTTGCTCAGTTTTGAGTATATCACTTGTGTTTTTTACTAAAATGTCATTTTAAACTGAAAACATGCAATTTGAGTCATACCAGTCACATCCTATGTCATTTTGACATGCGACTAATTCCTACACATCAAAAATGACTTGTGGATTTTCCCCTAAATTATCAATACAATCCGATCATGTTTGCTTGGTTTTCAGTGAGTGACATACATTTTAAATTAAATGTCAATTTTAAACTGATTACGAACACTTTGAGTCATACCAGGCACACTGTGTTTGAGATTAAGCTGTGACTTATTCCTACATGTAAAAAATGAAATATGAATTGTTTTACTAAAGTATCAAAACATTTTGAATGTGTTTTCCTCATTTTGAGTATGTCACTTTTCTTTTTTACTAAAATTCCGATTTTAAATAAAAAGACACACTTGGAGTCTTACTAGTCATAACATGTGTCAGATTGTGGTGCAAATGATTTATATAAATTAAAAATTAATTATGTCTAATTTTCATAAAGTATAAAAACAATCCTAATGTGTTTGATCAGTTTTGAGTATATTAGTTATGTTTTTTTACTAAAATTTCATCTTAAACTAAAAAATCCCTTTTAGTAATACCAGTCACATAATGTGTTGGTTTGATGTGAGAATTATTCCTACTTTTCAAAATTGACCTATGAATAGTTTTAATAAATTATTAAGACAATTTGAGCAAGTTTGGTCAGTTTTCAGTGAGTGACACACGTTTTGAACTAAATTGTCAATTTTAAACTTAAAATAGTCACTTTGTGTCATATTGGACACACTGTGTATCAGATTGAGGTGAAACTAATTCCTACATATCAAGAATTAATTATGGATCATTATTCTAAATTATTGATACACTCTGAATGTGTTTTCTTAGTTTTAAGTATATGATGTGTGTTTTCAACTAAAATGTCAATTTTAAGTTGAAAACATGCACTTTGAGTCATACCAGACACTCTGTTCATTAGATTGAGGTGAAGATGATTCTTACACATCAAAAATGACTTATGGATAATTTTAATAAATCATAAAAACAATCCAAATGTGTTTTATTCATTTTGAGTATGTCACTTTTCTTTTTTACTAAAATTTCAAATTTAAATAAAAAGACACACTTTGAGTCATATCAATCACACCGTGCATAGGATTGAGGTGCGACTGATTCCTACATGTTACGAATTAATTATGGATAATTTAATAAAGTATTAAAACAATTTTAATTAATTGTTTCTATTTTGAGTGTTTCATTTTGTTTTTTACTAAAATGTATTTTTAAACTTAAAACACACACTTTGAGTCATATTAGTCACATCGTGTGTCAGTTTGATGTGAGACTGATTCCTACACATCAAAAATTAATTATGATTCATTTTATGAAATTATCAATACAATATGAGGGCGTTTTATCAGTTTTTAGTGAGTGATGCATGTTTTGAACTAAATTTTCAATTTTAAACTGATAACAAAAACTTTAAGTCATACCAGAAACACCATGTATCAGATTGAGGTGCGACTGATTCCTAAACATAAAAAATTACTTATGGATAATTTTAATAAAGTATTAAAATAACCATAATTCATTTTATTTGTTTTGAGTATGTCACTTGTATTTTTTACTAAAATTCCAATTTTTAATAAAAAGATACACTTGGAGCCATATTGGTTACACCGTGAGTCAGATTGTCATGAACCAGCCTAGGTACCCTAGTAACCTGATAACCAAGATGATCCTGACATATCTCAAAGGGAATTCCTAATCCCCATGGGTCGGAGACTAACACCTGTCATCATACAACATGCGAGTGGGAATGAATTTTCCGTAGAACATAGAAGAAGCAAAAGAAAACAAGACAATATTCAAATCAAAGAAACTCCATCGTGAGTGATGTACCAGAATACAAAAAGGCATAAAATAGCCTAAATTACTACAACCAAAGTACTAAAATAAGGAAACACAACCCAACAAGACCAGAATTCAATAGCTGGATCCACCTCAAAGTGATCCTTTTCCCTTCCTCCAACATGGAAGGATAAAATCTACAAACACCCGAAGGTAAAAGTAGGGTGTGAGGTAAAAAGATCAGAAGGGTCTCAACAAGGATTCTATAACAGTTTCAAAAAAATAGATTAACCAAAATAATTCTTTCAATTTTAAAAGTAACCGGGTTTGACATTTTAAAGAATATTTATACAAATATTGTTATACAGTTCAAATGATGGAAAGTACTTTAAGAAAAGACTTTTCAAATGATGGAATATTTACAAAATAATGGGTTAAATAAAAAAGTTACATAAAAAAGTTTATGTAATTTCATCAAGAATGTAAAGTAGTTCAAAATAATTGGCATACATTTATATCTCAAATATAAATAACAAGTGTGAAACATGGTCATATACCATATAGGTATGGTAGTATTTCCGACTATAGGAATCCACACTCTCTAAGTGATCTAAAAAAATATGTATACACACATTCCAATGACACTGGCTGAAGGCGACTCATCACCATCCCATCAGGGATGTGACCTGTTGTATGTATGTTTATAACGTTGTAATAGTGTAGAGTGTGTCCAAATAACTCACTAACTACCCAAGTCTTTCATGTTCTCTTACATAATCAATAATGGAAAATTTATTTTAAGAATTATTAAAATACAATTAAATCCCATTCTTCCATTTCAATGCCAATTTTCCATTTAAAACCAAAAATGGGTTTTAGTAAAAAACATGCCTCTTTTACAAGATAAAACCAATGGGTTTTTATTAAAACATTTTTAATCCATTTTTACAAGTTTTAAATAAATTCAAAACCAATTAAATCATTTCACAATTCAATTACACAATTAAATTCAAAAATTTAATTGAAATCATTTCCATTAAATCCACAATTTAAATTAAACAATTTAAATTAATCAATTTTCATAAGAACAACCCAATTCAATGAAATTGTGTTTTTTTACAAGTTCTCATGCCATAAAAATTTCCTAATCTCCCAGTTCACTAAAATTGGGTTTTATCAAATCAATTGAAATAAAGTTTGAGAAATTGAAATTAAATTAGCAGTTGAAATAAATAAATCAATATAAGGTTAATCAATTTGGCTAATCGGGACGGAACCACCTACCTCTTCCCAGAAACTAAACAACCGCAATGACACCTGTCAATGAGAATGAAGGTAGAGAAGACCTCAAGACCTAACTTAAAATCAAGATACAACACTACACAGAAAATATCCCTCAATTCCAAGATGATCCATTGAAAATTCAATAGAAGAGATCGATAGAAATATGAAGAATGGGGGAGAACTCTTACCCGAGAATTACACCTCAAGCGTAGTGATGATCAAATGAAAAATTAATTGACCCATAAGGTCTGTAAGGCTTCAATATCACTTGGGGAATGTCTTAGGTTGAGGGAGAAAGAAATGGGGTGGAGGGAAAATAAAAACTCAACTGAACTTACTATTAAAAAATGAAATCGGGGTATTTCATGATGTGAAATCCCAATACACGGTGTGAAATACTTAAGTTTCATAACCTTAAAAAATCATACCATTTTGTGTTAAAATATGAAAATTCAAGTTAAAAACTAATAATTAATTACTTCATGATGTGTAATGACAATTCACGACATGTACCCATCACATCATGAAGCCGTTCACAACTTGTTTTGCAGAACCATTACACGACGTTTAACTCTATTACACGACATGAAATTCTCAAGTAGCCTCCATGAAAAAGTAATTTAAAGGATAGAATCCAATAAACATCTAACTTTACCATTATAGGTATCCTCCCAATCCAAGCTAAAACCTTACCCAAACATCAAAAAAGGAAAACCAAGATAAGGTTTAAGACGTACCTTTGAGATCAGTAACAGGTTATTACAACCTCCCCACCATAAAAACTTTTTATCCCCAGAAAGCCTATGAAAAATCTTCCATGCGTAAGAGATGAGACCATTTCTATCTCATCAGTGCCTCGTGTTACCACATCTCGTGATTATCAGAACCATGCTTCCATAACACACGAACCAAAGGTATCATCCTCCCATGAAGTACCTTGGTCTCAGAATCAACTATCCTGACTGGCCGCTCAGTCAAAGATAAATTAGGTTCTAGCTCCAGATCACTCCAGATCAAAATGTGATATGGGTCAGAGAGATACTTTATAAATTGTGATAAATGGAACACATTATGTATTGACATCAGCTGAAATGGAAGTTAAAGATGGTAAGAAACTTTCCCCACCTATTCAATAACCTCGAAAGGTCCCACAAAATGAGGAGAAAGTTTCCCTTTCCTCCCAAGACGTCAATGACCCAACTGGGGAGAAACCTTTAAGAATACCTAGTCACCAACTGAAAATTCCAAAGGTCTTTGACGAAGATCAAAATAAGTCTTGAATCGAATCTGTGCCGTTAACATTATCTGATGAATCAAATGAATCTTTTCCATCATCTCTTGGAGCAAACTTGGTATAACCAAGGAACTCTCAACAACCTCCAACCAACATGACAATGAATTAAAAGGTCATCCATACAAGGCCTCAAAAGGTTCCATTTTGACTATGGACTAGTAACTATTTTCATAAGAGAACTCAACCTTCCCCAAGTGGTCATCCCAAGTCCTTTTTAAATTGAGAACACAAGAATGAATCATATCCTGAAGAATTTGTATAGCTCTCTCTATCTAGATATTCGACTATGGATGGTAGGCTATGCTCAAATGGAACTAAGATCTTGATTCCTCTTGAAGGCCTTTCCAAAATAGAGAAGTTTACTAAGGATCCCTATCATAGACTATAGTATATGTAATTACATGCAAAAAAAAAAAACAATCTCTTTCACATAGAGACTTCCCAACTCTTTAATTTTTGCTGTATCAAGAATGGGTAAGAAGTGATCCAACTTGGTCAGCCTGCCGATCACAACCCATATCATATTCTTCTTTCTCTGGGTACGAGGAAACCCAACCAGAAAATCCATAGATATCTCATCCCAATTTCATGTAGGTACTACAATTGGTTAAAGAAAACCCAAAGGATTCTGGTGATTGACCTTAACCTATTGATATGTATAATAATGAGAGACAAACTCAACAATGTACCATCTAATTCCAAGCCACCAGAATTGTCACCACATGTCGTATAACATCTTTGTGGTTTTTGGGTGTATTTCCCATTAGGATTTAGGAAAATACCCCATAAAATATTTCCTTGTCGAAAATGGAACAACGAAGTGGTTCTAATAACATAGAACACCCTCTCTGGAGAACGAACACTAGGAAACTACTCCCCACCATAAAGAGAGTCTCTAATGCCATAGAATTCATCATCAAGCTATTATTCTTGAAGAATCATATTGAGAAGAGTAGATGTCAACTGAACACTATTTAATTAAACTTCTTCACTTTTATTTTGAACTCCGACATGAAACTATGAAAAAGGATCCATAAAACTCTTCTCTTTTGAAGATTCTTTTATAGTCTAGGTTGGAAGTTTCTTAATCAATGCATCTTCAATGACATTACCTTTCCCTAGGGTATAGGTGATTTCAAAGTTGAAGGACCGCAGGTACTCCATCCAATGCCTCTAGTGAAGGTTCAATTTTTTTTGAGAAAAGATATAGCTCAAGATTTTGTGGTATGAAAGCATGAAAAACCTTTCTCGATAAAGGTATTGCTGTGAAATATTAATCACCTTCATCACAACTGAAAGTTCATGATTGCAGGTAGGATAATTCATCTCATGTGGACTAAGTTGACGAGATCCATAAGAAACTACATGGTCACCCTATACGAGAACACATCCCAAGCCTGAACCTGATGCATCACAAAAGAACACATAGCCCTTATCAGCCTCTAGAAGAGTCAACATCAATATAGTAGTCAATAGACATTTCATCTCAACAAAATAATTCTTACATTTATCATCCCAAGTAAACTTCACCCCCTTCTGAGTCAGAGAATTCATCGGAGAATCCAAATTTGAGAATCCTTTCACGAACCTGTGGTAATATCTGACTAATCCCAAGAACCTCTAAATTTCAAAGATATTTCGTGGTTTCTCCCAAGTCATAATAGCCTCCACCTTCCCAGGATCAACTGATATACCCTTTTCAGACACCACATGTCCCAATAATTTCGCTTACCGAATCCAAAAAATAACACTTTGAAAGCTTGGTATAGAGTTAGTGATTTCTTATTAGACTCAGAACTATTCTCAGATGATTCACATGATCCTCCTTAGACATGGAGTAGAAAATAATTTCATCTACAAAGACTTCCAAAAAGTTATCCAGATACTCATAGAAAATCTTATTCATCAAATCCATGAAAACTTCAAAAGCATTTGTCAGACCAAAGGGAATAACAAGGTAATCATAATCGTCATACCTACTCCATAAAGGCAGTTTTCTCAATGTCATATTCTTTAATCCTCAACTGATGTTAGTTAGATTGAAGTTCGATCTTTGAAAACCACTTCCACCTTTCAGCTGATCAAACAGATCATCGATCCGTGGAAATAAATACATGTTATTTATCACAACTCAATTGATATTTCTATAATCAACACACAAGAGAAGAGAACCATTACCCTTCTTAGAGAAGAGAATTGGTTCCACCCATGGTAACACAGTCAGGCATATAAAGCCTTTCTCTAAAGATCATCCAACTGGGACTTCAGTTATTTTAGTTCAGCTGAAGCCATTCAGTTAGAGGGAATTGAAACTGGTTGATTACTAAGCATTATGTAAATAGAAAAATAAACCTCTCTTACCAGTTTTAGACCAGAGAAGTCAGAAGAAAACATGCCGGGAAACTCAACAATGACTAGAGGGAGATCACCACTCATTGAATTTCGCTCTAGATCAAAAGAAAACCCTGATATACTTTCTTTAACTTTGGATAAGAAGGTCTGGCTCTTCTCAAACTCAAATCCCAATATACTTGGAAGATAAGAGACACACCACTGGGTGTATTAAGTTAGAACCATTGAAGATAACAACCAATTTTGGATTTATTAAAAATAATCCAATCCGTTCCAAAAATGAAGTCAAGAGATTTCATGTCGAGAACCAGAAAACTCCAAGGTAGATCAACCTATGATAGAGAGAAGACACATGCATGACTACGAATAACTTTCTCCCTCTTCATACCAAGTGGTTTAGTATATCCATTTCACAGGATAAAATCTCCATAAGAATATTAAGAAGATTAATAATATGGGTTGATATGAATGAATGAGATGCCCCGATATCAAATAGAGTAGTCATTAATGATGATGTTATAGTAATGGTACCTCTCATGGTCACTGGACCTATGTCTGATTCCTCTAGAGACTCTTACAAAGAATGAAGAAGATTCGTTATGGATTCTTGTGGATGGAACCCTTTTGTACATGAAGCATCTGTTTTCCCCATAGTTTTAGGAGGATATGATGATCTTGTTCCACTACTAGGAGTAGAGAAGTGATGATTGAATATTTGTAAGTGCCCTGAACATATGTATGAGATACAGTTCTTGGGTTCCTCAGTGTAAATCCTCTTAGAATACCCTAGATTGAAACACTTGTAGAAACTAAAAGAACTTCCTCTTGGTGCTGTAGGAGGTCTGGATTGACCTTACCATCGAGAACTGTTATGATAATCATCACGCTTTTGTTTTATTTTGAAGGAACCAACGCTGCCACTAGGAGGAAAATAAACTCATGATAACCATGAATTTCAAACTAGGTCTATCTCAATCATCATTTCCCTATCTAGTACATCAACATAAGTGGGTAGCTTCAGAAATAAATCCTAAGAATAGATATCTGATCAAAGTCCGAACTAAAACCTTCAAGTCTTCATTCTATCATTAGATACAATATTAGGAGAAAACTACACCAAATCAAGAATGTGATTTGAATACTTAGTCACAGTTCTGTCGGCCTACTCAAGATTGAAAAACTCTAAACCCTTAGCTAACACCATTTACTCTAGATAGAACTTATCAGTGAAGATAACATTAAATTTTTTCCACTCTAAGACCTCATGTTTTATTTCCATCACCATCATGTCCCACCATCTCTTGCCCGATCCCTCCAGCACGAAGATGACACACTTTACCTTGATCACGTCTGGTGTTTCCAAGATCTAAAATAGACGTTAAATCTCACCCAATAATTCCTCAACATGTTGAGGGTCATTATATCCTTTGAAAATTGGTGGATTATGGAGAAGCAACTCTTGAGAATGATTTCGAAATAAATCCCCCTGAGGATCCACAACTGGAGCCTAAACGGGAACTAGTGGTGGTGCATGTCCTAAATCTTGGATAGTACTCATGATAAACTCAACCAGACTTGGATCCAAAACAAGATTCGCTTACTGAGGATCAGGAATGGCCTCTTCCTGGATTTTATTCACACGTCTTCTTGGAGGAATAATTCTACACAATATCAGTAGACAACAAGGAAGACAGTAGACTAACACTCAAAATGAGAAAGAAGGGGAATTATTTCCAAGAGAAGAGACGAACAAAATTTTGATTCCACTCTATACAAATAAAAATATAGAAAATACTAGAACTAATCCACAAGATTTATTTCTCTAACCACCCATAGAAACTTAAGGTTCATTGCTGGGAGAGATATCCAGGAACTCAATCACAACTACCTCCTAAGTCCTGAAAAGATTTCATAAATTCATACTGACTTCAAGATAAAATCTCAACATCACCTTTGATACCACTTTGTCACGAACCAGCCCAAGTACCTTTGTAACTCGATAACCGAGCCGACCTTGAAATAACCTAATGGAATTTCTAATCCCATTGGGTTGACAACTAGCACTTGGCACCATACAACATGAAAGTGAGAATTAATTTTCCTCAAAACATAGTGGAATCAAAGGAAAACAAGAAAATATGCATATCAAAGAAACTCCATTGGGAGTAATGTACTAGAATACAACAAGTTTGTCATTTTAAAGCATATTTAAACAAATAATGCTATATAGTTCAAATGATGGAAAGTACTTTAAGAAAAGGATTTACAAATGATAGAGTATTTATAAAACAACGACTTAAATAAAATAGTTACATAAAATAGTTTATGTAATTTTAGTAGGTATGTAAAGTAGTTCAAAATAATTGACATAAATTTATATCTCAAATATAAATAAAAATAGATCAACATGGTAATTTTCCAAATAGGTACAATGGTATTTATAGCTATAGGACTCCACACTATCTAAGTGATCTCAACAAAATTTTTATACACACATCTCGATGACACTGGCCAAAGGTGAATCATCACTATCCAATCAGGGATGTGACCCACTGCATGTATGTTTTAGAATGTTGTAATAGCATAGAGTGTGTCCAAATAACTCAATAACTACCGAAGGATTTAATGTGATATTACATAATCAATTATGAGCAATTTATTTTAAGACTACTTAAAATAAAATTGAATCCCATTCTTCCTTTTCAATGCCAATTTTTCATTTAAAACCAAAATGGGTTTTAGTAAAAAACATGCCTCGTTCACAAGATAAACCCATTGGGTTTCTAAAAAAACATTTTTAAGACATTTTTACAAGTTTTAAATCCATTAAAAATCAATTCCATCATTTAAAAATTCAATTACACAATTGAATTAAACAATTTAATTAAAATTATTTCCATAATATCCATAATTTAAATTAAACAATTTAAATAAACCAATTTCCATAAACACACCCCAATTAAATGGAATTGGGTTTTTTTTTCAAATTCTCATGCCATAAACATTTCTTAATCTCCAAATTAACTAGAATCGGGTTTTATAAAATCAATTGAAAGAAAGTTTTAGAAAGATAATTAAAATCATCAGTTGAAATAAATCAAGAAATATAAGGTTAATCAATTTGGCTAATCGGGACATAACCACCTACCGCTTCCTGAAACTCAATACTCTCAATGACACTTGTCAATGATAATGAAGGTGTAGAGGACCTAGAAAACCAACCTAAAAGAAATATACAACACCACATGGCATAGATCCATCAATTCCAAGATGATCCATTGAAAACCCAAGAGAGGAGAATGAGAGAAATGTGAAGAACGAGGGAGAAATCTAACCCAATAATTAACCGCAAGAGTAGCAATGATCGAATTTCAAATGAATGGATCAAGAAGGGATATAAGTATTAAAGATCACCTAGGTAATTACTTAGGTATAGGGATAAGAAATTAGAGTGGATGAAAAAGAAAAATTCAGTCACACTGCCTGTTTAAAAAAACGTAGTTAGAGTATTTCATGATGTGAAGTCCCAATACATGGTGTGAAATTATTAAGTTTCATAACCTTTAAAATGCATACTATTTTTCATTAAAATCCTACAATCTGAGTTATAAGCTGATCATTAATTCCTTCACGATGTGTAATGACAATCCAAAATGTGTACTGATCACATCATGAATCCGTTCATGACTTGTTTTTAAGAACCATTACATGATGTGTAACTCTATTACAAAACATGAAATCCTCAGACAACCTACCTAAAAAAGTAGTTTAAAGGATAGAATCCAAAAAACCTACGACTTCACCATTATATGTATCCTCCCAATCCAAACTCAACCCTTACCCAAACAATAAAAAAGGAAAACCATGATAAGGTTTAAGACGTACCTATCAGATCAGTAATGGGATGTTATAATGATTGAGGTGCGGCTGATTCCTACACATCAAAAATGACTTATGTATCATTTTACAAAATTATCAAAAAATATGAATGTTTTTTATTAGTTTTGAGTATGTCAATTGTGTTTTTTTTACTAAAATGTCATTTTAAAATCAAAACATGCCCTTTGAGTCATATTGGTCACATTGTGTGCCGGTTTGACATGAGACTGATTACTAAATGTCAAAAATGACTTATGAATCGTTTTACTAAATTTTTAAGACAATCTGAGTGAATTTTATCAATTTTTAGAAATTTAAACACTTTTTGAACTAAGTTTTCAATTTTAAACTAATAACGAACACTTTGAGTCATATTGGTACACCTTGTATCAGATTTTGGTGCAGCTAATTTCTAAAATTTATAAATAAATTATGAATTGTTGTCCTAATGTTTCGAAAAAGTTATCATAAATTTTCTTAGTTTTTAGTATGTGACGTGTTTTTAACTAAAATGTCAATTTGAAACTGAAAACACGCACTTTGAGTCATACCAGACACACCGTGTGTTGGATTAAGGTGATAATGATTCTTACATGTCAGAAATGACTTATGAATCATTTTACTAAATTATCAGAACAATATGAATGATTTTGATTGGTTTTGAGTATATGATGAGCGTTTTTAACTAAAATTTCAATTTTAAATTGAAAACATACAATTTGATTCATATCAGCCACACTGTGTATCATATTGAGGTGTGGTTGATTTGTAAATGTCACAAATCAATTATGTAACATTTTATTAATGTATCATATAGAAATGAAAAGTAAATTAACTAAAAAAGTAGATAAAATGATGATAAAATCAACTAAATAAGTAGTAGGAAATCACCCTTTCATGATGTCTATATACATTTTGACACCAGGTATGTTACCCATTAATTTATAAAAAAATAGATTACCTATTGTGAATATGAGTACTATCAACAATCCTAGTAGTATTTTAAAAATACAAATAAAAAAAGGATTAATAAATATTTTAAATGATATTATAATTATATTTGAAAATACCTTTTCGAAGATTATAGTTTATTGATGCTATATGATATCTTTCATAAATTTTCAAACATAATTACCAAAATATTTTCTATTGTTTTGATTCAGAAACTGTAAAAAAGTGATAAAAATAAGTAATTTTTTTTGATACATGTTTCTATTGTGAAATATTTTTATATATACCCTAATAATTATTCACTTATAGAAGTCGATAGGTGCCTTGAATTCTTGGACTGCCCTCATGCCATGATTTTGGAGATATTTGAGCCTAACCCTATCATAAAATAATTTTAATTAAAACATAATATAAAATGTAAAAATTGAATTTTATTTGTAAAATGTTGCATACAATGTGTTAAAAATTAGTAAACACCATCACATGTGCTCAGTTTTTTGGGTATCCATGAATTGAATCCAGAAAATAGATGTTTAGAGTATCCAAATTGACTGCAATGAGTAACCAATGCTTTTTAAAAAAGGGAATAATTAGTGAAATTAATGAAATTACATTTTATATGATTGAATTTAAAAGTTTTATCCTTGGATCATAGGTATTTAGAAGAGTATATCATCCGTAAGTTTTTTCTCAATCATTGTGGCCAGTTTTTCATCTATTACTTCAATTTTCTTTGGTTCCAATTTGAATTATTATATAGAAGTGATATGAGGACTAGTGAATCCAAAATTTTTTTCATAGGGTTATCTATTTAAATAATATTCATATATACGCCTATAGAAAATATGAATAGTATTTAGTCATGATTAACAAGGTAGATTAGCTATTGGACAAAGAAACCATGAAAACACACCTCATGTATACATTTACAACTAATACTTCTAACCATTCATGCGTGAGTATTTCATTTATAGTATTTAGACCAATATAGTATATAATGGCCAATCCATACATTTTTTATTCACAATCAGTTGTGGTCATAACACCATTTTCTAATTTTGTATCCATACGAACCTTTAGTTTTAGAAAATATAGAAGTTGAATGGGTGGGATAGAGGTAATTTTTGAAGATCTCCACAATTGGTTAGTTTACCCTTTAGATCATTTTTACTCGATCTTTCATTTCACCACCTTCCCTTTGTTTGTTTGTAATAACATTCATCAGATAAATTTTTTCATTTGTTGTTAAAGATTTGGCATGAAAAAATTTGGAAATGAATACCTCCTTGTCAACATGTTTTTTAAAAGATCTAATATCCATTCTATGAATGTTCCAATAGTTTTTTCAACAGTATGAATATCTACATCATCAAGTGGAATAGGTAGCTCAGTGCTCAACACTTGAGCTATGTTACTCACCACTCTCCCATGACCTATTGGAAGTTATTTGTTGTATAGAATATCTCCTTGGATATTTTACATGGTATCCCTAATAATAAGTAAATCAGTGTGTGTTGATAGATATAAATCACAATGATTTTTAACTTATAGAATATTAGTATAGGAAATGTATCTGTGTCTTCCTGATTTAAATTTCATAGAAAAAATTATAAAAAAATTGATTACCTATTCTAAGATATCTCTTTTAGGGTAATGTCTTGTCACAAAGTTAGCAGGGGAGGGGGGGGGGGGGGTTGGGGGTCTTCAGGTAGTGGTTGTTCTTGTGTAGTTTCTTCTCTTTGATTATTTACCACAATTTTTTCTAAAAACTTTGACTTACAATTAAAATTTTCTTCTAGAGAAGCTAATAATGCTTACAACTATTTAATTTTCCTAGATTTCCCCCCCTGTTCATTTCTTTTCTCAAAATATTTTTGGCGAGATACCCCAAAACTCACACCTCTTATGTGTCCATACTGTTCTGGACACTTCAAGGACATTGATAGTAGTTCATTGGGTATAACTGATGATGATTCTTGTGTCTAAGACATATAAAAAATATAGAAAAATAAGTAATCATTATTATATAATATTTATTTAAATCAATTTTTTTTATTATGCATACATACACATGATTCCCACACTTTTTGTATGTTTTTGTCTACTAGTATACCTTTATTATTTACAAGCGCATCCTTCTATAGCACATGACGTGGGATGAAAGTAGATTTGGATTTCGATTCATCAATATATATAAAAATATAGGAAAATAATTATGTTGTTGTTTCATGTCACATAAATGTATTATGGTAGATTTAAAATATGTACCATTTTTTTCAAGGGAAGCATACCACATTCTTGATTTACGGTAGTGGTTCATTGTTTTTTTTACCATTGCTTATTTTTAGAACTTGATTTATTTTTTATAAATTGAAAATTATTAATCAAAGTGATTAATACACATATTGTTAAGAAATGTATTACTAGCCATAATGTACCTGAAAAGATGTTTCCTTACAATGACTAATAAACACATCCCACTCTTGTTAGTTAATTAGGTGTGAATGAATCTGTGGTGGGTGAAATTTTATTTTCCCTTTAGTATATTTGAGATGAAACTTTTCAAGAATTATTTAAAACCCTCTATGATCCTTTCTAGTAAGCATTAATATAAATTTCATTTGGGAGTCATATATTATAAATGAACTCTATAAGAGATAATTAAGAGTAAGTGAACGTTTCATTATTTTTTTAGTAAAATAAAGAATGTATATCATAATATTACCCTAATATCTTCCCAAATTCATGTATTATGTGCGTGCACAACATTGTTCCACAAATCTACATCAATTGGAACACACATGTGAGTGGTAAGACCAATGTAACTACTAAACATGACCTTGTTGGTGTTAATAGGTTGGCCGCATGCATTTCATCCAACCTAAAATTTAATGCCTTTGTTTGTCACCTTTATAATTTTTACTAACACCATCATTCTACAACATTCCTATTTTTTATAGGACACCATTTTCGCACTATTTACCATTTTATTGGCTTAAACATCATCGATATATTGTTCCTATGGATTGGTAGCATCAGTATGTGCAAAAGGTTGTTGTTTCTATGCATTGGGAGCACTAGTATTTTGAGAAATAGATTGTTACTTAGGATTGGAATCATTGGCATGTAAAAAGACATTATCCACATAAGTGGATGAACATTTAATTTGGATTACATAAATACAACAATGAGCATATAATAATATGATGTAACACAATGTATATTATAAAAAATATAACCTGATTATTGAAATATTTTTTTAAATATTGATGGGATTTGACCCCCATATTGAGTATCCATATACCTTCATTGTGGTATCCTCTTACACACAATACCTTATCTATATTGGGGCTGTTGTGAAATGATTACAACATACCAATGAAAGATTCATCCTTAGTTGAATTGACATCTAAACCTTCAGTGGTTTTGGTCGACAACCAAATAATTAACCACTTTTGGTTTGTGATATCTAGAACATAAAATACCCATATTTCATATTAGTCCATTATAAATGGTTCATCTTTATACCCTTACTTAATGAAATCCACTTTCTTGAATCCCAATTCATCTATTTTAATAGAACTCCTGTTATCAACCCACTTGCATTGAAAAATTGGCACTTGGAATGTTGTATAATCCAACTCCCATATTTGTTTGATGATTCCAAAGTATGAAATATTTTCATAAATATCCTTGGTAATAGATACGTGCGTCGCTTCATCCATAAGTATAAATCCACTATTTTTCATGGTAATGCGTTCATAATGTTCATTTGTATAGAACATATAACCATTACTTACATAGCCATTATAAGATAATACATGCAAACTTTGTCCTCTGGCTAGCCATCAATGTCATTTTGAAATTGAATTTGGATTTTCAATTGAATCCTTAAAAATATGGTCTTGAAACCATCCTATAAACTTTTGATTATGTGTATTTGATATCCATATTTCTTCCGTTGATGGATTCAAATGCATAATAATTCCTTTGTGGGTTTCAAAAAATGGGGAAACCTCTAAACTATTATAAAAATGATAAAGGTAGGATTTCTCCCAATATGTAATAATAATTGTGACAATATCTATTCTATAAATTCCTTTACCCAAAATCCACCTGGTTTGAAAAGATTTTAGTTGAACAATTTTTTCCACTCTAGATAGGCAGCCGATACATAATTCAACGGATTCCTCAATAATATATCTCTCCACAATACAGACTTATAACAGACTTCAACTTTTGGAATACCCTTTTCAAATATTTATATACCGTTCAATGTGGTACATCTATCTATAATGTACTAGAACACATAGTTGAATCTATCTTACCAAGTGAACCATAAAGTGAACAATCATATAAAATAATTTTGGTTGGAAGAACATCTCTAATTCATATAATATGATACCAATTTCCTTTTCCATAGTTTTCAATTTCTCTAGGTCTATAACTTTGCTGCACATTTCTTTGAAAAAGAAATTGATCTCGGTTAATGTATGGTAGTCATTTTTTGGAAAAATGAAATGTAAAGATATAGGCATTAGATCTTGAATAAAAGCATGACAGTCAGGTTATTTTAGACTCTTTAATTTTAAATCATTCATTGATACAATATTCTTGATATTTTATGAATACCCGTATGGAACCTTTACATCATTTACTACTAAAAAAACAGTCCTTTAAACAACACTAGAGAAGAGCACTGATAAAGGTTTCCTTTATCAGCGCTTTATTTTTAGTACCGATAAAGGGTTCCCTTTATCAGAGCTTTATTTTTATCAATGATAAAGGTCCCAAATAAAATTAAATAATTAAACAAATAAAAAATAAAAATGATTAAATTTTTTTAAAAAATTATTATTTTTATTAATGAAACAATTATTTATAAGAATGAATAAATTTAATATGCATATATATATTATAAATATTTAAAATAGTATACATTAAATATACAGATATGTAAAATGAATAAAATGAAATAATTAAACAAATAAAAATTAAAAATGTGTAAATTAAGAAAAATATTAAACATTTTATTAATTAAATAATTATTAATTAAAATGAATAAATTTAATATGCATATATATAGATTATAAATAAAAGATGGATCCTCATTATCCCACCTGTGAGACCATCCCTCTAGGGTTTATTTATCTCCTTCATAACAACCTGTGATTTCCTCCTATCGCTCTCACTATTTCAAGCTTTATGGGTTTATTTCATTAGGGGTGTCTCAGAGGTTGTTATTTCAATAAGATCATGGTATTTTTATTCTAGATCTATCGATTCACACTTTTGTTCAAGTTTTCTTGCTTTGTCGATGTCATGGATCTCCATCCTCATTGCTCGCTCTGATCTGTTTTCCCTTTCTTCTGTTTTCATGATGATGATGGTTGCGACACTGGATGGTTAACATTGGTTCTTAGATATGGTATTTTATAAATCCAATCATCTTTTCCAGATTTTTTTTCCAGATCTGGTAAACTTAATCACCTCTGTCATTATTCTGAACTCTAGGGAAAAGGATGCTAGGTGGACAATGATGACTTAAGATTGCATGGGGGTAGAGGTTTGGACATGGCCTTGGATCGGTGCGATGTGGGGAGCACTAAAGGGGAATCAGAGGGTGCTCACATGGGAATTTGGGTGTGGATATGGATTGATTTTTCAAACAAGGTTAACAGCGATCTAGTGGCCATATGGTCTCAGCGATGGCGGCAGAGCATCTCTCTGTTGGTTGTCTTCACTAGTGCTTTTGTTCATGTCTTTTGTTATGTTTTGTAGATCTGATTTCTTTACTGGTTGCTGATGGATCTGTGAGAAATGGATTATTCCTTATTGAATTTGGCAAGCATTGTTGCACCTTACAGTGGGTGCTGGGTGGGTGACCTTGAAAGATAGATGGGTGTGATGAAACCCATAATCTGCCATTTGTCTCGATCTTATTGTATGGATGGGAACCTTGCTTGATCTTTTGTCCTGCAATTTTTGTATGGTTTTTCTTTGCATCAGGATGATAGTGCAGTGAGCCTTCACATGCATTATTAAGTGGGAAACTCAAAAGATAGATAGGTGTGCTAACATCTATCATCTGATTCTCCCTCCAAATGTTTGTGTGGGTTTGAGAGGTGCTCTACCACATTGTGTTGGTCTAGCATGAAAAAATTTATTGGCGAAGGGGGTGCAACATTTCCATTGACTGATATCACTTGCACGGTTTGGCGGGCGGGGGGGGGGGGGGGGGTGTTGGGTGGGGGTGGTAATGAGACTTTTTCTGTTTCTTGTATTGGCGTATAATTTTCTGTTTACATTTGGGTCCATGTTTTGGCCTTCGGGTTGTTTTTTAAGGCACATGTTCCCTTTTCACAAAATCGGTTCCCTCTTCACCCAGTCCTCAAAAGGGGTTGTCCTTTATTTTTGTTTAATAAAGGGCTCTTTCCCCTCAACCGTTAAAAATAAAAATATATATAGATTAGAAATACTAATAAATATTATATATTGAATATATACATATAAAATTAATAAATTTTAATAATTAAACAATAATTTTTTTAAAAGAATAAATTGTAATAATTAAACAAAAAAATGAATAAATTAAAAAATTATTAAAAAAATTATGAATGAAAAAATTATTAATGAAAATGAATAAGTTTAATATATACATATATATTAATTATAAATATTAATAAATAATATATATTAATTATAAATATATAAAATGAATAAAATGTAATAATTAAAAACATATTAATGTATTATTCATTTTTAATGGTTTTTATACATAATTATTCATTAATACATTTAATAAAAAAATATATTCATATATATACTTCTATATATATATATAAATGTATATAATATTTCTTAGAATATGATTTATATAATACAAAATATTTATACTTACATTAAATAATCCATATATTTAATGGGTTGTAATTAAGATCAATATTAATTAAAAATACTGACTAATTACATCGAGTAATGGACATAATTGAACATCATTTTATTTTTCAATTTAACATATATCAAATTTGTGTTACATTGATTTCACATACATATACGCAATTAATTAATTTTTATATACAATGCACACAGACAATTATTTATGTAATTAATGAAATCTTATATAGAAACACATACACCTAATATTTAGTAGCGGCGATGGTACTGCAACATCCTGGGTAATATAGCAGAACCATTGAATGGATGATACTTTGGGAAAAAATGGGCTTTAAAGCCTTGTATTAGGGTTTCATGCCCTCTAGGCCTCCAGGCCACTCAAATTGTGCCTATAGTTCATGGGCCTTCGGGTGATGTAATGGGTTCCCCTCTTACCAAAAAGAAAGAGGTCCCTTTGTTTAATAATAAAAAAGAGGCTTCAACCCCAACTTAAAAAATGAATATATTTACAATATTTATATTTATATTTATTAAATATATATATATATAATTATATAAATATAAATATTTGATTATATAAATATATATAATGATATAAATATATTTATAATTATAAAATTATTATAAATATATTTAAATAATGAATATATTTTCTTTATTTATATTTATATAAATTTATTATCTATATATAATTATATAAATATATATAATGGTATAAATATATTTATAATTATAAATAAATAATTATAAATAAATAATTATAAATAAATAATTATAAATAAATAATTATAATTATATTTAAAAATATATTTATTTATAAATATATTTATAAATTTATATTTAGTATATTTATAAAATTATATATTTATAATTATAAATAAAAAATGTAATTTTTAAAAAAAGTATTTATATAATTATAAATAAATAATTATATATTTAGTTTATTATAAAATTATGATAAATAAATATATAATTATATAAAAATATTTACATTTTTTATTTATAATTATAATTATAAATTCTTTATCAGCAACAAAAATCAGCGCTGATAAATATGCCTTTTATCAATGCTAAAAATTTAGCGCGAATAAAGATGAATTTTTTCAGTGTTATAAAAGTTCTGATAAAGATATATTTTATGAGTTCTTATTAATTTAGCACTGATAAATGGTATCCTTATCAGTGATTTTTTAGAAATGATGATAAAAGTCTCCCCGGTCTATTTAAATAACCCTAACACATTGATTTTAGTCGTGATATCTCAATATTTCATGGAAGTCCCCTACTGTCAGCGCTCCACCTCGAATCCAAGGCCCAAATCAAGGTTTGAACAAATCCAAGGCTTGAAAAAAATACAAGGCTTGAATCAAGGCTCAAACAAATCCAATATTTAACGATATCTATACTTTCTATGAGACAAATCAAAGATCAAATCAAAGGTATGTAATTTTCTTCTCGTCCTCACTTCAATGTGTGTGATTCTTTCTCTTATTCTTCAAGCTTTCCACTCATTATTGCTGAAGGTTTTGCATCATCTATGATATCCCTAGGTAGGTGTATTTATGATTTCTCTATTCCTTAATTTGTTTCATGTTCTTGGGTGCTCAAAATTGGTTTCTCTAAAATTATAATTTTATTTGGGTTTAATTGGATTTAAAAAATCTTATCGATCAAGGTTTTTAAGGGATTATAATTGATTTCCAATTGGGTTCTTTTAGAGTGGGCCTTTTTTTATCTGCATTGAAAGGATAAATTATATTTTTTGGCCAATAAAATATTTATGATGGATTTCATAAAGTAATTTGGTGTTTTAAAACTATTTTAGCTTGTTTATAAAATATATTTGGGCAATGCATGAGTTCATGACATTTATTAATTGGGGTTTTATTGTTTGAGATGTTTTCTTATATTTTATTTTGTTCTTGTGTTATTTATTTATGTCCAATATTATGGATTACACTTTTCATGTTTTATGATTATACACATATTTATTGGTTTGTATATATATATGTATTAGACACATACATGTATTCACATTAAAATATGTGTATATTTGTATTGAGAGTTTTTTAGATATGTATGTGTGTAATTGCATATGTTTATAACATTTAAAGAGAAGTTTTCAAATGTAAACATGTTGATTAAATTTGGTTTTCTTATACAGGTTTTTAAATAGTAGTTTTTAAATGTTTTTTTTCATTTAAAAACTGTTTTGAGATTACTTATTTTTTTAAATGGCCTAAATAAAAATGATTAATTTTCTAGTGATATTTCAAATGGTTTTTTCGAAAGGAGGCATGGTTTCAATTGTGTTCTTAATTGTAGGTTGTTATTATTAATGGAATGGATGATTTCTATATAAATTGTTTTGTGATTTTTACATGGGTGACCATAGATAGGATGATAAACAGATGGGTGCTACTCTAGATTAATTGAGGTATTATCTAGGGGTCATTTTCTGTTTCCTTGAGGGGTACGGGTTGCATTACTTGTTTTTCTCACATAGCCTTCTAGTATTCTATGAGTGAGTCAGTTACTTTTAGAACCTATAGGTCTTATCTCATCCCCATGTCTTGTGTCTTATACTTGTTCTATTATATATATTGTTTGGTACCTAATTTCAATTTTAAGGAAGGTTTTCATCATCACCCATATTTAATTTTATTCCTTACATCTTATACACTTTAGTTTCTTATTTAAATTCATTTTATTTATTTATTTCATTTTAGTTGCAATAAATTATACTATTTTTTCCTTCTTAGTTCCATTTCTTTAAAAAAATCCAAAAGGGATTTCTAAATGTGTGTTTTAAATAAATAAGGACTTGGCCAAGGGAAATGATTTTCAAGTTATTATTTTTTTAAAAGGAAAAAAGAAATAGTTTAATAAAGGTTTATAAATTCTTATTTAAAATACTATTCATTTTTAAATATCAATTTCTGGAAAATATCATGGTTGGATTTTCTTAAAATAATAAAAACATATTCTCCATATGTATTTCAAACTAGATATCTTAGTGATTGATAAGTGGTATCCTTATTTTATAACAAGGATGTTTTTGAAACAAGATTTTCACCCGTCTTGTTATTAAAGGCCTGTTGTCTCATTAATAAGAAAAGTTTATTTATAATTTTATCACCCTTATTAGGAAACCATTGGGTTAGTGTTTTTTATTGGCTATTTCCCTTTTATGGGATGTGTATTGATTATTATTATGTGATAATTTTATGACTTGATAGGTGTATATTTGGTGAAATCTTACTAGGCGTATTTAGCTCACACCCTACATACACACCCATATGGGTATATATAGATTTTATGTTTTCATATATGTTCTGAGGTTATGATCTGAAGGTATAAAAGGGAATACTTAACTAAGTATATTCATACCATTTAAAATAATGATTTAAAACTAAATTCAGGTTTACTAAAAGTAATCAATATATCATAACATAAATATATTCCAAATAGTAATTTCGTTTCTTGAACAAAGGTCAAAGACATGTGAACATTCAGGTTGCTTTATCAAAATAAAGGGAGGTAACATAAGCCAACGAGCCTGTACCAGAGTGGTAAAGGCTCCTTCTTGGCATCCAGAAGACCTAGGACCAAATCTTGGTGGAGGTGAAGTTCTGAGCCACTACAAAAGTACTATAGCAGTTACTATTCAGTCTTATAGTAGCTAGAACTATTCATCCAATTTAGGCTTATGAGCCATCAGTTTCAGCTTGCGGGACTCATGAATTTTGGGCCCCCAAAGTCTTTCAGGATACAGGGCCTTCGTGCCACCAAGGGCCTCAGGCCATAGGGATTTTGGGGCACCAAATGGCCTTTGGTCCACAAGGCCTTCAGGCCATAAAGGCCAAGAAGTAGCCTAAAAAAACCAAACATGAGAAGGCTTGAAAGAAAATTTAGAGTAAGTTGAAACCACCAGAGCATAGATAACCATATTATAAGAATGAGAGGGTATGGAAACTGCCATCGGTACCAGGCACCAAGCAGCTCTACACGGGGTATTACTAGCCGATCATAAATGTGAGGTGGGGAACTAGGCACCTTCAATGATGCAGATGCTGGAGAGGGGAAATTATAGTGTAGTTTGGTTGGGCCTTCAGGCCATGTATTGTAAATTTTTTCTTTAGGCATTCGGGTCATGTACTGGGACCTGTGCCACTAGGCCTACAAGTCATGTAAGGATTCTCTCTCAACCCAGTTAAAAAGGGGATTATCCAAAGAAACAATTTTAAACTTTTAATTTATTGTTGATGGTTTTTGAATATGTTTTTTTTAATTTTTCACTTGATGCTAAAAGTTTTGATAGAAAAGGTGGTTTATATCCCATTATGTGTTTTGAAACAAATTGGATGATTTTTATGTGGAATAAAAAAACATATTTTAAGCGTGGTTTTAAAAATTCAAGAAGTATCCTTTTGAATTTTGAAAGTTCTTTTGAGATGAGATTTTAAATTTTAAATTAATATGTGACAATTGAAAAAGTTATAAGGACATAGATTTTATCCTCATTAGCTTCATCTCCCAAATAGTTGTTATTGTATTTTGTTTCTTGAGACTTATCCCTCATCTATTCTGGACACGCACCTATATTGCTTGAACTACTTTGTGTAGTAGTCATCCCATACTGGGTACCGATGATCATTTTAGATGAATTTAGAGGACAACACCTACCATAGTGAAGTAATTCTTTTCTTAAATTCAATTACCCATTTCTTTCAAAGCATACTGAAATCATTTGAAACCAAATAATGCTGGGTTCCCCTTATTAGACCTATTTATAACTTTCACCTTTTATAATGAATATCTTATGTATATTTATTTATTTTTTGTAAAAAATGAATATTTTATGAACCTAATAGGATGTATATGAATAAAAAATGGATGAACTCTAATCATATGACAAAATATTATTAAGATGACGTTAAAGTGTTCATCATTTTTTTAATAGAGAATGCACACAACCCTTCTAAAATCCATTATCTATTTTTACCTTGTTGTTATTCAATAAAAATTAGTCTAGAAAAGTTGGAAGAACATTTGATTTGTCACATAATAGATAATATCCATTAATATTAGACTAAATATGAGGAAAAACTGAACGTGCACACCTATTGAGATGATATTATAGTTTATGTATCATTTAATATGAATACCAATGTAAATGATAATGGAGATCACATGGAAGAAATGATTATGTAAAATTAAGATGACCTTTATGACTTTATAATGTTATTTGAGAAGTCAAATAGCTATTTTAAGAGACCATTGTATACCAGTTGTATTAAATACACAACATTTTCAGCTATATTGATGTTATATAACTTGAAATCTGGTAGTGGATGGAGAGACATCAACTTTATGTGTATACTTGGTATTCAGAATTATATGATACTAGAATAAAATTAACTTCCATGTTGAACATATGACACTAAAATAATTCTAAATTCAATGGTTATGATCACGAAAAAATTCATGTTTGTCAAAATGATTTCATATTGTTTCACTAGGACCACGAATCACTCATAAAATTCCCTAAGTGTGGTTCAGATCAATATAAGAAAAATGAATCTAGTACTTTGAAAGCTATATGAAAATTTCCTATAATTCCATGTTTTAGAAGACTATATGGATTTTAAAAAACCATGAGAGAATTTATATGGAATACAGATACAATAATTAAATATTGGAACCTACGTCATCCAAAAAATTATCCTTAGTAGAAGAAAATTAATTATGAGTATCCTAAATGTGAAAATGAGTAGATAAACATTCACCTTGAATTATATAAAGATGAAATAAACCATTTTGGTGTATAGATTAGTACTCATAGAACATGTCCCATCATGTTGGTAAATTATAACTTACCACCATGGTTATGCATGAAGCATAAATACACCATGTTTTTCAGCTTATATCTATACCCAAACAAACCAGTAATGATATTTATGTCTATTTGGATCCATTGTTAAAAGATCAAAAATTGATGTTGGATAAAGGTGTTATAATGTTTGATTCTCACATAAATGAAGACTTCGCATTGAGGTCCATGCTGTATGGGATGATAAATGACTTTCCTACTTAGGGAAATTTATCGAGATATAACCTCAAATGAATGTTGTGGTGTCCAATTTGTAAAAAATGCACATACTCAGTTTTATTGAAACATTCCTTGAAGACTATGTTTTTAGGACATCAAAAATTTTATAGAGCCAACATCAACTATTAAGAGATGGAAATTATTTTATATATCACAAATCATTCTTTGATTCTATACTAGTGAAAGGAGAATTATGAATCCTCTTTGGAAAATCTTTCTCATTCATAGATATCATTACATTATTAGAAACCATATGTAGTTAAAATTGTTGGGGCCAAGGAGAGGATCATCTAGAAATAAATGGCCATATTATGGGAATATATTGATGTATTCCTTGAAGAGATTCATGATCTTACACATAATCGATATATTGGGTTCTCCATTGAACATATACCAAAAACTTAACCCATATCCAAGATTTCCCATATAATATCCTCTATTAAACTAGAATAATTAAAAAAAAACTATAAGATAATCTGGAAAAGGATTTCATACACCTAAGTGATTCACTATGGGGTATAATGGTCCTATTTTTCAAGAAGATGGATGTGTCAATGCATCTCTTCAATAATTATCATAAACATTAAAATATTAAAATGAATAAAAAGAATCCTCTTCCATAGATTTATGAATTTTTTGATAAAATATGAGGGTTTAATTAATTATATAAAGTGTATCTTAGGTCAATATTTAATAAATTAAATATAATAAATGAGGGTATTGCCAATACTTTCTTTTGTATGAGGTATGGAAATATGAGTTCATAGTGATGCAATTCGGACTAAAAAATAATCCAAAAAATTTCATGGATTTGATTAATAATGTCTTTAGAGACAACCTAAAATTTTTTAGGTGATATTTATAGATGATATTATCATATTCTTTGAAATTAATGAGGAAAATTATATGAATTTGAGTATAGTTCTAGAGAAATTGATAAGGGTGAGGTTATATGCAAAGTAGAGTAAATGTGAGTTTTTGATGTAGAAAATAACATTCTTGTAGAATGTAATCACAGAAAGGGTGTTTTATGTAGATCCTTTAAAGACAAAGGATATTGTATAATAACTAATAAAAACATATGTACTAGATATCCATACTTTACTCATGTTTTCCAAGTACTATCAAAGATGTGGGGGAACTTCTCATGATTTTTAAACCCACTATCTAAGAAAACTCATAAGGGGGTAAAATTTTTCTAGATTGATGAATGTTAAGAGAGGTTCTTGGAGTTGAAGAAGTGGCTAATAACTATTTCTATACTCACAATTCCCAAAAGTGTGGAAATTTTTGTGATCTATAATGATGCTTCAAAGTAGGTATTAGGTTATATACTCATGAAAAAAGATAATATAATATCTTATGCCAAAAGTAAATTGGAGGTTCATGAGAAAAATTATCTAACACATGATATGTAGTTGGATATATTAATCTTCAAGTAAAATATTTAGATTCATTATCTCTATGGAGATAAGTGTGATATATATACGAATCAAAAGAGCCAAAAATATGTATTCACATAGAAGGATCTCGACAAGTTCCATTACAAATGGTTAGATCTGATCAAGGAATATGATTTTTGAATCCAACACCATCCTATGTATGAAAATAAATGGGTAGATAGTATATGAAGTAAATATACATCCTCCTTACCCATGATGATGACATAAAATGATTCAATATTATTATAAATGAAAAGGATGAACATGAGAATCACAAAGTAAGGAAAAAATTCCTTAGATAAATTATTTCCAAAACATCCATTATGGAAATGATTAAGGAAGATCAGTGGGTGGATATATAGATAAAAAAGATTGTGGATGCTTTAATAAAGGGTAAATACTTGGAGTTCATCATTTATAAGGAAGGGGTTATGAGATTTTGGACATGATTATGTGTGTCTTTAGATCTTGAGATAAAGCAGGATATATTAAATGATGCCCATAGCCTAACATTATATATCCACCTTGGGAGTACAATTATGTATAGATATTTTATAGAGCACTAATGGTGGGAAAATATAAAAAAATATTTTTTTGAATATATATCAAATTTATTAGTATTCAAACAAGTGAATGTACAAAGGAAAAAATCAAAAGGGATGATGCAACTGTTACCCAAACCAACATGGAAATGGGTAAAAATAACTATGATGTTTTTCATTGGTATTATGAAGAAATAAAAAGGAAATAATTTCATTTGGTTTGTTGTGTATCATCTTACAAATACTAATCACCTCATCTCCATTAAAGATGACTTCTCACTTGATCATCTTGAAAAAATATATAATAGAGAGGTGGTGATGCTATTTGGAACACCACTATCTATTGTATCTAATCAAGATATAAGTTTCACCTCAAGGTTTATATAAAATAATTCTACATGATTTGATTATAGGGTTGAACTTCAATATAGCCTATAAATGCTATACTGATGGCCAATCTTAAATAACCATCCAAAAACTTGAGTAAATGTTGAGATAATTCCCTATAGACTACAATGGAGTCTGGGATCAACATATTCCTATAAAAAAGTTCTTATAAAAAAATATCTTTTCATCAAGTAATTAAATATCTCCTTATAAATCCCATTATGGGAATAAATGTAGAACTCTAACATATTAGGATGAAGTTGGAGAACATAATATTTTGTGACCTTAACTATTTAATGGAATGGAAGAGAAGATCAAATCTATTCAGAAACACATAAAAATAATAATATATTCAAAATAAAATATATATACCTACAATAATAAATGAGATATATAATTTGATCTTAGAAATAAAGTGTTCCTATATACATCCTTATGGAAGAGAATTGCGAGGTTTTGGAAAAAGGAAATACTAATTTCTTGATTCATTGATCTCTTTGAGATTCTTGACACATTGGAGTTGTAGACCATAATCTAGAACTCAAACCAAACATGTATTAGGTGTATGATATGTTATATATAACCCTCTTAATGAAGTAAATTCTAGATCCCTCACATGTGCTAAATACATAGGTGGAACAGTTGGAGCACAACCTCTCTAACAAGGAGTAACTGGTGAAGATCTTGGACAATAGAGAAAAATTTATATGTAATAAGATAAATCAATTGGTCAAAGTACTTTGGTGGAGCCATAAGTGTGAATAGGTAACATGGGAACTTGAAGAATAAATAAAATATAAGTACCCTCATATGTTTTTATCTTAGTCTTTCAAATCATATTTCCAGGGTAAAATTTCTAAATAGGGAAGAATGTAATGGCCCATATTTTTATATAATAAATTTTTCATCTTAATAAAAATATACTATGTTTAACAATGTTGTATAATATAAAATGGATACACCACATAATAAAAATCAATAACACTTTATTATAGTACCATGCATTTAGAGAATAAATATACCTAATCAAATTGAAAGTTGTACAATGGGATAAGCACCTAGAAAAATATAACAACTAGAATAGATAAATTTGGATCATTTTAGTCTCCTATAATAATCACTCTCACAAATAAATACTATAAAAAACATTTTATAATGTAATAAATTTTTAGAAAATGAATAATATAAAACCTATTGAGGAATTGAAGTTAATGATGAATGAAATAATGAAGAGGTATTTATATGTATTATAAAATTAATATGATCATTTGAAATATGGACATTGGAATAGTAACATGACCATCATGAATAGTAACATAATCATTAACTTAACCTTTATAATAAGAAAATAATATTTTAGGGTCATATGAAATATTAAAAATTAAAATTAAAATAAAAGTGTAAAATATTATAAAATAAATATTTGACACAAAGAAACCATAATTAAATTTTATTTGGAAAAAAATTTGTTTTATTTTCACAAAAAATAAATTTTTACAATAAATTTAAACTTTTTAAATAAAATTTTATTTTCATATAATTGTTTTAAAAAATAGTACTTATTTTCATACAATAAATAGATTAATTTTTTAAAATATTTGTAATTTTTTTATTTTTTGAAAATTTGATCGTGTCATATAAAATTTGTACTTATCAATAAATAATCATTTTATTTATAAATTTGTTTTCTCATATTTAGAAAATTATTTTGTTAAAATTGTTTTCATTTCATTAACCACAATGTCAAAATTAAATTAGGTTAAATTTAATGGTATTTTTCAAAATAAAATACTTTGTTTTGTGAGTAATGAAATAAAAAATGTAAAATCATGTTACTTTTTTCAGGTACTACCAAACTCCTCTTTTAAAATTGTTTTGGTTGGGTTTTTTTGGGGTTGTTTAGTGAAAAAAAATTAGAAATTTTGAAAGTTCTATGACTGTGTGTAGTGGCCGCACAATTTCCCCAAACCGTGCACCCTACTAGATCAAGCCATGAAAACTGAGGGAATGAGGTTTTTCAAGGTTGGCACAAGGTTTGGAAACCCCGGACCCACCTAGAAGAAATCATGAAAACCATTTAAAAGGGCCTCATGGATGGGGTGTTTCGTTTTTCGTAACCGTGCAACCCTTCTCAACTAACCACACATACACATTTTTTTAATCTGAAAATCAATTTTAAAATTTCTGAAACCCTTTTTTAGTCCCCCGAAAGACCTGTACCACCCATATATGATTTATTCTTCCCTATTATCTCCCAAGAGAGGATTTTGGACCATATACACCCAATAATAATTAGATCTAAGTGTAGTGAATGATGTTCGATTCTCTCCTGGCCAGTTTTCTCTTCCCGTTCTCTGTCTTCCACTTTCTCTTCTTTCCTTCCTAGGGTTTTATAAATATCTTTTTTGATAGGAATATATAGTATCCTCTATTTTAGATATTTTATCTAGGTGTGATTCCCATATTCTGTTTTTGTCGTTCTTTCTTGGTGAATCCCAATTATGGTTTGGCGTTTTGAGATCTTGCGCTTCTGATGTAGGTGGTTCTATTTTGTTTTGGATAATTTCATTAACCCTAAATTGATTTATTTAATTTCAATTGATTAATTTGAATCAAATTGTTTGAAATTTATTGCAATTATTTTTTTAAAAACCCAATTACATTGAATTGGAGGATTTGGATTTGAAATAGGATTTTTGGCATAAAGGGAAAAACCCAAATTCCATTAAATTGGGGATTTATTGTGAAATTGATGGAATTTTGTGAATTTTAAATCATTGAATTTTAAATTTTTGAATTTTAAATTCATATAGTGAATTTTTTAATTGAATTGTGAATTAATTTCAAATTATTATTTTGGAAAAATGGATTGAAATGGTTTTGATAGAAACCTTTGTGTTTTATGTTGGAAAAGGAATGTTTTTTTATTGAAAACCTAATTTTATTTTTAAATGAAAAATTGGAATATTTGAAATAGAGAATGGGATTAATTTTATATTAATAAGTCTTAAAATAAATCTCTCATCATTTTTTTTGTACTATATCACATGAAATCCTTAGGTAGTTAGTGAATTATTCAGATAACACTATGATTTACAATGTTCCAAAATATAAATTCAACTTGTCACATCCCTGATGAGATGGTGATGAAGTCTTATTTGGCCGTACCAAAGGGGAATGTGTATACGCATATTACCATGTCACTTTGAGTGTGAGGATTCCTTTAGCCTAGAATTATCGTACTTTTAGGCATATAACCACATCGCTCTCTTGTTTGTATTTGAAATGAATATATTCCATTGTTATAAACTATTTTACATGCCTTATGATTTATATAAACTATTTTATATAAAAGATTCTAATATGAAATTTGTTTTATTTATTTCTATAATTGGAAATGTAAAGCATGATTTGTTAGAAATAGGATTTTTAAATCCCAAATTTATTAATTTTAAAATGAAATCAATTTATTTGGTTAATTAAATGTGGCATATTTTATATAATCCTAGGTGAGACCCTATTGGAATTTTATATCACACCCTACCTATGCCTTCACGTGTTTTTAGATTACCTCCTTATAAGTTCATGTAGGGGAAAAACACCACTTGTAGGTGGTTTTAGTTGTTGATCTTTGGTCTTGGAGAGTTGAGTCCAGTGGTACTTGTGTTTTTCTTTCTATTTCTGGTAATTTTCTATAGTAATTTGGGTTGTTTATGCCTATTTTATTCCCAGTACAATTCTGACTATAAAGTTTCTTTTGTATGAATACTAAATTTCCTATTTTACTTCCCAAATATTTGTAGAAAATGTGTTCCCACTTTAATTTTGTATGATGTCAGGTGAAAGTTTTAAACTTATAGGGATCGAGAACACCCTTAAAGTCATGTCAAATTCAGCTCAGTTATTAGGTTACCGGGTACCTAGGAAAGTTTGTGAAAAAGTGGTATCCTAGCTCAAGGTTTATCTTTTCTTCTTGAAGTCAGTATGCTTTGTGTAATATTTTCAGGACTTAGCAATTATTTTTAATTGAGTTTTTGGCCAGATCTAACTAAAATTAAACTTAAGACACCTGGGGTGGATTGGGAAAGAGTTATGGAGGATTAGTTCTAGTATCTTTCCGAATTTTGATTTGGATAGATTGAAATAAAAATCTTATTTGTTCTATCTATTGGGATTTATTTTCATTGTTTCTCTGTTTGAGTGTTAATGTGATGTATGTAATGTTTTTTTTTGATTTTGTGTAGCATCATGACTTTGACAAGACATGAGAACCAGGCCCTGGAGGAAGATATTGATGAACCTAATTGGGTGAATCCTATTGTGGATCCAATTTTGGTTGATGTGATCGTGCGTACTATCCAAGGCCTGGGACATGCATCACCACCAGTTCCCATTCAGGCTCTAGCTATAGAACCTCAGAGAGAAATTATATATATTAGTTCATATGAGTTAATTTACCAAAATAAACCAATGTTCATGGGCTCAAATGATCCTAAATAGAGTGAGGAATGGTTGAGTATGATGGAGCATTAGTTTGGGTTCTTTTAGACACATGATGAAATTAAGGTGAAGTACACAAACTTCTTACTGGAAGGACCATAGTAGGAGAAAGTGGGACATAATGGTGACAGAGAAGAAGCATGAGGGATTAGAGTGTAAATACTTCAAGGCTCCTTTAACAAACTAGTTATATAAAAAGTCGACTATGTTGTCCAAGGCCACTAAGTTTTTGAAACTCAAGTAGCCCAAAATGACCATGACAGAATATGAAAACTTTTTTGCCGAGCTTGTGTAGTTTTCACCTGAGAGAGTATTGAATGAGAATATGAAGGCTTGATGGTTATAGTTAGGACTTAGACCAGATATCCATTCTAAGGTTTTCTTGCTGAAGCAAATTTCTTATGGTGATGTGCTAGATAGATTGCTAATGGTTGAAATAGAACTGACTGGCAAGTTAGGGTTATTAGAATTTTCTTTTTTCTCCTAGTGACAACATGAATTTCACTATGGGAAAGAGGAATCATAATGATTCTCATGGTGGTTCTCAATAGCATGGTCACTTTGGACCACCTACACTACCTAGAAGAGTCCCTTTTATTTGTTACCAGTGTTGAATGTTTGGGAATTCAATGAGGGTCTACACTGAGTCACCCAAGGTATGTGGTTCCACTAGATACTTGGGTCATTTGAAAAAGTTATTCCATGTTTATTCCACTCCCCATAGTGGAATTGGATCATCAGTTTTTACCAAAACTGTAGTACAATCATATGCTTCATGGGAAATGGGGTTCCAGCCCCATGCATCCAGAACAAAGATTTTTCACATGGTGGAAGGGTCTCTAGAGGAAGAAGATATGGTTCTATCAACCGTGAGAGGTACCATTACTATAGCTTCATCATTAGTGACTTCTTTATTTGAAATTGGTTCATCTCATTTGTATATTTCAACCCATGTTTTCAATATGCCAAATATTCCTATGAAGATTTTGTATTATGTGATGGATATTACTACACACCTTGGTACGATGAGAGAGCTGGGTCTTTGTAGACACACTTGTGTTTTTTATCTATTAGATGCTGAGATTTCTTGGAGTTTTCTAGTTCTTGAAATTAAACTAATTTACACCTAATTTGGGATATATTATCTCATTTCTGATAAATCTTGTATTGTTTTTTTATCTTTGACTAGTCTCCTTTACTACACCAGATGGGGTTTGTCCTATCATTGAAGTATAATGAGACCCAATATAAGGACCCAGACTTAAACATTAACATAATATTGAATTAAATGAATAATTCAAATTGAGGATCTTTTCAGGTTTAGAGTTTTAGAGAATTAATACATAACTATTACATCTCAAAATATTACAAAGTAGAAACTTCTACAGAATTTTTATTTTTTTCATAAAATAAAAACTCTTGAAAAAAAGATTCATGTCTAGTTCTATGTTTTAGACAGCATGACTTTTCCTGGATCCCATCCTTGACCCTATTCATCTTTAAGTCTTGTGAATACATTTCAAAACTTGGGATGAGCATAAAAATCTCAGTAAGGGTTTTAAAACAAAGAAACATTTGTTCACAAATACATACAAAACATGAACTCTTTTACTTACCTCATGAAATAATTATATTTTATGAATAACACATAGAAATCATAAATCATAAAGCCAACTTGTGGCATCCATAACATACTTACATTGGCTATCACAGCTACATAGGGAGTTACTTTGTAATACCCATCACAGTATATTCCCTAAATCTCTTAGGAGAAACATTCACGTTTACCTCTTTCATGTTACCCAATGCATTGTAGAGCTATCTCGAGCTCACCCGCCCTAGGTTTATCATGGAACCATCCGTATACGTAAATAATTCCCAATAACCATAACATGATCATAACACATAACATAAGCATAAAGGAAAGATAAAATTTCCACATTGCAATAACAAAATATCATTTCAATATATTGAAATAATAAAAACATTCTCAAAATAATGTTCAACACTAAAATATGTAAAAACAGTATATGGTATTTATTTTTTCCTTTTAAAAACATTACGTCTTGTTAAGGAAGCCAAAGATCAAATAATACTCACGGTGGCAGAAAGGTCGTTGTCACCGCTTACGTAAAAAAACATTCCTTTTTGTCGTTTAGTAAAACGATTCATATAAAAAGATTCTATTTGAATTAAATGAAAAGTCAAAGGGGATTATATACCGTATAAAATAAAGTCATGTATAAAACTAAACATGCCTCAATGAAAGGAGATTGAGACGAAGTCCCTTACCTCGTGTCCAACTTGACCCGTTCGTTCTTTAATATCTTGAATAATAAAATAAAGTTAATTTCTACTTGCTTAAGAACCTTTTTCAAGTTTATTATTCGTTTTATATCACTTATTACCATATTATATACATTATGTAATCATTCAAGTTAATAATGTTCATTTTTTCGATATTTGCTAATTGAGTCAAAAATGAACACCTTATATTTACAAGTTGTCCATGTGGCCAATAGTCCATTATATCTAGCATGAAATTCATTATTTAGATATCATATATATCATATATATCTTGTATATATATATATTTATAACAGTATATATCATTTAGAGGTAAGGAATGGAATGCAACGTTCATGGAGATGGTATGCCGTACGTACGCATGAACACTAATTTCATTTCTATTTCTTACTTTAATGAAATTAAAACATAAAGTTACATAGGTATATTATAATTCTAGTATAATATGATATATAATATCATTAAATCCATCCTTTATACGTCTCACATAAGGCATTCACGAGTCATATCACTTTGAGGGGGCGGTAGTCTGCACTTCCTCAAATGAAATTAAAACATAATGTTACATAGGTATATTATAATTCTAGTATAATATGATATATAATATCATTAAATCCACCCTTTATACGTCTCACATAAGGCATTCACGAGTCATATCACTTTGAGGGGGCGGTAGTCCGCACTTCCTCAAATGAAATTATCACATTTACCCATAATGGAACCCATAAAGGTATAATATAAATGAAAAATACAGAAGCATAAATAAAAAATAAACATAATATATATCATATATAAATACAGTTCCATCATAATGTCCACCATGAGAGGCGGTAGGAGATAATTGAACAATCATCGTTTCGTGAGGTGTTAGTTTGCCATCCACAGAAACATTATGTTATTCACGCATTAGATGAAGGTGTGTGTAAGTTTAGTTCGAATAATTCTCATAAAAACATCCTAGTATATTGAGGATACAAGTGTTGTTATAAAATAAAGTAATAAAAAGAGTTTAGGGGTTGGATAAGTAAAATAAAAGAAAATAAGTTAAGAGAAACCGTTACCATTAATTTGGGTAACTTCCTTTTGTTTGAACCAAAAGGACTTCTTGAAGTGCCTTATGCCTAAGGTAAGGCTTCTAGAAGGAGGATAGGGATATAGGGAGATTAATTGGGCAGAGTTTGGATGAGCCTAAAGGCTTGAGAGGTGTGAGGAATTGGTTATATGTGGTCTCCTTTTATAAGGGGGAGGAGGGGCTCTTTAGGAAAGTGTGAAAATATTATTTTATTATATAATGATATTCGGTTTCTAAAGGTCCAAAAATCATTAGAGTCAAATATAAGATGAATAATGGTCGAAATAAAATCATCCAGTAAGAATTGGACATTTTTTAGATATTATTTTAATATTTATAATCTAATTTATTTAAATCATTTATTAATGAGGTAAATACTGCATCATTATTGTGTCATAAACAATTTAATTTATTCGATGTCTAAAAATTATAAAAAAAATACCATGATGTAGGAAATAATTTTATTTTTCCAATTAATATTTATATTAAAAAATATTACTTATATAACACCATATAAAAATTAATTTAGTAAAATATTGTTTTTTATGTCATTTTGCCTTTACTTTAAATTAATTAATCTAAAGTGTCATTATCATTCATACGTGGATCAATGAGGTCCCAAAATCGACCCAAGGATGTCCATGGTCGGAAATTACTCATCCAATAAGGTTAGGAAAAGTGTTAAGGTAGTTTGGAATTATTATAATATTTTTTTACCTTGAATTACCCTATTTACTTTTAACCGTGGTAAATAAAAGTCAAAAGTTACTATTCATAAAAAACTATTTTCATATTATTGAACCAAATTTTTCTTACTAATAACAACCATGTATGTCAGATTTTCGAAATTCAATTCACAAAAGTGGTAAAATTTCATTTAAATGAAAAGTCAGTTTTTTAACTACAACTAAGTGGTTTCACTATTCATCAAAAATTGAAGTTTTTCAGAAAAATAAAAAAAATTCAGCCAAAGCTATATTTGATATTCCAAATTCTAAAATGATGTCTATTTTTCCAAATTCAAAACATATAAGTGGAATTAATTAATTTTAAAATTAATTCCCATTGTTAAAACAAATAGCGTTTTTTAAGAAACAATAACTATCAAAAGATTGACACTTGTTTATGTCCAATTTCAAAGTGAAATTAATTCCAATGAAAAAAATTGGATTAAATGAAAAAAATATATTCTAATAAAACTTTGAAACCAATTAAAAAGATAATCTAACCATATAAATAAAATACATTAAAAGGCACTTTTAAATTAAAATACATCATTTTTCACTATTTATTAAAAAATGAACTTTATCAGAAAAATACTACCCAAAGTAAAATTTTATGTCCAAAATCTAAAGAAGAATTTTATTTGGTCAAATAGAACATATAAAAATGACCAAAACTAGATTTAAAGAGGGTTTTCCATTAAAAGGCGATAAATCAACCTTTTAATGTGAATTATGCTTAAAATTAGATTCATTCATATTTTAAGCCTCTAAATTTTTATTGGATAAATGTAAATATATTTAATAAACATGTATAATCATATTTTAGTTAGTTTTATTCATTCCATCAAATACAATGGCTAAGAGTTAACTACCATTTAAAATAATAATATTATGTTATTAGTGTGCAATGTAAGATTTCAAAGAAACCCATTGTTGCATATCGGGTACACTATCGAACATAGAAATCGCTTTAAAGTAAAATTAATATTTAAATCACAAATATTAATAAATATGAAATATGTCTTATTATTTATTTATTTTGGATGTTACACCCAAGTTTGAGTAAATATGGGCCTTCTTATCTAGAGTTGGGGAAAGTGATATTTTTGTTCTATTTTTATCTGAAGTGAGAATCATTGAGCAGTGATATCCCTCTAGTTATCATCGAGATTCCCAATGTGCTCCTTGATGACTTACCTAGTTTTCCTCTAGTAAGAGAGGTGGAGTTTTCTATAGACTTAGTTCCTGGTACTCAATAAGTGTCTATTCCTTCTTACCACATGGAACCATATGAAATGAAGGAGTTGAAGACTCAGTTGGAGGATATTATAAAGGAAGGATTTATACGCATGAGTGTGTCACCTTGGGCAGTGCCTGTTCTCTTTTCTAAGATAGATGATGGTCCACTATTCCTTTTTATTTATTATAGAAAACTCAGTCGATTTACGATAAATAACATGTATTTTTTCAACAGAATGATGATCTGTTTGATCAATTGAAAGGGGTGAAGTGGTTCCAAAAGATTTATCTTTGGTCTGGATACCATTATTTTATGATAAAAGAATATAACATTCAAAAAACCACCTTTCAGAGAAGGTATGACCATTATTAGTACCTTTTCATTCCATTTGGTCTAACTAATTATCCTCTAGTATTTATGGATTTGGTGAACAATATTTTCCACGAGTACCCTAATACATTTTTGGTAGTATTTATGGATGACATACCCATTTAATCTAATCTTTATGGGGATCATGTGCATAATATAATATCAATTCTATAATTATTTACAAATCACTGACTTTATGTTAATATTTCAAAATTTGATTTTTGGATCTATGAAGTGATGTTCTTGGGACACATGGTCTCTGAAAAAGGTATACGAGTTGATACTGAGAAGGTAAAGGCTGCTTTGACATGGAAAAAACCATGAAATTTCATTGAGATTCGGTGCTTCTTGGGATTAGTTTGTTATTATCAATAGTTTGTAAAGGATTTATCAAAGTTGGCTTCTCTAATGACTTCTCTAACTCAGAAAGGAGTGAAGTTTTCTTGGTATGTAAAATTGCAGAGTTCTTTTGTTGAGATGAAACATATTTTGACTAATGTGCTAGTGTTGAATCTTCCTGATGCTAGAGAGGGATATGAGGTCTTCTATGATGCATCAGGTTCAGGTTTGGGTTTCATTATAATGCAAGGTGATCATATCATTGCCTATAGCTCTCATCAACTTAGGCCACATAAGAAGAAATATCTGACCCATGACCTTGAAATTGTAGTTATAATTCAGATGCTTAGGAGTTGGTGGCATTACCTTTATGGAGAAATGTTTAACATGTTTTTAGACCATAAAATCTTGAGTTATATCTTCTCAAAAAATATATCTGAATCTCCTCTAGAGGTGTTGGGTGGAATACCTACTATATTTTGATTTCGACATCGCCTATACCCTGAAGAAAGGGAATTTTATTTAATATGATTTGAGAAGGAAACTTATGACCCAAGAAGTAAAATAACCATTAGAAGAGTAGAACTTGATGGATCTATTTTTATAATTTCATATCAAAGTTTGGGATTCAGGAGCCGAGGTTTCCTTTTCTAGTGTTCACTTTTTATATTCTCTTATTGAGATGATTCTCTTGGATCAACTACTTGATGAAGAATTCTATTGAATTAGAACACTCATTATGGTGGGTAGACCATTCCTATATGGTCATTCTCTACCAAGGGAATTATATTCTATCAGAATATCTTTGTTTTTCCATTAGTAATTGGAAAAAATGTTATGGGGGATTTATATAATTCCTAGTGGGTTGTGAACCCAGGAACCACACCTATGTTATATAACATACAATGATAGTTCTGATGGCCTGGTCTGAGATGGGGAATTTCTAAATTTGTCTCTTATTGTTATACTTGCCAACTGGTCAAGGCTGTGCACCGTAAACCTTCATGTTTTCTTCAACCACTTCAAGTCCCAACTTAAAAGTGGGATGAGATCTCTATGGACTTTATGGTAGGGTTGCTGTGTAACCAGAGAAAGAAGAATGCGATATGATTTTTCATCAATTTTTTTACCAAATCATCTCAATTTATACACATTCTTGATAAAACCAAGGGTGAGGAGTTGGGAAATCTATACATGAGAGGAATTGTTTGTTTTCATGAAGTTTCATCAGCTATAGTTTTCTATAGTGATCCTTGGTTCCTTTCTTTCTTTTGGAGAGGCCTTCTGGAGGCACTGAGATCTCTAGTCCATTTGATTATGACATATCATCTACAGTCGGATGGATAGATAGAAATATCTATAATGATTCTTAGGGATATACTCCATGCGCGAGACCTTGAATTTGGTGGGTTTTGGGATGATTACTTGGGGATAGTTGAGTTTTCTTATAATAACAGTTACCAGTCCACAATCAGAATGACTCCTTTTGAGGCATTTTATGGATGGCCTTATAGATCTACATTGTTTTGGTTAGAGATTGGGGAAAGTTACTTGGTTAGACCAAGATTAGCTCAAGATATGATAATAAAGATTCAATTGACTCATAGTAGAATTATTATGGCAAAGATAAAGTATAAGTATTATGTTCATCATAATTGTAAACTGTTGGAATTTTTAGTTAGTGATTAGGTATTCTTGAAATTTTCAACTCAGTTTAGTCATCAACAGCTAGGGAGGAAAAGGAAGCATGTTCTTCATTTTTTGGTACATTTTTAGGTCATTGAATGGGTGGGAAAAGTGGATTACCAGTTTTCACATCCATCATATTTGACATCAATACATAACATGTTCCACGTATCTCAACTATGAATGTATCTATCTGATCCATCTCATGTTCTAAGCTAGAGTGATCTTGAGGTTGAACATAATTTATCCATGAATAACTGGATAGTCAAGATAGTTGACTCTGAAACCAAGGTACTTCATGGGAGGATGATACATTTGGTTTGAGTGCTATGGTAGAACAATTCTAATAAACATGATATATGGGAGAGGAAAGCAATGATGAGAGAGAACTGGCCCCATATTTTTGGCATGGAAGATTCTTATTAGGCTTTATGGGGACAAAAAAGTATCTATAATGGGGAGGTTATAAAATCCTGTTACTGTTTCCAAGTATTCCTAAAACCCACTTTTAAAAATTATTTTGTTGGGTTTTATTTAGGGTTGTTTTGGGTGAAAAATTTGGAAATTTTTAATGTTTTGGGGCTATACAAGGTTGGAAGATGGTTTTCCCAAACTATGCGCTCTACTAATGAAAAATGTGCAAACCGATGTAGTGAGGTTTTGTACTCTTGTCACATAGTTTGGAAAACCATGTTCCCACCTTGGAGAAATCATGCAACCCATTTAAAAGGGGTGAATGGCTAGGGGTCAATGTTTGTCCTAACTATGTAGCCCTGTCCAGCTAATCTTGTGTATGGGTTTTTTTAATCCAAAAAATATTTTAAAACTCTTGAGACCCTCTTTTTGGACCCCCGATAGACCCATACGACCAAAATTCACTTTCTTATTTCCTAGTAGCTCACAAGAAGGGATTTTGGCCCCTCTACACCCTCCTGTAAGTGGATCGAAGCTTGGAGAATGATGTTCGACCCTATCCATGTTAGATTTTTATTACCACTCTCTATCTCCCACTCTATATTATTTTATCCCTAAGGATTCATAGATATACTTGTTGATTAGAAGATATATATACCTTTATTTTAGATCTGGGATCTAGGTGTGATTCCCATATTCCAGTTTCCTTGTTATCCATTGGAATATCCTAATTAGGGTTTGGCGTGTTGAGATCTTGTGTTTCCATGGTAAGTGGTTCTGTTTTTATTTGGCCAATAACCCTAAATTACTTGATTTAATTTCCATTATATGATTTGAATCTAAATGTTTTAAATTTATTTAATTCTTTTGATTAAATTCTCAATTGCACTGAATGGGGGATTTGGATTTGAAATTGAATTTTTGGCCTAAAATTGGGGGAACCCTAAATTTTATTGAATTGGAGATTTATTACGAAATTGATGGAATTTTGTTAAATTTAAATATTTGAATTTTAAATTGTGGAATTGAATTTTTAAATTTAAGTTTGAATTGATTTCAAATTATTATTTGGGAAAAATCTCTTGAAATGGTTTTGATAGAAACATTTGGGTTTTATCTTGGAAAAAGACACATTTTTTTATTAAAATCCCATTTTGGTTTTTAAATAGAAAATTATCATATTTGAAATAAATAATGGGATGAATTTAATTATAAATAGTCTTAAAAAAATTCCCATAGTTTTTTTCTTACTAGAGAACATGCAATCCTTAGGTAGTTAGTGATTTATTCAGACAACACTCTACAAGCTATAATGTTCCCAAACATAAATGCAGCACATCATATCCTTAATAGGATGGTGGTGAAGTCACATTTGGCCGTACCAAATGGGATTGTGGATACACATATTTTGGTTTCACTTTGTGTGTGTATACCCTATTATCCTAGAACTACCGTACATTTTAGAATATAACCATGTTTCTCACTTGTTTGTGTTTTAAATGAATATTTTCCATTTTTGCAAACAACTTTACATGCCTTATGATTTATACAAACTTTTTTTTACAAAAGTGTTTAATAAGATATTTTTTTAAAATATTTCCATCATTTTAAAGGTAAATAATGATATTTTTGAAATATTATTTTGAAATGAAAAAACTATTAATTTATAATTGTAGTCTCTTTATTTTGTTAATTAAATGTAGAATCTATTTTGGAATCCTTGGTGAGACCCAAATGTGATTTTAGATCACACCCCACCCATTCCTTCAGGTGCATGTATATTATATCCTTCCAGGTTCAAGTAGGGGAAAAGCACCACTTGAAGGTGGTTATAGCTATTCATCATTGGTCTTGGAGAGTTGAGTCTGCTGGGACTTGGTTTATCCTTTCCATTTTCTTACTTTTATGTAGTACTTTGGTTTGTTTATGCCTATTTGACTTTTGGTAAAATTCTCCCTATGAAGTTTCTTTTGTATACATACTAACTTATCTATCTTACTTTTACAATGTTTATGGAAAATTATTTCCCATTTTAATTTTGTATGATTTCAGGTTCTAGTATCCAACCTAAGGGGATTTGGAATGCACTTTGGGACATGTTAGAGATAGCTCAGTTTTCGGGTTACCAGGGTACTCAGGATGGTTCGTGACACAAAGAAATACAAAATTTTACATTATAAGTTAAATTCATAATTAGTATAATATTTTATTTGGTAAGAAAAATTACCTGAACCACACATGAACCAATTACTTATTTAATTTATAAGAATCATCTCTATTGGTAGGCTTTAAAAAAAAAAAACTGATGAATATTTTATTCAAAAACACCCATCTCATACCCTTATAAACACCAAATGAACTATCCTCATGCCATAAGATTCTTAATTTGAAAAATAAATTTAAATATACCTTCCCGACATCCCTACTTATGTTCAATGGTTCTTTTATTCATAAAAGACCATCCTTTAGTCCCTTGTAGTTTTTCAAAGGAGGACATCCAAAGGAAGGCGTAATTATCTCAACCGAGCTCTATTAAGTTCTTTTCATATTCTAACTCTTTAAATTATATTTTTACCATCATTATATAAATAAATAGACATTATAATTATAATAAAGTACTATTATATTAATGTAATAATTATTATCTACCTTCCTCTCATTTATTCTAAAATAAAAATATCACCCATATCATGATTGGTTCACCACCTCCATGGATGATCTATTTCATTTTAAATAAACACATTCATGGATGGTTATAATAATCATTTTATAGTAAAATAATATATTAATAATTATATTATATTTAATTTATTTTTCTATAATAGGTAAATTAACTTAAATATTGAATAAAACTGATTAAGTTTATCATGTTCAGAAAAAATGCATAAATGAACTAACTATTAAATGATATCATTTATACACTATCAAACTTGTTTATTTGAAAATTTTGAAATTCTATAAATAAATGGACTCAAAATAATTACACTTTTGGAGTTATGGTCTCATTATATAAGAACTTCCATCATTAACAATAAATAGATGAGACCTTGGAACCAGAAAACTATCATCCTCAGCATGGTGAACATGAACATAATATCTTAATAAAATGATTATAAAAAACATAAAAGAATAATAATAATTAAAATATACATTAAAAATATTATTAATAAAATATTTAATAAATTTACTTTAATTATTCATGAGCTTATATGAACATGCAAATTATGTTGGGACCCAAGATAAGGGAACTCCCAAACAACACTCTTTATCTTTTGAGTTATTATTTCTCTCTATTTACCACTATTTATCTCTCTATTATACACATTTACTTATTATATATTATTTATATATTTTCCTACCTATATTATTTTCTAATTTAATTTTTGGTATATGTAATTTTTTTAAGTTTCTTTCTCACTCTTTTTTAAATAAATTTGGGTCAAATGGAAACTTTATATTCCATTTAAATTTCATGTATAAATAATTGAAAGTATTTTATCCTTCATGATTTCCCAAAATTATTTCTCTTTTATGGAAAATCAATTCTTATTATTTTTTAATTTTAAATAAAAAACTATGCCCTTGTGTTTTTTAATGGTTCATTAAACATTTCTTGAAAATCATTTAATAGAGTCATTTCTACACCTACTTATCCACTCCTTATATATGAGTTTTTATTCATGTGAAATCCATATTCATGACCAATGATACTTTATTATATTATTAATTTACATAAATCTTTTATCCCTTGTTTTATTTTTGAATCATTATCATACATAATTTGGTTAATCTTTGAGATAAGATTATGTGACTTATTTTCTTCTCATGGGTATTCTCATGCATAAACTATATGTATGATTTTCATTATTCATATGGAACACATATTCATGTACATATTATGATGTTATAGGTGGGATATGAATTATATATCCCCCATATTAATTAGGGAATTTTTTACCTAATGAGATTCTATGTATGGTGCACATGAAATAATCCTAACACACTATGTTAAGTTGTTTTGAAAATGATCCTTGACTGATACTTATGATGTAAGGATTTATATTGTAGAAAAATTATAATGATTACATAATCTTATGTTATCATCTTATTTATTCCATTATTAAACGTTATTATATATGATCCACCTATTTTGTTATATCATTTTTTGTCTCTTGACTCATATGTTATACTTTATTATCAAGCTTGTTCCCTTATAAGGATTTCTAACTCACCATTTCTATTTTTTATGTCCCCAAGGTATCCTATAAACTAATATAAGTTCATTTTTCATTAGAATCACATTATGAATACTAAAATAAAGATGATTTTGTTTATTTTTAAGTTGATGTATTATGTATCTAATCTCCTAAATATACTTGACCTGCAGATTTTTGTACTGTGTATTTTTATATTAAAAACCAAGTATTTACATGTGTATGAGACTTAGGTTATAATACAATGGGTGGTGTATGGGTTGATATGAAGACTAAAGAGTCTATGATTTATTAAGGGAAAAACATTAGGGGTTTTCTCAACTATTAGACATTATATGATTCTATTAAGGTTTAACACCCTGAAGAAATTTATGAATTTATTTTTAAATAAATTTAATTTTTAGGATATCTTGGGTTATATGCAGCACCGAGTTTTAAGGAACTGCGACAAACTATTCCTATTATTATTTAAACATGACCATTACTACCTAGCCATTAAACTTGGTTGAATGAATATGAATAAAAACAATTTAAAAATTAATTATAATGGATTTATATATTGAAATAATATTGAAAAAAGGTACTTACCTTTTAGTAAAGTCTTTGTACGCTTTAATAAAAATCTATTTTTTAAAATGTATTTTATCGCTTTTTTTGAACAAATAATAATTTTCTTACACTTTTAGAAAATTTATTTGAAAAAAAGAAATTTAAATTTTGAATCAACAAGAAAAAATATATTGTCATTAATTTTTGAAATTTCTCTGAAAATATTAATTTTTCAATGATTATCGAAAAATACATTTTATTATTGTAAACTAACCTTTCATTTGAAGAATTTTTAAGGTTAAATTTTTTTATAAAATATTTTAAAAATTAAAATATGATGAATTATATTATAATTAATCCAATATAGGTCATTGTAATCAATTTAATATTTAGTTTTTATATAAAAACTTTATAAACTTTTGAACGTTTTCTCTTCAAAAAAATGATTTTTCATCATGTATGTAGTTTTAATTTTAAATTAAATATTTCTAGTTATATGAATATAATTTGGAAAAATGGTTTTCATATTTGGAATCATAATTATTAATATTATATAATAATTTCAACTTATTTTTTTTCTCAAAATAAACCGTAAAAATAGTTAAAAATGGTTAAGGTTAAAATGAGTTTACGAGACTATTAAACTAAAAAGATAGGGGTAAAATGACCTAGAAAATTATAAAGAACCATTTTTATGGAAATATTTCATCCTTATTACCTCTAATAATATAAAACTACCCATTTTTTTATCCTTGATCCATGTGAAAAATGTGGGTACACTTTATTCTTTTCAAAAATTCTATTTGTGTCCTCTCCCCTACTTATAGAAGGCCACCCCATCTACTATTCTCTTCACACATAAAAACCCTTTAGTTACTGAAAAAAATTCATTTCATACTTCCCTCCCCAAATCCTAGAGGACTTATTTTGATTAGGATTCACTCCAAAATATTTCTTTTTGTATAAACCTAAATAGATTCTCTGAAGGAGAGGTAAACTTCTTAAACTTGTGTTTTTGTTTTATTTCTTATTGAACCTCCTAAAATATTCTCAAAATATGACAATATAATATCTAAATTATCATCCATATAATACGATTTTATTATCTTAATTTCATCATATACATCTATCTCCTCTTTAAACAAATGGGAAATGAAATCATCGATTGTCACGACCCCCTCCCCATAAATTGTTCCCCTCCTAGGCCGAAAATCTGAGAAGAGAGATAATGACCCCCGAGTCCCGCCTCCAGTAGGCCCCGGGTTGGAGACTAGCACCGATGGTAAAATAAACATACAAAATGGGAGGCATTACCCTCTAAGAGAACACATGCAGAAGAGAGAGATAGAATAGACTCCAATCAACTCCAACTCAGAACTGAAATATAAAAGAAATACAAGTACATATATGAAATGTCATGAAAAATTACTACAACTGAAAGGGAAAACTAAAAGTACCCAAAAGAAAGGAAAAGACACCAGAAACTACAAGCCCGAACAGCTCCTGCAACCACAAGCTAGTGGTAACCAGCTTGATCTCCAACCTGCTCTAAGTGACCTGAAAAATAGTTTATATATATACATAGGGTGAGTATAATAGTATACATAGTAGGATCCTCCCCAAGCCTATGGTGCAAAAGTAAAGAAAGAATGCTAAAGCCTAGTAAACAACAAGGGAAACTAACTCGTCACCTAAATAGGTATACTAAGTTTGCAACCTCACCATGGCTACTCTCACCAAGTAACGCATACAAGAATATAGAATATAGTAAAGAATATCAAGGGTACCCCGCTAGTACTTCCCCACTGGTTTTCTGCTTTGCCCCAATGACATACGTCCTGCGCATCTCTCTCCAAAGTCTTGCCTGCAGACACTTGGGTGAAGCACCACACCATCCTCACAACCAAAAGCAACCGAGTAAGTTCCAGGTTCCACCAAAACCCGCATAACGTGTATCATACATCGGGTATTATACCTCAAGCCATTATAGCCCATACACCAAATAGGGATCCTCTAGCCATGACAACCTATACACGTTACACCTATAGTAGTCCATAGGATACTATATCCAGAATATATGTGTGTGAAATAACCACAAGCCATTACAGCCCTCTAAACACATATATGGGTAAAACTAACCACTGTGCCTACCAGCACAAAGATCTACCAAGAGAAGAGAGCGGGGCCAAAGGGGGTAGTCAGCCTTTCGTCCTCCCATCAGAATGTTGGGGAAAACACCCCCCAGGGCTCAGAATCCCCGGGGTGTCAGTTTCCCTTACCGACAGGGTGGAGTAACATATAGAAACACAAAAAGTACAGAATATACATAACTCACATCCACACTATGGGAATTACCTAGTCTTAGATACAACTGTAGCTAACGTCTCCCAGACTCCAGGCTACTACTTCTAAGACTAGGTATCCTATAAGCACAAAAACATTTGAAGGGATTCATTAGATTACTCCGTTCTCATTTTATCAGTTACACTGTACATTAATTAATTCTTTAAACATTAATTAAGTATGAACAATTCCACATTAAACTGAATTGGTATCACATTCAAAATCAACTGCTCCTTTTAAGATTCACATAACCTTTTAAATTATAGTATCTCCTTCCCCGTGTATTTTCACCATTTAATCAACCATTCATTACAAAATTACTTTTCCATATTCCCAGGCATTCTAGAAAAGCATCATATGCTTCTAAACACAAAGGAGGCTCAACACGGTGAGTAGATATAATACCCGTCAAGTCTTTTCCGCCTATAGAAAGAGAATAGACCCATTATCCCTCGAGAGGCTAAACATGGAAAGCACGTGGCATACCCCGCGCGTCTTCGCCTCCTTTGGAAGAAGGGTAAGCAAGACCAGATTCCTTGAGCAGTGGGGAAAAGCAAAGCAGATAAACATTCAAAGAAAACCAAAATCATCCAGCAACCACATCCATCCCATTCCATCACCCCTGGTGTCCTCCCCAACACCCACATGCATAAGCTGATGCATCTCGCCACTCTTGGCGTCATATGCTGCCACAACCACAAGGCCTCCATGACTCTACATATCACAACAGCCATACAGGCTCACATTACATCACAAGTAGCAGGAAAACAATAGTCACAACCATGGCTCTTAACCCTTTAACAAACAAGAGGGTAACTCAGAACCCTTTTAGAAATTTCCACACAATCTGTTCTTTAATACATATTGAATTAGCAGATTTGTTATGCGTAGGTTCCAATTACGGGATACCTAATCAGTAAGATATCACAATTAAATAACCATGCTTACTTCCCTAGTTTGATTATCCTCAAATTAGAACAACTACAAAAATGACAATAACCAGATTAATTTAAATGCCTCTTTATCTTTAACAAATTAATTAACAATTATTTCTGTCTTTACGTTCATTATCAATTTCTATCATGAATTAACAACAAATCAAAGAAATCATAGATATCACTCTATCTAGAAAAACATGAGGCAAACTGTCATCACGGTATAAAGCAACAACATGCGATCAACCAATTATTTTAATCTTGTTCAAGCATTTAATTAGGTAAATTTGATTGTGATCCAAAGGACTAAAAACATACTAATTATACGATTGCACATATACAATTAGAGAATCCATGAATCCCCTACCTGGAATAGTTCTTGATGTCCTTTATCCACACAATAAGTCACAATCCTCCTCTCACGACAACTGCATCCACCGGAGGATGCCATGGTACGACAGTACCAACCAACCCCAAGAAAAACCCATTAGAAACTTGAAAATTACATGGTATAATATGGAAGGGAGAATCAAGAGAAGATGATCCCCGAAGGAACAACGATAAAACATACCTTATTGGGAAAATTGACCGACACAGTTCGGTTGCATCCAAAGTAGAGCAGAACCAATCATAGGAGTAAAGATTGATTGTGCAACCCCTACGGGAAGTATTGAAAGGTTATAGCATCCCATAGCCGAGAAAAAAGAGGAAGAACAAGGGAGAATGATATCTCGTCCCTTTTTTAAGATTTAATGGGGCGACGGTTTAAGATCCGATTAATTCTCCATTAAAAACGGATCGCATTAACCCTCGCGGTTTGACCAAGTAAATACATCCCGGCCTTAGGAATAATTAATATAGGATTTATGGCATTTGAAATGGCCTTAAGAGACCTTAAAATGAGGCTTTAAATGTATTTTACGTCAAAGGAAATGTCAAAAGGGGAAAAACTGTAGGAATCTGGAAACACTGTTCACCCAATGTTACTGTACATGAAACCGATCTGTGAAACCGATCTGTCAGACCGATCTGTGAAACTGATCTGTGAAACCGATCTGTCAAACTGATCTGTGAAACCGATCTGTGAAACCGATCTGTCAGACCGATCTGTGAAACCGATCTGTGAAACCGATCAGTCAGACCGATCTGTGAAACCAATCTGTGACACCGATCTGTGAAACCGATCTGTCAGACCGATCTGTGAAACCGATCTGTGAAACCGATCTGTCAGACCGATCTGTGAAACCGATCTGTTACAACAATCTGTGAAACCGATCTGTCAGACCGATCTGTGAAACCGATCTGTCAGGCCGATCTCTGAAACCGATCTGTCTGACCGATCTGTGAGACCGATCTGTGAGACCAATCTATGAGACCGATCTGTGAGACCGATCTATGAGACTGATCTGTGAGACTGATCTATGACTGTTCATAAAACTGGAAACACTGTTCACAGAACTAGAAAATTTGACAATGTGTTGGGAATAAGTCACCTTGACCTCCCGGAACACCTCCAACACCACATTTTTACAAAGTAATGGACCAGAGAGGTCTGGGAAATTACATTAGATACCTCTCAAAACATTCTCATCCTCGAGAATTAAAAAACCAACCTGAAAGAAAAGAGGGGTCCGAACAACCACCCCATAAGATACCTCTCAGGGGAAAACCACCATGAGTTGTTCGAAAGATGGAACAAAACTACGACATCCGAGAGTGTGGAAACAAACAATCCATATCCAAACAATTCAATCATAAAATCACATAAAAGGTACATAAATAAAATATGAAAGTTCTAAACATATGGGAAACATCATTACATGAAAGGAGTTATACATTAAACAACTCTGGGTACTGAGCACGTATCTGTGACTCACGCTCCCATGTACTCTCCTCCATGCCACCGTGTCGCCACAAGACATGAACTAAGGGGATAGAACGCCCACGCAACACCTTCTCCTTGTGGTCTTGGATCTCCACAGGTCGCTCCTCGAAGGTTGCATCATCATCAACATCGATCTCTCCCCAATCGATAACATGAGATTCATAATGAAGATAACGACGGAGCTGTGATACATGGGAAACATCATGTATCCGACTCATCTGAGGGGGAAGTGCTACTCGATATGCCACAGCTCCAACATGAGATAACACCTCGAAAGGCCCAACAAACCGGGGAGAAATCTTACTTTGACGACCAAACCTTCGTTGCCCACGACGGGGAGTCACCTTCAGAAACACATGATCCCCAACATTAAACTCTAAGGATCTCCTTCTTTGATCAGAATATGATTTCTGACGATCCTGTGCTGTCTTCATCCTCTCACGAATCACCTGAACCGTATCTGTTGTATTCTGCACTAGTTCTGGTTTGAGAATTGCTGACTCTCCGACCCCAGTCCAGCACAACAGAGAATGGCATGGCTGGCCATACAAGGCTTCAAACGACGCCATACCGATGGTAGAGTGAAAACTATTATTGTAAGAAAACTCTACTAATGGTAAGTTCTTCATCCATGAACCTCCAAAATCAAGAACACAAGAGCACAACATGTCTTCGAGAGTCTGGATGGTTCGCTCTGTCTGACGATCCGTTTGAGGATGAAAAGCAGTGCTAAGGAATAGTTGAGAGCCAAAAGCATACTGGAGACCTCTCCACACCCTGGAGGTAAAATGAGGATCTCGATCAGAAATGATCTTCCTAGGTACTCCATGAAGTATCACCACCTCCTCTAGATACTACCTCAACAAAACTTCCACTGAGCTCGACTCCTTGATCGCTATGAAGTGGGCCGACTTTGTTAAACGATCCACTACCACCCATATAGCATCATGTCCTCCCAGAGCTCGAGGTAAACCTTTAACAAATTCCATTGAGATTTACTCCCACTTCCACTAAGGAATCTCTAATTGCTGGAGAAGACCACCAGGAACATGGTGTTCGGCCTTCACATTCTGGCAGACTAAACATCGAGACACACACTCTGCAACCGTACACTTTAGCCCAGGCCACCAAAACTGACTCCTCAAGGATCTGTACATCTTCGTCACACCAGGATGTACTGCCAAGGTTGAACTATGGAACACTCGGAGAACCGTCTCACGCATCGCCAAGGGAACAAAAAGCATGTCATGATACAACACTCGGTGTTGTTCATCCTTCGACCATCCATCAGGGGCCTCACCACAAACAACTCTGTCTCTCCAAACTTCCACCTCTAGATCACCCAACTGGGACTCTTCCACCTTCTGCATCAGGGATGACTGCACCGTCATCTGGAAAAGACAACCTCTACCACCAACTTCTCCCATATCAAGATGCAAAGCTGATAGCTCTTCCATCACTCTCCAGGAATCACCAGATTCATGCACAACATCATTATGTGACTTTCGGCTTAGTGCGTCAGCTACAACATTCCCATTTCCAGGTGTATACGATATTTCAATGTCGTATTTCTGCAAGAATTCCATCCACCGACGCTACCTCAATTTCAAGTCACGTTGGGAGAAAACATACCTCAAACTCTTATGATCGGTGAAAACCACAAAGTGCTCACCAATGAGGTAATGTCTCCACAACTTTAGAGAAAACACCACGGCTGCCAACTCAAGATCATGGGTGGCATAGTTGCATTCATGGGGACGCAACTGCCGAGACCCATAAGAAACAACTGACCTCTACTGCATGAGAACATAGCCTAGCCCCAGATGTGAAACATCACATAAAACATCAAACTGGAATCCCTCCGCTGGAAGACAAAGGACTGGAGCACTTACCAACTTCTCCTTTAGATACTCGAAAGCTGCCTGACACTGATCAGTCCATATGAACGCTTGATCCTTCCTGGTCAAAGCTGTCAGAGGAGTCGCAACTCTGGAGAAATTGGCTACAAACCTCCTATAATAGCCTGCGAGACCAAGGAAACTTCGCACCTCTGACTCGGTCTTGGGGGCTGCCCAAGACACCACTGCTTCTATCTTCGACGGATCCACAACTACTCCCTGTTGGGACACAACATTCCCCAAGAAACGAACTTCTCGAGCCCAAAACTCACACTTGGAAAACTTCCCAAACAACTGATGTTGGCGAAGAACCTCATAGATGCTCTGCAAGCTTTTCTTCATATGTGGAGTACACAAGGATGTCGTCGATGAAAACCACAAAAAACATGTCCAGGAATTCACGGAACACAGCATTCATCAACCCCATGAAAACAACTGGAGCATTCGTCATGCCGAATGGCATTAAAACAAACTCGTAATGCCCATGATGACAACAGAAATCAGTCTTTTGGATATCCTCATCCTTTACACGCATCTGATGATATCCTGACCGCAAGTCGATCTTTGAAAACCAACTTGCACCCTTCAGTTGATCGAATAGGTCATCAATCCGTGGAAGAGGATAGCGGTTCTTTATTGTCACTTTGTTTAATCGACGATAATAGACACAAAACCGCGAACTGCCGTCAGCCTTTTTCACAAAAAAAACTAGCGCTCCCCACAGTGAGACACTTGGCCGAACAAAACCACACTGCAACAGACCATCAAGCTGAATACATAGCTCTCGTAACTCAGAAGGGGCCATCCTAAATGAAGACATAGAGATAGGAGACGCTCCTGGCTGTAGCTCGATCCCAAAATCGATCTCTCATCGAGGGGGTAAGGATACAACCTCTTCTGGAAAGATGTCAGGGTACTCCTCTACGACCCTAGGAAATGCCAACTGTTGAACCTTTGAATAACTCAACATCATCCCAGCCACCATGGATGATAAGGATGGAACTCGTCTATGACTCATCCGAGGATCTCTCTCACCAACAAATACCACTTTCTCTCCATATGAATCAAAGAAAAAGACCTTCTTCCAGTAGCAATCCACAATAGCCTGCACCGAATACAACCAATCCATGCCAAGTATGACATCATATGGTTGTATTCGTAAACATAGGAAATCTCCCCAAGAGCGGTGTTTCCCCAACACTAGCTCACAGTCTCTACATACTTCAAACAAGTCGGCTCGACCTCCAACTGGCGTAGTCAACACCAAGGGAACTGGAAGCCTCTCTACCTCAAGTCCCAAAGCATGGAAAAGGGTAGGTGATATGAAGGAGTGTGTTGCTCCTAAATCAAACAAGGCATACACCAATGTAGAAAACAAGAAAAGGGTACCTCGAACGACATCTGGCTCGCTGGGGGCTGGCAACGCTAGAGCATGAAGCTGACCACGACCTCCTCCATGGCCTCTCTGACCCTGATGACGACCACCACCACGGCCGCGCTCTGCTCTCTGAGGACGGGGAGCGTCATGGGGCTGTCCTCTGCCTGCTCCATCTACCCTTTGGTGATCTAAAGCTGGTGCAACCTGCTGCTGCTGCCTCGGATGGAACTGCCTCAACGGAGGAACCTGAAGCGGAGTGCCCGGTGCACGATGACTGCTCTGAAAAGTTGGCCACTCCCGCTGATGATGACCATGACCACCATAAGAAAAACAAGCGCCTGATCCCTTGGCATAGGCCTGCGAGTTGCTGCCTCTGGAGAAACGAGATGGGAAGGGCTGGGACCTACCCCCAGGTGAACGGAAACTCTTCTTCCCTGAAAACAGGGATCCCCAGACCACAAATTTGCTTCATGAAAAATCATGACGATTCACCTCTCATGAAGATCCGGTCCTAGCCAAAGTCCTCTCAACAACCTCTGCCCTCGCCAGCACCTCAAGATAAGTCTTTAGCATAAATGGGGTGACCTGGCGCTGGATCTCTGGATGCAAATCCTCCTCGAAATGCCTTTCCCTGGCCTCCTCATCTGGTAACAGGTCTGAAGCATATCGTAGAAGGTTACTGAAACGGATTCCAAACTCTCGAACACTGGAGCTCCCCTGTCAAAGGGTAAGAAGCTCCTGGCGACTGGACGCCTTCGCAGTTGAAGAAAGAAACTCGACTCTAAACCTGTCTCGAAACTCCTCCCATGAGATCACTGAATCCTCACGATCCCCGAGGAACAAGAACCACCACTGCCTCGCTTCTCCATGCAGCATCGTCACAACCAAGTACACCCAGTGTTCCTTCCGAGCACGAATCGAACTGAAGCCTATCTCGACCTCCTCCAACCAGTCTTCTGTGACTGCATCTGAAACGGAGCCCTCGTACTTCTGTAGACTCTGGCACTGAAACTCTTGGAGTTTCTTCCTCCAAGTGTCATCATTGTCAACCTCTACCCGGCGACGATCTGCTGGAACAGCTTGCTGGGCATCTTCTGTGCAAACTTGATGAGGACGTCGACCTGGAGCCGTACCTGTGAAATAACAACTGTTAGAGCTCCTAATCCTAGAATATGGAAGACTCAACATTAATTAATTAATTAATTGTTTTGTTTTATTAATTTTAGGTTACCTATCCCAAGGTCTACCCATTCAAACACATGCGCAATGAATAATGATGCATGATCCTTTCCTAGGTCTCTACCCTGCAACCAGTATCACTTTGTTTAGTAGCCATCGTAAACTTAAAGGTCCATGCAACAGATCATAGGGGGCCCTAAATGCCTATGTCTCTGCCAGTCTCCAGTGTTTACCCCAATTGATAAACATTAATGACATCGTTTCCCTACCATCCCATGAATCCTAACCTGTGCCAAACTCAAAACTCCATTCTATCGCTCAACCAGACCTCTGATACCACTCTGTCACGACCCCCTCCCCACAAAGTGTACCCCTCCTGGGCCGGCAATGTGAGAAGAGAGATAATGAACCCTGAGTCCCGCCTCCAGTAGGCCCCGGGTTGGCGAATAGCACCAAGGGTATAATAAACATACAAAATGGGAGGCATTACCCTATAAGAGAACACATGCAGAAGAGAGAGATAGAATAGACTCCAATCAACTCCAAATCAGAACTGAAATATAAAAGAAATATGAGTACATATATGAAATGTCATGCAAATGTACTATAACAGAAATGGAAAACTAAAAGTACCCAAAAGAAAGGAAAAGACAGCAGCAACTACAAGCCCGAATAGCTCCTGCAACCACAAGCTAGTAGTAACCAGCTTGATCTCCAACCTGCTCCAAGTGACCTGAAAAATAGTTTATATATATACATAGGGTGAGTATAACAGTATAATCAGTAGGATCCTTCCCAAGCCTCTCGTGCAAAAGTAAAGAAAGCATGCTAAAGCCTGGTGAACAACAAGTGAAACTAACTCATCACCTAAACAGTTATACTAAGTTCCCAACCTCACCATGGCTACTCTCACCAAGTAACGCATACAAGAATATAGAATATAGTAAAGAATATCAAGGGTACCCCGCTACTACTTCCCCACTGGTTTTCCACTTTTCCCCAACGACATACGTCCTATGCATCTCTCTCCAAAGGCTTGCCCGCAGACACCTGGGCTAAGCTCCACAATCTGCACCTCGTGCACCACAAAGGCTTTCCCGAAGACACTTGGGCAAATCACCACACCATCCTCACAACCAAAAGAAACCGGGTAAGTTCCAGGAGCCACCACAGCCCGCATAACGTGTATCATACATCAGGTATTATACCTCAAGCCATTATAGCCCATACACCGAATATGGATCCTCAAGCCATCACAACCTATGCACGTTACACCTATAGTAGTCCATAGGATACTATATCCAGAATATATGTGTGTGAAATAACCACAAGCCATTACAACCCTCTACACACATATATGGGTAAAACTAACCACTGTGCCTACCAGCACAAAGATCTACCAAGAGAAGAGAGCGGGGCCAAATGGGATAGTCATCCATTCGTCCTCCCATCAGAATGTTGGGGAAAACACCCCCCAGGGCTCAGAATCCTTGGGGTGTCAGTTGCCCTTACCGAGTGGGTGGAGTAGCGTATAGAAACACAAAAAGTACAGAATATACATAACTCACATCCACACTATGAGCATCACCTAGTCTTAGATAAAACTGCAGCTAACATCTCTCAGACTCTAGGCTGCTACTTCTAAGACTAGGTATCCTATAAGCACACAAACATTTGAAGGGATTTATTAGATTACTCCATTCTCATTTTATCAGTTACACTGTACATTAATTAATTCTTTAAACATTAATTAAGTATGAACAATTCTACATTAAACTGAATTGGCATCACATTCAAAATCAACTGCTCCTTTAAGATTCACATAACCTTTTAAATTCTAGTATCTCCTTCCCCGTAGATTTTCACCATTTAATCAACCATTCATTAAAAAAATTACTTTTCCATATTCCCAGGCATTCTAGAAAAGCATCCTATGCTTCTAAACACAAAGGAGGCTCAACACGGTGAGTAGATATACTACCTGTCGAGTCTTTTCCGCCTATAGAAAGAGCATATACCCATTCTCCCTCGAGAGGATAAACACGGAAAGCACGTGGCATACCCCACGCGTCTTCGCCTCCTTTGGAAGAAGGGTAAGCAAGACTAGCTGCCTTGAGCAGTGGGGAAAAGCAAAGCAGATAAACATTCAAAGAAAACCACAAGCATCCAACAACCACATCCATCCCATTCCATCACCCCTGGTGTCCTCCCCGACACCCACATGCATAAGATGATTCATCTCGCCACTCTAGGCGTCATCTGCTACCACAACCACAAGGCCTCCATGCCTCCACATATCACAACAGCCATCCAGGCTCACATTACATCACAAGCAGCAGGAAAAAAATAGTCACAACCATGGCTCTTAACCCTTTAACAAACAAGAGGGTAACTCAGAACCCTTTTAGAAATTTCCACACAATCTGTTCTTTAATCCATATTGAATTAGAAGATTTGTTATGCGTAGGTTCCCATTACAGGATTCTTAATCAGTAAGCTATAACAATTAAATAACCATGCTTACTTCCCTAATTTGATTATCCTCAAATTAGAATAACTACAACAACGACAATAACCAGATTAATTTACATGCCTCTTTATCTTTATCCAATTAATTAACAATTAATTCTGGATTTACGTTCATTATCAATTTCTATCATGAACGAACAACAAATCAAAGAAATCATAGATATCACTCTATCTAGAAAAACATGAGGCAAACCGTCATCACGGTATAAAGAAACAACATGCGATCAACCAATTCTTTTAATCCGGTTCAAGTATTTAATTAGGTCAATTTCATTGTGATCCAAAGGACTAAAAACATGCTAATTCTACGATTGCACATATACAATTAGAGAAGCAATGAATCCCCTACCTGGAATAGTTATTGACGTCCTTTATCCACACAATGGGTCACAATCCTCCTCTCACGACAACTGCATCCATTGGAGGATGCCATGGTACGACAGTACCAACCAACCCCAAGAAAAACCCATTAGAAACTTAGAAATTACATGGTATAATATGGAAGGAATGAAGATAAAACATACCTTATTGGGAAAATTGACCGACACAATTTGGTTGCATCCAAAGTAGAGAAGAACCAATCCTAGGAGTAAAGATTGATTTTGCAACCCCTACGGGAAGGATTGAAAGGTTCTATCATCCCATAGCTGAGAAAAAAGAGGAATAACAAGGGAGAATGATATCTTGTCCCTTTTTTAAGATTTAATGGGGCGACAGTTTAAGATCCGGTTAATTCTCCATTAAAAACTAATCGCATTAACCCTCGCGGTTTGACCAAGTAAATACATACCGGCCTTAGGAATAATTAATATAGGATTTATGGCATTTGAAACGGCCTTAAGATCCCTTAAAATAAGGCTTTAAATGTATTTTACGTCAAAGGAAACGTCAAAAGGGGAAAAACTGTAGGAATCTGGAAACACTGTTCACTCATTGTTACTGTACATGAAACCGATCTGTGAAACCGATCGGTCAGACCGATATGTGAAACCGATCTGTGAAACTGATCTGTCAGACCGATCTGTGAAACCGATCTGTCAGACCGATCTGTGAAACCGATCTATGAAACCGATCTGTCAGACCGATTTGTGAAACCGATCTGTGACACCGATCTGTGAAACCGATCTGTCGGACTGATCTGTGAAACCGATCTGTGAAACCGATCTGTCCGACCGATATGTGAAACCGATCTGTGACACCGATATGTGAAACCGATATGTCAGACCGATCTGTGAGACCGATCTGTGAGACCGATCTGTGAGACCGATCTGTGAGACCGATCTGTGAGACCGATCTGTGAGACCGATCTGTGAGACCGATCTGTGAGACCGATCTGTGAGACTGATCTGTTACTGTTCATAAAACTGGAAACACTGTTCACAGAACTAGAAAATTTGGAAAAGTGTTGGGAATAAGTCACCTTGACCACCCAGAACACCTCCAACACCACATTTTCACAAAGTAATGGACCGTAGAGGTCTGGGCCATTACATCGATCGTGTATATGGAGGACTATCACCACACAAACCGATGTTATTTGGTTTCCATCACCACATATCACAGTTGGATAAAATAAAATATTTAATGTTTATAAATAAGATTAATTATATTATTATACTTATTTAATTATAATAACACATATATCTTCTTACTTTAAATTACATGGGAATACGATAACATTGCTCATGTGTACGACTGACTATTGCCTCACCAAACAATTTGATTCATTTTTCACGTACACATTACATAGAATATAATAAGTGTAAATTTAATGAATATATATGATATATATGAAATTTAAATTGTTCTTGAAAGTTAATATAATTTATACCTTCCTCTTTTCATCCATTAATAAAATGGAAATAGTGTTCATGCGTACGTACGACCTACCATCTCACAAAACGGTGTAATTCATTTTTATCTCCAAATTTAATAGATTACTCTAAATAATTATATAATGAAAATATATTATATTTATTTAATGTATAATATTCTTTATATTATGTAATTATGATTAAAATAAAGTTACCAAGGACACCAAAACAAAACATATATGAAAAATGAAGCAGTTATTTACAGAAATGTTATTTTAACAAAGAATTGTCAATAAATGGGTAGTAAAAGGTTATTAGTAAATAATTATGGAATTATACATATGATTATGTTTATTTAATATATTTATAATAAACTTATATTTGTTATACATGAGTTTCAAACATGTTCGAAGGAAGTTGAGACTTTATGAAAGGTATTTCTAGCACACTTTTATTTTTGTGAGATATATGACTTATACCCCACTGGTTTCTTTTGAATGGTGTATATATTATTCATGAATGTATTTTATGATCCTTATCATAATAATTATGTCATATAAAAATCCATCTAATTTTATTTCTTTCATGGGTCTTAGGATTCAATAGATAACAAAGTGGTAATGGTTTAGTGTTACAATCGTATTGTTTAACGAGATTTTTTATAATATGCTTCCAATGATGATATATTATGATATACCTCTCAAGAAACTCATTTATTTTCTTATCCTACGGTTATTTTAGGAAATAAATGTTTTTGTTTCATTTTCTACTCTCAATGGATTAAAGATACCAAAATAATATTTTTATTAAAAATCATCTTTATTTATCTCTTCGGTCAAAAATTATTTCCCCCCATATTCATTTTTTCTAAAAATGTTTACAATAATGTTCCTAATGATATCTATTTTTTTTAAATAAATTTCAAAGCATTTTTGAATCTTCATAGAATGGTTTTAAATGAATTTTATTTTCATTTTCCGAATGATGTACTTTTTACTTGTTAATAAAATGTGAAAGGAATACTGGTTTTAACATAAAAGACATGAAAATAATTTTTTATTTCCATGACCACTCAATTATTTGATGATTACCTAAAAATTTTCTAAGTTTATTTGTAAATAATTTTTTTGTTAATATTTAATATAATTTTTGATTTTAAATAAGTGATTTCAAAATGGAAAAGACATTTTCCTCAAGAAGTGTTCCAAGTGATCTTTCAAAATCACTTTCCATCTAAGATGACATCATATGATGTTATTAATGCTTTACAAGGGAAATGATCTAATTATACCATATTTATTCTTTCTATGGATGGTTTATGTTTAAGATGAAAATATTCTTATGAAACTTGTTCATTTTCCTTTTCTTATGCTATGATGAAATGATGAAATTTTTATGAAAATCCTTTATTTTTTATGTGTTATACTATAAATAAATATATATTAAAACCATTTATTTTCATGGGTAATTATATAATGAATGTTCAATGATCTTATGGAAAAAAATGTATGGTTTATGTGATGGGTGGGACCAATATATCCCTTCAATGCACTAGGTAATAATTAATATTATATGATCTCAAAAGGTACATGGGAGGTTATCCCATGACCAAAAAATGGTACATGAGAGCACTAGTGCAAAAAAATATTTCAACGTCATTTTTTTAATTTTTAATGATGATTTTTAATTGGTTTTTTTAAAGGTGATGTTTTAAATCATATTTTAGGCATTGGTTTTTAAAAATTGAAGCTGAAAAAGTTTTTTTTCATTATTTGGTCAAATTTTTGGCATTGGTTATACTATAAATGGATACACAAAATTAGTTTTCTGCATCCGTTTTAATGCTAAACTAATGCCGAAGTTCCCTTAATTTTGATTTTTGACATCAGTTTTAAACAAAAACTGGCACTAAATATTGATCTTTGGATTTCGTTTTTAATAAAAATTGACCTCGAAATTGATCTTTGACATCAATTTATAAAAAAATTTAAACTAAACATCAACCACAATTTTTTTAAAAATAATTTCTGCATCGATTTTAAAAAAAAGCTAAAATATAAACAATTTTTTTATAGAATAGAAGAAATTATACACGCAAAAGATTAGAAAACCTATCATATAAAACAAAATATACTACAGAAAAATCATGACATATATTCATCATGGTCCAAATAAGTTTTTTTGAAAAAAAACTGAAGGAAACACCAAAAAAAAATTTCAATCTACACTTTCCTAAAAAACTAACTTCTCAAAATAAAAAATTAATAGTTAGTGAAGATGTGAAAAATCCAATAGAAAATTTCATAATTATATACATAATTATGTTTTAAACTAGAATAAAAAAATACATACCTAATAATTTATAAAATATCAATTCACGATTGTTGTTGACGAATTCTTTTGAAATCATTATATTCAAACACCTACTATAAAAATGAATTACTTTTTTGAAAACTTTTTATTAGAAAAATGTAAGATTTATCATAAAATTTTAAAGATACATACCTGATAATTAAAATTTCAATCATACTTGACAAATAGTTCACAAACAAAGATTGAAGATTGGTAATTTCATCATTCATATACTACTCAAAATCATTGAACATCTACAATAACATTGAATGTTATAAGATTAAAATAAAAAATACTATGACATAAAATATAAAATAATTAATATAACTAACCTTATAAAATACAGTTATTAACCTAGTTGTGATTATCTCATACATGAATCTTAGAAAATAATAACCAAATTCCACATTTCCTTGTAGATGATGACACTACAGTTATATAACATTAACTATATTATAAAAACCAATATATATATATATATATATCAAAAAATAGAATAATATATAATATAAAAAATATCATTACTTTCATGTATTGGATTTCATTTGGGTTCTTTATCGACAAGTGATATTTGTTAATTTTTTCCATGACCTAAATTTTCATATATATCAACTAATAATACATGTATAAAAAATAATAATTAAATATAATTAACTTATAAAAAATAAAAACACTTAATTTTCTAAAAATGTGATTATTTTTTAACGAATACCACCTAATAATGGGAAAACACTATATAATGTGAATTCAATTGGGTAGAATACACTTAACATCCAATTCCCCCTATAATAAAAACTGTTCTAAATTAATGACATTATAATGAATATTAGTTCACAATTTTCTTTGTGTTCTTACCCATCAAGAAATGGAAAAAACTATCTCCCAATCTCCGTATTTGATAATCTCTCACATATATATATTTTACTCCATCATGAGTCTTCAAATATTTCACATCTTTTGAAATGAACTCTGGATCTATAAAACCATAAATGTCGGTGGTCTCATTTTTAATATGAATCATGTGTAGATACCCAATTGAAAAAGTAATAATGTTAAGTCAATTAAAATATCTTTAATTAAAGAAATAAAAACTAAAATGTCAATTTATTTACATGGAAAACAACTGAAACACAAACACATTGATATCTTAAAAATAAATCAGACCCATGATATCTTTTATAAATATTCTCAATGGATATTATCTTTTATATATATCAGATGTCATCCTAAACTCATAGAAATTATCCAAGAAAGAATAATCCAGAGATAATATTTGTATCCAATCAAAAATATTATAAGTATCTAATGTTTTTTGTTCCTGGACTTTTTTTAACTTTGTGTCTCTTCTATTGATTTTAGATGATTCTATATAAGTTAATTATCAGAAAACATTGTAATTAATTTTCAATCCTATGTAATTAATATTAAAAAAATGAATACCTCATATGAAAGATAATGAGAAAGGATAGATGAAAAAAGTAAAAAAAATGACCCATACAATCTCCAACTTTGGTAACCTGATCGATAGGTAATGTTATAAGAGTAGTAGGATCAATAATATCATGTACTGATACTCTAAACTGATCCAATTACATAGGCTGGTGATGTACAAAGTCCATAAAAAATGTTTGACCCTGAATGATACAATATGTACATAAGGATCTTCAATATACAACTCACAGTATAAGGTTGGGTCTAACCAAGGAGGTGGAGGATCTGAGTAGTTAGGATGGTTTGGTTTGGTGGGATGTACGGGCTATGCAGTCGGCTGAAAAGGCTGGGTAGGCTGGGATGGCTATACAAACTGTGACTGTCTTGTCAATTTTTCCAACATAGCCTTCATACTTGATTGAATTTTATCACTCATGGATGGTTTCAAATATTTAATCTCAAATTTTAAGGATTCAATTTCTGGGTCTCATGATTTCCTACTTTGATGACCATAACATTTATTAATACTCACACTCACCTCATATCCTCTTATGCGACTGGGGTGTTATATCTTTCCTAAACTAGTGGCTAGGATGTACATCCTTCCCTATGGGATAAAAGTTCCCTATGTTGATTTATTCTGAAGGTTATCCTAAAATGAAAATTATAATGGTATATTATTTTTGTTAATTTATAAAATACAAAAATTCATAAAAAATAAAAATTATTTAATTACAATTATTTCAGCTACTTTCTTTGATTACTCTGTAACTTAGTTTTCATTTCTTCTTCTTCTCACTCTTTTCCATTTTTCATGATAAGTGGGGGGAGATAGAAGACCTAATTTAATCTCATCTGATCTACTTGTAGAATTATCTCTCAATTATTCAAACTTTTATTCAATCATTTTTTTTCTCCAAGAAATTATACCCTCCACATGATAAATTATGAGGGTATACATTCGTCAATTAAACCTGTTGATGATATTTCCTAGAGGTATGTTATATTAAAATCAACTAATAATTAATTAGGTAAATATTTAATAAATTTTACAATATTAAATATTTATCATACCATAAATGGTTCATCATGTTGACTTGAAACTAATTTATTCCATTTATCTTCACCTAAAAACCCATACTTGAGGCATGGGTTTTCATTTTTTTTCTTTCCAAAAACATATATATTTTTTCAATTTTTGTTTTGAAATATCTCCATAAAACCACCACTAAAGAAAGAAATATTATTTTAATTGCATTCATTTATTCAAAATTAAATTTATTCTATAACTAACTAAATTTAATATTAGTCATTTAAAATATATATTATTTAAAAAATGAGATAAAATAAATCAGTTGAAATATTTTAACTTTACAGACTCTCAAAGCTGATCTATTACCATCTTATTGACAGACTTCAAACTAAAATATTAAAATCTAATCTTGTAATGACTCTGCATTGAGATATAGTTGATAAAATGTGTTAAATTTCATGTAGTTACATTATTATTATCATCAAAACAAATATGCAATCGCTCTTCTCCATGGGCAAGTGAAATTTTTTGTCAACCCATAATTTCTAGTTTATCAACTCGAGAAGTCGATTTATGAATGGTAAAATTAGAAGAATACACCACTGAAGTCCCATTCGTATTCTTGAAATTATTATTTTAAAATTAAAAGTTTAATTTCATTAAATAACTATATTACTGAATATTTAATAATATGAAAAAATACATATAACTTGGTACATGTTACTCTATCTCTATATCGGTATCTAGCATTGAAAAAGGAAAATGTAATGAAATTATTATGTATCTTCATATTAAAGACAACTGAATAATTAGAAAATAGGAAAACAAGAATATGTAAGTAAAAAAAGTGGTACACATGTGTATGTTTTTTAAAAAATGACGTTCTGTTTCTTACAAAAATCTGAAAGCTAAACTATTAAATTAAACATTACTTCTAAAATGATAGAAACATTTATAAATTTAAATATCAAAGTTCAAAAAAGTGTTTTTATAAGCTTAAATTGAAACAAAATATAATAATATATGTCATGTATTTCAATGAATAAATTTTTAACCATGGTCGTGGAATATAAAATTTAACATAAAAAATCATATAAAAAATCAAATAAATATAATTAAACATCCACTATTTATTAAAAAATAATGTTTTCATACATGTAAATTTATAAAAATAAATATAATTTAAATATTTACCTGATAAATTAGGATATTAATTCAGTTTTATCTCATATACTTTCAGTATGATCATTTTATAATGCATGAACCATGTCTGCATTGTAGTCATTGTTATTTGGAAATTTCATAATAGATGAAGAAGCCTTATATAAATCAATAAAGTCATCATCATCCTCATCACACAAATAGATTATTTTCCCTTGAAAAATAATGGTCTACTAATCTTTCGATGGATTAATGACATAAAATATTTATTTTTCATGTGTCGCCATGATAAATGGTTCCCCATTGTTACTAAATATTTTCAAAACAACTAGTTTAAAACCATATTCATCATTTTTATACCATTATTACTATAAACCCAACTACACTTAAAAATAGTGACTCAAAATTTATTATAATCAATTTTCCATGTGTCTAAAGGAACTCCAAAATATGTCATTGATGCAGAAATTGGGTTTTCTTTGTATTTTTTCACTAAAAAAATGAAGTGCTTTAGCGATGACCATTACACCACTATTTTGAATGGTACTATTATCATACATCTTTTTTTGGCGTAAAATGTGTACCCATTAATATAAAAACCATAAAATGTGATCACATTAAGAGAGGGTCCCCCTACCAACCATTTCAATGTTTCTGATGAAGATATATATATGATTTCTTTCTCTTTAAACTATGAAACAAATGACTTTTTGTGCTTAATCATCAACCAAATTTCATTTATTTTTAAGATATCACACCTTTAATTCAACAACATGTGATTATTTATGTGATTGAACCTCATCTGTGGTGTTCAAAATATATAAATGTGTCTGCATTACTTCATCACATAGAATGAACGTTACCTTTAATCCTTGAATTCATATACCTTCACTATCAACTATCATACGTCGAGATATAGGGATACCAATATTCTATACTTCATACAAATAATTAGTACAGAACACAATCACCTATTCCAATAAATATTTTTGAATAATAGAGGCCTCTGGTCGATAAGGGTTTTTAGAATATCCCATAAAAATTTTCATATATCATTCAAAAGGATACATCCATAATAACTAAATAGGCCCACATATTTTTATCTCACATACCAAATGAATTAAAAGATAAACCATTATATCAAAAAAGGTGGGAAATACATTTCTAGTAGAAAACGTATAAGAGCATCTTTATTCTCCACCACATCTAACAAATTTGGATTAATGACTTTCCTATAAATGGATTTCCAAAAATTACATAACCTAATGATAGTCTTTTTGACTTCTATCGGCAATATACTACATTGTGATAATGGTAGAAGTTGTTGCATCAATACATGACAATCACGATATTTCATAACTATTAATTTACAATCCTTCAATGACACAAAATTATTCATATTTGAAAAATATCCAATGAGTACTTTAATACCATGAAGACAGTGACAAAAATTCAACTTCTCAATATTTCTTAATGTGTGACAAAGCATAGGTAAATATATTCTATTTCCTTTCATAATTGGAACTAACTCCAATCATATTCCTATTGATATCATGTCCAATCTTGAATTCAATCCACGCTTTTTCTATCCTTTTATGTCTAACAATGTTACAATCAAACTGTCACACATTTTTTTCTCAACAATCATCACATCAATTTCATATTTTATCCATAAATATCTCCAATAAGGTAGTTCAAAAAAGATAAAATATTTACTCTATATATATTTTTGAAGGCCATAACTTATTTTCTTTCCAAATGTTGAATCAATATTTTTTAACCTATCGAAATATTATTCAACTAAAAATGGTCATGGGAAAATATTTTATTCCTATAAACTGTTAAATTCTTTTTTCAATCAATTATAAGGATGATCAATTAGAGAAAATATTCAATTCCCCATATACACTATCTTTCCTTATTTTTGAAATTAATAATTTTAAGTCATTTATTCACAAACTATACATGATTTGTTTCTCTTAAAACTATATCTAGATAAGTTTCCATATGCAATAAATTTGTTTATAATGAAAATTATTATAGCACACAAAATAATATACTATTTTCTGTATGCATCAGAAACTTTGACAAATGTATCCCATAGAATTTTCAAATCATTAATCATTGGTAAAATATACCCATTAATATCATTTTCTAGCTATATTGGTCTTGAAATCATCATCCTCGTCCTAAAATATTTTTTTATTTAATACATATCTAGGGGAAAAGTTGTAAACTTCCAAAAAACATGCCATAAACTATGTTAGCTACTTAAGCTTTAATATGGATCCATTCCATCTATACACACTCCCATTTTGAGATTTCTAACTTCACTCCAAAATCAGGAAAATGTTAATTAAATCATTTCCACTATGGTGAATTAGTAGGGTGATTTAAGTTACCAACAAAGTTGCACTCATATAAATTACATATTTACCATTTATCATGAATTGAATTTTCAAATAGATGCTTCAAATGAGGAATTATTGGAAGGTACCAAATTTCTTTAGTCAGAGCTTTGATTTTGATACTTGATAATAAATCAGATTTAATTTATTGGAATTATAGTAATGAAATATTAGAAGGAATTATTTTATTTAGAATGAGGTTAGATGATAGTATCTAAGAATGAATCTAAGTTGAATTTTTCATCCGTATTATAGCATGATAACTCACATGTAGAACATTTTTATAAATTATTAATATTCCTTCCTATACAACACAAAATCTTTGGGGTAAGAATATATATTTTTTTATATCCCAATCCCATTGGGAATAATATTTTCTTTTCCCCATAATTGGAATCTGGAAGTCTATTTCCTTCTAGAAGTCTCCCTTTTAAAATCTCTAGTAAGTTAGAGAAACTTTTATCACTTCAGCCATTTCATTATTCCAAGTTAATTAATCTTAAAACCGATGATGAAACTGTATATTTATTGCAACCTGGGAATAATGGTTTATCAAAATATCTATACAATCATTAAAAAATTACCATTTTTCTATTATTTTAACACATAAATCATGATTTAATTCTTCAATATTATCCTCTCCTCATTTTGAATATTTTCATCAATATTAGATGATGAATTTTTAGTTCTTTCACAATGCCAAATACAATGTGTATAATTAAGAATAAAACCACAGAAAATGAGATGATCCTTGATTTATCAGGAATTTAACTTTCTCATAACACTTCACCCATGAATATAAAATCAAATCTATTTTTTAATGATTTATTTTAGAAAATTTCAAAAAATTATCAACTCCTTTTTCATATTCACTAGTTGTTCTTAGTAAATTTATCTAATTGAGATCCATTCAATACTTGTGATCGTAATGTAATCGGTGACTATATTAAAACATATAAACACACACACATATATATATATATATATGTATACAAATAAATATTAAAAATAAACAAAAATAATTAAAATGAATGGTAATCCGATAAGAAATATCAATGATTATTAGGAATAAAATAAAAACAAATCTATTATAGGTAATTAATTTTCATGATGTGTGTCATGCTGATCTAAAAGTATATAATTTGGTTAAAATAAAAAATGAAAAATATCATAGATACTAATTTCAACTGGTATATATATACACATACACACACACACACACACACACACACATATAAAGACACACACACACACATATGAATATGTATATGCACAAGAGCATGAGTCTAATTGGTGAGGACTTGGAAAGTGCATCCAAGAGACCCGAGATCAAAACCAAGCGGAGGGATAATTTTCGGGTTACTGTAGTAGTGATGTAGGAGTACTACAATAGTTACTGTATCGGGTTCTGTAGGAGTTACTATTTGATATTGTAGTAATCGGTATTATTCACCCGTTTGGGCCTTTGGGCCACCGGTTTGGTCTTTGGGCCCTTCTAGGCCTTCAGGCCACCCAAGCCCTTTAGGCTAGTAAGGCGTTCGGCGCACCACAAGGCCTTCGGGCCACCTAAAGGCCTTCAGGCCACCTTAAGGCCTTCGGGCCACATGATCAATGTAGTTACCCAGGCATACACTACAAAAAGAAGTTTCCCCAGAAGAGGATTTAGAGCAGGCGTACTCAGTAGAGCAGAACCAAATGTATTTGGAAGAATGAGAGGGTATGGTAATGCCATCAGGACCAGCCTGTGTATTCATAGGAAGCTTAGCCGGACGACCATGTGATGGAGGAGAGCTACCATCATGATGCATATGCTAGGGAGGGGCAATTCCTTGTAGTTATAGTCTGGTTGAATTCCCTAAGACCTTCAGGTCAATGTAATGTCTCTTAAGCCTTTGAGCCATGTAATATCTAAACTTATGGGCCTTCTAAGGGTTCCCCCTCATCCCTTTAAAGGGGGTTTATCAAAAATCAATAAAAAAAATAAGACCTTCATGATATTTTGATAATATGTATATACCATTTTTGGGATTTTTTTTAATTTCATCAAATACAAAATTTATCAAAATAAACAAACTTTAACAAAACTATTTATAATAAATAATCAACTACATATAAAAAAATGAAGAAATAACTCAAAATTATAACTAAATGATAAATAATTTATCTTCAAAATTAAGAAAAGAACATTTAAAATTCATATTTTGATAAGGAAAATTCATCCATAATATAAATTTACTCCCTCGAATTCATTGTAAGAATAAACACAAAAAGATTTAAAAAAAATGTTTGTAGCAAAAAACAATGAACAAGAATAAACAAAAAAAATTGAACCATGTTTGATGGTCTATAAGAAAATGGTTTCCAAAGAAAAAATACTTACATGGTTGGTCAAACAAAGATAGATTATGGAACAATGAGGTTTATTTATTATTAAATGACAATTTAAATTGAAGAAACTCAAGAGACCTAGATGTTGAAGTTCCTCAGATGGTCGTCAGAGTTGTCACAATTTGAGAGCAAAAGGGTTTTGAATATCTTAAATTGAGGGATTCACGATACACGATTTATTTTAAATTTTATTTTGGATTTACTTTTTATAGAAACAGATGCCAATTTTTTTAGTTATTGGCTTTGGTTTTTAAAGAAACTGACACCAAAATCATTTTTTTTACTTTTTGTCATCGATTTTGTTAAAACCGATGGCAAAAATGATTTCAATGGATGTTTTTGCTGCTAGTTTAATAAAAAACTGACACCAAAATACCAATATAATCCCATTTTGGTGTCAGTTTTAAACAAAACCAAAGCAAAAAAGTCTCTGTAAACATGATTTTCGTCAGTTTACAAGAAACCAACATCATATTTACGACATTAATTACATAATTTATAATATTGGAGGTTATCCCAAGACTAAAAAAGGGTATATGAGTGGTTATTCAAATCCAAAATTAGGTATATAGGTGTTTATCCCATGCCTAACATGTTATAAATGTCTTGGTGGATAGAACTAAAATAATATTTTCTATGATTATGTATATTCCAAAGATCCATATCTTATGCCAATGTTATTATCTCATGGATATTGTTCTTTGATTCATTAATGATTCATGTCTTTTGAACTGCCAATATTTATTCCTTTACTCAAGTTTATGATCTATTATATACAGGGCATGGTTTTTAAAATTTTATTCTCATTTTATCATAACCTTATGATATTGTTAGGTTGATATCTCCTTCATTTACCCTTACTAAGAATCTTATATTACCCTTTATTATGCTTACTTTCTCTATTTTATGATGAAAAGTATTAGGTATGATATGTTTAAGAAGGGTTCTAGTTATGGGTAACATAGTTGGATATTACATAGATCACTTATGGACCAGTTGTTTATGTGTCCATATTTCCAAAGTCACTAGTCATAAATTATTCTGGCATGGATTGTTTTGTTCTATAATTAATATTCATCTATTAAGATGTAATATTTAGGTATGAGTGTCTTTACTGTTGGTGTCTGAGAAAGTATTAGTTAACCATTGAGAAATTAGATGAGAAAACTTTAGCGAGATATATATATGGATATATCAAGGGATATGCCTAAGGAAATGTATAAGTATAATTATAAGTATAGTAAAATATCATTTAATATTGATAAAGGATAGAGTTAGTGTTTCCAAGAATTTACATCACTATCTAGATTCTGTAAGTGAATTTGGTTATGTCCCAAATGTAAGAAGGGGTAAAAACTTTGAAAAAGGTGCATTAGGCTTTACTTGAGCATTACCTAGTATATGACAATGGGCCTTAATGTTCACCTAGTTTAACACTCCTGAGGGACATGCTTTGGAAATTCACAAACTCTTTGTGAACCATCATGAAGGATTCGAATAATCACCATGATTGACCTAGGTTAAGTCAATGGTTCCTTATATTGAAAATAAAGTGTTATGATTTAGATATCCTATATGTGATTCTTTATGATTATGTGGTTTCCCTATATGATTATTATTACTTACACTATTTTTTTAGTCAGTGGTTGGAGATCGAAGGAACAATGTTAATGGTAAATTCAATAGAAAATGAAATGATTTTCCACTTAAGAAACCAAATGTTATAGGATCCATAATGAAAAATCTTATATCTATACTCATAAAACTTTATCAAGATAATAATCATTTTAATATTATAAATGAGAAAAGGGGGGGACTACATTCTATTGAGACCTTCATGTGGTAACTTCAACCATCTTTTAGTGGTTATTCTTATTCACTAGTTTCTGATCAATGGATCAGTACCATTGAAAATATATTTTCCATTATCTAGTGTTTGAAGCATGAAAAATTCATTTTTTTCATATATTTTTTGGAAGGTGAAGAGGATCAATGGTTGAATCTTATCAAGAATACAATTTAACAAGATGAAATTGAATCCATCAACTGGGATGAGTTTATAATCTTATTTTTTTAATAATTACTTTCCTCGTATTCATTTTATTTAAATGGATAAGGAATACCTTGAGATAAAATAGAAGGATGATGAATCTATTGGAACCTATGAGTAAATTTTACAAGACTTGTGAGGAACACATTTGATATTATCATTTAACCTCAAAGTATGGTTGATCAATTCTTAAGTGTCTTATGACTAGGTCTATGAAAGGTGTTATCCATAAGGTACTTCAGTATCTATAAATAAATTTTCAATGTGATATCAAGGTGGAAATGGTAGTTTAGTTTTACCCATAAATATCATGGTTTTGATAAGAAAATAATGAGGAAATTCAAAGGAAACTATAATATCCATGGATAGAAGTAGATGATATTTACTTCATGCTCAAAGTGTGGAATGAAACATAAAGGAAATTATCTTAAGGGGATTAATAAATATTTTACGTTTTGAAAGGAAGGTCATTGATTATCTGAATGGTGATTTGGGGAGATGAAGTTAGCTGAAAATATGAATAAATAGAAATATCTATCAAATGCACCACTCAAACTACTGTGTTTCAAATGGAAGGATTTTGGAAACTATGATAAAAAGTTATCAAAATTGAAGGTTGATGATGATGATAAATGATTACAACCTATTAAGATAATAGATAAGGTGAAATATCATGTAATCACTATTTATAAGGAGGGGAATGATAATGATGTGGTTAAAAGAGAACTAACCATCCACTCTAGAACTATTAATGTCTTATTTTAATCTAGAACTACTGAATCTCTTATATCTGAAGAATTTTAAAATGAAATCAATATTTCAATGAAACTATTAGATGTCGAATTAGTAGTGAAACCCCCTAATGGTACAAATATCACATCTCAAGTATATGATTCTTATATGGTTTAAGTTTCCAGTAATGTGATTTTTAAAAACCTCTTTATTCTTCATCTGATTGAATTAAATGTTATATTAGGAAAGGATTATTTATCTACATAAATCACACATTAAATAAAAAGAAAGGTAATCAACATTTTATTTTCGAAACCAACCTACTACCATCTATCATTGCGAAAATGGACATAATATTTCAATAAAGATCACATCAATTGTATTGGTCTTGATTCCCATCAAAACATGTGGATGAGTTATCCATGAATCTTATACCTTTCATGACACCTATTTTAAAGGATACCTATAGAATTTCCCTGATTGATTTGCAGGAATTAAAGAATAAACTCCCAGCGAAACTTTATAAGGGATTCATTCTGCCAAATGTGTCATATTTGGGTACAACTAGTTTTTTTTATGAAATATGGATTGATGTGACTCTACATTTCTTATTGATAGTTGAAAAAAATCACAATCAAGAACAAGAATCCTCAACCCTGTGTGAAAGATTTTTTTTATCTAATGTTTAGAGATAAATACTTTTAAAGGATTGAACTTAATTCTAGATATCATCAATTATGGTTCAAGAACGTGTATATACCCAAGAAATAATTCTATAAAAGGTATGGGCACATTGAATATATTTTGATTTCATGTAGTCTTACTAATTCCTCTTCTCTCTTCATGTATTTATTTAGTATATTCTTTATAGATTACATTGGTCAATTTTTGATAGTATTTATAGACAATATTCTCATTTATTTTAAGAGAAAGTAAGATCATGAAGATCAATGTATAACTGTATTAATATCCCTAAGTAAGGAGAAAATATATGCAAAATTTACAAATATTTAATTTTGGATTCAAAATTTTACATTTTTGGGTCATATAATCTTAAAAGTGGGTATATTGGTAGATTCATCATAGACAAGGGCTATTGATCATTGGCCTCAATCAATCACAGTGATTAAGATTTGTAGTTTTCTTGGTTTAGATGGATATTATCAATAGGATGTGGACAATTTATCATGAATGTTTAATACACTCACCAAATTTACTTTGAAGGGATCTAAGTTCCTCTGGATAGATGAATGAGATGAAAATTTCAAGGAATAAAATAAGAGATTACTTAGTGCACCTATGCTTACATTACCCTACATTGTATTAAAGTTATTATTCTATATTTATCCATCCAAAAATATATTTGGATACATTCTCATGTAGAATAACATGTTTATAGATTATGCCTCATGATAATTTAAGGTTGATGGGAAAGATTACCCAACTCATGATTTGAAGATAGCTACAAAAATATTTGAATTAAAGATATGGATGAATTATATTTATGGGGAAAATGTAATATATATAATGATTCAAAAAATTTAATTTATATATTCACAAATAATGAGTTAAACATGGGCCACCTAATATGGTTAGTGCCCATTAAAAATTAAGATGACTAAATACATTACTACCTTGGGAAAATGAACAAGGTGTTCAATTTTTTGAGTTGAAAGAATCATGAAAGATTATCTTCATTATGGATAAAAAAGATCCAATATTTATTGATTTTTAAAGGATGGATCTTGAAATCTTGATGTAAGGGGATAAATATTAGCTTTCAAAAAAAATTATTCAACAATCTATCCAAATGAAGATTAATTTGGCATAGAAGGAAGATGTGGAGCTATAGAAGAAGATGATAAATTTTTCTAAGTTTAACCTTGATTTTGATTGAATGATAAGGTTCAGGAACCATGTATGTTTTCAATATAAACCTGATTTGAAGGAACCACTTGAATTTTCTTATATTTATTCATTATCTATTCATTATGGAATTACAAATATGCATAGAGATTTGAAATAGTATTACTGTTTGGATGTCATAAAGAGAGATATCATAGTGTTTGTATCTCAGTACATGGAATGTAAGTAAGTTAAGTCTAAGAGAAATAAGTCAAAGGAGATATTATAACCACTACCCATACTATAATGTAAATGGGAAAACATAACCATTTATTTTTTCATCTAACTCCCCCAAATATCCAAAGTTCACAATTCTATATGGGTTGTAGATGATCTACTTACAAATTTATCACACTTCATCACTATCAAAGATTATTTTTATCTATATCATCTTTCCATGATATTCATTAAGGAATTTTTAATATTTTATATAATACCACATTCCATTATATATTATCAGTATCTTATGTTTACCTCAATGTTTTAGAAAAGTATTCAGGATGCTCTGGATACAGAGATGAGTTTCAGCACTAAGTGTTATCTACTTATAGATAGTCAATTTGATAGAACAATTCAAAACTCATAGGATGTGTTAAGATCTTATTCTATGTATTTTAAATGAGGTTAGTATCAACACATTTCTCAAGTTGTGTTTTCTTACGACAATAGCTTTCACTCGAGAATTATGATGGCTCCTTATGAATCCCTCTATAGAAATAAAGGTAAAACACCAATGTACTTGGATAAATTTATAGAAATAAATTTATTAGGACTATATGTAGTTTAATAAATGGTATATAATATTAGATTAATCTATGAATTTATAAGGTCAGCATAAAGTTAGAGGAAAATTTATGCTAACAATCACTGGTGTGATTTGGAATTTGACGTTGGTTACAAGGTGTTTCTAAGAATTTCTCCATGAAAAAAGGTAATGAATTTTGGAAATAATGTAAAATTGATCCAAAATTATATCTATCACTTATAAATTCATAATCGTATTGGAAAAGTATATTGTCATTTGGAACTTCCACCAATCCTCTCTTAGGTTCATGATTTTTTCCATGTATCTCTCCTGAGGAAGTACAAACCTAATCCATGAAATGTAAAAAACTTATAGGTTATATCGTTGGAGCATGATATTTCATAAAAGGAACAACCAATAGAGATTTTTTTCAAAGATATAAGGTGTTATGAAATAATACCACTCACCTTGTCAATGTTTTGTGTAGAATCTACCAATTTTAAGAAGCTATGTAGGAACCTAAGGATATGATGAGGAAGTAATATCACCATTTGTGTGTGTCGAAGTGATGAATTTTGAGAGTGAAATTATTTTCAAGGTGTTTATAACATAGCACCATATGAATTTTATTATTATTTTGAATAAATTTAATTTATTTTATATCTTTTGTTACATGAAACACTGAGTTTTAACGAGGCACAAAAAACAATTAATATTATTATTTAAACACGGCTTTTTTTACCTAGCCATTAAAATTGGTGGCATTAATATAAATAACCATATATTTAAAATTATTTATAATTATTTTATATAAATAAATTATATATAAATAATCACATAATTTTTAATAAATCCTTTATACACTTCAGAAAATAATTTTTTTCTCAAAAAAATGATTTGTGTTTATTTTTTGTGAAAAAAATAATAAAATTAATTTTTGAAACTTTTAGAAACTTTATTTGAAAAAATGAACTTAATTTTTTCAATAAAAATTCCAATAATATCTTATGGTTATTTTTTGGTATTTTTTTTTGAAAAAATTAATTTCTTTATAAATAGTGGAAAATACTAGTTTTTATTGAAAACTGCCTTTTCATTTAAAACTTTTCTATTTTTTTTATAAAATGGTTTAAAAAATAAAATTATCTTAATCATATTATATTGAATCCGATATAGGTCATTTTAATCAATTTTATATTGAATTTTTATTTAAAAACTATTTAATTTTTTTAATCTTTTATTTTTGGGAAACCATTTTTTCCTCACCTCTATATGTTTAATATCAAATTAGAAATTTACACTTCTATAAATAGAAAATATAAAAATTAATTTCATATTTTTAGTCACCATAAAAAATTTTATTAAATAAGTTCAACTTAATTTTTTCTCTAAATGAATATTAAAAACAAAACATTTAATTACCACGATGAAAGTTAAAATGGGTTTACTGGGGGTTAAACTATAACGATAAGGGGTAAAATGATCTATAATGTTATCCAAAACACACTTTATGGATATATTTTCATGTTATAAACTCTTATAATTCATAATGACCCATTTTGAGCCTTTTGGAATGTGAAAAACTTGGTCACACATTATTCGTTTAAAACATTTTATGTGTGTCCTCTCCCCCAATTATAAAATTTCCCCCCTCTCCTACCTACTTAACACTACAAAAACTCTTTTTTAGGAACATAAATTCAAAAATAAATTACTTAATTACTTATAATAATCTTAGAGGAATTATTTAGATTACGAATCCCTCCTAATAAGGTTTTAGGTATAAAACTAAAGAGGTTCTCTGAAGAAGAGGTAAAATTCTTAAACTTATGTTTTTATTTTATTTCTTCTTCCACATACATAAGATCTTATTAAAGTATTATAATATAATAATACCAATATTTTAAATATATTTAGATTTTATTATCTTAATTTTATTACTTTAAACTATCTTCTATTCCTTCAAATGGGAAAAGAAACTATTGATCTTGTGTACAACGGACTACCGCCTTGATAACCGATGTTATTCTCTTTCCATCTGCACCTATCACAAATATATATAATGATTGAATTTATATTTATGTATGATATTAATGGTAATATTATTCGTTTTTAATTATATTATCACATATAACTTCTTACTTTACACTCTATGGGAATATGATAACATCACTCTTGTGTACGGTGGAGTACCGCCTCACGAGAAGACATGATCCATTTTTCACTTATTATTTATATAGAACATAATATGGGTAAATTTAATGAATATATGAGATATATATGACATAAAAATTATTATTTAAATCTATGTTATTTTTATTCCTTTCTTTTCATCCTTTGATAAAATAAAAATAGTGTCCATTCATAAATACGACTTACCGTCTCCATGAACGGTATAATTCATTTTCTATCAATAAAATTAATGAATTAATCTAAAAACTTATATTATTAATATATAATATATATATATGATGTTTAAAATTATGGACATGATGAAACCATGATAAAAAATAAAGGACCTTAAGATACCAAACCAAAACATACATGAAAAACGAAGTAGTTATTATGTGAAACCTAATTTTGATACAAAATTATAAATAAATGGGTAATAAAACATCATTAGTAAATAAAATAAGGTATGATAAATATAATTATGTTTCTTTAGTGTATTTATAATAAACCTATATTTATAATACAATTGGTTCAAACATGTATATAGGAAGTTGATATTTAAAGTAAGGGATTCTCGTATCATTTTTATTTCTTTGGGACATATGCCATATACACAACTGGTTTATTTTTTTGTGGTGTATATACTGAACATTAATGTGTTTTATGATACTTATCATTATATTTATGGTATCTATATATCCATATATTTTTATTTCTTTCATGGGGATTATGATTCAAAAGATACTAAAGTGTTAAATATTTAATGTTATGACATCATTGTTTAATAGGATTGTTTATGATATGATTATAAAAATGCGATATTGAGATCTAAATATCAATAAAATCATGTATTTTATTCACCTCTAGATATTTCTATAAAATAATTTTTTTTCATTTCAGTTTTCTATCTTAAAGGATTAATGATAAAAAAATATAGTTTTTTTTGAAAAATCATCTTTATTTCTCTGTTTGGTCGAAAATCATTTTTATTCCATATCCATGTTTTATAAAACTATTTTAAAGAAATTTTTTACAATTATAAAATTATTTTCTAAATAAAATTTTACCCATGTTTCACATTTTCACATATTGGTTTTAAAGGAATATTCTTGTCATTTTTTGAATGAGGTAGATTTTAATTTTTAACGAAAATGTGAAATGAATCTTTTTTTAACATACTCAACATGAAATGAATTTTATTCTGTCATGACCACTCAATTATTTTAACCATACATTAAAATTTTAAATTTATTTTCAAATAAAATTTTACCTTTAAAATTAAAGAAATATTTATATTTTAAGAAAGTGATTTCAAAATGTAAAGGATATTTTGTTTAAGAAAATGTTCAAGTGATATTTCAAAATCATTTTCTATATAATATTACTTCCTTTGATATTAAACAATATTTAAAAGATAAATTATAAAATTATAGTATATTTTTTATATCTATGAGTGGTTTATTTCTATGATGATAATATTTTTAAGAAACTCGTTCCTTTTCCACGGGTTATTCTATAATAAAATAATGAAATTTTTATGAAATATATTTCTATTCTATGGGTTATTAGACATATTTCTTTTCTATGGTTTATGTGATGGGAGGGACCTATATCCCCCTCCAATGCATTAGAAAATAATTAATATTATATGAGATCAAAGGGTACACAATAGGTTATCCCATGCCAAAAAGAGGGTACATAAGAGGTTATCACAGCCTTAAAAGGGGTATACATGAGGTTTTTCCATTCCCAAAGAAGGTACATAGGTGGTTATCCCTATACTAACATGTTATTAATGTCTTGGTGGATAACACTGACATAAGATTTTCTACTCTTATATGTATACCATAAATCTTTATCTTATCCCAATTTTATTATATCGTGGCTCATGTTCTTTAATTCCTTTACGATCCATGTCTTATGAACTTCCAAGATTTATTCCATGACTCAATTTTATGACATGTGATATTTATGGTATGGTTTTTCAATATTTATTCTCATGTTCTCGAACCCTTATTTTCATACTATATTGATATCTCCATTTTCTACCCTTTCAAATAATTTGAGATCACCTATTCATATGTGTCCTTTCCACAGGTTATTAATAAAGTTATTAGGTATGATATGTTTAAGAATGGTTCTCGTTATAAATAATCTAGTGGGAGATGATGTAGCGCACTTATGGGCCAGTTTTTTATGTTTCCAAGTATCAAAATGCACTAGAACTATATGATTTTGTTATTGATCATTATATTATATAATGAATATTTGTTTATTAAGATTCAAATTTATGTAGGAGAAGTTTTGGTTTTACATAAGGATCCTCCCCCATAATTCAGAATAGGGTCAATCAGACAATGGGAAGATCTTAAATAGAGAGTCACCCTACCTATCCCTTCGAAGCATTGGCTAGTACAAGATAACTAGATAATAAATCATTCTACACAATCAATTCCCTAAACTGAGGCTAGGTGGTGTGATCCAACTCAGTAAAGAAACTCGACTTGGAAGTAAGGTAAATAAGTATAGTGTGTTGGGTGATGTGTCCAAACCTAACATGAGAGGTTCATGACCAATAGAGACCCATGATAAATAAGACATAAATAATACATTATTTTTTTGAATTAATTAATATATTTCACAAAGATTTGAATAAATAAAACATTGAATGGTTTAGTGTCCTGTATATTAGCTATATAAACATATTATTTTGTAATACTTGAAAATATTTCCCCATAATTTTCCCCCTAGACCCTTTTCTAGATATGAAACATGACATAATCATCTCCATAACCTAGGTATTTAAAACATAACAAAAGGGTGAGCTCATAAACCCAGTAAGGAAAAGATATAACATAACATGAATAAGAACATGACTAAGACATGAATAACATATTAAATGATCATAAGACTATATAATATAATTTTCAAACATATAATAGAAACAAAATATTATAAAAAATATCATTTAGGAATCATAAAAAATAGGACATGTCTCAAAATAGATCTCAACAATCATATAACAAGTAAAAATGACATAAAAGTGCATAGTACTTAAAAAATAAGGTGTCATCATGAAAATAAGGCATTTCATAAAGATTAAATGCATCTTGAAAATTTTGAACCACTTGATAAAAAAATTTAAAATGTTTCACATCTATAATCATAAGAATACCTATGTGAGAAAACTCATTATGCTTGTGCTTATGTGAATATACTCATTATTTCCATGCCCAAAAATCTGTGAAATACCATCATGCCAATACTAATGTGATCAAACTAATTATATCCATGACTAACTATATAATGAGATATAAACTTAAACCAATGAATTTGAGATCTGTATAAGGCACCACTAATCATCATCCATACATATTTATTCCACTTAAAATCAATCATAAAAATATCCAAATAAACCCAAGGAAAAAATAGGTTTTCACATAACGCGAACTCAAGTAATCATGGATATAAAAATCATATTATTCAAAATGAATAATAACATAATAATATATAAAGGATGATCAAAACATAACTTTAGTAGAGATAATCCTTGGAAGAATAATAGGAGTGGAATTTTTTTTCATAAAACATTTTAAACATTGTTATAAAAGATAATGTGTAAATAATTTCAAAAAACATATTTTTGAGAATATAAAGAGAATTAATTTTAAAAAAATTATTATAAATATTTATAAATAAAATTACCTTTAAAATATAGAAAATTTATCCAATGTGTAGTGGTAGATTAAATGTTTTTATTTTTCAATAATATGGAAAACCCTTTTTTATCTTTTGAAATACCATTGTTTCAAAACTCTCATCGTTAAACAGAATATTAAATTTTCAGTTTTAAAATGGTTAAAGATAATTATGAGACTCATAAAAAATAATCCATTAAATTCTTCCTAAAAATAGATGATAACATTTTTGGGTAGTAAAAACATGGATATGGTGGTAAAATCCTTTAAAATTGCTAGTAATTATTCTTGAAAAGTATAATTTAAACAAAATAGTTGAATAATCAAGGAAGAATAATTTGATGTGAAATATTATTTTCTAAAAAAAGAATTTTAAAGTACAAAATAAAATTATAATATTTTTTAATAAATCTGTTTTGAAAGATAATAATCAAAAAAGAGCGATTAGAAGATAAGAAAGATATTTGAGTCATGAAAACCCCTTAGAGCCTTTGTAACTTTTGAATCAACACCATGTGAGAGATATAACATTAAATATAACATTAATTATATAATTATTATGTTTAAAAATGAAAATAGTGAATTATTTACACCATTTAAAAGCAAACATGTGGTATATATTAATTAAACCTCAAGGGATTCAAATTTTAGAAAAAGAAACCCTAACATTGTTTCCCTACTTAGATAGATGCACTCTAAGATTTATTATAAAAAACATAAAAAAACCAAATATCATATTTTATAAAAATACTCATAAATATTACCTTTTTTATAATCCTTATTATATTTTTTTTATCAAAATTTCATTAATTTTTTATAGCATATTATGACCATCAGGTGTTAATAACATTAACTATTTTGCACATGTTTAATAATTTTGATATCATTACGTATAATTTTACACCAAGTTTATTATTGATATATAATTTTAAGGTTATGAAATATATAACTTATATTTCTTTAAAATGTTCTTATTTCATTCCTGATATGTTTTGGTTATGTTATGTGAAAACAAAAGTTATAATGTCTTATTTCGGTAATTTTAGTGGTCGAAGTTGGTTTCTTAATAAAAAATTATTCACCTTATAAAAAATTTAAAAAAAAATTACAATTGTTTTCTTATTATACTATAATAGTTTGAGTATTTGTTTTCTCATAGTCATCCATGATCAGATTTTAAAGCATATTTCATCTAGGTGGATAAACTAGCCCAAACTTGAACACCCATTTACTTGTTTAGTAAGTATGGTTAAAGAGGTGTTTATTTCAAAATAATATCATTATAGCATAAGAATAATGATATTTGTTTTATTATGGTGAACAATATTTTAATATTTTGGATAAATAATTAAAAACTTGAAAAAATATGAAAAAATGATTCTTCGTGGTGGTAGTAGTCCGCACAAATTCATGATAAATGTTCCTTTTTTTCTAAGTGGATGGAAATGAATAACTAAGGATCATACCATTAATATAAATAAATTTAAATATTAAAATATTACTAAAGTATTTGTATTATTGGGGTGAAAATATATTTCTAAGAGTAAGATTAAGAAGGAAAACTGATGAATGAAATTATACTGACATTAGAGGCTTGAAATTTCCTTAGAATACTCCTTGGAATTAAAGTGATTAGGATAACTTAGTGTAAATAGGGTCTTTATAATGTGTGATGAAATTATATTAGAGTACATTTGGCCTGATTTTTAAGGAAATTTATAATGGTAGGTTTATATTTGAAGGGGTTTAAGTGATCCCATTTTATAAGGGAGTGGAAAGGAATTTTTGGAAACACCATTTATATTTTAGTAATGTAATGACACTATTCCAAGGTCAATAGATCCAAATTTTTTAAATAATGGATTTTGGGGTATCCTTGGAAAGATATATACTCAAATTTGTTTTCCAAGTATGTTCTAAACTTATTATAGGGTTTTTACTATTATGTTTTTACATTTTACTCTTTTTCTTTTATACTAAGTAACTAGTTTATAATTTGTGATTTTATGTTTTATTAAACATCTAACAAAACACATATAACCAAATTTTGAAGTGATTGAAATACATTTTACCACTATTTAATGTAATTAATTTTATAAATATTATAAAATTAAATTTTAAATTAAAATACATAATGTGTAGAAAAACTATTTTAATAAAAGAATAAATTATTGGACACTATAGATTCTTAATATTATTTTGTATTTATGACAAATTAAATGAGTGTTCATAAATTTATTTATGTGTTTATAAATCTTATAATATTGGTAATTTAGTGTATTTAAATTTAATTTATTTTTTATTTAATAACCTTTGTGGTTAAATTGTTTTAAGCAAAGTTTTTATATTTGTTGACAACTAACCTTTTGTTGAAGAATATTTTGTTATTCAGGAATCAGGCCCAGTCCCTCATAATGAGGTTTTTATCTAGACATAAGTTTCTTGACCCAGGTTTTTATATTGGGATACACCATACACAAAATTCTTTAGGAAGGTGAAGTTGTTGATGAGACACTTTATCATTTTAAGGTTTATTGACATGACATTGAAAATCATTGGATTAAAAAGAATCAGATTCTGAAATTTTTTGTTTGTTGGAAGATTGTTTTTTCCATAATCATAGAGAAAATGAAGTTTTTGAGTTATAAATAATGAAGTTGCTGAGTTAGAAAAAAAGATGTTACTGAGACTAAGGAAGAAATAATTCATACTGAGATTTTTGTACTAGGATTCTCATACTGAGACTTTCGTACTGGGATTTTCATATTGAGATTTTTATACTAGGATTTTCATACTGGGAAAATTGTGATGAGATTTTCATATTGGGATTTTCGTACTAAGAATTTCATATTGATATTTTTGTACTCGGAAAATCATACTAAGATTTTCATAGTCAGTTATTTGTACTCAGATTTCATACTAAGATTTTCGTATGGGTATTTTCATACTGGAATTTTTATACTAATATTTTCATACTGGGATTTTTATACTGGGAAAATTATACTAAGATTTTAAAACTGGTATTTTCATAATGATATTTTCATATTGGGATTTTCATACTTGAATTTTCTTACTAATATTTTCATACTCATATTTTCATACTGATATGTTCATAATCAGATTTTTGTACTCGGATTTTTGTACTGAGGAAATCATAAAGAAGTATTTATAATGAAGAATTCATGATGAGAATGAAAAAGTTGTTAATGAGATGAGAAAGGAACAGATCATAATGAAGCTAAGAAAGAAACAGATTATAATGAGCTGAGAAACATTTAATGAGTTGAAGTAGTAAAACTTGAAATTCATTTTTTTAATCTTGGAGAAATATAAGGAGAATTGAATATTTCAATGTTGAAGTTTAAATGCAAGATATTTGTGGAGTTTTGATATTTGAGGAAGCGGGTAATGTTTTCAAGTTTTACAATTTTGTTTTTCGACTTGCCTATAAATACTTACTCAGATCTTTCATCCATATGAAAATTTCACACACGTGAAAAAGGCGGAGTGTTGGAGAATTTTTTTAGTGAATGTTACCATCTTATTGATGAAGAATTGTATTGGTTATTTCACCAGAGTTTGAGTTTCGCATATTGAAGAATGAGTTTATTATATTGAGTCCATCATTTCTAAAAATTGGATCCAACATCATTATTTTGAGAAAATCAGATCCAACATCATTGTTTTGAGAAAATTAGTTCTTGCATCATCGTATTGAGAAAATCAAATCCAACATCATTGTTTTAAGATAATATGATCCATATTCATTGTTTTGAGAGAATCAGATCCATCATCATTGTATTGATAAAATCGGATCCAACATTATCATATTGGGAAAATCAGATCCAACCAAATCGGACAAAGGATCCGGACTAAGCAATTGTGATTTTTTTTAAAAACTATTTATTATTTTATTTAGCTCAATTTCAATATAATAAAACATTGTAATCTGATGAGAGTTAGTATTATCATTCCTATAGGGAGATAAAAGGTGTCTAAGAGGAGTTTGCATAAGTTGTATTCATTTTTTCATAATAGTGGATTTCCATAGAACCACGGGAGTGGATATAGAAAGGATGAAGGTTCTCACATATATGCCGAACCTTGTAATTTTTTGTGCTTACTTTATTTCCTAATTTTTCATGCATGAGTATTTACTAAAATTTGATAAGGAAATAAATCTTAACTGGTTACAGGGGTTATGTTTTGAAAATAATTGAAACTTATAAAAATTTAACAACTGATTCAACCCCCCTTTATTAGTTGTTATTTGATCCTTTTAAACTTTAATCGGTATCATAGGGAAGGTTCCCTTGTAGAATCATAATCATGGATAATATCAATTCTATCAATAGTATATGAATTCATAAATTTTATGCAAAAAATTATTATGGATGGAAAAATTGGATGATTCCTTATCTTCTATCTCTTGTCCTTAAACTTTTTGATGTTGCTATTATTGGTTTTCCACCTATTTATAAAGATTCTCCTATAACATTTGATGATAATATAAATATAGAAGTTAATGAGAAGGCTAGAAATGAAATCCTTACATCCTTATCTGATAATGTTTATTATAAGGTGATGGGTCTCAAAACATCAAAAAATATGTAGGACAAGCTAGAAAGTGTTTTCAAAGTGGATACAAAAGTTAAAGAAGGAAAGCTAAAAATCTGGCTTAGTAAGTATGAAGATATAAGAATGGGAGATAAAGAAAAAATTGATGAATAATTCACCATATTAAATGAAATTGTCTACAAACTTAGAGGATTCATATATGTCTTGGAATATTCTACTATTGTGAAGAAACTTATGAGAAACTTTTTAGACAGGTTTGATTCTGAAATTTCTTCTTTAGAAAATAAATATGACTTATCAGTTGGTGAATTATATAACTTTATTATAGCTTATGAAATAAATAAATCTATAATGATTAAACATAAAATGAAAGAATAAATGCATTTTGAAGTGATAAGAAAATTTAACATTCAATATATTAATTATGTTGATCTTTGTGACTCAAAAGATAAAGAGTATTATGAGTTGAATGAAAAAATGATATCTCTTATATCTAAGAAATATCAATTAGGAAGATGAAATTATGTAGGTAATATTATTCTCAAATGTTTTGAGTTTTGTGGAATCAGACTCTTTGATATTAATTTCCCCCAAGAATAAATTTAGATAATAATGAGATGATTCTAATGGAAAACCTCGATGAAAGAAGTGGGAAAAAATAAAGAATAAAAGTATTATAAAAGATATAAGATGAAGTTTTCTGGAAAAAAAGAATTATGTTGGTCAAGAAAGTTGGGTAAGACTCAACTAAAAAAAAATTGTTTTGAGGATGAAAGTTTAGAATAATTTAGAACCTTCATTGCAGAATTTTAGAAAACAAACGATTCATCAGAGAGTGAAGAAGGTGATACATAATCTTATAGTGAGTATCATCTTAGAATAGAACTTGAAGCATGTCTTCTTAAAAAAACATTGAAGAAAAAAATATATCAATAAAGATATATTTTGAATAAGTTTCTGATGGAATAAAATATGTCATCAAACAAAAGGATGAATACATTCAAGAGATCTTAATTTACATACTTAAAATCATAGAATAGGGAAATATGATTAAAAATCATATTAAGAACCTAGAAGATAAGGAAAAAGAGGTTAACAAGTTTCAATAAAAACTTCTTGAGTTTGAAAATAAATTGAGGAAGATAAATTAAAACTTCAAAAATGATACAAAAGTAAAATTTGATAATTTTAAAGTTGGTGATAAATTTAAATATGAGAATCAGGTGAAATTTTCTCTTGTAAAAAACAATGTTTCATCTGATCCTTTTATCATTTTAGGTTCTGGAAAAAGTATTTGTAAATATTGGGTGGAGTAAATATGTGAGAAACCTATCAAATCTAAAAAATTATAAAGCTCACTCTAAAGAAAATACGGTCCACATGACCTCAACAAATTTTCAATAGAGAAAGATATTATTTCTATAAAAAATAAGGATTTTATGGTTATTAGTGGTGTTGTGGAATCCATGGGAATAGGGATTATAATTTTTGGCACAACTTATCCTTACCCTAAATAAGGTTTCATAAAAGTAGAAGAAATAGTGAAAGTAGAATGAGAAACTTTCTAACTTAGAAAAATTTGAAAATGTGAATTCTAAAGAAGTTAGAAACATTCCAACAATAAATCAATTTAAATATCTGGAAGAAGTTTTCAGAAGATGTGATCAGGCTAGTCATCATACAGAAAGATTTATAACAGTTCTTACAGAACAAGTTTATTATGATAGAAAATAAAAGAAATCTGAAAATAATAATGTTGCAGAAATAGATTTTGTTATTGAAAAATATTTGAAAGAAAGTAAAATTAACAAACCATGGATAAATGATATCGGTTTCTATTCACATATTATAGGTGATATAAAAATATAGAAACATGTTGAATGTCATGATGGAGGAGAAATTACCTTTGGTAATGATAGTTCTTTAAAAATCATAGGAATCAGAATAGCTAACATTGAAGCTGAAAAGATGAAATCTAAGGATGTTTTATTTGTTAATGGGATAAAACATAACTCACTTAGTGTAAGTCAATATTGTGATGATAGCAAAGAAGTTTTTTTAGAAAATATTTGTGTATCATCAAAAGTGTGAAAATTTTAAAGCCATTAAAAAAGGGTAAAAACCCAATGGGATCACTTTAAAATAATTGAATTCAATAACTCCAATTACTTGGGTTCTAAAGATGAAAATAAATTGTGGCACCGAAGACTTGGATACCTTGGGTAGAAAAACCTGAAAAAACCTTCTAAAGTTCATGATATTCATAATTTTCCAGAATTGAAAAGAAGAGATGAATATATTTTTATTACTTTATATAAAGGAAAGATAACTAAAAAAATTCATAAGATAATTGAGATTCAATCTACCATACCACTTGGGATTATTCATTCTAATTTATGTGGGCCAATGAGACCTCAATCAGCAATAAGAGATTTATACTTTATCACTTTTATTGATTATTTAAATTTGATGAAAAACAACATGTTTATGAATCAAAAGTAAGAAGCTATTAAATTGTTCAAATTATTTAGAAAAGATGTTGAGAAAGAAATGGGGGTTTCCATAAAGAATTTGAGAACTGATAATGGTACTGAATTCACAAGCAATAATTTTGAAACTCATCTAATAAAGTATGGTATCAAACATCAGTATATAGCTCCCTATACTCTATAGAAATATGGTGTAGTATAAATAAATAATAGAAGTTTGGTCGAAATGGGAAGAAATATGTTAGCAGAATACAAACTTTAAAAAAAATCTATTAGAAATAATTTGTTAGTACTATTGTACATGTTCAAAATAGATTCTTGTTGAGGCCAAACACTATCATCACTCCTTATGAAATGTTATATAACAAAAAATCTTCATTGGAATACTTAAAAGTTTTTAGAAGTCGTTGTTTGATCAAAATAAAAAATCCATATTTTGGAAAGTTTGATGAAAATGCTAATGAATGAACTTTTATGGGTTATTGACCAAATATAAGAAGATACAAATGTTCAAAAAAATGTTTACAAAGGTTGATGGACTCATATTATGTAAAGTTAATTGAAAATAAAAGTTCTTTAAATTTTTTTATAGAGAATGATGAGGATAATAAACTAAAGAATTCTAATAATGGTGAAAGTAATTCACAACATTGTTATCGAGACTAAGAAGAATCCTGTGTTGAGGAAATATTAGATAGGAAAGAAAATTTGAAATTTACTACCTTAAAATTGTTTTTGAATCAAAATACATTATTAGGAATCATAAGCCTCCAGTTCAAACAATAAAAATGTTGATTTTAGATAATCAGGCTTCACTTATCTCAAAATTTGAACTGGAATTAGTTTTAGAAAAAATTGAACCAAAATAATTGATGGATGTTATGAATGAAGAGTTAGATCAGATTGAGATGAATGAAACATGGGAACTTGTTTCGTGGATAACAAATAAAAATATTTTTGTTACCAAGTGGGTTTATATAAACAAGTTAAATGAACATGGAGAAGTTTCTAGAAACAATGCCATACTTGTTTGTAAATTCTATACATAGGTGGAAGGTGTTGATTTTGAAAATTTTTCCCCAGTTGCAAGATGAAAAACTACCAGAATGTTTCTTTCAATTACTTCACATCAAAATTACAAAGTTTTTTTAGATTGTTGTAAAGTCATATTTCTTAAAAGGTGATATTTAGGAAGACGTTTACATTGAAAAATATTGTGGTTTTCTACTGGATGAAGAAGAATTTTTTTTGTAAATTTAAGAATGCTTTGTATGGGATGAAACAAGATCCACGTTCTTGGTATTATAAACTTGAAAATTGTTTGATAATGTTTAAATTTTATAAAGTAAATGTTGATATCAACTTATATATAAAATATGTTGACTTCAGATCTCAAATTGTAATTGTTTATATGGATGATATTTTTTTTTTGTGGAGAGAGAAGATGTTTTTAAAACATTTGAAGAATAAATGAACAAGAATTTTGAAATGTCTATGTTATTAAAATTAACATTATTCCTTGGATTACATGTTCAACCAAAGGAAAAATAAATTTTCTTATCTCACGAAATGTATTCCAGATAATTATTAAAGAAGTTTGGAATGGAAATATCCCAAGAAGTTTCAACTCCTATTTGAGTGAGCAAAAAGTTGTATAAATATGAATATGGAATAATTGTGAGTGAAAAAGACTTTTGAAATATGATAGGAAGTATTCATTACCTTATAGACTCAAGGTCTGATATTGTTTAGGCCGTGAATTTGTGTGCCTTATATCAAAGTAATCCGAAAGAATCAAATATATTAGTAGAAAAAAAGAATTCTGAGATATATTAAAGGAAAAAATTCACATGGATTGTTATAAAAATGAAATAGTGAAATAAAGATTTATAGCTATACTGGTGTCGATTGGCATGGATATTGTAATGATAGAAAATCAACATCGGGAGGGACATTCTTTTTGGGTGAATGTTGTGCGATTTGGCATAGTAAGAAATAAAGTTTAGTAACTTTTAGCATAGTTGAATCTGAATATGTTGCAGTTACTCAATCTTGTACTCAAATGTTGTCGATGAAAGTTCATCTAGAAGATTTGAAAATAAAAGTTTTTAAACCATTAAAGATACTTTGTGATAATCAGAGTGCAATTGATATTTCTAAGAATATTTTCCAACATTCAAGATAAAAAAACATTGATATAAAGTTTCACTTTATAAAAGAGAAAGTCGTTGATGGATATGTTTTCCAGAATACATTACAATAGAGTATCAAATTTCTGATATCTTTACAAAATAAATTCTGAAAGAAAGGTTTGTGGAATTAAGGCTGTAAATTCACGTTCAACCTCCTCCCATGTCTACCTAAACCTCATAAAGAACTCCCCCACCATGCTTTGGATTATGTTGAAAAAGGGGGAGATAAATTAAAAACATTATATGTTCTATGAATTTTTATATACCTTTTTTATGAATATAAAGTTGTGGTTATCATAAAATGGGGGAGAGAAAATGAACATTGAGAAAAGAAAAGTGAAGAGAGTTTATCTTTACATGACTACAAAACATTCTTTCCACCTAAGGATAGAAATCCTCAAAAAAAAATACTTCATTCAGTAGTGTGGTGTCAAGACACTCTTTTTTGAGAAAGGTTATGTTTTAGTAAAAGTCAAAAAAAGTGATTTGTTTAAAAAAAATTAACTTTTGAATAAATTATGAGTTGGAAAAGTTGTTAACAAGGGTTGTTAACAAATCCAAAGAGGGATATTAAATAACCTTTATGGTTAAATTGTTTTTAACAAAGTTTTTATATTTTTTTAAAACTAAGCTTTTTGTTAAAGAAAATTTTATTATTCAAGAATCAGACATAGTCCATCATAATGAGGTTGTTTTCTAGTCACAAGTTTTCAGACACAAGTTTTCGTATTGAGCTACACCGTACATAGAAGAAGTTACGAAGATGAAGATATTGACCAGGCACTTTATCATTTTCAGGTCCATTGACATGAAATTGAAAATCATTGGATTCAAAAGAATTAAAGGCAGAATATATTGTTTGTTGGAAGGTTGTTTTTATGTTATCAGAGAAAGGATGAATTTTTTGAGTTAGAAAGAATGAAGTTTCTAAGTTAGAAAAAAAGAAGTTAGTGAGCCTGAGGAATAAATAATTCGTACAATGATTTTTATAATGGGATTCTCATAATGATATTGTTGTACATGAATTTTCATACTGAGATTTTCATACTGGGATTTTCATACTTGGAAAATAATACTAAGATTTTTATACTGGGATTTTTTACTGAGTTTTTTGTATTGGGATTTTCATACTAGGAAAATCATACAAATATTTTTGTACTCGGATTTTAGTACTCATATTTTTGTACTAATATTTTTGTTCTAGGATTTTCATACTAGGATTTTCATACTGAGATTTTCATATTGGGATTTTTATACTGGGAAAATTTACTGAGATTTTCATACTAGTATTTATGTACTAATATTTTCATACTTTTATTTTCATACTGATAAAATCGTACTGAGAATTTTTTACTTGGATTTTTGTAACAATATCTTCATAATTACATTTTAATACTCATAGTTTAATAATGAGGAAAACACACTAAAGTTTCCATAATGAATAATTCATGATGATATTGAAAAATAACGTAATGAGATAAGAATGAAAAATATCATAATGAGATGATAAATAAATATATCATAATGAACCTGAGAAATAAATATATCATAGTGAGCGGAGAAAGGTATAAATATTTGAAGAAGTTAAACTTCAAATTCAATTTTTCACAAATCTTGGAGAAATCTAAAAAAAATTGAATAAGATAAAGTTGAAGTTTAAATGTGAGATATTTATGGGGGTTTGATATTTGAGGAAGCGGGGAGATTTTTCAAGTTTCTTACTTTTGTTTTCTGAGTTTCCAATAAATACTTTCTCAAATCATTCACTGATATTCAATTTTCACACACGTGCAAAAGGAAGAGTTCTAGAGAATTTGAAGTGAAAGTTACCATATGATTGAAGAAGAATCATATTTAGTATTATAGTAGAGTTTTAGTTTTTTAGATTGAAGAATGAGTTCATCATATTTAGTCCATCATTTCAGAAAATTGGATCGAACATCATTGTTTTTAGAAAATCGGATCCAACATCATTTTTTTGGGAAAATTGGATCTAGCATCATCATATTGAGAACATAAGATCCAAAATCATTGTAATCAGAGAATCAGATCCATCATCATTATTTTGAGAGAATTGGAACCAACATAATTGTATTGAGAAAATCAGATCCATCATTATTGTTTTGAGAAAATAAGATCTAGCCAAATCAGACTAAGAATTCAGATGGAGAAATTATTAATCATTTTTAACAAAGTATTTATTATTTTGTTTGGATAAATTATATTATAATAAAACACTGTAAACTTATATAAGTCAATGTAATCATTACTATTGGGATATAGAAGGTGTTTGATAGGAGTTGACACGAGTTGTATTCACTTCTTCATAATAGGGTATTTCCATAGACCCATGAGAGTGGCTATAAAAAGGATGTAGATTCTCACACTAAGGCTGAACCTTATAAATCTTGCGTGCTTTACTTTCTTTCCTACTAATTCATGCATGATTATTTACTAATGGTTGATAATGAAATAAATCATAACAGGGTGCATGGGATATGTTTTGAAAAGAAATAAAAATTATAAAAATTTAACAACTAATTAAACCCACCTCTCAGTTTTTATTCGATAATTTGGAACTTTAGATATAAATTCCTTGATATTAATGAAACAATAATTTTAAAATAATTGCTTCACTATTATCATGGTAATTTTCATTTATCCAAGCAATATAAATTTTATACATAAAAATAAAAATTTCCATGTTAAATAATATGAAAATTATTAACTCAAATATATGAATCATTTTATCTAATTAACATTCTATGTTTAGGTAAATTAATCTTAATATTAGCACATGTAACATGTAAAAATCATTTTTTAAGAAAAGTGCATTCATAAGCATAATGATTATGTATAGGAAAAAATAATCAATGTTATCGATTATAATTATATTAGAGAATATTATAATTGTTTAAATAATAGTAATTTTACACTAAAATAAATCCCAAAACTAATTTCCCTAATCATATTTTTAATTAAAGTAACACACACAAAATAATTTTTTATAAAATATTACTGGATTTTCTAAAATGATTTTCGTGGGTTTTATAAATTAAAAATTGTATTTTTAAATAGTTTATTTAAATTTAATTTTTTTTATATAAAAATGGTTTGAGACACATTTAAATCATAAAAAAGTGATAGTATTAAAAAAAATAGTATTTTCATTATTCAACTTAAAATTGATTATTTTAGAAAAATATCAAAAATATATCCTAAGATATTTTTTTAAGAAATTATAAAAAATTTTAATTTAATAAATTTAAATTCAAATTTGTTTAAATTTATCCTTTTAAATTAAAAATATATAATATAAATTAAGTGGATTTTATTGAAAATAACCTTTTCAATGTTAACTCATATTAATTATTTACATTATAAAGGTAAAAACTATTAATGGTTTACCATATTAGTGTTTCTTGTAGATTTATTAATTATTAAGTCATTATATGTTGTAGTTTTTCTACATTTTTTTATAGTGGTACACAAGTTATATAACAAAGTATGTATTTTAAGGGATCTAAAATTTCATATCATTATATTCTACCCCCTTTAAATAAATTATGTACTCATAATTTTATTATTATCTACATGAAAAATATTTAATAGTGGTGAATAGATTTACATGTCTCAAGATATTATCTCCAATGAGATATGATTCTTGATATAAAAGGTAAGATGAGAAAACACTTATTTTTCCTAACAATTTCATGGAAATATATCTCATATCTAGGTATTAAGGCCAATGTGAAGTATTCACTTTTCTTATTAGATAATTCATAGTTTTCCTTACACTAATATATGGTAAAACTTGATTTAGAATTTGTTTTTACCAATTATATAAATTAATGTGGTTTCAAATTTAATATTATCATCTTTTTTTGAAAATCGAGTAAAATTTTTTAGAGGAGGATATTATGATTTGAATGAAGTTTATTTCGATAAACATAATAATATTACAATTAAATGTTTTGATTAAAATAAAAACTACTTAGGTTGGTGACTTGATGTTCTTAGAAAACATCCTCGATACAATAGGTTTGGTAGAACTATAATACATCCACTAATTTGGGTTGTAGGGTAAATAAAACCTAATAACCACTATCCTCTTTATAGATAGTCATTTTATAGGTTCTTATTCACTCCATGGGTCTAGGAGGTTGTGGATTCATTACAAACTCACCAATCATTGGATTAGGGAATTTACTTGGATGATCTTTGACTTCTCAACACAAAATATATTGAATGGTCAATTGTTCCATTGGATTAGTTCTATATTATTTCCTTTTTTAACAAAACTCTTCATTTTCTCTTGAAATTTTTATGCATGGTGGCCTCCTTTACCAAAATTAAAGAATATTATATTGTTGTTGAGGTAATTCCCTTAGTGTTTCTTTCTGTATTTTGGCATATATGAAATTAAACATTTTTACCATCATCATCTTTATCACTTGATCTTTCTTGTGAGTCCATGTTTTTCTTCTTTGGTGTTTTTGGGACTTCAAATATGTTCATGTTGTTAATAATATTTCTTGATAAATGGATAGAAATAATCACATTGTTTCTCACTCTATCTCTCATTCTGATGGCTTTTTCATTAAGTTAATCTTCATAGTTTACCTCTCTTCCATGGTTCCTTCTAGTTCCATCCATTACTAAAACCAAAAAGGTTGAAATGAGTGACAAAACATTAACAATACAGTGTAAATTATCATAATCAAAAAATTAATTCAACTTTAAAACATCAAGTACTTGTAAATTATCTTGTTGGCCTATGGTTCCTTTAGTTCAACCAATATCAATTTTCATTTAACCTTGGTTACTTTAAGTTGGGTTATCTTTCACTCCTCAACCTAATCCCTCAAATCAACTAGGAAATAAATCCTTCATAGTGGTTTCTAAATTGCATATGTTCAGCCCAAAAATATCTCTCAGAAGTTTCAAACTAGGTGTGAGTTAGGACTATTTTTCATGCTATGTTAGATTATTGAGATAATACACAACATGCCCTTTTAATAGTTATTACCCATATGCATATTTGGTTCAATTCTGATATCCACTTATATTATCCAAACACGGATTTATTTCTAGTGAAAACCATCTACTCAATAATTTACCAATATTTTAATATTTCATCCAATACTTAAACTCATCATTGGGGTTTTAAATAAGGTTCTATAACCTTATAACCAAAGTTAGTAAAACTATTCTCCAAAAATTACTAAACCGTACTCTGATTCCAACTATAATGACCCAACTAAACATGACTTAAATAATACATTAATATAATGATTTAAATAATATATCTCACAATAGATGGATAAATCAAAGACTAAAAGGTCTAGTGTCTTATAGATTAACTATATAAACATATTATTTTATAATACTTTGAAATATTTCTCCTTATTTTATCACTTCTCTAAATTCTTATAGATATCTCATATGATATAATCATCTTCATAACCTGGGGATTGGAAACATAATAAAGGGGTGATCTCGGATGCTCGATATGGAAAAAACATGTCATAACATGAAAGAGAAAATTGAGGGAGATATAAATAACATATTAAAAGACTATAAGAACATATATGATAAACATAAAAAATGTTTGAGAAATTTAAGATCCTAAAAATATCATTATGGAAGTATAAAAAATATTACATGGCTCAAATCACATCCCAATAATCATATAATATGTAACCAGGACATAAAAGTGTAGAATACATTAAAAATAAGGCATAGTCATAAAAATAGAGCATTTAATGGAAATAATATGCATCTTTAAATTTTATAATAACTTGAAAAAAAACTTGAAAATATTGAAGAAACGTAAGAATTAGAAAACCTATGTGAGAAAATCATTATGCCTACACTTATGTTAAAAAAATCATTATGTCCAAGCCTGAAAATTTGAGCAATCCCAACATTCCCACTCCTATGTGAACAAAATAATTATGTCCAAAAATGATTATATCATGGGATATAAACTTAAACCGATGCATTTATAGGTGATATAGGATCCCACCCATCATCATCCAAACATATGTGTGCCACTTTAAATCAATCATAGACATATCTTAATGAACCCCTGGAAGAAGAATGAGTTTTCACATAACCAGAACTTAATTAATAATAGATATAAAAATATCATTTTTTAAATTGAATCATAACATAATAGCATATAATGGATGATCAAAATATCACTTCATGAGTGATAAACATTGGATGAAAAATATATGTGAAAATAAAAAAGTCTTCGCAAAACCTTTTTTACATTATCATAAAATATGAAGTGTAAATTGATTTAAAAATACATTTTTGGGAATAAAAAGAGAATACATTTTTAAATACATATTGTAAATAGTTACAAATAAAATTTCATTGAAAAGACATAACTTTTATCCAAAAAATTATGGTGTGGACGATAAAATATTTGATTTTTTTAAAGGATAGAAAACCCTTTTTAACATTTAAATACCATTTTGTGAATTCCCACATCATTAAATAGAGTATTAAATTTTAATCTTAAAAATGGGTAAATAGAATTATGATAATCCTATAAAATAATCCATATTAGATGCCATGACCCGACCCAAGCTGGGGTTCGATCCGCAACCACCCCAAGCCCACCTCCATTGGCCCAAGGTTTGTGAAAAGTGTCAAAGGCACAAAAAACCATGGGAGGCCTTTTCCTAAGAACCTGTATGCATGCACAAAGGAAACACAATGAAACATTGTAGAGGGAATGTAGAAAATGGTGCAATTTATGTACAATAAAGTAAACAGTCATGAACCTATAGATAGTACAAAGGTACGGTAGTGAATGCTGAAATGAAAAAAAGGAAAAACACATGTCCCAACTAGAATCCGGTCCCAACCTGAAGACACCTGGAAAAGAGTATTTTTTGAGAGAGCCCAACTCTTGTATCCTAAATATGACCACCGTACATGGTCCACAAAACCTATATCCCTATGCTCCTCTGTAGTCATGATCGACCTGTCCGATGTATGCAAAACACATGACACATGTTGGGAAAATACCATACAGGAGTGAGTATATACATACCCATTAGAATTCCCTAAAAATGTGAATGGGGAGCATTAAGATATATAATTTAAAAAAATCATCAAACGGAACAATATACAATAAAAGAGAATGGAAAGAGAGTAGATCAACCCAATAAGAGTGTGGAAGTAGGCTCATCCAAACACAAGGAGCTCGAAATGGTGAGGTGGTGAACCCCCCTGTCGAGTCTTTTCTACATATAGCTGGAGAGTAGACCCATCCAACCATGAGAAGATATACATAGAAAGAACATGACATACCCAGCGTGTCTTCGAATCTCTTGGATGGAGAGTAATCAATACCAAGGAGTGGGTACTGTAACGGGATATATATATATATATATATGCGCTCAATTAAAGAAGCCCAAACAAGAGAGTAAGGGGATCTCAATCTCACATCTCATCCCAAAACGTTGAGTAGTCAACGGTTCCAAGTTTGAGTCATCTATGATTCCCAACACCTCAAAGTGTTTTCTTAGGAGTCACAAGTCAAAGGGGATCCATTCACCACACTTAAATACTATCCTCTTTGGGAAGCACTGACTCACCCACATAGTTTTAGGTCGCGTCACAAGAATGTGTCTTAATGCGGAATGCACCCCTCTTTCTCATGGGCCCATAGGTAAGTCAAATCATGCCTCGCCATTGTGTCACATAGTCTATGGTCTTCTCTGGAAGGTCATTGGGGACTACATTGCACAACCTAGCTGAAGGGTTATCCTATAAGGTCATCAGGGACTACACTTCCCATCCCAGCTAGATGGTCATCCCAAAAGGTCATGAGGGACTACACTACCGAACCTTGCTTGAGGGTCTGCCCTGAAGGTCTTAAGGGACTACACTTGTAGGATCAAAATAGAAAATTAAGTTTCTAAATTACAAGAGTGGGGGGGGGGGGGTGGATTGTTATTTTCAAAGAATTCATTTTTAACCTTACATAAAACTATGTTTAACAATGTTAAACAAAATAAATTCACAAACCCTAAAAGTTTTCAATGAGACAAACTTTCCAGGTTCCAGAAATATGGTTCCTGAAAGAAAACTTAAGGAACGTTTACTTATATAAATAGTCTACCTTAAAGAGTATAGAATCTTATTTATCAGAGTATATAAAAGAATAAAAAATTATAACAAGGTTATACTTTCTTCCTTTATCAAAATACAATGGAAATAGACTTGAAACAAAACAAGTAACAAGTATGAAATATTTTAACCTAAAGAGTAGGGTATCCAAAAACCTTGGATAAAATTACCTTGATTTATAATTTCATGAAATTATGTCTCACCCACACCAGGGTAAGCCTTCGATAGGAATATCAGAATCTATATTTCAATCCCTGCAAGACCTTAAAATTTAAGGTAGTTGGAACCTCTATCTTCCTATCCCCAGAATCCCTCAATTGTATGCAGCAATAATCAGAGTCACACTAAGAAATCTGAACAATATATTCAGATCTGCACAAAGCATGAGAGTCATTATCTCTCTATAAATCAATTCATAGTACGTAATTTCTAGGTCGATTAAAATATCACATCACTTATGAGATAGTTCAAATGAGCTCCTATTTATAGGCACAACTCCAACAGTGAGCTCCCTCCTCCAACGACCATATTTTTCCTTGAATCTCTAAGGGACCTATACACATGTAACTCAACCAACAGTAAGTTAGAAATAGATTGTACAAAATCGTTTCATAACAATAACATGTGTAAGGAAAATAACATTACTTAACCAAATCTTTTTTTTCAGAGCCTTAGGAAAAATAAAATTCGGATTTTAACCATATAAACATTCAGAATCTATAAGACATGGATATTTGGATTTTGTTTTTCAAATATTTGGGAATCTAAATTCTATAGATTCTAGAGTCTGAATTCCAATAAATTGGGACTCTAAATTTTAAGGAATTTGGAGTCGGAATTTTGAGGAATTCAGAGTCTGAATTTTGAGGAATTCGAAGTATGAATTCTGAGGAATTCAGAGTGTGAATTCCAGTGAATTTGCAGTCCAAATTTCAGAGAATCTGGAGTCTGAATTTCAGAGAATTAAGAATCTGAATTTCCGAGAATTTAGAGTCTAAATTTTAGAGAATTTGGAGTCTGAATTTTAGAGAAATTGGATTCTGAATTTAAGAGAATTTAGAACCTTAATTTCATAGAATTCAGAACTTGAATTTCAGAGAATTCAGATTTTGAATTTCAAAGAATTCAGAACCTAAAAATAGAACACTCTATATCCAAGGAATTATAATATTTTGAGGTTTTACACAAGAATCCAAATTTTATTCTTAGAAATAAAATGAGTTTGGTTTAGAGAGATTATAAAATTAAATAATGAAAACAAAGTTAGGGATACAAGTTTCCTTAGAGAAGAGAAATTTTCCTTATGAAAATAATACTCAAATAAAAAATTATTTTCTTTAAGATAAAGTGTTTGTGATTTTCAAAACATAGAAGAATGGAAAAGTTATAAGGAAACATTATTGACTAAAAAATATCCCCCTTTTTGGAAAGCGGAAACATCCTTACGAAAAAAATATAAGGATTAATAATTTTTCTTTATGAACTTAAAATAAAAACTTATCTCCCTTTATTGATGAATCATGGTGAATACGTCTAACTCCCCCTTAGGTTTTAAAAGCCCTAAGGATCTTATTATTGACTTCCTTAAAGATATTTTTCATTTTTCTTGTGTAAGGAAATATTCTTTGAGTAAACTACCCTTAGTTAGACTCCCTTATACTTAAATACATTCTCTTATTTACTCAGTATTATTTTTTATCATTCCTGTCTCCCGCTTTGTGATTTTAAAAAAGGAATAGAGAGAATGGAAATAAATATGGTACCTGAAAGATTAAAACTATATACAATAATAAAATAAAGCACAACAAATTTTTTCATTAATATAATAAAAATTAATTCAAGTAAGGTAAAAAAAGATCAGTTTTGAAAGGAAAAATTATTCATCCTTCTTTTTTTCCTTCGGCATGAAATTCTTCCTGATTGTATTCAGCTCCTTAAGATCCTTATGATCTTATTCAAAGTGCTTAAGCATCTGTTCCTGATCCTAATGTTTCTTCTCCAGAGATTTGATTTTTCTGTCCCGAGACTTCAAAATCTATTATTTCTTACTAAACTTTTCCTCAAACTCTATTCTGAGATCTCTTTCCCTCTTCAAATTCAAATCAATGGAATTGAGCTTCCCATTTAGATCTTTTACTTCTTGCTTACAGGGTGTTTGTTCTTGGTTCAAATTTTCTAAAAAACTTTTTGTAAGCTCCTTCATCCTCACTTATTCTCTATCAAAGGAATATTTCATAGAGTCTTGAAATTTATCAAGAATTCTTAGATATTCTATCATCTTCTTGGAACACTTAGTGATTTCCTTACAAGACCTTCTGTGAGCATCATAATCGATATAGAAAGTTTTGAAATCAAGATTAATGAATTTTTTCATAAGAAAGATAACCGAATATGATTTCTAGTCAAATGAATGTGGAAGCATCTGACACCTCGAGTCAATACTCATAATCAAGGGAATGGTGTCAACTAATTTCTTTAACGACTGAACCAAAAAATTTTGACCCAAGGAGGAAAATTCCGAATCAGATTCCCTTGTTAGTTAGGATTATTTCTCTAACTCAATAGCCTTTATTTTTGATGAAACACAATATCTTTATTAGCTACCATAGATTTATTAGGTGTATAAACTATCACCTTTTTCCCTTTATAAGCTCTAGAAAAGGTCTCCACAGCTTTTGGGGATTCATTTTCACTATATGATACTTGAACGATTTTATCTTCATCAACCTTTTCCTTCTCATCATCTACCACAAGATCATCTGGTAGAACAAGATCATGATTTCTGCTTTAATCATTAGATGGTTTATTAAATTCTTTCTAACACTCGTATTATTTTCCTGGGGAAACAAGTTTTGTAGATTCAGACTAGGAAGTACGAATTGACAACTTTTCAGAAGGACTTTCCTTGTCACGATATTATTCAACTTGCATTATTACATCATGAATGTCGTATCCTTCTTCTTCTTATTCTTCGACTTCCTCTTCCTTAACAATCTCTTATTCTTCAAAAGGTTCTGGAATTACTACCTTCTTTCCCAGAGTCACTGGAAGTGATTCCTGAATAAATGATTCTAGTACTTGGATTTGTTTGGAAGCTTTATCAAGGTCCTTGAGAAGAGCTTGAACTAATTTAGACTCATACATTTTCTTTTTTTCTTCTTATTTTTCTATTCATATCTCTCATACTCCTCAGTATCCTTAATATTCAAAGATTTTTCCTCAGAAGGATCTAGGACAAAGCTAGGATATCCTTCCTTCATATTCTTCTTCTCTTCCCTCCACTTAGAAACCACTTCATGAGGGTATATTTTTTTCTTCTTCTTAGACTTTGGGGATTCTGACTGAGTTTCTTGAGATTTAGGTTTTTCAAAGACTTCCTATTCCTTCTAATTTCTCTTCTTTTGACCCTTCTTGGAAGTCTCTTCTACTTTTGGCTTCTTGGATAAGGATTGAATTTCAGATATAGAAAAATCATAAAATTCTTCAGATTTTTTATTGAAACCAACCTTCATTAATTTCATATTATCATCACTCCGCAACAAAACCTTGAATGTTCTTGGCTTAGAAATGTATGGAATTTTGAATGAATCTAGGAAAAGGACTATAATATTGGATATAATTGATTGATACATGATAATTTTAGATTTTATGGTCCTATTCTTGATGCTAATAATAGTAAAAAAGATATACTATACCAAATTTATCATCCTCAAGTTCACCAGGAAATCCATAATATAGATATCACTTTTATTTAAAGTGTCCTTATCACCTTTTCTCTGAATGAGAAATCCCTGAACCCATAATTATAGAATCATGAGATTCCTAGATAGATGATTAATTTTTAGTGTCTTTACTTCTTTCAAACCAAGTCATTATAAATCTTTCTCCTTCTAAAAACTTCATGATTCATCACGAAATTTATGGGTACAGAAAATAGCTTCACCCTCATACAAAATTATAATGATATTGGCTTCAATGTTTTAAGAAAGGGAATTGGTTTTACCATAACTTTTTAACAAGAAATTATCTCTTCCACCTTCATTGAAAAAACTTAAAGAATCATAAAACCCTACAAGTAACTCTAGATAAGTCGGATCTTGTCCTTTCAGTTTGGATACATAGAGACTCTCCTAACCATTCAACTTGATATTTTTCGTAATGAGGGAATTATAATTAGAAAAGAACTTCAGATCTACCAACCTTTCTCTGTAGATTTTCTATTCGGAAATTTACATAACTAAATACATTTTCTTAGGAGGAGATGCTTCCAAAGACATCAAGAGTTAAAAAACCATAAAAGCAGAATGACCCTTTTTAATAAAGGCATAGCTTTAACATGCAAATGCTTGGAAACTAGTGTGGGACAAATAATATGGGGAATTTATATAGGTGTTGAAGTGACAGTTCATATTACCAAAATAATACAACAGTTTAAACAATCACGATTTGATCTCACAGTTGAGATGAAAGCTAAAGAAGGATTTGGTAGGTTCCGATCTTTTGAGGTTTTTAAAGTAAAAATTCAGATTTAAGGAAAGTGAATCATAAATTATTTTCTTAAAACAAAAATAAATACGAACAAGTAAAAAATTAATTTATGATAATTTGAGTAAGGAAACATACATTCTAGATTTCTTGGAAAATGTTATCAATGTAGGAAGTTATTCTTGAAGAGCTTTAGGTTTCGAAAAATTTTATTAAGGAAGAAAAATTTAGATTCCGGAATTTTGGTTTTCGAAAAAAAAACAAAAAAATTGATTAAGGAATATTTTTTTGAGAAAAAAATTGTTTATGAAAAATTTATTTACGAAAAATTTGGTTATAAATAATTTAATTATGAACAATTTGGTTATGAAAAATTTAATTACAAAAAGTTTGGTTAACAAAGAAAATGTACTCCCCCTATGAAAAGGATTTTCTTAATGTAAGGAGATAGGTTTCAATAGAAAGTTAACATTGAAGATTAAATTACGATTATAATTTATAAATTTTGTTTAATGTATTCAAATCTATTGAAGGATAAAGTTTTCGTAAAAATATCAGCAAGTTGATCTTGCATTACGATAAATTGAAGAATGATATCTTCTTTCTGTGTGTGATATCTAAGAAGGTGATGCCTAATATCTATGTGTTTTGAATGGGAGTGATGTGAATGGTTTTTTAGGGAAATGGAACTAGTGTTATCACACAATATATGTGTTTTGGTAAACTTATTCCATAGTTTGTGAGTGTGTGTTTCATCCACAACACTTGGGAACAACAACTTCCAACTGCTACACATTATGCTTTAGTAGTGGAAAGTGCTATTGAGTGTTTCTTTTTTCATGAAAAAGAAACTAATGAATCTCCTAAGAAATGAAAAGTTCTAGATGTAATTTTTCAATCCATTGCACATCCACCAAAATCAGCATCCTAATTTTTTTGAAAACAAAATCATTTCCATAAGTATAAAAAAGTCCAAAATCTAGAGTTCCCTTTAAGTAGCGAAAAATTATTTTCACTACTTTTAAATTAGATTCCTTTGGATTGGATTGATATGTTTCATATAATCATACTGAAAACATTAAGTCCGGATGAATAGATGTCAAGTATAACAAGCTTCTTATTATAGCTCTAAAGGTTGTTTGATATACTGGTTTCCCATCTTCATCAAGATCAAATATGTTTTAGGTACTAATTGGAGTAATAATACTTTTAGTGTTGTTATATCTATAAATTTTAAGAATATATTTAATATAATTATGTTGAGATATATAGGTTCCTTCTAGTTTTTGAGAAATTTTAAAACCTTGGAAAAATGATAACTCACCCATCATACTCATTTCAAACTCAGATTTCATTAAATTCATGAAAGAATCAGTTAAAGATTGCTATGTTGAACCAAATATAATTTCATCAACCTAAATATTAACAATCAAAACATTTAGGTTATCTTTATTTATAAAAGGTTTTGGATCAGCAGTTCCCTAAACATAATTGTTTTGTAACAAAAATCTTGTAAGTCTATCATACCAGGCTCTAGGGCCTTGTTTAAGTCCATATAAAGCTTTGGTAAGTTTGAAAACATGTTTAGGATGTTTTGTGTCTTCAAAAATAGAAGGATGTTCAACATAAACTTTCTCTTGAACATATCCGTTAACGAAATCACATTTTATATCCATTTGAAAAAGTTTAAAATTGAAGAATGCTGCAAAGGCAAGTAGAATATGAATAGATTAAAGTCTAGCTACAGGAACATATGTTTCTTCATAGTATATTCCTTCTTGTTTATTATAGACTTTAGTAACTAATCTATCTTTATTTCTAACTATGATTATATTTTCATCACACTTATTTCTAAAGACACATTTTACTCCAATTACAGAAGTTTTCTTAGGTCTTTCAACCAAGGTCAAGACTTTGTTCCTTTTGAATTAATTTAAATAATATTTCATGGAAATAATCCAATCATCATCTCTTAAAGCTTAATTAGTGATTTTCGGTTCTAATTGGGAAATGAATGCTAGATGTTCTAATTCATTTATTTAGTATCATCTAGTCCTTATAGGCTTATTTACATCACCAATGATACTATCACTAAGATGATTCTTAAGAAATGACTAATTTGGGTTTAGTAAAACCTTTTCATCAACATATGGTAGGAAATATTCTGGGGGTAAATGCTTTAGAAGTATTTTATGGGACATTTTACTTATTAGATGAATTTTCTATCAAAGGTTGATCATCAGTTTTTGAAAACACATTTGAATATATAGGTTGAGGTTGTCTAAAAACAAAAGGATCAGTTTCATTGAATTTAATATGTATTGTTTCTTCAACCGGACAAGTATTTTTATTAAAAACTCTATAAGCCTTAAAAGTAGTGGAGTATCCCAAGAAAATTCCTTTATCCGACTTGGGTTCAAATTTATGTAAGTTATCTTTATTATTCAAGATTAATACTTTACAACCAAATACTTTGAAGTATGAAAGTCTAGGTTTTCTACCATTTCATAATTCATAGGGTGTTTTGTTAATAAAAGGTATGATTAAAACTTGATTTATAGTATAACAAGAAATAATTACATATTCATTTCAAAAGTTTTTAGCAATATAATATTCACTCAACATGGTCATAGTTATCTCTTGAAAAATTTTATTTCTTATTTCAACAAGAACACTCTGTTAAAGAGTTCTTGAAGATGAGAAGTTATGAGTAATTCATTTTTTACTACAAAAAGTTTCAAAATCTGAATTTTGAAATTCTCCTCAATGATCACTATGAATAATTATCAAAGGAAGGTTTTTCTCATGTTTAACTTGGGCTCTAAAAGATTTAAAATAAGAAAAAGATTCAGATTTATTTGTAAGAAATGACCCATGCAAATTTAGTGTAATCATAAACTAGGACAAATACATAATATTTTCCTCAAATACTTCAAGTTTTTGTTGGACCAAAAAGATTCATATGCACTAACAATAACATATCAGATGTTGAGACTTCACCAATGATTTAAAACGTGATTTATGTTTCTTTCCATATTGACAAGGATCACAAACTTTTGAAGAATTAAATCTAAGATCTGTTAGATCCTTAACAAGTCTTTTCTTTGAAAATTTTCATAGGTTCCTAAGGTTACAGTTTCCTAAAATTCTATTCCATAACCAAATTGATCTCCCATTGCACTAAGGAATGATAGATCTTGGATCCTAATTTCTTCTATATTTAATGTGTATACATTCTCTTGCCTATGAGAAGAGAGAATAAAGTCTTCCTTGTAATTCTGTACTAAGAATTTATCATTCCTAAAATTCACGAGGTAACCATCATCACACAATTGGCTTATGCTAATGAGGTTATTCTTAATACGTTTAACAAATAAAACATTTGAAATTAAAGTTTTTCCAATAATAACAATGTTACCTATACCAACAATTTCTACCTAATAATTATCTTTGAAAGTTAATTTTCCTCATTTTTTCTTGATAATATTTTCAAAGAAGTTTTTGTTACTAGTCATATTCCAGGAACATTTACTATCAATTTACCATGTATTGTTGTTGAAAATTTCTTTATTTTCCTGAAAATAAAAGAGTTAGACTTTCAAAATCCAAATTTTCCTTGATCTGTAAATTTCAGAAAGTAAAATTTTAGGAGTCCACATTTTCTTTGAAAAAAAAAATTTATGAAAACCTAAATATTTGGTTTTTTTAAATAATTTTTTTTCTCCCAATGTCCACCACACTAACATTTAGTACAAAATAGAGCACTTTTGGGAACAAAATAATTATTACTAAAAACAATTTTCGAATGAGTATAACCAAATAATAAAATATTCCTTAGAGGATGAATTTAGGAATACATCTGGTCAAAATTTTCCTTACCAAAGGTAAAGTTTGGAAGACATTTCCTTAAGGAAAATATTTCGGACTTTAGTTTAATAACCAATTTTATATCCTCAAGATTATTAGTTTTAAAGTTAGAGTTAGACTCTAAAATATTTTTCTTAGAAATAAAATCTTCAAGATCCTTAGAAAGTTTATCTTTTCAGAATTAACTTCCTTAAGGTTTTTATAAACACTTTCAAAGCCGAAAATTTTATTAACAAGATCCTTAGAAAGATCTGATACTTCTTTCGTTAAAAAAAATTATATAATTTTCCTTCTCTAACTTCTTCTTTATCTTACAATTTTCATTTTCAAAAAGTTTGGAAAACCTAGAAATTTTTTTATAAGTAGGTAAATAGTTATCCTCATTAAAAGAAGATTATTTATCTGAAGAATCATAATATTAATCATCTATATAATTTTTATTCAATGATACATTAGTAATATATTCAAAATTGTGTACCTTATCCATAAGACTGTGATTTCCAATGGGTAGTTTGGCTTGTAAACCAAGATTTTTCGGACTAAAAGATTCGTACTCTGAGGATTCATCATTTGAGTCACCACCATTGGCACCCCAAGTGTCATTAGAATTCAAGACCTTTTTAGCCTTAGTCTTGAAATACTTCTTTCTATTTCTTTCAGAATGATTTTCCTTTCTATATTTTACCTTAATCATAGTATAATCAGTTCTGATATGCCCAACCCTTTTTCATTAAAAAAAGAGACGTCTGAATATTTCTTGTACTTTCTTTATTTCTTCTTATATCTATACTGAAACTCTTTCTTCCCCACTATCTTGTTCATTCTTTGAGAAAGATCATCTAATTCATGTTCATAATGTTCACTTTCACTAGACTCAGGTAGAATAGTGATTTTTTTAGACTTAGATCTTATAACCCTTTTTGGAGTCTTGGATTTAGTAATAGTAAAGGCTACACATCCATTACCAATCTTCTTTTTATTAAATTCAACATATCTCTTTATTCTAGTTTCATGTTGTAGAAGGGTTCCAAATAACTCATCAAGAGTAATTTGAGATACGTTCCTATTCTCATCAATAACTCTTCCTTTTTGATTCCCACTAATTTGGCATGATATCAATTATCTTGTCCACAAGAGCTTCCTCATCAAGATATTTTTGTCCCATATATTGAAGAATATTTATAATGGTCATAAATATTTATTGTACTTTTCAAATGGACTCTCCATACGAAAATATAAATCCATGATATTCAGCTCTCAACATAGCTCTTCTAGTCTTTATCACTTTTGAAGTCCCAAAATGAGTAACCTAAAGTTTCTTCCAAATGCAGTTGGAAGCTTCACAAGAAGAAATTTGACTATATATATTTCTGTTCATGGAACAAAACAAAGTATTACATACCTTGTAATTTGGTTGATATTATGATTTTCTAGATTGGTGAAGGTTTTTACTTCCTTGTGAGAAATTTTGTAATCTCTAGTAAGAATGACAAAATTTTCTTCTCTAGTATTATTGAAAAAAGTCTTCATTCGATCTCTCCAATACTAATAATCATTACCCTCAAAAATAGGTGGTCTGGTAGGATTTAGATTATCTATGGAACAAACATTTATTCCTTCCATTCTATAAGAAAACATCTTTCCACAAAAACCAGTTAATAAAAAAATTTATAAACAAAGATAAAAATATATAAGCAGAAATTAAAACAAAGAAAAGTTAAGCAAGAAGAATTTAAAACAATGAAAACTTGAGCAAGAAAAATTATATGTAAGTATAAGTTTTTGAAACCTCCTCTGATACAAATTGTAGGATCAAACTTTAAGGTAGTCCGCACCTCTATCTTTATATCCCCAGAAGCCCTCAATTGTAATCAACATCAATCAGAGTCACACTATGAAAGATGAACAAGATTTTTAGATCTGCACAAAGCATGGGAGTATTTATCTCTCTATAAATCACTTCATAGTATGTAATCTCTAGGTCGATCAAGATATCACATCACTTATGAGCTCGTTCAAATGAGCTCCTATTTATAGGCACAACTCCAACGGTCTGCTCCCCCCTCCAACATCATATTTCTCTTGAATCTCATAAGGACCTATACATGTGTCTCTCAACCAACGGTTATTTAGAAATAGATTCTACGACATCATTTAATAATAATAACATGTTTAGGGAAAATAAAGCTACATAACCAAATCTATTTTTCAGAGTATAAGGAAAAATAAAATTCAGATTCTAACAATATAAACATTCAAAATATTTAAGAAATGGATATTTGGATTTTGTTTTTCAAAGAGTTCAAAATCTTAATTCTATAGATTCTAGAGTCTGAATCCCAATAAATTCAGAATTGTAATTATGAGGAATTCAGAGTCAGAATTCTGAAGAATTTGAAGTCTGAATTTCAGAGAATTCAGTGTCTGAATTATAGAGAATTCAGAGTCTGAATTTTAGAGAATTCAGAGTCTGAATTTTAGAGAATTCGAAACTTGAATTTTAGAAAATTAACAGTCTGAATTTTATTGAATTCTATGTCTGAATTTCAGATAATTCAGTTTTTTAATTTTAGAAAATTCGGAACCTGTATTTCAGAAAATCTGGAACTTAAATTTTAGATAATTCAGAGTCTGAATTTCAGAGAATTCAGAACCTGAAAACAAAACACTCTATATCCAAGGAATTATAAGATTCCAAGGTTTTACACAAGAATACTAATTTTAGACTTAGTAATAAAATGAGTTTGGTTTAGAGAGATTAAAAAATGAAATAATGAATACAAAGTTAAGGATACAAATTTCCTTGGAGAATGTAAATTTTCCTTATGAAAATAATCCTTAAGAAAAAAATAATTTTCTTTAAGATAAAGTGTTTGTGATTTTGAAAACATAGAGGAATGGAAAAGTCATAAGAAATCCTTATTGACTCAACAACACTGCCCAGACCAACTGGAGGGTCATCCCACAATTTTTAGGGACTGCACAACCCAGATCTTACTAACGTGTTAGTCCAAAAGGTCATTAGGGAATACATTACCTAGCCCTCATGTAGGGTCATCTTGGAAGGTTGTGGGGGACTACACTACCTAGCCTTGATGGAGGTCCATCCCAAAATCATCAGAGAATACACTACCCAGATCCTATTGGAGGGTCAGCCCAAAAGGATATTCTAGTAATCCTATTTGATTAATTCCATTATTCGGTGTATTATCTGTGCGTACCAAACTCGGAACGTCCACATCATATCTCAAAATCCACTTCTAATAGAACCATCACATTCTATGTGAAAAAACATTCAGGATAGAAATCTCGCGGGACAAAATCCATTTTCAAACGAAGGATATATGGAGGATGATGATTGATCATGGGAGCTCAAATAGTAAAAGGCATGTGAGGGGGCCCACATGGCGTGTTTCCCCTCTTCACTGCCTAGCTGTGTCTCTTCTTAGACATGGGTCCCATCCAACATAGTAGTACATTCCATGTAGGTTGAAGACATGGCAAGTTACTTTTATCTGAGGACCCGAGCCATGTCTACTAGTCGTATCCATGTACTCGGACCCCATGTCCATGTACTCTGGTACACGATGTGTTGGCCCACACATGATGCTGCCCGTGTGGCCAACTCGTTTCCATGTGCTTGGCACGTGGCATGTACCTAGCCATGTGTTCTTTCACATGGATCTCCTCACATAGAAAGGTAGTAAACAGCGTGTGAAGGGGAGTACATGTCATGTCATCCCTATCTTTTCCCAAACCCTAGAGCCATCACTGAGGTAGGCTACACGTTGTGTGTTCTTCACTGAACACGACATGTAGTTTTGATTTTTCCAGAAACTCTAGTTTCCGCAGAATATTCATCTGCACTCCAAATTTGGTGAAACTTCTTCATATCCCACCATGTTTCCTTCCAAAAACTTCTGATCTAGCCAGAAATCTTTCTCAATAGTCTTCATTCACCGAGAATCGGTCACTGAAATGAACGAGGGTTTCATTCTTCCTTTCGCATGTCGATACAACTTTGATCTTCATCATATGGGAATAAAACCTACTAATTTTTTATCCTTGCATTGTTCTGTTTCCATATTCATTACTTTCTCATGATTTCATCGTCATTCCATGATTTCACTCCAAATTTGGTGCCCAATTGAGCCTGGGTTACCAGACAATTGTTGAACTGGGATTTAATGGAATTATTCAATGATAAACATGAAAAAAAGTGGGAGGAAGGAACCAAAAACCAAGGTTTAGATCATTTTTCAAGTGTTATTCACCAACTTATTGTAATTGGGAAATTCGAATTAGAAACAAATGATTAATGAATAAAAACTTATACTTGGTCTCATATAAGGTTTTAAATCAATGGCGCATATCGAAGGATGACTATCGTTCCACTCAAACATTTAATCAAAACTATATAATCCCCAAAGAAAAGTTCCACCTGGATTAGATCAATTGCTGTAGATGAAGAATGTGTTCTCCAACAAAGGAGGAAGATCCATTGTGGTCATCATGTCTTGATCTGTCCAGAATCAGAAGTTCATCATCATCCTTCATTTATTGTTCGCGAATGGGGAGTATAGGAGAGGAAGATTGATCATTCAAAAAAATTGGATTATGAGGCCAAATCCTTATAAAAAATAATTCACATCCTTTAATTAGGTTTATGACATTTAAAGAAATTAAATAAATTAATTCATTTAATCACATAAACATTCCACCAAAGAGAGAGGGGTCTGGAAGTCCTACGAAAAGTCTTTTTTATGCTGCACCTATGGAAAACATCGCGTTCCAGACCCAATTGTTTTCTCAGATTTGCGATCCGATCAACCATTTAAGAGTTATCCCATTTCCTTTAATTAACCGTGTATTTGTAATATAAAATATATTTAATATTTTTATAAAATTTATTCTGGGGACACTGGACCTCAGAATCACATTCCATCTCAGCTCCTAACTCTGGAAAAATATTTAGAAATATTTTAAAGTCTTATAAGGAAAAAATTAGGTCTCAAAATAATTCCCTCCTTCAAGATTTTAGTCCCCAAAAAGAAAAACTAAACAAAAAACTTGGGATACTAAGACCACATTTGGCTCTCCCACTCCTAGGAACTCTCCTCCATGTTTCTGTGCAACCACAAGACTTAGACCAGAGGAATGTCACTTCCTCACATGGTCTGATACTATCGATCCTCAATCACCACTGGGTGCTCCAAAAATGTAGTTCCATCCTTGAAGTATAGCTCTCCCTAGTCAATAACATGTGTGATGACATGCACGTATCTCCTCAAGTATAAAACATGAAAGACATCGTGCACCCGATCTAGCTGTGGGGGTAAGGCAAGGCGGAAGGCAACCTCACCAACCCTCAGTACGATCTCGAACAGCCTGATGAACCTCAGAGATAGCTTACTTCCATGAAAAAACCTCCGCATTCCACATCATGGGGAGACTCTCAGGAAGTCATGGTCTCCCTAAGATAACTTCAAGGGCCTATAACGGTAATCTACATAGGACTTCTGTCTACTTTGTTATGTCTTTATCCATTCATAGATGACCTCCACCTTCTCTGTCGTCGCCTACACCAACTTTGGACCCATAAGATACGAATATCTAATCTCTTTCCAATACAAGGGTGACCTTTAAGGTATCCTATATAGGGCCTCAAAAGGTGTCCTGCTGATGGTGGAGTGGTATTTGTTGTATGAAAACTCCACCAAAGGATGGTGTTCATCCCAAATCCGTCTGAAATCCAACACACACGCTCTCAGCGTATCCTCTAACACCTGGATAGTGTGCTCGGGTTTCTTATCTGTCTAGAGGTGAGACATTGTACTCATCTGCAACTGGGTCCCAAATGACACTAGTAAGACATTCCAAAATCGTGATGTAAAATGAGCATCACGATCATAGAAAATATTCAATGGTACCCTGTGAAGGTGGATGATATCTTGTACGTACAACCATCCCAAAATCTCCAGTGAACTCTTCTCCATAATAACAATGAAGTGCTCTGACTTCATGAGATGATCTACTATCACCCAGATGGTGTCATGGCCCTTCACTATACATGGATGTCCTATGACAATGTCCATGGATATGTTGTTACATTTCAACTTTGGGATATCAAGCGACTATAACAAACCTATTGGGACTTGGTGCTCAGTCTTAACCTACTGATAGGCAAGTCATCATGAGATGAACTCAGCTATACTTCATCTCATTCCAGACCACCAAAAATATCACTGAATATCCCTATACATATTCTTCACAATGGGATATATATCTAGGGGATAAGTGTGGAAATATTGCATTAATTCCTCCCACATCGCAGCTGGAACCATTGTTCACCCCTAGAACAAGATCTCGTGATCCACTCCTTCAGAATATCCATCAGGCGTGTCGCCTGTGGATATGTGATCATGTAGAATCTCACAGTAAATGTCTACCAGCTAATACTCTTTCACATGCACAAGGATATTTGGTTTCAACACCATCAACTATAGGAGAACCATACCCGCCTACTCCATCAGGGTCAACTTTAGGGAAGCTAATTACTCTGAAGCTTCCTGCACTAGGTGAGCCTAAAAATTCTTGATAAGGGAATATACTACAATGTTGTACTTCCCTAGAGTATATGCTATCTTGAAGTCTTAGTCCTTCAGGAACTCCAACAGGCGTCACTACCTCAGGTTCAGGTCTCTCTAAGTGAAGATGAACCTAAGACATTTGTGATTTGAGTAAACCACTAAGCGCTCTCCTAGAAGGTAGTGCCTCCACATCCTCTAAGAGAAGACTAATACTAACAGCTCCAAAATCATGAGTCACATATTTCTACTCTTGTGGCCTCAACTTCCTCGACCCATATGCAATGACCACCCATCGTTGCATCAGCACACAACCGATCCCAGCTCCGGATGTGCGACAATACACAAAGAACTCAACTCCTTCCTCTGGTGGCCTCAAAACTCGATCGGTCATCACCCTCTGCCTAAACTCCTCAAAGGACTTCTATAATTCTCATACAAGGTAAAAAACTATCCCTTCTATGTCAAATTAGTCAACATGGATGAGATCCTAGAGAAGTCTTCGACAAATCTCTTTTAATACCCCACCAAGCCAAAAAAGCTCCACACCTCTAACACATTCTTGGGTGGCTCCCAAGCAAGAACTGCTTCGATCTTCACTATATCTATGGATAAAACCTACTTGAAATGACATGCCCTAAAAAGTGAAGCTAATTTATATAGAACTATCATTTCAAGAGTTTACCATAAAGATGGTGCTCTCAAAGTAGATCAAGGACCCTCATTAAGATCTCTACATTCTCCTCGTCTGTTAAGGAGAAGACAAGTATGACGTCGATTAAGACTATGAAAAAATGATCCAAGTATGGATAGAATATATGGTTCATCAAATACATGAAAACAATGGGGTCACTTGTCATACTAAAGGGCATCACTAGGAACTCATAGTGTCCACAAAGACATCAAAAACCAACATCAGTTTATCAGCATCACAAACCCACAACTGGTGGTAGTCGGACCATAGATCGATCTTAGAGAACCATCTCATGCCTTACAACTAATCTAAGAGTTCATTAATACTCATAAATGGGTAATTATTCTTTATTTTGGCCTAATTCAGGCGACGATAATCCACACAAATATGTAAGCTCCCATTTACATTCTTCACAAACAAAACTGGAGCCGCCCAGGGGGACACACTAGGTTTGATGAAACCTTTCTCATGAAGGTCCTCTAACTAAAACCTCAGCTCCAATATCTTTTTGGTTTCCATACGATATTCTATTGAAGATATTGGGTGCAGTCCCTGGATGCAATTCAATGAAAAACTCCAACTCTTTCCTGAAAGGTAGTCCTGGAATATCTTCAGGAAAGATGCCCATATAATCATCCACAATTGAAGGGATCCCGACACCTGAAGAGTGTATTTTACCAAGGGTCGTACTCTCTAGCTGATGTGTAATGGTATGTAACCTCATTCTCACATCACCCACTCGTCTTGCTATGAGGTATCTCTCATTGAATAAGGGTAACCTCATCCCATCATCACATTGTAATCTCACTAATCTACAGTGAAAACCGATCCGGGCTCGAACCATGGAAAGCCAATCCATTCCCAAGATGATGTCATAGGGTTCCATCGTGATGACCAGTATGTCCCATGTGAACCTCTATCCTCCAAGTGATGGCACACACTACCGACAGATGAAAGTTATAGAGAAAGCATTCCCTGTAAGAACCTCAAGGAAAAGAAGCTATGTTAGCATCTCCACTAGGAGCTCCAGACCGCACACAAAGAGTTGAGAGATAAAATAACGGCTTGAACATGTGTCTACTAATACTGAGGAAAGAGCAAAGTAAACTAATATCATAACTTGAAACATATCATGTGCTACCGGGTCATAGACTTCTATAGCTTGTAGCTATCCACGGCCCTAGTCGCCAGCTCCCTAAGCCTAACATGGGACACCTGGTGGTGGTGGTGGGAGAACCTTGTACTTCTGTCCCCCACCTATAGCTCATCTTGTTCCTCTAATAGCTCCTCCTCTATGAGGACCACCTTGTCCCTACCTGGGATATCCCAGATCATGGCACTGCCTCTGCCGTGGCTGTCCATCTACTGCCAACCTAGGATGATCAGTACACCTAGTTGGGAAGTCCTAGGCCATGTAACCTCACCCATCATAAGTGTAGCATTAGCCCTCTCCGGGTTACCCTGGTGCTCTATGCTATCCCTGAACTGGGAGACCACACCCCTGAGTCTACTCACAGAAGGGTCTCCTATTCAATGACCTCTGACACCTTCATACTACTAAAGATGACTCATACCTATCATGCCAACCACCTACTCTAGCTATCTATAATCCCTATTCCAAGAAGCTATCCTTCACCAGTGCCCACTTAAGTACCCTGACATAGGTGCAGATGTATAAGGGAACCACTCTAGACCGAATCTCTCTATGGAGTCCCTGGTCAAACTTCCATGTTTGGAAGTAACCATATATGATCATGTCAAGAGAGTATCATGTAAGGTCAGTGAACATCATCATGTACTCTTCCACTATCTTCCATCCCTACAGAAGCTCCAGAAGCTCCTAAATACAAATAGAGCGCAAGCAGGAGGGGTAGAACTCGTCATGAAATAGATTCTGAAAGTCACCCCATGGGAGCATTGAATCATCATGCATCTGCATAACTAAGATCCACCAAAATCTAACTTCTTCATGGAAAATACTAGTTGTTAAAGCCACCATATGATATGTCATGTTTCAAACTAGTCCAAACATGAGGACCACCGATTCTATCCAATCCTCTACTACCAGAAGATATGGATCACCGTGGAACCTCAGCGGTCACTAACACTGGAACTTACATAGTTCCTTCAGCCTGTAGACATCCTCAACCTACTTTACTGAGATAATTTTCTGATCAACAGGTGGGGTTGTTGCAACTGGTCCTCCTGGAGGAAGGGGATTGCATGATGGTCCCTTGACTGAGGCCTCATCACTCATAGGGTCATCGTCACGAACCAGAGTTGGTATCCTAGATGACTGTCATCTTAGAGGCATCCTGAAAATTTTCAAGGAGTATTGTGGTCAGATGAACACACACAGACACACAGACACACACACACACACACACACACACACACACACACACACACATATATATATATATCAAAAAATGAATGAGGGTTTGAATCCAGAATGGTAGTCAAAGACTCAATCCTATATGATTCACGTACCATTGTTTAATGCAATAAGTGTATCTGGGTACTGAGTCAAAAAGAAGATAGTCAGGGTCCTGGTAAATGGATATTTTGACCACCTATACCATCACTGGAATCCCTGGATTGAGAGACGCTCTTGATAGACTTCGACACTATTTCCCTAAATCCCAACCAATTCATTTTTATGGAAAGTCTAAAAAATGTCCCAAGGAACAAACCATCTTTGATACCACTCTGTCACGACCTGACCCAAGATGGGGCTCGATCCATAACTACCTCAGGCCTGGCTCTATAGGCCAGGGGTTGGAAACAAGCATTGAATGAACAATAAAATCAGGGAGGCCTTTTCCTAAGAACCTACACACACACAACCAACTCGATGAAAAATCAGAGAGGGAAAGTATAAAATGGTGAAACTACTATAAACTAAAGTAAATATGCATGAAAGTACATATAGTATTAAGGTATGGAATTGAACGCTAAAATAAAAAGGGGAAAAAAAATACCCAAACCAGAATTTGGTCTGAACCTAAAGAAAACTAGAATAGAGTATATATTGAGAGTGCCCGACTCCTATATTCTAACTATGACCACCATACGTGGTCCATGTATCCTGTATCCCTCACTCCTCTATAGTCACAATTAAATTTTCCACCATCTTCAAAAGACATGACACGTGTTGGGAAAATTCCATGGATGGGTGAGTATATACATACCTTGTAGAGCGTCCCAAAAAGGTGAAGGGGGAGAAGTAAGAGATGAAAATGAAGAGAAACAATAAATGGAACCATGTACAGTAAAAGAGAATGGAAAGAGAGAAGATCAACCAAAAAAGAGTGTGAAATTATTATTATCCAAAAAAAAGGAGCTCAAAATGGTGGGGAGGTGAACCCCTCATCGAGTCTTCTCTACCTATAGCCAGAGAGTAGACCCATCCAACCTCAATATGTTAGACACGGAAAGCATGTGGCATACCTCACGTGTCTTTGCCTCTCTTGGAAGGAGAGTAATGAAGACCCAATGTGTGGGTACTATAATGGGATATATATATATATGCTCATTTAAAGAATCCTAAACAAGAGCGTAAGGGGATATTATTCTCACAGATCATCCCAAGAAGATGAGTAACTAATAGTTCCAAGTTAGAGTCATCTATTATACACATCACCTTAAGCATATTCCCAAGAATCAAAAGTCAATGGGGCTCAAATCACCACACATCAATATTATTTTCTTTGGGAGGAACTGAATCACCCACACAGTTTTAGTTTTCATGACAAGAACACATCTTTGTGGGGAAAATACCCCTCTTTCTTGTGATTCATTAGTTAAGTCAAATCATGCCTCACCACTGTGCCATATATTTGAGGGTCTTCTCTGGAAGGTCGTTAGGGAATAAACTGCCTAGCCCAGCTGGAGAGTCAGCCAGGAAGGTCTTCCGGCACTACACTACCCACCCCAGTTGGAGGGTCAGCCTGGAAGGTTGTCGGGGACTACACTACCTAGCCCTACTAGAGGTTCATCCTGGAAGCTTATCAAGGACTACACTACCTAACCCAGCTAGAGGAGTCAGCTTGGAATCGTCGGGGACTACACTACCCAGATTCTATTGGAGGGTTAGCCGAAAGGTCATTAGGGACTACACTACCCCACCCCCCTAGAGAGTTAGTCCGGAAGGTCATCATGGACTACATTACCCATCCCTACTGGAGGGTCATCCCAGGATCATCAGGGACTACACTATCCAGATCCTACTAGAGGGTTATTCTGGAAGGTCATTCTGGTAATCATATTTGATCACTGAAGTCATCGAGTGTTGTCTCTGTGCATAACAAACTTGGAATATCCAGATCATATCTTTAAAGACACCTATAATGTAACCATTGTGTTCAATGTGAAAAAACACTAAATATATGTATCTCATGGGTCAAAATATGAGTTCAAACAAAGTAGATATAGAAGATTAAAGATTGCTCGTGGGATTTCAAATATTTCATGGCCTGAGGCCCCTCTACACTACCTAACCATGTATCTATCCAGACACAGGTCCCATCCCATGTAGTAGTGCACTCCATTTAGGTGGACTACACGACATGTTCCATTTATCCAAGGAGCGGGGTTGTGTATACTGGCCGTGTTCGTGTACTCGGACCTCGTGTCCGTGTACACTACTACATGGCATGTTGGCCCACATAGGATGCTGCCCATGTGGCCAACCCATATTTCTGTTCTCGGAACATGGCATGTTCATATATGTGTGTTTCATTACATGGATCACCTCAAACCGCTAAGAGAGGATAAACTCTGTGTGTTCTTCACTGAACAAGTCGTGTAGTTGCGATTTTTTCAAAAACTCAATTTTCTCCCAAATCTTCATTCATGATCCAAATCTAGTCAAACCATTTCAGATCCCCTTTTGTTTCTAGCTAAAAACTTTTCATCTATCCACGAATCATGTTTGTTTGCCTTCGTTCGTCAATAATCGATCACTAGAATGAATGAGGGTTTCATTTTTTGTTCCGCACTTTGAAGTGCCTTCCATATTCATCAAATAGGAATGAATCCTATAGATTTCTTATTATTTCATCATGTTATTTACAGATATGTTCCTCACTTGTGATTCCATTTTTTTGCACTATTTTTCTCCGAATCTAGGCGCCCGATCGAGCTTGGGTCAGCTCGATAATTTTCGAACCAAGATTCAATAGAATTACTCAATGATAAACGTGGAGAAAAGTGAGAGGAAGGTACCAAAAGACAAGTTTTGGATCTTTGGACAAGATTTATTGTCTAAATGATTGTAATTGGGCAATATGGGTTAGAAACAACTGATTAAAGAATGAAAACAGATACTTGGGCTCATGCAAGGTTTGAAATTAAAGGCATGGATCGAAGGATGACTATAAATCCACTAAAAGATTTAATAAAAGGTATAGAATCACCAAATAAAATTGCAAACTAGATTAGATCGATCACTATTGATGAATAACATGATCGATGATGAAGGAGGTGGATCTGTTGCGGTCGTCACATCTGGATCCGTATAGAATCAGAAGTTCATCATCATCCTTCGTTCCTTGTTCTCCAATGTGGAGGAGAGAAGAAGAAGAGTTATCATTGAAAAAATAGGATTATGTGGCCAAATCCTCATAATCAATAATTTATATCCTTTAATTAGGTTTATGGGATTTTAAGTAATTAAATAAATTAATTCATTTAATCACTTAAACATCCCACCAACGAGCAATGAGTATGGACATCCCACGCTGGTTCATTTTATAACGTGCATAGGAAAAAAACTATGTTCCAAACCCAACTGTTGTCTCAGATTTTCCATCCCACCAAACTTTTAAGATTTATTCTATTTTCATTAATTAACTATGTATGTTCAATATTAAATATAGATAATATTTTTATAAAATTAATTCTGGATACACCGGGCCTCAGAATCGCACGCCGTCTCAGTGCCTAACTATGGAAAAGTATTTAGAAATATTTCAATGTCTTATAAGGAAAAAATAGTGTCTACAAATTATATTTCCTAAAAATATATTGTAACATTTTTTGGAAATGAAAACATGTATATGGAGAGAAAATATTTTAAAAGCAAGGGTAATTATTCATGAAAAAATGAATTAAAAAAACAGAATAATAATCAAGGAAGAATAATTTTGTTTGAAATATCCATTCCATATAAATTAATTTTTAAATACAAAATAAAACTTTCTTTGGTTATATTCAATCAATCTTATAAGATAATAGTCAAAGAAGACTGATTGTGTGGAAAGTAAAAGAGTTGAGTCATGAAAACCTCTTACAACCATTGCAACTTCTGAATCAAAACTTGATGAGAAACATAACATTAAATAAAACATGAAATATAATAGAATCGTGATAAAAATGGAAATAGTGATATATTTACACCATTGAAAATGAAACATGTTTTATATCTTAAACTTGTCTCAAGGGATTCAAATTTGAGACAAAGAAACCTCTACCTTGTTTCCTTGCTTAGTGAGATGCACTATAAGATCCTATATAAAAAATATAAATAAATAAATACCCCTTTTAAAAAACTTACTCATAAATATTACCCTTTTCTAATCCTTTTTATAATTTTTTATCATGATTTCATTAATTAGTTATAGATTATTTTGACAATCAGATGTCAATAACTTTAACTATTTTATGCATGTTTAAAAATGTTGATATAATTTAACATAATTTAATATCATGTTTAATAATGATATTTAATTTAAGGTTCTATAATATATAAATTATATTTATTTTAAATTTTCTTATTCCAATACTATGCTTTTTTCATGTTATGTGAAAAGCAAATTGATAAAATATTATTTTGGTAATTTTGGTGGTCGAAGATGATTTTTTAATAATAAATTATGTTAATTATATAACTTTTAAAAAACAAAAAAATGAACATTATTTAATAAATAATATTTAATAATATCATTATTTAGTTTCTCATAGTCATCCATAATCATATTTTAAAGCATCTTTCATTTATTAGGTTAAACAAACTCAAACTTGAACACGCTATAACTAGATTTGTGAGTGTTGTTAAGGCGGTGTTTATTTGACACAGTATCATTGTAAAGGAAGAATAATTATATTATTGTTATATTTTTATGATGTTTAAACATATTAAAATATGTTTGAATAATTAATTAAAAACTATAAAAAATCAAAAAAATGTTTCTTCATGGAGATGGTTGTCCGCACACACCCACGGTTGATGTTACTCATTTTTTTAAGATGATAGAGGTGAATTAATAAAAGTTTTAACATTAATATAAAAACATATATGTGTAATAATTATACAAAATTCATCATATTATTATAGATATAACATATTTTTAAGAATACATTTATGTAGAAAAACTTAAGAAATAAATAATACTTATGTTGGAGACTTTATCTTTCATTAGCCAGCCTTCCTCTTTTAGTTGCTTCCGTGGATGGTAGCGGGGTTTTCCTCCAGAAATGGTTCAAGTGAATGGTTAAGGATTTATGGTGCAAGGGTTCTTGGTTCGGGACCTGTGTGTGGTGAAAGGTATTTTTGGTTTTTTTGAAGGTGTTCGTGTAGTGAATGGTAGAAGTTTCTTGTTTGTATAGTTTGATCATGAAGGTGGGAAGTTAGTGCAACCAGTATCTTCTATATAGAATAGGCCCCAAAAGAGGTTTTAGAGATGAAAGTTCATCTTTTTAGATCTCTAAAGATTTGGTTGTTTGAGAGGGGGTGTCTTCTGCCATCAGATCGGGCCTTTACATTGACACATGACACTTGCTAGCCGATCTTCCTTGCAATGGTGGAGAGCTTCATTATGATCAAATGCTGGGGAGGGGAAACTCCATATATTCAGTCTGGTTTTACTCTCTTTTTTCCTTTGGGTGTGTTTTGTCTTATATCCATTAATTCTATTTGGGTTTCCCCCTTTCTCACTTAAAAGGGGGCTTGATCAAAAGAATAAAAATTTGAAGGCCTTCGGGCCGTTGGATGGAAAAAGGAAATTTTAGAAATACCCTTTATAATTTAGCAATTTTGTTACACTATTCATAGTTAAACACCGCCAAATTCTAGAAATAATGGATTGGGGGGGGGGGGTGTCCTTGGGTTTTTAAATACTTGAACAAGTTTTAAAAGAAATTAAACATGTTATAGGGTTTTTATCATTAATTTTTTTTACATTTTACTCTTTTACTTTTAAACATGTTAATTAGTTTTTAAATATGTGACTTTATGTTTTATTAAGATTATAACATAAAACATATAATAAAATTTGGTCGTGTTTGAATTAAGTTTTTAATATGTTTAATCCAATTAAATTTCTAAATACTATTAAATTGACTTTTAAATTAAAATAGAAAATGTGAATAAAATTTGTTTTAATAGAAAAATGAAATTTTGACCATTATGCATTCTTAATCTTATTTATTATTGATTACCCATTAAATGAGTATTAATATATTTATTTATGTGTTTATAAATAATATTTCATTCATTTTTTAAAATATTTATATTTAATTGATTCAATATTAATTCCTTGATATTAATAAAATAATAATTTTAAAATAATTATTTCACCAATATCATGGTAATTTCCATTAATCCCAACAATCTAAATTTTATTCCCACAAATTTAATTATCTATATGAAATAATATTAATGTTATTAACTCAAATATAAGAATAATTTTATCAAATTAACTTTCATGTGTAGGGAAATTAATCTTAACGTTAGTGTACACAATGTATAAAAACCTATTTTTATGAAAAGTGTATTGTTAAGAATAAAGTTTATATATATAGTAAAATTATCAATGTTATATATTATAATGATATTTATAGAATTATGATATTTTAAATTAAAATAAATTAGAATCATAGTTTCCATATGTGTAAATTTAATTTAGGAAAGAGATAAAAATATTTTTGAAAAATATATTTCTTTATTTTCTAAAATGACAATAATGGGTTTTATAAATTGAAAATTTAATTTTTTATAGGATTATTTTAATTTTAAATTAATTTTTTTTATAAAAAAGTTTCAAAAAATTCTAGGAATTATAAATGTGATAGTATTATAAAAATCAGAATTTGTCACGATTCACCTAAGTATCAATTATTTAAGTAATATCTCAAAAAAACATCATAAGATAGTTTTGTTGTGAGAAATTAAAAAGTGAATTTAAATTTATAAAATTTAAATTATATAATTATTAATTTTTTGTTTTTAATAGAATAATATGTAATATAAAGGAAATGTCTTTTATTTAAAAGAAAACTTTTCAATATTGACTCATATTAATTATTTACCTTATAAAGGTAATAACTATTAATGGTTTATCAAATTGGTGTTTATTATAGAATTGATAACAGTTTATAATTAATATGTTGCGGTTTATTTACATTTGTTATAGAAATGGACACAATCTATAGAACATATTATGTAATTTAAAGGATCTAAAATCTCAGGTCATTACATGAGCCAGCTGACAAACCTTAATATCCCCACCCATCCACACATGGATAACCTAATGGGTATGTTTTATAACTCTCATGGACTATATAAACTTCTATGTATCTTTGATGATAAAGGTATCATGGCCCCAAGTTTGGATTTACATCGACATGATTCATCCCATAAGGAGGGCTTGGATGGAACTATGTGCCCACAACTACCTCACCAACTCAAGGGCATGACACGTGCCTGAGGGAATGTAATCCCCCATTTCAAAGAACATTAGTGAAACTAAAGGGATTTTATGTATACTTGTATAATCCATTTAGATCATTTTTCACATCCTTTCACCTGAATCCCAAAAAAATGTATATTTCATGTCTTGAATTTTCCCCATTTAAAATATTATAGTGAAATATTTTTTTTATTTGAGGCCGTTTTTGAGGTGTTTTGGGTTGCTTTAGATCTTCATATATATATATATATATATATATATATATTAAAACTGGATTCGTGTGAGAGGATCAGTGAAGACACAAGATTTGGTACTCCCTTAGCGATGTGTTGATGAAATAACACAATTCCCCTATATATTTTATAGTGTTTGGAACTCACCTGCATACCCAGAGAGTAGATCCATTATATAATTATTTGGGATAGGTAATCCCTTGATCACTAATTCCCTAACATGTTTTGGGTCCATCACTATAGATACAAAGAGGTGGACTTTCTTAACAGTGCTATAAAATAAAATTAATATTGGTATAGTGATTTATTAGGAATTCGTGTTTAACAAAGCAATGTGATTTTGTTAAAGCTAATCTATGAAGATTGGGATCTCTTAAATTTCTCCACATACACACCTTGGTAGTGGTTTTTTCATGTATCCATGAAAAGAAAATTATTTATTGGTAACTTACATAATTGGTCTTTGATTCTGAATCAATATATGAATATAAGAAAATGATTTTATTTTCCATGAGGTCTTGGGAAAATTGTGGTGTGAAAGAGAGAGATTGAACCCCTACTTACTGAAGATCTTGGAATTATCTGTAAACTTGATTCAATATTTTTTGACCAAGTGGCAGAGAGTGTGTGAGATCAGGGATAAGATCTCCCTTAGAAATTTCATCATTTCTGAGGCATATCCCCCAATTTATGTAGTCATCACTCTCTCAATAGATATATAACACTAAAATTGTGTAAAATTCCTCAACTGTAGTTAATATTTTATTGAAAAATTCTTGATATAAGGGATTTATGAAGGGTTATCTTGGAACAAGTCATTTTTACAATAATTACATTGTGTAGGTTTGTATGACTCACCTCCATTACCATTAGGTTAAAAGTGAACCAAATCAGAATGATGTAGCTCATGGTTTGGTGACAATATATTTTTGAGTAAATCTCAATCAATTAACTCTATGAGTTGAGAAAAGGTTTTAGGTTATTAATTCATCATAAATTTGATCTTTTTGGAACCCGATTTATGTAAATAGTTTTCAATGAGGTATTGTTTTCTCATATAATTTTTTAGGTATAGGTGTTGGGTTCTTTCAGTGATGTCATAGGTTTTTCTTATAGTATTCTCTCTTCCACTTATCTCACATCGGTGGTTTGCTTTTAAGAATCTAGGTTCTCCTATTACCATGAATCTTATATTTTAATTTGTATCTTTTAGTTTGTAACAATTTGTGATTTTTGGGGGACTAGGCTATAACATTGGGACTTCATTACTTCTTTGATTGTCTCCATCATCATATCATGCCTTGTTATTCTATTCTTAACATAATTTTTCAACTAACATATTGTTCTTTCCCCCCCTTTTATTTTTTATGTGTCCCTCTAGGTATGATTATACTTTCCCCTGTATTTCCATCTCATTCGCATGTGTTGGATTCTATTAAGATGATGCGAATATTATGGGTGATCATTGATGTCATGGAGTTGGAAAATGTAGTGCTTAGTTGTTCTTCATGGAGGTGGTAGGTATTGGTGTTTGTTCAAGGATTTATTTCTGCATGGAGATGTCTTTATGCTTGTTTTTTATTTTCCTTCATCTTTTGATATTGGGTTCATGTATTTACCTTTAAATCCAAGGTCTATAACTATTGATTATTATGGATAAACATTTTTTGTATGTATTTTATTTTTATTTTTTGTTATTTCACATATGGTTGTTGGATTTATTTGGGTTGTGGATATGTATTTTTTTTATTATATTGTGTTCTAATGTCTCTCATGATGTGTCAGACATTCTTGGTGAAATTCACCAAACCTTGGTCTTTTAAAGGTATTCTTAGGGTTGCACAATCAACCTAAATACTAAACCAGGTGGGGATCTAGTAGGTAATGTTATGCCAACGTTTTATAATAACATTATTACTTCCTCAGGAAATAGTTTAAAGATAGTATTATTATGAGTTTTTGTTTGGGAAATTTGGGGCAATAATGTTTAATGTATATGAGTTTATTCATTTGAAAAAATAGATAACCTATGGGATATGGTGAATAATAAATTACTATGTAAGGTCTATAGTAATTGTCTTAGATAATTTTTCAATGGTTATGGTTATGTTGGTTCATAAATCATGTAGTGGTTAGGGTTTTAATATTTTAATTATGTATAATCCTACCAATAGTGATGTCACTAAGTGATAAAGATGTGGACCCTCTAATGGAAATGTATACACTCTAATAATAGTAAAAAATCTCTACATATAGCATGAAAGAAGGATTACTTATGTAAGTGGTAATTTTACTTATTATATTTTTTTTCAATATTCTATTAAACCATCTCCTTGATAATTGTATTGGTGTAACACCAACACTAAGATAGGGATCCTGGTCACCATGTGTTCTTGATATAGGAATAGGTTTAGTTACTCCATTATTGACCTATCTTTGACAAGGTGTGGGTCTCCCATATACTTAAAAGGATCTGGTTCTCTCATAGTCATCTAATAAATAAAAAAAATGTGATTCCACAATGAGATGTATGGGGTTAGATACTCTCCTTGACAATAGGGGTGTGGGTCCCCAATGAAATGAATTAGTACTCACATATACCTTATGGTAATGAGTCCACCATCAGTAAGAGTACATATTAACCCTCTCCACCCCTGATTATAGGGGTACGATTCCTCCATCATAAGAACATGTACTCTCTTGATGAAAAGGGTGTCGATCCTCCATGAGAATGAGTAGACAGTCCCCCAAAGACAGGGGTATGAGTAGTTCATTAATTTTAGTGAATACTCTCCCAATTATAAAGGTGTAGCTCATCCACTATTTGTTCTATGTAATCCATTGACAAATACATATTCCCATCAATAAGTAGTGGGTCCTTCATCATATATCAAGGATTAGAGACCTTTTATCTAACAAATAAGGATTATTTATTATCTCATTATTAAGAGTTGGGTTGTTATACCATGAATTATGTTCCCATGGACCATTTGGAGATGTACCAACTTTAAAAAGGTAGGTGTTCATTGGGATATGCCAATGATTCTTTGGATTATACATCATGGTTGAGGTAAGGGAGGTAAGATTATAACTTAAGGGGTTATATTTTCTAATATAATAATTATATTATGTACTTTGGGCATATTCATGTAATCCATCCCAATAACAATACATGTTACCTTAGCCATGAGAGTGATCTATTGATACCATGCGTTGATGTGAACATCTATATGTATAATAAGTTCTACATATTTCCATTCACGATTTATTAAATTATGGTTTAAAACCACAAGTTTTGGAACTCTAAATTTTATCTCCATCAAGTGATGTTTTTGGTGTTGTGATGATTGGATTGGTACCATGATAAGGGCTTGATATGTATCCCTACTAAGGTAATTAGAATGCATATATTCCAATTCCACTAAACGGGACACATTTTAACTTTTAAGGTTGCATGAAAACATACTATTTTTTAATTAAAAGGTTAAATGAACATGACCAAATGAGGTTTCTTTTAATGTTGTATGTCTAATACCAATGATGGACCTTTTATGGTCTTGTGGTAAGGACTAATGATGAATACCTTTAAGATCATGAAACTAGGACCAAGATGCCTTTTTGTTCAATGTAATATTACTAGGACATATTCTGATCAATTTTACATCATGATAATGGACTATCATGTAAAGGGTTCCTAGTAGTGGTATGTGTGGGACATATGCGTGAGTGAACCTTTCTATCATAACCCGATGGGTGAATTATGTTTTGGTGGGTAGAGGATTACACTAGTTTTGAGGCCAGTGATTTGAATGGATCGTTGATGGGTCACATGGAATGGTATCATCAATAAGGAAATGGTTAGGAGATGGTCCCAACTTAGATAGAGTTCCACTTGTGCATAAGGATATGGACCCTCATTATCAAGGGAACACATAACTATTTAAACCTTGAGGATCCTAATGAATATGAAGAAAAACTAATTGGTGATATTATTTAAAATTCACAATTACTATTATCAAAGTCATTCATGATCTAAATAGATCAAATTGGTTTCTATAATTTATTCATGTATATTAGGAGGCCATGGAGGAGGCTATGGTAAATGGGACTCAGTAGCAGGTTGGTCAAAGGTAAAGTGTTTTATAAAGGTATTTTTGGAAATTATATTATCCCAATTAAAATATCTAACTAAAAGGGGTGCTCCAGTGGGCATCGTGACATCTAGGTATTAGAAACTAGGAAAAATTTTCCCTATTGGAGGGAATAGGAGAATAGTCCCCAAGTCTGGGTGGCTTGGGAAAATGGAACCCCATTCTAAATAGCCTAGAAAATGGTTACCTAGTTTGTAAGTCTTGGGTAAATGTATCCCAAGCCAGGTTTATCTAGGATTACTATGGTTAATGGAACCCTAATGGGTCACTATGGGATTTCTTGGGCACATGGTTCCCTAATAGGGCTCTCTAGAGGTATATTTGGTGTGTGGCGCCCAAGTAGGATTCTCTAGTGTGTGAACATTTCACCCTAATTGGTATCTTTATAAGTTGTGGTCCTCTTACATTATTTATAGGGGAAGGGAAATTTATTAAAGGATTCATGCCAAAACCATTAAATAATTAAATTATATAGAATTCCCATGACCTTATTTAGGTTTTGAGTTAGGGAGTCACCTAAAGGAGAAATAGAAGTCTTGGGAATGAACCAGTGGGAATTTGGGAATTACTTATTTGAGTTAGGATCGAGACCTCTCTCACATTCTTTATGGATCCCCCCAAATGAAATGCATAGTGCCTTTTATAGGAAAAAGTGGGAAGGTCATGAAACCAAGTGGGGTAACTACCCATAACTAATCTATTCACCCCAGTAATGTGTTTATATTTCATTAGAGTAGGGAATGATAGGACAATCATGGAAGTACCCCATATAATGAGAGTTGGGTATGGTGATTCCAGGCTTGAAAGGGGCCTTGTGTTAAAAGATAATGGCTTGAAAATTACTATAAAAAGGACTTGTATATAGAAATATATATGTGGTGAGTTCAGGTGTAGAAGGGACCTTAAATAAAGATATTTAATCATGGAGAGGATCGACATTGAAGGGTATTGGGGGAAAGGAAGGCTTGCACATCAGGAAATAATAGGATCCCTTCAATTATTTTTCATTTACAATTTTCTAAACTATATTAAAGTCTACAACTTTAGTATGTTTGAGTACCACCAAATCCCCTCACCCTTAGAATTGAATCTGATCAGAATGAGGAGAATCAAATTACAGGGTAAATTTGTCTCTAGTGTGAAGTTGGTATTGAAGTGGGGAACATACACATGAAGGTTATGTATAAGGACATTATACATAGACATGTTGAGCGTGTGATACATGCTAGTGGTTGAGTGAAACATACAACTCCACTTCTATAAATAGGGAAAAATTTTATAATCATGCATTACTCAACTTGGGAAAATATTTGAAGACTTTACCCCCCCCCCCTTTCTACCAATTAATTCTCTCTACTTAAGATGAGTTTAAGAATTTCCTTTCCATCACATTGGTATTTTCACACTATGAATGGTGTATTTTAGTCTTGGTGTGTTTATATAGGCATTCCAAGGTGGATATTCTTAGCATAATACCATGGAACCCCACTTGGGTGAGGATAAAAATATAAACGGAGATATGTGAAGTGACAAGGGGGAAATAACCTAGGTGAAGTGATTTGAAAAAAAACTCATTTCCTAAATGTTCACTTAATTTTTTTTCATGATTCACCCATATTCATTATTAAGGTTCTTCTACATTCAATACATATTTATCCATCTTTTTTTGAATTATATTTTATACAAAAATGGATATTCCTTCAAACAAAATTATGAACACAAAAACAATCACATGAATCAACCAATTAATAGAAGATATTAAATAATGAAAATCTAGAATATATATGCCACATTTTTTTGCTCCCACATAGGTCATATAGGTGTACCATTAGTGGTTTCTGGCATAAAATTTCTTCCCACCTTATACTAATTATTTTCTAAATGATTTTGATGTCCGAATGCCAGATGATAACCTATCAGACTCTTATTGATCTAAGAAGAATCAACATCTCACCCAGAGGTTCATATATCAATGAGGTGGAGACTAGCCTTTTTTATATGTTTCTTCACTCTAAGTCCACCCTGGACAACCTTGTATAAATTATAGAGTTTTAGGATCATTTTTATTCTTTAATTTTCCATATATCAAATAAAAACCTTTTTCATGGATAGAAATTGGATAGGCACATATACCCTGAATGTGGTTTTAAACTCAAATGGATGATTTCATACTAGTTTTGATGCACATGTGATTAGTTTGAAGATTGACTAAAAGCATTAGTGATCCATAAGACTATTTGGATATCACATAAATATGTGTATAGGATCTCGAATATAATTATATAACTAAAAAGTCACTAAATTACACAAATGAACACATTCCAATTGATACAAAGAGAAGTGGGGATAAAACTATGGGGTATGTAAAATATTTATAGAGAACCAATTATGGGATTAAAATATGAAAAAATTATACCTCTAGGATTTATTTGGGGAAATTATATAGGGACAACATCATTGGGACTTTCACTACTAGGAGAGAATAATAAGGCCACAAGTAAGGACCCTCACCTATAGATAAATATCAATTTTTATAAATGGAAGAAGAAATTTCTAGTCCTATGTAGATATGGTACAATATCAAAACACCCAATGGGGGTCCTTACATGTATAATAGGAGAGTCCTGGGAACATATTTTCCTAAATTCAAAAGAATAAATGTGATGATTAGCATTATGATGCAAATCTAGAAACCCCCCCACAGATTCTTCTTTAAAGATTTATTTCCATCTGGATCAATGGTAATATGCTTCCAATCTATGATTCACATATAGATTTAAGTCCAAGTTCCTTTATGATAGTGGATAATCTAGAATAGGGGAGGCCCATTGATTTAATGGTAGTAATGTTGGTTAATATTTACAAGTTTATGTTTCATATATATAATGTAAATTCCATGATTCTAAGCTCATGATAATTTCAAGTGTTTTGGGGATGGATAACAATACATTTCAACATGTATGGGATCCATGGTGAAGTTAAAATCCTAATATGAATATTCAATTCTTCTAAAAAGGACATATATGATATAAGTAAATTATCATTGAAGGGTGACAAAGCTCTGATGTTCTTGATGTTTCACTCAATGGTTAATTTCCTTTTATATAGTCATCCATGCATTGGGGCAATCAAAGATTATGGTTTAGACAACTATGAAGAGAGGTTATATAAAAAAGCGATAAGATACTAAATTCTATCATCATAGATTGATTGTTATATATTATTTGAAACTAATGTTCCATAAAAATTTTGATGAAAATTATATTTTATATAATAACATGTAGAGGAACCACGAATAAATGTGAGAATGTATAATAATCCAATGTTAGTGTGACAACTATGGGTGATAATGGATCAACATACTATTTAGTCTGAGATTAGATTTCCTTCTAAAATTGTATTCATTACCACGACACCTAGGTATGCTCATGCTTTCCTATCTTCATATCCTCATAGTATTCTTGTAAGTAGCATCCCCAAGATCATTTCATCATTATCCCTATATAAAGGGAAGAATATTTCTCAAAAGTCTCAAAATAATGAAATGAGCAGGGAAGTACCATGGATTCAAGATCAACCTCTATTTATTGTTCCTCAAAACTCATAATTGAAGAGAAAAAACATCATGAGATTGAGTGGAGATAGTCTAGTCTATTCTAGTGGAGTAGTACCTAGGATGATAATGAGAGGTTAGGTTAGAAACTAAAGAAAAAGGTGCCTAAAACCATATAAAACCAAGAGGGAAACCTATTGAAAATTCATCAAACTCTCTATATATTGAGGCCTTATGTTTTTTATATAAATTTACACGGTATAAAGTCATTGTGGGTTTATAGACTTTCCTTCTAGGTGGTATATATATTCCACAACTTGATAACATGATGGAACACTAGGATTTAAACTATGAGAATAACCTTGTAGAGGCTCAAAATTATCTCAAGGAGTTTGAGAAACTTTTAAATGACACAGTTGACTAGATTCATATCACGAGGTGGGTGATAGAAATGATGCATCAAGGATCTATTGATGGTATACTTAATTGTTCAATTAATAAGGAGTGATATCATCTCTATGGCCTTGAATATCTATAATAATGATTCTATTAATGATGTTATCTCCAGTTTCAATTTTTTTAATATACAACATTGTTCTTCATACAAATGATGTTGGTGGCACATGCACCAACAAGATATCCTAAGTACAGTGTGGGTGGAACACTAGTGGGTAGTGCATCAGGTTCATCCACTATATAGGAAGAAAAGACATATCCTATCCATCTAATGATACTGGAAGTGAAATAATGAGACATTATCTAAACTTTACCAGTTCTGGGATGGTTTGACCAAGAAACATAACAAGAAATTCCACTATATCTAGTCAAAAATCATTAAAGTGATAAAATATTTTAGAAGAATATTTTTACTAGAGAAATAGGTTGGTATTTAAGCCTCTCCCCAATATTTTCATGAGGATACTGATATTGTAATCCTTTGTTTGTGTAATATAGTTTTTTTGACAAGGATACATATGAGTAGGGCCCTAAGGTAGACTAAGGGGGTCTTTAATATATGATCCAAAAAACCATTGAAGAAAATGTAATAATAATGGTGGGGAGAACACAACCAATGGATATCCTAACCATGTTTATCTATGAAGAGGAAGATTACTTAGGTACAACCACTAAGAAAAATTACCACATTTCAAATAACACTAATAATTTTATTTATCATGATAGGTTTTATATTTTTTTTATCAAACTACCACCATGGTTGAGGATATTATATTAGTGATAGATATCCGTTCATCAATAACTAATTTTAATGAATTAAATAAATGATTTTATGAATGTATGTTTTTTACCTCACCTATTATTTCCAAATTATATTTATTCATTGTGTACTAACTTGGAATCTAATAATATACAACTTTTTCTAAAGAAAATATCTCCATTTTGATCCACCAATGAGAAATTATAACTACTATGTGTCTTTATGTGGATAATTTAGTGAACCTGAGGTGACTAAAACATAACATACATAAATATTACATCATTGTAGTTAAATATTCAATACATATCATAATTATACAAGCTCAAGGACTGTAAAGGTGAAATATCCTTAGAGACTACATACATAATCAACTTATTTCTTAAAATATACTCAACTTCTTCCACAAATAAATTCATATTAGTACCCTTCTAGACATACCATACATAGAACCATCCATCAAAACCTAGGGAAGGAAAACATAATAAAGGATGAGATCGGATGGTCGGTAAGGGTAAAAATTGTAGATATCAATCATAATAGCATAATATGATCATAAGGGTGTGATAACATAATCAAGTTCATTTTATCCACATAAAATATTCAAAACAACAAAATATTAGATCATAAACTCCAAAATAAAATCATATCTATAAACATTATCAATAATTGTGTCAAAGCAATGAACATAATTCAAGAGTCATAACATATACATGACGCATCATAAGCATAAAAAAACACAATATTTTGAAAATAGTTATTCAAAATCATGTCCACTCATAATCTTATGTGTATAACTATAATTGATCAAACTCGTGCATCAAATGTGAACATAGCCATTCACAATCATGTCCATACATAATATTGTGAATATGTCTTGAAGGAATCATACTCATGTATAAAAATGTAAACATAGCAATTTAAAATCATATAATTAACTATCATAATCATCTCATGAGATATATATATCACATTAACCAATTCATTGGAGGGATATAGTGGACCCACTCATAACATAATCATAATCTAATCATATGTATTCTACAAGGTCATGAAAACTTTTATCATTTATTCATAACTTAACTTTTGGTAAAGAAAATAGTTTTCATCAATATTTCATCATCATAATCAATAAACATCTTGAGAAAGACTAAGGATGGTATCATTGGATCATTTACATAGTGAAACATAAGTAACATCAAAGTATGTTCTCGTAGATGAAAATACCTTTAAAAATATCACTAGAACATTTCTTGGGGAAAATACCCTTTTCATTTTGAAATCACTTATTTAAAATATAATAATTTAAAAATCTTAATAAAAGAATTTTTTTGATAATAACTGTGGAAAATTATAAAGTAATCCTAAAATAAATTAATGTATAGGATAGAGGGAATATCCATTCATGTTATGTATGTTAAAATGGAATATTTTTCAATAATATTTGGAAAAAAAAATCCAAAAATTGACTTGTCTTGAAAATATTTCTTAAAAAAACTTGTAAATATTTTTAAATGAAGTTAAATTAATTAAAATTAACTTTTTAAACAGTTCATGTATAATAAAAAACATTGATAAAACAATTTTAAAGATCACGGGCATGGAAAAAAATATGTGTTGGCCAAAGAGGAAATAAGGTTGACTTTTATTTAAAATCATTTTCTCGATCATTTTAAGTACCAAAGGGAGTGAAATAGTAATATTACTTGAAAATTACATCCATAATAATATAATAAGAAAATATACATGGTTTAAAGGATAAGGATCATATAATTTCCCTTAGTAGAAATTTAAAATAAAAAATCCCAAAAAGAAATGAGATTGTAAGATAAATCTCATATCATTGTGGTAACTTTTGAATCATAACCCCAGGAAGAAACAAAATAAAATTAGACTTTAAATTATAATAAAATAAATATATTAATGATATAAAATATCATGGGATATTATATACACAAAATGAAATAAAAAGTGGTTAATATGGCATATATGTCTCACAAAAACAAAACTGAGATGAGAAACCCTTACCTCAAGTCCCATCTTACTTCATATAGGTTCAAACATCCTTAAATTCAACATTTTTATGAAAACTGGTCTATTTTCAATGCATGTTTTAGTATATTGGTTATAATACATTCACCATGGTCTTGGTTTAATAATATATAGAATTATAATAAAGATATAAATATCCTATTTATTAATTATACACTACTAGAGTTTTCATTTTTTTTTTCAATTGCTTGTTAGAGACATACTCCCATTGCAAAAAGTAATTTTCGATGGGAGTTCATCGAAAATGAGATATTGAAAAAAACAGCTTCACAATTGAGTTTTTATGTGATGGGACATCATATATACTTATTATTTATGAATTATAATACATCATTCATAAATAATTTGTACAAGTATGTTAAATAAGTAATTGTGATGGGTGTTTCAAATAACTAATTATTATGAATACATATATTTGTCATAATTACAAATTAAAAAAATCAAAAAACAAAATAAAAATAAAAATAATTAATAAAAATAAAAAATCATCACATTAATACATTTTATCATATATAATATGTTTATCACCCAAAAATATATAAGAGTCGTAAAAATCACAAAACATCAACTCATATATGGCGCAGGGGGATCACTCAAAGTATTTGGTGGTGGAAACTCTATACCAACACAACATACAAGCTGTCACATATACTCAAAAATATACTAATATATTTGACACATTTTCTGATTCCCCTCCACCCTATCTATCTACATATAATTTATTATCTCATACTGATCTCTCTACCTCTTCTTATACTGTGTAGCGAACGACGGTGCCGACGATAACTCTCCACGAGCTCCATTCGATCTCCCCAATGACATTGTACATGTACCATAATAACTCATAAGTTCCAGTCTAGAACCAATACCGATAAACCAATATTTCTAGGCACTATAAAAAGTCACTTGTATCCATGTCCCCTCATCAATACCTGAATCACTAGTGGCATCTTCTTCTCTCTCAGCTTGACTCTCTCGTGAATGATAAATCACATCCTTATATGTTTCCATAAAATATAATTAGATGATATAATGATAATAAAATTAATATTTGTGATTTTTTTAAAAAACATACTAACCACAATATGGGGTTCTCTGTCACCTACAAGTTATCATATACGAGGATCAGTACATAACTTCTTATAAACTCCAAAATTCATAATATAGGGGTTATTAGTGACCAATATAACATAAAAAATATTTTAAATTTAAAGTATATATTAATTAATAAATAATACTAATTATTATATGTCATCGATGTATACCAAATATATGAATTCCATCCCTAGGTGTGACCTCCTGGATCCCTCATCTCTAACATCCAAATGATGACCTCCTCGTAAAAGTCTCTCATAACCAGTAGGATCAAAAACCATCCCATACCTGAAGAGAAATATTGGTAGGTGTATAAGAGAAGGAAGATTCATCTAAAATAGTAGTAGAATATCTATACATTTATCTCTTTCTGATGATGTGTAAAAACTAATGAAAACGCTCATGTATACAGATCTCTCATGACTCTCAGATAGGATCTCTCAAGTTATCAACAATTGGAGACCATAAATTCTGAAATACTATTAAAAAAATATGTCAATAATTAAATTTCATTAAAAAGTATATATTATTTAGTAACATAAATTTTAGTGGTCAGACATCTACTAAGGAATGATAATGGGAACCTAATCCCATGAAACAAATTTCTTGGAAAAATAATTTCTTAGAATCATATCAACCTTCATAATAGCTAAATATGAAAAACTATGAAAATAAAAAAATAATCATAATATCATCACCAAATTTAATATAAGAACATAATATAAAATAAATAACTTAAATACTTAAACATATCTATGTAAATGAGGATCAAAATCAATAGATGGGCGTCTCTCTAGAAGAGGGTATGGAATCATTAATCGAGTTAGATCACAACCCTTATTAATAGGTGAAACATCCTATGGATTAGATGACTTGATCCCATCAGTATAAATTTTGACATCAATGAGAGAAATAAATAGATAATCTAGAGCATCTCCAACCATCTTAAATAAATAATCTCACCTATAAGAGATTGTTAACAAAAATATCAAATATAAAAAACTAATAAATAATATAATATAATAATCTTACTAGTAAGGAATTTATAATAAAAATATCAATTATAAAAAACTAATAAATACTAGAATTTAATAATTAACTATATATAAATATTAGAACATAAAAATTTAACCTATAAATATTTGTTAAAATATATATAAAATATAAAAAACTAATAAATACGTTGAAAAATATAATATTATTACCTATAAATAAATGTTAATACAAACATAAAATATAAAAAACTAATAATTATTAGCATTAGTGAAGGAACATAATAGATCTTCAGGTTGATCTATCTAAAATAAAAAATCTTACATATAAATAATTTTTAATATAGTTATAAAATATAAAAACCAAATAAATTTATGAATATAATACACCTATTGTTAACTTACTCATCATTTTAATTGATGAAAGTTTTTTCATCCTCATATTATGCAATGTTAACTTCCATATGACTTCCATTTTCATCATTCCTTATTACTTCATCAACATTATCAACATCATCTACCCTTAAATAGAGGGTTTTATCATCAATATTTATATCTCATCAGGTAAGAGATATATTTTGGGATGTTTCTTGAAAAATTTCAATATGTTTCACTTCCATAAAACTATTTTTTTAATAAACTGATTTTCACATGATTTAATTTTTATTTCCCTCCACCAGTCATTCAAATATCTCAAAACATCATAGTAATTTTCATACTAAACCTGATGTACTTGATGTTCCAACACATATGGTTCATTTGATGCAAGAGTATTATTATATTTAATTTCAATGAATCCATTTCATGGATGAACTCTCAACCATTGATCAGTATCAAACCAATGACATTTAACATTGTTACATAATTTAGTTCAAGATAACATAACTCAATCATTTCATCCAGCATACCATAAAATTCAACTTCATCTTTATGATGAAATCCTTTCAAACATACACCAATATTTATTTATTTCTTTGAGGCATTGTATATGCATGTATAGAATTTAAATCCATTAGCCACATACCCATTATATGATTTTACAAATTTTTATGGAGGGTTTTTGAGAACACATAATTGAAATTGAAATTTATTTTTATGTTATGTTACCTGCAAACAATAAAAATTATTAATAACAGATATCATTAAAAAATTGATTTACTTTTCCATCAAAAGAAACTTAACTAACTATTATTTGAAAATCATATGAATTTTTTTTGATGATGTTCTTCAAGAGAATCATATTTAATTTTTATAAAATGTTTTTTGATATGGTCATCATATATTATAAAAAAATTAATGTAAATAAAGTTATCTATTAAAAACTAGAAGCCCATGGTATGTGAGATCATCAATTTTTTTTTCATTGCAATCTATCTATTTATGTTTTAAAGTAGATTATAATTGAAAATAATAAGAGAAGAAATTGGAAACTTCATCATGTAATTACGCTTCTGCAATTGACCCTCCAACTCATGCTTTATTACATAATTTATTCATTAACTTTTTCTTACATATCTAAAATGGTCACATACATTAGAATTGAACCAACCCTCCACATTTAGCATTATAAAGAAAATTAAATATTAAATTTTCCATTGAGTCATAGAGTCATGGAAGGAATATTTTCTCCAATTTATATAAAATTAAAATAAAATCCTATTATAGCATACTCAATGCCTCATAAAATGATTTTTTCATATAAATATATTTAAATAAATATGATAGTTTAGTTAAAACATTCCATATTATATAATTCAACAGCCCATTGAGACCAACAAGCAGTTATTGTTCCATTATGACATAGAAGTCATGACTTTTTAAAGCAGTAATATGTCCATTTCTGACACGATAGGAAAAATTTGAAGCATAAACATCTGGAAACCTCAAATATCAAATACCTTAACAAAATAATATAAGAACTTTTTTATAAAGTGAATAAGTTTCTTTAGGATTCATTAAATTGTGTGATCTTTCATCTTGAAATATCTCAAGTTTATAACGTCTGCAAATTTGGGAAAGATCTAACCATTCCTTTACATTGTCATTAGTCTTACGAGGTGTTCCCAACATGATAAAAAATACATTATAAAAAATATTCTTAATATGCATTAAATATAACATTATAAAAACCAATAAATCAATCAAATATGAATGGTCCAAAAAATACTCTACTTTATCACATTATGACCTCTCCCAAACCATTCATTTTCTTAAATTTATGGTGGGTCCAAAAGTAACAGGAGGTAATAAATAGAAAATAGATTTTATTTGAATACCTGAGAGCACTGCTGGAGGTTTTTCTCTTTCAAATATTCATTTTGTAAAATTATTTATGTTTCTTTCAAAAGGGTGATCCGCAGGAATAAATCTCTTATCACGACCCGACCCCTGGGGCCCGTGCTGTGACTTACCCAAGCCCACCCTCCATAGGACATGGGCTGACGACTAGCACCAAAGTCGTAAATCCCTAAAACTAGGTAGGCGTTTCCTTTATAACTGTAAGCAAACACAACAGAGCACACATCTGGATACAAAACACTGAGTAAAACTGAAACCAAGGAGTTCTAAAAGGTAGAAGGGGCCGGAAATACAAGGCCAACTATAAAGTACAAGGAACTTAAAAAAGTAAAAATGAAGAAAGGGAAAACAGCTGTTGAGTCGTCCTTCGGAATTACTACCTGATGGGTAGGTATAGATAGCCTCATCAGCATTCCACGTCTGTCCGTATCCTCTGTGTACTGACTCGTCGTATGGTCCACCTCCGGGTACCGTCCTGTCCTGGTACTCTCAGCCTCAGTCAGCGCTGTCCGTTGTCTGCATCCAACACACTGAGGTGCGGGCATAACCCGTGCATGGGTGAGTATAACGATACTCAGTAGGGACCCCAAGACCCTCAAGGTCTCACAAAATCCACCAAGGATAAACCACGCAGTATGAAATCAACAGATAACCCCACTTAGGTATATGCCCATACGTATACCTAAGTTATCAAGTAATCTATCTCAATCATGGGGAAAACAAAAATGTCACTGACTCAGCTCACACAGGTATACAACTTATGTAGAGGGATAGATTTGATTAGATGTGGTTACTGAATAATCTTCTTTGTTAAACCCAGGTAGGATCCAGGAACAGTAGTCAGAGCTGTCAGACCCACGTAGGATCCAAGAACAGTAGTTAGAGCTGTCGAACCCACACAGGATCCAGGAATAGTAGTCAGATCTGTCAAACCCACACATGATCTAGTAACAGTAGTCAGAGCCGTAGAAACCCACACAGGATCCAGGAACAGTATTCGGAGTTTTCGAACCCACACATGATCCAGGAATAGTAGTCAGAGCTGTTGAACCCACACTAGATCCTGGAACAATAGTCAGTCCATGTAGGATCCCTCTATCACAAAGCAGCCAGGCACAGGGTTCCCACACAAAACACGCTTGATTCCGGGAGGGTATGCTCCTCAAGCCAAGTGTTGATATATCAACTATCAAGAAGTCCCATAAAGAAGTATCCTGAAGGCCTGCCACATCATGGGGGTCTCAACACAACTGAAGGCGCGTCAATCGGATGCCTGGTCTATGATTTATTAGCCTTTTAGTCCTGGGGGCCCGGTTGGATTCTTGCACGATCCAACCTGAACATATCTCAACTATACCCCAAACTCCGGTGGGGTATACTCAAAGGGACCATCACGCTCCAAGATTAGCAGCACCACTGAAGGTTTGTTTAACGAACGTCCGGTGCCAAGGATATGGCCAAAAGAAAGTACAAGGTCATAGTGGGCCCGGGTCCGGTCCAACCCGGTTGGACCGACCCAGCCCGACCCGGCCCAACCCAGTCTGAGCCAACCCAGTTTGAGTCGACCCGGCCTGCTGGGCCCAGCCCTGCAGGCCGCGAGGGTGGTTTGACCTTAAGGGCACTGCGAGGGGCGCGGATCGTCGCGACTTGGCCCGGAGGGCGCGTCCGGTTCAGCTCGGCCAACACCACGAGGGGCGCGGCTCAGGATACTCTAGATGAAGCTCAGATAGGCTCGCGTTGTGTGCGCAGGAGGCTGGGCAGACCTGCGGTAAGGTTGGCAGGGGGCCGGGAGGCGGCCGGGGAGGCCGGCGGAGTGTGGGCTGGCTCAGGGCAGCGACTCAGCTCGGCGAGTGGCACGACTGGTGGGGGCTCGGCTGGGGATGTTTTGGCTGGTGGTGGTGCAGAACACCACGAGGGCGGTGGGGGTCACAGAGGCCGTGGGTAGCGTGACCCTTGTCTTCCCCGCCTTCATCGCCTCGTCGTTTCGTCACCATGCCGAAGGACATGACAAAATAGATCGACGAAGGGTGTCAGGCCATGTTAGTTTGGCATGCACCCTCCATGTTTAGGGTGATAGAAATCAGTCCTTTAGAACAAACTATAATAATCCACCTACAAAAAGAAAGAATCATCGTTCTTTGTTTTGAAAGAAAGGACGAACATGAAACTTAAATGTAATTAAACCCCTTCCTGATTATTGTTCATCGACATAGTTACAGGGAAGAAGAGGGAGTTGTCGTCATTCGTCGTGTCTTCCGCACACTTACAATTATGAGATCGTGCCTCGGTTTGTTGATGAAGATGAGGAGGGGAAATTCAGTTGTCAAAGACGTCCTACGTCGGTAGAAGCTCTGAGGAATAAGTGGAAGAAGGTTGGCATTCTGTGTAGTCAAATGCGTTCCTCATCAGTATTCTTCGTCGGTGGATCATTCTTCATTGGTAGATTTCTCCCAATAATCTTCCTCTCAAATCACCAAAGTGAATAGACGTTCCAAATAATAGATTATAATATCTATTATTTTTTTGGCAAGAAATTCAAAAAGAATAACTAAACACTTGGTTGGAACATTAAATTAATGGGGAGGATTTGGCACCATTAATTTGGTGTGTTGGAAACATTAATGTTAGAGGAGGTCAAGAGGCTCCCCCCTCATTAAATAGAGGAGTTGATAGGTTTTACTATCCAACCATTAATAGGGGTCGGGTGGTCCCTGCCCATATTATTCAAATTGGGAGGTTATGTGGTCTCGGGTGGTCCCCACCACATTAACCTCACATGGGAGGTTGACGTGTGGTGGTCCCCACCCCCATAACCTCTCATGATAGGTTATGGCCTGGTGGTCCCCACTTCCAACCTCCATAGGGTGGTTATAGATCCAGTGGGTCCCACATAAAAATCTATATGGTGGCTCAAATAAAATAAAGTGAATTTCACTTTATTTTGTTATTTTCTACAAAAACCCAAAAAGTAAATTTTATTCTCAACCCACTGCCGTCGAAGTGAAAGTCTCCTTAAGTGAATACCGGCACTGCGAGTTCAATGGTGCTCTCAGATTTCAATTCCAAGCACCAGTTCAAAAGTTATAAAAATATGCTCGTAGGTTTACTGAACGTACATGAACAAAACTTCAGAAGTTGATTCTAGGAACACCGAGCCTCAGAATCACACACCGTCAAAATTCACGGACTCATAAAATTGCCATGTATTTAAGAAAAAAATTTCCACCAAAATTCTGGGAGTTTAAATTCTCCCCACCTTAGTGATTTAAAACCCTATAATCTACAACTCAAACTAAGGGAACAAGTGTGGGTACTGAGCACGCATCTGAGCCTCCTGATCCCATGTGCTCTCCTTGAGGTTCTCGTGCTGCTAATGAATGTGGACCAGAGGAATCAACCGTCCAAGAAGGACCCACTCCTGTTGATCCATAATCTCCACTAGAACCTCTATAAAAGTCACCCCATCGTCGACGTCCATCTCCCCATGGTCAATGATGTTAGATGTGTCGTGCATGTATCTCCTCAGCTGGGATACGTCGAAGACATCGTGCACCCGGTGAAACTGAGGAGGAAGATCCAAGCGGTATGCCACCTTTCCAACTCTGATGAGGACTTGAAAAGGTCCGATGAATCTCAGATATAACTTTCCGCCTCAGCCAAATCTCCGTAGACCTCATCGGGGTGAGACCCGTAGGAAGACGTGGTCACCATCCTTGAACTCAAGAACTCTCTATCTCCTGTCGGCATACGACTTCTTCCAACTCTGTGCAGTCTTCATCTACTCCTGGATGATCTTCACCTTCTCTGTGGTAGTCTGTACCATCTCTGGTCCCACGAGTGCTGACTCCCCAGGGATAGTCCAACACAAGGGTGATCTGCAAGGTCGCCCGTACAATTCCTTGAAAGGTTCCATCCCTATGGTGGAGTGATAGCTGTTGTGGTAGGAAAACTCCACCAAGGGTAAATGATCCTCACAGCTACGATCGAAGTCGAGGACACAAACATGGAGCATGTCCTCGAGAGTCTGAATGGTCCGCTAAGTCTGGCCATCCGTCTGTCGATGAAAGGTGGTGCTCAAACGAAGTTGCATCCCAAAAGCTTCCTGCAACCCCTTCCATAGTCGTGAAGTAAATATTTCATCATGATCAGAAATAATCATCGAGGGTATACCATGTAAATTCACAATCTCCTACACGTAGGGGTGTCCCAAGCTCTCTTCTGATCCCTGCTCTCTAATCAGTAGGAAGTGGGCCAACTTGGTGTGTCAGTTGACAATCACCCATATCAAATCATGTCCCCTGGATGTACGTGGAAGCCCCATCACAAAATCCATGGATATACCATCCCACTTCCACTCTGAGACCTCTAAAGGCTGAACCAAGCCAGCTGGTACCAGATGCTCCACCTTCACTTGCTGATAAGTGAGGCACCGAGAAACAAACTCTGCAACTGCTTTCTTCATTCCCAGCCACCAGTGATGCCATCGGTGGTCCTGGTACATCTTATCCACCCCTAGATGTACCACTAGAGGGGATGTGTGGGAATCCCTCAACACTTACTCTTGAAGTGACATTGGAACCATAGTACATCCTCTAAAAAGGATGACATGCTCCCCACCTTCAGAAAATCCATCAGGTGCCTGCCCTGTGGATATCTGAGTAGGTCGTGTCTCACAGTCAGCATCCCCACACTGAGCCTCCCTGACTCACTAAAGAAATGGGGGAGTGACTGTAAGAGACTGAATGAAGGATACTCCATCCCTATCCACAAAGGATATTTGTAAAGAATCCATCTCCTCCGTCGCCTCTCCTAGCAGCTATATACCAGATCTTCTGCTGAGTGCATCTACAACAACCTTCCCCTTTCCTAGAGTATAGAATATCTCAAAGTCATAGTCCTAGAGGAACTCAGGCCAATGTCGCTATCTCAGGTTCAGGTCCTTCTGGGAGTAGATATACCTAAGACTCTTGTGATCAAAGTACATGGTAAAACATTTTCCGATAAGATAGTGCCACCACATTTTCAAGGCGAAGACCACTGCTACTAACTCTAGGTCATGGGTAGCGTAGTTCTGCATATGTTTTCTCAGCTGATGAGAACCATAAGTGATCACTACTCGCTCTGGCATCAGGACACACCCGAGTCTGGTCCCTAATGCATCACATTAAACTACATACCCTATGCCCTCCTCTGGAAGCCTCAAGATGGAGACACTAGTCAGCCTCTGCCTCAGCTCCTGAAAGCTCTGCTGGAATCTCTTCGACCATAAAAATGGTTTCCCCTTCTTTGTAAAGGCTGATAGTGGTGCTGCAACTCTGGAGAAGTATGGTACGAACCTCTAGTAGTGTCCAGCCAAACCCAGGGAACTTCGTACATCCGCAACACTCCTAGGTGGATCCCAAGCAAGTACAGCCTTGATATTTGCTGGATCCACTGCAACTCCAACCTTTGAGATGACATGTCCCATAAAGTGAACCTCTTGGATCCAGAATTGGAACCTCAAGAGCTTACCATAAATCCGGTGCTCTCAGAGTGTGTCCAATAGTACCCGTAAATGGTAGGCATGCTCCACCTCTGTAGTTGAGTAGATCGGAATGTCGTCGATGAAGACTATGACAAAGCGATCAAGGTACGACTGAAAGATCCTGTTCATGAGTCCCATGAACACTACTAGAGCATTGGTTATGCCAAATGGCATAACTAGGAACTCGAAGTGGCTGTACCGGCATCTGAAGGCTATCTTATGCACATCCTCATCTCGAAATTTGAGCTGGTGATAGCCTAATTTGAGGTCTATCTTGGAGAACCACTGTGCTCCCTTAAGTTGATCAAAGAGGTCTTCAATCCTCGGGAGTGGTTACTTTTTCTTCACGGTCACCTGGTTCAGGTGCCAATAGTCAACACAAAGCCTCAAGCTTATATCCGCCTTCTTGGATAATATAATCGGGGCTTCCCAAAGAGAAACACTGGTCCGGATGAATCCCTTCTCCTATAAGTCCTCCAGATATACCTGCAGCTCACGGAGCTCCGTGAGAGCCATTCGATAAGCTGGAGTAGATATCGGTGCCGTCCCAGGGTACAAGTCTATGTAAAAGTCCACCTCTCTGCGAGGAGGTGGACCTGGGACATAATTAGGGAAAACTTCCGCGTGCTGGTCTACCACTATAGGATAGCTCAGACTCTCCACATCTACTACTCCGAGGGTAAAGCAGGACAACTGATGAGTGATCGGCTGCACCCTCATCTGAGTAAGTCAAACCTATGCTGCAAAGGATCCCTTCTCACTGGTGAAGGTAAACCTGTTCCCATATGTGCGGTCACACCACACTTTGCGCCTAATACAGTCAATATGAGCATGGACTGTAGTTAACCAGTCCATTCCCAAGATGACGTCGTAAGGCCTCGATGTTATTACAAGGAGATCCCATCAGAATCTCTCACCTCCTAGAGTAAGCTCACAGTTCCAGAACAAGTGCATAATCGTCGAATCTTCTCCCGTAGGAGTCTTTAGCCATAAAGATCGAACTAACGGCTCCTTCGGAATCTTCGAGCTCTGAACAAGGGAAGTGGCAATGAAATAATGACTGGTACTTGTGTCTATAAGTACTGCAGCTAAGGTGGAATAGACACAGATCATACCTCGCATAATCTCCGGAGCTCCATGGTCATAGGCCTTAGCTGCCTAGAGCTAAGCTCGCCCCTATCTACCTGCTCCCTATGGTTGGGGTGGACCTCCTGGTGGTGGTGGTGGTAAAACCTCGAATCGTCGCCCACTGCCAGCTACATGAACAACTCATCTGACATGTCCGCTTGCGCCCTGCAGACTTCCTCGATCGAATCTCTGTCTCTACCTAGGTAGTCCTTAGACTATTTTCTGATCATCCAAACGGTGAGTCGGACAGTCACAATCCATGTGACCCTGCCCACCACATGTGAAACACTGCCCGTTCCTCGTATTACTAGCTCTGTCTCATGTTCCCCGCACAACCAAACCCGTATCCTGAGGTCGTCTATCGGACCACCTGGTCTACTTGGATCTCTACGACATCTGTCTGTTGCCAGCTGTAGAAGACTCTGCAACGTGTCGACTGGTGGTGGGTCTCGCTGCTGGTGACTAATCAGTAATGAAACTATCCACTAGGAGGGCTTTCTATAACATCACCGCCTATGTCGGGATGCCGAGTGAGATCATTGATTCCATGATCTCCTTCTTGAATCCCTGCTCAAAGGCCTGGGCCTTGAAGAAAGGGTCTAGCACCATATTTGTGGAGTAGTGCGAGAGGTCGGTGAACCTTACTGAGTACTGTTCCACTGTCATGCTGCCCTACTGTAGATAAAGTAGCTCCTATATTCGCACTTCACATAGGGTGACTGGGACAAACTCCACACAAAATTGGCTCTCAAAGTCTACCCATAGGAGTGTCACCTCTTCATGCCCTTGGAGCATCAGGATCCACCATCTGCCTTCTGCTACCTGAAGGAGACTCATGGTAACGATCACCATAAGGTCGACTAGTGTCCCTACCAGTCTGAAGACTCTCACCATAGACTCTAGCCAATCCTCAGCTGCCTGTAGGTCTGTCTCACTTCTGAACCTAGTCAGCCTCTAGTACTGGAACTCGTGCAACGCACTCAAGCGGCATGCACTCAGTGCTGTTGGGGCTGGTAGCATCGATGGCCCAACAGGTAGTGGTACCGCTGGTGTCTTTGTTGTGATAGGGCCCTGCACCGAGTCCTCATCGCTCGGTGGGCTGCCATCTCGTACACAACCTAGAAACCTGGCTGGCTATTTGCATGAGGCCATCCTGAAGGGAAACAGGTGCTCCATGATCAATACGTTATACCTGGTGAGCTGACTCAAAGAGATCACAAAGAAAACTCTTGAAACACACACACAATCAGTGTTTTTGTGCACTGAGTCCGAAATTAGAAGTCAGGGTCCTGGTGTATGGATACCTCAACCGCCACACCAACACTGGACTCCCTGAACTAAAAACCATACTCAATACCCTTAACAGTATTGCTTCATAGAAAAAGATCAAAGTCCTAAGTTATGTGGTAGAAACGACTCCTCTGATACCAATTTTTCACGACTCGACCCCCAGGGCCATTGCTGTGACTACCTCAAGCCTACCTTCCATAGGCGAGAGGCTGATGACTAGCACGAAAAGAGTAAATACCTAAAACTAGGAAGGCGTTGCCTTTATAACTGTAAACGAACACAACAAAGCACAAAGATGGATACGAAACACTAAGTAAAACTGAAACCAAGGAGTGCAAAAATGTAAAAGGGTCCAGAAATACAAGCTCAACTATAAAGTACAAGGATCTAGGAAAACAAGTACAACTGAAGAAAGGGAAAACAGCTCATATGTCATCCTCTGAAATTCCTACCTGAGGGGTAGGTACAGATATCCTCCTTAGCACTCCATATCCGTCCGTCTCCTCCATGTACCGACTTGTCATACGGTCCACCTCTGGGTACCATCCAGTCCTAGTACTCTCATCCTTAGTCAGTGTTGTCCGTTGTCTGCATCCAGCACAATGAGGTGCGGGCATAGCCCGTGCATGGATTAGTATAACGATACTCATTAGGGACCCCGAGACCCTCAAGGTGTCACAAAATCCACCAAGGATAAACTACAAATTATGAAATCAACAGATAAACCCACTTAGGTATATGCCCATACATATACCTAAGTTATCAAGTAATCCATCTCAATCATGAGGAAAACACAAAAGTCACTGACTCATCTCACACAAGTATACAAATTATATTGAGGGATAGAGATGATTATATGTGATTACTGAGTCATATTCTCTGTCGAACCCACGTAGGATCTAGGAAAAATAGTCAGAGCTATCGGACCATGTAGGATCCAGGAACAGTAGTCGGAGCTATTGAACCCACATAGGATCCAGGAACAGTAGTCAGAGCTATCGAACCCACACAGGATCTAGGAACAGTAGTCAGAGTAGTCGAACCCACACAAGAACCAGGAACAGTTGCCGAAGCTGTCGAACCCAAACTAGATCCAGGAACAGTAGTTGGAGCTATCGAACCCACACAAGTTCTAGGAACAGTAGTCAGTCCACGTAAGATCCATCTATCACAAAGTAGCCAGCCATAGGGTTCTCGTACAAAGCACGCTTGATTCCGAGAGTGTTCTCTCCTCAATCCAAGTATTGATATATCAATTTCCACAAATTCCCTTGAAGAAGTATCCCAAAGGTCCACCACGTCATGCGGGTCTCAACACAATTGATAACGCATCAATCAGATGCTCGGTCCGTGAGTTATTAGCCATTTAGTCCCCAGGGCCCAGTTGGATTCGTGCACAATCCAACCTAACTGTATCTCAACTATACCCAAAACTCCGATGGGGTATACTCAAAGGGACAGTCATGCTCCAATATTATCGGTGCCACTGAAGGTTCATCAAACGGACGTCCGGTGCCAAGTATATGGCCAAAAGCAAGTACATGGTCATAATGGGCCCGGGTCCGATCCAACCCGGCCTGACCCAGTTGGGATGACCTAGTTCGGGTTGACCCGGCCTCACCTGTTCGATCAGGCCCAGTCTGTTGGGTGAGCGAGCTCGTTGGGTTCGGCTGGGCATGCTGGGCCCAACCCAACAAGCTGCAAGGGAGATTTGGCCTGAAGGGCGCCGCGAGGGGTGCGACTCGGCGTGGCTCGGTCTAGTGGGCGCGACTGGTTCGGTTTGGCCAGCACCGCGAGGGGAGCGACTCAGGATTCTTGGCCTAGGAGGCCGAGGCCTGTTCAGACCGTCACGAGGGGTGTGACTCGGGAGACTTGGGAGGTAGATCGAGGAGGATCGCAAGACATGCAGAGGTGGTCGGGAAGGCCGAGAGGTGGCCGGGCAGGCCGGAGGGCGGCCGGGAGGTGGCCAGACAGGCCGACGGAGCGCGGACCGGCTCAGGGTAGCGGCGCTGCCGGTGGGGGCTCGGACAAGGCCAGTTTGGATGGTGGCAGTGCAGAACACCACAGGGGCAGCGCGAGTCACGGAGGCCACATGTAGTGTGGGCTTTGTCTTCATTGCCTTCGTCGCCTCATCGTTTCATCGCTATGCCAAAGGATATCACAAAAGAGATCGACGGAGGGTGTCAGGCCATGTTAGTGTTTACCGCACCCTCCATGTTTAGGGTGATAGAAATCAGTCATTTAGAACAAACCAAAACAATCCACCCACAAAAAGAAAGCATCTGTGTTTTTCATTTTTAAAGAAAGGAAGAGCATGGAACTTAAATGGAATTAAACCCCTGCCTGATTATTGTTCGTCGATGGAGAAGCGAGGAAGAAGGCGAAGTTATCGTCATTAGTCGTGTCTGCCACACTCTTCCAATACCAAGCTCGCGTGTCTGTTCATTGACTATGACGAGGAGGGGAAATTCGGTCATCGAAGACGTCCTATGTCAGTAGAAGCTCCGAGGATGAAGTGGAATAAGGTCGACATTCTTCGTAGTCGAAGGCGTTCCTCGTCAGCGTTCTTTGTCGAGTGAGCATTCTTAGTTGGGTGCTTTCTCCCAATAACCCTCCTCCCAAATCACCAAAGTGAATAGAAGTGCCAAATAATAGTTTATAATATCTATTATTTCATTGGTAAGAAATTGAAAAATAATTACTAAACACTTGGTTGGCACATTAAATTAATGGGGAGGATTTTTCACCATTAATTTGATGTGTTGGAAACATTAAAGTTAGAGGAGGTCAAGAGGCTCCCCCTCATTAAAGTGGGGAGTTGAGAGGTTTTCCTCTCCTCCCATTAATTGGGGTCGGGTGGTCCGCGCCCCTATTATTCAAATTGGGAGGTTATGTGGTCTCGGGTGGTCCCCACCACACTAACCTCACATGGCAGGTTGACGCGTGGTGGTCCCCTCCACTATAACCTCTCATGGGAGGTTATGTCCTGGTGGTCCCCACTTCCAACCTCCACATGGAGGTTATAGATTTAGTGGGTCTCACATCCAAATCCACATGGTGGCTCAGATAATATAAAGTGAAGTTCACTTTATTTTATTATTTTCCACAAAAATGCAAAAACTAACTTTTATTCTCAACCCACTACCGTCGAAGTGAAAGTCTCCTTAAGAAAATACGGGCACTGCGAGTTCATCGACACCCTTAGATTTCAATTCCGAGCACTGGTTCAAAAGTTATAAAAACCCACTCGTACTTTTACTGAAAGTACCCGAACAAAACTTCAAAAATTGATTCCGGGCACACTGGGCATTGGAATCACGCACCGTCAAAATTTGCGAACTCGTAAAATTCCCATTTATTTAAGAAAAAAATTTCTATGGAAATTCCGGGTCTTTACATCTTTGATGGCAGTCAAAATAATTGGTCTTTCTCCCATTACCAAACATATACTATTTATTCTTAGCCATGCAGTATGAAAATGATTTTTTACCATTTGTACTCTATCTGAATAATATTCCATACAATGTATAGTCACTGATAGTTCATATTAATGAAACCTTTAGTGTAAAGTTATGATATTAAACCATATCAAATGTTATCACACAATTTTTACATAATCAAATTAACTCATTAATGTGTGCCATATAAATAAATCAATATATTCTTATTTGGATGTCTTAGAATTATTATAACCACATATATATAATTTATTATCCAAGTTAGAAAGTTGTAAGATGTAATCAATACATGAGAGAAACAATATTAAATTCTGTAAGCACCAGATGGATAGAAACTATCAGTAAGAAGATGCAATCATCTATTACAAGGTTCTAAACAAAAAGAAGGATGTATCTAGTCAATGATTTTCCATGAATCACCATCACAAAGACGATTTAAGATTTTACTATGGGAAATATTTGATTTATTCCATGTCATCATTCTAGCTCTATTGCGAGACATAAAGTAATGCTGTAAATGAGGTGTAATTGGAAGATACCTAAATTATTTCACAAGAAATATGGACTTTCTTTATGGGGCCCCTTTATAACTCGATTCTCCACATGTGATGAAATTAAATAACGATACTTAATCACTATAATATAATATGATATCATTTGAACATGAATGAATCTTTTAAAAACTAACACCCAAATTATGGACTAACCTCTTACTTTTATAGAAACTTGAAGGTAATGTATTTTCATTAGGAAACAATGATTTAGCCAAAAATAACATCTTATTGAAAAATCTATTTGAGATTCCAAAATCTGATTTAATAGCCATAATTTTTTTATAGATTCATGTTTTCTCATCTCGAATTGCGGATATAAGGCCCCGTCACCATATTTTAACAAATTTTAAAATTGAAAAGGTTTTGATTCAGGACTTGGAATATCTTTCTGCGTTGTTGTTTCATAAATAGATAGACCAACAACCTCATGTACTAAATTATGAAATGATGGATCTAGAACCAAAAAAATTGTATTTTCTTATGAATTTTGTTCACCATGTTGATACCAAAAAGTATAATATTTCTGAAAACAAAAATTCAGTAGATGAAGTCCAATATTATAAAACATTTAGAATCTCCAAAGATCACATTTATTATATGAACAATTAATTATTCCATCAGAGAAAAATTCTAAATTCAATGATGGAAATTATATAAATGTTTCCACACCATCAATGTAGATAGAATTTATACCAGAATCATCAGTATTTTTATGGTCATTTATCCAATCATGATGAGATAATAGAAAATGATGTCTACTTCCTAAGTCAATATTTATCTAAAAAACCAAAAAAACCAGAATAATTATTACTTATTATGAAAAATTGAAAATTATTTTTATATTTTAAAACCTTGGAATATTTTATGGAATATAGTTAGAGTGAGGATCTGAGTTAGCATTGGATTTCAGGGCCCATAGAGGCTCAGTGCCGATAGAATAAAAATATTAAATATATTATAACACACACACACACACACACTATTTTATGATAATAATATAATATCTTATTAATAGTGTCTCATATGGGAAATATGAGACCACCTTTAGGTCAGGGATATGGGCTTTATGTTATGTACAACATAACATTTGTGTTGGTCGGGTGTTTGGTTACATTGAACATGGGGGTAATTCATTTATTATTTTTATTATAATTTTTTATGAAAAATTGAATTATCACCCAAATTGTGTATCGTATGATAAATAAGAGTCCACCATTAGGTTTAGGATGTAGGGTTTACCCTAGGTGTGACATACCAATTGTGCGTGTCAGGTGTTTAGTAACGTCATACATTAGGGTAATTCCTTTAATATTTTTATTATAAGTTATTAGAAAATGTTGAAGTATCTCCATAACAATGTATCATATTATAAACCACGTGTGATGTTATTATTTTTTATATTTTTTACAAATCATTAATAATATTTTTTAATTAATACTAAAATTTAATATTTATTAATAATATTAACATATTTATTATAAAATATAAAAAATTATTTAATGGTTTTTACTAATTATTTAAATTATTAATATATTTTAAATAATTACTAGTTTTTATGAATTTATAATAATATTTAGAATTTTTTATATTTTATTACAATGCAATATAAAAAAATTACTATTTATTATTTTATGTGTTTTTAATAAATATTTCTTATTTTTAATTGTTGTTGTTTTTTAATTAAAACAGTTTAATAAAGTTTTTTTATCAAAACAATTCTTATAAATAACTTTTTTGTTAAAATGTTTCCTTTAAATAAAATTTCTCATCATTTTTTAAACACCCATTTCCTATTTATTTCATACGTTATATATATATATATTACATACTTTCTTAATGAAAGATATTTATATCAAATATATTTTTATATGTTTTTAAAAAAAATATACATATCAAATCTAAATACATGCAAGCACATATATATATATACACCATTCTTGTTTTATTAACATTAACTTATGAATATTAAAATGTTTATATATATATATATACTACAAAATTTCTTAGTCAAAATATATTGTGACATGTTTTTTTAAACAAATATACTAATAAAATCTATATAAACATACATGTATATATATATATATATATATCAAAAACCTTATACATTTTTTAAACATATATATATGTATAGTCACATGTTAATATACTTGCATACTTATACATGAATATATATATATCAAAAACCATACACATTTTTTTAAAAAGTTCTTATATGTATATATATATTCACATGCAAATATACATGTATACTTATACATGAATATATATATATATATATATCAAAAACAAAACATGTTTTTCTAAAAAGTTCTTATATGTATAATCACATGTTATTATACATACATATAAATATATATATTAAAAAAATTACATGTTTTTGAATATATATATATTAAAAACCTTACATGTTTTTTTAAACATTTATATATGTATATTCACAAGGTAATATTTATATAAATATTACACTATTAATTAAGTAGTATAAATGCATCAAATATATTCTCACACTTTTTTTTAAAACAAATACATATATCAAATCTATATATACCCACATATAAACATATATACACACACACAAACACACACACACACATATATATATATTTACAAGATTCTTTTAAATGTTTATATATGTATATTAACATATTAATATATATATATATATATACATATATCCAAATTTTTACAAAACCATATTCATATGAATTTGAAAGAATAAAAATAAATAATAATATAACAATCAAACATAGTTTAACATCACTACCTCAATTATAGTCTTATAATAATTCATGAAAAATAAAATCACAAAAGACTTACAACACAAATGGACAATCCGATATATTTATTTAAATTTAGTGAATATCATATATCCCCAAATAATTTTTATGATAAAAATATTTCTAATAATAACATAAAATAATATAAATGTTTAACCTAAAATTCCCAAAAAAGTCTATTAAATATAAATATTAAACAATGAGGAAAATACCTTAAATCATTTGCAATAACCTATACAGACCTGATGAAAAACCAAATAGGGAATAATAAATTTGTAGTAACCCTAAATAGTAATAAACCATAAAAATTAGGTATATTTCTTAACTTAGGGCTTTCCCAAACTAAATTTTATAATATTAAATAAAAAATTGCAAAAACGATGAAACTAGAGATAAGATCAGTCCGTACCAAGACGGTTCAGATCTAGATCAACAAAAATGGACTACAGCAAAGGTTTTCCTAGGGGTTCCCATTATGGGGGTATGATTCGCAGTGTAGATAATCATGGTTTGAGATAAGTGGGTTAGAAGAAGAGGGTCATGTATTTTTTTGTTAGTCTAATTTCCGATGGGTTAGTAGTGATGGAATAATATCCATTGAAGTTAACAATTCCTTCAAAACATTTTCCCACGAAAAACAATGTCCATCAAAAAAAGATTTTGATAAATGGTTAATTGTGACAAGAATAATTATTCATCACTAATAACCATCACAACAAACTTTCCCATTTTATGGAGCTTAGTGGTGGAAAACATGTTTGTGACATACCTTATTTTCCCTTCCCAAATATAAATTATTTGTGAAAGAAATAATATTTCATTGAAAATACATCTTTTTCGGACTATTTTTGATGGGAATATTATCCATCAAAACTATCCAATCAAAAATAAATATTTTTCTAGTAGTACTATATAGTTTTATAACCATTCACATAAAGTGATTCTGAGGAATGAATTATATCTCTTCAGGGATATAGTAGTCCGTACATACGCATGATGGATGTTGACACTTTTCAATGGATGAAATGAAATAATAGTAAATTATTATTAACCTTTATAGAGTCATTATTATATCATAAATATAATATATATCCATTAAATCTATAATTATTAAATGTTATTAAAAGAATAAATGAATAATGAATCACATCACTTTGTGGAGTTGGTAGGATGCACGTACGTAAGAGCAACATTAACGCTTTCCAACATTTAAATAGGTAAGAAGATAAGATAATATAATTAAAAAACATAATTATATTATAAATATCAAATATAAACATTAAATTCTTCATAATAACCATCCATGAGTGATGGTGACGGAAAATTAACCATATCGTCAGGTGGAGATGGTAGTCCACACGTAAACATGAAAGATACTTTCATCTCTAATTAAATGGATAGGATGAGATAAAAAAGGTTAATATATTAACATAATAACATTTAATTATATGGTAGATAATTATGTAATTATATTTTAATAGTCATGAAAAAATTGAAGGAGGAGAAGGAAGAAGTAAAATGAAAATGCTCGGTTAAGATGACTACCTCCTCTTTAAAGAACCTCCTTTTGATATCTCCTTAAGGACCCTAGGATTGGTATTTTTAGAATAAAATACTCAATAAAATGTTTCTAAAGAATTTATAAGATTTTATTTAATTTTTTTCTTCAAAATAATTATCTAAATAAGTTTGATGAAGATAAGAGATGTGTTGTCCTTTTATAAGTGAGTGGAGGGGAAATCATGGAATTATTTAAAGTATTAAATATATATAAATATATTTTCAAGTTGAAGTGATCCCAAATTGAAATATTTAGAATTTGTAATGTTTATATGTCTAAATAATTTAATATGATTTAAATCAGGCAATTTTTGGTGATGTTTTAACTCTTATCCCTTAGTTTTATTCCTCTATTAGCCTTATTTAATGACAATCGTGGTAAAAATATTATTACACAATAGAGGTCAATAAATTTACAAAATAAAATAAAAGTGACCCATAAGTAGAAAATAAATTAGTTTAAATACCATATCCAATTAATTTGTTCAATGATAATATTTTTATAAAAGTTAAATTTTTAATAAAATATTATTTACCATAAAAAACATTAAACTATTTTTTGAGACTATTCACATTATTTGATTAAAAAAAGAATGTATTTTAATTTTAATATAAAATTTTTAAACATAAAAACACATTATATTTTTCTTTATAATATTTATAACACCACAAATTACCCTAAAAATATTTATTTTATAGTTTCTAAAATTATTTACTCGAATTTTCTACTATTTTTACCAGCACTATGTCGATGGAATGTTTGAATTTAAGAAAATTATTTAATACTAAAAATTAAAATTAAATTACCATAATATTATAAATTTACTCATATTAAAAATAAACTTTTATAATGGTTCATAACTAATTTTTATCCATATCACAGAATATTATTGTTATTAAAATAAAAAAATAGGTATTTTAGAATTTTCCATTACTTATACAAATATAATCATATTTATCAAAGAAAATTGGCACCCAAATGCCACATGTTCATATATATGAATGTTTTGGTAAAATTAAACCCATAAAAGAAAATATTTATAAGTTTATAGATGATTTTAAAACCTTATTTCATAGTTTCATCCATTTTCATCATGTTTTTCCCTTGCTGCGTTGACAACATTTTTATCAAGGTTACTATTCATTATGACCAAAACTGAAGATGAACTATTTACAAATTTTGAACATTATGATTCCAAATACTAAATCCATTTTATAAAATTAAATCCCAATAATTGGTAGAAATTAGTTTTAAATTAAGTCCACAAAATGTGATGAAAAATATTTTTCTTGAAAAATGCTTTTTTAATTATAAAAATGGTTTAATAGGAATATTAAACATAATTTAAATCCCATTGAAATTAATTGAATTATTATTATTATAAATTATCTAAATAAAATTTAAATTCAATTCAAAAAAGTTGTAATTTGTAAATACTTGAATGGAAAATATAGTTTTCTATAAAGTTGGTATTTTTTTATTCACAGAAAAATTAATCTTTTTAGAAAAATCAAAAATTTTAATCTTAAGATAGTTTTGTTATGATTATTTCAAAAATTATGTATTTTTTATAAAATATAATTTCTAAAATTTTCCAAAATTAGCTATAATATTCTTAAACAAAAATAAATAAAAACCATTTTTGAAGAAAACATATCTTTGATGCATATAATGAATTTACTAAAACGTGAGTGCTTATTTACTAAGTATTAATCAATACATTTTTATTTTGTAGGACTATTATACATATATTTCATAATTTTTTAACTCCTATTCATATTCTCCAATTCAACGGTTATGTTATAACAGTTATATTCAAAATAATATTATGTTGTGGTTCGTTAAAACTATATGTTGTGTGTCATATACACTATCAAACATAATTTTATTTTGAACTAAAATTTTAGGGTGTCACATTACCCAACCCCTTAAAATAAATTATGTACGTAAAAATTTTATTTTTTTAATAAGGGGTTCAATATTAGAAAATAACTTTGTTGAAAACCCATATCATAAAAAGGAATAATAAAACATCCTTTAAAATGGGAAAGCAGGAAGCAAAAATGTCACCTGAAATAGAACTTAATTGGGTTTCCTAATATGGAGAACATTAGATGGAAGTGAGAAATTAGACATGGAGGAGAAATATTACATTTAAAGAATAATTGAGAGTAATAGGTAATATAATCATGACAAATTTAATGAGCACAAAACCATAAATTTGTGAGGGGTAAAAAAACCATCAATTATTTAGAAATAACATTAAAAAATAAAACATTTTCAATTTAAAGATACATTTTCCAATATTTTATGATTTATTTTACATTGTAATATAACAAAATATAATTAATTTATTTTTTCAAATCAATAAAATAATTTTCATTATTTGGTTGGGGTTTTCAATTAGTTTCTGCCTTTTTTCATCAAATATTAGAAATATAAATGAATAATATTATTTTTTTCATGCTTGGACCACTAAAATTAACTTCTAATAGATCATAATATCTATAAAATGATGATAAGTTAGTCCTCTTATCTCTATTTTCATACTAAGACTAAAAATTGTAAATACATACTATGATAGGTAATATTAATAGTCTATTATTTGAAATATTATTCTCAATGATTTCAATAATAATACTGAAATATCTACTTAATTCTTTCCACAAATAGCTAAATTTCAAAACAACACAAACCATGATTAACTGGCATTCAAAACCCAAAAAAATCATAGAATTTACCAAAAAACATGACATTAATCCCAGTAAAATATAAAGTGTCTCTTACTATCCCATACCAAACAAATGAATACCTTGATCATATATTATATTAAAACATACTAATAGACTGAATTACTAGAAAACGGAAATTAAAACATATATTCGTACAAAAATAACCCTATCCTTATTCCTCAAATAAAATCATAGATTATCAAATATAATCAATAAATCCAGAAAACACAGTAAACTTCATCAAAGATAACATAAATAACCTTTTCATCAAATTAATATTAAATTTTAAAGTCACTAATACTATCAAATTTACTTTGTCAATATAAATCATCTATTTTTCCCAAATAAGCATAATTATCTCAACAAAAAAGAATATATTGAGGGTTATATATCCCTCAATCATGTTTTCTATAAAAATATCACCTGACCACAAAATAATTTTTTCTAGGTTATTGATATCATTCAATATATACTTTCAAATCCTTAATGAAAAACTTGAGAAGAATAATCCTTAAATTTTTCATGATTCTTATAAATAGAAAATCATTGATAAATCACTCATACAACATAATTCTATAATCCCAATAATTAAACACTAAAATAATTCATCTTCAATGATTGATATAGCATATTACCTTCCTTTTACTAGGAGTTAGTCATTGGATTAGGTAAATGACTTGAATAATTCCCAAGTCCCCACACATAATACATTAAACTATAAATTGTTCCTTATAATGTAATTTATTTCCCTCCATTGAACTCTTTATTTTTTCTGAGAAATTACATTCTATATGTTCTTATTTTTCACATCCAAAACAACTTACCATTCCTTTGAGACATTTCCTAGTGTGATTATACCCACATTCTCAACACGTATGAATATTAATCTTCTTTAATCCATGTACCTCATGAAACTTTATTTTACCTTTATTTTGTTCATTCATAAACTCACATTTATTTATTTTATTAATCATATATCTAGATATAAGGTTGGGAATAATCACAATCTTTTTCATTACATCTCCCTTTTTCATTTGGTTACATAGGTGTAAAACCATTGAATTTTATATCACATTTAGTATTAAAAAGGTTCATCATGGTTCCAACCATTAACTAAAACCAAAAAACATAGCGTGGGAAATAATTATCATAGTGATTAATCATATAATAATGAAAAATTATTCATAGGATGTCTAAACTATGAGACTTTATTTTCAATTTATAACACATTTGGTTTAACCTAGGTCCTCAATGGTCATTATATCGTCAAATCCTTTATAATGGTTCCTAAATAAAATACTAAATAACCCAAGAATATCCTATGGTTGTGTCTATAAAAGTGTGTAATATAATGACCACTCATCATGAAATAGCGATAATAAAGTTAATACCCAATCCACACCATTTTTAGTTGTTACCCCTTAGTGTATCGATTCTATAGTCACATCCACTTTTTAGTGTTCAGACGGAGATGCATTTTCTTAAAAAACCACACTCATTTATTTACTATAGCATAGGATGTTATATTATATTTAGGATTATATTAAATGTTCTTAGTAAAGTTTTCTAATTTTGATATATAAAAAATAACTAAATTATCCACTAATACCAACAAAAGTGACCCAATAATAACATACATAAATATTATATCATTCTATGATAATATTCAATAGATATCAAAATTATACAACCTACGAACTGTAAAGTTTATGTGAATTTTGAGATTAGGTAAATAATCAACCTATATCTTAAAATATATTCAATATCCACTATAAATATCTTTATATTAGCACCCTTATAGAATATCATACATAGATCCCTTTATTAAGCCCTAGGGGAAATAAAATATAAGAAATAATGAGCTTATATAATTAGTAAGGGTAAACATGATGGATATCAATAATAATAGAATAATATGATCACAAGGGAATGATAACATAACCATGTGAATATCATCAATATAAAATATTACAACCCAGAAAATCAAAGATGATTAACGCCAAATCAAGCCATATCCAAAAGCATGATCAAAAAGGGTGTAAAAGTATTAATCATTAATAAAAAGTTATAAAATAACAAGGTGGGATCATAATCATAGGAAATAATAACTTTGTGAAAATATTTATTTTTAATCATGTAAACTCATAATATTTTGAGAATATTTATAAGAGATCATAGTCTCCCATCATATATGAACATATCCACTCGCAATCATGTCTATGCATAATCCCATGAGAATATCTTGAAGTAATCAATCTCACACTGTGAAATTTGGACTTATTAATTCAAAATCATGTCAAATTTTATCATCAGAATCATCTCATGAGATATCTATCTCTTTTTACCCAATAAATTTATGGGATATAATGGACCAAACTATCACAAAACCATAATCCATTCATATGTAATCCACATTGTCATGGAAACATTTATCATTTAATTATAGTTTAAAATGTGGTAAATAAAATGATATTAATCAAGGTTTTTTCACCATATTCAATAACCATATAGAGAAATAATAAGGATGATTTCATTGGATCATGTCCCAAGTGAAGTATAACTAACTTCAAAAGATGTTTTTATAGAAGAAAATACCTTTAAAAAGATCGTTGGAACATTTCTTGAGGAAAATACCCTTTTCATTTTGAAACAACTTATTTAAAATATAAAAAATTATATAACATTAGAGAAAAAATATTCTATGAAAAAAAATATTAAAAATTATAAAGTAAGCTTCAAAGAAACTTATTTCTATAATAGTGGAAATATATGCTCATAATGTCGACATTAAAAGAGAACATTTCTTCCACACATTTAAAAAAAAGTTAAAATCAACTTTTTTGGAAATTTTTTTAAATGTTTTTAAACCATTTAAAATAAAGTAACATGTAATGAAAATTATATTTTTAAAATTTTTTATGTATACATAGAAACCTCCTTAAAATAATTTTTAAGAGAATTGACATTAAAGAAAAAGTTCGTCGACCATATGAAAACATTTTCTTGATCATTTTAAGTATAAATGAATGGAGAATGGAATGAATAAACAAATTATAAGAAAATATATTGTTTTAAAAGTATAAGTAACATGTAATTTCCCTCAATGAAAATTTAATAAAAACAATCCTAAAAAGAAATGGGTTAATTACATAAAACCTCTACTGCTTTAGAAATTTTGAATCATAACCCCCATGAAAAAAATAAAAAAATGAGACTTTAAATATCATGAATAAAAATATATTCATGGTATAACATATTAGAGGGGTTTTATATACACTATATGAAATATATAGCTGGTGAATATGTCATATATCCCATATAAACAAAAGTGAGAAGAGAAACCCTTACATCAAGTCTCTTCTCTCCTCATACAGGTTCAAACCTACAATATAATAAATATAGAATTATTATACTTATATTATAGATACATATTCATATATAAATTCTATGTACCATTCCTTTATAATTTTTAATTATCATTTTATTAATAATTCTTCCTTAAAATGAACATTTGGGTGAAAATAGGCTTGTTTTCCGTGCTTGTTTCCGTTTGACAGTTTTGGTGCTTTCACATTGGTCCTGGTTTCATAATGTAGAAAATAACAATAATATTATAATTATAATATTTATTCATTAAATATAATTTTATAATCATTAACATAAAGCGGTGATGGAAAATTAATTACATCACTTCCTAGAGATAGTAGTCCGTATATACACATGAGTGATGTATTAACTTTTCAATGGATGGAAGGAAAAAAAGTTAAATAATAATACACATATATAGAATAATTATTATATCATATATATTCATTAAATATATCCTTATTACCAGTAATGTAAAGGAGAAACTAAAATTTAACTACATCACTTCGTGGAGGTGGTAGTCCACACGCACGCACCAACAACATTGTCATTTTCCATCTAATAGAATTGGAAAATGGTAGATAAGATATTATAATTAATAAATAATAATTGTTTCAAAAATTTAATATATAAATATTAAATACATCTTAATAAGAAACCATGAATGATTGTGTTTTAAAATTAATCATATTGCTACATGGAGGCGGTTGTCTACATGTACGCACGAGCGATTCTTCCATTTTTAATTTAATGGAAAGGAGGATATGAATAAGGTTATTAGGATACAATAATAACAAAAAAATTTATGATATATATTTATGATGTTATATTTTTATGTTTAGTACGCAATTAAAGGAGGTCAAAGAAGAAGTAAAATGAAAATGCTTGGTTAATATGATTACCTTCTCTTTAAAGAACCTCCTTTAGATGTCTCCTTCAGAACCCAAGGGGTGGAATTTTAAGAATAATATAACCTATATAATTTTTATAAGGAATTTAATAAGTTCCTTATAGGTTTTTATCATGATATGTGTCTCTTGATGTGTGAGTAAGAGAATCGAGGCAGTTTCTGTTTATAAGCAAGGGTAGGGGCACCCATGGATTTACTTATATTATTAAATTAATATAAATTAGTTTTCCTACTCAACTTGAAAAAATTGATATATTTATAATATAGGATGTCTATAATTCTAAAAAATGTCATCCAATAAAATCTAGACTATTTTTGGTTTTTTTAAACCTTATCTCTTAGTTTTAACCCATGTTAACCCTATTTAATGATTACCCTCAGAATAATGTTTTTACAAAATAGGGATCAAGAAAGTTATAATAAATGTATAAGTGACCCAAAAGTGGAAAATGGTTTATATTATCGACCATATACCATTAAAATATAAAAATACAATATTTTTATTAAATTTTAATCATTTAATAAATTATTATATAACATAAAATATGATTAAATTCATTTCAAGACTATTCACATAATTCAATTTTTAAAAAAATATCGACACTAAAATTAAAATATAATATAAACCTTAAACAAATAAAACTTAATATATATATATATACAAAATTTATGGAATTCCCTAACTTACTAAAAAAATATTATTTTTAGAACTTTTAAAATCATTCACTTGACTTTTCTACTGCTTGCACAAGCATAGTGTTGGTGTTGCGTAAGAATTTAAGGTTACTATTTAATAACTAAAAATTGAAAATAAATTACCAACATAAGAAAATATTTATATTCTAAATAAAATTTTATAACCATTAATAACTTGTTTTTATCAATGTTACAAAATATTATAGATATTAAAAGCCTAAAAGGGAAATTTTCAAATTTTCCTTTACTTAAAATATTATAAAGGCCTTCATCAAATTAAAGTTGAAACAAAATGTAATATTTTTGAATATTTATATAGTTGGTCAAATAACACACATCCAATAAAATATAGGAAATTTTATGGACGATTTTGAATCCATATTTCATAGGTTTTACCATGTTTTACCTACTTTTCCCTTGCGTGATGATAAGATTTTTACCAAAGTTACTATTCTTGATGACCAAAACTAAAGTTTCATTTTTTTTAAATTTATATTTAGATTAATAATATAGAATATATTTTATCAAATTCAAATTCTATTATTGGTATAAATTATTTTTAAAATAAACATGAAAAAATTTAACTTAATTTTTTTACAAAAAAACCATTTTAAGTATAAAAATAATTTTATAATTAAATTAAGAATGATTTCAATTATAATTATATTAATTAGATTATTTTTAATAATATGGAACTAATTAGAATTTAAAATTAATTCTAAACAAAATTAGGTCTTTTTAAATACTTGAATGAAAAATATATTTTTCTATAAAATCGGTATTTTTTACTAATCACAAATAAAATACCATTTTATAAATATTACCAGATTTTCATATTAGGATAATTTTAAAATTATGATTTGAATAATTATATCCTTTTTTATATATATAATTTTTAAATATGGTATAAATTAATTATAATATTCACTCATAAAAAAGAATAAAATACATTTTTAATAGAATATATTTCTGAAGCATAAAATAACATTATTAAAAATTGAGGGCTTATTTACTAATAATTAATCAATACATTTTTATACTGTAGGAACGTTATACATGTATTTCATAATTTGGTTCATCTTATTCATATCCTCCGATTGGAAAGCTAGGTTATAAAGATTGTATTTTAAATAATATTATTTTATGGTTTATTTATATTTGGGGTTGAACATATTATTCATTTAAACTAAATTTTAAAGGATTTGAATTATCCCCATTAAATAAATTGCATCCTAATTTTTTTATATTAGTAATCAAGGGTTCAATTTTAGAAAATACATTTGTTTAAAACTCACTTCTTATAATGTAATAAAAAAACATCCTTGGAAAAGGGGAAGTGAGAAATATAAAGGACACCTGAAATAACACATAATGAGCTTCCTTGGTAAGTAAAAAAGTATAAGAAAGTAAAAATATGGACATTGATGAGAAATATAATGTTAAAATAATAATATAGAGTAATATATAACATGGTTATGAGAAAATAAATGACCACAAAAACAATAAATCCGTAAGTGGTAAAAATAAACATCAATTCCCTATAAATAACTATAAAAAGGAAAACATTTTAATTTTTAAGGTCCTTTTTCTAATATTTGAGGATATATTTTACCATGAAATATGGGAAAATACACTTACTTGATTTCTTCAAACACATAAATATAATTTCATTCTTTTTTTGTGTTTTTCAATTAGTTTCCACCTATTTTCATCCCATATTCCACTGATGAGTGAAGAATTTAAAATTTTAGTTCATAAAGAACTAAAATAAACTTTTAATAGATTATATTATCTACAAAAAGATGATAAATATTCAGTTAGTAAAATAAAAAATGGTCAATATATTCTAAGATAACTTATATGAATAAACTGTCATTTTAAATATTATTCTCAATGATTTAAATGGTAATACAGAAATATCTACTTAATTATTTATAGAATTTGATAAATTATAAATATAATCAAATAATGTTTAAAACTTATTCAAAACTAAAAATGGTCAACAAAAATTACAAAATCAAATTAACTTTAATACCCAAACAATATAAAGTGGCTCTTACTATCACATACCAACCATGTAAATACCATGATAATATATTCTCTTAAAACATACTAATAACCTAAGTCATCCTAAAACCTCAATGAAAACATATATTATTCCAAAAAATAACTCTATACTTATTTGTCAAATAAAATCACATACTATCAAAATATTCCATATATCCAAAAAAATCAATAAACTTCATCAAAGATAACATAAATCAGTTTTTCATCCAACCACTAATCAATTTCAAGGTCACAAAAACTATCCAGTCTACTTTATCAATATCTATCATCCATTTTTCCCAACTAAAAATTATTATCTCAACCTAAATCACATATTAAGGGTTATCTATCTCTCAATCATGTGTTTTCAAAAAATATACCTGTACCACTAAATAAATTTTTTAGTTTATGAGTACCATTCAATATATTATATAAAATCCTTAGTAAAACACTTATATGGAATAATACTTATATATTTCATGATTCTTATAACTATAATATCATTTATAAAACACTTATAAAACATAATTCTCTAATAATCATATATAAACACTTCAATGATTAATATTTAATGATTGACATAGAATAGACCTTTCCTTGGTCTGGGATTTAGCCCTTTGACTAGTAAATTGACCCAGATAATGCCCAAGTTCCCACACATAAGACACCAAACAATAAATGGTAGCATAATATATTAACAAAATTTCATCTAGTACTATTAATTATTTTAAACTAAAAAATATAGTGTGGGAAACAATAATCATAGTGAGTAATCATATAATCATGAAAATTTATTCACAGTATGTCTAACTAATGACACCTTCTCAATTTATAATACCTCAGGTTTAAACTAGGTCACCAATGATCATTATCTATTCAAATCCTTCATAAGGGATCATAAATAAAATGGTAATTAACCCAAGAATATCCCCTAGTATTGTTTGTGACACCCTCATTGTTTGGAAGGGGCATGCACCGTGGAGGGTATAGGTTCTGACAAGGTGGTGCTAACTGCGGCGTAGTCTAGAAGGGTGGGGAATAGAGTCTTAGGAGGAGGATTGTTGGGTATATTTTCATTTTAGGCACAACTAAACCATGGAATATGGGGCTGAAAAAATAACCCATCAATCCCCATAATCCCTATGATGTGGAGTTTGAGGTTATAGAGTAGGGGTTTGAGGGATGGTCTTGGTCAGTTATTCCAATTTGGACACCCTTACAAAGTGAAAAGGAGGTAAAGGCCTGGAATCACCCCTATGTAAATAGGATCTAGGCACACCCTGCATCATGGTATCTTGAGGGAATTTGATGAAGGTTTACTATGATGAGGAAGGGGTTACTATGGTGCAGTCTAGAGGGTTTATGGTGCAGTCCCCTGGGTTATGCCATAGCCTATTATTTTTCAATATTGGTATAAATACCTTGACACCCCTCTAAACCACATATTTTTTCATGTTTTTCTCCCAAAAATTATGCGTTCAAGAGAGTGTGTTTAATTCCTTGAAGCCCCACTTTGATCAGATTCAAACTCATTATTTGGGAGATTGATCTTTGGCGTCTCCTATTTGTTCTTGAGGTAGGTGTCTCCATACCATGTTTTTAATACTTTAATTACTTATTGTTCTTATTCAATTCCTTGTTTGTGTTATAAAAAGGATATATTTGATATCATGGTGGAATTTATTTATGAGATCTATGTTTTTAAAGGGATTTGGATTTAAAAATGCCTTTTGATTCTAAAATGGGTTTTAAATCATGGAATCACTAAAGCTTATCTATTAAATTTTTTTTATAAAATGCGAGAAATTTTTTAAAATGGTTTCTGAAAATCATATAACATTTCAAACCATTGGTGTGTTGGGAAATAAACATGTAACTTTAGTGTGTGTAACACTACTAGTGGTTTTGTGATGTTGATACACTATTGTAGGACTTCATATCAGTTGGATCCAAAATATGAATGACTTATAATTTTCTTATCTGTAGTATGTATTTACATTGGTTAAATATCAAATGGAATGCTTTTCCATTTATGATTGGTTTGATTTATCATGGTATATTTCATGATTTGTTGCTCACATGTTTATCTTATGGTGTATCCTTGGATATTTTTACTCATGATTACTAGATTTATTTCATGTAATGTTCAAATTTATTTTCTGTGTGAATATGAAATCATTTTATAAAAATAAAAGGATGTTTTACAAATATTATGAAAATTAATTATAAAATGTGTTTGTTTTAAAGTTATAAATATATTTTTTTGATATACGACATTTTATATATTCATTGGTAAAATCCTACTAGGATTTTTACTCACACCCTAATTTCACGTTTGGACTTTTATGGATGTTATTTTCATGACTCAGGTAAAGGGAATGGAATCATGTAGTGAGATGGATTCTCTTGAGTGGTGTTGTCTTTATATAGGGACAGTTTGGTTATGACAGATGGTCACATAGATTTTTATATTTGGATTTTCTTAATTTTTCCTTTTGGGACTGGTTGTTTTTGTTGGATTAGTATGTCTCATGGTTATGTTATTCTTCTTCCATAACATACATCGGTTATTATTTACTTACACATGAGACAATTTTGGTTTTTTGTTGATTTTCCCATTGTTAGAAACTAACTCGAGAGATGTTTTATCAACCCAAGATAGTTCATTAGAAAATGGTATCAAAGGGAACACCCAAATGGAAGTGTTATGAAACTTCCTCATTTTGGTTTAAAGTCCTTAGTAGATAGGACTTAGTACCACCATAATTCAGATAGTAAGTGGGTGAGTGTCCCTTTCTAGCTCTCTTTCAGGTATGAACTTGAGTTACCATGGGTGGTCAAGAATTTTTTCTAATATCAAGACTTGGTGTTTGAGGTTATTTTAATGAACATTATGTGGGATTCATTTAAATAGGTAGGTTCATTTCATTATATTTTTTTCTTTCATTAATAGAATTTATAAATTCTTCAAATTATTATTATTTAAAGTAATTATCATGTATTCTAGAATTTTTTATTTTGATTTGGAAAAATTATCTTATGAATATGGGTTATTGTCTTGTGTTTATTAGAAAATTCCTCTAAAAAGAGATCTTCCAAATCTTAGAGAAGAATTTATGAGAAAAATTCCACTGGAAAACCCTCTAATGGACCCTTCTTTGGTGAATATTGTAATCCACACTATTCATAATTTGGGTCAATTGGGTATTGGGAACCATGGATGAGTGATGGATAATGGATTATAATTTACTAAGAAGAATCCACCCATCTTATATGGTGACAAATGATACTGGGAATCTATGGAGTGTCTTGAGAATATTGAAGAGATCTTTCATTTTATGAAAACTCTTGAGGATTCTAAGGTCAGTTTTCAATGTACATGATCGAGGGATAAGGAGTAGATAGTGGGGCTCTGTTATAAAATCTATATTATATGAGGATCCTACCATGTCCTCCTTCAATAAAATATTCAACCAATAGTTTTATCTTGAAATATTAAATAACTAATAATTTATGAACTTGGATCTAGGAGAGCATATGGTTTCAGATGATTCCACATATTACACTAAGTTAGTATAAATTACACCTGATATTTTTGAAAATGATATTCTAAAGTCTTGGAGGTTCAAGATGGGTCTAATGGATGATATAAGATTGATTTTTATTCTCTTGTTCCTTTTGACCTTCATGGAGGTGGTCGATAAATAAGCTATAGTTGATGTAAAAATATAAGGGAGAATGGGTTTGGGTGGATCTCTGGTTGGTGAAATTGTTCATCAAGGTGTGTTTTTTGGATTGATAAGGAAACACAATGGTTCTTCATTTTCTTCAGTACTAGTTTTAGGGATTTATCCAAATAGAAGTAGGTTTTTTTCTATAAATGTTTTATGGATGGTCATACCAAGATTAATTATATAGAAGTTACGAAAACATATCCTGGTTATGGTCAATCTGGTCATCTCAAGAATTTGTGTAGAAGGATTTCATAAAATAATAATGTTGTATCCACTATCACCAAGGGTTTTCTAGTTTGTTCTAAAGATTCCAAGGGTGTTGGTCCACACCCTTAGTATAAGGGGTATTTGAATACAACATAGAAGGCTTAGGGAGGAGATGCGACTAGTTGAATTTGTATAGTAGTGTATTAACCAGAGGAATCTGAAGAAGGGCGAGCAACTATTATAGGTATGGTTCTTATTTCATCCTCTATGGTATTAGATTTGTTTGATATAGGTGTTACTCATTATTTAATATCATAAAATTTAGTTTTTCAAGAAGGGAATGTGTTTGGATATTATATAATTCTTGTCGGATCTTTCCACACATTTGGAAAAGTGGTGAGAATAAGGTTTCAAATGTTCTGCATGTCGAGTGGTGTTATATGACTTTGAAGTGATATATTATTTATTGGTTATTGATATCACATTCATTGACCTAATCATTTTAATGTATTAGATGATTTGCATAAAGTCCTGGATTTATTATTTTCATCACCGTGTTTAGTTCTTATCTCTTAATGTGGTCTCTCATATCTTTTAAGGTGAATGATATTCTAGAGTTGGGAGAGTTAGGTCTCTGTTCCTTATACTGGGGTGATCTCAGGGTAGTTATTGTAGATATTCCTTGATGTTTTCATCTCTTTCTTGGGAATACAACTTCCAGTAGTGGTCTGTGTATCCTGAGGTATTTACTAATGATTTTTTCTAGTTTACCACCACAAATAGAGTTCACATTTACCATTGTCATAATTCTTGGTATGATTTCCATTTATATTCCATCTTATTGAATGACACCTTCCGAGTTGATGTAATGTAATTTTCATCTTGCAGATCTTTCATATAAAGGATTTATTCTTCTTAGCATGTAAATTTGGGATTCTCCTATCCTATTTTATAAGAAGGAATATGGTATCCTCATACTTTTAATTGATTATTTGATTCTAAATATGATGAATGTTAAGAACAACTAACCCTTTATAAGAATTTATGGTCCCTTTGATCAACTCAGCATGTCTTGTTGGTTTTTTAAGATTGACCTCTGGTTGGGATACTAACAGTTGGGAGTTTGGGAAGATAATATGACTAAGAGAGAATTTAGGGTCTGGTATGGGTATTTTGAGTTTTTGGTTACTCAATTCGGTCTCAATAATTTTGCTATGGTATTTATGTCATCAATTAACTGAATATTTCTTTAGTTTTTGGGCTTGTTTTTTTCCTTGTTTTTGAATGATATTTTCATGTACACCAAGTCATAGGAGGAGCACCATGATCACTTGTATAATATCCTAATAACCATGAGAGAACATTATTTGTATGTTATTCTTTGAAAGTGTGAATTTTGGATCCATCCATCCAATGGCCCGAGGGCCTTAGATTTTTTTCATTATATGATAAACCCCCTTTTAAGGGAAGAAGGGGGAAACCCGAACAGACTTCATAGACTTAAAACATTACACGACCCAAAGATCAAGAAAATACAACTCAGGATGACACCTTGGAATTGACTCTCCCCAGCATTAAAAACTGGTAAAGATCTCCACCATTGCAAGACTGTATGGATAGCAAGTGTCTTGTGTCAAAGCACATGCCCGATCCGATGGCTAGCGCCATACCCTCTCAAACATCCAATTCCATGCAGCCTGCATAGGTAAACCACCTATTCTGAATCATCCTCTGAGGCCTATTCCATGAGGTCATGTCCGGATGGGCCTTTATAACCTGAGTCTCGAAAACCAACTCAACATAATTCTGAAAATATCCAAGCATACGCGAGACAAAATAACACTCAAACCAGCAGCCTTCCATTACGAATTCCAAAACCAAAACGGGATCAAAACAGCAAGCATTCATCAGCACATAGTCCAAGCACCGGAGATGAATCTAGAAGAACCCCACCATAGCCATGAAAAACCTCCAACCACATCTTCAACAACCCGAAGAGGACGACAATCCAAGGAGCATGAAGCCGGGTCTTCGTCACCTAGGAATGGAAGAACCAACAATACCTCGAGGGAAGATCTCTGATGGGGGGATCCACACATATCTGAGCTAGCAACACCTCTCTGGGCTTGGAGTCGAACAAATCAAGTCCACAGAAGAACCCTCAACAGATTCCAAAATGGATGAACCACTGAAAGCTGGAGGACCAATTGGACACGAGGGTACACTGAAGAAAACATTGTTTCCAAGACTCTGGAAACACACTGCACCAAGTCAGAGCACAAAACCCATCACCTCCCTCTAGACTGAATGCAGAAACCACAAAAAACACCCAAAATACGCTTCCATGACACAGAACACCGGGGTAGAAACCCAAAACCTCACCAGATCTGGATGAAGCATAGTTCTGGAACCACCGCTCAGGGATGTCGATGGCAGATCCGAGCCAGAGATTCTCCCCAACTGACGCCAGCAGAACCGTCACCACCGTAGAGTGCCGAAGCCTACCTGACCCAGGACAAAACCAGAGCGAAGCCACCTCTGATGCACAAATCCAACCGCGAAGCCACTACTAAGAGACGCTGACTTCTGAAGCCGAACACATGAAGACAAATCCGCTACCGATAAATCTGAGGCCAATGCAAAGAACTCGACACCCGAAGTGATGTTTTTAGGTAATGTTATATCTGATAAGGGAATATCAATGGTTCTTAAAAGTTACTAGTACTAATGTATTGGTAGAAACCCAAAAATATTTTTGCGATCCCAAGTTTCTTGTGTATGTTTGGTTACTAGGTGTAGGTTCCTCAGGTCTTTTCCAAGATTACATCTCTCATAAAATCTTTAAACCATAATGTTGTTATGTTTTAGTGGAATGAAAAGTGTCATAGATATTTTTAGGAACTAAAGGTGACATTGAATTCAGCTGTGTTTTTGATTATTTCAGAATCAAGTTTAGGATATGGTGTGTTCTGTGATGCTTCTGGTATGGGATTGGATTGTGTCTTGATATAGGGGAATCAGGTGGCAGTTAGTGGCTCCCTCCAGTAATGCACTTATGAGAATAAATACCCTACCCATGATCTTATGTTGAAGTATTTATACATGAACTCAAAATGTGGTACCAATATCTTTTTGGGGACATGTTTATAGTATATTTTGATCATAAAGGTTTTGAAGTATGTTTTTATTCAAAGGCACCTAAACTTGTGACAGAGATTCAGAGATTCTGGGTTGAGTATCACCAAATAATTGATTTTTATATCACTTACAGTCCTAGGAAATTGAACTTGGATGCTGATGTTTTAAGTAGAAAATTACCGACCCAAGCCTCGAAGGAATCCATGGAGGAGTGATCTATAATTATTTTTTCTGATGAGATTATATTGGGATTGGAAGAGGATGGGAGGAAGGTGTTCTTATCTTTTGTGAAGGTTGAATCACCATTTTATGATCAAGTTAATCTAAAGAAAGTGTATTTCACTAATTTCAAAGTATTATTTAAAATAATAAATAGTGGGTAGACTTTGGGAGAGTGATCTCAGTCTCCCCTTAGTGCCTTTTGTTTCTGAGGCCTGATAGTTATTCCTACTTCTCTGAGGAAGTAGATGATATATGATGGACACAATTCTTGATGTTCTGTAAACCCAAATACTACCAAGATGTATCATTATTTGAAACATTTATTCTTTTGTTTTAGGGATAAGGTGTTTGATTGAAGCATTTGTATCATGGTGATTGACTTATCAGAGAATTGAGGTGGAGCCCAAGACACCTGTTGTTTTGTTTCAACCCTTTCGCATTTTGATATGGAAGTGGAATGAGATTTACATGGATTTATTCAGTGGTTTAATATGGACTACTGGAGGGAATTATTTATTTGGGTGATCATTGATCAACTTATGAGATCATATAATTTTCCCCCAATAAAGGGAAAGATGAAAGCAGAAGAGTGTAAGCACTTATATGTTTGAGAGGTTGTGACTATTCATGGTGTTTTCACTATGATTGTTTTTTGTAGGGACCTAAGGTTCACATACAAGTTTTGGAATATTTTTCAAGAGGCAATGGGTTCCCGGTTGAAATTAATCATGGAATATCATCCACAGATGGATGAGAAGATGAATAGATCTATTCAAATTCTTGAGGATATGCTCTGAGCATGTGTGCTTGAATTTGTTGGTTATTTTGAAAGGAATATTCCTCTTGTCAATTTTAATATAAAAATAGTTACCATACTTCAATTTAGATGGAATCCTTTGAATCATTGTATGGGTTGACATGTAGATCTCTCTTATGCTGGGTAGAGATGGGAGAATGATACTTAGTTAGAACATGCATTATTCAAGATATGATGAAAAAGGTGCAGTTGATCTGGAAGATATTGTTCACAACATAGAATCATCATAAATCCGATATGGACCATCATCATCTGATGCTAGAGTTTGAGTTTAGTGATCAGGTTTTTCTTAGAGTTTCACTTCACTTGGGAATCTGTCTGTTGGGTAAGTATATTATGTTGGAACTGAGGTTTGTAGGACCCTTTGAGATTTTTCATTGAATTATAATGGTGGAATACCATTTGGACTTTCCATCTCTATTGAATTTTATTGATTATGTTTTTCATGTTTCTTAGTTGAGGAAGTATAAACCAGACACTTACCATGTGATTGAATGGGAGTACATTGGCATTGAGCCTGACACCACTATGGTTAAGAAACCAGTTCATATTATGGATCTTCTGGATAAGGTATTGTGACGAAAAATGATTACTTTGGTTCATATACTATAGAAGTACAGATGAAATAGCCCAAATATAATGATGTAGGAATCATTCGTAAGGTAGGAGTGGATTTCTATTTTTGTGTTTCCAAAGTCTTGAGAACTCTTTGGGGATGGAAATCATTTATAGTGGGTAGAATCATGACACCCATCGGGCTTGGAAGGGGGGTTTCAGTGTGGATGTTACAAGATACAATGGGTGGTGCTATCTATGGTGTAAACTAAAGGATATTGTGTATAGTACCAGGAAGAAGATTTGTGATCCTATTTATATTTCAAGAATAACTATTTCATCGAGTAGGGGATATGGTGTAACACCACTATCCTGGTGATCCTTACGGCGTAGAGTGGGAGGATTCATTGTAGGGGCTCAAGGGATAGTTTTGGTTTTTTCTTCCAAATTATAATCCCCTATAAAGTGGAAAGGAGGTTTCAGTGTAGCCTCATCCCCAGGGTAAAGAGGATTTTGGTGCACCCAACATTATGGTTTCAAGAGATCATTTAATTGGGGTTCACTCTATCATGGAAGTGGTATCCGTGGTATGTTCTAGAGGGGAAACAACATGGTCGCTCAAGCTATATCATGTCCATGTATTTTATATTCTGGGTATAAATAATTAGATATTCCTCCAAACTACTACTTCTTCCATCATTTACTCCTAGTCCTAAGGTGCCCAAAAGAGTATTTTAAAGTCCTTGAAGCCCCTCTTTGATCAAAATCCACCCTACGATTTGGGATATTGATCATTGGTGTTTCCTCTCCATTCATAAGGTAGTTATCTCTATACAAATGTTAAAATTATTGAATTACTTGATGTTCTTATTCAATTCATGGGTTTTTTATGGAATGTTTGGATTTGATATTAATGTAGATTTTATTTATAATATCTATGTTTTTAAAGGTATTTGTATTTAAAAGATGTTTTTATACTAAAATGGGTTTTCAAGTATGTAATAAGTAATACCTCACATTAAAAATGATTTATTAAATGCGTGAAAGGTCATTAAATGGTTTGTAAAATGTATAGTACATTGGGAAACTCGGGTGCATTGAGAAATGGATATGTCGATTTTGTGTGTGTAATAGCACCAGAGGTTTTGTGATATCAACAAACTATGGTTGGACTCAATATCTGTTGGATCCAATATAATCCTAGTTTAAGATTTCTTATGTTCAATATGTATTCTCATAGGTTGGAACCAAAATGGTGTTCCTTATCATTTATTTTTGGTTTGACACATGATGGTATATTTCATGGTTGGGTTCTCACATGTTTATATTATGGTATATCCATGGATGGGTTTACTTATGAGTAAATTTTTTCTTTAATGTGCTTTCCATATACCTTATTTTTGTGAATATTAATGGATTTTATGAAAACCATTAGATATTATAGAAAATTATTTTATCTTATAAAAATTATTTATAAAATAGATTTTTTAAATCTAGTACTAATGTTTTCTTGATATTAGAATTTTTATAAATTCTTTGGTGAAATCCTACTAGTATTTGTGCTCAAACCATACTTTTTTCCTTTGAGCATTTGTAGATGTTGTTTTTCTGGACTCAGGTAAAGGGAAGTGCATCATGTAGTGAGTCAGATTCTCTTAAGTGGGAATTCCTTTATAAAGGGATATTTTTGTGGCGATGGATGGTCCCATGGTTTTTTAGACGGGATTGTTAGGTTTTCCTTTTAGGATTGTCCATTTTTCTAGGACTAGTATGTCTTAGGATTATTTGTTTTTTCTTCTGATGTGTTCATTGGTTGTTCTTTAGTTATTCATGAGACTATTTTAGTTTTTTATTGATGTTTAACTTATAAAAGACCAACTCGGGTGATGTTTGATCAAACCTCGATGGTTAATTATAGTGTTTATTCAGGTGTACAGTCTTAGTCCCAATCATTGTGCACCAGTTATGATCAAGTTAATTTCCATTCCTCCACTTTCAGAGTTGTTACCACTAGGTGTATCTATTCGACAACTATATCCACTTTCCATTATCTATACTGGGGTTTATTATTTAGCAAATTCACACTCCTTTCTCTACCATCACATATGATGTTCTTCTATACTTAGGCTTATCCTAATGTTTCTTACTAAATTATTCAAATTCTAATCTCCAAAAATAACTAAACCACCCTCTAATACCAATAAAATTGACCTAAGAATAGCATATATAAATATTACATCATTTTAAATGGATATTCAATACATATCACAATTATACAAAATCGAGGACTATAGAGGTTTTGTGTATTTGGAGACTAGATACATAATCACCTTATTTCTTAAAATAGATTCAACATTTCCCAAAAATATCTTCAAATTAGTTCTCTTCTAGCCATATCTTACTTAGAACCTTCCATCATAACTTGGTGAATGAAAACATAAGAAAAGGATATCTTATATACTCAGTAAGGGTAAACATGGGATATATAAATCATAAAAACATAAGATGATCACAAGAGTATGATAACATAATCAAGAAAATGTTCTCAATATTAAATATTCAAATCCAAAAAATCTTAGACCACTAACTACAAAATCAAGTCTTATATAGAATCAATATCTATAATGGTGTCAAAGCAGTAATTGTCATTTAATAGTCATAACATATGATTGTGGAATCATAAGAACATGAAATAATAATCTTATAAACATATAAATTAACAAAAAGTTCCATTCATAATATTGTGATAATAGTTAGAAGAGATTACTGTCACACATAAAACTTGAACATATTAATTTTCTATTATGTCCATGCATTATCTTGTAATCATAATTTGTATAAATCATAAACACATATCAAAATTTTGATATATCTATTCCCAATCATGTCCAATATTATCATAATTATCTCATTAGATATCTATATCACAATACCTAATCCATTGGAGGAATATAACTAACCCAATTAGTCACATAATCATATTCCATTCATATGTTTTCCACAAGGTCATGAAACCATTTATAATTTCATCATAGCTTTTCCCATGGTAAATGAAACAAGGTTCATCAAGGTTTCATAAATAACTATATAGAGAAATAATAAGGATAATATCACTGGATCATGTCCCCAGTGAATCATAAGTAACATCAAAGGATGTTTTTATAGATGAAAATAACTTTAAAAAGATAAATAGAAAAATTCTTAAGGAAAATATCCTATTCATTTTAAAATCACTTATTTAAGGAAGAATAATGTTTAAATATTGACTTTTGGGAAAATATTTTGAGAGTAATATCAATTAAGAGGTTCATTTGGAAAATTAAATAAACATATAATCGTCCGAGACAATGAGAGAGGAGAAGAAAATAAATCAGGGGTATTTTTGAAAATACTCATAGAGGTGACATCTATTTAAAAGAGTTCATGGAGGACATGGGGGAGAAAAAAATAGACTAATCCATGTGGTTGTTCTATAAAATATTTATCTATTATATTTTTATTAATGGAAATGAAAAGGACCCAAAAAAGGTGTAACCAGTGTATATAAAAAGGTGATGAGACTCCTAAAAGTAGATATATAACTTTATAAAACTACTTGATATGAACTATTATAGGTTTTTTAGGATATTAAAACTCTCAAATGAGAAAAAATGAGGAGATAAGAGATAATATAAATTATCTTGAGGAATAATAGATGGATTTTTCAAATGAGTTTTGAAGAGAAAACCAGTTGGGTTTCTAAGAAGAAGAAAATGAGAAGGTATGGAAGAAGTTGTCCACGGATTTTAAAAAACTAGTGTGTCAAAGTAGTTTGATAAAGATGATGACAAAGATGAATAAAGCCTTATAGAATCTAAAAGTAGTTAGAAAGAGAATGGATAAATCTATCATCATTTACTTTCCATTTTATTCATCGTGTATATATTCTAGGTATTTTTTCTTGAAGAATGATTTATGAGAGTCATTTAAATATATCCTAAAAAATATCTCTAAAATAAAGTAGAAAAAAATAACAAGTTTCATGTGTTGAGTTCAAAACAAAAGAATATAATTGATGAAACTATGTTTGAGGAAGTAGATCAATTTTTGGATACAGTAACATACCTAGAAAACATGGTGATCTACTTCAATATGGAGAAGTAAAGTTGAGAAGATTAGTTTTGGGATTCCATATTTAAAAGGTATTGTGGGATGTGTCTTATATTTACCTATGTAATATGGTAAACACACACCTTTATAATATGGTGTGACTTAGTTTAAGGATAATCGTGGACCAAAAACTACCTCCATTTTTGATTCAATTTTATTATATTATCTTTGACTTGGACATCCAAAGAACAGCAAGGAGTAGGATTCCTTGGAGGAACCAAGCCTTATAAAAACACATGTTAAAAATTTTAATTTCAAATCTACAATGCATATTTGTGTTTCCTAGGTTACCGGCTAAAATATTTAATAGTCATTCCTACATCATAGGTTCATATCTAAAGGGGTTAAAAGTTTTGAGTAATATATGGAATTTGGTTAAAAACCAACAACACTTGATTTACACCCCCTAGCGTGTCTTCACTATTCATGAGGCACCAATAGATCCAATTAATGATTTCTATTTTGATATTACTCTAGTATGTAAGTCTTTTAGATAATTATATAATTGGTAAAAAGGGTAAACCCTCACCTTGATTTTTGGATCCATTGATTTATTTGATTTCTTTCATACCATTGTTGATAAATGGAGAGACAACGTTATGATATGATATGATTATGTTCATCTTTACTCGGTATGGATATTATATCATTATAGATGCATTGGAAACTACATTTAGTAGTTCATTCAATGATCACAGAATGTGTGATAGAATTATCTCTGATGGAAATTCAGTCTTCAACCCTCATATAAAAAAGATCCAAAGAATCAACTCTTCCTTTTGGATGGAATAGTCACCATTAATTTTCATAACAAAAATATACGAATCATGTATAATTTTTAAATGAGAATATAGTATTTATAGGTGTAGTTAAAATCTTACAATGAGGGCGTAGTATTATTCCTTATTATTGGTACATTCCTCTAACAATAATAATGAGTACGATAGACTAGATTTTTCTACAAAGATTAAAAGAATCCCCATCCCAACCCTATTAAGCATTAATTATTTAATTATTATTTATGTTAGTATTCTATAGGATCCTTAAAATTACATCCCACATACCTCAGAGGTTTCATATATTGAGAATAATTCTTTATCATGGAGTTTTATATATAATGGTGACTCCACTAGGATAGGGTGCACAATGAGAAAATCTATTAATACTCTCCCCTTGACTAACTTTTGAGACATGAAATGGATGTTAAATTACCATAAAATGATTTACCATCATACTAGACACATAGTTATAATCAGGATAAAGAGTATGTGTTAGAGTGAGTTAATATAAGAAACCAAGTAGACATCATGGTGCTTTCAATAAATTCTTAGCATATAGATAGTGAAAACCAACGAAATGTATAGTTCTTCTAGATATCCGAATATGGTATATTAACATAATAAATTATTCTTTTAAGACAATAAATACTATTATACTTTCCCATATCGTTTTTCTAAAATATGAGTGTTCTTATTGATCATTTTAGGGATTCCATATAATGGATGAGGGGATTCCCTTCAATAGAAATTATCAATATTAGAGAGTATAAAAGGTTCCATTTTAGATCATCAAAGTCTTTCTAATATTTCAAATATGATAGATAAGTGACCCCTTTATTATTTATATTTTTAAAGGGAAAAACTTATCTCTATTTTTGGATATGAAATACTTTATATAGGAAATAAATCCGCGAATTCATCTCAATTTCTTGAGGTTTTGATGAGGTGGAATATCGAGTATAAACATGATAATTTTGGTATCAAACTTGATGTAATGATTGTGTTTCATGAAGCCAATTAATTTCCATATTGCTACCCCAAAAGTGAATTTCAGTTCTTATTCAAGACGTGTTAATAAAACTTTCCAAAAAATGTCTTAATATCAGTGAATTGATCACAAAATTATGGATATTTTACCCATAAAAATATCTAGATATACTTATTTGGTATTCCACTGAAATGAAATGAAAATATTGTGCATGTAATGTTAGTAGGTAGTTCCAATATTCTCTTAGAAAAATGAATTTATTTAGTAATATTTAACCCATAGGGTGGCTTGAAGGTAGTGGGATCCTCATATTTTTTATCCATTCAGACCTGGTTATGCCAATTCATGATTGAGAGTGTTGGTAAATACATTGTTTAATTGATCAATAGTTTAGTGATAGGGACTAAGAAATCATCCTTTGGACAGTGATAGTTGAGATGCCCAAAATGTATAAAAAACATCATTTTCCCAAAATTTTTATTGATAGGGGAAATGTTAGACAACCACTTCAGGAGTTGAACTTCCTAGATGATGTTGGATTTGATTAGTGTATCAACTTTTGATTTTAACCTGGAAACATGGTTTGAGTTCATTTACCTTTCTACCTATTTATGGCTATGGTGTTTGTTCAGAATACCCAGATGATGGGTAGCCACATAAAGATCTAACTCAGGAAAATCTATATACTTACAAGAAAATAAATCATGATTCTTATTGAGGAATGAGGTGTAATTATTCTTTTCATTAGGAGTTATGATGTAACTAATCAATGTAGGTAGTATATCTACCTTCACACCAAGATTCACCTATATTAATCCATCAATGGTTGTTAATATTCTTCCTTTAATACTAAATGAGCATCCCATGTTTCTTCCTCTTTCTCTTTACTATCATTAGGATAAAAATATGAATTGGAACCTTTAAATCTAAAGGATTATTAAGGATAATTTCTTCCTCTATTGAGATCACATCCTTTTTGGAATGTATGAGTTTATCCAATGTAGTTGACACTATGAGAATAGAATAAAATATACCTAAAACCTGCATTCTTCTTCCAATATTCATATTGAACAAATAAAAGTGTGTTTCCAGTATCTTCTGAATATTTTTGATACCTACTCTTGAGAAAAGGAACTTAGGGGATCACGACTATTATGCGTGAACTACAAAATGGATTATTCCTCTTTTAGTGATGAATTCTCAATGGATATTTTAGTATGACTATTATAAGAGAGTAAAGTGACTGGATGGTTTACATCATTAGACAATAAAACCCAAGGGATTTATAGATCTTGAGTTTTCACCTATATTTAGTTGATAGAAAACATAAAATCATCACCATGTTAGCTCCATCAATTGATAGGGGAATTTTATAGGCCATTAGTGGCAGTAATCTATGTGGTGATATTTACTCTCAGTTGTTACTGAACCCTTTTGTAGTACCATGTGTCTATGTACATAGATTAATAGATCTCAAAATGGGATCTATAACCATACATTACCTCATATTACATTTCAAAGAAATATATCAAGAATTGGTGATATAACGAGGGAACTATTTCATGTATATAGAACCATAGACTTAATATAATGAAATTTAATGTCATGGCTCAATGGACCGCCTTGAGTTAAAAATTAGAAATGATGACTCCAAAAAAATTCCTTAATATAATTATTAAATGTTTTTTATTATCATTCTTTCCATACCATAGAATTTTCAGGTTAGAGGTGGAAAATTCAACAATAATATAGCTCAAATATAGGAGGTTCTAGATCAAAATGTGGTCGATTCCAAAATTATTATCAACTAGGATTTGTGGATGTAAATATCATTTATATTTCCATATATTTTCAAAGGCTAGTTTCTTCTATGTATGGATTTTTTACAATCTTATTATATAAAATAAATGATCATATGAAACTAAGAATAATAAATCTATGTGTGATATGTGTTGGTTTTCAAAACTTTATTTGAAAACTGACGAGGGCCTAAGATATTCCCATTAAGGGCTTCACAAAGATATTTTGAGTGATGTAGGGCTTATAAAATTGAGTGTATGGATAATAAAATAGAAATATGTTATAATTTTTTTTAATTTTATACCAATGGTAAATTATTCCTTTCATAAAGCTACTTAATGGATTAAGACCGTAGGACTCATACTAAAAATTCTTGCAATTACATTCCTTGACTAGAGTTGTGGAGTGTCTATGATATCTGTGGTTTAGGTTTCACTTACCTCTCCAAATCTTGGTGTTGATTAAAATTTTTTTTATGTCAAATCAGTCCACTAGTATGATCGAATTGAAATGATCAATAGAGTATTTTTGTCAAATTGATGCTTCTGTTGACCTTATAGTAGAACTGATATTCTGGTATTGGCTATATATATGGATTTAATGTAAATGAAATTTGACTATTGAGGATTGTCTTATCCTCTCCTACCTCATCCATTGTAGCCTCCACCCTGATTATTGATAGGGAACTCATGTTCATATACATATTCCTTATTAGAGAATGGATCCATCAAGTGGATGACATTGATTGAGTTGTATCAATAATCCTCATCAGATAAAACATCCATATGGTGGGGGTAATTACCAACATACCAATGATAGGGGTATGAAATATAGAAGAGTCTATACTAGTTTACATACCCACATGGTCTCTTCTTCTGATTTTTATTTCCATACATTATGATTTTCCTGAATATTTTAATACTTTGATAATAAATATGTCTCCTATGGTATATTTGAGATATTTGGGGTTACAACTAGTTGGTTTAGTCAATACCATAGTATTATATGTATTTGAAGGGGTTTTCTATTGTTTGTTTGATCTTGGAGAGTTTATCCCTATGGTGGTGATGGAAAACGATGAAGAGCGACATTGATGACAACGACGATGGTGGTCTTACGATGTTCATGGTAAGCGATGTGAATTTAGTTGATGCATTTGACTCAAGGTTCAAGGTATCTTCATATTTTGTATCCTTGAATGTGTGTTTTTTTAATTTTGAATTTGTCACCGTTTGAATCCCTCCTAATTTTTTTTGATGTTTTGGTTACCAATCAACCATAAAGTGGCTATTTTGAACATTAAAAATAGATATTTTAGGAACAAAAAACATAAGAAAAGAAATTAAAAACATTTAAAATCATGATCTTATCATCAATGCCTCATTCTGATACAACATGAACCTTACCATAAAGTCCTTGTTACAAGATATTTTAATGATTAGGCATGTACACACAAAATACCCAACAAATTTGGGCAACTGGTTGTCTAATGAGACCTATCAATATCCCAAGGGGTTATCTATAACCAGGCCTCACCCATAAATTACATATGTCTGATGAATTATTCATATATTTAATAAATAATATAATACATAATAAATTTTCCCTATCAATCAATAAATATTCTAGTTGACTCAATAACACAGAACTTCAATATTTCCCTAGTAAAAGAAAAAACATTCTTAATAATATTCCTTTAATTAACACCATATATTTAAATAGAACATGGTTAATAAAACTTCATGACATTATAAATGATACTGGATATATCCATGATACTAAAAATATGGATAGTAAATAGAAAAATAATGTCCAATAAATATTGTATATTGATAGAGATCATGATCATATGAATATAAATGATTACAAAATAAGATATATTTCATAAACCAGTCAATAATAACATAATAACATCAAATCATCATAAATTAAGGTTTTAAATAATGAGAATTATTTAGAAAATCATAGGTTAAAATGGAAGAAAAAATTTAAAAATAATTTTCCTTAAATATTTTTTAACTTTCTTGTAAAAACAATGCTATCAATCATTTAAAAACTTATTTTCAACCTTTTAAATAAATATTTCCTCTTTTCATATAAAAACAAAAAATTTACTAAATAAAAGGAAAATTATTTTCTTTTAAAAATCATGGAAATTTAGAGGTATATAAATTGTGAATAATTGTCATGGAGTAGGGTAAATCCGATTACACTACATACATGAAAAAAACATTTCTTTCACACTGATAAAAAGATAAAAGAAATTAACTCAATCAGAAATTGTTAAAAAGTTTCATTTAAACCATTATAAATAAAGTAAAAGTTTGTATAAATTTTTTTTTCTAGTCATTTAAATATAGATAAAAACAACAAGAAAAAATTTGAATAATAAAAATATTGAAGACAAATATTCCTAATCGAAAACATAAAATATGGTCTATATTTTAAAAAAACATTCATTTTTTCTTTGAGTAAAAATGAGAGAAAATTTTGGAAGGAAAACATGGAAACCACATAAATAATCCTAGAATAATAAACTAGATTGGTTTTAAAAAGATAAAGAATATATACTTCTACCAATTTAAATTTTAAAAATGAATAATTCTGAAAAAGAGAGAAAGTGTAAAAACACCCTTAATACTATAATAAATTTTGAATCAAACCCCCTTAAAAGATAAAATATTAATTGAAACATTAAATTCCATTAATAAAGACTAATTAGGGATATAATTTTTCCAAGCTTTAGTATAATCACCATATAAAATAAATTTGGTTCATAATATAAAATATGTCTCAATATAGTGAAATTGAGAGAAAAAACCCTAACCTAGGATTTATTATTGGTCAGTCACATAATTTCCTCCAAAATAATCAATTTAAATTTATTAAATACTTTTTTAAGAACTTGTTTCATATATATTCTATTTTTAAGGTCCTTTAATGATAATTTTAAAACCATTCATTGAATAGTTCTTTCTTACGTCGATTATTTGTGGTTGTTTGGTCAATTTCTCCAAATTAATTCAATATATTGATCATAATTAAAGATATTTTGAAATTTCTCATCTCAATATTGTTAATAATTTCATGAATATAATTTTTATTCATTTTATTCAATTTTGGAATCATTCATGTATTTTGGTAATAGAAAAAAAAATCTCAATGCTTCGTGGTGGTAGTAGTCCACACGTACACACACGAGACATTATCTTTTTCAAAAGGAAGAAAGGATAAGAAGGTAGTAAATATAATATATTAAAATAATCAAAATTATTTAATAAATATAAACTTTATTCATTAATTCCATCATTATAACCATATAAGTGATTTGGTTATTAAAAACAAATTACACCACCATGTGGAGACAGTAGTTCATACATAAGCACGAGTGATGTATTCATTTTCTATAAAATGGATATATAATTAACATAAAAACATATTAGTATAGTAAATATGAAGATTTAATTATTTTAATAAGTTTATTTAATATTTTAAGGAGGTTTAAGAATAAAGTAACTTGAAAAAACACAACAAAAATATATACATCTTCTTTGGGTAATGTCCTTTAGATTACACCATATGCCTTATTAAAGTGGTTTTTAAGAGGAAAATAAACTCATAGTTGAGAAAAATAAATTTTTAAAATTATTTATGTATTTTTTTATTAATGGAAAAAGAATTATGGATAAGTGATGGGAGTATGTCCCCTTTTATAAGTGAGGTGGGTGAAAATTAGTAAATACTAAGAACACTAAAATATAATAAAGTCACTATAATGGGAAAGTAGAACAAAATGGAACCAATTTAGAATGTGGGATTATATATAATTTAAATAAATTCATCCAATTGGATTTATAAAAAAATTCATTATTTTAACCCTTATATCTTTAGTTTTACCCCCTCATTAATCTTTTTTAACCCTTACTGAAATGATACTTATTTTCCATGGTGTCTATTCATTATGACAGAAAAATTATATTGAAATCATTAAATAATAATAATTATAATGATTCAAAATATTTAATCAATTTTTTAAGATTTATTTTTTATAATTGGTAAAAATTACTTTTTAAATTAGTTCGCAATACACAATGAAAATTGAATTTTAGAAAGATAGGCATTTTAAGAATAAAAATGATTTTATAGAAAAATTATGTGTAAATTTGATTCTGAAGCAATTAACTATAATATGTTAAATAAAATTATACATTTTTTACTACCAAATAAAACCAATACAAAAAATTTACCCCATGAATACCTAATTAAAAGACAAGAATAAAAAATAGATTTTAGTTGCATAAAGACATTACTTAGATTTAGAAAATGTTAAGCATACATCACAAATTTCATAATTATATATTTAAATGAATTATATTTATTCTTAAATATATATTTGTTCTATAAAAATGGTTTCATAAATTTTTAAGTCATTATTATATCCAAATAATTCCAAAAATCTGACATTATTTGTAAAATAAGTATTTTTTACTATTCACATCAATGATCAACTATTTCTAAAAAATATCAAAAATTAAGCCTAAGATTATTTTGAATTGATGGTTTCCAAAATTTAATTCATTCCATGAAATAAAAAATTATAAAAATTTGGACTTTATTAGTTAATCATATTCTTGAATAAAGTTTTGTGCATTATTGTATAGTTTTGTTAGAATTAAAATCTTACATACTATAGTTAATGTTCGGGTGTCACATTCTCCCCCCATTAAAAAATTTCACTCAAGAAATTTCAATAATTTCACCTCATTAATAAATTGGGATAGTTATTCATCATAAATTCTTTAGATTCCCACGTTGCCTCCTCTATCTTATGATTTCTCTATAACACCATTACTAGTTATGTTTTCTGATTCTTAAACACTTATTCTCTAGTATTAAGAATAATGATATGATATTAATAATAAGATAAATTATTCTAGAAGTACCTTTATTTATAGGTTATTACATGTTTTGGGTCGAGCATATACTTCCTCAATATTGAAATATGAAACACCTTATTCACTTTAGAGAGGTTGTGGGGCATTTCCAAAAGGTTATCCCTAATTATAATTATTTCCAAAATTTAAAATGGATAGATATTACTAGGGAATAGTTTCTATTTCTTTACAAACATTATGACACCCTTTCATGGATATACATTAAATTAAACATTACACCCTACTAGAAATTCCATATCCTTCCTTTGATTCTCAGAATATTGCTTTTTTCCTACCTTTTAACAACCCATGATTTTTATACAGAGATATTAAATCTTAACAGATAAATATCCAATATATGTTAAAAATATACATATGGTGACCGTAAAGTTTTAGTCTCTTTGGAGACTAGATAAAAAATCTTATTATTTCCAAAAATATACTCAATATCTCCCACAAAAATCTTTTCACATAGCACTCTTCTTAGTTATACCCTACCTAAAACCATTATTTATAACTTGGGGAAGGGAAACATAAGAAAGTGTGATATAATATTCTTAGTAAGGGTAAACAAGAGAGATATCAGTTATTATATAAGTATAAAATGAGCATAAGGATATGATAACATGAGATTAAATTTTGAAAACCAAACCATAAAATTTATAGATCATAATTCCGAGTCATGGAATAAATCATATATGTTCATAAGACATTAATCCTAAAGGAATAAAGAACAAGATCCCTAAGAGAATAAAATAGTCCTAGTAATATGGAAATTACATAATACTACAATATTGAGAATATTTATAAAGATAAATAGGTTCACTCATTAAGTAAATTACATGAAATTAAACCCTCTTATAAACATGTGGAAATCAAACTAGGTCCACTCATAATATTATGTACATTAAAGCAAGGTTCACGCATAAACTGATGGACATGAAACCCAAATCCCTGCATAATCATATGGACATGAAATCCAATTCCATGCATAAAATTGTGAACAATAAATCAGTTTTACATATAAAATATATATCTCATTATTTATCCATATTTAACCAATACATTGGTGATCTTCATTATTTCTATCTCACCCATCACATTATCATAATCCATTCACATGTGTGCCATAAGATCTTAAATCATACATCATATATCATGACCTATGAAATGGAAGTAAGTTTCACAAACATCTCATCATCATCATAATAAAACATCCAGATAAAGAATAATAATGTTATCATTGGAATATATCTACAATAAAATAATAGTAATATCAAAGGATTTCATCTTAGATGAAAATGCATTTAAAATATCACAAAGTATCTTTCGGAGGAAAATACCCTTTTAATTTTGAAATCACTCATTTAAAATTTTAAAAATATAAAAATATTATTAAAAGAATTTTATTTGAAAACATTTTTTGAAAATTATAAATTAATATTAAAATCATTGAATGGTCATGATGGTGGTAAATTCTGTTCATTTCATATACATTTAAAAAAAGATATATTTTACATTTTTCATTAAAAAGTCCAAAGTATTTCATTTAGAAAATAAAAAGAAGACTAATTTTAAACTATTTTGTAAAAATTTAAACATGGGTAAAAATTACTTTAAAAAATTATCATAGAATAGTAAAAACATTATTGAAAATGTTTTTTTTTAAACACGGAAATTTAAGAAAAAATATTTTTGACTGAAAGGACTAATAAAGTGAGTTCTCCTTAAAAATATTATTTTCTTCTCTTGAGTACTTAAGGAAAGTTAAATGAAAGGAAAATATGTATTCATAAAAAATAACTATATTAGAAGAAAATTATATTCATTTTTTAGTAAATTATTATATAATCTCCTTTAATGTAAATCCAAGCATAAACAATCCTGATTAAAATAAGATTCAAACATAAATCTATTACCACTTTGGTAACTTTTGAATCATAATACCCATGAAGTAATAACTTCAAAAGAAACTTTAAATATCATGAAAATAAGTACATTCATGATATAACATTTCATATGGTATATATATACACCTCATTAAATAATATAGGTTCAAAACATAATATATGTCACAAAGAAGACAATTTGAGATTTTAAACCCTTACGTGGAGTTTGAATTTTCTTAAAAGGGATCTATCCTCCAGTTTTATCAATTTAATTTTAATGAAACTATATAATATTATCATTTAAATAATTATATTATCATATTTTATCCCCTTATAACATTATAACTCACATTTATTAATAATTCCTTATTAAAATCGACATTTATGGGTGTTAGCTGTTTTTTTTTCATGAGAATTTTGAATTGGTAGTTACAATACTTATATTTTTTAATAAATACATAATTTTTGAAATTTTAACCATGATATAAATATAACATATATTCTTTATATTCATATTTATATTCACTCATAAAATGTATATATAGAAAAATTAATCACATCGTTCATGGAGACGGTACGTCATACGTATGTATGAACATTATTTTTACATTACGAATGATAGAAAAAAAGAAAGTTAAATAATAATTTAACATTATATAATCATTATTATTTCTTATATAACATATATGTTCATCAAATATATCCTTATTACCATCCATTTAAATAATAAATAAAAAAAATCACGTCATTTCATGGAGGTGGTAGTCCACACGCACACACAAGCGACATTATCATTGATTAATAGGCTAGAAGGTATGTAGGTAGATATGACATTATATTTATAGAAGAATAATTATTTTAGAAATATAATATATAAACATTAAACTTGTTATAATAAATTTCCATTAAATATTTCAATGTAAACTGAATTGTATTGCTACATAAAGTCGGTATGCTATACGTACGAGCGATACATTCACCTCCCATTTGCAGAAAAATAGGGTGAATAAATGTTGTATCATAATCATAATAACATTTAATTATATTATGTACACTAAATTTATTATTTTATTAATAAAATCATATATTTATTGGAGGTATAAGAAGAAACAAAATGAAGGAGGTCAGGTAAGATGATTACATCTTCTTCCATTGACCACCTTTAAACCCCTTCTTAAGAACCCTTGTAATGGTATTTTAAGAATAAAAGAACCTTTAATTAATTTATAGTTAATTTTAAAAGGGAATTATTTAGGATTTATTTAATATATATGGCTCAATGTGGAGCAAAGAAGAGAAAGGAGGTGTGCCTTTTTATAAGTGAGAAGAGGGTCTCCCTTGAAATTTCATAAAGGATTAAAATAAAATATAGTAATTCTCAAGAAGAATGATTCTAAATTGATAAAAAATAATAGATAATGTATTATGTAGTTGAAATCCCATCAAATAAGTAATGTTTTATTTGTTTCTTTTGTTTTTTAAACCTTATCTTTCATTTTAACCCCTTAGTTATGCTATTTTAAACTTAATTGTAGTATTGAAATTTTCAATATTTAAGGGTTATAATTATTAATTATAAGGTTAAATATGTATAAAAAATATACAAGGTTTGAAATTTTAAACCACATATTATCCACCTTTTTCTATTTCAATATTTTTTTGATTTTTAAATAATTTAATAAAATATTATTTTTATAAAATAAAAATAATGTCATTTTTCACACTATTGATTTAACTTGAATTTATAGACACCAATAAAAATGAATATTTAAAATATATTAATTTCACACATTATTAGTTTTTCATATATTTATATAATAAATTCGTAGAAAACAATAATTTTCTTAAATTTTATATTTTTAAAAACATTAATTTTATTTTTTTGTTAATTGAATAAATACCGGGAAAGCGTTACGTAAGCATTTAAGCTAATTATTAAATTAATAAAATTTATAAATAAATCACTAGGATAAAAAAAAATTAAATTTCAAATAAACATTTATACCTAAACTTATCCTCTTCTTTTCCTTATGTAAAAAAATTAGATATATTAAAGTCAAGAGAGTGACATTTTGTATCTATTTTTTTCTTAAAATAATATAAAGGTCATAATCAATGAAATAAGGCACCAAGTGAATTTATATTCGATATGTCAATGTAAATAGACGAAATACACCCATTAAAAAAGATAAAGGAAATTTTTAGAGAAATTTAAAAGCTTTATCCAATATTTTTAACCTTATTTTACTCATTTGACCCTTATTGGGGTGATGCAAATTTTATATGGTTATTATTCATATTGGAAAAAAATAAAACATTATTATTTACCAAATATAATCCACCTAATTTAAAATATATAATACATTTTTCAGGAGTCAATATAGATATGTTACCGAAATCAATTTTAATATAAATGCGTCAAACACAATGGAAAACAGTTTTCATAAAAATGTGTTTTTAGGCATAAAAATTAACTTATATAAAAATAGTGAATATTGATGAACAAAATGAAGTAAATAATATTATTTTAAGTAAAATGAATCACATTTTGATTAAATATCCAATATAAATTATAAAGGGAATTTTAGATTACATGAATCGATATTTTTCACTTCTCACTGAAAAATAAATCATTTTAGAAAAATACAAAAATAAGACCTTAAGTTAATAATTATATGATGATTTCAAAAATTATGTCCATTTTATAAAATACTATTTCTTAATTTTTTATAAATTAATTATAATTTCTATGAAAAATAATTCAATAATTTTTTTTGAAGATAATGCTTTTTGAAGCATAAAATGGATTCAATAATGAGTTTATGATTGTTTATTAAGGATTAGTAAATACATTTGTATTGAGAAAGACCATTATAAATTTATTTCATAGTGCGGTTACTCATATTCAAAAATTTCAATCCGATGTCTAGGTTATAATATTTTTTTATAATATATCTCAATATTCTTAAATATAGATATTGCATGTGAATAAATATATCAATATTATAAGTATTTTATCTAAAATTTATAAATGTTACAAGATTTGAGATTCCTTTATATGACTTTGAATAGTTATAACTTTCATCATTGTATCATTAATGAGTTTGGTTCCTAAAATCTTCCTTTCACCAACTGAATAAGTTGGTGTATGACATGTTTTATCGTATAATGCTTTATACGGTTCCATTTTCATGCTCAAATGGAAGCTATCATTATAATAAATTTCAACCAAAGGTTAATAATGACCCCAAATACAATGAAATTTACATGATAATGAATTTATCATATTTTTTAATTTTTAACTAATCCTTTCATAATGTTCATATGTCTATGGGTGATAATTAGTGAACAAATTTAGCTTGGTGTCGAGAGATTTCTGAGGACTTTTTTATAATATCGATGTAAATCATGGGTCATGATCAGATACAATAAAAATAGTTGAACCATGAAGTCTTATAACTTCATTGATATAGATTCATGTATGGATCCCAAGTTTTATATTCTCCTTTATAGTGAGTACATGTGTGGACTTGGTAAGGTAATAAACAATAACCCATATAGCATCATTTATTTTAGTATCATTGGAAATATTATGAAAGAATCCGTAGTAAAATCATCCCACTTCCACATAGGAATATAGAGAGGTTTAAAAACTCATTTGGGATGTTTTCTCTTAGACTTAACCTATTGAAAAAAAGTGTCTTGATACATGATCAATAACTTTCTTCTCCATATCATCCCATCAAAAATATTATCTTAAATATCTTTAAATATTAGTTCAACCATGGTGTGTAGACAAATTTTAGTTGTGGGAATCATCAAATAATTCCTTATTAAACTTGGTTATTGATGTAACACATGTCCTCTTTTTTATTTCATCACACCATCATCATAAGCAAATACTACCAATTTCCCATCATTCATATTTTTTTATTTTCTTTCATAAACCCTTGTCATCAAACTATGATTTTTTATCTTCTCTGATAGGGATGGTTTGATAATAACTTGGAAATGTATTGATGTTTCCCCTTCCATAATGATTCCATTAAAAAATATTAAATCAAAGAATGTTGTATCTTTTTAATTCTCATTTTATTCAAAATTCCATGACCTTTCTTGCTCAATTCATCGACCACCTTATTTTTCTTCCCAGGGTGATAGTGTATTGAGATGTCATAATTCTTGAGTGGATCTAGCCATTACCTCTATCTCATGATGAGATACCTTTTTAAAAATACATATTTTAGAATTTTGTAATCTCTATATATCTTGCATCTTTCACCATAGATGAATGACTCCATTACTTTTAGAAAAATATTTTGGCTTCCAACTCAGGATCATAGGTTGTATGCTATCATTTATGGATCTTTAAATGTCTAAATACATAAGTGAACAAAATTTCTTTCTGTATAAGTATACATTTGAGTTCATTATTTTATGCATCAATATATATCACAGAACTATCCCTTCCCAATTGTAATTTCAATATTGGAGAATTATCAAATCACCTCTTCATTTTTTTAAAACATTCTTTATATTCTTCTAATCATGTGATCTTAAACCCTTTTAATATAAATATGGTTAATGGGTTATCTAATTGGGAATTTGTTTAATAAAAAATAGACAGTATTCTGGTAAACCAAGGATACTATGTATCTCAATTATGTTTATTGGGGTAGGACATTTCTTAAATGCCTTCATCTTTGAAATATCAACTAATATTCCATCCTTAGAGAAAATATGGGTAAGAAAAGGAACTTTGTGATACCAAAATTCAAGTGTAATAAATTTTCCATATCACTACTTCCATATATATGTTTTAATAATCATTCTCAAATAGATTTTATAATATTTATATCTTTTATTTTATACCATGATATCATCGATAAATACCAAAATCAAATTATGAAGATAGTTTTTGAAAAATGTATTCATAAAATCAATAAAAATTGAGGGTGAATTAGTCAATCCAAAGGTAATTACTATAAAATAATAATGTCTATACCTTGTTCAAAATATCATATTTGTAATATCTTTCTTATTTACTCTTGATTGATTATATCTAGAATAAATATTAATCTTTGAAAAATATTAGTCTCTTTAAAATTGATAAATCAAGTCATCAATGTGAGGAAGAGGATACTTCTTCTTTATATTAATGGAATTTATTTCCCTATAATCAATTCAAATCCAAATAGAACCATCCTTCTTCTTAAAAAATAACATGGGTTCCACAAGTTGAAACAATATGGTGAATGGGTTCCACATGTTGTGTCTTATATTCTTTCACCAAAATTTTATTAAGGATACCTAATGGAGTTGGATCCCAACATGATTTTTATGATGAAGTCTCTCCTCCAAAGGAAATGAATTCCTCACCACCTTTGTGAATCATGATCTCCACCTCTTGGTTATAATTTTTAATATTATACTCTGAAATATAATCCTCATCGAGGATTATATGAAAATCAACCATATGTATAATAACCAATTTTCTAAATAAGGTATGTGTATATATCATATTGGGTACTTACTAACATATCCTTGTTTCAATAAGATTTCCACTAGGAGTCTTTATTTAAAAATACCTGATAAAGGTTCTTGGGAATGATTTAATGTTATTAGAAAACATAAATGATATTAAAGAGAGCTAATATCTAAAATAAAATAAATAATTATATTAATTTGAGTTTATAATCAAAGTACCTACCACAACATCATTAGTAACTTCAATTGTAGTAGTCAAATAAGCTTGGCCTTCCCCCTTGACCTATTCTACAGTAGGTTACCTTGATTATTGGGGTATAACTTTGAACAATTCCCCATTTCCCTATAGTTGAAGCACTTCATAGTAGTGGTTTCATTATTTACCTTCCATTTATGAGCCATATGGCCTATATCTCCACACTTAAAAAAAATCGCATTCCATTTAATCATTTACCTGGATGTTTCTTTATAGAATTATCACATTTTGGATCTCCCATATTTCCCTTATTTATCTTTGACATTATTATTTTTACTTGGTGTTCAGTTGACCTATTCTTTTCTTGATTTCCACTGAAGATATAAGACCTAGAAAATTATTTCATTAAATTGATGGTACAAGATATTATTTCATCATATGATGAGAAAATTTGAGAGACCAATTCCTTTCATTGGTTTATCTTAATAACATTAAATAAACATTCAATATTTCTTTCTAGATTATGTATACAGTTTATTACATGTCTTTTTAACCATGTGGAGTTAGAATCATATTCAGCAACACATTCCTATTCCTTCTTTGTTAGGTTGAGTAAATTCCTCTCAATTTCATCTCATTGCTCTTAAGGAAAATATATCTATAATAAAATCACAATAAAATTTATTTATTCAATACTTTATATTTCATTATCTTATTTAGTATTCTTGATTGATGATCACCATTGATCAATATCTCTCTTTAAACAACATATTGCTATAACAATATTTTCCCTTTCATTACTTCCCAAATCAAGGAATATATTTTCAAGGGACATAATCCATTGTTCAACTACCAATGTATTATTATTTCTAATAAAGGATATAGGCTTATGTCACATAAATAGAACCAATATAGGTGTATCACACTTTGGAACAACCAGTTTCTCTAAGAAAGGTTATTTTTCCTACACTAGGGAATTTTCCACAATATATCAATGAATCTGAATGGCCCGAAGGTCTTATTTTTTTTAATTTTTTTTATAGATAAATCCCCTTTTAAGGGTTTAAGGGGAACCCGCACATGACCCGTAGGCCTAAGGCACAAGGCCCGACATGACCCGTAATACTTGACCTGAAGGCCCAGAGGCATACCCTGCCCATACATGACCTGTAAGCCTAGCCCACTAGAACCGCCCCTCCCCAGCTTCTACATCATTGATTGCCTTTAGCTCCCCACCTGTATTGCTGATCAGCTAGCGTTTCCCCATACAAAGATGCACATTTCCTGGTATCGATGGTGGTTTCCATACCCTCTCATTCTTCCAATCCGATTAGCTCTGCTTCTGGTGACTGCTATTGTTGCTCTGATCCTCTTCTAGGGCCTGCTTTGTGTGACCTTGGCTACTTCATGGTTTTCAATGGCCCGAATGCCCTGTGGCCCGAAGGCCTTTGATGGGCCGAAGGCCCATGAGACCCGTAGGGCCAAACCGGTTGCCCGAAGGCCCAAATCAGGTGAATAGTCCGGCTGCTACAGTAACTGCTACAGTACCCCCGAAATTTGCCTCCACCCGGTTTTGAACCTGGGTCTCTTGGATTCCAAGAAGGATCCCTTACCACTTGGGTACGGGCTCACTGGCTATCAATGATTTACTCAGTTCCAATACTCTTTGTGTTGAGTTAATCATAAGGAAAATGCTTATATTGTCTACAGGCGTTGATAATATTTCTCTTTCTTCCACTTAGAACCATTTCTAAAAAATATCACACACATAATTATCTCATAGAATCATGAATATTGGGATAAGGAATAAAAATACCTAAAATGTTCTCAAATATTATACGGTATTATCATAATTTTCAAGTTAGTTACGTTCTATGAAAATCTAGTTCCTAATGGTTTAACTAAACTTCTTTTAATACCAACTGTAATAACCCCAACTATAGTAACCCATAGTCAGTATTTACTTTATTACCTAATTAATAAAAGATATAAGGGGTCACATTATAAAGGATTAATCTATTTAGTTTTCTTGGGAGACTAAATATATAAAACATATCCATATTACATTATAAAAATAAAACACATCATGAAAACATTCTTTTATCCATGAAAATCATTCAAAGATCACTCTTTCATATTCAAGGGAAAGAAAAACCTAATAAAGGTTAAGGTAAAATTATCGTTAGTGGAAATCATTTGAAGAATGATATCATGGGTAGAATAAGCATTAAACATATGACATAATGAATAATCAATCCATATTCCATTTAATCAAAAACATGAGCATAAAAATGCATATATAGAAAATATCAATATAAAAATTACATGGACAATAATAACTAAAATATTAATAAGGGAAATGAAATATCAGATATCATGACCTTTCTGTTAAGGTGTTGTTCCAAGACATCATGAATCTTACCACTATTTCCATGTGGTAATAAATTTTAAGGATTGGGTAGGTATACACCAAATACCCAAATAATATGGAGAATTGTTTTTTTACATTAGACCTGTTAATGCATTGTGGGGATATGTATATTCGGGCTCTACCTATTACTTACATATGTCAAATGCATTACCCATATGTTTAATATATAGTTTAATATAAACTCAATATGACTTATTAGTAAATCAATAACCATATTGATTCAATAATACAAACCATCAATAATTCCACAGAAAATTAAATGACTACCTTAAAAAGCTTCCTTCAACCTACACCATATATTGAAATGGTATATGGTTAAGTCAATATCAAATATATAGAAATGATACTGAATACATCCATGATATAGAAAATATAGATATGAAGGAAAAAATAATGTTCCATAAATAATAGGGAATGAAACTTTTTGAATAAATTGCCTTAAATATTTTGTAACTTCGTTGTAAAAACAATGTTATGAATCATTTTCAAAAATTATTTTCAACCTTATAGAAAATAATTCCTTTTATTATAATATAAAAACTAAAATTTCACATAATAATGGAAAATGTATTTTATTTGAAAAACCATGAAAACTTTTAATGGAATCTAAATAGAAAATTTCAATCATAGAGGCATGTAATGTTTTTTTACATATTATATAGTAAAAATAACATTTGTTTTAAATATTGTTAAAAACGAAAAATTACTTGTTTAGGAAACTTTAAAAATATATATTTTAAAACATTGTAAATAAATTATTTTTTTTTGTAAAAACATATTTACCAACCATTTAAATGTAGATAAAAACTTCTATAAAACAATTTTATGAATATGGATAAGGAAGGTTCTTGACCAAATAAGAGAAATAAGATCTATTTTGTTTAAAATCATTCTTTTGGTCTTTGAGTACCAAAGAGAATAAATGTTGGAATAAAAACATATAAACCCTTGAAATAAACATTAAAAAATAAAATATATAGTGTTAAATATGATCAAGATTATATAAATCTCCCAATTTAAATTTTACCTTGAACAATCCAAAATAAGGGCGAGATTATAAAATAAAACATTGTGGTTTTAATAAATTTTAAATCAAAACCCCTTAAAAGAGAAAATATTAATTGAAACTTTAAATACCATGAATAAATATTATTTCATGATATAATAGTTCAAAGTGTCATTATATGGACCATATAAAATAAATTAGGTGCATAATATAAAATATGTCTCAATAGTATGGAATTGAGATGAAAAATACTTATATTGGATCATGTTAGGTCAGTTATATTATATCCCATTGAATAATAAATTGAAAATTTTCATGAAAATATTTAAACTATATTCCATTTTTTATTCTCCTTTATTAATCATTTGATATTTATTAATTGAATAGTCCTTTATTATATTGAACAATTAAGGATTTTCATTCAATTTCTCCTGAATTACTATTGGGAACAAGTTAGATGGAAGTTGTTTATGAATAGTGGATGATGTTTGATGTTGCAATTTGTTGTTAAATAAGATAAAGAAGAAATAAAATGACATTATTTTTTATTTTTTGGTGATCAGACTCACAATCGTATTCAGGGTTTCAAACCTATGACGATTAAAAAGAACATAGGATTAGGGAGAAGTTTTCTAGAAGAAAAGTCTCATTAAAAAAACCTAGGGTCTGGAATGAGGTTATAATCATAATAACGAAGAGAATCATTTTTTCCCTGGATCTGATGAATACCAGATAATGCTTTGTTGTTCTATAATTCAAAAAAGTCATAAATTTTCCAAAAACTTGTGAGGCATGATTTATGAAGGAAAGGGGAAGAAGGAGTTCAACCAATCATATTGGGGTTTGGTTTGAAAAGTTTCTATAAGAATTAGAAGTTACGATACTCCCCAATGTAGGTCATATAATTGAAATTATGATCTTAAACATATTCAAAGTCTTGATGAAGTCATGATTAAGGTTAACTTTGTAGAAGAAGGAAGTGGACTATGTAAATTTTTTTCGGTCTCAGTTCATTTGTATTAGAACATGAGATGAAATTTTTTTAATGGCTAGGAAGGTTGATAGTAATGTTAGAAAGAAAAGCGTTTTGTATTCAGTCAGACCAATAATCCACAAGAAGTGAATATTTGTAGAAATAAGTTAGTAGAGTGTATTGTAATAAAAAAATGGCAGATGTTTCTGAAGTCAATGATACTGATACCTGTTCATTGGATGTAGTGTAACACTGATTGTTGAAGGCGGAACCATATGTGTAGGAATTTATTGGAAATTTTGAGGAATAAAATAAGTAAATTTTTTTGGACCGATACGAGGAAGAAATTGAGATACTGGTCAACAATATAATCATCTATTTTTATCAAGACCAGTTGATGATTTTTTTTAAGTGGGAAATTTTTTTCCTTAAAAAGTGGGTTAATAATGAAAATAAGAACTCTATTTTTTTCAACAGTTTTTGTATCAAGTGGTTCAATACTATCGGACAATATCTGACATTGATGACCTAAATGGACACATGATCCTCGATCAAGGAAAATAAGAAAATAAAAATTGATTCAAGATTTTCAAAGTTCTATTATGGGGATAATAGAAGTTATTGAAGAGGTTTAAAGAATAGTTTTCGTATGTTTCATTTGGTATAGAGAAAAGTAATGAAGAATATGTTGACTTCATCATAATTAAGAAATCAGATTGAGAAGTTGGTATCAAGAATCATAATAAGAATACATATATTTTTTTAAGTGGTGTGGAGTAATGTAATATATTTTCAACATTATAATGAAAAAACAAATAGAATAATCAAAATCGGTCTAAGGTTTGTAAAGAAATACTGAAGCGATATGAATTTTTGAGAAGATTTGATATGTTTAGAGAAGATTCCAGAATCATTTAAGAAGTTAAGAATCATTCTAAATTAAAGGGGTATTTATATTTTGGTAAATTTGGTTGGCCAAGAAATATTTTCAGAATCTTGACCAAACCAATTTTTGGTCACCTATAAATAGTGAAATTACTTTTTACATTCTGACACTGATGTACTATTAAAGATTCTTCCTCCGTGCTTTACAGTCTTCATAACACAGCTATGTAGAACTACTTCCTTTGCTAATTTTCCTTCACTTCTTTGCATACCTCCTATGCAGTCTGTGAAGTTTCCTTTATGAAAATACTTCCTTTTCCAAAAAAAAAACTCCATATTTTTGGGCCAAAAGAATTAGAAAACATAGGGAAATAGTGCCACTTAAAAATCTCCTTCGACAACATCAAATATAAAATTTTCGGTCATTACTTTCCTAAAAAACAATGTCTATTGTGATATATATAATTTGATTGATCACCTTAACCATTGTCAATTTTTTCAAGGAATGTATTGAAACATCCCTATTCTTCAGCCACTTATTTCTTTCTAATCAAATTTGAAAATGATTGGCTACGCCTTTTCTCCCCCTTTCCATCATAAGTCTTGCATCATAAGTTCTCCAAACAGCGTAGGATATATGTAAAATAAAAATTAGAAAAGAATCATAATATTTTCCTAGGAGAATTATTCAACCATGAAATCCAATGTCATCAAATGAATCTATAACAATTCTCTAGGGACCACATTGAAACTCAATGTCTTTAGACTATTCACTTGTTTTTTTGAATATCAAGACTTGGGAACTTCATCTAAGCTCCATTAACTTTGGAACTACTTCATCATATTTTCCATAATGAGATTCTCCTTATCTCATTGAGAAATATTGAAAACCAATGATAATTAGTTGAAAACAAATACAATTCATACAAAAAGTGGGCTCTACAATCTCCCCTTTGTATAAATACCCTCAATGTTCTTTCGAAATGAATTTTTCAATATACGGAACTATTATCTAATCTCCCCCCTTTTCTTTTCTTCTCCCCCCTTTACTTTTTAAACATTAATTTCACTTTCTCTCCCCCTTATTGACAAGAAATAAAAATTTCATGGAGAAGTGAGTACTAGTCCATACTTAAGTGACGTGTCATCCATCATTTCACTACAAGTATACTTGAGGTGTTCTTGGTGTAGTAAACAAGAGGATTTTATTTAGATAACAAAGTCTTCAATTACTAACTGATCATGATAATTTAATAAATGAGAACTCATATAATTGTATTCAAGGATTATTCACATTTATTCTAAGATGAAATTACTAAATGCGAGATGAATATTTTTAAGAATAATCAACCTGAAACTCTTACACTCACTTCAACAAATAGATCAAGAATATTCAAGTGAAATAGGTTAGATAAGTGGCCTTAGGGTACTTCCATTCTTCTTATGACACTAAATAATTCAATTTCTCCCCCCTTTTAAATTTTTTGTTATTTTTAATAACCAAGGATAAGAGATTAAGAGAAATACCTTTTCCAATGATAGGATCTTCATGAAGTTTTCTGAATAATTAGATTTGATATTAATTGAAATAATAATTTTGGCAACTTCTTCATTTGTATCCCCCTCAAGGAAATAATTTCTAATCATATCTATTATGGTTGATCTCATCATGAATAGATTTCTAAAAATAACATTATGGAGAATAAACCAAAATCATACTTCAATATGTGACATTCCATATTGGATATCTCGTTATTCAACTTCATCAGGGATGACCTGCCACCATATTAGTATTTAAATATTAATTAAGGAGCCATTAAAGGATTGCAACTTCTTTAGCTTTTCTATCAAGAAATGATATCACTCACTACATCTTAGGTTCTCCACCTAATATCTTTATTCACCTTTAATTGCTTGTATTATAAACAGAAATAAAATAAATAGATATTTAAGGGAATTATGTGTATCCTCATTGGTTTATTAATATGAACAATAAGGTTGAGAAGATATTCTCAACCAAGTTTATCTATTCTTCATGCTTTCACATCTGAACATCTATTTTTATTTATGTTGGGGAAACATGGATCTCTCCAGATCCTCTTCTTCTTTGTGTGGAGAATTTTTCTTCTTAACATAATTTATGGATTATAAAATAATACTTTTATTGAGGGATAGTTCCTGCTATGGTAGTATATTTAAACAACCTTTTTAAATGTGATCAGATTTCCTTCATCACTCATAGAAAAATTATTTAACACAAGAGTTACCTTTTCTTGAAAAACCCTCAGGTAATTTCTTTTCTCATGTGGACTATTTTCTTTCTATATTTAACCATCTTTATCTTACAAATCTTCCATTTTTATCATTTTTGTCAAATTTTCAGGCCAAATAACTTTCTTGTTCATTGGAACTATAACGACACATTTGGATCTTCAACATGGGTTCTTCTGAGGGTCATCCATCTTAGTAGTTCTTTTGGATGCACTACCATTCAAATTATATAATTTATAATTCATGGTTTTCTCACCATCCCTCTTTGGTACCTTCTTGGGAGGATTTGTGTTCACAAAAATCTTCTGTTATCTTCCCAAGATAGCTTCTTCATTCATGGTGATATTTTGTGGGCTTCTTTTCTTATCATCTTTTGATACATTTTGAAATGAGCATGTACCAACCTTGTGACCACAACCATTACATACATAACATATGTTATGAATAATTCCAAACCTATTTTTAGTATACATATGCTTCTAAACATGTAGATGTTTCTTCTTATTCTTTGGATTTCTCCCCCTTGAGATAAGATTATTTTGTTCTTTTACATTTTGAGGAGTGTACAAACAGTCTAATGTACAAGGACAAAATCTATTGTAGCACCAACATTGACCAAAAAATCATGATTTCCTAGAATTTTCTATATTATGTTATTTGCTCTTATTCAAGAATTATTATTCTTTATATGGGGAATCAACTGGAACATTATTTTTCATATCCACCCTAGTCATGGTGGTAGGATTCTTCTCACCTTTATTCATTCATACTTGTTTAGATTTTGTTTTATGACCTTAAGTGTTCATGATAATAGGTTTGGAAACATTATTATAAGATGGTATAAAAGGTACCTAGTTCTTCTCTACTGGTTGTGATAGATCATTGAGTGAAGCCATAATTTATTATCACACATTAGAGGTATTTCAACCTTAGATTCATCCAATGAACATTGAGTACCTAAAACATCATTTTCCTTCTTTTGTGAAGATTCAATATGTGTCTTATCAATATTGGAAAACCGAGCTTCTAAATATTTACATTTTATATTATGGATTATTTTTTAATATTCAATCATAATCATCTTCCCTTTACAATTCTTGTTCCTTCTTTAAAATTCATCTTCATACATATTGAATTTGTTATGAATCCAACAGTCAAGTTCTTTGATCTTCTTGGATATTAATTCTAATTGTAAACCCTTAATGCCAGTGCTATTTTTAAATTTCTCTTCTTATTCATGGATCTTTTAATCTAGTGTCTTTTTGACTTCATATTTCTTTTAAAATTCTTTGAGCCATTTTGAGGAGCTTATTTCAAGTTCCTTATTTGTTTCTTCAAAGGTTCTAACCGAATTGGAGAGATTTAGAAACAAAATAATTATTTATTTCATGTTATTCTCCAAATAATCAGCTTCTTATTATAGCTAGGTGATATATTTCTACTTAAATTAAAATAATATACAAACAAGGGACTCTCTTTCTTCAGGAATATCATATAGAATAACTCATAATCTATCAACTGATTTTTCATGAGAAGTTGTAGATTGATCATCATCACCACTGGTGCTATCATTTTAATCTTAAGGAATGTTTTTGACTACACTAACATATACATACTGATCACTAGAGGTAAGAAGGTTATCCATCTTCTTGGTGGAAACTTGAGCCACCTGCTCATTACATTCCAAGTCTAATATATTTTCATTATCAGCAAGGTATGAAGAGAAATATACTTTTTCTTGTTTAGATATGAGAGAATTTTTCTTCAGATTTATCTTCTATTTCTTTTTATTATTCATCAAGGTCTTGGTAGGAATAGACTTATGTTTAGAGGAAATTGAATCTTCTCTAAAACTGCAATTCATTTTTCACTCAGGAAAGAACTCAAGTATTCAAGAGATAATAGCTTCATTGTGGAGAATATAATAGTGGTGAATCTGGGCACTGATACTAATTGAGAGGACCGGTTTGGGATATACCTAACACTGAGAGGGGGGGGGGTGAATGAGTGTTGGGGAATCTTTATGAATTTGTGATATTTATCCATATACCTCTTAGACATGTTAAGATTTTTATTCTCTTATTATATTTTCCCTATATAATGTAACTATATGAATGTAGTAAAGATAACACATGATATTTTTAAAAGGTTAACTACTCAATAAGAGTTTCTAGTCCTTAGAATGGTTTGTAAATAATCCATATCACAAAACCACTAGAAAAAAAAAATACTTTTTATGTGGTTACAATGAGTAGGATATACCCTTACACTCATGTGGCACTTTGAAAACAAACTAATAGAGAGTGTTTTACAGCACTTGGCTGTATATTTTTAAAACCTCCCAAGACAGTCCTTTTTTACATCACTTGAATGGATCTTTTTACTGCCTCCTAAGACAGTCTTCTCCTTGTTGATAAGGATTTGTAACACTAAGAATGTCCTCCACCAATTGAGTCATGTATGATGTCACAATACTAATTTGATCTTCCACTCTTTACTTGTTACTTGCATAGCCACATACAAGTAGATCTTCTTTCATATTCCAATAGCCAACATGATAAATGCACCTTCTTCTTCTTATATCAGTTACAATAATATGAATTTGTTGTACACTGATGAATACTAAATTCTATCTAAACCAAATTATAATCAACTGATATCAATTTGGTCTCCAAATCTTCTTCGCTTATTTTTTCATTATTCTTCAGTGCAAGACAAAATTTAATGGTATCTATTCCTTTTATTATTACTAGAATCAAAAAATACCACTGTGATTATTAAAAAAATAATGATCCGCTCAACATAGTATCATCAAATTTATATGGCCTAAATAACTGAAGATAAATTAGCCACTCTATTTATTCTTCATTGACACACAATAATGTGAAATAGTGTAACAGTATCTTGTTCTACCTTTATTATTAACAAAGCACGACAAGGGTGTAAACAACTATCACATGTATGGAATATTTATCTTTCATGAACTGTCATATCTATTCTGCAAACTTCCTTGTACCATGAGGTTTAGTTCTTTGAAAACTACCGTTTTCTTCCACGAACAACCTTTCCTTTGACAGATAATTTATTTTTCTGCATACTACTTCTCTTAAACAAACTATCTTATCTTATACAGACCTTTGATGCCTCATGGACTTCCTATGATACATAGAACCTCTTGGATCTATGAACTATATTTATTCCATGGATAACCTTTTCTCCATAGAATAACTGTCCTATGTGGTAATTTTTCTTTTGTGAGATTCAGTCCCCCAGAAAATTTCTTCTATGGACAAATTCCTCCTTCATGGAATATTTCTTATGTGAACTACATTCATTCACAAAATTCTTCTATGAGAACAATTATCCTTTAAATAATTATTCCATAAGAACTCTTTCAGACTTACCTAAATTCTTCCAGCAGTGATGAAATTCTCTAATAAAATTCATTCTTCCTTAATGATGGGATTTGGGTCCTAAATGTAGGAAAATAAATCCACAAATCCCACTAATCTAATTTACCCAAATTTTCACTATGGTAAAACCTTCACTATAGACAGTGCTCCTCCCATGAACTGCTTTCCCTCTGCGGTCTGCATAGCTCCCTTATTTCCTTATGTCAGCCAATTCCAACCACAAATTAATCACCACCTCTTAGCTAAAAATTATTGGACACACCTTTTCTCCCACTTTCCATCATAAGGCTTGCATAAAAATTTTTCCAAAAAAATTATGATATATGTGAAATAAAAATTAGCAAAGCATCGTTATATTTTCTTTAGATAATTATACAACCATGACATCAAATGTCATCAAATGAATCCATAACAATTCTCCATAAAAAACATTAAAAGTAAAAGTATTCAGAATATTTATATGTTTCATGGAATATCAAGACTTGAGGACTGCATCCAATCACCATTAACTTTAGAACTGCATCATTATATTGACCACAACAAGATATCCTTATCCCATTGAACTCTATTGACAACCAATGATAATTAGTTGACAACAAAGAAAATTTATACACAAAGTGGGATCTAGATTTACTTACTGCTCAGTAGTTAAGTGAAGAATTGTTTTTAATGAACATATTTGTGAAATTTGGTCTATAAGGAACATAACATGTTTTTTAAACAAATTTTATTATATCATTTCATTCTACTTGAGTAACAAACACTATTACATTTAACATAGTTATACACATGGGTGATGGAATATCTTACTCATTGTATTCCACAAAAGGATTTTTTTTCAAGTGGATTGTGTGGTATTGGATTATTTCCAAACCATACCTAGGATGTGTCTAGTCTTCTTGAGGAGTGAATATTGTAAATTATTGTATTCTTATGAATGTGTGATATTTTTGTTTAAAAAAAGTGACAACTCTTTAACAGGAGGTGAAAGTTGTTTCCAGAAGAAGGAAACATAAAAGAAAAATACATCACTAATTCTTTCATCCCACTCTTAGTGATACATGATCTTAACTAGGCACTTATAATTGGTATCAGATTTGATGGCTCCCTTTGTGCATTCTTTTCTGAATTTTTGACGGAGAAGTTGTGATAAAGAATATCAATTTTGTGAAAACTAATGGGATTCTGTTATTTTATGGTAAGAACTATCATATATGGAAAGTTAGAATGTTTCCTTATCTTATGTTTATTGGTAATGATGTTCTTGAAGATGAAACATATGGATTTATTCTTATTTATGATAATGTTCCTCTTATATTTTTTTGACAAGAATAATCTTGAGAATGATGGAAGTGACAAGAATATTTTTCTCTCATCACTTTCTGAAAGTGAGTTTTTATAAGTGAAGGGGGATTCCACTTCCAAATGTTTATAGGATAAGATGAAGAAATTATGAAATAAATAAAAGAGTAAATAAAGAAAAAAATACAAACATGGAGGCTGAAGTGTAAGGATCTTAATATGGGTGAATATGAATCTATTGGATACTTCTTTACCAGGGTGAATGACATTTTCCATGCTATCAGATGTCTTGGTGAATTTTTTTAAGATTAAACTATTATTGAGAAGATTTTAGGTATTATTTTTAATAAGTTTGATGCAGAAGTTTCTTTATTTGAAGATAGAGATCCATAAACATTATCACTGGATAATTATCTGAGCACTCTCATTACTTATGAAATTAGAAGGTAAAAGTTATGAAATTCAAAAAAAGATAACAGATAAATGTATTATAAGGATTCAATGATGGAAAAGTCAAATAAGACTCTTGTTAAAGAATAAGTTGTTGAATCTAATTATGAAATTGACGTATGCAAAAATACTAATGAATTTTTGTCATTATATTCTAAAAATGTGAAAAGAGGTATTAGTAAATATAATGGTAAACTTCCCTTGAATTGTTTTGAATTTGTGATCATTGGGAACCTTACGACCAATTATCCTTAAATAAATAGAGAATGTCAAATCGAGGAATATTATTGAAGGCATAAAATATCATGGGAGAAATAGGGTGATAAGGATAAATATTATTCCAAGGGAAAGATAGAAAATTATCTAAATCCAAAAGGTTAAGTTTCTTATCTAAAGATAATGTAGAATAAGATAGTGAAGTTAAATCTAAAAAATATATTGGGAATGATGATAATACTTTATTTAAAATATTTAGTAATGAAGAGTTCATAAGTAGTAGTTTTGAAGAAGAAAATATCAATTAGAATTTCATTTGAAAGAAGAATTAAAATAATGTATGAGAAATATTGGTAGGCTTGTGAAAGAAATGAAGAATATAAAAAGTGAATACCCTTTAACAAACAATCAAAAATGTTTTTGTGGATAATAAAGTAAAGCTTCTAGAAGAGATTGATGATTTCAAAAAATATCTTGAGAAAGAAAAGAATTGTAATGAACATCTAGAAGTAAAGTTGAAGGAAAAATAAAATGAGTTGGAACATGTCCAAAAAAAATTCTAAATATGATTAGGTGGTTATAGGTATCAATAATTATAGCTCTGAAGTTGGTGGAAGCTCTTGAAAGGTTTAACTGAGGAAGGATAAAAATTTACATTTAAATGTTGAGAAGAAAGTTAATTTTTTTCCAAAAATAATAATTAGGTGAAATTTATATATGTGGTCAAGACCAACAAAGTGGAGAAGTCAGATATTTCAATAAAACCTGATTCCAAAAAGGTTTCTAATACTTTTGGTTTTGATATGGCTGAAAAAATCACTGACTTGAAAAATAATATTTTGTTTGATAACATAAAAGCTAGTGGTCAAAAAAGTTTTGTTAATAAAGATAAGGAGGTTACTAAGAAACATGATCACAACTCTGGATAGTATGAAAATTTCATAGGAAAATATTTTTTATGGATACTTCTTGAATTTTGGTTGATTCTGAATACAAAAAATATGTTTTGGATTAACAAAATACATTACTATTATTCCACAAATTAGAGAAGGAAAAATTTGGGGGGAGTGAATCCTATCAAAATAAAAAGTCTAATAATGGTATTCTAATGAAACCTAAGAAGTTTGGTGTAAAAACTAAAAATAAGTTCTTACCTTTGGAAACCATTTTTGAAAGGCGTGAACAAACTAGACACCTTGGAAAAGGATTTATTATTTTATTATCGGTACAACACAAGTTTGTTAAAAATTCTCAGAATCCAGAAGTTAATAAACATAAAGGGAAATAAATATTTCTTATTTTTGGAACCTCTCTCAAAGAAGAAAAAGGATAAAAACATGGATTTTGGATTGTGGGTGTTCTTCTCACTTGACAGAAGATTTAAAATTATTAAATATTATTGAATATTTCAAAGAAGGAACAATGACATTTGGGAATGATGAATCTCTTAGAATCAAAGGTGTTGGCATAGCCATCATTGGGGAAGAAAAGTTGAAATGTAAGAAATATTTGTTTCTTTAAGTGATGAAACACAAATATATAAGTGTTTCATAAATTTTTGATGAAGGAAAACATGTTTTTTTAGAAAACATGGGTTTGTTGTGTTAATTCATGAAGATGGAAAAAAGTCACCAGAGGCCAACATACAAAAGGAAACTTGTTTCAAGTTGGTGAGGTGAAGAAATATTGTTACTAAGGCATGGTGGAATAAAATTAACTGTGACATAAACGGTTAGGACATATGTGTTAGAGAAGCATAAGAAAGTTAATAAAGAGAGATAGAGTTTGTGTAATTCTTGATATGTTAATAATAAGATATTGGTGCTGCATTATTTTTTAGAATTTCTTTTACTAATTTTGTGAATAAGAAATTTTACATTTTTTCAAAGAGACACCTAGAAATTATTTATTCAGATATCTTTGGGCCAATGAAAGAAATAGTTAAATCATGGTGATAAGTAATTCATTACATTAATTGATGATTTTACCCCCATTACTTGTGTTTTGTATATGAAACATAAGTTAGATAATATGATTTTTTTTAAAATTTAATTAAGTAAATATAAGTAGGAATGTGAGTATTCAATGCATAATTTGAGAACTGAAAATGGTTGTGAATATTAAAATAAATAATTTGAAAGTTATCTTGAGAATCATGGGATTCAACACGAGTTGATCACACCATACACTCCTCAATAAAATGGTGTTGCTAAAAGAAAGAATAGAAGTTTGGTTAAACTGGGTAGAACTATGCTACTTGAACATGGTTGTTATCATTACTTTTGGAGGGAATCCATGATCACTATTGTTTATATTCAAAATGATGTTTCTACAAGCTAATTTCAGATATGAATCCATATAAAATGTTTTATGGAAAAAATCCATGTTTAAAACACTAAAGAGTTTTTGGGAGTCCATGCATCATAAAAACAAAGGTGGAATCCTCAGAATGTTTGAGCACAAAGGTTAATATAGAAAACTTATTGTCTATGCTATGGATAGAAGTAGATATAGATTTTTCAACAAAGAGTTGGGAAGATTAGCTAACTATATTAATGTCAATGTTTTTGAAAAATATGAGGAAGATAAACATACTTTTACTGATAAAGAATATAGGCAGGATGAAAGAATGTCTGGTGAAAATTTTGATAAGGATACCAACAATGGAAATCCTACTCAAGAAGAATAATCAGAATCACCTATTTCATGTAATGATGGTAAATCGTGAAAAAAATCATCCTAGGACGAGGAAGAAATTTGAATCTCAAAAAAATATTGCTGATCTACATCAAAGTGTTCAAATAATAAGAACAATCACAAATACTTCTTTGTATTCAATAGTTGAGTCGAAATGTGTGAATTAAGCTTTTGAGCATCTGAAATGGGTTTAAGATATAAATGAAGATATTGATCAGATTGAAAAGAATGATATGTGGGAACTAAACATAATATAGATAATAAAAATGTTATTGGTAAAAAATGGATTTTCTAGAACAAGATAAATGAATATGGTCAAGTTATAATAAACAAAGCAATATTAGTTTGCAAAGGTTAGTCACAAATTGATGGAATTGAATTTCATGAAACTTTTTCCTTAGAGGAATGTTTAGAAAGAACTTAATCTTTTTTTCTATTGATGCACAACAAAGATACAATTTTTTCCGATGGATGTGAAATCATATTTTTTAATGGTGATGTGGATTAAGAAGTTTACATTTAACAACCAAATGGATTTTTTGTTGGTATGAATGAAAGTTGTGTGTGCAGGTTGAATATAACTTCATCAAAGAGCGTGTAGAGAATAATGAAATAAAGTTGTAGTATATTCCTACATCGGAATAAGTTTCTGACATTTTCACAAAAACTTTACCTAATGAACTATTTTATAAACTAAGGTTGAACATGGGTGTCCAATCTCATTCTAATCAAGGTTGAGGCAAGTGTTTTTGTCCCCTATCTCATCTTGTCATTGGATAGTGTTTTAAAGGGATTGAATTGATTCATAAATCTATCCATTTTTATGTGATAATAATTTTATGGAATTTTATAAATAGGGGGATTTGTAGGTAGGATTTGATATCATTATTTAAGTGTGTGAACTATTCTAACTTCTTTTTGGTGTGGTTGTTGGAAAAAAAAATTATAGGTAAGTGAAATAATAAACAAAATAGGTGAAGAAAGACGTGAAGAAAACCTGAAGTGGTTTCATGAATCACTACTTTTGGACAACATGGTGTTTTTATTAATAATTATTGTTTCCTACAATTATTTAGATCACATAGGATGAGAATTGTCGATAAGAAATCCATATCTTGAGGTTTAAAAGTTCAGTGATTTATGAATCTTTATTGAAAATAAAATAAAATAGGGGAATTATTGGGACCAAGTTGGATGGAAGTTGTTTATGGAAGTTGGAAGATGTTTGGTGTTATATTTTTTTTCTAAGAAGATAAATAAAAAGATAAATCACAACACTTGTTATTTTTTTGTTCAACATACTCACAATAGTATTTAGGATTTTATAATCACAATGCTTAAGAAATTCCATCATATTGGGGATATTTTTACTCTATGAAAAGGATCATCTGACTCACCTTAGGTCCAAAAAGTGGTTCTAATAATAATAAGTAATATAATAATATTATGTGTGAATTTGATGAATACCCGACAATGATTTGTTGTTCTGTAATTTGAAAAATAATAAGTTGTCTGAAAACATGTGAGGAAATATTAATGAAGGAAAGGGGAAGAAAGACTAAAACTAATCATATTGAGGTTTGATTTTAAAATTTGTTTGAAAAATGGGAATCTAAAATACTCTAAAATTGAATTCCAAACATGCTAATTCTTATCTTAAATGTATTAAAATTCACAAGGAAGTCATGATACATGCAGAAGTTTGTAGAAGAATGAAGTGGTCGATGTAAATGTTTTCCAATCTTAGTTCATCGGTATGATATCAGTGGTCACAAATTTTTTTGAAGGCTTGGAAGGTTGATCAAAAAGTGATAAACTAAAGGAGTTGGTTTTCAACCAGGTAAAAAAGACAAAATAAATAAGTCATCAAATAATGTTATTAGTAGTGTGTATCGTAATTAGAAAAGGTAATAAGTTTCTAAATTCAAAGATGATGATATCAGTCTAATGGATGATGTGTGCCACTGATCATCAAAGGAAGAATAATTTTTATTGGAAGTCTTTGGAGAATTTCAAGAAGAAAATAAGTGAACTTTTTTAGGACCAATATGTGGAATAAAGTTAGATATCGTTCAACAATATAGTCAAGCATTTTCACCAAGTTGAATTGTTGATTGTTTTTTATGTGGTAACTTTTTTCCCTTAAAAAGTGGGTCAAGAAGGGAAAGAGGAACTCTTATTTGTTTTCAAGAGTTTTTGTATCATGTGGGTTAAGAGTATCAGATTAGAGTTGACACAAAAAAAATCATTGGACACAATATCATTGGTTTGGGAAAATAAGAAAATAATAATTTCTTTAATCTAGTAAAATTTTTGCCAACGGGATCATAGGAGTTGTAGAGGAATTTTGAAGAATGATTTTTATATGTCCCATTGGGTGTAGAAAAATGTAATGAATAATATACTATCCTCTGTGTAATGAAGAAATATGATTTAACTGTTGGTATTGAGAATCATAATAAGAATACATATTTTATTTTTTCAAGTGGTGTGGAGCAATGTAATTAGCTTTCAACATCATAATAAAGAAATAAAATTGAACAATCAGAATCGATATGAGGTTTTTAATGATATTCTGAATCAAGAGAAATTTGTGGGAAGATTTGAGAAGTTTCAATAATATTTTTGAAGAATTTAATAGGTAAAGATACACCTGACTTTCATGGAGAATATATGTTTTGGGAAATTTTGTTGAGGAGGAAATATTTTCACAATACTTCCCATACCATTTTTTTGTAACCAATAAATAGTGAAAGTACTTTGTAGTTTCTAAAAAAGATGCACCTTTGAATAGAGAAGGTAGAGTTAGGTAGAATTATAGATAGAATATTTTTCCAGGTTTTTCTTTCTTGAGAATGTTTAGTGAACCGAAGAAGAAATGAGAGGAGATAAGATCGTATTCAGGGTTTTCAGATTCAAACTGAGAAATCAGAAAGAGATTTTTTTATCAAAAAAGGAGTAGTTCAGTATTTTCTAAACCATATTCTGACATTATTTTATTTTTATATTGGGAAATTGGATTGGGATATCCAATTGTAAAATCATACTATGTATCATTATGAAGATCAGGAAGTTCTTACAAACTATTGGGAAGGAAATTGATAATTTTTAAAAGAACTTATTTTTGAAAGTTGATCAAGAGGAAACATAAATTGTTTGTTACACAAATTTTATTACATAATTTATTTCTACTTGAATAAAATGAATTATTATATTGAAAATAGTGCTACGGGATTATAATAGAATATCCTACTCATTTTATTCCACAAAAAATGATTATTTTCTTGTGGATTATGTTTTATTGGATTATTTTCAAACCATATCAAGGACACAACTACTCTTTTTGAGTAGTGAATCTTGTAAATTATTATGTTCCTTTGGACGTGTTATTGTTTTGTTTTAATAGAAATTGATAATACTTTAATAGTTGGAGAAGGTTGTCTCATAAATAATGAAACTTAAATGAGAATGATATCACTAATTCACCCTTTCCCCCTCTCAGTGATACATGAGCTTGACTGGGCAGTTATAATTACATCGATATGTTGATAATGGAAAAGGTCTTATGAAATGGTTCCCTCATCTACAAAATTTTAATAATGTCATGAATATGATTTTTATTCATTATATAAAATTTTATAATTATCCATGCATGGTTGTAATATAAAAGCAAGTCATATCACTTTGTGGAGGTGGTAGAACATTTATATACACGAATGATGTTATCATTTTCAAATGGATGTAAACATAAGAAATTATTTTATATATTATATTTATAGATTAATAATTATGTTATAAATATCATATATATTCATTAATTCTATATTTATAACCATCTATGTGAAGCAGTGATGAAAAAAATTACACTTCTATGTGGAGACTATAGTCCGTACATACGCACAAGTGATGTTTTAATTTTCCACAGGATGGAAATGAGATAGAAAATACAAATACCACTAATATAAGAACATATTAATATAGTTAATATTCTCATGTAATTATGTTAAAATGGTTATTGAATATCTTTATTTTTTTAATAATATGGTAACTTAAAACGACTTGGTAATAATATATACCTCTTCTATTGGTAACCTCCTTTTGATTACACCTTAACATTTCTTTAAGTGGTATTTTGAGAAGATCAAAACCTCTAATTAGAGAAAAAATATATTTGGTATGGTATTTTGGCTGGTCTTGTTTGAGATAAGTGGATCAATAAGTTTGGAAAAGTAGGGGGAGGATTTGACCTTTTATAAGTGAGGTGCGTAGAAAACTTGTAAATATTAAGAACATTAAAATATAATAAAGTAACTCTCATGGGAATGTGGCTCCAAATGGGTTCAATTTCTAAGAGGTCTTGAGATAGGGTCAAAATAAAATCAACCAAAAAAATTTAGATATGTTTTTAGTGTATTTTAATCCATATCTATTTAGTTTAACCCCTTCATTAATCCTTTTTAATCCTTTCTATAATGATACGTTTATACCATGTATACTATTCATTATTACTAAGAACTAAAAAATCCATATTAAAATGTTAAATTTCTATAATTATAAGAAATATTATTAATATAATTTTACAAAAAAAAAGCTAAATTCTTTTTTTTGAAAAGTGTTCTTTTTAAGCATAAAAATGATTTTATACCAAAATCATGTATAATGATGATTACCATGAAATTAACTAGATTATGTTAAATAAAATAAAACTTATATGAATTTGAAATCAAATGAAAAATATAAACTAAACTTGTTAATCCTTTTTTAAAGGACAATAATCAAATAAATATTTAATCCTCATCAAGGACCGGCTTTGTGAAGTAAAGAAATTCATAGGCTTGGTTGAAATACATTCCAAACACTAGGAAACTCAAAAAATAAAGCAGTCTCGCATACCAATTATCCCACCACAAAATGATCTCACCACACCCAATTATCCATCAAGTGTGGGTATTCACATTATAAATATGACTCCGTAAAGTATTCCAAAGTGGGGAAATCACATCGTATGATTTTTATTCGAGTTTTTGATCGATATTATAATTCTATTGAATTAAATTTTCCTATATAGACTGGTCAGTTATGACTTCCCACACAATCTTTGTATGAATCACTTGCATGGTTTTGGTAAAACTTCTTGGACTAATAGCTCCCTCATCCATAGGTTTTCCATCCTTTTCCAACCAGCCCAGTGGTACCTCCCCTCGAGGTGTGAGTCCTAAATAAATGAATTAATTATATTTTAAATCTCCCATATGACCTCCCTTAGAATGTTGACGGTGTTTATGGGAATGGAGAAGAGAAAATTATTTTCCAATTGGATTCTTCCTCCAATGAATAAGAATCATCTTTTCTAATTTTTGATATGTGATGTTCTTTGATTGGTGATCCCGTTGAAGTAACAGATGAATATTATTTTTAAAAATAAAGGAGGCCCTATATTATCCATAGGGAATTATTTTTTTACAATACCAAGACTCTCCTAAATTAGTTTTTCACGCTTGTTAGTTAATTCAATTGATATGTTTACATTAATTTTTTCATGGATAATGAATTTTCCAATCTATCTATTGTTTTCATCCAATATTCAATTGAAGAACAATATAGAATTATGGTTCTCCTTGATGAATAGAAACATTTCATTAATGAGGAAGATGTGGGAGATGCCCCCAAAATCTGACCTATATCTAAAGGTAAATATGGTACCTACAACAACTTCCTATTTAAGACACCTACTTAGAGTATCTTGTACCAATGAAAATAAACTCAGGGACAGTGTGTCATCCTATAAAAACCCATGAACTAACATAAAGAAACCTAATATTTCCAACATTAGAGAAATATAATGTGTAGTGGAAGAAATTCATATGATGAAAAGTTCATGAATCCACTATAAAATAAAATGAATTATGTAATCCTTAGGATTAAGTTTCACTGCATTCTACCACACACCTTTTTGAAATCTATTTGGATCATGATATTTGATCTAATTTTCTTCTTGTTAATGGCACCTATCATTTCTTGGATTAGAATAATAGCTCTCCATAGGTTTTTACCTGGGATGAATCCATGTTTCTTCTTTGAGATCCATATTAACAACATTTGTGAAAATATTTTATTCATAATTAAAGCAAGGATTTTGTAATGGGAATTGAAAATACTTATCAGACTCTATTTATTTAGGGAACTCGAGTCCTTGACCTAGAGAATAGGGATTAAAATATAAACATAGACCATTCTAGAGAGATCCCCCTCTTGATTTTTTTATATATGCTCAATTAAAAATCCTTTAATAATATACCATGTTGTATTATAAAATTACCCAAGAAAACCATCGGGCCTGGGTACACTTTTTGGGTTGATTATATACATCTAATTCTTAATTTCCTTCTCTATTGAAGTAGCACTCAGACTATAATTGTCACTAAACTCCACTTGCCTCCATATGAATTGAAGAATGGGTGTTTAGAGACTCCCTTAGCCTATCCAACACCTAAAAGTTTACCTTATCCTAAGAGTAAATATTTAATGTGAGATATTTCAAATTGTATTTACAAAGAAAATGTTTTAATTTTGAAAATTGTAGTTTCTACTTTAAAAAACCTTTTCCACTTTTTTGAAGAAATATGCCAAGAATTGTCTTTTTAATATGGAATAATATCTTACCACCATTTAAATACTATATAAAAATATTAGAATTCAATAGGGTATGTAAAGTTATTGATAGGTTTCTTCAATTTATATTATAAATATTCTATGAATATCACCAACATTTTTTCTTATGGAAGTTGCATATTCAAGGAATAGGCTAGGACTTTCCACCTGGATATTATGTTCAAAACCATATAATTTTCAAGTTGTTTCCAATTTTAATGGTTAAGGATAGTCATATATTTCAATGTGAATATTAAATAGTGAAGTACATATAGTTTAAGATCTTCCTAATTAGCTATATAATTGGATGGTAGATTAGGGTACAAAATAGTCATGGGTCTCTCCACGGTTTTCATGAAGTGCATGAGTTTTTCCCCCTGCAACTCTAAAGTTCCAATCGTAAGGCCAAATTAGAATGTGAAATGAATGATCTTTTTCACTAGATAATTTTTACTATTGAATATTCAGAATATGGGATACCCAAAATTTGGGTACAGAAGGAGTCAAGGCTACCCGCTCAGGATATGGTTTCCTCTCCAACCAAAATGTGGTATGTCACCCACCATGTCTTCAATCTGAGTAGAAAGGTACTCAATGGAGTGAAAAACCTCTAATGGAAGTGTTTCCAAGGACAATGCTTGAATTTTGGAAATGGGTGGATCTTGATATGACCATATCTCTTTTTTATTATTGTTGATAACCATATTGAGTTGTCTTGGGAAAACTTGCTTGAAATGATGGTAGTTGTCTACCCAATAGAGGGAATTATTGAAAATACATGGTCATCGAGGTTAAAAGACTGGTCTACTAGGACCTATGTTGTCTATATGATTAAACTATGATCTTGTTAGTAAATATATTCCTTCTTGTTGAAGTGGATTATCCAAAGGAGAGATATTTGCCTCAATATAGGAGTTTCAATGAATCTAAATATTACCTTAGATAAATTGTACATTGAGACTCAACATTATACTGATAAATTTTATCCTCATTAAAAATAGGTTAACATTCTTCAAGTGTATAGTTGATTTTAGTTTAAAAAACCTCTTTACCTTTATCATAAGATAAATTGAACTATGTAAAAGACAACAAAATGATCATAGGAGATATCAAATACTGATCCCACCTCATATGCAAAGAACACACACCTTATACACACACAACATTATAAATCATGTTTTAAACTGAATCCTCCTCATCATGTTCTTCAACCAACCCATCATAATCCCATAAAATATGAATTGAAGAGATAAATTAATCCAAAAGCATCCCTTAACAAAAAACAACATCAGATAAAACCTCAGGTCATGATGAAAAGGCATACGCAACCTTAGACATTGCTCATAAAACACCCATCCATGGAAAACACGATAGATACCCAACTTGGTATCTCTCTCAGTCCACCAAAAATAATCACATAGTTAAAGAAATAGACTTGACTAGGGTCACTCATCTCTGTCAGCCAAGCATGCGGCTCAGTATTCCCATGAAAAACTCATTCCTATCCTAGGCTCAACACATAGATATCATCATATACAAACACCAAGAGGAATAACAAGTTATCTAGGCATGAGCATAATTAAAACTATTAAAACCTATCCAAGTAAAAATGATGGAACCACTTGATGAATAAACTAATAGAAAAAAATTTCAATGTCTCAATAATCCTTAAACTCAAAAGTGATAAACCTCAAAATAAAATCAAATCTATATTACACCCATGAATTACCCTAAAAAAACCGAAAAAGCTTAATGTAAATTGAACCACATAAATTTAATTTTTTTTACTCAGGATCATCTCCCGGATGATAGAATTTCACTATCAAATACCCTTTTGAACACTTCATAATAGAATATTATAACAAATTATTCCCACACTCTCAACCAAATATATTCATAAAGACACCTTGGGGGTGTACTTTAAGTATTATGTGGATTTGGTAGAACCTATATATACCTTATATCTCTAAAATAACATCTCATTTAATACTGAGGGATTATACCTAAAATAGTAAATTTTTAAATAAGATCACATTACAAAGACTCATTTCTTAAAAATATCTCCCTTTATTTAAAAAATTCTAGAATTTTTTTCCACCACTCAAGATCCCAAATTTATTACTAGGATATTATAAAAATATTTTCTATAAACCATAACTAAATCAACCTCTTTAGAGAAAACTGTGTGAAAGTAAAATACCTATAGAATTAAATCAAAAATTCAATTTGAATCTCTAATAATTTGTGAAATTAAATTTCCAAATAAAACACCAAAACTAGTTTCAAAATCAATACAATTAATGAACTACCCATTTTATATAACTTTTCATGAAATTCACTTATATTTAAAAACATTTCTGTAACACAACTACTTTCCTTTCAAAAAGTTCTCAAAATTACATTTTTAAAACCACTTATTCTCATAAATATATCCCAATATAGTAAAAATTACTTTACAATTAATCACTAAAAATGGTTTTTCAAATCAAACCATTTCATGAAATTAATTTTTCACATATAAGAAGTTTTAAAAGAAAAAAACTTCATAAAACCAATAAACAAAATAACCCTCTTTAACACATAGTTAGAAAATGAAAGCCACTTTAGGATCCCTTAGAAATCAAAAGAGTTTCAAAAACAAAATTTCATGAGGGTTTTAGAGCTTTTCATGACTTGGCCACATGGTTTGTCTTATCGTGTTCCAATTGTGTGTTAGCCTATATGAAGTATATCAAACCATGGGCACAAGATCCAAATGGTTTTCTATACTATGTGAGCTAACTATACAACTCCAAATACTTCTTTCTTTTGTCCAAAACACAAAGGACCCCCAAGTATATGATATAAGTCAATAGATATCTAAAAATCATTAAAATAATAAGAACTAGAATCAAAATTCGAAACACCAACCTCAAATAACTGTGAAAAAATGTCTCTTTATGAAAGGTGTTTATTAATCACCTAATCATGACCTAACTATAGAATTCTAAAAATCCTACTCTCTATACTATCACAATGAATCCAAATAAGAAGATTAAACTTTGATACCATTTTGAAATGAACCTTCCAAGGCTACCACCAAACCTAATATCTGAACTGATCCACTATTAACCCTAAAGTTAATTCACAATCTATGGGGGTTAGAATCTAGTGTCAGAGTATTAATATAAAAAACTCTTGGGAATAATCTCTCCCTCATATAATAATAATAAAGTTGTAGAATCAATCAAAAAAACTTCATGACCAATTCATACAATGGAAATTTATGAACATAGAATAAATAGTTCTAGATAAACATCCAAACCAAATGAGGTGTAAAAAAATGAAAATCTAAATGAGACATGGATAATCATAATGATACATATAATTTTAAAATATACAGAGGAAGAACTCTATAAATACATAACACAACCCCAAATAGGAAAGGAAACAAAACCCATTATGGAAGGCTGAATTGGATGATACATATTCTTCAAAAAAATAAATAAACAACTTGATCAAACACTTAATAATCTCCATATTAACCATGGTCACTCACCACACATATAAATTCCATCAATGGACCACCCAAATGATATCTAAACCATTATCACAACCCAAGAACCTGTATAAAACACGAGAGCTGCATACATGAACACCTGTGTGTATTGAGGGTGTGATATAAACATTACTAGTAGGATTTCACAAAAAATTCTATGAAATTAATTTTACAAAACATTTTAAAATTTAGTCTGAATATCATTTATAAAATAAGTTTTTCTAACTGAAAAGAAAACAGAAAATAAGTAGCATACATAATCTTTTTTTAAAATTGAAAGCTATTACCTTTTTGAAAAAAACCACTCTTTGTATTGAAAATTATGATTTCAAATCTAAAAAAATAAATAATAGTTTTGAATAAAATCATTTTTGAAACCCATTTTTACCCAAGGTTTGGAATAAAAAATTTAAAATGATAAAAACTTTAAAACTATTTAAGAGGTTTGACTTTCAAATTAACATAATCAATTCCAAACCATTTTCCTGCTTTAAAAACCACATAAATATCCCTTTTCAAAAGATTTTTAAGAACTAACTCAGATAATTATGAAATAAAATAAATAATAAGTGGTCGCTATAAAATAAATAGGCCTAATATATGAAAATAATAATAATGTAAATAGGGCCACTAATCCAAATGATCACAAGGGTAAAGTAAAAAAGTGCATAGTGAGGGTCCCCAAGATAGAATCATAAACAAAAAGATATGAATCATTAGATCTAGATATGTTTTAAAAATAATTTATCATGGATATGGTATCATAGAACACCTAGATGTATATGTGAACATGTCTATCATCCCACCAACCCTCTTTTACTATCTGACCAACATATTCCATCCTTATCATGCCATATATTCAATCCCCATAAAATAGTTCTACAAACCATATCTATAGAACAATATAAACTTGGGTAATACTCATCTAATTTTTTTTACTTAACTACCTAGGGTTACCTTAATATTACTTAATAGATGCGATTAATTGACCAATAAAAATGATTAACACATTTATCAAAATTTACAGATAGTAAAACTTATCTCACCTCCATCACTCTTACATGAAACAACCTTTTCTCATCAATAAAGCATCAAGTAATAATAATTATTAATGGACATATCATAAATGGGGGGAAATTATATACAATATTATAATTGGGCTCATAATATGGTGTAAAATCATTAACTAAATTATTTGATAAAATTTCAACTAGGCCTATAAAACAATAATTAATGTTACACACCCCATGGAATCCTTTTTAATTAATTTACAAATGGGACTTTGAGTCCATAATGTAACACCAATTCAAAAAACTTCCTTTGAAAACACACAAGGATATATTACTTTAAAAACATGTTTTAACACTTTAAAAATAAAACTTTCCTCCCCTAGGAGTCACATGTAAACTAAAAAATCTTTTTTTATAAAACTAACCCTTAAAAAACGTTTCATTATTTGATATATAAAGCAATTATTAAACCCTTATTTTATTATCCATACTATTTGAAAATTTTCTCATATTCCTTTTTATAAATAGTAGGCTTTCACGACAATTTTAGTTTAATATGAATAAAAAATTCAGTAAAACCCTCCATACTAAGATAGAAAAGAATTTCAGACATTTTTTAAAACCTTTATGAAAATAAAATATATGATTAACTTCATAGTAAAATAATTTATACACCCTAAATAACTTCATGAAATGTTATATTATATAATTTCATTGAAACATCATCCTCAATCAAGTAGAAACTAGTCTTCTTCCATGGATAGAGCCAAAAAAAGAAATAATATGAATTCATTGATCCATAAAAAACCAAAGACCCATATTTAGGCCCATCTAAAACCCTAAATTATACCCACATTGTGATTTGGGTTTATAGGAGAATAGAAAAAAGGGGATGGAGTAAGGAGGAAAAGGATAAGAAAGGCCAAGGTCTGACCTTGAAAACTTTCCTCAAATTAGAGGATGATGACAATATCCCAAGAATAAGGTAGTTAGATCTACCTTAAGACTTATCATTAATTTTATAAATTATAAATATGGGAAAAGATAACCCTATTAATATCTAAGAGTTTTTGAAATGTAAAATCCATAAATTAAAAACAAGGTAGGCTACCTCATGGTGAAGCACCTGCCACCAGAACACAATGGACCTCTCAAAGTACCTCAACAGTGTTTCATTTAGTCCAATGGAATGAAGGAACTCCTCAAGAAAGAACAAAACAATTCTTATCCCCATTACACCATGGTGTAAAACCTATCTTAATGGTTCATCTTTATCCACGATATTCCCACCACAAAATAGCGCACCCCAACTATGGTGTGGTCATCTGCCCCTTCATAAAATAATGAATAGGAAAGAAAAAGGAACTCGCCAGAAAATAAATAATCCCCATATAACATCCCTTATTTTATGGTGTGGTTATACCCAAAATATTAAAATAAATAGAAAATGTATTCAATGGAAAATAACCACAAGCCACACTGTAAGGCCTCTGATTGCACTGTGGTTTGTGACAACTCTAAACTACACAACTTCAAAATATAATAACTCCTAAGATTTTAAAAAATTAACAAAATAATATAATATTAAATACCATAATGACATTGGGGGGGGGGGTCACATGAGGTGTATCATAGTTTCCACTAGTATGGATATGATGGTTGACATGTGATGATGCATTTAGTAATTTCATTTGGATTTAGTGGAAGATCTAGATGGGGGAAACCATAAACAAGGAATCCACCAGTGAAAAATAACAATAAAAATTACATGGTAAATTTATCCCTTTAATGAGTAAAATATTTGAAATTACATTCACCATTTCTGTTTACTCACTTATTCTATTCCCTTATCTCATTTGGTTACATACCTTCTTTATAAAGGTTAACAGTCATTGTGATATTCCAATGAGACTTCAAATTTTGTATTAAAGTCAAGAGGATGAGAGGTCAGATTATCTACTAAGTTATCTTATTTCCTTTCATGGTACACTCTTATAATTTTAAGACATACTCAATAAATCCTTCTTAGTAACAAGATTTATTACCTTAGTCATGAGTGTGAGAGATCGATACCATTCATTGATGTGAACAATTTTATGTATAAAAATTTATCCATATTTCCCTTAATGGTTGACTACACTATGGTTTAAAATTATACTATTATTCACTCTTAAATTTATCACCATTGAGATAAAAGTTTGGTGTTTTGGATTGGGGATCAGTCCAATGAGAGTCTATTCTTATATTTCCCCATAAAGGGAATCAGAACTCATGTAGTTTAGTGCTACAAAAATAGTACACATCACACCTTTTCAAAAAATGTGGTAAGGAATATTTTAGTTCCTTTTAAATTTATGTATCTATGACAAAAATAATCACCTTTTACGTTCGTACATATAATACCAATGATACGCCATTCAAGTTTATGTGGTAAGGTCCAATGTTGCACCCTTTAAATTTTTGAAATCAGAACTAGGTTGTCTTGTAGTTAAATTTCATATGATTATTACCTATTCGAAGCAGTTTAACATCAAGCTCAATAGACAGCTATGTGAGAGGTTCCTAACAATGATTTTTTTTCAGACTTATGTATGATTATCCCTTTTGGATCAACATGATAGATGACTGAGAAGAAGTTATGTAAGAGAATTCATCAGGTTGGGGGCTTATGATATATATGGATCATTGATGGGTCACAAGGGATGATATCATCAATGGGAAATTCTCAGGACATGGTCCCGAGTTCTGTAGAGTTCCATCATTTCTTAAGTGTAGGGTCCCTCATTTTCAAGGGAATATATGATTTTTAAAATTACAAATGTATAATTGATTATAGAGAAAAAATCATAGAAAAAATTGTACGAAATTACGAAATTCACATTATGAAAGGAATACATGATTGAAATAGAGAATGTTTGTGTGCATAACTCAGTCATGTATCTCAGGATGCCACAAATAAGGTATCTGAGTATTGGACTCTATAGTTGATTAGTTTGGTATAAATAGTGTTAGAAAAGTATTTTGGCCAATTATTGTATCCCAATTAAAGGAACTAAGTGAATGGGTTTCCCAGATGGGCTTCATCTTGGATATGTATTAAGAATTAGGAAAACAATGTCATATTAGAAGACCTGAGTGGATGGAACCCCAATATAGTGGCTTAAGAGAATATTTTCTTAGTTTGAGTACCCTAGGAAAAAGGAACACTAGCTGGGTTAATCCAGCATGACTCAAGTGAATAGATCCCTAGTATGTCTCTATGAGATATCTAAGGTGCATGGTTCACTAATAGAGCTCTCCTGAGGTAGGCTGGGAATGTGGTTCCCTGGTTTGGATCTCTAAGGTAACATGGCCATGTGTCACCCAAGTAGGGCTTTATATAATTGAGGATAATTTATCCATGTACATAAGGTAAGTGGAATTTCATGGAGGTTTAATTTCAAAAAAATAGAATATTAAATTACCTCAACTCATCATAACCATCCTTAGGTTTTTACTTAGGGATTCACTTGAAGAGGAAATTGAAGGATTGGGAATGCATAAGTGTGTAGTTGTGGATTGATTACTTGAGTGTATATATATAACTTTCTCTCCCTATATATCTCCCTCAAATTAGAGTCATGAGGCCTTTTATAGTCATAATTCGAATATGGTAAGGAACCAAGAGGGATAACCACCCATTACAACTTCACGCACCCTAGTATGGTCGGAAAGTGATGCTAGAGTAGTGTGTGTGAGGGAAAATAAAAAAGGGACTCATTCATGAATTTTTGATCATATTAAGAATTGGATTAGATGGCTCCATGCATAAGGATAGTTGGGACTGAGAAATATTATCATGGAAGAATGGTTTTGTAAGGAGTGCTGGGCATAGTGAGACTAGGTGTGGAAGTTACCTTGAATAAGGAAAGGTTGGTGTGATTAGGATAGGTTTATAAAGGACCTAGGTATGAGGAAGGTGTATGAATCAATGAGTCCTATGAACTATCTAATTCTATTTTCATTGAAAATTTTCTCAACTTGACTAGAGACCCAAACATTAGCAAATGTGAGAACCAACAATGGTCCTATTAGTTTCTTGTTTGGGTCTTTTTATCCCATTGGGATTTATCATTCAGTAAGTTATTTTTGACATAAACTTGGAGACAAGTAGAGTATACTAGTATAGATGAGACTAATAAGGACGTTTTAATTTAATTATACATGAAAATCCCTTTTTTGAGAATATTATTCTACAATCAATAAGTAGATGATGAAAAATATTTTTACAGTAGCTATCATCAATGGATCAGGATTTATATGACTTTTCATATTAATATTATTAGAATGATCATAATCTTATGGGGTATTGTTGATAAGTTTTCAATGATCTAATATTCAATAAATATTATTTGATATAGTATAGGGTCAGTAATTTTTTTGAATATATATTTTTACTTCATGATTTAAACATTGTGAGGTGTGTGTATTTTTTTAGACTCTATACTAATTTAAGACACGATGTGGTATATCTTTTATAAATGGAATGTTTTTTGTGGTATTTGGTTCCATAGGTTATTTTCCTTATTAATAATGTTTTATTTGGTGTTATCTAGGGGTATGGAGCTCACAAATTAGGTTCATAGAAAAGGTTTAGGACTATCCACTTTGGATTGTGAAGAAATGGGTACCGATGAGCTAGTATCTGGTACATTATGGTTTAAGGAGGCTGATATATTGCTTGATTAGTAATGATATGTATAGTTTATATGGGGAGTGATGCACAATAATGGAGAAACTCAAGGAATATATATATCCTTGATTCTCATATGAGAAAAAAGTAGATTTATCACGAATTATTTAATGAACGGTCTAAGGTGGATGAATGTAAAATCATATTATAGAATCTAAGGCCTCTTAATAATTTTTTTTAAACACATTTCTCCCCCAAGAAGATACGTTAATTGACAATCCATTTAAAATTTTATTTTGATGGTTTGTGATTACTCTATGTGTTATTAAGGATAAAAACTTATAGATAAGAAAAACATTGGGAGAAAGTCCCTTAATGAGGTTTAAAAAACATATACCTATTATTAAATCCGTGAATTTCCTTGAACCAAGTCGTATCTGATTGATTTTCCATGGTAATTTATGTCTAGGAAAAAGATTCATAAATAAAGTGATAGATAGAGGATACTTTATCTTGTATCCAAAGACCATAGAGACCTTTGAATCCCTAGAAATGAAAGGATCATGAGTGAAGTTCTATTATCCATTCGTATAGGGTTGGGACACTATCTCATTAATTTAATGCCTATAGTTGGTTTCTTTTCAAGGATGAAAAGTTTAAAGGTGGGTAAAATATAAATTATTGGGGTTTTCCTTGAAAATTACTTATCTCATTCTTGAGTTTTAGTCTTCCCCAGACTATGGAGTGTGAAATGGTATATTCAACACAGTAAGAGACTTTGAAAAACAATCAGGGGTTCCTCTGATATCAAAAAATGTTGTTTACCCTTTGGATACAATTTAGAAAAAAATTTAGAAGGTTGAAATTTAACGTGTTATTTAATTTATTAATTAATCCCATGTATCTGAGAAATTTAAACCATAAATATCTTCTCAATGGATGTCTGGATGGAAAATATATCCCCATAATTCACCACAAGATATATATTTTTTACTTAGGAGATGTGTAATTTAGGTTTGTGTATCATACCCTAGATTAAGACCATATCATAATTTAAATGAAAATATTAGTTGACCTATAAAATTTCTATAAATTCATCCTTAATCATATCATTTAGGGTTAGAAACCAAATATGAAATAAACCCTAGGTGGGAGACTATGAAAGGATTTGTGGTTGTTCATTGAAGAATAAATAACATAACATGGATAAAATAAAAATTCATAAGGCATCGATGATCAAACCATGAGGTAGGGATTATTCATTTTCAATTACTCCATTATTCATTTGAATAAAATTTTCATTACATGAACTTGAATATTCATGTATTGAATCAATTATCATGAACATGTATTTTTTTGTCATTTTTATTCAATGATCAATATACTTATGATGAATAGGGGAAGAATAATCCATCAATAAATAGTTTGTTCCTAGTTAGATCATGTACATTGTCTCATCAACTTTCCCCTCATGTCGTGTGCCTCATGAGGTGGCATTGTGCCTACATACATAGTCATTGGTGGTAAAAGATAGTGGACAGACTCCCAGTTTTACTCTATTCTCTCTCGTACTTTATCCTATTACTCTCTATCTCGTTTACATTTGAAGGTAAGACACATCCAACAAGAATAATATCCTATAAAGGACACAAATGGTGAAGATAGTGGCATAGTGAAGATAAGGCCAGACCATATGGTAGGGTAAGCCACTCGAGCATTGGATTTGGGTCCGCAAAAATACAACCCTACCTTGTATAGGGTGAGTGTGGTGATAAATGCTTAAGAATACCTTACTTGTTCATGGGGTAGGCATATTCCTTGGGGAACATTTTCCTGAACTTCACATCACCACTCAGAACACCTTGAGGGACACCAAATGCCCCATTAGGAGCGCTTTATAGTAGTTTTCACAACCTTTCCCCAAATACTCAAAATAAAAAATGTAAAGATAAACTATTAAGAGTTTTTTCACATAAAAATTATGGTGTGTTTTGTTTAAACATTTTAAGACATTTACAAAGAGTGATAGGTAGTTTTATTTTTTCACCTCTGTAGGGTTGGAAAATTCAATTAAGAAATTTGACCAGAGCTGACATGGGTTTCGATACTCTACTAGTGACATACTGATAATGAGCCGCAACCCATATATTATATGGAGTTTGATACTCCCTCATATACACAAGACATGAGTTATACAAACCTATATTGAAGTATCATACTCTGATTCTCATTATATTTCCAGTAAGGCATGAAACCCCCACTATAAATATAAATAGGTTGTGTTGTTTTATTAAGATTGAAAATACAAGTATTTTTTTATCCAAATATTTATCATCTATTTTAATATACAAAAAGAATATGATACTAATAGAGTTGTGTGGAAAATATTAGGAGCTCATATGTTTAAGTTCATACTGATGAACCCCTTAGAAAGAGTTTTTTCATAACTGTGAGATAGAAAATATCATTCATTAGTTCCCCATTATCTAATCTAATCATTTGACTAGATACATAAAGATAAGAAAATGATTTTTTTAACATGAACTTTTAGGAAATATATGATGAACAGGAGAGAGTAACCATCTACCTTAGGGCACTCTTAGTAATATTCTTTAACCTATTTAGAGTATTCAAGGACCAAGAGATAGAGATAGTTTTCTCATGGGGATAGGTTATCCCTTAATAATAAAATCATTATGGAGGTGATGGTACCCCGTTTTTTGGGTCCTTACTCCATTAACTGATACATGAATATTTGATGTGGTGTGATTCCTTCACAATAGTTAGTATTTTGATGTAAGATTCTTGGGAAATGATTCTTTTAATCTGTTCTCTTGGAACAAAACATTATTATGGGATTGATGATATGTTTTTTTCATACTACCATTATCCTCATATAAATAGAAAACCAATGGAGAATGATGTATCCCATATTTTGGAAAGTTTATATTCATATATTATACATTATAGATTATCCCTTATAGTGGAAATGAGGTATGGTGCTCTGTATTTTTTTTTGTAAAACTATGTTTTTATACCCTTGTATTTTCTATAGTGTGCGAATAGGTATATTTCTCTCATTTGGGGTTTGTGGGGTTCAAGTATTGGATTCTTATTATGAATTGGAAAGTATTAATTTTCGATTTCAATATTCTTATTATATTAATAAGGTGGGTTGTTTTTGGGAAGCTATATTATGAGTCTTAAATTTTACTTGGTATCTTCAGGTTGTGAGTTATATGATATCTTTTTGGGAATGGGTTGTGATATTAGAACTTGATTACTTATTTGATTTCCTTAATCTATAGAGTATGTCTTGGTATTTTGTTCTTCAACTTAATTTTAATTTGAGTAATTATTCATTCCTCAATATTTTGATTTTGGAGTTTCTTACTAGATTTTTTTATACTCACCCTTGTGTGGATATTTCTCCCATACATGTTATTTTCTATATTTATGACATGTAGTTCCAAGGATGATCATGGAGAAAATGGAAATGGTAGAGTTAGTGATTAGTGGTGTTTAATGCTATTGGTTGGTGTTTTTGTTCATATAAAGACTCATTTTATCATAGTGTAACACTTCAAGATTTTAAAATTACACAATTTTTTATAGCATATATGATATGCAACACTGACCCTAAATGAACCACAAAATAATATTATTTAAATATAACCATTATAACATACCTATTGGATTGGAGAATAAGAAAATTATAAACTATATTATGTAATATATATATATAATACCAATTATATGCATATTAATTGATTAATTATTTTAAAATAAGTACTAAATTTTCAATAAAGTTATTTTATGCTTCAAAAATACGTTTTCTACAAAAAATTATTTTTATTACTTTTTCTTAAAAAAAATTATAATTAATTTTTGGAAAATATTACAATATCATTTTTAAAAATAATATCATTTTTAAATCATCATATCAAAAATTATATTATGGTGAAATTTTCAATTTTTATTTGAAAAGACTCATTTTCTAGTGAATAATGACAAATACCGATTTTTTTTCGAAAACAATACTTTTATTTCAATAATTTACACCATTTTATTTTATTTTAAAATGAATTAAAATTTAAATTATTTATCTTATATTATTAATGATCCAATTAAGTTAATTGGAATCAATTTTATGATTAAATTCGGTATAAAATCTATACATAAAAAATCATTTTTCTGAAAAATGTTTTTATTGTGTTTTGTGTTTTGATTTTAAATTAATTAATGAAACATATAAAAAGTTAATATTTAAAAAAATAAACCATATTTATAGTCGTGAGGTCTATATTTTTAAATAGGCCCCTTTTATTTTTGGTTATTATGAATAGTTGTTATAGTAAAAAATTGCCACCACGGTAAGGGTAAATCAAACAATTAAGGTTAAAAATAACATGATAAGGACAAAAAATAATCTAAAAGCTTTCCTTAATTTAATCCGATGAATATATTTCATCCAAAATCATATAATATTCAAATATATGAGCTTTTTACCTTTTGGGTGTTATTTTTCCTTTATATTATTTTATTTAAAGAAAAGTATAAAATTCCACTCTCTTTTTTTGATTATCTTTAAATTTTTGAAAAATGAATAAATAGAGGCTATGTTCAATTGAAAATATTTATTTGAAAGATTAATATATTTTTAACAAGTTAATTTATTAATATTTTTTATTTTATAAATAATTACCTTAAATTCTTATGCAACACTGACACAATATTTATTCAATTAATAAAAAAACAAAACAAATAATTTTAAAATTGTTAAAAGTGATACAGATTGAATGAATTAATGTGTCCCATGAATTATATATATATATATATATATATGACATGTTAGGGATATTTTAAAGGAGAATATTCAAATTCTATTTTTTTCTTAGTCTATTTAATTCCATATTAAAGGAATAGTGTCAGAAAATGATATTAATAATATTTTACAATAAATAATATTAAATTAAATGATTTAAAATTCATAAATATATTATCATTGGAAATATGAATTTTATATGGATTAAAAAATAAACAATGGTCCACTTATGAGTCATTTTTTCTTTTTTGGTAACATTATTTACCGAAGTGTAGATAACTTTCATATCATGGTAATTGTCAAATGGGTTAATGAGGGTTTTAAACAAAATGATAAGGGTGTAAATATCATCTAAACATGTATAAATTTTATTGGATGTGTTTATTTGTACCCAAAATCATCCTAATATATAAATATATCAGTTTTGTTCCATTATTCATTGAAATTCAATTTTTTTAATTTAATACTTTTAGAAATTCCAAAAGTATATCTCCCATACCTTATAAAAGGTAACCCCATATCTTCTTCTATCCTCTCTTATAGAGTAATTTTTTTTTCATCAAATAATTTCCCAAATCCATTCCTAACAACTGTACCCACATTTTAGTTGTATTATTCTTTCCATAATAAAAATCTAATAGGGATTAAGGTGTAAACAAAATGAGGTCATCAAAAGAAAACTTTTAATTATTAACTGAGCATTTTAATTTTGTTTCTTATTCTACCTCCCTAAAATATTCTCAAATCACGATGAGATAATAAAATAATTATCTTACATATACTGTGATTTCATTATTTTAATTAAATAACCTATATTAATCTATTATTCTATCAAATGGGAAATTAATCTTTCGTTCATGTCTACAAAAAACTACCATCTCACGAAAAGATGTGATTTATTTTCCATCACCACCTATAATGGCCTATTATAATGATGGATATACATTTTTTATTTTAGATTCAAGATATCTTTATCATTAAAAAAATGAAATATATCATCAAATTCATTACATTTCCATCCACTTAAAAATGAAAATGATGTTCGTTTGTACGTTTGGATTACCACCTCCATGAAGTGATGTGATTCATTTTCCATCACCACATCACATGTATGATATATATAATTTTATTTAAATTAAAAATATGTTATTTATGGTATTGATATCATTATATAATGAGAATATAATACGTATGTTCCTTACATCATGATCGATTAAAAATGGAAATGTTACTCATGCGTACTTATGGCTTACTCTCTCAATGATTGTAATGTATTTAATTTATCATAACTTTATTTCATAGATGGTTTTAAAATTATATTCTATCTATAAAATTTATTATTATTTATTTATTGTTATTCTATTTAGGATTCAATATTGATCACTTTTACCGTATTCAACTTACCATAGTCATTTTGGACATATGAACTGAATATGATCAAAATGTTTGATGTAAAATTAATTGATTAAATAAATAAATAGAAAATGGTAATAAAAAAAAATTAATAATAAATTATAAAACTGTTATTAATCAGTAAATTAAATTAACAACATTTTATTATTCATGAAGATAAATAATGTATGTGAATATTCAGACCTGAGGTAAGGGATTTTCATCTCACTTTTATTTTTATGAGACACATTCCATATTCACCACTTATTTATTTAATGTGGTGTATATACCAACCATGAATTTATTTTATTATTATTATTATTATTATTATGAAATTTATTGGGATTTAAATATCCATATAAAGTTTTTCATTTCATGCTGTTTAAAATTCAAATGTTACCAAAGCGGTATGGGTTTAATGTTACAATCCCATTAGTTATTATGATTGTTTATTATTAAATATTATATGTTGAAATATTATGATATAACTTTCATGAAAATCATGAATTTTATTCTCCTATGATTATTTTTTGATAATATATATTTTTATTACATTTCCTCTCTTTAATTACTCAAGAAACTAAAATAATATATTTAAGGAAAACCTACTACATTTCTCTCTTCGGTCGAAAATCCATTTTCTTATATATCTAGGTTTTCTAAAAATGTTTTAAATAATTTTATTACAAATATAATAAAATTTATTAAATATATTTTTACCTATTTTTTAATTTTTACAATTTTTTAAAAGAAATATTCTCATCATTTTTTGAACGATGTTCTTGTCACTATTTTTTTTTAAAAAAGTGTGAAGGGAATATATTTTTATTTTATACAGCATGGGCATAACTTCCTGATGTCATGAATGGTCGATGATTTAAATATTCTATTACATGTTTTAATGGTTCTTTTCAAAAAAAAAATATTTTTCATAATATTTTTCAAATTTTTAGTTTTCAAAAGTTAATTTCAAAGTGAAAAGGTTATCTTCCTCAATAATGTTTTAAATAAATTTATTATGGTAAATTTATTGATGAATGAAAACAAACCTTTATTATAATTTTGGTCTAATAGGTATATATTGCAATGATACCATCTAACATGTCACTCCATATGGCTTATGATCATGTTATATTTATTTATTGGGGAATGTATTAAAAATTTATATTATTTTTCCCCAATAAGAATGTTTATGTTGATTATATTCACCCCTTTCATATAAGGAATGAATAGGAATTTGTAAGTTATGTTCGAATATTTATATATCCCCTTAATTCATAAGTAGTTCTAATGAGAAAAACTATTTTATGTATTTGGCTAAGTCCTTACCCATATTTGTAAATTTTCTTGGAACAAGACATGACGATAAGTTTATGATGTCTGGAATTATGCATTCCAACATTTTGAAATCAGTTATTAATTTCTATGTGATCATATGAATAGTTAATTTTTTTATGCATAAGTTTCAATATCATGTGATAATTTATATTTAAATATTTTATCATCATTTATTCAGTCCATAATATTTTTTATGATCAATTTATTTATTAAATGTAATGTATTTTCATATACTTACCTTTCCAAATTTATTGTGCCTTATTTAATCATGATAGTTTCCATTGAAAATAATCCTTTCTCAGAATTTTCTATTACCTTTATTTTTTTCCTATCCCCAGAATATAAAGAAGGGATATTTTAATGTTTTCAAGGATGAAGAATGATTAATTTCACTATGTTTTTTATTTTATTTCCAATGTAAAATGGGAGGCATGTTCATTTCTATTTTACTAGTACTACAAAAATATTTGGTCCTTTGGGAGGTGATCACTTGTATATAGTTTCAACACAAAAAGTGACCATCATATATGTGATACTAGAATATGTGTGTTACATATAGAGGTTTTATTCATCACGTTTTCGGTTTTCTTGCACGTTTGGATATTCGGATCTTGTATTTTATTTTACTTGAATGGTTTATGGATATTTCATTATTATGTATTGGTGTTTATACCTTGCATTTTTTTGTAGTATAGTTATTAAAATTATGATTGTTGAATTTATATGGGATATAGATATGTATGGTCTTAATGACAAGTTTACGGTTTAAGGCTTCCCTTGGTGCATAATGCCTTATGAGTGCTAGTCACTAGTCCTTGTCTAACTAGAGGTGAGTTTGGGGTGGCCCACACACCCTAACTACTTAATCATGTGGGGACTAATGGGTTTGTTTATGGCAATATTATATATATATGTGGTTTTCTTAATGTTATCATCAGGCTAGGGAATTCCATGTTTGATATACATTCTTTTTTATAACTACCATATCTTACCCTTTTGGATGTGGGATTTGGGTGGAACATATAGCCTATCTTTTTATTTAGGAGGGACCTTAGTATGTTGTGTCATGTTATCCACTAATTTCATAGGTGGAATTTATCTATCCATCTTCCCACCAATTCTTGAATAGTGGTCCTGACATCATCACCACTATCCCTTGGATAAATTAATAGATCTTATCAATATAAAATATTAGGATAATAAAATCATGAAAAATACCCTTCCCAAACCTATCTCTCTGCTAATCACCCATTGAACCTTTTTCTGCTCATATCTAGTCTTAGAACACTTATAAAACTTGTCCAATATCAAACTTTACATCATGATGTATCAAGTTCCCCTATTCACCTAGTGAAACCTAGTCATTCTTTGATTATACCATCCTCACACTCATTACCTATCTAGTAAAGTAGTCCCCTATGAAATAACTCATAATTCTATGAAAAGGTCCGGGAGTATACCAATCCTTGCATAATCACCTTAACACCCAACTCTCATAATTTTATCATTAATAATCATTTAAGACCATCATTAATTTATGAAACTAGCCTATATCGATTTCACTAGTTACCCCTCACATAGAGACTTATCCAAAAATATAAACACTAAACAATAATTTAAACTAATCCCAAGGAAAACTGATCACTGAGTGATTAACTTTCTATCCCACCATTGGTGTAATTCCCATCATGGTTGGGGAAAGTCCTTCAATGCCTTTCATAATAAATCTAGAACTAACTTGAAGGTTACCCCTCTTAGATAACCCCAATCATACATGGTTACCTAAAAATACTCTCATGACACTCTCCCATATCTTATCACTCAATATAAAAGTCATACCATTCCCCATCAGACTTCCGTAACTCACTAGATCCCTCTCTTAAGATTGGATACCCACTATGGATCCAATTTCACTCCAAGCAAGGATTTCCCCCAATAATCATAACACTTAGGTAATAAAGTTATACTATAAGGAGGATTAGATATTAGATGAGAAATATAATTTTATTCATATGATGAATATGACGTAAAGATACATTTGCACAAAAAAATATTTAAGATATATCCTAATCATATGTTGGTGAAACTGTAGTATGGGGTGCATGTGATGCAACCCAAGACTATGTTTCACCCAATGTAGTGCATGAATTTAGTCGGCATTGCCACTACATACTTTTCATATGATTATTTACTTATAATCCACTATGAATGATTTAAACATATCTTAGAACATTCATTAAAAAAGTTTAATAAATGAAACCAATGTGAGGAAATGCATAGGTTCCATGAGATTGAAACTGATACATTTGATATAGTCAACAATCATCATTACACGAAGAGTGTCAAGGATGGATATAAAAATATATTTTTTTCCTCCTATTAGGGTACCATTTTTCATGAAAGCCTTTCAAGACTCTCTTCCTACCCTTACTTTCATTTATCCATAAATATGGTTCTTTCAATTATTTGGCAATGAATGGATTCTCATGATATTATTAGGGATCCTTAATCTAGTTTAATACACTCAAATTTGGGAGGATTTTATTTATTTCTAAAGTGTTATAATAAAGAATACTATAAAGAGTAAAATATGGATTATACATAACTTTAGGTATGAAAGTTTTATGTTATTAATATATATCATATGTTGATTCTTTCATTTATAGATTGAACATACATGTGTTTTCTTGGGCTACCTTATTCATTTTATGTACACTATAAATCCATCAGTGGTTTTAGAACATATCTTATTTTATAAATAAATGTGTTTATTTCATTGTTTTATTAAGAATATGTTTTAAAAAACATATACAAATCTTTCCCATTTTACATTATGTTATATGATAAATGGAAATTATATTAAGAATTAATATAGTGTCATGAGAATAAAGATGGATATATTTATGTGATAACACATCATGCGCTATCACTATGACATTATTATTTATAGAAAAAAAAATATTATCTAGTAATTGACCATGTTTTAGGAAGTTAACCTAATGTGGAGTGAGATGTGGGGCATAATTTAATAATATAATATATCCTGCATATCTTGTCTCCAAAAAAGTGTATACTTTTTCCCTACTTACATTGCCTTGAGTGTTAATATAATGTGTGGTACTCACTCTATGTTATGTTTCATGTTAACATAATGTGGGGGTGCTATATTGAAACTATGTGGTAAGGTAACATAATGTCAAGTGTGGCATTAAATATGACACTATATTGAGAGAAAACATAGTATGGGGAGCCAACATGACATTTGATTGAGGGAAAACATATTTTCAAGTGGTTGTACAAAATAAAATTTATTAATTTTTATATTTATTTAATTATGATTATGGTGTTTAATTATGATAAGTGATAATATTTTTAAAAAAAATATTATTCAATCCACAATTAAATAAGTAAAGTTTATATTTATATCTCATGTTTTAGAAAATAAATAAAATATTTATTTATTTTTTAAATTACTTTATCATTCAAGTTTAGTTGATTATTTATTAAATGTGAATATTATGTATGTAAAATTTATGTGATGAATTTATTTAAGGAGTCATATCCCTAAATTACGTGATACATTTAAATATACAAGATTAAATTTTCATTTACCTTAACATTAGTTTATTTTTAGAGTTATGAGCTAGAAAATAGTTTTGAAAATAGTTTGTTCATATTAGATTTTAGAGATATCATGAATATAATTATCTCTTGAGTGATGTATACTTGAGGAGAGGGGCATAGGATTGGACTTCTCACCGGTCTAGAGGCTCATGCCGTTCTCCAGAAAGGCAAGGGGTTAGTTATATGGTACTCTGGACTTACTCATGTATAGATTTTAAATCTCACATAAATGTTTACCTTTAGAGGAAAATTATATGTAACCTTATAATTGAGAATCATTCATATGTATATGAATATGTTTAGATTATTTTTATTGGTAAATTACACAAAATTGTGCGTTGTGTAAAGAGTTACACATTAATGTTGTGTGAACACGTTGCTTTTGTGGATCGAATAGGATTCCAAGACTAAATCCTTAGAATCATGCATACATAAAGGGATAAGACATGATATAAAAAAATATATATATATGAGATTAAATGAGTTTAATATGGATGAGGTATATATTAAAATAGTAATGTTTTTAAGAAAAACATTAAAATATTGAGTTTGAGATTCCTTCCAAAGAATCACTTGTCAAGACCTTGATCATTTAGTATGTGTGACCCTAATAGTTCGGATCTGATGAATTTTCTTGTGAAACAAAAGAGAGTAATAATTTTACCCTAATAGTTTGGTGACTTGTTCTTGTCGTTTACTTTGAGTTAAAAGTTTTGGTAAACCCTAACAATCAGGTTACTAGAGGAATTTAGTTGAGTGAGTCTATATAGAGGATTTGGATAAAGAGTTTATCCACTCAACTATCTAAGAATTATACCTGATACGGTTAAAAAAATTATTTTATTATAGATATATTCATGGATTATTTATGTTTACAAACTAGTGTAATTCATAATGATTTATGGATTTTGTCTTACTGAATAGATATGATTTATGGAGTCATTATTTTTAATAGGATTAATTTCATTAAAATTCTTTGATGGAAAGATATAATACATGAAACTAACCAATATATTTGTCTCTGTTATAGATTCTTCAATACATTATGATATCCATATTGAGAAACCTCATTGGTATGCCCTATATTATAGTTCAAGATTAGTATATAAGTTTAATAAATTATTCAGATCATTTGAATATGAATGGTAGAGAGGTAAATTTCACAAAATTTGACTCATGGGTATTGAATACTGAGCATGTATTGCACATTTATTCTGACATAAATAGGCCATGAGATAGCAATGAATTGATAAAGGATAAATTAGGTCGTCGAGTCAATAATGATGTAACAGTTTCTTCATTAAAGGTGGTCACTTAAGATATGACTTTACTAAGTTCATTACTACTAGTTCCAGAAAACTATTATTTTTTTCATGCCAAAAATTGAAATTCAATTTCTGTATCATCATTGAGAAAAAATGTAATCTAATTCACTATCCAAAAAGTGTTATATATATATGAATGATTTTTTTATAGAATTTGGAATTTAATAAATATTTTATATGTTTTAGATTTGTATAATCCTACTAATAACATTTATAATTAGATGGTCGGCTTTTATTTTAATCCCATTTAACTTTGGAACTTTCACCTTGTACATATAAATGAGAAAGTTATTAAAATACTCCAAAAATATGGATTATTATAACCATTTGATTATGAATCATATGAAAATTTTGAATCTTTTTTATTAGGAAATATAAAAAAAATAAAATTTTTGTGAAAAAGGTGAAAGAACTAGTGGAATCTTGGATATCATAAATAGTGATGTATATTGACCAAAGAGTACTCAATAAAGTGGAATTTTGAGGAATTTTTTTAAATTTTTTGAGGATTTTAGTCAGTATGGATATGTGTCTCTGATAAGACACAAGTATGAAACTTTAGAATTGTTCAAGTAGATTCATAATAACGTACAAAATCAATGAGTCTAGAATATGAAGATTCTATTATCAAATCAAGGCGGTGAATACTTAAGCTGCGAATTCACAGATCATTTATTATATTTTGAAATTTTTATAAAAATAACTCCTCCTAGAAAACCATAGTGGAATAATATTTTCAAAGGATAAATCATACATTGTTATACATGGTTCAATCAATTATTAGTAAGTGCGGAGTTCTTATTTAATTATATGGTAACTCTATAGAATCATTTAATTTTAATAGATCTTTTTATATCTAAAGTATTTATAAATAAATAATATGACATTTGGTATGAAAAACATCTCATTATGTATTTTATAAAGTTGTAGGGATCTAAATCATTTGTATAATATTCCCATTCTAATAATCATGACTCAAAATCTAAAAAAATATTATTTTTTTATTTCATGTAAATAGAGGGATGCTATTTCTATAATCTTACTAATCACATAGTTTTTGTGGCTTGGAGTGGGTTTTTATTTATAAAGAACACACAAATCAAGGATTTCATTGGATTAAATCTGAACTTAGAAATGTTAAAGATCAATAGATATGAATTTTTCTTGTGATGGATTTTGAGTCAGTTTTATGAAGAGTTATGGAAGAAGAACTGACTCAAGTGACACAAAAACCATGAAGGTGTGGTGGTATTTATCCATATCCCATAAGATATATATTTCTTGTAGCTAATGATTATGAGGTAATTTTCATATGAGATAAACCAACCACCTATTAGGGTCAATAGAGAGTTATGATTCCAATAAATGGTTAAGATCCATGGAATAGAAAATAAACTTCATGTACACAAACCATGTTTGGAACTTTGTGGATCGACCTTAAGGGGTGATAACCATAAGGTGAAAGTGGATTTTTTGTAAGAAAACTAACATGGATAATAACGTTTCTACCTATAAAGAATTTCTATTTGTAAAAGGTTATAAGAAAATTCATGGTATTAAGTATGAATAATCCTTTTATCCAATTGTGATGATAAATTCAATTTGAAATATTGATAACCTTATAAGTTTACATTGATTATGATATAAATAAAATGGAAGTCAAAACCACTTTCCTTAATGATAAGTTATTCTAGGAAATCTTTATGACACAACCTAATGGTTTAAAAGTTCCAAATGATATTTTATGGTTGTAAATGGTGAAATAGTCCATTTATGGATTGAAGAAAGATTCTTTGAGTTGGAATATCTTATTTTATGATCCAATTAATGAGTTTGATTTCATAAAAAATAGTGAATATTCTTATGTATAAAAGTAGATTAGTTGGAGTGTTTTAGTATTTCTAGTATTTTCTGTGGATAATATACTACTTATTAGAAATGATATCCCAACTCTTTACTCAGTGAAGATTTAGTAGGGTGAGTTCTTCTCAAAAAAAGACACGGGGGAAGTAGACCTGGGTATGAAGATCTATAGAGATAAATCTAAGAGGATACTTAGATTTTATAAGGACCCTTATACTGGTAAAATTATAAATTAGTTTAGCATGGACACCCCTAAGAAGGGGTATTTACTGGTGTTGCATGAAATGACTGTTTGAAAGAATCAAGATCCTTTTGAGGAGTTAGAAAGGATAAATAAAATTCCTTATGATTCTGTTATATGATCTATCATGCATGTCATATTTTGTACTCAACCTGATGTCACATATACGATAAGTCTAACCAATAGATAACAATCCAACTATGGTGATAATCACCATATTTTTATGAAGGATATTATTAAATATTTTATAAAGACTAAGGACATGTTCTTGATCATTGAAGTAGATGATGGGATCTATTTAAATGTTTAATCATATACAAGTTTCCAATTTGATAGATATAATATGAAATATCAATATGAATTTCGGTTTTTCTAAAATGGTGGATCAATAAGTTGGATGAGTTCTAAACAATCCACTATAGAAGAATCAATAACATATGTATAATACATCATTGTGTCATATTTTATGAAGGAAACTATTAGGATCATAAATTTCATCTCTGAACTAGTGTTGGTTTCTAGAATAGTGGGAGAAATAGAGATTTAATGTGAAAATAATAGAGTTATTTCTTTGGATAAGGATCCATGGTCCCACAAAAGTAATAAGCACATCCTTCACAAATATCATCATATAAGGTATATCATCAAAATGGGAAATGTTAAGATCTGTTAGGTTTCTACAAATGAAAATATAGTGGATCCGTTACCAAAACTGTTGGTAAAATAGAAGCACGAGGTCCATGTTGATTATCTTGGTATATGATACTTAAGTCATTTATGTAATAGTTTTATAATGTATCTTTTTATTAGAATAAAATAAATCTACATTTGTTAATCATTCATGTGTACTAGATTTTAATTTACATGAATGGTGGAATGATAATAACCCCTCAATGTATGGCATTATGTTTTCCCCAATCGATGATCTTAATGAAGTAATATGGATTGTGATGATATTTCAAGATTAGGATGAGTAGTAGACTCAAGAGATAATAAGTGGAGGATTATTATTTGAACTACCCAACATGTATATCCCATGAAATTTCATACAATCATTTATGTAGTGAGGTATGCTTTCTTATAATAAATCCTTCATTCCTAAGGTTGGGGAGATTCCAAGCATTGGAAACATCATACTTTGATTTCTTTCATATAAAATTAATTGTGAATTATTTAATAGAGGGTGGTTGGATATGTTTATAATCATGTTTCTAGTTGGAGAATGACCAATATTGGATTTTTCAACTCACATAATGAGTAATGAAATTTATCCCCTGAATTTAATTAGATTTGGGAAATGAATATCCATGCTTTGTTGAGTCACATATGATGTGTTTAGATATTTCTGTGAGGAACATGGGATGTACTCATACATTATATTAATGACATGTGATGTTTTCACTGGTCGGGTCAATCTTTTCCAAAGAATTAATAAAAGATGAGATAGATTATACTATATTAACAATATCCAATGTGTTGTGGCCACTTGATGTCATGGGAAAATGGATTATGTAATTATACCTATGATGTATATGATAAATCATGAAGATTACATTTTTAATGATATATGACTTTATTTGGGGGATATCACACCATAAACCTTAGTATCTTGAGTAGAACTAATTCTTTACTAAAGGTTTCTCTTTTCTTATATTTATGAAATGGCGATTTCATATTTTCTATAACTGCAACTCTAGTATGCGGGGTTTCACGATTGAAACTTTAGATAAGGATTAAATTTTGGACAAATAGTTTGCATATAAATGAATAGAGTTTGATAAATACATATCAAAAAGGAGTTTTGTATGGATTTATAAATAGTTTTTATGTTTTCCATAAAGTCCTTAGGGACTTCAGTGCAAGTGAGAGATTGTTGGATGTTCACTGCAATGATATTCATATGATGCATATGACTTAAGGATGTGTTGGTTATAATGTATCCCTAAGCTTGATCCTGAGAAAAAATTGGTTCCAATATATTCTGGAGTGTATGCGATGAAACTCAAGACTACTTTACCCCTAACATTGTGTGTGCATTCTACTGAAACTGCCACTGCATAATCTCATATATTGTTTTTAAGTTATAGTACATTATGAAGGGACTAAAAATAGCTAGGCACATCCATTAAATGAGTTTAATGAGTTAAACTAATGGTAAGAAATTCACGAGTTCCATGATATAGAACCTAATACATTTAATATAGTCAACAGTCCTTATTATATAAAGTGTTTCAAGGATAACTATTTAAAGGGATGTGATACATCTTGTTGGGGTACCATTTTGTATGAAAGGTGTTGAGACTCCATTCCTACCAATACTTCTATTTATCTATAAAAGAGGTGATATGAATCCTTTTTTAGTTATGAGATCCTCCCAATATGATCCGAGATCCATAGGCTTTTGTACTCCCCTCATAGGTAGGAGGCTTACATAAGGGGTTTTAATCAAGCATACTATTAAGAGAAAAAGATGGATTATACATTACTATAGGTACCTGAGTTTTATATTGTTCCTTTACACTGAATTTTAATTTTTTTCATTAATAAATTTAATATTCATGGGTATTATTATGTTGTCCTATTCCATTGATGGACATCCAAAACGAATAAGCCACCATTTATTTAACTAACCTCACTTATCTTGCCTAAAATATAGAAACCATACCCATTTTAATTTTCATTCATTATCATCTTCATACCCTAACTAGAATATCACATTACATATGCACACACATATAGAAGTAGAAAAATTAAGAACCACCTACCTCATAATGGAGTTTTCCCCATATCAATGCCCGTTCCATCACCAACCAAGATCTCTCCAGCCAACGTCCATTTATAGAAGACCCTATCTAGATCAAAAACCCCATTAAACTAATTATAGAAAATTATTAATTAATTTATATAATTAATTCATATTTAAATAAATTATTCATAATAAGGAAAAACTCAAGGAGTGGTGTAACTTCCCTAAAACCCATGAGACCATTAGAAGAATGCTCTTTGGAATCCTCTATCCTTATCATATGAAATCTCTCCCTTTATGGTAAAATTAAACCATGCTCTAGTGGAATGATTCCATAATACCAAATTTTATAATCCATAAATTTGATGGAAAATGATACACATACGATAAAATTTCTCACCTAAATCTGCAATGATGACACTGTCAAATCAATTCAACTCCATCGGGATTAAAGATCTGTAAATAGAGGAGAAGAGGGGGTAGAACCTCCCTAGTTTATCTAACTGAGAAGATAAACCCTCAAGTGGTATTTATTGAATTAAAATGGGTTTTACATATTTTTATCCACTTTTTTAAATTGGATTTCAGGCTCTACTAGGTTCCCAATACACCCTCACTGGTAACATAGTTTCCTAATAGTAGATATACACCCCTCTAGCTACCCCATATAACTATATTGGATACACATTGGTTTCAACTTACCTTGACAACTACAACACTCCCCCACCCCTTTCACTGCCTAGACTAGATTTGAGAATATAGGTTAATCCCCATGATCCGACCCGTTTATCATATAGCTGATAAAAAATCATTAGGTGGGTTTTGAAATCCATTAATTTATATTAAATGAGTTTATTTACATTAGGCCCATTTGTAAAATCACATATAGATTGCGGGTTGACTTATTTTTTAATATTTATTTTTTGAAAAATAATTAATTTTTTTAATACAAATTATATGTGGAATTTAAATTAAATTTTAATTGTAAAACCCATAATCTATTCAATGAGTTTTCATTCCAAATAAATATTTTAATATTGTAAGTGGGGACCAAAATTTGTAATTTATTCCAATAAAGGATCATGTGGCCATTTTATTATATTTACATATAACTACAATGGTTCTTTGTTGGAATAAATTCAAAATTTTGGTCTTAAACTATAATTTATTCATAAATATTTCAATGATTTAGTTTTTCATTTAAAATATATATTTAAATTATAATAAATTGATAACTCATGTTTAATTTAATAATGATTTATGCATTACATTATGCATATTCCCACTCAAGAGTAGGAAATGCAGGTCACCGATAAGTCTCATTTGTTACTTATACCACACAATTATCATATTTTTCCCATTCCATAGGTGTTACTGACCCACTCCATGTAATATGGACAAATGAATGAATGTGAAATCCATCATGTATCTCCTATTAAACTTCTCTCGTGATCCACTGAGGGACATATAATGGAACATAACCCACATCTGATATGATTTCCAATCCTCTCGCGCTGCACTCCCATCATGTTGGGGATTATTTCAAATTTTAATAAGTTATAAATGCATTAAATCCTGGTGTTAAAATAAGCAATATGTAGGGCATGAAAAGCATGAAGCATGGTAAATGGATGGAAGTACTACAAGATGCATGTAGGTCATGCAAGAAAATTATTGGGTGAAAACTAAACCCCACATTGGCTTCTTAATGGAATAGTTATGGAAATATAATATTGGATGAGATTCTCCTACTATCACTAATTGATTTTTTGATTGAAGACATGAATGGATTATGTTCTGGGTCATAAAGGGTTGGGATAGATGAATTGGATCCTAATAAATTGGATCAAATCATCATACTTTTAACAAGAGATGATTGAGATGGAGTAATGGAGTCATATTGATGAGTTCATTGAAGATATACAAAGATGATAAACTTTATGGGTTTTATGAATCACATCAATATCAACACGGAAGATTCGATGAAGTATCATTAGGGAGGATTGTTGGGTGTGAAAACCCAATCCCACATTGGTTTTCATATGGAGTGGTGGATGCCATATTATTTTGGATGGAATACCGCTCTAATCACAAATATTATTTAGGATGGAACCCCATATGGGATTGTTTGTTTGTACATGAAGGTTTGATCTAGAGAAATTGGATCCTAAAAAGTGATATTAGAGTCATGTTATCTCCCAAGTATGATGTAGGTGGAATATCCCCAAACTAGTTTTATAATAATTATGGAGGATCTATTGATGTATATGGATCCATGGGGCATTGTCTCGAAAACCTTCCTGATATTAGTGTCCATATAGTAAGTCTTGATGATGAGAAAATATTCATGCAATATGTATTGATATTGTATATTATCATTGAAGGGGAGGCCCAAATGTGGGGTCTTTGTTTTAAGATGATTATTTTTAGGTGAAAACCAAATCCCATGATAGTCACCATAAGGGATAGTGGATGAAATATAATCTTGGATGGTTTACTCCTCCAATCACCAATTGATTTAAGATTGAATACCTAATGTGACTATGTTTTTGGCCAAGGAGGATTAGATAAGAGGAATTAGATTCTAACAAAAATGAGGCCCCTTGGGAAATAATTATGTGCATAAAATGGGGGAATCATAATAAAGTAATGGAAAGTAAAAAAATGGGTGTGTTCCATCATATATAGTGTTGAGGATAGGTGAAGAGAAGTTTTTCCCATGATATTGCCACTAGGTATTACATTTTTCATATCCTGAGTGCTAGAAAAGGGGAATAAAATGAGATAATAAGGATAGTGATATCTAGGAATGTTGTGTCGATGATCTGGAATGAAAATATATGAAGTGTTCCAATGTATCATAAAAATTAGTAATGGGGAAATAACATGGTGTTTCCTAGTTATGATGATCAGTTGTATTGTAAAATGGTATCTTTATGGGGGGTATTAGAGAGAGAAAAATCCTTCAAGTGTCAAATAAATTCATTTGGATGAAAAATCCTTTGGGTGTCAAATGTAAAAGTTGAAAATTTGTTTGAGTGATAAAATTATGTCGGATGAATATTATGGGGTTTACAACTGATTTCTCTATGATGATGGAGTCTACCCCAATAAAAAAAAATTGTGTCACTTTTCCCCGATTCTCATGGCCCACACCTCTATGGTAAAATATTTTCAGATCCGATGAAACCTTATTGGGCTTCCCCATACTTGAGTGGTGTTATAGCTCCATCAATTGTTATCATACCTTCAGAGTCTTATGAGGAGTCAATTATGGAAAATATGAACCTTCCCCTATTGATCAGTGACACACATGTTTAGGGATCTAGAAAAGTGGCTAGATCACATATGCTTCTATTCTGTACTCTTTTTATAATATACTATGCCTTCCATAATTGACCCCCATTCCCATTTTATAAATACTTATCCCACCCATTTTTTTAAAATAAAAATAATCCTCATTTTTATGAAAATATTTTATATGTGTATCATTATCATATAAAATTTAATTTAAAAATTTATTATTTCATTATATATCCCTAAGTTTTACTTTATTTCCTATTTTTTGAATATTATTTACATTTACAATTGAATACAATTATTTTTAAAATTATATAAAAAAATCTTTCCAATTTGTTTGGCCTTACCCTAGAACTGTGTGGATCGAGCTTTAATTTTTCAAGCCATTAAAAAAAGCCTTCTAAATTTTATCTCTTATAATATTAAATTAGTGAAGTAGTTTCCCATATTCTATAGTCTAGCCCATATTTTCACATCTAACGAAAATCCTAAAAACCTCTCCCAAAATTTCCAAATAATAGAAAAACATCTCCCATCCAATAGTAAATCACCAAAACACGTCTCTAAATATGAAAATTTAAAATCACACCATCTCTAGTTCAATGTAAGAACACTTATCCACCAATTATATTTATCATCCATGGTTTGGGTCAATATAAAATGAATTTCATTTTATAAAGGTTGTATCATTGTATATAAAAGTACTCATATATAGTGCATGTGATTAATTTTATTTATTAAAATATGGATCATTATAGATTTAATTTATCTCATATTATACATGAGATAAATATGATTTTATAAAACCTATATCATTGTTCATGAAAATTTTCTCAACTGATATATAAAATAAATAATATTTTTTTAAATAACAAAACATAAAAAATTAAATTCATGACATGAGATAAAAGAGATAAATTTTATTTTTAAAAGATATATTCTGGTATATGAAATTTATCTCATCACATACATATGATAAATATAATTTTATAAAATATATATCATTGTAAATTAAACTTATCCCATATTGTGAATGAGATAAATATCAATTTTTATAATTTTGATAATTTTAGTTTTAATTTGTCTCATCACATAAAAGAGATCAATTTGATTTTATAATTTTTTTTCTTTATATATGAAATTTATCTCATATATTGAATCAAATAAATTTCATTTTTTTTCAAAAATGTGTAATTATAAGTGATATTTTTCTCATTATATACAAGGGATAAATTTGATTTTTTAAAAGTTATATCATTGAACATTAAATTTATCTCTACTTGTATGTGAAAAAAATATCATTTTTTAAAAATATATATTATATTACTTAAAATAAATTTCAAGAAAAATGAAACATTTTAAAAAAAATATATCATAAATTTTCGGTATAATGACACATTTTTTTAAAATTTATATTTCTCTCATTTGTGATATTAGACAAATTTTACATATAATAATACATTTTTTAAAATTTAAATTTATATCAATTATAAAGTAATATTTTTTTTTGCATTAAAACTTTTTAATTTTTTTTTCTAATATATGAGATGAGATTAATTTTATTTATAATGATGGGCCTTTTAAAAATTGAATATTATCTTACCTATGAAAAAACATAAATATTATCATAAATAAAAATTTTAAAGAATTAAATTCTTATCATATAAGAGAAGTGGTAGATTTGATATAACATAATAAATCTTGTGAAAAATGAAATTTATCTCATATATGAAATGAGAAATTTTTTTTATGTGATTTAAAATTTAAAATTTCTATTCATTTTTTATGAAATTTACCTCTCCTTAATGAGATCAATTTTATATTTTAAAGGATATAACAAGGATTGGGACATATATCTTATAAAGTGAAAAAATAAATTTTATGTCATGATATATGTATCATTGTAAGAGAAATATATCTCTCCTACATGAGATCATTTTGATATTTTAAAAGATAAAACATAGTTTGTGCTATTTATCTCACTAAGTTAAATGAAATAAATTTTATTTCATAATAGATGTTTCATTGTACATGAAATTAATCTCATCTCAAACATGAGATAAATAATATTTTATAAAATATGAATTATTATAATTTAAATTAATCTCATATCATGTTTAAGATAAATTTTATTTTCATAAAGATATAACATTATAAGTGAAATTTATCATCTCATAGATAAATATAATTTTTTTCTTCATATTTTTAACTTTGGTGAAATTTATCTCATGAATGAGTTAAATTTCATTTTATAAAATATGTATCATTTTAAATGTAATTATTCTCACATATTTTATAATATAAATTTAATTTCAAAATAAATGGTTTATTATAGGTTAAACTTATCTTATCTCATGCATCCCATAAAATTCATTTAAAAAATAATTCAAATAACCTTAAATTAATATATAAATTTTAATTAAATGGAATAAATTTAATTTTTTGAAGAAAATATTCTATAAAAATTACATTATTTCTTCATTTTATCATTTGTTTTATAATATAATATAAAAATAAATCATATTTCATAAGATATTTAGAATAATTTTTATCAAAAAAATATAATAAGATTTTTTAGAAGAATATATTAATGTACATAAAATATATCTCATAAATTGTATGTGAAACGCATTGAGTATTTAAATTAAAATTTATGTTTTTTATTTTTTTATGATAAGTGGTTTTAAATTATTTTTTCCCTAAATAACTTTATTTTAGCAACTAAACAATTAAATATATGTATAGAGCTTGGTTTATTTATCTTTATTGGAAACAGAGTTTGTGTGAGTTTTTTTATTTTACTAAGATTTTTTCTAGATTATGACTGGTTAACATCATTGTAACATCCTATTATTGTTTTCAAGTATTCCTAAACCCCCAATTTTTACTATGATTTGTATGGGTTTCATTTAAGTGTGAATTAGTTGAAATTTTAATAATTTTGGAAGTTTCTGGGCTAGTGCTCGATTGGCGCATGATTTACACAAACCGTGCTACCACTAAATAGAAACCTTGGAAACCCAAACAGTGGGGTTTTTCAGGGTTAGCACATAGTTTGAAAAACTATGTGTCGCCATGGAGAAACTTTTCACCAGAAGAAAAAGAGGAATAAAACTAGGGCTCACGGTTTTTCCAAATCATGCATCTCTGCACAGGAAGTCAGGTGTACAAGATGTTTTTAATCCAAATATAATTTTGAAAATCGTAAACCCTCCTTTTATATGGCTGATGGGCTGGTATGAACTCAAACTAATTTCTCCCTTCTTGAAGGCTCTCAAGAGTAGTTTTTGGCCCCTTAAAACCCTCCTGGAAGCAGATCAAATCTTTAGGAATGTTGTTCTATCTTCTCTCGTTTTGTTTACTCCTCCCGTTATCTATCTCCCACTATCTATCTTCTCCTCCATAGGGTTCATGTATCCCCATGTTGAATTGTGGATCTAATACCCTATGTTTTGGTATCTTAATCCTTGCGTTGATTATCGATTTTTTTCTTTATTGTTCTTCATTGGAAAATCCTAGTTAGGGTTTGGTATTTTGAGTTCCATTGATCATGAGGTAGGTGGTTCCATTACAATGCCCAATTTTTATTTACCATAAATTTATTAATGTAAATTAAATAATTTATTTAAATTCAAATGTTTTTATAATTGAAATTGAAATCAATTTATTGATTAAAACCCCAATTCCATTGAATTCTAGTTTTTAGAAATTGAATTTTGGAACGAAATAGGGGAAACCCCAAATTCCATTAAATTGGGGTGTGATTGTGTAATTGATGGAAAATTATAGAGATTTACATTGTTGAATTTAAATTTTGAATTGATGGAAACTATTTCAATTATAATTTTAAATTTATTTTTTGGAATTCAATTGTGAAATTAATTTCAAATTCTTATTTTTGAAAAATGGATGAGAATGGTCTTGATATAAACCTTTGGATTTTATCATGGAAAAAGACATGTTTTGATAAAAAACCCATTTTAAGTTTTAAATGAAAAATTTTCATTTTTCAAATTGGAGAATTGGATTTTATTTTATTTTAAGGTTTCTTAAAATAAATTTCTCATAATTGATTTGTACTAGAGCATATGAAAGATTAGGTAGTTAGTGAGTTTCTAGTGAGGAACATGCTAAGATCGGAATAACCTAATACTAGATTGATGCTTTAAATCTCTAACATAAACTATTTGGAACATTTTTTCCCAGTGGGATGTCGATGATTCCTCTTTGACCAATGTCGATGGATGTGAGTACACATTTATATTATGATCATATTAGTGTGTAGGGGTCCCATAACCTGGAACAATCATACCTCTTAGAAGATGACCATGTTTCTATCTTGATTATATATCAGAGATATAAAGGTCCTCTATTTTTTGTAAATTTTTTTACATGACATCTATTTTTTATAAACTATTTTATATAAAATGTTTTTATTTCAACCATTTTTTTAAAGCATTTCAATCATTTTAAATGTAAAGAATAATTTTAAAAGTATTCCATCATTTTAAATAAAAAGAATGATTTTTTCAAATATGATTTTGAAATTATAAACCTGATTTTTTAAAATTGAAGACTCTTATTTGGTTAATTAAATGTTTACATCTATTATAGAGTCCTTGGTGAAATGATACTATTATTTTAGCTCAAACCCTACCTATGCCTTCATGTGGTTGTAGATTAGAGAAGGGGTAAAGTACCACTTTGAGGGGGTTCTAGTGGTTGATCTGTCGATTTAGACAGTTGCTTCCTTTGGGTCTTTGGATGTTCTTTCATTTTTCCGGTACTTTGAAATAATATTATGTGATATTTTACCTATTTTTATTCGGGTACAATTCTACCTATGGAGTTTCCTTTGTAATAATATTGATTTGTTTGTCTTTACTTCTGTAATCCTTGTGAAAAAATAGTTCCCAATTTCATTTTCTATGATTCCTGGTGCTAGTCACCAACCTGTGGGGATCATGAATTCCATTCAGGTCATGTTAGTGTTGTCTTGGTTATCAGTTTACCAGGGTTCCTGGGGTGGTTTTTGACAAAGCGGTATCAGAGCTCTAGGTGGAGATTTTTTCTTGAATTCAGTATGTAGTTATGTAATCTTGTTAGGACTTAGGAGGTTGTTATGGTGAAGTTTCTAAAAAAATCTCACCTTAATGAACCTTAAGTCACTAAGGGTTTTTAGGGAAATATGTCTTGAGGTTTAGTTCTAGTATTTTTCCTACTTTTTATTTAGATAGATTGAAATCCAAACCTTGTTTTTCAATTTGTTGGGATTAATTTTCCTTGTTTCTCTATTTGAGTGTTAAACTGATGTCTTATTTTTTTGTCTTCTGATGTTTTGTGGCATGATGCCTCCAATAAGACATGTGAATCAGATCAAGAAGGAAGATACTCATGAACCTTAGTGAGTGAATACTCTTGTGGATCCAAGTCTAGTTGAGGTGACCGTACGTACTATCCATGATCTGGGACATGCACCACCACCAGTTCTTATTTTGGATCCAACTATAGAACCTCATAGTTACATTCCCAATATTAGTTATCAAGAGTTCCTTCACTAGAATCCACCAATGTTCAAAGGCTAAAATGATCCTCAAGATACTGAGGAATGGTTGAATAGGATAGAACATTTGTTTGGGTTCTTGGAGACACCTGACCAAATCAAGGTGAAGTGTCCCACCTTCAAGATGAGGGACCGAGCAGGAGAAGGTAAGACACTATAGTGATGGAGAAGAAGCATGAGGTCTTAGAGTGGAGAGACATCATAGTTATTTTCATCAAATAGTTCTATATAGAGTTGATTTTGTTGTCTAAGGACACTGCGTTTTTAAAATTGGAATAAGCTGATAGAATTGTGACAGTGTATACAAACCGTTTTGTTGAGCTCATGTATTTCTCACATGATATAGTATCTAATGAGGAGATGAAGTCTTTAAGGTTCAAGTTAGGAATATGATATGATATTTCTACAAATAATTTTTTAAAATTTTCAGAATACTACTTTTAGGGTAAGTGAGAACTTCACATCATCCAAAACATAAAAAAATATAGCATCGATACGAAATTCAAAAACCATCACACACAAAATAAAGAGGGAAAAAATAAATTCAAAATCCATCAGAAAAATGAAAAAACCACATCCCAAAAACATCATGTCAAATCCCATGAACCACCAAAGGAACCTATCTTGAAGAAAGTCATTTCATGTTCACAAGTCGTTGCCATTATCACATCGCTGGCACCATCATCACATCGCCTTCGAAAACCACTTAAGAATCCCACCACAGCATAGATCATGGAAAATACCCTCAATGTCAGCGCTTCACCCTCATTATCATCTCTAACACAGAATTTAATCAACATACCAGAAATGTAAATCATAGAAATCCACCAAAGATTACCTGAGAACCCCTGAATGAACAACACTGACAGCTGCCACAGAAAAGAAGATCCATTATGAAAGGAGAAATAAAATAGTACATAGTAACTAGAGAAAGTCACTGCATTTCATGCTTCCTGAGAACTCTTAATATTCTGTAGACATATCCTAAAAATCCCTTTGTATCTGATGCACCCGACTAAAATTGAAGGAAGCAAGGGACCGAGAAGACAAAGTAGGGAGCAGGGAGCAGCGACATAAAAGGGGAAAGGATGAAAATGAACCGCTATAGAATGATAGAGAGAAAGACTAGGATATTAACCCTAAAAGAAAAAAATATTGAAACCCATAACAAGAAGAAATAGGAATGAGGAAGTAGGAACTGGGATTGAAACCCTAAAAGGATACTCAGACTGAAACCCTAAAGAGAAACCCCGAAAATATCGAGAGAAACCAATGGAAGAAGATATCAAAATCGAGAAAACCGCGTTACCCCTACTTCCACCACCATATTCCCAAACCCATATGAAAATCCAACACACCCAACCAAGATGGGGTTGTGTGTGTCAGGCCAGATTGGAAGAGAATGGATGGAAGAGGGGGAAATAGGACAACTCCTTAAAAACTGAAGAGAGTGAACCTATAAAGGGAAAGCCTGAAGAAGCTAGAAAAGGATAAATGAACCATCACTATTGAGGAGAAAAAGAAACACAAAAGGGAGGATGTAAAATAATAAAGGTTAAGGAACTGATAAAGGAGGATAGGTCCATTACTACAGGGAGATCTAGAAGCCCTAGGTAGAAGATAATGAAGTCGAGAGTAGAACTGGAGCCGAGAGCATGATCTGTGAGAGTGCGACACCATTATGATATGATATTCATTATAAGGTTTTATTACTGAAGCTAAATTCTAATACTGATGTTTTGGATAGAGAGATAATGGTTTAAATGGAATTTGATGGCCAGTTAGGGTTATCAGGAGTTTCTTTGTATCCTAATGGGAGCATGAGTTCCTTTAAAGTAAAGTATAAGTGTGATGATTCTCATAGTGGTTATCTATAGTAGGGTCATTGTAGACCTCTTTCAGTTAATAATATAACACCTTTAATTTTTTACAGGTGTTGAAAGCTAGGGAATCCAAAGAGGGTTTGTTCTGAGGCACCCAAGGTATGTGGTTCTTATAGATGCTCAGGTCATTTATAGATGTTCTAAAATATATATTCCACTCCTCATAGTGGATCCAGATCATAAACTCCTTCTAAATATATTATAAAATCAGATTCTTCAAGAACAAAAGTGTTTCATGCACATGCATACAGAATGATGCTTCTTCACTTTGTGAAAGAGTCTCTATAGAAAGTAGATACTGGTCCAAAAATAATGAGAGGTACCATCACTATAACTTCGTCACTATTGACTACTTTATTTGATATTGGTGTATCTCAATCATTCATTTCAACCTGTATTGTTAATATGCTAAATATTCATATGGATATTTTATCTTATGTGATGGATATTACTACTACCTTTGGTATGATGAGAGATCAGGGTCTCTGTAGTCCCACTTTTGTTTTTTCTCTGTCAGATTTTGATCTTACTTGGATTTTCCTGGTTCTCTACATGAAACCTCTTGATGTCATATTCAGTATGGATTGGTTCATTTCTTATAAAGCCCAGATTTATTTTTATCTTCGACGGGTCTCCTTCACTACACCCAATGGTGCATTATGTGCCTTTCAAAGATAATGGGACCCAAGTTCAAGCTGAGACATACCTTCTTTTTCACATTTAGGGAACATAATATCCATTTTTTCTTTTGATCTTGTATGAGAATCTTTTAGATTTGATCTCCCTCTAGTTGTCATCAAGTTTCTCGAATTATTCCCCTCTGACTTCTCTAGTTCTACACTGGTAAGAGAGGTGGAGTTTTCTATCTAATTACTACCTAGTACTCAACTAGTATATAAAACCTCTTTCCACATGGAACCGGTTGAAATTAAGGAGTTTAAGACTAGTTTGTATGATCTTCTAGAGAAAGGATTTATATTCTAGAGTGTTTCATCTTGGGCGGCGCTAGTTATCTTTTCTAAGAAGGATGATGTTCACTATGCCTTTATGTTGATTATTGAAACCCAATAGAGTTACAATAAATAAAAAGTGTCCACTTCCATGGATTGATGATCTATTTGATCATTTTAAATGGTAGAAGTTTTTCTTGAAGATTGATCTTTGATTTAGTTACCATCATTTGGGGATAAGAAAAATCAAACATTCCGAAAACCACCTTTCAGAGATGGTACAACCATTATGAAGAACTTGTGATGCCCTTTTATTTGACCAAATCTCATGTAGTATTAATGGATTTGATGAATTTTATTTTACATATGTATCTTCATACATTATTGGTCGTATTTGGGGATGACATACTTGTTTTATATATGTCTAAAAAGGATAATGTGCGTCATTTGAGATCATTTTTGGAATTGTTATGAAATCCCTGACTTTATGCCATGCTTTAAAAATGTGATTTATAAATATTGCAAGTGAAGTTATTAAGAAACATGGTGTCTAAACATGTTATATCATTTGATCCAAATAAGGTAAAATTTTCCATTACATTGGAACAATCATAGAATGTTTTTGAGATTTGGAGATTATTGGGCTTAGCTGGTTATTATCAGAGGTTCGTTAAGGACTTCTCAAAGTTGGATTCTCTAATGAATGATCTAACTTGAAAAGGAGTAATGTTTTATTGGGATTAAAATTTTTAGAGTTATATCGTTGAGCTAAAACATCTTTTGACTACTACACTGGTGTTGAATCTTAAGTGGACGGGCATGTTTATGTGGTCTTCTTTGATGCATCAGGTTTAGGCTGGGGCTGTATTCTTATGCAAGGTCATAACATCATTACATTTAGATCTCATCAACTAAGGACACAAGATAAGAATTTCCCAACCCATGAACATGAACTTGTAGCTGTGATGCATGTTCTTAAGAGTTGGCATCATTGCCTTTATTGAGAAAGGTTTACCATGTTTTTAGACCACAATAACTTCAGTTATTTTTCTCTCAGAAATTTTCAAATATCCAACAGAGGCATTGGGTGGAGTAATTTTGATCTTTTGACATAGAAATTGCCTATACCCTAGTTAAATAGAATGTCACTACAAATTATTTGTGAAGGAAAATTTCGACCGATGCTATGAAAGAATCATCGGAAGAGTGGAACCTGATGGCTCTATTTGCACAGTTTCATATTAGAGTCAAGGAATCAGAGGATGAGGGTTCTTTGGCTAGTTTCTAGTTGACATACACTCTTCTCGAGATGTTTCTTCATGAATAGTATCTTGATGATTAGTTTCATAGTATTGGAGACTATCTTTATGTTGGGGAGACCGTTATTGAGTGGTCATTCTCTAAAGAGGGCATTCTAAGCTACCAGAATTTCCTTGTTTTTAATTAGATGTAGGGAAATCTATTATGATGGATTGTCATAATTCTCAGTGGGATATTCACCCAAGAACCATTAAAATGTTGTATGACATGCATTAGTAGTTTTTTTGGAAAGTTATGAGATGGTCCATTTCTAAATTTGTCTCTTATTGTAATACTTACCAAAAGGTCAATGTTGAGCACCAGAAAACTTTGTGTTTTACTCAGCCACTTTCAGTCCCGACTTGGAAGTGGGATGAGATCTATAAGGAAATTTTGTTTGGGTTTCTATGTACCCATATAAAGAGGCATGTGATATAGTTTGTGATCGATAGGCTGACTAAGTTGGCACAATTTATATGCATTTGTGATTCAGAAAATGTTGAGGAGTTGGGAAGTCTCAATGTGAAGGAAATTATTAATTTGTAAAAACTTCCATATGATATAGTTTCTGACATGGATCTGCGATTCAATTATCATTTTTGTAGAGGCCTTAAGAATTCATTGGGATCTCAGGTTTATTTGAGTACAACATACCATCTACAGTTTGATGGCCAGACATAAAGGGCTATACCGATTCATGAGGATATGCTCCGCATTTGTGCTCTCAAATTTTGTGGGGCATGGGATGATCACTTGGGTCTGTTTGAGTTTTCTTATAATAATAGTTACCAGACCGTAATCATTATATATCCTTTTAAGGCCTTGTATGGATTCCGTTGCTGATATTCATTATTTTGGTTAGAGACTAGTGAAAGTTACTTGGTGGGACCAATATTGGTTCAAGATATGACATCAAATATTTAGTTGATTTGTCAAATAATGTTGATGGAATAGAGCAGGTATATGTCTTACGGTGATTTTTTCCATAGATCATTGTAATTCTCAATTGGTGACCAAGTTTTCTTGATTGTTTCACCTCAGTTGGGTCATCGAATTCTTTGGAGGTAAGGGAAACAAGCTCCTCATTTTGTGGGACATTTTGAGGTTGTTGAATAGGTGGGAAAAGTGGGTTATTGGTTAGAACTTCCACCATACCTGATGTCGATACATAACTTGTTCCATGTATCACAGTTATGAAATTATCTATCTAATCCATATCATGTTTTGAACTGGAGTGATCTTGAGGTTGAACTTGATTAATCTATAACTGGATAGCCAGTTAAGATAGTTGATTCTAAAACCAAGGTAATTCATGGGAGGATGAGACTTTTGGTCTGCGTTTTATGGTAGAACAATTTTGATAATCATAAGACGTGGGAGGTGGAGGCACTGATGAGAGAGCAGTGGCCTCTTATTTTTGGAAGGGAAGATTCTTTATATGATTTCTGAGAATAGAAAGTTTCTATGGTGGAGAGGTTGTAACATATTATTAAAGTTTTCAAGTATTCATAAGACCCCTATTTTAAAAAAGCATTGGATGGGATTTATTTAAGGGTGAATCAGGTGAAATTTTTGGAATATTTGATGTTACTAGGCTAGTGAACGGATAGTGTACAGTTTTTCCAAACCATGTTCCCTCTTAGTAGAAACCATTAAAACCTAGATAATGGGGTTTCAAATGGTTGGAACATGGTTTTATAAACCATGTTCTATAAAGGAGAAACTATTCACTTGGTGAAAATGGGGTGCATGTCTGGGGTGCACGATTAGATGCCCGATGAGCCGGTACAAACCCAAGTCAATTTATCCCACCTTGAAGGATCCCAAGAGGATTTTTTGGCCCCTATAATGCCCCTAAAAGTGGATTGAATATTGAGGAATGCAGTTCGATCTTATCCCAGTTAGTTTCCTCTTCATGTTCTATATCTCATATTATCTCTCTTCTCCTCCCTATGGTTTTGTGGATCCTCATGTTGACTTGTGGATCTAATACCCTATTTTTTGGTATCTTAAACCTTCGATTGATTCATATTTTCCATCTTAATAATTCTTTATTAGAGAATCCCATTTATGGTTTCGTGTTTTGAGATCTGTTGATCCCAAGGTAGGTGGTTACGTTATAATGACAAATATTTATTAACCCTAAATTTCATAATTTAAATTCAATTGTTGATTTAAACACAATTGTTCCTATAAATTAAAAGCCTTCCAATTCATAGATTAAAAACCCAATTCCACTGAATTAGGGTTTTTAGAAATTTAATTTTGGCATGATATTGGGGAAACCCCCAATTCCATTGAATTGGGGTGTGATTGTGAAATTGATGGAAAATTGTGGAGATTTAATTTCTTGAATTTAAACTGTGAATTGATTGAAATTAATTAAATTAAATTATTTAATTTAATTGTGATAATTGAATTGTAAAATTTATTTTTTGAATTGATTAAAAATTATTATTTGGTAAAATGGATTAAAGCGGTTTTGATAGAAACCATTGGGTTTTATTTTGGAAAAGGGAATGTTTCGATTAAAAACCTATTTTGGATTTTGAAAGGAAAATTGGAATTTTTGAAATGGAAGAATGGTATTTAATTTTATTTTATGTTTTCATAAAATAAATTTCCCATCATTGATTTGAACTAGATAATATACAATCCTTGGTAGTTACTAAGTTATTAGCGACAAACAAGTAAGGATGAGAATACCCTAACAACAAATTGTTACTTTACAACTCTAACATAAACTATTTGGATTATTTTATAGACCCATGGGATATCAATGAGTCCTATTTGACTAGTGTATAAGGATGCGTGTACACATTGGTGTTATTATTATATAAGTTTGCGAGGATTCCATAAACTACAACTAGCATACCTCTTGGAAGATGACCATATTGATCGCTTGTTATTTATATAAGATATAAATGTATTCTAATGTTTGTAAACGGTGTTACATGACAACTAATTCATATAAACTGTTTTTTATAAAAAATTTATTTATGATATTTGTGTAAAGTATTTACATAATATTTAATGTAAAGAATTATTTCTAAATTTTTCCATCATTTGAAATATAATGCATGATTTTTTCAAATATGATTTTGAAATTCCAAACCTGTTTATTTAAAATTGAAAGCTCTTAATTGGTTGATTAAATGTTGGAATATATTATAGAATCCTTGAAGAGACACTACTGGAATATTAGCTCACACCCTATATGTGCCTTCGGGTGTTTGTAGATTATCTCATTCCAAGATCGAGGAGGGGTAAATCACCACTTGGAGTTGGTTCTCACTGTTCATATGTGGAATTAGAGAGATGATACCTTTGGGACATGGGATATTATTTCATTTTTATGGTACTTTTCTATAGTAAAATGGGTTGTTTTACCTATTTCACTTATTTTACACTTCCCCTTATGGAGTTTCTATTGAATTCATATTGAGTTTTTGTCTTTACTTCCACAATTATTGTGGAAAAATGATTTCCGAACTCCTTTTGTATGATACCAAGTACTAGTTTCCAACATGTGGGGATTGGGAATTCCCTTCGGACCATGTCAGTGTGGACTTGGTTATTGAGTTCCTAGGGTGCATGGCCTGGTTAATGAGAATCACCTTTGTACAAAGCCCTTTTATTAGTCAGTCTTATTAAATTCCTCCAAAAAAATGTTTGTTTATCTATATTTAATATTATTGATCATTATAATGTCCCATAGATTCATAAAATCATTCAATTATATTTTTATTTACAAACCATATAGATAAAACTTTCAAAATACATTTATGGATTTTTAAGAGTCAAGGAAAGTGTTCAAGGAAGTTCTCTTTATCTAATTATTTATAAGATTATATTTGTTATAAAACTCAAATTATTATTTTTCCAATGAAAAATTATTGAATTTGAGATGTTTTGTAGGTGGTTGTAGCTTAAAATGGTATTAAATCAACAAGATCATACAAGGTACTTCTAACTTAGAGTGGTGGATATAATTTGTATATATGTTATTGTTTTTGTTAGAAAAACAAAATAAATATTCGATGAATGAGATTAGAATAAGAGAACTATGAAAAAAATAAAATTACAGATGTATTTTCATGATTTGACCTGTATTGGGCCTACATGGATGTTAAGAAAACCAACTACTTGGAATCTCTATTATAAAAAATAAACAAACAAAATAAAAGAAAGAAAAAGGCTAGAAAATCGTATGAGAAGTTATATGAGGAAACAAAACTTATTAAACCATGTGATATAATAAACTATCATAAGGAATAGGTGTTCCTTCTTAGATGAACCAAAACAATACACCCAAAATAAATGAAGTCATATAATTATACTAAATATAACCAAAGAATAGGTAAAACTCACATACAGTGTCATGCCTCAACACTAAGAACTCATTTGTTGCTTTTAGATGATGGATCTAATATTTTTTTATCAAGATACACATAGAATGGATTTTTATCCTCCATTATTCACATATAAAGATCCTCAAATATTTATTATAATGGTACTTATGGGTCAAAAAATTTGAGCAATAGACCTGAACTCTCATGGGAATAGGCATGGGACCTTGGAACTGGTTTCTCTTATACTATATCTTACTTCATCTCTCTTATATTCTCTCTCAATAAAATGAAGAATTGGAGAAAACAACCAAAATGAACCTCTACTTGCCTAAAAAATCATTGGTGATATAATTATATTGGATAACTGAAAGGGTGAGGCATTATTACAATAAAAGTTAGTGTGGAACTATCAGTGATGCATAGACAATGTAGATCAAATAGAAAGTTCACGAGTTTACGTCCATGTAAAAACTCCACACTCATGGAATCCTCTTATATGTAGTAAATAAACACACAAAATGATCCAAAATATAAGATCTCGAAAATTCATAGAAAAACACATTTGAATATACAACCAACCTTTTGATGAAGGTGATCAATAGCCAAGTGTATCACCAAAAATAAGGCACAAATACAATGACAAATCAAGGCATAAGTGAGAGCCCAAAATTGAAACCATGCTATCCTAACAGATAAAACCACCAAAATAAAGGCCATCCAAGTTGAAAATCATAATATATATATATATATATATGTGTGTGTGTGTGTGTGTCTGTGTGTGTTTAATTTTTCATAGAGATAAAACTAGAATCATTATACATACCATATAATAAGTAAATTAACTACAAACTTATAAATGGTAGACTTCATAAATTTTTGTCTTTGTAATAAATCATATTATTTATGTTGGTGTTGTTGCAAGCCTTTACTATTCTTCTAGAAAAACATTCATTAAATCCCATAGACCTATTTTTTAAAAGCTTTAATATTGTAGATGTAGTTTATCTCATCTTATACATGATACATATACACGCACACACATATATATATATATATATGATTTTATAAAATTTCTATCATTTTTCATAAAATTTATCACCAATAATTTATAAAATAAGTTTTATTTAAAAAAACACGTCATAAAACCTGAAATTGATCACACCGTGTACATGAGATAAATTTTATTTTTAAAAGTTTTATAATTGAATATGAAATTTATCTCATCACATAAAAAATCTAATTATATTTTTTTTATAAAAAATACTATTGTAGATGATATTTATCGCATCTTTTGAATGAGATAAATGTCAATTTTTAAGGCATGTATAATTTTAGGTGAAAATTATCTCATCCCATACATGAGATAAATTTTTTTTTATAAAATATATATTATTTTACCTGAAATAATCTAATATCAATAATGAGATTGATTTAATTTTTTTAAAAGTACAATTTTAGGTGAGATTTATCACATCATGTATACATGAAAAAAATTGAAATTTTAAAATATATATGATTATATATTAAATTTGTTTCATCCAATATATGAAACAAAATTAATTTTTTAAAAAGATATAACATATTACTAAAAAAATACATTTCTTATCCTGCCTAAAAAATTAATTTTTTTATTTCAAGAAAGTGACTTTTATAGGTTATGTGTGAACCTTACAAGGATCCAAAAATATAAGTATAGGGTTTGGCCTCATAGTACCTGACAAGTTCATTTTAGCATAATTTCAGAGTTTTAGATCCATTCACCCTATGTAAACTCCATTATAGGGTTATTTATGCATTCTTCAGGTTGTCTTCTACTAGATCATCAATGATATCATGCATATTTTACTTGGTTATGATATACTCTTCGACTTTTATCTTCCTCATATTAAAACCATTAATAAAAAATTATTTTTTATAGTTGGCTCATTTTTCATCTTCCTCATTCATGTATCCTTGTATCTATATTCTGTATATTCTATCAGTATCTTTCCTTGTTCCCTATATGGAGAAAAGAATAACCATCCATATATTTTTTATAGTGAATCAAGATTTACATTTTTTTGATGGCACACTATGCACTTCTAGTGCGAGATTTCCATTGGTTGTGGCTAGCTTAACATCTAGTGTTTCAATATCCATTCTTCCATTTTTAGGTTCTATAACCTAGTTTTCAGTTGATATCTCTTTGTATTATTTTGGTGATGTTATATCCTTACCAGGATAGTCTTTCCTTATCTATTTTATGTTCATCATTATATCAAAATTGAATTGGTCAGGTTGTAAAAAAGGGATCTGATTCATGTGCCTCTTTTACATGAGTTTATTTCACTACTCCAACCTTGCGTTTCTAAGAAGTAGTTTTGTGTCCTCTATCAAAATCTAGTTTCTTAGGAATAAAGCCAATATTTTTTCCAAATGACATTATGATCATGGATTTTGATTTGTGGGAGTAATCCTTGAACTTTCTGGTCTACTTCACTTTATAAAATGGATAAAATCGAGAATCAAATCCAACCATATTCCCTTCTATTGTTCCTGATCCAAAGAACAGATCCTATCAGTGGTATTTCTTATAATTCGACAAATTATTGTAATCAGTTCCCACTTTAGATACATCTAGATTCATTTATATTTCTTCCTTCAGGACCATAAGTTGCATTATGCCATTTTTCTTATTTTTCCAATTAAGGAAAACTATTTTCCACCCCTAAAAATATATGTTTCCCATAACCTTTATTTCCAAGATAATAAATTAGTTTTGTAACTTGTGTTGAATAGAGAAAACCTATACTTAATATGAGGAATACAATCACCCTTAGTGGTCTTTACCCCCAGGGAAATCTAAAGATTTCATTCTTACCTATCTTGGAATGTCCATGACCATCCACTTCACCACCACAAACAGACCTTGAATCCTAAGAAGGGCCCTGGAGAAGATGAGGTATGTTAATAGTGGGATCACATTAATTTCTAGGTGAAGGAATAGTGGAAATGGGGACAAGATTGGTTAATTCCGGGCACATAGTATCCGTATAAGAGGATACACCAATATCTAAGACTGGGAGTTTACGTCTATCCATTGATGCATTATCTTTTAATGAAGATGCCTTAGGGGAATTCTCCACACATCATTCTAGGTAGGAAAATTAGAACTATTAGATATAAAATTATAGAATATATCAGTACTAGATCTAGAGGGCAAGATAGACACCAGATCCACCTGATTTATAAGTTCTTTTCCACACCTATTCATGGAGTGGCCCAACCAATGGAAAGATAGGTAGTAATTATACAACGATTCAAATTGAACCAATTTCATACAATAAAATTCCTCTACTAACTTGATGAATATTGATTCCATGGAAGGTTTGGAATCATACAATTCAACAAAAATTCAAGGGGAAACTAGGTGGCACAAAACATTGGATCTACTATCAAAACTAAGGAATCAACTTATTTTGTTTCAAAGAATTTGTAAGATCATGGGATTTCAGAATGGAAGGGGTAGACCCATGAGAAAAAACCAAAATCACCGAAGTGGGATGGTCAGGATGCATATAGAAATCATATGACAATCTAAATAAATAGAACCACATTCTACCCATAAGACTATGGGATTTGGAATGAGTAGAGGCTAATCTTTCTTCCTAAAAGAAGAAAATCCAGATTTGGTATGAATTTTAAAGCCCACAGTTGACCTCCTTGATTTAATGATCACAAAATCACGTTTCTAATGATATTAATGAATTTCATGTATTTTGTATGTATTATGTAATCCGAGATAGGTTATGAAATTGACTAAGTATAAGTCAGAATCAGTCACTTCTAAGGATGAGACCCAATTGAGACTGACATTGTTGAGATAAAAATTTTCCTATGTATGAGTCACTATTGTCCATGACTCACTATCAGCATGGAAATATTCCAAATTATGAGATACCATCAGAAATGTCTTCCAGTCCTGATGAGATACCTCTAGAGTGAAAAATCAGTAAAGTATAAGATACCACCAGGATATATCACCTTTGGGATATCAAACTGCCAAAATGTAAATTTGGAAAAGTGTGAGACATAAAAAACTAACATAACATCAAATAGAGTAACCATAATCCACACACCACCAGATATAAAATTTAACAAACTATCAATTTGAGACACTGTCAGAGCGAGACACCATTAGACCATGAGTCGCCGCTGGATCAACTCACCACCAATCTAAGACACCACCACTAGATTCTTAACATATACATTTTTTGTGTTATTAATAATATCTACTCTATTGAATTTAATATTGAATGGTATTTTAATGATTGTATATTAAATATTTGACTGAATTCTTTTAAGAGTGAGTCAAACATGTTGTATGAGGAAGCAAGATATCCAAATGCACATGGATATTATTTCTACTGCTGCTACTATTAGGAAAGGAAGAAGAATCCCTAATTATTAGATGTAAATGATCATGTGAAATAGATAGATAAAAATATAGTAGATCTTTCTTACATAATACACAGATAGAGCTGAAGACCTGAACCACCATGTCTTTCAATCACTTCACTAAGGAATATAAAGATCATACACATCTACTAATTTCCCCTAGTCACGAATAAGAGTCTGAGACTCTCTATTATTCTGAATATTTCAAGAGAACCTAACCCGATCTTTACATTCAATCAAATCAAGGATTCAAAAGATTCACTACATACAACCCAATCACTTCTATTCCTTTAATCTCTTAGTTTCTCTATTATGTTTCCATTATTTTACATTTTGAGTAATGTGTGTTCATAATATATTTTCTCACATGCACAATTTCTCCTGCTGAAAATTGGATGATAATTTATATCTTATCAATCCCTTTTTTCTGTTTTCCCACACAAACATTGGTAGAGGTCCCTTTGGGACCAGAGTTTTTATACTCCCATGTATAACTCTAGAAGAGGTTGTGTGTGACCTAGAATGTCGTAAAATATTGTAAATAACATTCCTAGTTGTGGGGAAAATTTTTATATTATATAAAATACTTGGTGGTAGTTGATCACCACGTGGAGAGGACTAAGTATCAACTTGACACTGAACCTCTTGTATTCAAAATTAGGATGTGTATTTTATTTTGTTTCACCTTTAATATATTCATTAAAACTGAAATTTGTTTTAAAATAAAAAAAATATATACTTTGATTGTAATCCTTAATTAGTTTTTTATACGATTTTAATTAAATAAATTGATTTCAAAAGGTTGAATAATATTTTATATTATTTACTTGTGTCCTAATCAATATTCTAAGAAATCTTTTTAAAGATTAAAACTTATAAAGATTAAATATTATGGTTAACAAGAGTATTTTTAAATAAATAAAACGAATCCATTTTAATCCATATTGAACAAAAATTATGATTGGGTACTCAATTCACCCCCTCTTGAGATACTCATTCCAACCAATAGCAGAACTCTGTGTTCCTTTAAAACCCCAGAAGAATTGTTGATACAATTGAATATATCCACTGAACACCACAACTAGCCAAATAAAACCCCTAGTGACTAGTGATGAAGACTCAAAGCCTCATAGAATTCTTGTAGTGAGAGAGGAGGTGTAAAAACATCATTGTTGAAAGCGAGAACTTTAGAACTCAACATGATGAAAAAAATAATGGGAGAGATTATGTGTTTGTGAAGATGTTGAATTCCCTGGCACAAGCCAAGGCTAGACCAGAGGAGGTACCCCCACCCCACCCCCTTGTTATTGGTGAGGGTTGAATAGGGTGTCCATCAATAAATTTCATGTATAATAACACATTTTTAATATATATGTAACATAAATTTTATATATAATGATTTTTCATAAAAACAAATTAAAATTTTCTCATGGGTGAGAAATTATAAATTTTAATTGCAATAATACATGTTTTAAAATTAGAATTTATCTCATGTATAAAAAAAATAAATATTATTTCAAAGATACTTTATTAAAAAAATTATCAAATATATGAAAGACAAACATCTAGTAAAATGATAGATCTTTTAAAAAATGTAATTTATATTTTTAATAAGATGATATAAATTTAAATTAAAATGATACATTTTAAAAAAATCAACTCATCTCACATACTAGATGTGAATGATTTACTATAAAATGTCACATAAATTAAAAATAAAATTTATCTCATATATGAGATTGGAAAAAATTGAAATGTCCTTTAAAATTTAGAAGGCTAATCACTATACATAGAATTTATCTCTCCATCATGTGATAAACTTTATTTTTTTAAAATATATAACCACTAGTAGAAAAAATGGTTATAACCATAGGTCATGCCCATTATTATAGCTCTTATGACTATGGTTATATGTTATAACCATGGTCAGCCTACCTACAGAGGTAATTGGAATGGATATAGCCCATGGGTTATAGCTATAAGTGAATCAGTTCTAGACATGGGAAATACTCATGGATATATCCTCTATTGGGTGACCTTATAGACACTATTTGAAATGGTGACCATAAAACCTCAACTACCATGGTTTAACCAAGGCGATAGGTATATATGAACACATTTCATGACTGTGGTCAAAGCCTTAGAAAAAATAGAACAATGATATTTGAACCCCATACCTATCTTATAATCCATCAATCACTTTACCTCCATAAATATATAAATATATGTGTATGAGTTTGTGTGCGTGTATTTTTATTAATTATATTTATTTTTCATTTAAAAATATTAAAAAAAATTGGCTACTGGAACCTATGGCCATAGTTAAGGTTCGAGCATGGTCATAGACCTTCCCCAGGTCACTTATGGCCACATTCCATAGATTACCATTACTGTATCCATTTCATGAGACACCTACAACCATATTACATATTCAACCATAGTCATAAATCTTTCCTGAACCCTTCACACGAAAAAATACATTAATGTATGTGGGATAGGATTTAGCCACAAGTAATGTTTTTGGGGGTTATAGCTCACCTATATCTATAATGTTTTTTCTTATGGATATATACTATAAAAATGGAGATATAAGCATAATTTTTTTTTCTAATGGAGGTTGTTTAAATAGTCACTATATCATTTAGAGGAGGTTATGAAAAGCACCACTTATTTTATGATTGGATATCATTTAACCATGTTTTTTATTTTTTATTAGTTGTTTTTTATGTGTTTTTAGATCATTTAGAGGTGGTTTTGATTTCATTTAGAGGTATTTTTTTAATAAAAAATCAAACAAAAATAAAATAAAGAAAATGAACATCACCACTGCTATCTTTATTTGCTGAGGTCAATGATAAGAATCACTAAATAAATTCATAAAAGTATATTGAGTGTTTGTTTATGATAAAAATTGATAAATATATTTCAAAATATTTTATTTTCATAATTATATTTGATAAAAAATATAAATATAAAAAATATAACATATAATTAACAAAAATATAATTGAATAATAAACTCATCATACATACACAATCATACAACTACAGTCATATATCTACAACCTCATTCACCATAGCCACAGTAAATTCATAACCTCAGTAAACTCATAACCTCAATCATAAATATATACATATAAAATATTTCAATGAGAAACAACAATTCATAGACAATATATGTTCATCTCTTGACCTCCACTACATCTATATACCACCACATCATGTCATAAAATGGGAATGACCACATAATGTCATCGACTACAATAAAAAAGCAATAAATTATAATTGAACATAATAAATGATAACTTTAGTAGGATCATTGATAATACTTATATATAACAAAAAAACTAAGAACCCATAAAAATTTCTTCAGAATAATTTCATGGATTATAATGGTCACGATCTTGCCTACTAGCAAAATAATTCACTTACAATAAAAACTATAGAATTTAATAAATGAAATGTAAAATAGAATAGATATATGATATATTCAGAATGTTAAACATAACATATGTTGTTTATTTATCAAAAAAGAATACATTTTAATATAAAATAAATAATATATAATGTTGGACACTTAAAAAAACATACATATTTAAGATCTGATAAAATGCATGGAATTGAAAAGGGATAAGTATATAACAATTTAATCAATTTTCAAATCAATGTGTAGTGTGATTGAAATTTAATTAACAAAAAATTTAAAGATATATATATGGATGCATGTATTAAATTTGAAAATTAATTCAATAGCAGTTTTCCATGATTTTACATCAATTTGAGGTCATCTTCTATGGTTTTGACCATTACATGCATGTTTTAGCATTTTAAAACACTGAAAATGTGTTTATGAGAATCTTGGGAAAACTATAGCTCGAAATGGTATTTCTTCAGTCCCTACATTTCAAAAATAAATATAAGGTCATTTTGCAATGATTTCATATCCAACTAACATCATTTGTGTTGTTTTGACTCCCTGACACATGTTTTTAATAGAGATGTTTATTTTGTTCATATATGGTTAGTATTCTTATGATATTCTTACATAGTTAAATAAAACAATTGGATAACCATAGTTTATAAAAATACCACCTAAACCACACTTTTGGAACCCTAAGGGTCAACCACATTGCAAGAAGTTGATCGGGCTAGGCCACTATGGTAGGGGCATGCATTCCATGCATAGAGGAGTGAATCGGTGGGCGCATATCACCTACGGGGTTCCGGGTGGACTACACAAGGGTGTGTCATATATTTCGATGGTGTTTGTGGGGTGTCACAGGTGTAAATCCCCTGATTCATTTTCATGAGATTCTATTGAGAATGGTTATCATATATAAAAGTACCTAACCAAGGAAAACTATTATGCGGTGCATATTTAAAAGTTGAGGCCGAAGCCTCTATTTATTCGGGAAAGGGGATATAATACATAGAAAAATCAAGAAATAGGTTATAAAGGGATGAACTCGACGAGTATAGAACTCAAGAAATCATTGAGACTAATAGGGGAACCTACTAAATGAGATGCTCCCTGAGGAAAAAATGGTGGTTTCCTACTCAAACGAGTGGTTTTAAAACATCTTCTTAAAATGATGGTTCACTATTCAAACAAACCAAAGTCATCCAATCACTCAATCCATCATCTTCCTCCACATTCTATGTATAATCCCTCATTTTCATCCTATTCATTTTCCATTAATACAGATCATGACATCTCTAAACCTGCATAGCCAGTAGATGACCCATCTCAATACCACCCTACTTCTATGATCACTTTCTTTTGGAAGAATTTCCAAAAATTGAGGTTGGACCCTTCATAAGTCTTCGACCACAATAATCAATAATGGTGATCCTTGTATTCCCGATTAAGCTTTGTGAGACTGAAATAAACAGGTTGTATAAATGTGTATATATAATAGTAACACTCAAATTTAAACTCGAGTAATACACACTTACAAATAGAAGTTATTTTATACTTCCAAGTCCATAAAGTTTCACTATAATTATGACATGATATGCGTGTGTCTGTGTATATACAGGTGAAAAAATCATTTTTAACCATGTTTATAATTATTTTGTTTTAATACACATGTTTTGTTGCTTTTTTCCTTGGGTTATATAAACTATGGTGAAAGTATATATATATATATATATATATTAGAAATAATAAAAATAATGGATTTTTGACCCAAACTTGCTTTATAAGACAAAACACAAAACCCTGAAGCTTCAATCTTCAAAAAGAAGCTTTTGTTCATCATAAAAAATATGTGTATAACCTATAGAATTATAAAGATACTATATTATAGTTACCTTCAATATCCTTCTGAACATCACTTTCCTCTAATTCTAGCCACACATAATAAATGTGTGCGATAGATAAATTTTCCATATCCAAAATCCTATAAATACTGACATTCTCTTTACCCATTGAAAATCCCACTAATTTTACCAAAGTTGTTATTTTCTCTCTTGTTCCATACATTTATTTCCAAGATCTGGTAGGGGAGAATATTATTTCCCAAGAAAATTTAGTTTTGGATTATAGGTAATGGATATTTATTTCATTTAAACTCATTTTTTATATTTTAAAAACCCATTCTCTAAGGGATAAATATTTTAGAACTTATATTTCCATATTTTGAAGGAAATCATTTTTCATATGCTGTTATTTTTATATTTATTTTCAAAACTCCTTTAAAAGGTAAATATTTTATAAAAACTAAAATTTATGCTTCTAAGAACCTTACTGAAAAAGTAAAATATATTTTTAAACCATCCTTGAAGAGTAGTATGATTTAAGGAATTTATTACATATTTTTTTTTTCTAAAAACTACTTTTTAATATTTATACAAGTTTTTTGCAAGGAAATTTAATTTTTTAAATTCATGGTTGATTTTACAGTTGTAATTTTATGTGGAAAATTTCTTTTTATATATATAATTTTCATTCAGGAATATATGTATAAGAATTCACTATAGTTATCATTAACATTACATAATTTTATCAAAATCATCCATATAATACAATTCTTTATTTATAGTAATTAATTAAAAATATTGTTTATACATTTTATATTTCCTATGATCTTTAATAAAGAAAGTTATTTTCATTAAATGTAGATTTTTTTTAATGTTTAAGCGATGTGAAATTAGCTTCCTCTTTGAAAATATTTTTTTAAATTTTTAAGAGGCTATTTTTAGGGTCTATTGATGAGAAAGGAAAGAAACTAAAAAATATTTTTTTCAAAACATTTGAACGTGGGTATTGATTGTGATAATAAGGATTGGGGAGTGAACCCATGAACTCAAAGGGGACTTTTATTTCATAAGTGATACTTTTGATACTTCTAGTGGCCCCATGGGTTTCAAAAATTTTCTATGTATCACTATATTCCATAAAAAATGTAAATATTTTGTAATTTTAAAGGACAAATCTATTTTCTAATAAAAATAAATTATATTTTCAAAGGTGAGTTCTATAAATTATTTCTTCCATGAATTTTGAAAACACGAATTTATTATTATGTAGATAAATTATTTATTATACCAAATTTTTATGTTTGATAGAAATTTTATTATTTTCAAAATGTATTTCAAATATTCTTAAAATAAATGGTTTTCACCAGTATTTTAAAACACCTTACTAATAATTTTTTGTTCTCACCCTACAATTTAAATTTTTTTTCCAAAAGTTTAGTATTAATAATGTGATCAATGGTTTTTTTTTCAATTAACAATATAACTCATGTGATTTAAGTTATATGTTTTATAATTTCTATATAACACTAATGTGATGTATGTTTTTTTCTATTCCTCTAAAACCTTATTAGAAAATATCATCAGTTTTTATATTTTTCTAATACTTTTTGTTAAAAATATTTACAAGATGTTTTTAGCAGCAGATCTAGGAGTTAGAGTCTCGTTATACATCAAATAATTTTAATTTTATTAAATATTAAACAATTAATTCAATAGGAATCAACATTGTACTTTATTTTGGTATAAAATAATTTTTTTATTAAAATGGGTAATTTTTGGGGAAAAAATAATTTCACTCCACACACTTATATTAAAGTTAATTTTTTCCAATTATTGAAATTGAATCATAGAAAATAGATTTCATATTTGGAATCAATATATTAAAATTATTTAATAAGTTACAGTTAATTTTGTATTCATAATGAATATTAATCATGGTAAAATATTATCACCATGGTAAAGGGTAAAATAGTTTAATTGAGGTCAATATTTTGGGATAAGGATTAAAAATCTCTTAAAAACTTGTATTAATCTCATATAATATAATTAATTAATATATAATCCTAATAAATTCTAAAATATGGTAATTTTAATACACTTACTTTTGATTATGACCTTTATATTATTTTATGTAAAGGGTAATTAAAAAATATCACCCTCTCTCACTTATTAATTTTTCATGATTTGGATATAGATAAAATAATATATTAAGAAATATAAAAGGTAAATTTGTTAGGAAGAAACTATATTTTCTATAGTAGTTTATTTTTAATTTTTATATATGATATAGTTACCTTGAAAGCTTACAAAACACTAACGCAATGCATATGACAGCATTAGAAAATCATGTAAAATATTTTAAAAATCATTAAAAGTAATATGTTTTGTATAAAATATCATGTTTTAAAAACTTCATGGATAATTAAAAAGTATAAGTTATTGTTAAAGTTTCCATATTCAAATTCAATTATTATTTTTATGACTTTAAATTCATGATATGTGAATAGTCATGAAAATGAATTTAAATTATATTTAATGTTTAAAAATTAATTTTTATATCCTTAAAAATCATAAAATTTTTATTATAAATAAATTGGATGGGATATTTTTAAATATATCATGAGTTTTAAATATATTTTCCACTAATAATAGTTAAAATTATTTTCATGACCCATAGTGATTGAAAACATTTGTTAAAAATATTAAGGTTAAAAGGGTATAAGAGGGGTTAATATAAAATATATGTTTTAAAATTACACATAAACTAGTCTAAATATTATTGGTTTAATTTATATAGTTCTTATAATCCATATATTTTAATATATGGAGCTTTAGATCTGTTTTATAAAATATATGTTTTAAAATGACACATAAACTAGTCTAAATATTATTGGTTTAATTTATATAGATCTTATAATCCATATATTTTAATATATGGAGCTTTGAATCTATTTTATAAGAGTTATATACATATAATATAACAATGTTTCATGTATTTACAAGTTTTTCCCCCACCTCATTTATAAAAGGGAACCTCTTATGCTCTCTTCCTAACACATCATGAACCGTTTAGTTCCAGAAATATTTATTATAATACCTTAATATATTAATTATACTCTTCCTAGAGATTTTTTTTATTCTAATAGGACCATCCAAATGAGGATTAATTTGTATACCAAAGCAGGATTTCCAAAGAAGAGGTATAGATCTTAACAGATTTATTTCATTTTATTTATTCTTCAACCACCTTCAATTATATCTTTACCATGATGATATAATAAAATAATTTTCTTAAATATATTCAAATATTATTATTATGATTTAATAATCATTATTCATCTCATTTTCTATCTGACGGGAAATGAAAACATCAATCATGTGTACGTGTGGACTACCACCTCCAAAAAGCAGTGTGTTTAATTTTTCATCCCTACCTCATAAGGATAATTATTATAACAGAATTAATGAATATGTATGTTATTTGTGATATTATTATGATTATATGAATATAATATATTACTTACCATACGACCCTTCCACACATTAAAAAATGACAATGTTGCTTGTGTATACATTTGGTTTCCACCTCCATGATGCATTGTGATTATTTTATTATATTTTCCGTTCATGGATTGTTATAAAATTTTATTTAATATAAAAAATTATAATTATTTCCTAATTTATATTTTTTATATGATAGAACCATAAACCATTTCACCATGGTAGACCTATCGAATTTATTTTGTGATTATGAATCGAACGTCCTCACAACATCCGATGTAAAATTAGCTGATTTATTAACTAAATAAGTCATGTAAATAAATGAAATAAATGAAATAATTATAATTTAATAAACCAAAAAAAGCATATTAATCAAGTAAAAACTAATTTAACTTTATTATTACGGAGTTATAGATTGTACAAAATTATTTGGGACACATGGTAAGGGAATTTCCTTTAAACCTTATTTTAATGATTTCCTTTCAAAATATTTCTCCTCCGCATCCATGTTCATCAAATATTTTTATAACGTTATTATTTATATTTTAAATATTTTGAAATATAATTTTAATATACATTTTAATTTATCTAAAAATGATTTCAAGGAACCTTTTCCAATGTTTTTTAGGTAAATCACTTTTGACTATTTACAAATGTAATACAATAATGTTCTCTTTTAACATATAAAACATGAAAGGATTTTCCCACCATCATGATTGTTATTTTATTTTAAGCTTAATTTATAAATTTTTATGGTTATTTTCAAAGAAATAAATTTGCTTAATTTTTTTTTAAAATTTTATTTAAAATTTTTTCAAAATAAAATGACATTTTTCTCATGTTTTAAAAGAAAGGTTAAAATTTTAATTTAAATGTATTTTCATCTATTTAAAGATAATTTGATAATTATTTTGGTTTACTAGGGATATAATATAATGATACCATCCAACCGATTTCTCTAGCTGTATTATGATCATGTTTTTCTATTTATTGGCTGGGGAAAATATTTGCATTTTTATTCTTGTTTTTCAATATTAATTTTATATTTATTTTGTATTATATTATTAATTTATTCCATATTATTAATGTATTGGACTTAGTAGGTGATGGGTGGGCCCTGTTATAGCCCCTCGATGCATTATTGGATTTCATGAGACAAACTAGCATGAGTATTTAGTATATTCATACAAAATTATTTTTATATAATGGAATGAGACCTTGATTTTATATTTATGATGTCTTGGCATGAGAATTTGATGGTATGTTTATGATGTCTTATAACTATTCCTTGATGTTATGATTCTTATGTCCTTCATTATTCATTCTATTATGATGAAATCAGTTATGTTTTCCATGTGATTATTTATCCTTTGATATACTTCATGTTCCCATTATTGATGGTTTTTATGGAATTTTTTATTATATAGGAAAACAGAATTAGGTTTCATTTAAAATAATTCTTAATATTTTCTATGGGTAAAGAGGTTTTTTTTAAAAAAAATTCATGTTTTTTCAAAAACCCTCATGAATTTTGAATTTTCCATTATTCTCGGTTATGAAATGTTTTATAAAAAAATTTGGGTAGAAAGTTGATTTCAATAGTAATGGATTATTTTAAAATTAATGTTTATTACAAGAAATTAAAAATTCCCTTAGGGGTTTTCAGGAATTTTAACCGGATTAATGGATTTCCTTTATTTATGTATCCTTTATTGAGATTTTTTTACATCCTTAGTTTTGAAAAGGTTTTAGAGGGCTCATGGATGAGTAAGAACTATATAAATGACATATTTAAATTATGAGGATTTTTCTTAAAATAGTAAAACATGTTTTGAATGAAACATGTGTTTAAATTTAAGAATCATGTTATTATGGAATAAAATGGGCATTGAGTGGAAGTGTCCACTTGTATTAAAAGGGTTTTATATGTAATATTTTTTCTTAATTATCTAAAAATATTAACAAAAATGATCCTAAACAAAGTAATAAATTCAAACCCTTGTTATAAATCTTGTAAGTATGAGGTTTTGAAGTTATGTGGTGTTACAAAAAAATCCCAGGAGAAACTAACTTATATCGATGGTTATGATTTTTATAGGTGAGATCATTTTTTATTAAAAAATAGAAGTAAAATTATGTGAATGATATTAGAATAATCTATCTTTTAAGATAAAAAAAATTAATTTCATGGGTATTTACATTCATTAACCCTTTTTTGGACCATAATACGTGATAAGAACACCTTGGAAAATAAAAAAAATTCAGAAATAAAAAAGTAACAAAATCACTATATAATATATATGATAAAACAATCCTTGGTAAACCAAATAATGTTGATCGACTATTTCATGAGGAATTAACATTATTTCCTTCTAGGATATACCAATACAATACACCTAAAACTAATAAAAACACCATGTTATAAAAAATAGAATAAAGAATTTGTAAAACTCACTTATTGTACTAGGACTCAATACCAAGAACCAATTTGTTGGTTTTTGATAATAGATCTACCATTTTTTTAGACTTCTTGTAGAATGTTTCACCATCCTCCAAGATTCCTATACAAAGTTACTCTAATGTCAAACAGAATGGTACTCAGGGGTGAACCATCGTAGATAAAGATCATGAACTATCAGGGAAATGAGAACCTAACCTCACAACTATCTTATTTACTACTACTCTCCCTCTCTCTCTAAAATTCTTACTCAGTAGAATGGAGCACTGGAAGAAACAAAACAACACTTGACATGCCTTAAAAACCCAAGGGAAATGAAATCAATGAAGATCACTGAAGGGATGGGGCATCATTATAGTTGAAATAAATGCAGAACATATCATGTAAGAGTGGATAGTGTAGATAAAATAGAAGGTTCATGAGTCTCCGTCCATCAAAAAACATCATGGAAATATGGATTCCTCTATTAGGTAGTAATAAAGACTCATAAATCAACCAAACTATGAGGGTATAGAAATAAAGAGTATAAATACATTTAGCTACATTACTATCCATTCAATAAAAGTAATCAAAAATTGATTATAGTTCTAGAAATAAAAAATACTATGACAAATCAAGTGATAGGTAAGAGACCAAACCAAAAAATGCAGGTGCCAATAAAATAATCCCGCCTGAAATAAAGCCCAACCAAGAAGTCCAATATAAAAACAAAATGAAAACAATATATTTTTATATTTTCATGGAGATATAACTAGATGCATTCAACATACCAAATTTGAACGTAATTAATTACAGAAATATAAAAACATACTTCATAAATATCATCCTTTTTAATTAAATATACTATTCATTATGTTGTTCTTGTAAGCCTATATTATTGTGTTGAGTCAACATTTATTAAACTTAAGAATTATTTAAACATTTATACTTTAGTGGCCTTGGTCAAACTATCATTGAAGTTATAATTGGCATGTATCTTTTTAAAACACACTATCACAATCTCAATAAACACCATAAAAATGCTTCATAATATATATTTTCTTCAATATACTAGGGAAAACATGATTTTCGGATAAATGAACTGTAGAATTAGAATCACAATATACATCAATACTAATAATGGATAATGATAGTTAATTTATCAAACCCTTTATCAAAATATACTCTTTTATATATTTATTTGAGGTCATATACTCAACTTTAGTGGTGGAAAATTCAATGACCAAATACTAGTTTTGTTTCCATGACGTAGGCCCACTACATGATAAGAACACATATCAATTTATTGACTTATTTATACCCACATATTCATAAATATCATAATCAAAAAACTCAACTACATTGTTATCAAAATTACTATTTTTTTCTAAAACTGATACATATATAATAATATTAATATTTGAACCTTGAAATCCATTTCAATTCAAGCTAATGTATTTTTCTATGGTTACTCATAAACCATTTCAAAGTATGAACAATAAATGAAATGCTCAATATATAATAAACCATAGAGTATATAAGGCTACCCATAATGTTGGTATAAAGTGTCATATTCATAAAGGATAGATTAGGCTCACAATTAAGGTATTTACCAAGGGACAACCTGAAGTGATAAAATAATTATATACTAACAAGTATAATGCCTTCAAATAATATCTATTTAACACTTTTATAATAATGTTATGTTAGGATACATATAATATTTTAATCTCTCAATTCCTTATGATTTCAATGATTAGTATTTTTTTCATTATTGAGATACTTCCTTTCAAAACTAGTTTTGAATTGGCTCATTACATGGTTAATAAGGCTATTGTTTTTATAGATAATAAACATGTTATCAACAAATAACTATAAGTAAATAATTTTATTCTTAACATGATTTAAATAAATGCATATATCATACTTTATTCTATTAAAACAACTTTCAATCATAAAGTAATCAAATCTTTTATACCATTATATTAAAAATTGTTTCAATCTATATAAATATTATCATAAAATAAAATCTTTAATTTATTTAAAATAATTTTAAAATACTTTAAGGGGATTCATATAAATTATTTCATCTAAAATTCGATTTAAAATGTTTTTTATATCTAATTGATCAATGTTTAAATCATAGCCGGTAGTAAAGGTAATAAATATACAAATAAATTAATTTTTTACAATAGGGTATCAATTTTAATTAATTAATCAATTCACATTGGAGAAATAATTTAGGAACCAAAAATATTTTGATTTAATTTTAAATTCCCTGGTGTTATATTCGTTCCTCTTAAAAATCTAATTACGACCTATGACATTAAAATTTTTAGGTTTCATTACAACCATCCATGTTTGATTTTTGAGAAGGGAATCCATTTTATCATTAATTGAGAAAAACCACTTCTTAGATTCATTAACTTTATATATTTATTACATTTTATTTGGTTCATAAATTTTAATATCCTAACAATTAATAAATTAATGGGAAACCACAACTGTATGAATAAACTAAGAAGGGTGTCATATATTTATTCTGAAATTGTCTCAAGTTAACTTGTAAACACTAAGGTAATCATCTCCCTATACCAATGAATCAAATTAGGAATTAGAATCAAGAGAATTATTTTGTGGAGGATTACTTCAGATAATCTCAGGTTCATACTGGTCCTAGGATTCTGAATGAATTTCAACACCCATGGGTTAGGGTGTTTCAATGATTTCAAGAACATGCATCCTACTATTAGGGATTCTAGTCTCACAAAATAAGAAATCCTGACTTATTAAAAACTTTAAAAAATCACAATTATCTATCGATAAGTTTTATCTATTAACACCTCTTGGATCACCTCTAGAAACATATATGGAAATCATGGTTTGAGATTATCATTTTTTATGTGAGAAGAAGCACTATAGCCAAAGTATCCAAGCTGTAAATAACATGGATGTATTCATATCTATAATTAATCATATATTTTGAAACTATTAATTGAATAGGGGAAATGATTAATTAGATACACTGTCATAGTGGAATATTCTATCCATAAGGATTGAGGAAAACCTGAGTGTAAGAGCATGCTTCTCACCCTTTCTAGGATACCCATACTCATATATTTAGTTTATCTTTACTATTGAGGGTTTTTAGTGAAAATATGATGTTTAAAACGTCCATAATAGTTATTTTAATTAATAAAATCAATATATAGATATTTAAACTGATTTTATACCCTATGAGTCTTTAATTTCTTTCTTGTTTGGTTCTCAACACTAGTTTTCTGAGTTTTAAAAATTTCAAATGTATCTGTATTATTTTATTACTATATAAATCCAAAACTTAATCTGAAAAATATTCAATAAAGAATAAAATGTAATATTTTCTACCAGTGGGAGGTATTCTAGGAGGGACCCCACAAATTATAATGTATATATTTTTCAGATCACTAACTTTGTATTTAGTACTTTTAAAACTAACTTGTTTCGATTTTCTATACACACAATCTTCAAAAAAGGGTAGATTATTCAAGGGTATTTTGTTCATCATTCCCATTTTACTCAGTTCTTCTTATCGATAAGAACTTATGTTTCCAATATATCTATTCTATAACTTTATGTTATCATTCACTAGGATAACTGTGTAATATAACTATAATAATTTTTTTACCATTTAAAATACAAAATCTATTATTAATTGATCCTATCATTATAGTGAGAGAACCCTTAGAAATATTAATACAATCAATGTTCTAGGGAAAGGTAAAACCCACTTGTTTTGTCAATATAAAGGATATAAGGTTATGTTTTAACTCACGTACCCACCTCACCTCATTTAGTGTTTTCACTTACCCTCCATGAAGAGACAGAAAAATGGAACTTTTACCCATGATAATATCTGAGCTTGTTCTTTAAAACTAATTAATTTTTACTTTTTATTACCTATATATTAAAAGATATAAATATTAAAAAATATCATATCACATGATGAGTTATCTTATATGTAACATTAATGATATAATGTCCTTATAGTATATATCATATCCAATGTTTATAGAAGTTCCCCACTATGATGATAACCTTAAAATATTATGAAAATATTCTTAAATATATGTTTCATGGCTAGGTAAAATCTATCTGATAGGACATGGATGATGTATGAATATCAGGTGTTGTAATATCACAAGATATTGCGACTTCTTCACATGAAGTTTACACATGGTAATCTATAATAAATGAGATTATAAGAATATAACCACTAATTGGACTTCCATATGTTATATATATTGGGTGGTAAAGTCTACTATACTTTACTGGAATTATATTCATCAAATTTAATTCAGTAGAAGATAGGAGATGAAAATTTGAATTGTTGTGGTCTGTAGATTATAGTTATAGGATCTATCTAGGGGTATTAGGAACATCACAATTTTATATCTTATGATAGATTTATAATAGAGTAATTAATGTTTAGAAGCATGGAAAGGCAGATGGATCACTGGTTTGGTATCCAGGTTGAGGTGTTTATATGGGGTTTAATGGGATTTTTGGGGAACACGTTTAAATTTTTAACTATATATAACATACTATATAAGTGGTGGGGAAATTTAGCGAAAAAAGAGTGATTTAAGAGTTCAAGCGGAAGATTAATTACAGGAAGCTAAAATCATGAAAAGATTACTTGTACTTAGTAGTATGATTCTTAATTTTTTAAATTTTCATTATAATAGAAAGGTAGAAGTTGTGTTTCTACCATGCACGTAAGAATTATTTTCTGAAGTATGTTAATACCATGTGTCCTTTAATTGTTTTATATACTTCCACTATATGTATTTCAACTACTTTTAATGTTTTGTTGTCATTTTTCTTAAATTTATATGAGAGTTGAATTCAAGAGGTGAGTAGGTTTGGGGAATTACTACTTTAAACATAGTTAGTTGAGGTAATCCTTATAAATGTCTAGTTTTGATTATGCATCATCAGGTTATCTTCTTCTGACATGGAACTTTTGATGGTCGAGGTGTGCATCTTCTGGTGGTCTTATTAGAAAGCAAAGAGGAAAGGGATTCCCAACAAATAATATTAGTTCCAAGTTCTTATTTTAGTTTCCGATACCAACATGTTTTTTTTCATAGAACCATGTTTCATGTAACACAAGTTTCATCACTCACTCTTTCCTTGGTGAAATTTCATTTTCAGTGAGAGTTAACTATCAGTGGAATTTATAGAATTTAATAAAGGAAGTTTTAGGGTAGGTAAGTTTAATGGAATAGATTTTGGCTATTGAAAAATATAAATGGAGGATAAAATTATTCAAAAATACCTCTATGTTACACTGACTAGAATTCAACCAAATAAAATGGAGACGGTGGAGTGGGAATGGAAGAATAAGAAGTAACTAGAATAGGTGAGGATGTTAATGAAAATAATGTGTCCTTCAATATCCATGAAAATAAAACAATAGAACAGGTGATAAAAGAACTGGAATATATATAAATATATACACACATGAGAAAGTTATGAAACTATTTTTTTTCACAATTTGGAAACCATTTAGCTAAATTTTATTAGAGTAAATATGAGTGGGAGATCATGTGCATGACTTCAACATGATCTGTGGATAACTTGAATCGGTGTAGGTAGCTTTCAAAGATGATGTTTGGGAGTTACTTTTGTTATCATCTCTTTCAAATATTTGGGGTAAGATGGTGACTATTATTAGTAATTCTAGTTTAAAAACCCAATTTTGTGTTTGAGGATATAGGGAACGTGATCCTAGACGAGGAGATCAAGTGGAGAGAAGTCCATGAATGATATGGTAACTCTCTTAATACTAATGGATGATGCTAGTCAAATCAATAAAAAATCAATCAAAATAATCAATTAGAATTTAATCCATGGGAGACGATTTGGGGGAATTAAGCTAATATAAGTCATATATATTGGAAATATGGAAAGAAGTGACATATTTGGAAGGATTGTAGGAGTTTCAATGAAAAATAAAAAATAACATCAACTTATGGAAGCTCAAATTTCATCAGTACCATGAAAGGTAGTAGCTAAATATTTAATAGTGTGAATATTATAGTGGATTCATGGGTGATTGACTCTATAGTATAATTACACTGAATAAAAGATCAGATATCCATAGAGAATTATGTGTTTAGAAGTTTTATAAAGGTACAATAGGCAGACGATGAAGCTTTGGATATCATTATAAAAGGAGATATGAATATATATGGATGAATAATGGTGGTGTATTGATGTTTAAATAAGTTATAAATATATCATGTCTATGTCAGATCCTAATTTTTATTGGGATACTTGATGAATAAGGACATGAGACTATATTTTTGAAAGATTTTCGAATGTGAATTTTCGATTTATGGTGATTTTAAAAAGGGTAAATGGTGGGAAACTATATATGATCAAAATCTTATAAAAAATTTCATTGTCTATTTCCACATCATCAGAACATATGGAGGTTTATAATTATAGGATTAGTCATCACAATGAGAATAACATGGAGGTTTTAATAGCTAAATACACACTGATTCTTGATCACATAGACATTTAAAGATACAAGAGTTGTGTACTGGAGAAATAGATAAGGGTGTGCTTAAATTTATATGGATAGAATCCTAAAGACTTTAAGTTTGAACTAGTTCACTCAAATATTTATAGACCTTCCTATATAAAATCCCCAAAAGTTTTTATTTACTATTTAACATTTATTTAGGATGATACTAGAATATATAGAATTAATTTCTGAATCATAATTATGATTTATTCTTGTATTTTATTTAATGGAAATCCATGTTGAAAGTGAAAGTGGTAGAAGTTTAAATTACTAAATTCTTAAAATAGTGGTGAATACCCCAAATACAACTTTTGAAACTTTTATACGAGGAATGGAATAAGTCATGAGAATAAGGTTCCCAAAACACTAGAAAAATGGTGTGGCTAAAAATATGAATCACACATTGGAGGATAATTCTTGAAGCATACATTTTCACTTTCTAATGTCTAAGGGAATTTGAATCGAGTCACTCAATAAAGATTTATACCTTCTCAACAAAAGTCAACATTGGTGGTTGGGGAGGAAATTATGAAGGATCTATGGTTTTTTAAATGATCAAAAGTTTCCCATCTTAAAGTCTTCATAAGTTTAGATCATGTGTATATTGATGATAATGATTGAGAAAATCTCTAGGAAAATCCATAACATGTTTTTTTCATTGGGTATTTTGATGAGAATTTTTTCTTTTAGAAATGGGATAATGAAAAGTTGAATGTTATCAGAAAATGAAATGTCTTATCAATGAAAGGGTTTTGTAGAAGCATCAAAACATGGAGGATGAGGAATTTGAGGCTAAAGATTCCACTATTGATGTCTAAGTTTGTAACAACCCTAACTCTAGAAACCCATAACCGATGTTTACTTTACTATATTGGTATATGAAAAAATGATCACAACATGAAGGATTGATCAGTATTATAGTCTTGGGAGACTAAATAAATATATGATGACCATATTACACTAGGAAAAAAATGGCATGAAAAAATTTCTTAAATCATTGAGAATAATTTAAATATCCAATTTTCATATCCTGAGAAAGGGAAAAAATAATGAAGAGTGATCTTAAATAACCAGTAAGGAAAATCATGCAATGAAAGCTATAATGAGTAGATAAGTCATATACAATATGGAAAAGTGGATAATCAAAACTTATTCAATTTAATAAATAACTTGATCTTCAAAATGTATCCATGGGAAATATAAATATAACAATCATAAGGATATTAATAACTAAAATCTTAATGAAGTAAATGCCTAATTCTAGATTTTATGATCTTATTATTAAGGCTCATGCTAATACATCATGAACCATACCATTAATTCCAGTTTCCAAGACATTATATAATTGGGAAGGTTTACACCAAATAACCAACTTATTTCGCCAAATGCCAATCTCATGAGACATATTGATGCATCAAAGGGCTGTTTATAATCAAACCCCACCTATAACATTAAAATTTCCAATGAACTCCTCATATATTGAATGAATAATAAAATACAATATCATTATTACTTATCAATAAAGAAATATATCTATTGAATCAAAAACACTATAAATCAATATTTTCCCCAGTAAATGATCCATCTTTCTTAATAATAATCTTTCACCTAGAACCATATATAGTAATGTTATACATTTAATAAAATATTAAAATAACTAATACATCCATCATAAAAAAATTACATAGATATTATGAAGAAAAATAATGTCTAAAAAATAATGGAGAGTGATAGAGAACATGACTATAAGAAAGTGAATGATAAAAAAATATGGCATAATCCATAAACTGTTAAAGGATGCTAAAAGACTACTAATTTTTCCAAAATTAATGTTTTAAATAATTGAAGGTGTCTTGATAATTATAGAGCAATATGGATGTCAAACTTTAAAAAAGAACATTCCCTAATACTTCGAGAACTTTTTTGTAAAAATAAAGTTAAAAATCATTTCTAAAATTATTTTCAACCATATAGATAATAATGTCTTTTTATTTTCATATAAAAACTAAGAATTCATGGAATAAAGGAAAAATTATTTTAGTTTAAAAATCATAAAAACTTATAGATAATTATAAATAGTGAATAATGGGTGGGTAGCTAGGAGAATCCTTTCATGATGTATATGTTAAAAAAAATTCCTTTCACAATTTTGTAAAAATTAAGAATTGACTTGTTTAGAAAACATTAAAAGGATTAATTTTAATACTTTGATAATAAATTGAAAGGTTATATAAAAAGGCCTTTAAAAATAATCCAAAAATATATTAAAACTTCTGTGAAATAATTTAACGAATATTGATAAGGAATAAAAATATTCTCAATTGAAAATAGAAATAATGTTAGTTTAAAAACACATATGTTCGGTATTTGAGAACCCAACGGAGGAAAATATGGAATAAAAACAAGGAAACCCCAAAAATAAATAGAGGAGAATAAAATATGTGGGTTTTAATAATATAAATATAATACAATTCTGCCAAAATAAATTTAAATATGAACAATAAAAATAAGAGTGATATTGTAAAATAAATATTTAGGGATTTAATAACTTTCGAATTAAAACCCCTTAAAAGAGAAAACCTGGATCAAAAATTAAATTCAAGGAATAAAATGGTATTTTTGATAAAACACATCAAATGGGTAATATATTATCCATATAAATGAATATAAGTAAATCATATAAAATACACCTAAATGGAATTGAATTGAGATGAATAACTCTTACCTTGAATCCCTTCTGGGTCGGTTGTGTTATATACTCCTAAATAATAAATTTAAATTTGTAAAATACATTCTAAAAAAAATTTCATCTATATTTCATTTTTTAAGGTACACTTATATGAATCTTTCATCCATTAATTGAATTTTTCTTGATTACGTTGACCACTTAGGGTTGTTCAGTCAATTTCTCTAAAATTACAACATTATAATGACCATGGTTAAATTTTTTATGAAATGTTAAAATAATCTCTAGAGTGTTAATAATGTATGGAATATATTTTTTATTCATAATATACAATTGTACAATCATATATTCTTGGTGGTAATAGAAAAATCAATTGTATCTCTTCATGGATGTGGAAGTCTACACTTACGTACGAGCGATGATATCATTCTAAAAAAAATGAATGGGTAAGAAGATAGTTAATATTTTATAGTTAAATAATCATTATTATATTAAAAATTTTATATATAATCATCAATACCAATTTTATAACAATCCAATTGATGCAACTATGAAAATACAATTTCACCACTACGTAGGGACAACATTCCGTACGTATGTATGTGCAATGTTTTTATTATACATAGGACAGAAAGGAGAGAGAAAATGGATATACCAATAGCATAAAAAAATATCCATAGACTGAATATGCTGATTTAATTATTTTAATATGACTTTTGAATATTATAAGGAGGTTTAATAAGAAAATAACATGAAAAATATTATTAATAACATACACCTATTATTTTGATAACCGCATTTGGATTACACCATAAGCCTTATTGATGTGGTATTTTGATAAAATGAGACCCTCTAGGTAAAGAAAAAGAAGTTTGGGAAGGTATTTAGGAGGATATTGGTCAAGATAAGTCACTCAATAAGTTTATATAAATTAAAGGAGGTGGTACCCTTTTTTAAGTGTGTTAGGTGGAAAACTTTCAAATATTATGACTATTAAAATATAATAAAGTCACTGTTTGGGGAAAGTGGTTCCAAATAGGATCAATTTAGAATATATTATGGGATAAGGTATAAATCCATTCAAAAAAAATTATTTAGATAAGTATTTACATTATTTTATCCCTCATCTATTTTCTTAACCATATCATTAATACTTTCTAACTCTTACCATATGATAGGTTTTTACCATGGTTACTATTCATTATAAACAAAAATTAAGTTGAGAAAATTACATAATTTTAATTATATTGATTAAAAATATGGAATCTATTTTATAATATTAAATTCCTAGAATTTTTAGATATTTGTTTAATAGAGGTTCACAAAACACAATGAAAAACCATTTTTGGAATTTTTTTATTTTAAACATAAAAATGATTCTATACCAAAATAAGGTATAATTTGGATTCATTCGGAATTAATTGGATTATGTAAATTTAAAAGAGAATAATATTCTTTAAAATAAAACCAAAAAAATAAAAGAACCCTATGAATACTTGATTAAAATATAAGAACCAAAAATAGATTTTCTTTGAACAAACAAATTACTTAGATTTTCAATATGTTAAATATAGATTGATAATTTAAAATTTAAAATTTAAAATTAATTATATTAATTATTAGATATATATTTTTTCTCTAAAATGGGATTCATAAAAATTAAATTCATTATTATATCCTAATAATTTCATAAAAGTAATATCATTTCTAAAATCAGTATTTTTCTCTATTCACCCCAAAAAATAAGCTATTTAGGAAAAATATCAAAAATTCATCCTAAGATAATTTTGACAAGATGAATACAAAATGAAATTAATTTAATTAAATTAAAACTATAAAATTTTGTCATTTGGGTTTTAATATCATTCATGAATAAAGTTATCCTCATTATATTGTAGTTTATTTTTAATGAAACGTATACTTACTCTATTTGAATATCAAGTGCTACGTTCTTCCCCATTCAAAAATTTCATCCTTTAAATTTAATTAATGTCAACTAATAAACAAATTTGAATTATTATTTATCATAACTTCTTCAATTTTCCCTGTTTCCTCTTCTATCTTATGATTTCTCCAAAGTACATTTATCAGTTGAGTCTTCAAATTCTCCAACACTTGTTCTTTAATGTTATGAATCTAAAAAAGTTCTTCAAAATAAGATAAATTAGGCTCTAATTACATTTCTTCATAGGTGATTACATGCATTGGGTCTTAATATACTTCCTCAATAATGTGATATGGAAGAAATTATTCACATTAGAGAGGTTTGGTGGTATTTCAAAATGGTAAGACATGGATCCAATTTTTTTCAAAATATCAAAAGGCCTTTTATAACTGATACTTTGTTTCCCTATATTATCAAACCTTATAAAACCCTTCCATAGAGATAGATTCATAGAAAAATGGTCTCCTACTTGAAATTAAATATCATTCCTTTGGTTAATGACATTTTCCTACTTTGAGAAACCTAGATATGGATATAAATAATTCTCACTTTAATCATTGTCTCCTTAAAATGTTCTAAGCCTAAAATACCCCTTTCACCAACTTCATCCCAACAAGTCTTCAGGACATATTTTCCCATAAAACTCTTCATATAGTGCCATTTTAATTCTCTAATGAAATTTATTATTATATGAAAAGTCTAATAAAGGTAAATATTGACCCAATATAACTTTAATGTCAAGTGATCATGACCTTAACCTATATTTTAATGTTTGAATATTAATTTTGGGGTGTCTATATATCTATGGAAGACAAGTAATGGTCAAATTTATCTCAGTGTTGAGATCCTTCAAAATACCTTTCTATAATTTCCATGTAAACCACGGGTTGCAATCAGATATAATCAAAATGGGTTCTAATTAGTTATCACAAATTCATTGATATAGAGTCATGAAAGGTTAATAAGAAATATATCCTCCTTTATACTGAGGAAATGTGCAGTCTTGGTAATGAGATAAAAAATAACCCATAATGTATAATTTCTTTCAGGAGTAATTAAAAATCTAGTGACAAATTGAAAAGAAATATCATCCAACTTCCATATAGAAATTGTGATAGGTTTCATGACACCTTTAAGATTTTTTCTCTCAAACTTTTCCTATTGAAAAACCAAGCATCCCGATACATAGTAAGTAATCTCCCACTTCACGTTATCCGATAAAAAATGTTCTATTAAATCCCTATACATATTATTGCTACAAAGGTGTATAGTGAAATTTTAATCTTTGGGCTCCATCAATTAATTTTATCTTCTTCTGAGGTATTTATAGAACAAAACTCTTCTTTCTCAATTTCATCACACTATCTTCATAATCAAATTCTTCTAATTTCCCATCATTCAATTCTTTTATTTTCATTTAAAGACTCATACCATAAAGACGTTATTTTTTAATCTTCTAAAATAAATATAGTTTGAAAATAATTTATAAAATGATTTATGTTTCCCCTTCCCTAATGATTCTTATTTCTATATTTAATAAATCCATGAATATATGATCTTTATGTCTTCATTTTAGTCATAAATCCATGATCATTATTACTCAATGCATTGGCCACCTTATATTCCTTCCTTGAGTGGTGGTGTATTGATCAATCAAAATCTTAGAGTATCTCTATCCATCTCCTTTGTCTCATATTAGTCCCTTTTATTGGAAATATATAAAAATATTTTTTGATATATATATATATATACATATATCTCACATATTTCACCATAAATATGACATCTCAATATCATTAAGGTAAATATTATGTCAACAAACTCAAGATGATGGGTTGGATAATTATATCCATGGATCATTAACTATATTAATGTATGAGAATGAACTCTATCATTTTGTAAATGGAAACATTAGGGTCCTTTATTTAATTCATCACAATATATCATTAAAATATCCCTTCATGTTGATAATTATAATATTAGTTTATTGGGTAATCTTATATTCATATATTTGAAAAATTATATTCTTTTGACCATATGAACTTTACCCACATGCATATCATCTTGGATAACGAGTTAGTTAATTCGGAATTTTTTTGAATAGAGTGTCATTAATAAACTACTAATCCAAGGAAACTATATGTATCAGTTATGTTTTTTGGTATATCCCATTCTTTAAATTCCCTTTTCATTGAAGGAAAAACAAATATTCCATCATTATAAACAATATGGCCAAGAAAATAAAATTTTTGAAGCTAAATTTACACTTACTAAATTTATCATATTACTCTTTCCCTCTCATAGTTTGAGGAATGATTCCCAAATATAATTTATTATCTTAATAGATTTTAGAATATACCAATATATAGTCAATAAATTCTATATAGAAATTATCAAGATAATATTTGAATACTATATTCATCAAATTCATAAAAATAGATGGTCCATTAGTGAGTCCAAAATGGATTATTATAAACTCATAATGTCCATACCTTGTGAAAAAAATTCATATTTGGAATATATTCCTTCCTTTTTAGAAATTTATGACACCTATAATGAAGATCATTCCTTGGAAAATATTGGGCTCCTTTAATTTGATCAAAAAAATAAAAAAATGTAAGGTATAGGATGGTAGTTATTTATAGTAACCACATATATTTCCCTGTAATCAATGAGTGAAAACTTAAATCCAGAATTCTTAATATAAAAAATAATAGGGGCTCCATAAGGTAAAAATATAAGGGGAATGAATTTCATGTTACCCAATAACTATATTATTTTCCTTATTTCCACTAATTACACCATGTCTAATTTTATAGAGTCCTAGATATAGGTTTTTCATTAGGATTGAGTTCAATAGAAAACAAAACTTCATGCATGAGTGGATTTATAGGTAAATCTTTAGGAAACACATCAATGTATTCACGAAAAATATGAAAATATTTTTATCACAACCCGCCTTCACCAAGATGAGGGAAGGGACAACATACTTCCAGACCCTTATTTATTCAAGTTGAAGGGGAGATAATGACTCCCGAGTCCCACCTTCAATAGTCCTTAGAGTGGTGACTAGAACTAAGGGTATAGAATAACACGTAATATGGAAGGCATTACCATTTTTATAGAACAAGATCAGGAGCTAAGATGGTAAATCCCAAACAACTCCAAAAACTGAAAGTAAAAGTACATCCAAAATCAGTAGGGAGTATACATGTATAATCAGTAGTGAAAGCCAAAATCTCTTGTCTACAAGTGGGGAGGCATTATAATGACCCCTGATAAATAGATATAACCAAAAAATCTAATAAAGAAACTATCCACAGAGCCTCAACATGCCACACTCTCTAAATAACGCAACTGAGGTAAAGTAATAGTAATAGAACATCAATATTTGGGTACCCCGCACCACTTTACCAATGGTTATTTAGGACATTCTATACATTAGACCTCCCCCATAGGTTCCACTGCAGTCCCACTATCGCCCCAACAACAACCTTATCAGCCATCTAAACCACACGTCTATCCCAACCACAAACACATTGGCCACCACAACCACACATAACCACACCTTCAGAAACCTTGGCCACAACAACCATCGCCATGCTTGAAGAAACATGGGCCAGAAAAACCACTGCCATGCCAGAAGACAACTTGGCCTCATCTCGAAGACACTTGGCCCGATCCTAGAGTTACATGATGTGAAATATTGAAGTGCTTAAAAATAGGATCGCGGTTTAACCATGCGGCAAGGCAGTTGAACATGTTTGAATTAATTTTGATTTAATAATTCTCCTTGGAGACAGTGAAGATAGACCAACAGATAACTGTGAGCTAATAGATTCCCGTTAAACGGAGGAAACAAATACGTAACTGGGGAGAAATTGGATAACACAGGAAGATGGAAAACACAGAAAAGGGTGTGATATAGATGAAAAGGACACAGGTTTTGGTAATTCAAGGGTCTTCTAACTCTTGGGAGTTTAAAACATATTTTTTGGGCCTTAAATCACTTTAAAAGAGGAATTAAAACACTTTTACATCAAAAGATACATTATTGGAGAGAAACTAGAAAGTCATGGAGAAACTGGAAATACTCACCTATGGGAGAGTCCACAGCACCCTAGAACTATCACCGATCAGTGCCACCAATGTTGATCAATGCCACCAATGCCGATCGATGTAATTGATGTCTATCAGTGCCACTGATGCTGATCAGTGACACCAATACAGATCTATTACACTGATTCCGATCGGTGCCACCGATCCCCATCGGTGCCACCGTTCATCCAACCTAATATTTTGGTAAAATCCATAATTAGTACCCGATGGTTCTCAGAATGCACCAAACACTAAAATTTTACAAAGTAATAGACCAAGAAGGCTCGAGACATTACACTTATATTCCAAGTTTACCATTCCAATCCACAAGTTAGGTCTACTCTTCTTCTCCTACAATTCATTTAAGATGATTTAAAGGACTCGATCCATGCATGAACCAGATGATGAATTATCCACTATAAAGAAAATGGATTCCACACCTCCTTTATGAATTGTAATATCCCTATATTGAAAAAAAATCATTATACATTAAAAGAAAATAAATAATAAGGATTATAGTAAATTCAACCTTAGGTATAACAACCATGTTTGAAAATAGGTATTTTTTGCATCATAATGGGAAGTAACTGAAAAATCCATTTTGCAACAAGATTTACACTAAGAGTATTCATTAAAAAGTACCTTCTTAAGGTCCTAGGGAATGATTTAATGTTATTATAAATCATGGAAGATATTAAAAAGTATGAAGATCCAGAATCCAATAAATCATTAGAAAACATTTGAGTGTACGATAAAAGTACCTACCACAACATATTTACAAACTTTAAAAATAGATATAGTAATTTCAGGAATTTTTTCTTCCCCATTTCACCGCATCTACATTAGTTTCCCTTGATTCTTAGGGTTTTGGTTTGAATAATTCCCTATTTCTTTATAGTTAAATCACTAGATAGTAGTGGTTTATTTATTTCCATTTCATTCCTACGTCAGATGGACCTTATCTCCACACTTGTAACAAACCATCATTACATTTAATCATTTACCTGTATATTTATTTATAAAATTATCACATTATAGAAATCCTATATTTCCTTTCTTATTATTTGATGAATTTATTTATCCTTAGCTTCCATCCAACCACTTCTTTTATTGGTTTACTTTGAATATATATGGACTAAAGAATTATTACAATGTATTGATGTCACGTGATACCATATCATTATATAATGAAAATTAGTGAGAGAATAGTGCCCTTTAGAGGTCCAGATTAACCCATACTAATAAATGGTCATTCTTGTTTTCTAGAAAACATATTTAGTCTGTTTAATGCATTGGTAACATTATTCTTCTAGCCACATATTTATAAAGACTAGCCTTTTCATTCTTCTTTAGGTTTAGGAACTTCCTCTCCATTTCAACTTGTTACTCTCAAGGAAAATATTAATCAAATCATGTCTCTTTAAAAATTTTCCATTCTATAATTTCTATTTTGTCATCTTCTTTATTATTTTGGATCAATGACCACCATTTTTCAACATCTCCATTTTAAAAATATATTTCATGAATAACATTTTACCTTTCTTTACTTCCCAAATATAGGAATATATTTTCAAGGGGCTTGATTCATTTCTCATCTATAAATGAATTATTAGTTTTATTTAACAATTTAAGTTTATATCAAATAAATTATTCCAAAATAGGTTCCTCACAGTATGGAACAACATGTTACTCCATACAGTCATGGTCATTTTTCATAAATTGGGAGAGTTTCCCCAATATGGCCATGATCTTATCAGCTCTAATACCAGCTATATTGACTTTCTTATAAGGGAAATAATTACATTAACTATGAGTGTTGATATTATTTCCCATTATTCAACTCGATTCCATATTTAAACAATTTCACTCACATAATTATCTCATAACATAATGAATATTGATCTAAGGAATAATAATCCCTAAAAAGTTCTCAAATATTATAAGGTATTATCATAATTCTCATGCTAGCTATGTTATTCTAAAATCTAGTTCCCAAGGGTTTTACTAAACTTCTTCTGATACCAACAGTAAAAACCTCGACTCTAGTAACATAGACTCAATTTTTACTTTATTACACTGTTAAAAGATACAAGGGATCATAGAATAGTGTATCAATTATTTTTAAAATCTTTAGAGTCTAGATACATACATGGATTCCATATAAAATTATAAAAATAAAACATATCATGAAACACTTTCTTACATCCTTTGAAATTAATCAATGATTTGACATTCACATCTCAGGGAAAGTAAAACATAAAAAAGGGTGAGAAAAAATGAACAGTAAAGGAATGAATGAAACAAAATTGATGTTGGGAAGATAAGGCAAAAACCAAATGGCAGAGTGGATAATCAGTACATTTTCTATTTTATCAATAACTAAAGCTTCAAAATGTATCCATGGAAAAATATTAAAAAAAAAATAGAAAGGAAAATAATAAAAAAAGTCATAATGAAGAAAATTCAAAATGTAAAATATTATAATATTAACCTAAAGGCCTCATTCTAAGACATCATGAACTTTACAATTATGTCCTTGTTCGAAGACATTTCAATAAATGGGTAGGTATACACCTAATACCAATAAATTTGGCCAATTGTTTATCTCATGATATCAGTCGATGCATTGAGAGGCTTTCTCTAGCCAGACCTCACACATCACATAGATATTTCAAGTTCATTCCTAATATATTGAATAAAAAATACAATACATAATTAATATTCCTTAACAGTAAATAAATATCTATATTGAATCAAGAATGCAGAAAACCAATATTTCCCAAAAAATAGAATAAATTTCTTAATAACATTTTTTCAACTAAAATATTTTGTAGTAATGGTAAACCATTAATAAAATAATTAAATGATAAATATATCTATTATATTAATTATTTTGTATATAAACAAGAAAAATAATTTTTATTGAATAATTTAGAGTGAGAGAGAACATGATAACAAAAAATTGAATGATCACAAAATAAGGTATAAACCATAAATCAATAAAGGCTGATTGAACACCATTAATTCACCACAAATGAATTATTGAAATACAAGAAATAATTATTTAGATTAGATAGAAAAATGGAAGTGAAACATTAAAAACAACTTTCCTTAAATATTTTATAACTTTTTTGTAAAAAAAAATTTAATATTTTTTTTAAATACTCTTTTCATCCTTTTAGAAAATAATTCCTTTTTATTTTAATATAGAAAATAAATATTTAAAAAATAATTGAAAAAATATTTTCTTTTAAAAACAACAGAAAACTATAGAGAAATATAAATAGTGAATAATGGTTATAGTTTTGTAAAAATTTGGTCACACCATATATGTTAAAAAGAAAATTCATTTCACACTTCTGTAAAAAGTAAAAACGACATATTAATTTTTTTTAATAGGTTCCATTTTAATACATTGTAAATAAATTAAAATGTAATAGAAAAATAAATCTACCTATCATTTAATTATAGATAAAACTTCCATAAAACAATTTGAATAATATGGATATAAAATACAAATATTGAGTGTGAAAAAAGGTAAATAATTTCAGTTTGGTTTAAAAATTTTCTTTCAACCTTTGAGTTACAAAGAGAAAAACTGTTGGAATAAAATACTATAAGCCTCCTAAATAACAAGTGGAGAAGGAAATATATGTGGTTTAATAATATAAAGAGCATATAATTATTCCAAAAATAAATTTAATCATGAACAATCTAAATAAGAGTGTGATTGTAAAATAAACCATTACGACTTTAATAACTATTGAATCAAAACCCCTTAAAAGAAAAAAAGAAATTGAAACTCTAAATACCATGAATAAATATATATTAATGATGTAATATTTAAAATATTTATTATATACAATATATAAATTAAATTATGTAAATAATATAAAATATTTTTCAATGGAGTGGAACAGAGTTGAAAACCCATAAATTGGATTCCTTTTTGGTAGGCCACATTATATCCTCCTGAATAGTAAATTTAAATTTACTAAATACTTAATTAGGATCTATTTTCATGTATTTTATATTTTTAATTCTCTATTAGAATCATTTTTTCATTCATTCCTTGAATAGTCATTTTTTACATGACCACTTAAGGCTGTTCAATCAATTTCTCCTAAAATTACTTCGGTATATTGACCATGGTTAAAGTAATTTTTAAATAGTTACATCATATCAAAAATTTTAATAATGTCATGAATAAAATATTTATTCAATATTTTTAATTTTAGAATCATCCCTGAATTTTGGTAATAGAAAAATGAATCACATTGCTACGTGGAGGTTGTATTCCATATGTATGCCTAAAAGATGTTGTCATCTTCTAATAGATGGAAGGGTATGAAGGTAGTTAATATATTATATTTGTAGAATAATAATTATGTTATAAATATCATATATAATCATTAATTATATCATCATAACAATATAATTTATGTTCTTATGAAAAATTAATTACACCGCTATGTGGAGATGATATTTCGTACGTATGCACGAAGGATATTTTCATTTTTCATATGAAGTAAAGGTGATAGAAATATGATATAAAAATAACATAAAAACATCTCTGAATAGAAAATATTCTAATTTAATTATGTTAAGATGATTATTGAATAGTTATATGAGTCTTAAGAAAAAATGATCTTGAAAATCATCAGTAAGAACATATACTTCTTCTTTTGGTAACCTCATTGGGATTCCACCTTAAGGATTCTCTACGTGGAATTTTACAAATACCAAAATTTATTGGTTGAGAGAAATAAATTTGGTAAGGTATTTGGGAAATTACTTTTCTGGATAAGTGCCTCCTGAATTTTAGATAAGGGTATGAGGTTCCCTTTTATAAGTGTGGTGGGAGGAAAACTTATAAATTTTAAATCCATTAAAATATAATAAAGTTTCTATCATGGTAAATTGGCACCAAATGAGCTCAATTTTAAATATGGGATGAGATATGGTGAAAAAAAATTCATAAAATAATATTTAGGAAAGTTTTTTGGTCATTTAAACCCTTATACCATTATTTTACTCCACTCATTAATCATTTTTAACCCTTACCTTAATGATAAGTTTTTGCTTTGGTTAATATTCATTATGTCAAAAAATTTAGTTTACCTAATAATATTATATTAATTATTGTAATTAAAAATATTTAATCCATTTTAAAATATATAATTACTATAATTGGTTGAAATTAATTTTAATATAATTTCATAAAACATAGTGAAAACATATTTTTAGAAGAAACAAAATTCCATTTTAAGCATAAAAAAAATTTTATACCAAAATAACGTATAATATAGATTAATTTGTAATTAATTAGATTATGATAAATAAAATGATACTTATTTGACTTTAAAGTCAAACCAAAACTGAAAGTAACCTGTTGAATAATTGATTAAGAGAGAAGAACTAAAAATAGTTTTTATTTGAACAAAAAACATTACATAGATTTTCAAAATTGATAAACATAGATTTATATGCTCGACATTATATTTTTAGATGAATAATATTACTTATTATATATAGATTTGGTCTATAAAAAATTTTTCATAAAATTTTAATTCATTAATATATCGTAATAATGTCATAAAAGTGATAGTATTTTTAAAATTGGTATTTTTACTATTCACCCAAACATCAACTTTTATTATAAAATATCAAAAACACACCATAATGTCATTTTGAAATTATTAATTAAAAAATGAAATTCATTTAATAAAATTAAAATTAATTTTTTGTTATTATAGGTTTTAATATCATTCATAAATAAGGGTATCTGGATTATGCTATAATTTCTTTAGAATAAGAAACATACTATAATTAGAGATCGAGTGTTTAAAAATTGATTTGAGAAAGGACATGGGTGGAAAATCCAGGGAATTCATATGAAAGAAATAAAAATATAGTGGTGAGGAAAAAAAAAGATATACCAGAAAGTTCAATGGTGGTTGAAACTCAAGTGGGAGTACTGGAAGTTAGGGATCGTGAAGATATCAAAAATAAACCCAATACAAAACAACCAACTTAGCTGAGGATCCAAGAAAGGAAATCGGGCCAAAAAATGGGCCTACGGGCTATGTAATTTGCTACAATCCCACTGGGCCTCTGGGCTATGTAATGGGTCTCCCTCTACCAAGTTAAAAGAGATATTTTATTTGCTTTAATAATAAAATGAGGCTTCGACCCTAACCTCTAAGAAAACCAACTTAGCTGAGGATATTAGTTTGGGGATGATTAAAACATTCTAATATTAACGGATCTTTGATAACCATAGAGCTCCAATAATGTGATCACACTTAATGATACCAAATAGTGGGAGTCAATGACAAATTTAAATCTAACAGAATATAGGAGTTGAAAGAGTTACTATGGGGAAATAATGCACAAAATTAGTGGGTTTTTTTTTATTAAAATAAGAGTTTTATGGAAATAATCACTTTATGGAGATACTATTGTAAATGGGATTTCAAAAAATGATTTTGTTTCCTAGTAATATTATGAATGGTAGTTAAATATAAAACTCTAAGAATGGCGTTGATCATGGTTTTATCATAAGATATGTACATAATATATATGGATGTAAGGATAACCTTTCTTTATAAAGAGTTAGGGGAATAAATTTACATGTGATAGCTAGAAGGATTCATGGAATATGGGAACCAAAACATGGTTTGTAAATTGAAGAAAATACTTTTACTAGGTGAACTAATCATTGAGATAGTGGAATTATAATTTCAATAGGTTTATGTTGGAAGAATTATTTGAGCGGTGAAATGCATTTCGTTTTTATTAAATGAAGTAGTGTAATTATGGAAGATTAATCATAATACTTTTTTATGTTTGTGTAATGTTTTTGGTAGGTCTATAGGTTTCTTGGATTTAGGATATTGAGTGTATATTTTCTGAATGATTTGAAATGATGGATCTCAGAAATGACAAAAATAATTTTATAATGTTGATTGAGAGATAAAATAGTGTCAAATACATAGTGATTTCTCAGAAAGAATAAATCTAAAATATCACTAAATTATTTGAGATGACCAGATATAATCCCATATTAACTCCTCTTTCTGAACACTTCAAATTTTCTAAGAAGCAAGAACCAGAAATGGAAGAATAGAGTTGATTCAAATATAATGTTCCTTATACATCAGTGGTAAGAAGTTTTATATACTAAATGATTTTCACATGACTGTATAACGAATTTTTAATAGGATTTGTAAGTTGATTTATTTTGTGTCCGGTACTGAAACACTAGGAGGATGTAAAATGAATCATTCATTACTTGAATGTAATTGAAAATACATCATTAATATTTGGGATGGATAACCCATTGCATGGATATATTAATGCCAACATCATTAGTGATTCAAACATGTGAAATATCACAACTTTTTTTTTGAGTTTTTCTATTGATGAATAACGATTATATGCATTTCATGGCTCAAGAGAACTATTACTTTGGGTATAAATTAAGCAGACTATGTGGCTACCATAAAATTAGGGAAGGAAATAGTTTAGTCAATGTGGTTTCTGATAGTGATCATAAGAAGTTAGAAATGTGGACTTTTATTCTATGATAATCCTATCATATTCCAATTGGATAAAAATATAGTTTTCCATGAAAGGACAAATCATATTGACATGAAATACCATTTCATATTCAACATAATAGTGGATAAGGAGTTATAACTATGAAAGATAGAAAGAATCCATAATATGGTAGACATGTTCACCAAGATGATACTTCAATAATGTATAAGGTAGTATCATGCCTTAGTGGGGATTTGGTGAATAGAAGAAGAATATAGAGAAACACTTCGTGTTGTAGAGGAAGAGGAATGAATTGTGTTTTCCAAATCTATAGAGAGTTGTTGGTTGTTACCTGAAATAATTATTCAATTGGGATATTATTGAGAGGTGCATTATGTTTCAGTTCTATAGAAATTAGTTCATTAGATTTAGTTCACATGAAGATAGGTTTATTGAAGGTTGAGAATCACTATGTTTAGACTGTGAAATAGGATCTATCTAGTGGAATCATGACCATCAAAATGTCACATCATCTGATGGATTTATCACAGAGTGATTAAAGTACATAATTTTGGAAAGGAAAAGGGTTCACTGGTTTGGTATCCAAACTTAAGCGATCATTTTGGGTTGACCATGATTTTAGTTGAGTAGGTTTAGCTTTTTAACTATATGTTATTCACTATATATGTGAGTGCAACATTCGTAGAAAAAAAATGAGTGATTGAATAGTTCTAAAAGAGAATTAGTTATTAGAAGATGAAATCCTGAAATGATTACTTATACTTTTTAATATGACTTGTAATTATTAAACTTTATATTATTATATAAACATAGCATTAGTGTTTCTCTAGTACACATATGACTCATTTACTAAGGAATTTTATTATCTTATATCCTTGTTTTATGATATTCTGTTGTTTGTATTTTTTCTTCTTTGAATTTCTCTATTTAATTTGATTAAGTGATTGTGAGGGTCAAATTCATGTACTGAGTATGGTTTTAGGAATTACTACTTCCACTAAACTCAGTCTATGAAGTCCTTTTATACAACTTTGTTCCACTATCTATTGTCTATTAATCTTCATCTTGTGTAGAACTTATGTTGGTTAAATCATGATTCTTCTAATTGTATTATTGAATGGTGAGGGGAAGGGGATTCTCAAAAATATATTTCATTGGATAATCCTCTCTATGGATGTGTGTATCAATCCTTGTACTTGAGATTATTATTTACTAATATCTTGAATTGTGTACTTTTATGTGTTGATGAAATCTTTGATGACATATTTTTTGCATCGAAGTAGGATATATTGGGTGTGTCACAAGTGATATATCCTTAATAAATAAGTCAAGAAAGGATTTTACCTTCCATTTTAATTTATATAAATATATTAGGCCCTTTAAGTGGAATGGAATTATCTGATTATGTCCATGGTTATATTAATTTTTCTATGAGTTCATTTTAGGATTGTCAGAGAATTATGTATCAAACTTATAGGTTAATGACACCAGTACAAAGCATGCTTAAAGAGATATCAAGAGAAAGTGATTATATTACATGATAAGAATATGTATGAGGTTATTATCATTATGATATAAACATATATATGTGGATTCATTGACATGTTTATAGATACTAAAATTATATTTTGGGAAAGACTTCGCAGTTCCACTGAGAATGAGGCCTAGTGGGATATACACTAATTGTATCTATATTATGAGTTAAATTATATTTTAATTTAATATTAGAATAAATATAAATTTCATGTTCAGAGGAACAACAGTTATTCTAGTTATTTTAGTCACATAAATATTTAATAAATGAATAATAGGATGATATTTATTTATTTAAGTAAATATTTATTATTCATGGTTAGATTAATTTTGAGAAGGATTGACGACCCAAGTTAAGTGTCCAGAAGATATGATATTTAATATTTGTGAGTTAGCATACATAAATAATAATAATAATAATAATAATAATATACCCGAGGTTCACTTAGAATAAATATATTATTCAAGGGACTTTATGTAATAGCTAATATAGATCCCTATGTATAAAAACTTTATTATATCTTTTATAAATATAGGGAATTTTGTGCATAATATATTCTCTAGTTAATTCCATCAAGACCTAGAGAGAACTTCTCCAGAATAATTATGTAAATGGATAATGATCATACACCTGCTCCCTCTCAAGAATGATAGAACTAGAAGAAATCCTTTAAGCCCTGAAGGTATTTATGTTATGATCAATGTAAAATTATGCATGTGGTTTGATTCATCCATGATAGCACTTGGAGATCTGATGGTGACATTTAGAGGTCTATAGAGCATATGTGGATACATCTAGAAGGATTATAATCAGTGATCCTTCATCATAATTCTGATACAACCAGAAAGATCAACTAATTTGGTAATAAAGATAGAATTTCAATTGATGTTAATTCTAATTTATAAATATTAATTATAAAAAACATGTGGAAAGACCCACTCCATGAATATTATAGGGTCACGTTCATTAAGTTATAAGAAATTAATCCAGATAAAATGACGAAAAAATAATTGTTAGAAAAATTATCAATCACTTATACTATGCCTCGTAAAATTCAAGTGGTATTAGATCCAGTTCTAATTAAAAATGAATTTGAGTATACTTCCACTCACATGATATTCATAATCTTTTAAAGATTAGTCGTCAAAACATTTGTCCCCCATTTTCTCTTCTATTTATAATCTACTTTCTATGGCTTCACCCCTTTGAGAATAATACCTAAAGAGGTGATACATCCAAAATAGTTTCTTTATCAAAAGATGTGTCATTAACTCCTTGGATAAGACGACTATTGTTTAATTATCACAATACAATTTGATACATCATTTACCCTTAAGCACACATGAATCTCATGAACGAACTAATGTATCCAAATTTCTTCTTTTTATATATCACAAGATATAATATTTTTATAATATACTATATAATTTATGAAAAATAGATTTTTTGATCTCTTTCAACTGAAATATCCTCTATTAAGGTAGAATACATATCCCGACTGTAATTTAAAATCATTTCATTTTGTTTAAAAACTATCATTTTTGTATCAACTAATGACTAGTTCCTTATCACCTCCATAAACTGATAACATATCCTTAGTATTCTTTAAATAATTAATGTTAGTCCTTACATTAGTATAATGTTGTTCTCCTTGGAATTTTTAATATTTTTCTACCACTCTCAATGCATAGGAAACATTAATTTTGGTATATAGAATGACATACATGATAAATCATATAATTGATATATAATGAATCTTTGTTATCATATAACTTTCCTTGTTTTTTCTAAGAATTTTTTTTAAATATGTATTCCCTGTGGAGTTTTCTCTAGAGACCTGGGGTAAACATATCTTTATTTTACATCATTTATAGAAGAATAAAATTATATCTCATAAATAATCCCAAAATCCCAAGAATGGAAGGTTTTATGAATTTGAGGACTAGTTTCATGGAAAATTTATTCTATAAATCTTGTGAAATTGTTTCCATAATTGAACCACACTAGACTCCCATTTAGAATTCTCATAAGTGATAGTGATCTTCATAACCCGAGGAACAGACAGATAAGAAATGGGTGAGCTCAAATAGTCAATAAGGGAATTTTTTTTAACATACCATCAAGTTTAAGATCATAAGAATATAAGAAAACTTGAGCATGAGATAAATATATTATTAAAAATAACATGGATAAATAAGGGGTTTTCATAATCCATGATAACAAGAAATGTAATCTCAAAAGAGAAAACATATATTGTGGTATAACAGTGCATAAATAAGAGATAATAAACATATTCCATAGAAAATAATCATATTCATATGAAATAAATATATGGGAAAACATATTATGGAATTATAGAACAATCACAATCATAATAAATCATTAAATAGTGGTTCGGGTACCAAAATATTGTGACCCATTACACAGTGGCTTATGCAGTACTTTTTACAACTCATTCTGACTTGAGAAACATATCTCACAACACATTAGTGACTCAAGTATCCTAAATCATGGTCAATTATTAACTCTATTATCACAAATCATTATCCATTATTGATTTTAATAGCATAAACCACTGTCTATTATTATCTCATGAGATATAAAACCATAACGAATGCATTGGTGACAATTTTAGACCCCACCAATCAATCATCTATACATATATGTTACAATTTAAAATAATCATTCATCACAACATGAAGAACCCATGTATGAACAAATTGGTTTCATAAAATTTCCAAATTTTATCGTAAAAATTTACCTCATGAATTTAAATTGTTGATGCCCAAAATTATTAACCTCAAAAGATTATTTAAAAAAACATTTAAAGGGTGATTTAGGTAAAATGACAACCAATAAAATAAGGTCATTAGAGATAAAGTGAAAATTGGTAGTGAAATAATAAAAGTGTTTTTAGATAATATATTTATCTTTGTAGAAATTGAAAAAGTAATGGATTGGTTTGAAAAGTCATTTTTGGAAAGGTTACTTTTATGAAATTTAAAAGAAGGAATTTTCAAAATCAATATTTGGGAAATAAATCTCAATAATTAGGACTTGATTAATACATAAAGTATTAAAAAAATAAAGTAAATAAATATTTAAAAAATTTATTGTAAAAATATTCAATAATAGATATTTAAATATTAAAAAATGATTTATACAGATTTTTTGGAATGGAAGATAAAAAACATGATATTAAAAGGCTTAAAAATCTTTTTAATATTTTGAAATACCTTTGCTAAAACTCAGATCATTAAAATAGGAAATTAATCATTTCTTTGAAATGTGGTAATGAAAAATAAGAAGGGCACAAAATTAAAAATATATTTAGATTTCGAAATAAAAAAAGAAAATATTTTTTGGAAAGAATAAACATGGAAGTTGATGGAAATATCTTTAAAAGATATGAGGTTATTATCTTAAATCATTACCCCTTTATGAGAAATAAATTCATTAAGAAAGAATATTTGAGTTTAAAACATAATTTTAACCATATAAAAAATAGGAAATATCTTATGAAATAGTAAATAGAAATATTTATCAAACTTATAAGAAATAATTCTCGAGGAATAATATTTTAACTCAAATAAGGGAAATTTGAGGTAACCAAATCCCTTACAGATGTCGTAATTTATGAATCAAGAAATAGCAGGAAAAGGGTTCTATATGGTATAATGTTAAATACATGGTAATAAAATTAAAAACACTATATAAAAAAATCAAATAGAATAAGTTTCCAAACTTATATGAATATGTTCCAGAAGAAGAATCATAACTTAAAATGTGATATTTGAGTTTTTTAAAAAACCTTATGGTAATTGTAAACTTATAATAAGAGGATTTCCATGAAGTGGAAATTATAATATTATAAAATTAAATGGATTAATTATATTATAGGAAATGTGGTTTTGAGCACCCTAAATAAAATAAATAACGATGCGTGGTATAAAACATTCCTCAAATGATTTGAAAACGAGACAAAGAAACTCTTACCTTTTATTCCCACTTACTCAAACATGCTCTAACTTCATGTATAATAATAATAACTATACTAATAACCTAATTTATAACATTTTTAAAATCTATAACTTATATTTTTTTATAACTATATATTATAAATATATGACTTATTTATAGTTTATTTCCACCATCAGGTCTTAGGAAATTTCGATTATTTGTTTCATACAAGTAGCACAGTGATGGGGTCCATCCTCAATTATTAGTTCAAATTTCATCATTACCTAATAATTAAATACACTAAAATAATGGTTTTTAAGGATCCATAATATCCAATTGTTATTTGGTTAATGATAATATTATGGTTTTTAAAAAGGTAAATTATGAAGAACTAGTTTTTGTGTGTTTAATGACTGAAAGGTGATATATTAATAAAAATATTAAATATCAATAAACAATTTATATAATAATTAAAATAATATAAAATGAATTATTATGACATGATATTTCATTAAGTTATATTCGTTAATCATTCATGAAATTAATATTATAACATTATTCTCATGGGTGGTAAAAATAACCCAAACGGGGGCGTGTTAGAATAATTTAATGAGTAAGGACATGTTTTTATATAATGATAATTTAAAATTTTCATAATATTAAACATTTATTATATATCATTTAACTTCATTATGTTTATTATTAGAAACAGTGATGACAAATGAAATTCTTCATTCGTGGAGGGGGTAGTCTGCACCTATAAAAAAAAGTAAAGATTCTATTTCTCAAGAAATGGGATTGAATGAAGGTATATGAAAAATTATAAATTAATTACTATAATTTTTACATAGAAAACATATTAATTCATAAAATCAATCCTTTTTACTATTCATGAAAATTGGTGATGAAATATGAACCACTTCACTTGATGTAGGTCGTGTCCGTGCTTACGCACGATGAATGACATTTTGTTTTTATTAGTGGATGGAATGGATTGAAGGATGTTTGATTAATTAATATAATAAAATTAAAGTATATTAATAATAATTTTATCATCATATTATGAGGTCTATAAGAATTTTTAATAGAAATATTTGGAATAAAATGATAAGGAGTAAGAAATGCCCACATTGAGAAATTAAGATTTCTCTTGGAAGTGTCCTTGGAAATGAAGGCATTAGTATATAAAATTGAGACTATAAGATTATGGAATTGAGATAGGATTTTATTAGGATACAAAATTTATATTTTAAGGATTGAATTTGAAGGAATAATTGTTAAATGAAGGGGTGGAAGTGTTCCCCTTTTTATAAGTGATGAGAAGGGTAATTTTGCGAGTTACCATTACTTTTCAAAAATGGAATGTTACCAGTCAAGAGTCAAAGGTTAAAAAAGTGGAAATTATTAATTTTATATATTTAATGGTACTATCATTCTCTTCACTACCCATTTTTAGAAAACTTGGAGGTAATTATGTCTTTTATCTTTAACTTTTTAAATTTTACCCTAATGTACTTTTACCTTGGTAATAATTTTTTGACCTTAGTTATTAATTTTGTTGAAAAAAATTACAAAAATGAATTTATTAAATAATTTTAACATGATAATATCAAATTTAAAAATAATTTTATCAAATTTTTTTTCCAGTGGTGATAAATGATTATTTTATAACAGATGCACGTAACAAAAAATAATTAAATGTGTGTTTTTATGTATAAAATTTATGTATAGGTGAATATTATTAAATTTATAAAATTACATGACTTAAATTGATTAATTATAAAGAAAATAATTTTTTTATATTTTAAATCAATCTAAAGCATAATTTTATCATAGAATATTTAATAAAAAGAATATATCGAAATCTATTTTTGAATTGGAAAAATAAGTGAATTATCTTATAAAATTAAACATAGGTTTTCTAAGTTTAAAATAATATTATAAAATCCATATTTTTACTCATTATAAAAATATTTAATCAATTAAAAGGTTTTAAAATGTTCTAGCTCTTTAAAATATATTTGTAAATTCATAAAATTTCCAATTTTGGTAGAAAATATATTTTTCATAATTCACTTCAAAATAAATTATTTTAGAAAATCTCAAAAAATAACCCTAGGATAATTTTAATTTCACAAATTAAAAAATAAAGTTAATTTTTCTAAAATAAAATTCTAAAATTTATAAATTCTTTTTTTAAATGTAAATACAAGATATAAAGAAAAATTATTTCATAGAAGGAGATAATCCCTTTAAAAATTTTATGTGTTATTATTACTATTTTTTATGTATTCCTAATTGATTACAAACCCATTATTTATTAGTGGTTTTATTATTCTTAAATTTTCTTAATAATAATCATCTAATATGTTATGGTTTATTTCATTTCAGTTTTTCAAGTGAAACAATCTATTGAGCATATTATTGATTTTGAGAAAAAATATATTCGAAAATATTGGGGTATTACATTGTCAATAATCCCCTATTGGACTATTATATATTGAATATCTTTAGTTCCTTTTCAATAGATATACCCCTACTTAGTCCAAGTATCCTCTTGGATTTATCATAAATGATCTTGCTCCCTAGAATATAAGTTACTTCACCTAAGTTCCTCTTAATGAAGTGCTTGATCAACCATGTCTTAACTGAAAATAAGATTGGTATCATGTTTCCAATTGAAAATATATCACCGGTATATAAAATAAGTAAAAAAAACACACTCCCACTAAAAATATTATAGACATAGGGATTATAATCATTATTTATGAGAGTAAATTGTTTTATCACTTCATCAAATTGAATATTCCATGATCATGATACTTACTCTAACACATAAATGGATCACTACAACTTTAATATATTATTGGAGTCATTTGGATTCAAAAAACCATTTGTTTTTATCATATTGACCTCTACCAAATGGTTCCCATTAAGGAAACCTATTTTGAAATCCATTATAAAAATTTCATAGTCACGGTAGAATATTATGGAATATATAATTAAAATGGATTTTACTATATCAATTGATGATAAGGTATCTTCATAGTTGATAAGGGATCAAAAAGGTATGGAGAACACTAATATGAGGGTTGAATCAGTGATCATATTTATTTTCAAAAACAATAATCCCTAGAACTTATCCATTAGTGATCTCATTAAGAAAATAATTTAGAGACAAATTTGGAACACAAAACATTTGTAAACTAGATTTAACTCATTTGTGGATGGATACATCCTTAGTGTTTTAGGGTTGTTATCTAATTCACATTTATCCCCTGTTATTATCAAAAGGAACTCAGGAAAGTGAATGAACATAGATCTTTTACAATGGTTGGATCCAACTTTTTATAAAATTTCAACAATATATTCTAAAAAACGGACACTTATTGAGGAATAATTTTCGAATAATGAATTATCCTTCACACAATATCCATAGATATAAACCTTATTACTATTATATTTATAAAAATATTATATGATTATTCTTAGTTATCTCTCTCATAAATATTAATGTGTATTATTTCCTCTCACACTATTCCTTCTTTCTATTATAAAATATGTATCTATGGAATATTTCATGAAAATTATTTTCATATTCAATAAAATAAATCTTTTTATTAGTGGTGGGAGGAATCTTTTATGATCACTGAAATGAATTGATTAAAGTTATCTAGTTAAACCTTCCTCTTTTTCCACAGTCTTTTTTAATGACTCGTATTCCTAATGATTTAGGGATATATCATGTGATTTTTTCTTTCAAAAATCAATTGCATGGAATTATTCCCCATGTGAATGAGCTAATATAGTGTAGTGTATAATTTTATTTTGTGATGTAAATATTATATTTATTACCCCAAAATACTCCTCTAATGGTCCTCCTTTTATCTCAGGTTGAATCATGATCCATATGTGATCAAAATGTTTGATCTATAAAGAATATATTTAAATCCTTGTCTAAATTTATTTTCCTTATATTCATAATATTTATTATGAATATTCCTCATATTTTTGTTGTAATTCATTATTAAAACTTTATCTCTAGTTATACATTTTTCTCAAAATTTCACTTATTTAATGATTCTTGAACACATTTAGATGATACCTAAATAGATGATTTATAAGAAGATAATGGTTACACAACACAAATAATTATAGTTAAACAGACTCAGTGATGATGTTTAAAAATCCTATTGTGTATCTAGGTGATTCATTAGAAACACCTAAAATGATTCTAACATAGAATAATGCCTAAATATATTATTATTATAGAGAATAAAGTATTCCAATATGATTCTTAAGTAGCCTCAAGAATTATGGTCGAGTAACACATAATCACATATATGATTCTTACAGAGACAATATGGAATCTGCAGACTTCACTAGAACCTCTTCAAAAAATCTCTATCGATTATCATCCCCCCAAAAATCATCTCAAGAGATATCAGAACATCATAAAAAGGTTCTTACTTAAATGTATTGATATCTTAACATATTTTAACAACTTATTTATGAATAGTGACATCTGATTCTAATGAAACATTTTGGTAGAAGCTTCCAAACCAATTCACCACTATTTATATTGTACTTTTAGACTCAATAATATTGTTTAACTTAAAAAATAGCACATCAAACATTACATGTAAGAATATTTTTAATTCATCTAAATAATGGTTTCATATTTAAAAAAATATAGCAATTTACTCTAGAGGGTTCAACAATTACCCCTTTGAATTTGTTGTAAATATTATACAATCCTCTCCCCATTATTAAAAAAATTCAAGTGATTAAATGTGAGAAAAAAATATAATTTATCAAATAAAATATTCATTGAATAATCACATATAAGTATATATGAGTGATTTTAGTGAAGAAGAAAAGTTATTAAATTAATCATTATTATTGTACTTAAAAACAACTCATATTTAAACCTATGACACAATATCCTCATTCAAAATTTAAACTATATAATATTTTTTCTCATTTATCACTAAAGAAATAGATTAAAATACTCACCATAATGAGATTAATGTTTCACCCTTTTATACAAAATATATAAAAGAATTAAAATAATAATATATAGAAGAAAACAAAAAAATTACATTCCCCAGTGTTGGGAATTGGTTTGCATTACCATATGCAGCATGATAAAAGGTCAATCATGGAGCATCTAGTGAATGATTTTATGAACCCAAGAAATATACAGTAGTAACAAGAATTGGGTTATCTCCAAATAGGTAACTATTAAGGGTGTGTCCTTATTTTAATTATGGGGGTATGTTTATGAGAAAATAATGACTGAATTAGGTTTATTTTGATACAAAAAAAGAGTGGTATCACCTTGGATTATCTCCCCTCACTCTTATAAAATCATTATTTACATAAATTATCTGTCTCTCTCTCTCTAATAAAATGATGTCTCATTGATCACCCCCATTAGGCTATTTCAGATTGAATAGATGTTTCAATAGAAATTGTTTTCCTCTAATATTTCGTAACCTTATAATAATATATCTATAATTTCTATTTGATAAAACCTTTGATCACCATTTTTGGAAGTAAAGTAAATTTATGTAGAATAAGAATGAAAATACAAGTGAGATAATAAGAATTGAAATGAAATAAACAATGAAGACCACCACCATAAAAATAAATTACAAACCTATAATGAAAATGACTAATAGGTACTTAATTATTAATAATAGAATATTTGAATAGGTAATAAAGAGGTTGTACAGGTCTTGATAACTGATTTCCTAGTGTAAAATCATCAATGATAATAGAGTAATTAAAAAATAAAGAAATAAATTTACATCACTCATCCTGATCGAGTATTCATGGTAGCATACCCTTTTTTAGTGAATAACCCTCCTCTAATAGATACTTTAGGGTTTTTATCACATTATTTAGAAAGTCCACACTCCTTTTGTATAGAAAAGGCCTCCTCTTTCTACTACAATGATTCTTTGACCAGTGATAATTTTCTCAATTTTAGTGTCACGAGTTCCTTCTTATTATGATGATCAACAAATGTCCATATTGAGGGTCAAGATTTCTCTAGGTGAGCACTTCTCAAATATTATATTTTCTTAATTATTCCCATGATTTCTCTCTTATCCTTTATTAGCTAAATACACTCTTCATGCACTATCGGTCCCATACCAGTTGACCGAATTTCTCATTATGTTGATTGAGCCTTATAGTCGATTGAGTTTTTTCCATTTTTTTAGATTCGACCTACACACAATGAAAAAAAATAATGTATGATATGTCTATTCAAATCATAATTTTCTCAAAACATTTTAAAATAGAATTCTAAGACTGTTTATAATTAAATTCGAAAATCCAAAGATCAATGTATCCTATCAACTTATCCCAAAAATGAATAAACACTAAAAATATAAAATTAAGTAATTTACCATTTAAAGTTATTATTTTTAAATGAAAAAAAAATTCAATGATTTCTCCATATTTTATTTACATTAGTGGATTAATTTCTTTTGAAATTGATATCAAAATTAGGAAAAAATTTCTCTCATGACTCCTCCACACATACACTATTATACTTCAAGGGAATATAAATAATTATAATTGTTCAAAAATATCTTTCTTTCCTTGATTGATTTACTTAAAACCAGGGAGTAATAAAATCATATATTTATCCAACATTTAAAATGTCATAACGATTTTATGAAAATAGACTATATTTTTTTATATATAAAAATAAAAATAGTCAGAATAAAAATTATTTTCATCTGAAGCTACTCCACACCACCCACTCACAAACACTAATTTCAGAGAAAATTTCAATCAATTATAACATGATTTTTTAGTAGTAGAGGACATTAAAAACGTGTATCTAGACTAATATGTGGGAAAGTGACAACCCAGGGTTCCATTATTCTAAAGAAGCATGAATGATCTTAGTCTCCTCTATTGATTCATTGCAAAAATCATCCTAAAATAACTTCAATTTCTTTCTATTAAACTTAAATAGATTCATTTATTCACAACCTTTTATATTAATTTCACCAAATTAAAGGGTATTAGTTACTATGTATGGTCTAGTCTATTTGGTGTAAATTTCACCAAACATAACATACATCCTTCTAGAGAATAGTATAAATTTATCTCTTACTTGAAAGTCTCTATTATAAATGATTTTTTCATGTATATATCAATAATCCTTCATAAAATGTGGTGTTTTCTCATATCCCTCCCTTCTCAAATACTTTTGTTCCATTATTTATAGCTTTCTTTTCACTCCAACCTTTGAAAACTTCATATTAAATCTTTTTACAACATTGTAGGCTTTGTGTTATAGATCGAATAGAAATTGAGAATACATAATATAAAAAATTATAAAATGTTACATATGTAAGGGGGTTTTAAAATCATAATTATATACCCATAATGTATCTCAAATATTCTTACTCCATTCCTTTAGGATGGGTTACACTTTTTTATCTAGAATTATATTAATCTCTATATTTATTACCTCATCATACTCATTTTTCTATATGATATATATAGTTGAGTTCTTTTGGTGCACTCCTTAACTCTTTTTATGGGTTTCTGTGTTCTTATTACATAACTTGGTCATAGATTATGGATTGAGTCATGCCAAACCTACAAAAAACATTTGATTTTAGAAAATCAATCCTAAATTTGGAATCATCAACCTAGGTATATTTTGCATCCATCCACTTAGAAACATATTTCACTAATAATAGAATGTTATAAAATCCAAAGGTGACAAGAATGAGGACCCTAAAATCTAATCCCCAAACATATACTTTTTCCTAAAAAATCAAATGTTGTTCCAGAAATTTCCTGTATTTTGGAAATTCGTCAAATAAATTGATTGTTGTGACATTATTTATATAATTTATACTAATATTGAAAAATTGAGGGCAAAAAAAATCTTCTAATACCATACTATATACACTTTTGGGTACAAAATTTCCTCAATATTAAAGTGTATAGAAAATATAATGCACATATTTAGCTATTTTTTCATAGATATACCTTCCAATCACTTGGCCATTATAAATTTTCCTTAAATAAGTATCCTCCCAGACATAAATTTTTTAATGATATTTAAATTTTAGTTCTCAATGCTTATTTTATAATGGGGTACATTTAATGTGACGAGATAATAGACCAAATTATCAAACTAGGGAACTTGGGTGACCATGTATTGCTACTCACCAGGGGAGGAGTCATATTGGTTTGGTTAAGTCAATGTTTCTACCTTGGTAGTGAAATGAAAAATAATCATATATTCTAAAGCGATATTTTCATATCCCTTATTTTCCTTGGACTTCAAGTTAAATTTTTTCATTGGAAATATCCATCTCACTAACCTCATCATTGAATCATCCTTCTTGACCAAATACCCTAGTGTTGCATGATTAGAAAAAAATAGTTACTTTTATTCATCAAAAATAAAATAAAAACTTTTATAAAGTAATCAAAATTGATAATAAATCATTTTATATTATTTTTTAATTTATTTGGGTTATGTATAGGGTCTTTGAAGTGTAGTATATCACATTTGGAGGTCCATTAACTTCTTGGGACAACACAGCTCCCATGTCTTTGTTTGAGGGATCAAAAAGTATATAAAAGGGGTTTTTCTAGTCAGGTGGGTTTATTCTAGTGGTTTGGATCATGATTTCATTATTTTCCTAAAAATATACCCTGTTTGAATTATCAAACACAAACTCAAACTATTTTTTTAGTGTGTTAGTCATGGGAAGAGAAATTTTAATAATATATTTAATGAATCACTCAAATAAACCAGCATTGAACAAAAAAGTTATAATGTTTCTCAAAATGGTGGGGTAAGGAAGTATAGAAATTATGTAAAATTAGGATTTATGTATAAAAATTCCAATATTAGATATTAAGTGGGCCAAGGAATTTCTTTCCCCCCATGAATTGGTATTTTTCAATGTTCAAAACCAATTTATTCTCAATGCATTTCTTTAAAAAAATATATATTTTAAAATTAACACTCCAAACATGTTCCATAAATTGTAAACTCATCAACAAATACCTCCACGAATCTCTCAATGAAATATTGAAAATTACAAGTGTAGTCTCATAGCGAAAATGACATCATTCGGTATGAAAAAATTATAAATATACTTGTTAATGTGATATTTTCTAGATCATTTGATGCTATGGGAACTTGAAAATATCTATAAAATCCATCGAAGAAATATCAGTGAACCTTAAAATCTATAATATCTTACATTTCTTCCAAAAAGGGAATGGGTAAGTGGCCTTTTTAGGTTACATGATTCAGTTTTCTAAATTAAATATAGACCATCGAGTTGTTTTGAATTCTAGTAGGAACTAAATCATTATTCTCATTTAGTAAAATAGTGAATCAAGTATTTTAGGACACAATTTTAACGGTGATCATCCAGTGGGAGTTTTATATTGGGTATATAATTTTGGATCTCAAAATTCTCTTAAATTCATTTTTTACAGCTTCTATAAGGTTTGGTTAAACCTTCTTTAGGGTTAGGTTATCGATTTAGACTCATATTTTAGAAAACCACTTTGAAAAAATGTATTAGGAATAATTCCTTGATTGTAAACTAATGATAATCCTAAGAAATTATATTTTTTTCTGAATATTTTTAATAGTTTATGCACTTAAATGAGTGAAAAATTATTTGAGATTTTGACTAAACTTTTCACATTTTCTTTAAGGAAATCATATTTCAAGTTGAGGGGAGAATATGAAATTTTTGTTCATATGGGTGTTAAAAATATGGTTTTAACTTAGTATTATACTTTTCTTAACCTACACTATAATGTATAAGTGTTAGTGTTTGTTTTGAGTAAATCATAAAAATATTACCCATCAACTTCTTTAAAATCTACAACAAAAAACCAGATTCTAGATTTAGTTCATTTTTAAAAATAGAAACATCAAAGAAATTAGGTGATTCTAAATATTCCTCTAATATAATTATATCAAAAAATATTTCAGTTTTTTCTTTATAAAAATATGTAATTTCATAATCATTTAACAAAAAATTGTCATCATAGGGGGTATTTCACTAAATCTAAAATTTTAAAGTTCACTATACTCTAAAGTCCATGGAAAGAATTTCTTCATTCATATTTATTTTTTTAACATTATTATGAAATGGAATACCTATAATAATATGGGAGTGATCTTTACTTATTTAATCTTAATTGTTTTAGATGAAAAAATAAACAGGAAAAAATATTACTTCCACTCTAACCAAAACATCCTCCAAAACTCTAATTGGGAAGCAGTGGTTTGATTAGAAAGGTGTACAACCACACGAGTCATATTGAGATATTATATATATAGGGAAGAAAAAAAATGTGTAAAGATAGAAATTTATTAATTATACCAAGTTATATAATGCATTATAAAAACTGAGTTCCCCTATAGTGTAAGGGATAGTGAAGGTACCTGTATATTTCTATTTGTTTGGTATTTTTGAGGTAATAAAAAAAACCGTTTCTTTTTAAACTAAATATTTTATTTCCTTGTAATTTTCACCTAATGGTGCACATGTCTTTGAGAAAATTTACATACCTTGTAATTTGTTGGAGGGCCTCAAACAAAGGAATAGTTCTCTCCACTCTCTTAAATGTTTCGAGAAGCTCCTATTGTAATTATTCATCGCAAGTATTCTTGGGTGTCTCAATTCTTATATGGAATGAAGTTTAGCGCAAATATTGGTCTTCCATCTTGGATTTTACCCTATACCTCTTCACTTATTCTATCTCCATACAGACTTCCTCTTCTTTTCCCTTATTAAGGGGGGATTATTCATGTTCAATGGATTGTACACTTCCATATTTTTCTTGAGATATTGATTCTTTATTATTTCACAACTCCTTCCAACTTATTAATTAAATAGAGTTAACATTTACCTTAGGATTAGGAATTGGATGGGTATGGAGATAATCTGAACCATGATTTACTATAGTGTTGAGTGAAGAAATGATCTACCCAAACTATTCTTTTATCCCATTCAGTTCTGATCCATGAATGTAGAGAATAGTTTTCTTATTGGTTTAAGATTCCATAGGTTGTCTCAAAAGGTCCCTCATAGAGTGTTATTGATCTTATACATTTTGGTATCGTATAGAAGGCATAGAAGCAATCCTTTGAAAGGGTAGTGGCTAGAAAAAATTTTGAATACCTTTTGGTAAAATGAATATTTGATGTTTCTGTTTCCCAACACCAAATTTAATGTTGTAATTAAACTCTTCTCTTCTTACTTTTGTAATGTTTTACTTTATATATTTTAATCCCTGAACTTTATAGTTGTGGGAACTTTTAAAAAATAATGGCATGATAGTATTGGTTCTATGGTGATAAATGGATTTTCATGATTCATTCAGAAAATTAATTTCTAAACCCAAGGTATACGTATAAGTAATAGGACTAATGTTGTATCAAGAAAGACTAGTGTTATGGCCGTGTGTTTCTCTTGGATAGGGGTTCATTTTATGTGAAAATAGTATTTGAATTGGGTTGATTTTAATACATAAAAATAATGTTCTAACATTTGATTATCTCCCCACTCTCATATTGAATCACTATTCAAATTAATTCCCCAGCTCTCATTAATCAAATGAAATTTCACTAATCACTCTCACCCTGTTATTTCCTCTTAAATAAATAAATACAATAATCATTGAATTACTTTTATCTTTCCTAATCTTATGATAAAATATATCTAATCACTCTTAGATCAACCCACTTACCACCATCGTAGGTGGTGAAGTAAATCTATGTAGACTATTTATTCAAATCCAATAATGAGATAAAAATAATTGAAATTCTTTAAACAATGAAAACTTCTATTATCAAAATAAAGCATGAACTTCCAAAAACAATTAGTAGGATGCATTTAAAAACTAATAAAAGAATTCATCAAATAATAATAGATAGATCCTTTTACTCTCAACCATTGATGACAAAGTGTTCCATCATCAATGAAATTATATAAATTGGAATGGAAAGTAATAAATCATCACTTCTCATCCAGATTAAGTTATTATAGCGGTCACCCCTTCTTTAGTGAATTTTCTTTTTCTTATAGATGCTTCAGGGTTCCTCTCGTGTACTTGATCAACTCTCCACTCCACTTGTGTGGTACATTCCTACTATTTCTCATCCAACTATTATTAAACCTCTACAAATTTCCTCAATTTCATGGTCATGGGTTCCTTACAATTTGGATGATCGGAACATGTCTCGATTTAGGGGAACTATTTCTCTAGGTGATACCATCTGAAATCTTCCATCTTATTTATATAAATAATTAGCCTTGGTTGACTTGATATGTTTTCCAATTTGGCCTTCCATAATGCCTGGAGCACGAATCCCTAAATTATAGAGTCTTTTGACCAATAGTGAGGGTCTAAAAGAGAAATTGGGGAGACTATGCCCTCTGGTTAGAGTGAAATATCAGCTGAAAATTACCAAACTCATATATAGAGATAACCGTCAAAATATGAAATCAAGTAACTAAAATATATCATGATATGATAAATTAAATGAAACATACAATCATACATTATTAAATTAGGAAAAACATAAAATATCTGGTCTCTCACTGGGTTGACCACATGTAAAAAATAAACAAACTGTAAATAAATAGAATTGGATATACATCCAACATCCATCCAAACCACATATCTGGTAAAAAAAATTCTATATCTACACTAGATCGATCCTAAAACTCCACCCAATAGGCTCTACTCATTCAAGAAACACTGTTCCTTGTCCCCATAGATCACACAACATGTTCTTCAACCTGAATGCATACATCAATTCTACATGAACACCAAGGTTCACATATAGGGGGTGAGAAATGAATCTACGTAGGCCACCCCAACAGTCAACCAACAATCATCTATCACAACCAGTGCACGTAGATGTGATATTTCTAGCCTAGTTGAAGATAAATAACAGTTTTCATAAAATAAAATACTACTACAAAAAAAAGGGGGTAAAACCAAAATAAAGGAAAACATCTAACTGTGGGTTATAGTCTAACACGACAGGTAAATCTACCTCCACTCTGGACCATGATAGTGGATTTACATCATGTGGCTCACCCTACCACACAAAAATCAACACATACGACTAATATATATAGGATCTCCATGATGCCTAAGCAAATAGGTATGAATTTTAGACCCATGGTGTAACCATAGTAATCTACATAATAAAGCCATATACCGGGCTCTTGGTCTCTGATGGATTGACATGAACTAGCAATAGAACCTCCCCTCTACATGTTATAGATTTTTCATGTCATGAAAGTACTAAAAAATAACCCAATATCCACCATGGACCTATCATATACACTTACCTATGGGATCCATCCATCTAGACTAAACATATGCACTGTATAAGGCTCCATAAACCAAACTATGAATTCTACAACATCCATAACTAAAAAAACATCAATCTAGTGCATATACTAAAACTAGAGGGGGGTTAACTTACATATATTATCAATTATCACGCTAATACCATCATAAAATAGCTAGGAAATACATGATGGAACAAGATCACACCTCATGGCCAAGGCCCAACCCAAAATACCCCATGGGTCTACTACTCGAACCACATAAATGAATAGAAACTGTTTCAATGGTCATATACAAAAGGCCAAATGAATTTGGGATGATCTAACCCTGAACCCACTATCCAGAAAGATGAACTAACAACACTAATCAACTCTTGAATAATAAACCATAAGGCGTATCTCAGTACCCTATATCTCATCATCCAATAAATAACCACTACAAGCTCTCCACAACCCACCCCAGGGACAAAAAAAAGACCAGGTCTCCCATAGTCTCTATAGTCATAATATAAAGTGATGTAAAACTAGGGAATCCCATGCTGCACCCAATATCTTTGGCCATTCCCACCCCCAAATCCAAAACTGGACAAAACTACACAACAAGAGTAGGACATCCCTTTAGGGGTTCCTTTAGCTCATCCAAAATTATGGGACTTTCATAGTGAAAATAAATCACAAATGGACCTCAGTGGCCTATAATTGGTCCTTTATCAACAATGAACCTAATGGGAATCCAAAATCACAAGCTTGCTAATTAGGTCATTCAAAACAATCCTCTTAGCCATCACAATGTAGTACCCTTAACAAGGGCCCTCAGCACAAGAAAAACCTGATGGAAAATCCCACACAAGAAAACCTCAGATGACCTTACCATAAAACAACCCATAAATGGGTACCAAATCTAACACAATAGAGTCCAAAGAAACACTAATCCTCCATGGGCATTATCAACAGCCCACTATGGAACCCCCTGATCACCTTGAATAGAAAATAGCCTATAGGGTCATCCTAATGTGTCCCTCAGATGCATCTCAATGGCACAATGTGAACCAGTTCAAAATTCCATCCAATGGAATCACCCACACCAAAGTATCTAACATACCAAGTCCTCAAACCCAATATCTAACCCTTAAAAACTCTAATCTTGAGCAACTTATCCTGTCATATAGGGACAAACCAAGATCTTCTCATTGATACCACTTTATCATGCCTTTTGGGGTCCTATCCAAAAGAACCGAAAACAACACTGGAAAACATCACTAATCCAAGCCCACTAATGAGATAAAAACCCTAAAACATGCCCCAAAACATATATCCAACTGACTAGAGAATTCCAAATTCAAACATTAAGGAAACCCTCCCACCATACTCTCCCAGTCAAAAACACCAGAAAGATGGCCTCATTTTTTTCATACAGGTTCATAGATCTTGTATAATAAAAATATATTTATTATAGATCAATTATAGAACCATATTTTTAAATAAATTTCTATATAACATTCACTTATAATTTGAAATTATCCTTTAATTAATAATTATTATTTAAAATGGACATTCATTTGAATACTGGTCAATTTTCCATGCAAGTTTTGGTTTGATAGTTCTAGTACTTGCACGTAAGTATTGGTTTCATAATCTCAAAAACCATAAAAATGATATAATTACCATATTAATTAATTATGTTCACTTTTATAAGCATCTACGTAAATCAATGATGAAAAATGAATCTAATCACTTTGTGGAAAAAACAGTTTGTATGCATGCACAAGTGATGTTTCCACTTTTGGATTGATGGAAATAAAGAAAGATAAATTATAATTCAATATTATCGATTCATTAATATATTATAAATATCATATATATTCATTAAATCTAACCTTATTACCATCCTTTAAAAACATAAATGAAAAATGGATCACATCGCTTTGTGGATGTGGTAGTTTACATGTAAGCATGAGCGACATTATTATTTTCCAACAAATTCGAAGGAATGAAGGTAAAAATATTTTAAAATTAAGGAATAATAATTATTTCATAAATATAATACATAAAAATTAAATTGAGCATAATAACCTACAATGAATTATGGTTATCTAAAATAAATCATATCTCATTGTGGAGGTGGTAGTCTATACATACACAAGAGCAATGCATTCAATTCTCATTTGATGGAAAGATGGAGATGAATAACTTTATACCACTAACATTATAACATCTATGTATATGGTATATAATTATGTTATTATATATTAATGGTTAAGATATAATTTTAGGAGGTAAAATATGAAGTTCATTGAAAATTCTTGGTTAACACGATTACCTCCTCTTTGAAGAACCTCCTTTAGATCTCTATATAAGGACCATAGGGATAGACTTTTAATAATTCTAAAACATATATAATTTTTATAATTAATATAATAATAGGTTTTTTGATGTTTTAATCATGCTTAATGGCTTAAGAAGTATTAATAAGAGAGGGGAGGTGGTGTCTTTTTATAATGAGGGGAGGGAAAACCTTGGAATTACTTAAAGTATTAAATTAATATAAATAATTTTTCATGTTAATGTTTTAAAAAATTGTTATATCTTGAATTTAGGATGGGTACGAATCTAAATAAAATCACAAAATAAAATTTAGAAAAATTTCGGCGATATTTTTACAAGTATTTCATATTTTGTACCCTGTATTAACCATGTTTAATGATTGCCATTATAACAATATTTTAACACAATAGGGGTCAATGAAGTAACAATAAAAGGAAAAGTGTGTCCTGTAGGTGGAAAATGGTATATATTATAGACCATATATCATTAACTTGGTCAAATATAATATTTTTATGAATTCTAAATCATTTAATAAAATATTATTTAATATAAAATACCATAAAAGTCATTTTTGGGACTCTTCACATAATTTTGTTTAAAAAAAATATCAAGGTTATAATTTACTTCGAATATAATATTTTGAAACATAAATATTAAATTATAAATATCAATAACATTATTTTAACACCACAACATATAGAAAAAATATTACTTTTAGAGTTATTAAAATCAACTAATATATTTTTCTATTGCTTTCACAAAAACTCTATTGGTATTTCATAAGCATTTAAGGCAATTATTTTCCACTAAAACATAAAAATAAATTACCAAATTAAAATAAATTTATTCATGTTGAAAATAACATTTTATAACCATTTATAACTTGTTTTTATCACTGTAAAAAATATTATAGATATTAAAATCAAGAAATATACATTTTAGAATTTTTGTTTACTTAAAAAATTTAAATAAATTTATAAAATAAAAATGGAACTGAGATGCCATATTTTAGAATATATGTAGCAGTTGTCGAATTAAACTTAGCCAATGAAATATATAGAAGTTTCAAGAATACTTTAAAGCCATATTTAATAGTTTTAACCTTGTCATAGTTCCAGATTATGGGGTAGTGGAGTTGAATGAATAATCCCATTTTATAGAAAATGATGAAGCAAATACAAGAAATTATTCCCATATTGTACTATTATATGTTCATTTAGAAGTTGAATAAGTTGATGCTCTAATGGGAGTGGGTGAGTGTCTATAATTCCTTCCATTAATTTATACACATAATTTCTGATTCATATGCCCTTCATGTCACTCAATTTAGTGAGATTAAAAAAAATATTTTTGTCGAGGAATATTCAATCTCAACACATCAATAGGCATAATGCATGAATCTAGGTGCTATTTTGGTGCCAATGAGTTTGGAAGGTGATGAAGTAATTCTCCCTTTAAGTGAACTAGTTCTAGAATACATTTTATCCTCTAGGAGAAATTATTAGTCTGATCTAGAATCCATTATTTTTGAAATATCTTCAAAGAAGAATGTGCAGAACATCATCAAGAAGTTGATTTAAAAAACTCCCTTGGAGGATATGTGTAATATATTATATAGTCCCTTCCACATGTTCACTATTATAGGAAATGATAGGTTTGATTTTCAAACCACAGATTCTTCCATAAATAAATTTATCCATGAATTAGGGTATGGGAAAGTGTCATAGTTGATCATTTCTAGGGTAGAGTCAGTGACACATTCTATGTATATTAGAGATAAAATGATTGAAAAGGTCACTCAACATAAAATGGTGGTAGTGAAGTGGAAACATCATGTTATGGAAGGAAGGGACTTATTGGAATAAATTCATCAAGAGTTATATAGAACATAAAAATCAGTGAAAGAATAATAAAATTTGGTCAATAAGACTGAAATTGAGGCGATGGATATTTTCATAATGGTAGAGGATTTTTGGTTTGATTAAGTGATAGAGGCTAAGATATTCACTAAACTATGACAAACCATTAGTGACTGAGAGAAATCAATATTCAAACTTCAAGAATCCATCAATAATTCCTTGTAAAAATATTTTAATTTTTCCTTTCTCCTATACATGGTTTGAGATAGACTTTATATTATGGATACCCTTGTATTTATTTTAATAAATGTTAAGAATTATCAACTCTAATTATTTTTAATTTATTGAATTTATGTTTCACTTTAATAATAAATTCCCGAGGATATATGGAACTAATAAATAGTATCATCATAATAATTTAATCCATTTGAATATTTTATGGAAATATTCTTGGTAAATATTAATTTCAAAAACAATTGAGTGAATGATAAAATTACAAAATCTATCAATTATTTTCAAGGAATATTCTCTTGGATGGATATAGGCTATCCAGATATTCAGTAAATATACCATCACTATATGTTGGGGAAAGTTTAAGAGATAAGAGAATGATTTTTTAAATTTTATTATAAAATTATAATTTTATATAGATATAGGAAGGCAAGATATGTTTCACATTTACCATCATCATAAGATCAGTTTTTTCTATTCTGATATGAGAGAGTGAATAACACAACATAATTGAAATCCTAAAAGGTGGAATCATGCAGATATCAATGATCCGTCGGGATAAAGTATCTTGAAATTATATATTTCTGAATTCTCAAAAAATCATCTAAACCAATGTGTGTGAGGAACATAAAAACACACTATTTTTTCCTAGGTCAATGAACCCAATGAGCATAAAATGCCTTTTTCGAGTGTTTATGGTGGTCTTTGCAAGATTTTTGTATTTTTATTTTATTTTTAAATTTTTTCTTAATCCATGAAAATAGAGATGATTTATAGGTACAAACTCATATTTTTCATAGGCCTCCAATTGCATGTTTTCAATCTAATTGTATTTTCAACTTTTCCTTTTTCAAACAATTAAATTTTTTGCTAGGATATGCAAGTTACAAGACTAGAGAATAGAGACTATAATTTTCCCATGATTTATTTTGTGGTTGTTTTGAATTGGTGGGTACCATGAATATTTCCTTTGAAAGTTTAATATTTTACAAGGTGGAATACTGAATCTGGTTTTTAGGGATGGAAAACTTTTGAGAAAATGATTTTGAGGTTTAAGGTCATACATCATTGATATAAGGATGAGATAGTACATATATAAATAAGTGTATGGTAAGTCCAATGTGAATTTAGAGCCTAATGATCATCTAGAAAATCCTAAGTAAGGGTGAACATAGTTTAATGTCATGATTCTTAGACCAAATATTGATGATATTTATTGTTATACATATCTGATCGAAACATGGGTGGGTCAAAAATTTCAAATAGGGTAAAAACTAACCTAATGTGAATTAATGTGCCTCATGTTACTAAAAATTAACTCTAAAATAATAATATTCAATTAATTTAGGGTCATAGTTCTTGGACCAGAAAAAATAAGGTAGTCAATTTAGCGATAAGGTTCTGGTGAAAACCAAACATGAATACGTTAGGGACCATATAAAAAAAGAACTTGGGTAGGGCTGAACATAGTTAATGGCCATACTACTTAGATGAATGAATCTAAGTTTATATAGATTTGACTATAATGAGGATTAATTCATGGTTGTACGGATAGAAATAACCCAATGTGGATGAGGTCTTAAAACAAAAATGAGAATCCTTAGGTAGAAGGTGGTTTATGTAATTTAAGCTCAGACTTCCTTGACTAATATAAGCAGGACAATGATAATAAAAATGGGAATCTTGATCTAGGAGTGCTTCAACAACTCTAAAAAGGGAATCTAAATGGTGTAATCCAAAACATGAGTTCTTTGAATCAAGAGGCGATTAAATGAAACAAGTATGTCAAGGATGACCATTAAAAAAAATTTATTAGTGGGTTACACTATAGTACTATTATGGGAATATGGGGTTAGAGGAACTTATCCTCTATATGGAAATATACCTCTAGTTTTTAGTGGAAGAGTCAATATAACATATATATATATTATGACCAAGAAGAGGTTACTATTGTAATTGGTTACACATTTTAACAATAACTATGAAATATTTGTGGTGATTCATACACTTAGGGTATAATGTTTCATATAGGGGAAGAATACATTTAAAAGGCAATAGAGACCCTCCAACCCAAAACTAACAAAGGATGGGTAATTATAGAATATTGTGGGGGAATGGATGTGGATGAATATTTATATTTGGGCCGAGGATAGATGGTTTTAGAGAAGACAAAGAAAAATAAATAAAGAATAAAATAAAGAAAAAGAAAAAAAATAGTTCATACCTTTATGAGAAATTCATTTCCTCAAGAAGTTATTTTACCTCCAATGATTTTTTCAATTATTATAAAATCATGAATGATTCCTTTTGAATGTGAAAACATACTTATTAAGTATCATTAGATTATCATTTTACAAAGAAAATACAAAAACATTGTTATAGAGAAGTATATATATAATTTTTAATCATCATTAAACTCTTTTTAATGAAGTAAATAAAAAATATTTTAAAAAATATCATATATAGAAAATTTCTCCTATAATTTCTAAAAATCAGTGCTGAAAATTAATATTAGTATTATGAAAAGTACTTATCTTTATAAAATATTACTATTAAATTTTAAAAATAAGACATTTTTTATCAATTTAAAAAGTAATTGAAAAATAGTAGTCTCTCTAAAAGATAATTACAAAATTAAATAGATAAGGATCCCCCTGAAATGATAGAACAAGTGAGATAAAGGGATCCTTTCCATGAGAGAAATAAACATAAAATAATGAATAAAATAACATTTTAAAAAGATAGCTCATGTTAGCCAACTTCAAATGGAATATGTCATAAGAGTGCCATTCCTAACTCACCCTTAATGAAATAGAAATGATTAAGAGAATGTTTTTCTGAAAATATCTGTGAGTTTTCATTTCTTCCTAATGAATTAAAATAAGATATCACCCTTTTGGAAGTGATCACTTAGGAAAATGTTCCTATGGTCAATGTGCTCAGTGCAAGAGTACTCAATATAATTTTCATATATATTAATAGAACTTGTGTTATCATACTTAATAGGGATATGCTTATATGTAATTTTGAAGTCTATGAGAGAGTGTTTTTCCATATTATTTGGGAATAAAAGATCCCATTTTATATTATTCTTCTTTATCTATAGAAATATATGCGGAGTTATGTTTCTTAATACTATATAATTTATTGTATTTTCAATGTAGGTGATAAGTGCCACTTGTATTTATCCTATTTAGTAGGCATCCTTCAAAATCAGCATCAGTAAAACTAGTAAATAAAAAATAATATTATTTTGGATAAAATAAAATATGGTTTTTGGTTCTTTTTAAATAATGAAGTATCATTTTAACATATTTATTATGATAAACCATTCCATTTTTTTAAAAACAACCATAAATAAAAAGATAAAAAATTATTTTAAACTAGTTTATAGTAAGGTAAACTAGAATACTAATCATACTTCTATAAATTTTTGGCATTGACCATATTTTAGGTTACATGAAAAATAAAATTGAATGTTATACACATGGGTGTATTAATTAAATTATAATGATCAATACCAAATCATTTTATGAGTTCATTATTATATTTTCCTTGGTTCATAAAAATACCATCATTATTTTGAGAAACTGGAAAACTATGAAAGAATTTTATTTCACTCATAAATCCCATATCAAATTCTATTTTCAATGAATCAAAAAATTAAAATAAATATATTAATTATTTCACTCAAAAATAATATAATGAATGTAAATTTTAACAAGTAAAAAATCATTTGAGTTATGTTTTGGAAGGAGGGTTGAATCATATTTACGCATTGTAAAACAATTTGATGAAAAAATTGATAGATGTTTATACTAATCCCGAGGGTATTATTTTAAACCATAAAGATATTTAGTTAATGTGAAAATGTGAATTTGAGAAATAGGATTTTCAAAAACAGGTGGTTATTTGACAAAAAAATTTCCATTAATAAAACCATATAAAAAGAGTTTTTTACATTAATTTGAAATAATTTGAAATTAATTTGATATACAAATGATAACCTTGATTATAATGGATTCAAATCGAGTGATGGGTTAAAAGTCTTAACCATAGTTAGTTATTTATTCATGGTTATAACCATTAGCTGCTAAACTAGCATCATTTCAAGTGATTTCTCCACATTTATCTAACTAATTCCTAATGACTCATCTAGAGCATATGAAAAAATGATCATTGGGTCCTTATACAAGATTCCATACATCATTTTGAGTGAATTGATTTAGTTCCTCTTACATGGTATGAACCCAATTTTCATCATTAATGACATCTCTGATATTTTGGGATGCTATATATGAGAAAAAGGAAAGGTTTTTAAATCATTTGATTCAAGTGGATGGTTTTTAAATTTATTAAATGATTTTGGTAAAAATATGAAGGGAATTATTTTTCCACTTTATCTTATTTAGATTGAAAATGTTCATTTAAAACATTATTTTCAAAGACTTTTGGATAAATAGATTATGTATTTTTTTTATAAAAAACAACATAGATTTATTCTTACAATTTTTACTCCTTTTTTAATTAATATTGAGTTGGATATTTTAATTTCAATATTTTTATCCTTATTTTTGAAAATCACAACACACTTTCTTGGAACAATATTTTACTAACTATATAATTTCCATGTTTTTAGAATGTTTTTCTATAAATAAATTCATTCTATCAGAAATTGAAATATTTATCATTAAAAAATATAAAATTTCCTTATATAGTTTAATTCATAGAAATTACTAAAATCTAGTCCATCGAATTAACTAAATATAGTCCATGAGACTGACAATATTGAGTCCATCAGACTAAGAAAGTCCCATCCATTTGACTGACTAAGTTTATCCCATTGAACTTGTTGATTCTAGTCCATCTAACTAACCAAGAGAGATCTAAGAAAATAACAAATTTTAATTCATCGTAATAAAACAAAAAAATTTCCATAAAAATAAATTTTTTTAATTGGATGGAAGCATTATGTCTATCAGATAAAATTAATTTTATAGCATTGTTATAGTGACATCAAAAATGAAATCGGATGGAAATATAATGATCATGTTGAGATTCTGAACTGAGTATCTACCGTGGCTATAACAACCAACTTTGAGAATATCATAAATATGAACATTATTTGAATGATTATTAATAGAGGTGAATTCAAGGATTAGATAACTAATGTATTTTTCAAACTCAATCCATTTTCATATTTCGTTATTGTAACTTCTCGTTACTTCTTCATTGTAATATTTTCAGAGAGTATTCATCTTAAGGTTTCTGTGTGATGATTGTAAAGTCCTTTAAAGATTTTTTTATTTGTACATGTGTCTAATCATGGTTAATACTGAGGGATTTTAGCGATAGAATGATAGTTGGATTTGATGAGGTTGATCAAGGTCTTCTAGTTATATGAAGATAGAACTGATTTTGTTCTTTTTGATCAAGGGATTTCTTCTTAAAAAAAGAAATACATCAGAGTTTGGTTAAAACTTTGGACACTTTAACTCAAGGTTATTGAATTCCTTTACACTTAAGGTTAAATTGTTCTCATTCCATTTATAATGTTTCTATTAGTTTTAATAAATTACTTTTTAAAGAATCATTTTAGTTGTTTATATAAGTTGTTTTAATTTAACAGTGAATTTTTTAGGAATGTTTGTTTTAATAAACTTTTAAATAATTTGATTTACTGAACGTACACTAAGTCCATTACAATTTTCTCTGATCATTAGATTCAATATCAGTTAGAAAAAATTAATATATATGTTCTGGGATGTCAATTAGTAAAATTTTTAACTATAATCCACACCCTCCCCCTTCTTATAGACTTTATAAACTCTTTAGATTCAAAAATTGGTATTATAGGAGGATATACTACTTTAAATGCTGTTTTTTTACTATTTTTATTATATTTAATATTTCTAAATTTGTAGTAAACTTTTTTTAATTTTTCTCAAATAAAATATTATTACACTAACATGTATATTATAGAGATATTTTTTATTTCTATAACATGGTAGGTTTAAATATCACTAAACATGAAAATATAAATCTTATAAGTCCACCAATATTTGACGGTGTGGACTATGATTATTTTAAAGATAGAATGAAATCATTTTTTTAATATAGGGGTTGATAACCTTTTAATTTGGACATGAAATTATTTGATTCCCGAGAAGGTAGTTTCTGTATTTAAAAATCAAAAAAATTTAAAATATCCATTAAAATAGAATGTATGGAAAATGTTGTTATGTTCTATGATGATGAATACATATTCTCATATTTTTTCTTCTGAAGAAGCTAATAATATTTAGAAGAAAATTAAAGTTTCAAATTTTTTAAATTCTAAATTAATTGAGGCTATAAGTGAAATTATAAGAGAAGACTATCAAGATTTTTATTTCTTAATGGGGGAATTTATTATAAAGATACATCAAATATTCATAAAAATCATGAATAGTCTTATATATTTTGTTGATAAGGATATTAATAATGAAATCTTGGAAGAAAATATTATTTAAATAATTCCCAGAGAATGGGAATCAAAAAGAAAAACTTTTGATGATACAATGAGGATTAAAAATACATCTTTGGATGATTTCATCGGTACTCTCATATAGTATGTGGGTATGTTAAAAAATATGCTAAGTAAATGAATAAAAATAATGGATACGTTTCCTTTCCTATCACATCAAAAGTTTCTAATAAAGTTCATTTAGCATAAAAGGTTTCAATGTCATAAAAAAACCAATGTTATAGTTCAAAGAGTAGGTAGTTCTTCAAAATAGTCAAAGAATGAATTTTGCAATACTACAAAGAGGATGGAAAATATTTTTGGGAAGAAGGATTTTAGATATAATTAGAAGAAGAATCGAAAATATATAAGTGATCATGTCAATTCGTTAGATGTTATTTGTTATGGATGCATGAAATTTATAAATATAATACCTGAATGTCCAAAACATAAAAGAAAGGAAAATAAGGATAGGAATTAAAAAAGGAATTATAAAAAATACTTTAGGATCAAGAAGAACATAATTATAAAAGCTTCATACATGTGGAGTGATAGGGGTGGTGATAGTTAATCGGATATTTCTTCTTATAGTGAAAGTGAAGGAAATTAGAATATTTGTTTCTATACTGAGATTCCAAAAATTAATAATTGATATAAAGAAAAGGTAACTTCTGAATATTTAAATAGTATTAATTTAAATGAAAATTATCATGAAAGCTATAATGAAAATAATTCTACATCATCCAATTATTAATCCTTTTCATCATAAGAAAATAATGTTTTACCTAGTAATGAATAAGTTCCTATATTTTCCAAAACTATTAGATAACTAGAATTGAAAATTTACTAAAAAACATTAAATACTAAATAAAAACATGCTAAAGAAAACTCAAGAGTTTATAAACTCAATAATAAGATTTAAAATCTATCAAAATAATAATAAAATACTAATTTTTAGAATACTAATAATTCTAAAGAATTAGAAAATTTTAATCTCCAAAAAACTAGTTTATCCAAAGATATAGAAAAACATAATTTGAGTACAATTTCTATTAATGATATGAATTTTGTTGTGAGTCACAATTTTTGGTTATCTAGTTTGAAAAAACTTATATCAAATTTTAATACTGATAAAGAAAACATTGATAATATGTACATAAAAATAGTACTTAATAGTGATGTATCTATAATGGGTTATAATAAAAAAACTATTTTACAAAAAAACTAATTCATTCTGAAAAGTGTATCATTTTTCACAAAATATCAAAGAGGTGGACATTGGAAAAATAATTTTTATTTAAATAACATGAAATCATTAGGTTTTTATAAATATTACTTTATTAAATAATTAACATCTTCTTAACATTTAAAATTTTGACAAATTTGGATTCGAAAAATATTAATTTCTAATAATACTAGACCCAAGCAGGTTTGGGTTCTAAAATGCTAATATTTGCTTTTTTATGAAAAATAGGAAGTGTAATAACAATATATGTTTCATGGATAAAAGTTTTTCGAGGAAAATGATTAGAAAAAAGACATATTCAATAAGAAAATCAAAATAGAAGGCGGAAAAGTTGTCGTTGGGGACGATTCTCAAGGATAGATTATCAGAATAGGTAATATTATTCTTCTTGAAATAGATTTAATTTAAAATGTTTTATTTATTATAGTTATTAAGAACATCCTTATTAGAAGAACTAAATTATGTGATGAAGGATATCCTGTGAACTTTAGTAAGGAGAAATGTATTATTCATAGTTCAAAAGATTAATTTATTATTTCTGTTAATCAGCATGATAATGTTTACACATTTAACTTAGAAGAACTTAGAAGCCATGATCTACCCATTCTTAGGGAAATGGAATACCAATCTTGGTTATTGCATAGAATATTAGGACACTATATTCTATAAATTTTTCTAAACTCTCTAGTAAAGGACTAGTTAATGATCTACCAGAAATTAAGTTTGAAAATTCAAAATATTGTGATCCTTATCAATTCAGAACGTAACATAAGTCAAGTTTTAAATCTATTTGTGATGTATCAACTTATGATGATTTATAGTTAGTGAAAATGGATTTATTCAATCTAATATAAACTGTAATTATTATTGACAAATACTATGTATATTTTTTAGTTTATGATTACAGTAGATATACATGGGTCAATTTTTTAAGAAAGAAGAATGAAGCCTTTTTATATGTTATAAAATTTGTAGCCTAAGTTAAAAATGAGAAAAATATATCCTTGATAATTATATTAGTGATAATGGTGAAAATTTTGTAATTTATAATTTTGAATGTCGTTGCAGTAAAAATGGTATGATATATAACTTTTTGGCACCTATAACTCCACAACAAAATGGTGTAGTTGAAATGAGAAATAGAATTTTATTAGGATATCATAAGAACCATGCTGAGTGAATATTCAGGTGCTAAAAATTGATGGGTTGAATTATTTAATACTACCTATTATACAATAAATGGAGCTCTAATATGACCATTTATTAATAAAACTCTTTATGATTTGGGGACTGGAAGAAATCCAAAATATTTTTAATTCAATGTTTTTGAGTTCAATGTATTCATTCTGAATACTAAAGCTAATTTTCACAAATTTTCTCAAACATTTTATAAAGAATGATTTTAGTTTTTTCTATAGCTTTTAAGTCTTATAAAGACGTTAATAAAAAACAAAAGTACTATTGAGGAAATATTATATGTTAAATTTGATGAAGCTAATTCTTTTTTTAAACAACCTTATCCTATAACTTTGGAATTTATTTCTTTATCAAAATTTCAACAAATGTTGTAAGATTCTTATCGTGATATAAAAATTGAATAATATGTTTATAATGTTATATTTCAAGAATAATTTCGATATGTTTTTGAATAATATAATTTTATAAACCCAAGGAATCAGTTGATCTATAGGAATCATCCAAGTGATATCATCATTGGTGATGTAGATCAACCTATTTGGACTAGAAGTTACTTAAGAAATGAAGTTGAACATTGTGAATTATTAACAAAATTCAAAGCTAACACTTCTAATGAATCTTTAAGTGATAAATAATGGATAAAATCTATACCAGAGGAACTCAACAAATTCGAAAGTAATCAAGTTTGGACTTTGGTTGAAAGACATAAAGATACTTCTGTAATTATTGTAAAATGGGTTTTTTTCAAATTTGTTTGATGAAGATGGAATTATAGTAACAAATAAATATTGAATTGTTGTAAAGGGTTATAAAAAAGTGTTTATAATATGAGTAAACTTATGATTTGGTAGCAAGACTTGAATCTATTTTTATCCTGATAAAATATAATATATTTCTTAATTTCAATCATTTTAAAATGGATGTGTGGTTTTATTTTCTCAATGGATATATATAGGAGGAAGTTTATGTTTAATAACCCCCTAGGTTTTAAAATAAAAAAATCTCTAGAACATGTTCCTAAACTTACTAGGTAACTTTACAAACTCAAATAATCCCCTTGATCTTGTTATGATAGATTAACTAGATTTTTGATGTAAAATAAAATTTTTAAGGGAGTCGCAGAAACAATACTCTTTATAAAAGAAGTCTCTAAAAATATCATAATTATTCAAATTTAAGTCGATGAAATTATATTTGGATTAACTCAAAAATATTTAATTGGTTATTTTATTTTTCATATGAAATCTTAGTTTGAAATGATAATGATGGGAGAACATACTTATTTTATATGTTTTTAAATTTCACAAAAAAACAGAACAAATATTTTTATGTCAATGTAAGTATATAAAATATCTTCTTAAGAAATTTGTATTTTATAATACTAAAAATATCAGTACTCATATGAAAACCTCAAATACTTTAAATATTTATGAATCTAGGATACCAGTTAATCAAAATATTTTTATAGGAATTATTGTAAGATTAATATACTTAACAAGAAGTCATATGGATTTAATGGTTTTTATATTCTTGTGTGCAAGATATATAGATAATTTTAAAGTGTCCCTTCTTAAGGAAGCAAAATATTTCTTTTTTCAGAATCTTTAGGTAACAATGGATCTAGAATTATTTTATTCTTCAGGAAATGATTTTGAATTAAATAGTTTTCAGATGTTGAATTTAGTGGAGGTAAAATTGATAGAGAAATTACTTTCAAAACGTTTCATTTCTTAGGATAAGATTTAGTGTCTTGGTGTTGTAAGAAACAACACTCGTTATCAATTTCCACTACTAAATCAAATTATGTGATAGTTAGAAGTTGTTGTGCTCAAGTGTTGTGGATGCAACGCACATTCACCTACTATGGCTTGAGTTTTATTAAAAATTAATTTTTTTGATACAATACTTGTTCTATTGCACAAATTAAAAAACCATGACATCACATATGAGAAAAACATATAGATATAAGACACCGTTTCCTTTAGGATTACATACAATAAGTATATATTATTTTATAATTCATTAGAAAGAGAGAAAAACTTGCTGATATTTTTACTAAACCCCTTAGTTCAAATAGATTTTAATATATTAAACAGAAGCTAGGAATGGTCAATATCATGTTATCATTCATATCTACTTATTATTATCAATATCCTTATATTAATGAACTCATTTTCCAACGGGGCTATATATGTCTGGTTTTTAAGAAAACATTATTTTTTCTAAAAAAATCACTTATTATAAAATACTTTAGTTTTCTAAAAAAACTTCTTTGGATTTTTAAAATATCAGTTTTTCTAAAAAAAATCGTCTAATTTACTAATATTTTAGTTTTTATAATTTTTTTTGGATTGAATAAACTTTTTATTTTCATTTTTAAGTTTAGTTTTACTAAAATGTTTCGATTTTCCAAAAAAATATTTTTACAAAAAAAATTAAAAACCAAGGAGAAAAATTATTAAACAAACTTTATCTTTCAAAGTTATAATTTTAATTTGACAAGGTAGAATCTAATATTTGATATTTATAATCTTTTGATGCAATATTTAAATGTTGTTTACAATTTTTTCTATTTTGAAAATATTAAAAAAGGTAAAATTTTAATGTTCAGACAATATGATTATCCAGTAATAGTTTTCTTTAAAAAAAATCAGTATGCATTCAAATTAATATTTTAAATCTTCAAAGGATATTTTTTGATTTTATGATCATATAGGGGATTTAATCATAGTCTTCAGATCTAAGAAAGTTTAATCATCACCTCTATCCTATAAATACATGAATGGGTCACCACATATGACATCTGTTTATCATATAGTCAATGAATCTTAGACCATAAATTCTTTGTTAGTCAGATATTTTCCTGATCTATGGTTCATATTTATGTTTTTCTGATCAATATCATCTCAGTTACTTCATCTTTAGAAAAATTTCTTCTTTTTGAGATATTTCAAATAGAAAGGTTTTTAAGGAAATATTGATCAAGAATAAATGGTATGATTAAATCAATTATTTCGTGAAAGACATTATCAGGTTTCTAAGTTGGGAAAGAAATGTGCATAGAAAAAGGAGATTTGGATCATTATTATCTAACAATAGTAAAATAGTTTTACTCATTGGTTGAGTTTAATGTATAAGATTATTTGGATTTCATAAACTTTGTTCATTTTGAGGAATCCTACAAGATGAATATACAATAGGTTTCAAACCTTGTCGAAGTTTTGTTGGATAGAGATGCATACCGTGTAACTCATAAAATTACCAACAAGATATGAAGTTTTTAAAATCCTATGGTCATAAAATATTTTTTTCCTACAGATGATAAGGTAAACGTTATGTCTAATAATGAATTTCAAGAATTTATGAAATTAAACGAAGAAATGATGGATGGATATTCAATGTTGTATATAGATAAGGATGAGGAAATTAGTATTAAATAGAAAATTAAAGATGTTTTTGTAATAGATAAGAAGAAGAGAAAATATAAATAGAGATTCAATGAGTAAAAAATGGATGATATTTTGATGATGGGTTTTGAAAAACCACATGGGGATTTTCAAACTGCTAGAGATAAAGTACAAGTAGTAATTTTTATTTCTATTTTATCGAGGTTTAAAAAAATTGCTACTTCCATACCTGAAGTGGTTCAAAAAAATCATCTAAAACCTAAAATTGTTGGAGCTTATAATGTTTTAATTACTGTGTAAAAAGGAAAAGGAAAAGTTTTCAATGTATAAAATTTTGTTTCTGAATAAATTATAAAAATTATAAAATCCAAAAAAAATCCTAGTAAAGCTGATTTTAGATGTAAAGAAATGTTATCCAAAAAAATATAAAAATAATTGGAAGCAAAATCCTAAGAAACATCATTAGAGGAATCAAAAGAAATAAAAATAAGAGGACAAGAAACGTTCTCCATAAAAAACTTTGTTTAGTACTCAATTAATGAAATATGATAATATGGTTATTTTATAGAAATAGTGAAGTTTAGATAATGGAATTGAAACTCAACAATATCAAACAAAATTATCAGATAAATTTCATACTGGTAGAAATTTTGATATAGTATAAGTATTGGATCTTAGAAAGGAAAAATGAGAGAGAAAAAGATAAGTAGAAAGTAATTGCCAGACCCTCAATGAGACATGTTTATAATGTTTCATTGGATTCAAAATATTATAAGGATACTCATTCTGTTTCTAGGATGAAAACAATATTCACATATTTCTTTGAATATTTGAGGAATCTAGTAGATTTAATACTATTTCTACAAAATATAAAATCTTGGTGTAAGAAAATATAGAGAAGGTTGAATTTATTAGAATAATTGTATTCTCAAAATTACTTGGTAGAACATTTGGTATATAATAAAGTTGAGTTAAAATATTTTAAAATTGAATCTAAGTCATAAATAAGAATACTTATGTAAATAATTGGATGGATGAGAGACACTGAAATAGATATTAAGTTTCATGATGAATAAATTGAAGTTATAAAGATGAAATCATTGAACATTGAAGATTATTTTCTGGATTTGTATTCCGAAGTTAATGAAAGGTTTGAAATAGTTAAACTGTTCAGTTTTTTTCAGAGTCTCAAGATGAATAAATTTCATAACCAAAATAGAAAAACTTGTTTCTTGAAGAAGATGTTTAGAAGTTTAAGGAGGCTGAGAATACTAAGAGCATTAACTTGGAGACGAAGTTGTATGTCTATAGAAAGAGGTTTGAATTTCCCAAATGCTTGAAGAATGGATTTATATGACGAAGTCAATAGAGAAAACTTTTGAGAAGATCCAAGAAGATTTTTGAATGATTGAAGTGATCATAAAGAAGTTATAGAATAAATATTTATTTCATTACTCTAAACTCTTATTGATATTTTTTGTATTGAAACAAAATTTTGAATGAAAACTTTTCATAAAACTTTCTTCCATATACATATTTGATTGACTGTTTTCCAATTTTTTTGAAAGATTTTTCATTCTATATTTTATTCTGGAAGAATGTTTAATTTTCATAAATTGTTGCGTAGAACTTTTTAACTAATATTTTAGATGCTTTCTAACTCTATATTTATTTTTGAAAATCACAATGGAGGATTAGTAATTTAGGTATATGTATTTTGAGATGTTATTGGAGAGGTTTTTGAAGAATTTATTTTGGGTTAGAAATTATATTGGTTTAGAAGTTATTTAATAAGATTTTCTCTTATCTTATTCTTCCTGACCAAATTTTTAATAGAAAAGGGACATACCAAGATAGTAGAAGATAATAAATATATATGGAGAAGAGTCCCTAAATGAATAACGTGTTTGATATTTTACATTCTATTCTTAAATCCTCAGTTTTTAAAATCACCAAAAAATTTCCTAAAAATGAAATTTTAATAACTTTATATTTCACAGGTTTTTATATCATTTTTGAAGAAAAAATATTATTCTAGTATATATAGAAATCTTTGTAGTTAACAAATATTGACTTTCCATATATGGTTTAGTTATTTGGAATTACTAATATCTAGTCCACTGGATAGACTAAATATGGTACTTTGGACTAATAAATTCTTTCCCATCAGACTACAAAATTCTAGTCCATTAAACTGAATGAGTTTAGTCTATTAGAGTTATTGAGTTTAGTCAATTGGACTGACTAAGTTAGATCCATCACACTAACAAATTTTAATTCATTAGACTAAATTTTTTTATTGCATTAGAATAAATTTTGTAATTTTATGGTCAGAATTATGTCTATTGGATGGAATAAATTTTACATAATTTTAATAGTTCTACCAAAAAAGACATCAAATGAAAATATACAGATCATGCTAAGCTATCAAACAAAAGATCATCTGAGGCTACTACATTTAACTTTGAGAAGCACAACAATATGAACATTTTAAGAATGCATATAAATATAGGTGAATTTGAGAATTTAGGTGCCAATATTTTTTAACTCAATACATTAGAATATTTATTTTTTATAACATATCGTTACTTTCACTTTTAATATTCCTATAGAGTTTTCATTCTAAGTATTTCAATGGGGGATTGTAAAATCTTTAGTACTATTTTTCATTTGTATTTGGTGTCTGATTGTGGCTAAGATTGAGAGATTTCAAGGAAAGTAAGATGGCTGGATCTGGTCACGTTGATTAAGGGATTCCTCAGATAGGAAGACATAATCGATTCCAATATTTACCATCAAGTGTTTCCTATTGAATAATGATATAACTTATAGTTTGGTTAAAACTATAGAACCCTTAAGTGATTTTTATTTACTTACTTTATACTAATTTTTAAAGTGTACTTATTCCTTTTATATGGTTTCTATTTTTTTCACAAAATAATTATGTAAATATTAATTTTACTTGTCTCTACATGTTGTTTTAATTTCGATGTGTATTTTTAAGAAAGTTTGTTTTACTAAACTTATTAATACATTAATTTAATAAATTTACTCTAATTGAATTAAATGTTACTCTGATCATCGTATGTAATCTCAGTATGATAAACTTAAAAATTGGTTTTTATGATTTTAATTAGTTAATATTTTAAACTACAATTCACCCCAATCGTAGCCATTATAAATTATTACAATCCAAGAGATACTTCATATGACATAATTAAGTTGTATTACCCAAGACAGATTCCTTCATCTTATTTTGAGTAAAAATTTCCAAGATTTAATTTGGCATTGATAATAAAACATTTTAATACAAAAAAATAAATAAATAAACTTGTGGGTTTTTTCCAAAGTTTATAAGGGGTATTTTTTTGAAAAGGTCACATGAGAAAGTGATTATTAATAAAACACATTTTATTCATGGCCTCAACCCAAAAAAATCAAGTTAAATTAAATCTATTTAATATATTTGGGGTGATTTCTTGAGTTGATTGATTTCACATATGTACTTTCTATTTTTTGAGGGGTTTCGGTAGAATAAAAAGAATGATTATAGACTTGAGAACAACATAAATCATTAAATTCCTTATTTTTTAATTCTTTTCCATGATCACTTTAAATAGAAATAATTTTAAAAACATTTTTATTTCCATATTTTTTAGAAAACTTGATGAATACTTTTCAAACTTAAATTTTACAAGATATGAAAAATTCCCAAGTGAATATTGTTTAGTTATCAACAATAAAAAAGTATTTTATTTTATTTTGTTACTATCAATTTGATAAGGATTGAAAAAATAAAGATGAATTAATTAAACAACTTTCAATGAAGAAATTCCTCAATTTATATTTAAAATCATATTAATGTTTCTTACCATATTGGTATGATTTATAGATAATGTAATCTTTGAAATACAGTTTGGTTAAATCTCATACTAGTTAATAACAATTGAGTTTAACATATGAGTGTGTGCTTAAATAACCAATGCATCTATTCTAAATCTACGACTCACTAACCTGAGCACTCAAACATGTGAAGTTATGGTTGTGAGGTATTTTTAGTTAATTATATATATATTTTTAAATTGAGAAGTAATAAATCAATATTCTCTTTTTGAGTTAAAAAAACATTCAAAAAACTTTTTCCAAATAAATTTTAAAACAGCTATAAGAATTTGAACAATGATTAAAAAATTTGGTTTCATGTCTTTGAAAAATAACTTTTATTAATAAGATTTTAGATTGAAAAATTGATGATAAATTCACTAATTATATTACCCGTGGAGTTATCACCAATGGTTATTTGACCTCATTATTGTTTATTTATCTGATTTAATTTAGAGGGGTATCCACACATGTTTCTTGTAAAACCACTATCTAGATACATAATTACTTCTTATTGTATTCTCTAAAGATATTTTTCATACAAACTCAAACGACTGAAGGTTTTGGTGCCTAAATGAACTTAGGTCTTCAAATGTTATAAAATAAAGATTTAGTAATCTAGATTATCTTTGTATGATAATTTCTTTTATAAATATTGGATGAAAATATGGATTGATTTTGGTCTCCCATATCATACATTCTAAAAAAAATTCAAAAAAAAACATCCATCACTTTTATAAATATTACAAAATTTATCTTTTGTGAAACCATTAAAAGTGGTTTTCGATGGGATTATTAAGGTGGTTGAATGATTTGAGAAACCAAGACAAACTCATTACTTTCTATTTATTTTAGTGCCAAAAATTTTATTAATATTATTTTCATGTGGAGTTAATTTGTGAAAAGAGATCTTAAGATCTTTGGTTGTGTATTAGAGCTTATTAGAATATAATTTATTCTTAACTTTCATAGATAATTCTTATTTTTTAATAGATCTTCCTTCTCTTTTTTCAAGTTGTTCTTTTTTATTAGTCACTAGCTTGTATTTCATAACAAATTTTATGTATAATGGAGAATGATTATGAAACCCATTTTCAAGTTGATCACATGAATTATTTTGGTATTCATAATTAAGGTGGCTTGAAGGGAAATAAGAATTAGAAAAATTTCACTACGACGAAATAGGGCAAGGGAAGCACTGCCTTTTATCACTGTTAGCAGAAAGCGCTGATAAAGGGGTGATCCTTTATTAGAGGTATTATTAGCGTTGATAAAAGTTTATAATAAAAAATATTATAAATTTATATAAAAATAGTATATTAATATTCCAAAAAATGTTTATTTGTATAAATTAAATAATAAATGCTTGTTTTTAAATAATATATATTTTTTAATAATTCAAATATATATATATATATAGTTTTAATTGAAAAATGTATTTATAATATTATAATTATATATATATTTATCATTAAATAATTATAAGTTTATAATTAATTAAATTAAATAATAAATATATTTTTAGATTTATTATATATATTAGTTTTATTAGATTTATTAGAGATTTATTAGATTTATATTTATTAGATATATTATATTAATTTATTTTATTTATTTCATTTATTCGATTAATTCATTATATTTAATATATATTATATATTTAATATATTTATTTTATTTATAAATATATACTAATTTTTAATATATATATTTATAATTAAAATTATTGAATACATAGGTGTTCTCTAATGAATTTGGTCAATGAATATATTGATCATCCATGTATGTTATGTATCATGGATGAATGTTTATTTATACATTACATCACATTGTGCATTTATGTGGTATATTGATTAATTCATAATGTTACCTAAATGAACTATACATGTTCCAAAAAATGTACTTATAAAATTACATTAAATATATTTAAATAATAAATAAATTTTAATTTATTTTTAATTATATATAAAAATACATTACAAATACATTTTTAATTATAATTATAACTATATATATATAAATAATTATTAAATTATACATATAATATTATAATTTTATTAATATATATATATATATATTAACAATTATATAAAAATATTTATAAATATATAATATTTATAGTTATAATTATAACTATAAATAAATATATAATTATATGTAAATAATTATAATATTATAATAAATTTATTTATTATACTACTTATAAAGTTATAAATATATAATTAAATAGATATATTTATAAATATTTTCAAATATTTACAAGTAAATAAAATAAATTTATATTTATTTAAATAATTATTAATTTATAAATAATATATTTATTATTTCATATATAATTTGTTATATATAATTAAATAGATAAATATTTATAAATATATTTATAAATTTTTATTCAAATTTTAATTAAATTTATAAATAAATACATATATATTAAAATAATTTTAAAATTATAATAAATATATTTATTATATTTATTAAAAAAATTATAAACATTAGATATATAAATTTGTTATATTTTTACAATTATTTAAATAAACAAATAATTATATATATATATATATATATATATAATTATATTTATAAATAAATATATATTTCATATAAATATTTATAAAATTATAATAAATTTAGTTATATATATCTATAATCTTTTAAATATATATAATTAATATATATATTTAATATATTTATATGATTATAAATATAATAAGTATATTTCTTATAATTTTATAATTGCTGAAATTATAATTTTATAAGTGTAAATAAATAAATATTTATTTATAGTTATAATTAATAATAAATTAATATATATTTATCCTATATAACATTTAAAATAAATATAAAATAATATTAATAAATTATTAAAATTATGCCTTTATCAGGTCAAAAAAAGCGCAGATAAAATATGACTTTATCAGCACTAATTTTTGTGTTGATAAATAGGACTTTTATCAGCATTTTTTTGGCATTGATAAAACATACCTTTATCAGCGCTTTTAACTAGTGCTGATAAAGTTTCTAGTGAGTTTTATAAAAGAACCCTAACTAACACCTCCTCCTTAGCACCCTTTTAAACCTTTGTGGAAGAAAACCCCTACGCCATCGAGCCCTCCTCCACCACGACCCCACCTCCTCCTCCTCTATGGCCACCGACTCATCCTCCTCCTCCACCACCATTGCCTGATCCTCCTCCTCTCCCTGCTTATCCTCCTCCAACTTGTGTGGCCCTCTTCTTCAGCTGACCTACTCCGGTGCGCCCTCCTAATTCGAAGACCATCCCGAAAACCTCCTCTACAGTGCATAGATTCCCCTAGTGAGTCTCTATTATTGTTTTCCTAGTTTCCATAGGGTGTGTAGGGTTTGTATGAACCCTTATGGGTAGGGTTTAGGTCTGATATGTTTCCTTTGGTTTTTGGGGTGTACGGAGGGACTGCGATATCTTGTTCTCCCTTCTTTTGAAGGGTCGTTGCATTTTCAAACATCTGAGGTAGGTGAATCTACATTTTCCATTTCGATTAAGTCCATATGATAATTGAATGTTTTTTGTTAAAAAACTTGACTTCATTCACAGCATCACAAAACTCTTGGTTAATCTGCTATAGTGTTTTCAAGTTAGTTGGTATTGTTAAAAATTGTTTTGAAGTATTTTTTCTTAGTTATGTTTATGCGTACTTATGGAAATTGTGTTTAGTGGATGTGAAATATTGTTTTGATAATGTTTTCAACATGTAAAGAACCTTTGTATTACTCTTGAATAGTTTAATATGGTTTTTTCTAGTTTGTGTAATTTCTTCGATCCGTTTATAAAATTTTAAATAAATTTTTTTGTTTCTAAAAAAAAATTATTTATAAATTGTTTGGAACATTTATGAAATTTTATATAAATTGTTTTATTTGTTTATTTAATTTCTAGTAAACTGTTTGGGTTTCTTATAAAATTATTTATTCTTTTTTTTCCTAAAACAATTGTTCATAACCTGGTTAGCTTGTTATAATATTGTTTATATACTGTTTGAGTTGTTTATAAATTGTCTGTATTGTTTGTACAATTGTAGATACATTTTTTTGGATTTTTTTATAATGGTGTCATCATTTTCGAGTTTTGATGGATTTTTTTGGAAATGATTTGGTGTGTGTTTTGAAAGGATAAGGACCCTTGTGTCAATTGTGAAATGTCTGGGTGTGTGTTTGTTTGAAACTCAAGGGCTCATTGGAACATTCATATTATTTGTGTTTTTTAGCATGGCTTAAAAAGGAACATGAGAACTTTTTGGTAAATCCTTTGTGTAAAGGCATTTTTTTCATGTTTAGGTAAAAGTGGTATTTTTTTTCTTGGAAATGGTTTCAGTGTGTGGTTAGTTTTTCAAGATGGATTGGGGGGGGCACTTCCAGGTTAAAAATTTTTTCTTGGTTTTGTAGGCCTCATGGTTGTTTGTTTTTTAACATTATGTCTTAAAAGAATCCATCTCATTATGGTTATTCATTACGCCTCAGAAAAACCTTATTATGAAATGACTGTCACTAAAATTTTAATCCATTGAAGGTGAGTATACTATATTTTTCCACATTGACTCTTCAACGATGTGTTCTCCTTAGATGCATCCCTTTATAATAAACCACGTAAAATACTTGTTTTCATTATATTTCTTTATTGGTGTTTGTTTTGGTGACTGAACCATTAAGAGTGGAGGATTTAATTAGTTATTTTTAATGACGTAAAAATATCATATAAAAGGGATTAACATCATTAAGATAGTAGTTCTAAATATGCAGCACCTAGATTCACCTATAATCTCAGGGTGATCATTTACAACATAGTCTGGACATACATGAATCTCTATTTATGAGTAAACTCATCCAATTTTTCATTAACAACATGAAAAAATCATATTCTTCATACCATGATTCACATTAACATGATAGAACCCATTTACTTTGAAACATCCCTCAACCCCATAGAGCATTCAACCCATCTATTAGTATTTTAATAGAAATAATACCGAATAAATATTACCAATACCAATGATTGAATTTTAGTAAAAAACTAGTCATATGATGTATCAATTATGAATGTAATCTATATACCACACAATATGAGAAAATGTAATTTTTAGAGAACTCTAATTATAGATGTAAAAACGATTTCATATTAATCTTATCTATATTGGGATCAACTTGAGAATCTCCTTTGTCAAGTCATATAATGAGATAATTTTACAAACATAAAAAACCAAAAAATAATCAATATATATTCAATATCTATATAAAATCTAAGGTCCTTCATACACACCCCAGAAATGAATATACATATATCATGGTGATCCTCAAAACAAACTCACCCCAAAAGGAACATGAAGTAGATCTCTAGATTAGAATAGATGAAATACAATCTCAAATTTATATAACCATCAATAAGTCAAATTAATTCCAATAAAACCATCATACTTCAATAAATTCTATACATAGAACCCCCTTAATTATAGTTTCGTTACATTCCCAGCCCCTAGTTTTAGTCTATGATGCACATCCTTGAATGCTTGATGCAGCTATACGTATTGAACCTCATGATGTAATAACACAAACGAACTAAATATAATTACTTAAACCAACCTCATTCGAATGAAAAATATAGAATGAATATTCAAACACACTACCACATCACCATTTCTATCAAAATCTCAATGTCATTCACACCAAGCTTATCATTTACACATTCTACCTCACTTGTAACTATATGATTAATGAAACCAAACCTATTATGATTCAATGGGATTTTTAAGATATTTACTAAATATTTGTAGGTAGGTTATTAAGTAAATACATAAGTTTTAATAACCTATTAGTTTATTATTTATACTTCACACACTAGGTTCATCAAACATTACTACCATACAAATGAGGAAATCCTTATCAGTGACTACTATAACTTCCAATCGATAAAAGATTTATTAGATATGATACTATCCGGACCCACCACCATAGGAACTCCAGTGGAGTTTGGAATATATTAGTGTCTAACCCCCATCCTAAATTTAAATGGACATGGGTTAGCTAAAATTGGAAATGTAATGATATATCCCATGCTAGTATCATAACCAACAACTGGCCTAGCTTTTCACTAACCTTAGAGGGGTTGATGATCCCTACGGGATAACAACGATCCCCTAGAAAAAAGATACAATTAATGTGGAATATTTTAACCATAAATTAGAGTAAATTAACAATGGTATTTCTCTTTAATACCAGACATGTCCCATTCATAAGTTGAACATCTATGAAAATAATAGATACATAAAAATAAATAAAAAGAAAGAAGATATCATATATGGAAAATAAAATCCCACTACTGAACAATAAAACTATTTAACCAGACATGTCCCATTTCTAAATCTCATTGGATCTGTCTTGGATAGGTATAACATATGAGTTCTCATTTTATGTTTTCATTTTCAATAGTAAATCTTCTCTACCGCGCACCTCTCCTCTGCTGCGAACGCACCTCCGCTGCGCAATGAACGACACGTTCACGGTGAGTTTTCTACTATTTCTAATTGGTTTCCTTTTATTCTCATGTTGTTACGATTTGATATTGATGGTAATGTTGTGAATTGTACGGTCTAAATCTTCTTTTGAAAATCGTGGTTGTTGTTGCACCTTGTTTGCACAATAAATTAATTGTTTGTTGGTTGGTTCCTGTTGAACATTAGAATACAAAAATTGGTAATTTTTGTATACTTGGATAATGAATGAATTCCCCAGTATGATAAAACATCTATGATAACCCCTGAATTAACAAGAAAATTTGAATAAGGGATGGTTTGTAAAATATGAAATTGCGTTTGTTTGGTTTGTATGGTGATGTGATTATGAGCACAATTGTGTGTTTGTATGGTGTTGAGGTTGTTGGCATGATTGGTATGATATTTATATCCTTTATGTAGTTCCTCCACCATTTAATATCAATCCAAACATTACCCATTTCAATGGAACCACTACTTTGTTACTAGTGAAATTCAACTGAATCTTTGAAGACCACTTCACTAGGTGACTCTATGGGACACTTTATGGACACCCTATTTAAATAACCATGACAACACATGTAGTAAATCCTTCCACCTGCAAGAAATCTATGTAAAATCAGACCATCTATTAGTTTAGTACCACATTTATAGACTTGAGACGTTATGTTTCTAGAGAAACACTAAAAAATTTATTTTACAACAATGCATATAGATCACATGCGGGATACTAAAACATTCTAGTGAAAGGGATTCTCAAAGATAGTTCCATTGATCAGGTGGTTGGTAATATGGGTGTGATCTACTTTGGTCTTGAGTAATGCATGGAGAGGTAAGGTTACTGTTTACCATAGCTAGTTCCATTGATTATAGTTGGATGATAACCCTAGTTGAACATCCTTTGTGTAATTATTTTGTTAAATATTAATATTACTGAATCAAATAGGATAAATATGAATAATGAATGGATTAATTCAAATCAGTTGACAAAATATTATGAAGATGGCATGAAACAGTTTATCAAGTTTGCAAAAGATCACGCATATGACCCTTCTAAAATCCTTTGTCTGTGTTTACACTGTCGTTATTCAAGACACATTAGTCAAGAGGAGTTGGAGGAATACTTGATCTGTCATGGAATAGATCGAAGTTATACATGTTGGTATAAACATGGAGAAAAAATAATATAGGTAGTGGTTGGGATATTACCACGTTTTAGGGATCATATGATATGATTAAAAGCATAAACAATGAAGATGGCCATATGGAGGATGTGATTACAGATGTGAATGATGACGAAGATCATATTGAGGAAATGAAAAGGATAGTTGAAGATGAACTTCATGATTGCCCAAATTTTTTTTTGATGTTAAAGAGTTCTACAAAGATTCCATTGTATGCTCTTTGCACTAAATATACAACATTTTTAGCCATACTAAAGATTAATAATATGAAAGCAGGGAACAGGTGGAGTGAATCTAGTTTTATGGAACTACTTTCTCTTCTGAATGACATGATCCTAGAAGATAATGAGCTTCAGATCTGAGCATACAATGCCAAAAAAATGATACTTTCGATGGGTATGATATTTAAAAGAATAAATGCCTACCTGAATGACTGTATAATGTTTCGCAAGGACGAAAAATAACATAAATAATACCCAAAGTGTGGTGCTTCTCAATAAAAGAAATATGAATCCAGTCCTATGAAAGATGTATGGTACATTCCAATCATTAGAAGGTTTAGGCACCTATTTGGAAGTGAGGATACTGTATGAAAATTAACATTACATGTTGATACAAGAATTAAAGATGGGAAACTACGTCACCTGGTAGACTCTCCTTTGTAGAAGAGAATTGATCACGAGTATCCTAAATTTGGAAATGAGCCGAGAAACCTTATTCTTCTGTTATCTACATATGAAGTGAATCCTTTTGGTTTTCAAAGCAATAGACACATTACTTGTCCAGTTATGTTGGTAAATTATAACTTACCACCCTGGTTTCAATGGAATGAAAATATATCATGTTATCTATGCTTATTTTAAATTGAAATTAATTTTTAAAAAAAAGTGACTTACTTAAAACCCATAAAATGCATTCATATTATTCCGATACTTTAGGTCAATGATGCATGAGTCATTTGTGCCGTTTATAAATCAACCCCACTTTAATCTGACGCATGGTATAACAGGTATGGCTAAAAGTGACTGTTATCAGTTTAAAATTTATATTCTAGCTCAAAACATGTCACTCACTAAAAACCAAGGAAACCCACTCCAATTGTATTCATAATTTTGTATAAAGATTCATAAGTTCTTTGTTACAAGTATGAAGTAGTCTCATATCAAACCAATTTATGATGCGACCGATAAGACTCAAAATGCTTGTTTCCAGTTTGAAATGACATTTTGTTAAAAAAACACAACTGATATACTAGAAACTTAGTAAACACATTCGTATTGTTTTGATACTTTAGGAAAACGATCCATAAGTCATTTTTGACATGTAGAAATTGACTGCACCTCAATTTAATGCACAATGCGACTAGTATAACTCAAAGTGTCTCCTTTTATTTAAAATTGACATTAATTTTAGAAAAAACACAAGTGACATATTGAAAACAGATCATATTCATTTGAATTGTGTTGATACTTTTGGAAAACTATTCATGTGTAATTTTGGATGTGTAAAAATCAACCTCACCTTAATTCGATAGACGGTGTGTAGGTATGGCTAAAGGTGTCTGTTATGAGTTAAAATTGATGTTTTAGCACAAAACGTGCCACTCGCTGAAAACCAAGAAAACTCCGTTAAATTTTCTTCATAATTTATGATAACGATTCATAAGTTCTTTGTGATGTGTATGAAGTAGTCTATATCACCCCAATGCATGATGTGACCGGTATGACTGAAAAAGTGTGTTTCTAGTTTGAAATGACATTTTAGCAAAAAAAATTGAAATACTAAAAACTAAGAAAACACATCGGAATTATTTTGATACTCTAGGAAAAAGATACAAAAGTCATATTTTACATTTAGGAATCAACCGAATGGAAATTCAATTCACAATGTGACTTTATGACTTAAAGTGTTTCTTTTTATTTTAAAATGAATGTAATTTTAGAAAAATACAAAAGTGACATACTGCAAACCAAGAAAACACATTCAGATTGTTTTGATACTTTAGGACAAAAATCCATCAGTCATTTGTGACATGTAAGAATCAACCACACCTCAATCTAATTCATGGTGTGACCAGTATGGCTAAAAGTGTCTATTATTAGTTTAAAATTTATATATTAGCTCAAAATGTATCACTCACTGAAATCCAAGAAAACCCACTCCAACTGTATTCATAATTTAGTATAATGATTAATTAGTTTTTTTGAGATGTATGAAGAAGTCTCATATCAATCCAACACACGATGTGACTAATATGACTCAAAATGAATTTTCCAGTTTGAAATGGAATTTTAGTAAAAAAAACACAACTGACAAACTACAAACTGAGAAAACATTTTCAGATTGTTTTGATACTTTAGGACAACAATCTATAAGTCATTTGTGACATGTATGAATCCACCACAGCTCAATTGAATAAACAATAAGACTAGTATGACTGAAAGTGTCTCTTTTTTATTTTCAAATGACATTAATTTTAGAAAAAAACACAAGTGACATAGTAAAAATTGAGAAAACACATTCGGATTGTTTTGATACTTTAGGAAAATGATCCACCCATCATTTATGATGTGAAGAATCAACCTCAACTCAATATAATGAATGATGTGACTGATATAAATCAAAATGTGTCATTTAAATTTGATATTAGTTTCATTAAAAGAACAAGTGACATACTCAAAAGTGAGTAAATCCATTCATATTGTTTTAATATTTTTAAAAGGTGATCTATGACTCAATTTTGATGTGAAGGAATCAAACCCACCTCAATACGACGCACGATGTGACTGGTATAACTCCAAATGTGTCCTTTTACTAAAAATTGACATTTTATTAACGTATTATTTCATATAATGCTTAATTTCTTTCATTATTGTATTACTAACATAATATTTTTTATCTTATCTAGGTGGGATTTTTTTCTTGATTTTTGATTATTTGTTCGACAACCAATACCTTGGACGACAACTTTTGAGAGGGGACCGCAGGTGGAAAAGGATGAAACATTAATGTTTTTAACTGTTTGTTGGAAAATTGTAATTGTAACCATATAAAACATTTTTTAAAATGTATATAAAAGTATGTTTTTTATTCATGATTTCATGTAAATATATGTAGAATTGTTTTTGAAACTCTTGTCTACGCAGTTTCATTCTTCTGTGCTTTGTTAGTGTGCATGTGTTGTTTTGTGTAGGTGTGTAAGTGCTGGGTGTGTTGTTAAATAAACAGAACATCACAGGAAAACTAGTCCTTTATCAGCGCTCAAAATAGAATTGATAAAGGCGGACCTTTATCTGTGATAAAAAATCACTGAAAAAGGGGGAACATTTATCTGTTCTTTTTAGCGCTATTAAAGGGGACCCCCTTATCTTCTCCGTGATTAACAACACTTTTAAAGAGATGTTAAAAGAGGTTTTTAGCACATTTAAAACCTTTATTTGTAGTATTTTTTAGAGAATAGAAAGAGGAATAAATAAGAAAAGGGTTACTAACCTCAGTTCTTTTATCAACATGTTACATAATTTACTTTTAACTTGATCCACTTGTATAGGTTTAAGGAGTTAAATTCATGTAGTTATCACTTACAATCTAAGTTGAATCTTTGAGATCATTCTTAAACTTTTCCTTTCTTTAATATTATTTTGGTACATGGTTAATTCTAGTTGGATGTGACATTTTATCTTGAATTTATAGAATGTCAGTCATGGTTCTTATTTTTTATTCTTTTTCTTATATTAGTTGAATTTTTTCTTTTTTTGAAGATTTTTTCCATGTCCCTAAAAAGTCAAGAAAAGTCTTTAACTTCACCTCTGGATGAATCATCATTTTTAGCTATGAAGGTGATTATTTCTTTATATCTTTAGCTTCAATTTCATCCTTATTATCTTTTCATTTCATTGTAATTTCATACATCATTAGGGATATGATGAGTTCTTCGACCACAATTTTCATTACATCCTACACTTCTTGAATGGAAATTACTTTGGGTTCCCAGTTGGTTGGCAGGATTGGGAGTATCTTTTTCACCAGGGTTTCTATAGACAAGTCATCACCAAAAGACTTTCTACAATTCATAATTTCTATAAATATCATAATAATAAAAGTAATGGATTCATTTTGAAGTAAAAAAACTTCCAAAATCTTGCTAATATATATCAATATAGTATATATAACTTAATTCATGTCTTTGTGTGTGAATTCATGTAATTTTCATATTTCTTGGGTGGGTTTACAAGTAGATATGTTATTAAATTAATTTTTATAAGGAACTTAATGTCAATTATTCATGGATTTTCCATTGAGATCAAAATTAGTAATATCATAAGGAGTCCATTTATCTTCTGGTTCATCAGTAGGAACATTTTAATGCATTAAAATTTTCTATATTGTGTAACTAATGATACTAATAATGGTTTACTTATGATTTTTACAATAAGAGTTATTAGTGATATCAAATAAAGTATCATGAGTATATGAGGTATATTCTATCATAAAATCAAACTTTGAAATCAAATAACATTGAAAACATAATTTTTGAAAATTATATTAAAACAGATTTTTTAAAACAAGGGTAATTATTAAAAAAATAAAAATAAATCATGTGATACCAATTTTTTGTTTTAATAGATGGAATAAGGGGGTTTATTTTCCCTGTTAAAAGTTATACAAAAGGGAAATGGTAAATTCAAATCTAAATTATTTTCAATCGATAAAGTGATAAGGTCATAAAAAGAAAAATTGATAAGTTATAAATTTATTGAAAACATAATTTCAATATTAGATAAAGCATATATGAATAGAGGAAACAATTATATTTAATTCATGAAATTATGTGTATTAAAAATTAATTTTGTAAGGTGTAAGATAAAATAGATAGTAAACCCAATTTGATAAGGAGTTTTAAAATAGTTATGAGTGAGCCTTGATGTGTCGACCCATCAAGCAGAGAGGTAAATGTTGTTAATCACTTGATCATATGGGTGATAAAAAAACCCATCCCTCACGATTATGTTTTTTCATCACCCTCTTGATCGTTTCCATTATCCAATGAACACATATCTAAATTTTGTGGTAGTGAAAACCCATTGAAGAAGTTGATATGAAGTAGAGTATTTTCTTTAAGAAAACCCATTGCAATTTCACTCCCTAATAGCTTGCATAGATGAATACTATTTTGGATGAGATAAAGAGCGATGATGTTGCATAATTTCCTTTAAGATTGAATTAGAATTTGATATTTTATCTTGGGATTATTCTTTAAATACATTTCTTGGATCAAGGATCATAAATTAGTGCTAAAAGTAAATGTAAACCTACTTGATTGAATATAGTCTTATAGAACATAATGAATCCATCCACAATGAATAGATTTAAATCTCTTAGACACTTCTATGATTTTTTAAATAAATTTATCCACTGTTTAGAAGAGTTTTGTTTAATACTAGCCTGATGAAACTATTCCATTGATGAGAAGATAAGGCCACAACAAAAGATAAAACAAGTTAAGGAGAAAGACATCCTGCCTTGGGAATGAAATCAATAAAGAAGAAAGATGATTCCATTACCTTAAATAGGAAAAAGAATATCAATATAAATAATTACACACTAGATATAAGGATATTATTAAACAATGGTAAGAGATTCTACCATATCGACCATTTAAAAATTTCCATAAAGATATCTATTCAATTAAGAAAGGTAGACCCTAAAATAGAATCAATCTAAGAGAGAGATATCCAAATTAGAATGAGTGTGGACATCCATGATGAGGAATTTGATAAGTTTTCCAATAAATTAATGTTAATATTTGATAGAGGTGTGTGTGGAATGTGTATGATATAGGACACATTACTAAGGGAGAGAACAAATTTCCCTCCTTTGCATTTATTACCAATGAGGGGATGATAAATAGATTTTGATTTAGTTTAAAATTGTTAAATTTAATTGAAAAAAATAAAAAATGGAAGATTAAATCTCCCTGTAAGTGTTTTATTCTTGAGGTGTATTTTATGTCAACATAAATTAAGTTAATATGTGAAAAAGAATAATGGAGTTAGTGGTTTTATGAGTATCCCAAAAATATAATGATTAATAGATATGGTCCTCAATAATGTAAGTGACATGTGTGGATAGAATAAGGGACACTTATCTATATGTGTTAATAGAAATAAATGATATAGTTTTTGTGAGAAGCTTCAAAAGATGAAGAAAATGTGTGAAAGGTTGGAGGATTTAGTATATTTAATACCTAATGTAACGCTCCAACCCTAGTTACCCAGAGTCAGTGCATTATTAAATAACATTGACATGTCCACAATAGATCAAGTATGAAATACCCAACAGTTTAGTAGCCTCGGAAGTACAAGATACATACATAAGTTTTACAATATATTATCAAATAGAAAAACAAAAACATTTTGTCCCCTTTGAACTCACTCATATCCCTTAGCCTATTACTGTAGGTTAATCTTAATATACTTCTTTTCATCATGGGAAAAATTAAAACATAATAAAGGGGCGAGCTCTGATGATCAGTAAGGATACCAATATAGCGAAAACTATTAAAAATAAACATAAACATTTAATTCAATGTATTAGACTAAAACAAGGGCCTTTTAAAATTAAACATGATCGTAATATGACATAGATAAATCAAACAATACCATTTACTTATTCACATGGATATTCTACTAGTCGAATAATCACATGAAATATCAATAAATAATTTCATAATGATGGAATCCATAATGTCGGACATCATAACAACATAGCCAGGGCCTCATGACAAGAGTAAAAATAAATTTTTTTGAAGGCCTTATGCCAAGATGTTAATTTGTTTAATGATACCTACTGATGAATCTAGGGGCTATAGCGGGCCCCACCAATCACTAACTATGTTCAATGCATTCCTCATATGAAAAGGTTAAAAAATACCATAAATATTCGTATTAATACTAGCATACGAAATGCCAATACTTTAAGCATAAACCATTAATGGTATAAAAATAGCACATCCACAATCAAACATTTCAAGAAAATGTTCAATACAATATGGAAGATTGTATCATAATAAATCAACTTCAAACAAGCGTAAAATCCAACAAAGGATGTTGACATAGATGAAATCCAAAATATTTGAGAGAAATATATCTTTCTATTTTGAAATCATTTAAAATTAATATAATTATAAAAGAAAACATTTATTTGGAATATATTATTATAATCTTCTAAGAAAATATTCGAAAGTGTTATAACGGCAGAAAATAACCTCACCCGCCATATAATTTAAAAAAACATTCTTTCCTTAATTTTTCAAAAAGGTCATAAAGTACCTTGTTTAGAAAATGACAGAAAGATTCCTTTCAAAACCTTTTATAAATATTAAAACAAATGTATAAATGACATTAACCCATAGTCTCAAAAATAGTAAAAAAGTTTTTAAATACATTTTTAATAAAAAAAATGTTGATGATAAACAAGTCATAGTAGATACTTACATATAAACAACATTAGATAATTAAGAGATTTTAAAATTAACCCTTAGCTTGTAATTTTCCTTAGTCAAGGGTCTTTTAACATTCTGTATAATGGTTAAATAATTTTTTTTAAATAATACAAGAACCACATACATAAATATGACATCATATAAGCTCCTCTAATATTGCATTGTTAATAATATTTTATTAGTATCACTGTTTCAAGTGTTAACTTATTTATTTTACTTTATATATTTTGTTTAGTAAATCATCTTTGTCATGGATAGGATGTATTTGATTCATATATAGAATGATATTAAGTTATTAAATATTATTTTTAAATATCAAATGATAGTTATTCTTGAATGATTACAATGGGGAACGTAATCTCATCGCGTCATGGAGACGGTAATCCGTACGTACGCACGAGCGACAATATCCTTTTATTGACGATGAAATTGTATGAAATTTGATGGTATATTTTATATACATAATTATCAACATGTTAAATTTATTATTTACATCAATTAAACTCATCATTATACCCATCTATATATTGAAGTGTCGAATAACAAACTACACCAAGATAAGGATACGGTAAGCCATATGTACACACTAATGGGGACTTTGTCATTCATAGGATGGATAGAATAATGAATATGGTTGTAAAATATTTATAATAAAATATCAGTATGTAGAAGGTACTGGAGTTATTATTTTAGTATGTAAACTACAAAGAAAGAGGAAGTGGAAGAAGAAAAGAACTTTGAAAGAGGTGATGAAATAATTACCTCTTCTTTAGGTGATTCCTTTTGATTTGACCAAAATCGATCCTTAGGTTGTCCTTATGATAAAAATATGGACTCTAGGTTGAATTGAGGGTAGTTGGGAGGATATTTGAGCAGGGTTTGGCCGGGACAAAAGGATTTGAAGGTCTTAATTTGAGAGAAGGGGTAGTACCCTTTTATAAGAGAAGTGAGGGGCACTTTAGGAAGATCTTGAAATATTAATTTATTGTAAAATAATTTTATGTTTATAATAGATCAAAATGGATTTATTTATAGGATAAGGTGGGTATGGGTTGATAACCACTCCAAAAATAGGTTTTATACAAGCTATGTCACCATATTAACCTTAACTATTCTATTTAATTCGTAGTTAAATAGTTTAAATTTTACCATGTCTTCTTGTATTTTTATATTACATGGGTAATAAACTTACTATAAAATGGGAAGAGAACTTAAATTGGTTCATTAATGAAATATATAATCTTATATAAGCCTTTTGGAAGAATATTATATTTTAAAGAATATTATATCATTTAATAAAATAGTATTTTTTTTAAAAATCATTTATGTTAATTTTGACACTACTTAGTAATTAATTATTGTTAAAGTCATAAAAAAATTATTAATTTTAGAAAAAATCATTTAATCAACCATAACATGTCATTTTAAACTAGAAAATTCTTTTAATTCATAAAAAGTCTCAATATACATTTATTTTAATATTTATAAGATTAATTATTTTAATATTTCATTGATAAGGTAATTAATGTAACATAAATGTGTCATAAATGAATTTAATAATTTAATGTATAAAAATTATAATTAAAATACCATGATATAGGAAATATTTTTATCTTTATAATGAATATTTATAGTCTAATTTATCATATGTATAACCCTATATTAAAAATGGTTTAGTTATTATAATTTTAATTTAACACTTTTAACTCTTTAAATAAAATATAATAAATGTCGTAATCTATTCCAAGTGGATAAAAAAGGATCATATTTTTGTCCTAAGGTTGTTTTTTGTCTAAATACACTTATCCAATAAAAATATTACATGTGTTAGGGTAATTATAATATCATTTTTACCTTTTATTTCCTTATTTACTTTTAACTGTGGTAAATAAAAATCAAAAGTTACTATTCACCAAAAATTATTTTCATCATATTTAACAACATTTCAACAGACGAGTCGTCCGATTTCTCAACACTTGTTCTATGGTATCAAGAACCCTGATTGGATCTTCACAATAATATAGATCAGGTTCTAGTTATATTTCTTTATAGGTGAGTACTTGTGTTGGGTCAGACATGTATTTTCTTAAAAGTGATACGTGGAACACATCATGAACATTGGAGAGACTTGGTGGCATTTCCAAACAATAAGATACAACTCCTATTAGTTCTAGAATTTTTAATGGTCTGATGTATTTGAGACTTAATTTATACTTCTTACCAAATCGTGCAACACCTTTCCATGGAGATACCTTTAAAAAAACATGATCTCATATTTGAAATTCCAAATCCTTACTTCGGTTTTCAGCATAGCTCTTTTTCCTGCTTTAAGCTACTTTGATGTGGGTTTAGATAATATTCACCTTTTCCATTGTTTGCTCAACAAGTTTCAGGCCTAAATTTTTTTTTCACCAACAGTATCCCAAAAAGTTTGGGTGTCACATATCTTTCCATATAACGCTTTATATGGTGCCATATGAATACTTGAATGAAAGCTATTGTTATAGGAAAATTATACCAGAGGTAAATACTGATCCCACATACCTTGAAAGTCATGTGAGAAGGATCTCAATATATCTTCTAAGGTTTGAATAGTCCGTTCTAATTTTCCATTAGTTTTAGGGTGGTAGGAAGTTCTCAAACAAATTTCAGTATCTAGGGATTTCTGAAGGCTTTTACATAATCTTGATGTAAAATAGGGATCACAATCAGAGAAAATTGATAGGGGTACACCATGAAGTGTTAAAAATCATTAATTTATAATCTTGCTAAACATTTAAGTGGTAAATCTTCTCTTATTATAATAAACTGTGTTGACTTGGTAAGATAATCAACAATAACCCATATTTCATCGTTCCTTATAGGATTCTTTGGAAGACCCATGACAAAGACCATCCTAATATCATCCCATTTCCACTCAGGTATAGGAAGAGGTTGCGTGACTCCTCCAGGATGTTTCCTACCAGCCATAACACGTTGAAAAACCAGATATCTTGACACATAATTAGAAATCTCTCTCTTCATGTTGTCCCACCAAAAATGTTCCTTCAAATCTCTATACATCTTAGTCATACCAGGGTGTATAAAGAAATTTGAGCTATGACAATCATCCAACAATTCAATTTTTAGATCAGGTATATCGGGAACACAATGTCTCATCCCAAATTTCAAATTTCCATCTTCATATATGAAGTCGATCAATCTCCCATAATTCAAAGATTTAATTTTCTTTTGAAACTCCTCATCATCTGTCTGAGAACTTTATATCCTTTCTATTAATGATGGATTGGAAAACAAGTTCAAAGTATCGATGTTTTGCCTTCCATGATTATTTCCATATCCATATTTACTAGATCCATGAATATAGGATCCCTTTAAACTCTCATCTTGTTCTAAACTCTATGATCCTTACTACTCAAAGCATATTCCACCTTATTTTCCTTTTTCGGGTGGTAGTGTATAGTGAAATCATAATAATTGAGTAGTTCAAGTCATCGTCTTTGCCTCATGTTGAGTTTCTTCTAAGAGAAAATATACTTGAAACTCACGTGATCAGTATATATATCACATTTTCACCGGAGAGATAGTGTCTCCATAGCTTCAGAGTAAATATTATAGCTGCTAACTCATGGTCATGAGTAGGATAGTTTCTTTCATGAATTTTTAGCTGCCTTAATTCATAATAAAAACATCTCTCATTCTGTATAAGGACACTACCAAGTCCTTTATCTGAAGAATCACTATAAATAAAAAACCCATCATTCCCTAATGGTAGAGTCAAAATAGAATAATTGACTAATATTTTATTCAATTATTCAAAATATTCTTCACACACATTTGTCTAAATAAATTTAACCCCTTTACATGTGAGCATGGTTAATGGGTTAGCCAATTGGGAAACATTTTGTATAAAACCTTGATAATAACTTGATAAACCAATAAAACTGTATACCTCAGTTATACTCGTCGATGCTGGACATTCTTGAATTGATCTTGTTTTTGAAGGATCAATATAGATTCCATCCTTAGAGACAATATGGTGAAGAAAATAAATAACCTGAAGCTAGAATTCATACTTTCTAAACTTCCCATATAATTCATTTCTTCTAAGAGTCTTTAGAATAGTGCGCAAGTGATTTTCATGACCTTCATAGCTTTTGGAGTATACTAAGATAACATCAATAAATACCACTACAAATTCATCAAGATATTCCTTGAAAACTATATTCATTAGATCTATAAAAGAGAGGGTTATTTAGTCAGTCCAAAATACATTACTGTAAACTCGTAATTACCCTACCTAGTATGAAATACTTTCTTTGAAATGTCTTCCTTGTTCATGCATAACTGATGATATCCCGATCAAAGGTCAATCTATGAAAAATATTGAGCTCCATGAAGTTGATCCAATAAATCATCAATGAGAGGTAGGGGATACTTTTCCTTTATTTTTATAGCATTTATCTCTCTATAGTCAATGAAAAACCTCATAGATCCATATTTATTCTTAACAAAAAGAACATGATCTCCCCATAGAGAAACACTAGGGAAAATAAATTTTTTTTCCTCAATTCTTCTAGTTATTTCTTTAGTTACACTAATTATACAGTGGCCATTCTATTAGGGGTCTTTGATACGTGCCTTTTATCCAGAATTAAGTTAATGGAAAACTCAATTTCTCATTCTGGAGGATGTCCTGGTAAATCTTATGGAAACTAATCGACATATTTTTTCACAATAGGTACATCCTCTATTTGAACATTCTTTTCCTCACCCATAGTTATTTCACTCCCTTCATCTATAACAAATGAATTTACTAGAGCTACTGTGGGTGGATCAAGATGAGAATTAGAAGGTGGCATTTCTTCTCTAAAGATATGGTCTTCCTTATCATCCCAAAAAATTGTAACCTCCTTTTTTCTTACAATAATTTTTCACATCATGGTCCAAAAGCCAATCCATACAGAGGATTACATCAAATTCAACCATTGTTATGATAATAATAACAATAGATAAATCACGTTTATATGCCATAATATTAATTTATTTAAAAAACTTTGTTGCAATGATAATTCCTGTAGGAGTCTTGACTGAAAACTTCCTTGTTATGTCAAATTGGAAATATCTAATTTCTTGGAAAACATAGAAGATATTAAAGAATGCGATGATCCATAATCAAATAAAGCATTGCCTAATTTTGAGGAAATGATTAAAGTACCTTCCACCATGTCATTAGGTACTTCAATCTCAACCATAGTGATCACATAAGGTTGGCCTTTCTCCCTTGGAATTTTATTAGGTAATTTTACTTGGAACTAAGGACATTCATTTTCATATTTCCCCATTTCTCAACAATTATAGCATTCAAAATTGACTGAATCTATATTTACCATTAAATCACGAGCTTGGTGGCCTTTTTATCCACACTTGTAACAAACTCCCATCCATTTTATACAAGTACTAAGTTGATTATTCCCACATTTACTACAGGGTGGAAATTTAGCTTTTCCCTTATTCTACTTATGTCTATTTCCATAGTGTTCAGAAGATCAATTATTCTCTTTCTTTTCTTCAATGTTGTAAGACTTAAAGAATTCATTTTCTGTCTTTCCAGCAAATGAGACTATATATTTGTATAATGAGAATGATTGTGATACTAATGATCGATGATGAAATGGATTTAACCCATCATATAATCAATCAATATTAATTCTTTGGTTACAAATATAATATAAAACATGCCTTTCTATCCTTGTAAAGTTAGTCTCATACTTTGTGACATTCTCTTCTCCAATTTCCTCAAACACAAAAATTTCATTTCCATATCTGCTCAGTGTTCACGAGGAAGGTATTTTTCTAAGAAAATATCTTTAAACACCCTCAATTCCATATTTGATACTTCTTCATCCTCCTTTGTGTTTTTAATTAATGACCACCATTGATATTCTTCTCCTATGAGGAGGTAAACTACTATAACAACCTTTTCCCTTTTTCTACACCCCAGAGCATGAAATATTTTCTCTAAGGAACTTATCTATTGCTCAGATACAAATGGATTTTTTGTCCCATTGAATGTTTGTGGTTGTTTCCTCATGAAGTGGTCTAACATTTATCCTCCACATTGTGGATCAGGGTGCTCAATACGGTTAAGGTTATTATTCATAACCTGAGTGAGTTGTCCTAGTATGGTTATAAGTTGATCATCACAAGTTTCATCACCAGCACCACTATAATTATCTTGAGAAGAAGAGAAATCCCTACATGGATTACGTGCGTTGATATAGTTTCCATTCCTTCCACCAGGCTCGATTTCTAAACAATGGAATACATTAGATTAGTCTATGAATCACAATACATAATTCCAGACATGTTAAATTCCTAACATAAATTGACCATTTTATACATATAATCCATAATAATAAAAAAATTTCTTTGAGGAAGTATTTACTCATAAATCCTTCATAATGGTTTGTAATTAAAATTTGAATTATCCTTAGCATATCTACTAAGAGTGTCAAACCAGGTGTGCCGTAAGGCCCATTGTTGTGTACTAGGATACCTCGGGTCAGGCCCAAAACCCCTTGTCGGTGTTTTCACTCCAAGGTACATCTGTGTCATAACCACGTCCACTTGTAGTAAGTCATGTTTTTTATTGATAGGATGTATTCGATTATTATTGAAAATGATATTAAGTTGTTAAATTTTTTTTAATTATTAAATGAAAATTATTCTTGAATGGTTACAATGGGTAATGAAATCTCATCGTGTCGTGGAGACGGTAGGCTGTACATAGGCACGGGCAAAAATTTCATTTTTTTGATGGTGAAATCATATGACATTGGATAGAATATTCTATATACATAATAGTTAACATTTTATATTTATTATTTATATCAATTAAACTCATTATTATACCCATCCATATAATGAAGTTTTGAAAAACAAACTAAACCACGACAGGGATACAGTAAGCCGTAAATACATATGTATGGTTACTTTATCATTCATAGGATAGATAGAATAATGAATATGGTTGTAGCATATTTATAATAAAATCTTAGATTTTATAAGGTAATAGATTTATTATTTTAGTTTGTAAAAAACAAAAAAAGTGAAATTAGACAAAGAAAAGAACTTTGAAAGAGGTGATGAAATAATTAACTCTCCTTTCAGGTGATTCCTTTTGATTTGAACAAAATGGATCTTTAGGTTGTATTTTTATGAAATTAATGACTCTAGCATGATGTGATGGTATTTGGGTGGATATATGAGCAGGGTTTGGTCGAGCCAAAAGGATTTGGAAGTGTTAATTTGAGAGAAGGGGAAGTACCCTTTTATAAGAGAGGTGAGGGGCACTTTAGGAAGATCTGGAAATATTTATTTATTATAAAATAATTTTCGGTTTATAATAGCTCAATTAGATTTATTTCTAGGATATGGTGGGTATGGGTTGATATCCACTCAACCAATATGTTTTAGACAATTTTAGGTCCCTATATTAACCTTATCATTTAGATTTAACTCTTAGTTAAATAGTTTAACTTTTACTATGTCTTGTTGGATTTTTATATTACATGGTTAATAAAATTACTATAAAATTCCAAGATAACTTCAATTGGTTAATTAATGAAATATATAACCTTATAAAAGTATTTTTGTCTAATATTATAGTTTTAAGAATATTATATCATTTAATAAAATAGTATTTGTTTTAAAAACTCATTTATGTCAATTTTGACACTACTTAGTAATTGATTTTTGTTATAGTCATAAAAACTTTATTAATTTGAAAACAAATCATTTAATCTACCCTAACATGCCATATTAACCTATAAAATTATTTGAATTCATAAAAAGTATCTATTTAAATTTATTTTAATATTTATAAAATTAATTATTTTAATCATTCATTAATAGGGTAATTAATGCATCATCACTATGTCATAGATAAATTTAATTATTTAATGTATAAAATTTATAAATAAAATACCATGATGTTGGAAATATTTTTATATTTATAATAAATATTTATAGTCGAATTTATCTTATTTATAACCATATATTAAAAATTATTTAGTTATTAAAATTTGAATTTAACACTTTTAACTCTTATTTAAATAAAATATAATAAAAGTCATAATCTAATCCAAGTGGATAAAAAAGGATCATAATTTCTACCTAAGGTTGTTTTTTATTGAAATAAACATATCCAATATAAATAGGACATGTTTTAGGGAAATTATGATATCATTTTTACCTTTAATTACCATATTTACTTTTAATCGTTGTAAATAAAAATCAAAAGTTACTATTCACCAAAAAATATTTTCATGTTATTTAACAACATTTCTCCATACGAGTAATCCAGTTTCTCAACACTTGTTATATGGTATCAAGAATCCTGATAGGCTCTTCACAATAAGATAGATCATGTTATAGTTCTATTTCTTTATAGGTGAGTACATGTGTTAGTTCAAGGATGTATTTTCTCAACAGTGATACGTGGAACACATCATGAACTTTTGAGAGGCTTGGCGGCATTGCCCAATAGTAAGATATATTTACTATTAGTTCTAGAATTTTAAATGGTCCGGTGTATCTAAGACATAATTTATCCTTCTTACCGAATCGTATAACACCCTTCCATGGAGACACCTTAAAGAAAACTTGATCTCATATTTGAAATTCCAAATCCTTCCTTTGGTTTTCAGCATAGCTCTTTTTCTTGATTTGAGACACTTTGATGTGGGTTTAGATAATATCCACATTTTCCATTGTTTCCTCAACAAGTTTCCAGCCTACGAGTTTTTTTTCAACAACATCATTCCAACAAGTTGGTGTGTGACATCTCTTTCCATATAGAGCTTCATATGGTGCCATCTAAATACTTGAATAGAAGCTATTATTATAGGAAAATTATACCATAGGTAAATAATTATCCCACAAACCTTGAAAGTCAAGTGAGAAATATCTCAAAAAGTCTTCTAAGGTTTGAATAGTCCATTCTAATATTCCATTAGTTTGAGTGTTGTTGGAAGTGCTCAAACGAAGTTCAGTATCCAGGGATTTCTGAAGACTTTTCCATAATCTTGATGTAAAACAGGGATCAAAATCAGAGAAAATAGATAGGCGTACACCATGAAGTCCTATAACTTCATTAATATATAGTCATAATAAAATTTCAAGTGGAAAATCTTCTCTTATAGCAAGAAAATGTTCTGACTTGGTAAGATGATCAACAATGACCCATATTTCATCATTTCTTAAAGGAGTCTTTTGAAGCCCCATGAAAAAGTTCATCGTAATATCATCCCATTTCCATTAAAGTATGGGAAGAGGTTGCGTGACTCCTCTAGGAAGTTTCCTTCCAGCCATAACATGTTGACAAACCATATATCTTGACACATATTCAGAAATCTCTCTCTTCATGTTGTCCCACTAAAAATGTTCCTTCAAATCAATATACATCTTAGTGCTACCATGGTGTATAAAGATATTGGATCTATGAGTATCATCCAAAAATTACCTTTTTAGATCAGGTATATCAGGAACACAAAGTCTCATCCCAAATTTTAAAATTCAATCTTCATATATGAAGTCAATAAATCTCCCATCATTCATAGCTTTAATTTTCTTTTGAAACTCATCATCATCCGTCTGACAACTTATTATCCTTTCTATTAAAGATGGATTGGAAACCATGTGAAAAGTATCGATGTTTCACCTTCCATGATTATTTCCATATCCATCTTTACTATGTCCATGAATATAGGACCCCTTTCAACTCTCATGTTGTTCTGAACTCTATGATCCTTTCTGATCAAAGAATATTCCACCTTATTTTCCTTCCACAGGTGGTACTGTATAGTGAAATTATAATACTTGAGTAGTTCAAGCCTTCACATTTGCCTCATGTTGAGTACTTTCTATGAGAAAATATACTTCAAACTCACATGACCAATATATATATATATATATATATATATCACATTTTCATCATAGAGAAAATGTATCCATAGCTTCAGAGTGAAGATTACAGCTGCTAACTCAAGGTCATGAGTATGATAGTATTGTTCAAGAATTTTTAGCTTCCGCGATGAATAAGAAATAACTATATCATTCTACATAAAGACACTACCAAGTCCTTTCTTTTAAGAATCACTATAAATAAAAAAACCATCATTCCTCGATGGTAGAGTCAAAATAGAATCATCGACTAATCTTTTATTCAATTATTCAACAAATTCTTCACACTCTTTTGTCCAAACAGATTTAACCCCTTTATGTGTGATCTTTGTTAATGGGTTAGCCAATTGGGAAAACTTCTATACGAAATAATGATAATAACTTGATAAACCAATAAAACTGCCTACCTTAGTTACACTCGTCGATGCTAACCATTCTTGGATTGCCATTGTTTTTGAAGGATCAATAGAGATTCCTTACTTAGAGACAATATGGAAAAGAAAAAATATATCTTAAATCCCGAATTCAAAAGGCATTTCTGTAAACTCGTAAAGCCCCTACCTAGTATGAAATTCTGTCTTTGAAATTTCCTCCTTCTTCATGCACAACTAATGATATCCAGCTCAATGGTCAATCTTTGAAAATTATTGTGCCCCATGAAGTTGATCTAATAAATCATCAATTAGAGGTAGGGGATACTTTTTCTTTATTGTTATAGAATTTGATCCCTATATAATCAATGCACAACCTCATAGATCCATCATTCTTCTTAAAAAAACGAATAGGGGCTCCCCTTAGAGAAACACTAGGGAAAAGAAATCTTTTTGGACTCAATTCTTCTAGTTGTTTCTTTAGTTACACTAATTACAAAGTGGCCATTCTATAAGGGGTCTTCGATACGTGCCTTGAACCTAGAATTAAGTCAATGAAAAACTCAATTTCTCATTCTAGAGGATATCCTGGTAAATCCTATGGAAACACATCAACATATTATTCCACAATAGGTACATCCTCTATTTGAAAATTCTTTTACTCACCCATAGTTATTTCACTCCCTTCCACCCCCAAAGTTGAATTTACTAGACCTACTATGGGTGGATCTAGATGAGAATCAGATGGTGACGTTTCTTCTCTAAATATAATATGTTCCTTATCATCATAAAAAATTGAAACCTCCTTTTTCTTATAATAAATGTTCGCATCATGGTCTGAAATCCAATCCATACCAAGGATTATATCAAATTAAATCATGGTTATAACAATAAGATGAGTAGATAAAGCACATTTATATGCCATAATGTTAATTGATTGAAAAAACATTTGTTGCAATGATACTTCCCTTAGAAGTTTTGACTGAAAACATCCTTGTTAATTCAAATTGGAAATATTTAGTTTTCTTTCAAAACATAGAAGATATGAAAGAATGAGATGATCCAGAATCAAATAATTCATTGCCTAATTTTGAGGAAACAATTAAATTACCTACCACCACATCATTAGGAACTTCAATCTCACCCGTATTGATCACATAAGGTTGGCCTTTCTCCCTTGGACTTTTCTGAGGTACGTTTCCTTATCCCTTAGGACATTCATTTTAATAATGCCCCATTTCTCTACAATTTTAGCATTCAACATTGAAAGACTCTTTCTTTCCCTTGAAATCACGAGCTTTTTCTCCTTTTTCTACACACTTGTAACAAACTCCCATCCTTTTTATACCAGTACTGAGGTGTTTCTTCCGACATTTACTACAGGGTGGAAATTCAACTTTTCCCATCTTCCCCTTACTTCCATTTCCAGAGTGTTCAATAGATCTCTTCTTCTCTTTCTCTTCTTTAATATTGTAAGACTTAGAGAATTAATTTTTTTATCTTGATAGCACACGAGACTATATATTTTTATGATGATAAGGATTGTGAAAATAATTATCGTCGGAGAAATGGTTTTAACCCATCAAAAATAAATCAATCTTAATACTTGGGTTACTTATATAATCTGCAGCATGCCTAGAGAACCTTGTAAAGTTAGCCTCATAAGTTGTGACATTCTCATCCTCCATTTTCCTCAGACAAATAAATTTCCTTTCAATATATGCTCAATGTTCATGAGGAAATTATTTTTCTAAGAAAATCTCTTAAAACTCCGTCCATTCAATATTTGATACTTCTTTATCCTCCTTTTTGTTTTTAATTAATGACCACCATTGATCTACTTATCCTATGAGGTGATGAACTACCATAACAACCTTTTCCATTTTTCTACTCCCCAAAGCATGAAATAATTTTTTTAAGGAACATATCCATTGCTCAACTACAAATGGATTTAGTGCCATTTAATGGCTATGGTTTTTGCCTCATGAAGAGGTTTAACATTGATCCTTCACATTTTGGATCAGGGTGCTCAATATAGGTAAGGTTATTATTCATAACCTGAGTGAGTTTTCCATGTATGGTTATATGCTGATCAACACTAGTTGCATCACCAGATCCACTATAATCATCTTTATTATGTGGGAAATCCCTACATGTATTACGTGACTTGATACAGTTTCCATTCCTTCCACCAAGCTCTATTTCTAAAAAATGGCATACACTAGATTAGTTTAGGAATAACAATACATAATTCCAAACATGTTAAATACCTAACATAAATTGACCAGTTTATCCATAAAATCCATAATCAATAAATGTTTTCTTTGGGGAAGCATTTACTCATAAATCCTTCATAATGTTTTGTAAAGAAAATGTGAATTATCCTAAGAATATACCCCAGGATTGTTAAACCAAGTGCGCAATAAGGCCCATTGTCATGTACTAGGATAACCCAGGTCAGGCCCAAAACTCCTTGTTGGAGTTTTCACTCCAAGGTATATCTATTCCAGAACAACATCCACTTTTAGTATCCAGAAAAGGATGTATTTCTTAGAAAAATCACATAATATTTACATTACCAATTTTTTTTGGATGTTCTTTTATACTAATTCTGAAAGTCTATCTTAGGGTACTGTTCTCTGGTGAGAGTGTTTCTAAATCTATTTTTACAAGGTATTTAATAAAATTCTTCTGATACCAACTGTAACTCCCCAACCCTAGTTACCCAGAGTCATTTCATTATTAAATAACATTAGCATGTTCATAAGAGATCAAGTCTGAAAGACCGATCAATTTAGTAGCCTTAGAGTTACTAGATACATACATAACTTTTACATTAAATTATGAAATGAAAAAACAAAAACATTGTTTCCCCATTGAAAACACTCATATCCCTTATTCTATTCTTGCAGGTCAATCATAATGTACTTATTCGCATCCTTGGAAAAATTAAAACATAAGAAAGGGGTCAGCTCAGATGCTCAGTAAGAATAACTATATAGTAGAAACTATTATAAATAATCATAAAAATTTAAGGTAATATATAAGATTAAAGCACAAGACTTTTAAAAATTGAATTCAACATAATGTGACAAGGATAAATAAAATAATTCCATCTACTTATTAGCATGGATATTCTACTAGTCTAATAATCACGTGTAACATCAATAACTAATTTTATAATGATGGAATGCATAATGTCGGACATAATAACCACACAGTCAAGGAATCATGACAAGAATACAAATAAATTTTTTTCAAGGCCTTGTTCCAAGGTGCTAGGTTGTCTCAGGAGACCTTCTGATGCATCGAGGGGTTATAGCGGGCCCCGCTTGACATTTAATAAGTCCAATGCATTCATCATATAAAAATGTTGACACATAAAATAAATATTCATATTAAAAATAACATAAAAAATTTCAATACTTTAACCATAAACCATGAATTGTATTAAAATAGAACATGCACAACCAAACATATAAAAAAACCTTCAATACAACATGGAAGATTGTATCATATTAAGTCAACTTCAAAAAAGTGTAAAATCCATCAAAGGATGTTGACATAGATGAAATCAAAACTATCTGAGAGAAATATCTCTTTCTATTTAGAAATAATTTAAAAGTTATATAATTATAAAATAAAAGAATAATTTTGAAAGTATTCTTATAAGCTTGTAAGGGATCCTTCAAAAGTGTTATAACGGTGGAAAATAGCCACAACCACTATATAAGTTAAAAAAACATTCCTTCATTAATTTGTTGAAAAGGTCATAAAGTACCTTTTCTTGGAAAATGAAGAAAATAATTATTTCAAAACATTTTATAAAAAGTCAAACAAGGATATAAATGTCTTTAACCCATAGTATATGAAAATAGAAAAATTGTTTTCAAATACAAATTTAAGAAACACGGATGTGGATGATAAATAATTCCTAGCAGATACATACGTATAAACAACCTCGGATAATAAAGAGATTGTAAAATTAACCATTACCTAGAACTTTTACTTAGTAGATAGTATGTTAACCTCATGTTTAATAGTTAAATAATTTTTATTAAAATATAGAAGATCCACATACATAAATATGATATCATATAATATCCTCTAATATTGCTTTGTTAATAATATTTTAGTAGTATCATTGTTTCAGGTGTTAACTGATTCATTTTCCTTTATATGTTTTGTTATGTAAGTCATGTTTTTATGGGTAGGATGTATTTGATTCATATAAAAATTTATATTAAGTTCTTAAACATTTTTTTAGTCAACAAATGAAAATTAATCTTGAATGGTTATAATGGGGAACAAAATCTCATCGCGTCTTGGAGATGGTAAGCCGTACGTACGCACGAGCAACAATATCATTTTTTTTATGGTGAATTCATATGTAATTGGATGGAATATTATATACAAATAATCATTAGCATGTTATATTTATTATTTACCTCCATTATAAGCATTATTATATGCATCCAAATAATGAAGTGTTGAATAACAAACTACACTACGATGTGAAGACGGTAAGTCGTACTTAATCATGTATGAAGACTTTGAAATTCATAGGATGGATAGAATAATGAATATGGTCATATTTTCAATTACATATCACTATTTAGAAGGTACTAGAGTTATTATTTTAGTATGGAAACAACAAAGAAAGAGTAAATGTAAGAAGACGAGAATTTTGAAAGAGGTGATGAAAGAATTACCTGTTCTTCGAGTGATTCCTTTTCATTTGAACAAAGGGGATCCTTAGGATGGATTTATGATCAAAGTAAGAACTCTAGGTTGACGTGATGGTAGTTGGGAGGATATTTGAGCAGGGTGTTTCTGATAAAAAATCTATGGAGTTGTAAATTTAAGAGAAGTGGAAGTGCCCTTTTATAATAGAGGTGTGGGTCACTTTAGGGAGAGCTTGACAAATTTATTTATTATAAAATAATTTTCGGTTTCTAATAGCTCAAAATAAATTTATTTCGAGTCTAAGGCGGGGATGGGTCGAAAAAATCTCAACTAATAGGTTTTAGAAAAGTTTAGGTCACCATGTTAACCTTATCTTCAAGATTTATCTATTATTTAAATAGTTTAACTTTTACCATGTCTTCTTGTATTTTTATACCACATGGTTAATAAACTAACTATAAAATTTCAAGAGAACATAATGTTTTTAAATAATGAAATATCTAACCTTATCAAATTCCTTTAACCTAATTATAGATTTGTAGGAATATTATATCATTTAATAATATAGTATTTGTTTTAAAAACTCATTTATGTCAATTTTGCTAGTATTTTGTAATTGATTTTTTTAAAAGTCATAAAAAATTTATTACATAGAAAAAAAGTTATTTAATCAACCCTAAAATTTCATAGTAACCTATAAAATTCTTGTAATGCATCAAAAGTCTCAATTGACATTTATTTTAATATTTATAATATCAATTATTTTAATATTTCATTAATAAGGTAATTACTACATCATCATTGTGTAATAAATTAATTTTATCATTTAATGTCAAAAAACTAAAAATAAAATACCATGATATATGTATTATTTTTTATTTATAAGGAATATTTATAGTCTCATTTATCTTTATGTATAACCTTATATTAAAAATGGTTTATTTATTAAAATTTGAATTTAACACTTTTAACTATTCTTTAAATAAAATATAATAAATGTTCTAATCTAATCCAAGTGGATAAAAAAGGATCATATTTTTTTCATAATGTTTATTTTGGTTGAAATACACTTATACAATAGAAATAGAACATTTTTTATGGTAATTATAATATCATTTTTTCCTTTAATTACCCTATTTACTTTTAATCGTGGCAAATAAAATTCAAAAGTTACTATTCACTAAAAATTATTTTCATAATATTGAAGGAAATTTTAATAACGGATGTCAACCATGTCCCCCGGATTTTGGAAATTAAATTCATAGAAGAGGTAAAATTACTTTTTATTCAAATTTACAAATGTCCCTAGAAGGTGGGTAAAAGGCGTTAAAAAGTTCAATAAAATTTGATAAATCTAATCCTATTGAAAAATGACTCCAATGAATTATATTGAATTAATATATGTATTATGTATATATTTTGAACATAAAATAAATTTAAATTTAAAAATAACTACTTAATTTAAAAGTTGGTTTTAAGCAATCATGCAATGTTTTTCACTTTTAATCAAAAATTGAATGTTTTCAGAAAAATACCAAAAATTCACCCTAAAATAATTTTGATATTGAGAATCCAAAAATGATGTCCATTTTGAAAAATAAATTTATAAAAACTTAGAAAGTGGGTATTACTATTCATAACTTCATTTTTAAATGGTTAGTTTGATTGGTCCTAGTATGCTAGAACTTGTGGTTGTGTTCAATGCATGGTATTGTATTATTCAAAGACAAGCGTACTTTGGAGGCTTGGGGTGTTACATCTAAGGTGTTGGAGAAAACATAAAAGTGGAATTAGGTATGAAACCTAGTAATTTGGGTGTTCAATATCACGTAGATTAATGTTTAAACATTTTTAATGGAAATTAAATATGTAAAGGTAGTAGGGGGCTTGAAAATAATTCGAATTGTGTATTTTATGTACTACAAGAAAGTAGGAATGGTTTTGAGATGGTTTGAGAAACTTTAATAAATTATTAAAAGTTATCTGAGATGATCCGAGTGATTTAAGATTGGTCTAAGTTGTTCAAAATTGGTCTTGAAGTCATTTTGAAGGAATTATATAATTCTATAGATTTTTTAAAGGGCCATCTATATCAATAATAGTGGATCAGTAAGGATAGACAAGTTAAACCACCTTTTTTTCAAATTTGAAAATTCTTGGATCTTTCACCCCAATTTTTAAAAACTAGTGAAAGACACTTGGAATTCTTTTAAATTCGAAGATGATACCCTGGATTTTATATTAAATATTAAAGTACAGAAGACAAAGCTAAAAGTTTTTAGTTGTTAGAACATTATCCACATTGATGAAAACATTTCTCATTTATAATCCTTACTTCATATTATTCATGAAATTAACACTAGGAGTGATTTTTTCATAGGTCTTGAATAGAAAAATTGGGTCACAGAAGACCACAATGACCTTATAAACTTAAAAGAAGGCATGAAAAGGTAATACTGGATTGTTAAATGTCTTAAATTTGGTGAAAGTAATAACAAATTTTTAAATGATCTTCAAAAATTCAAAAAAAAAAAATTAATAGACCTTTGGCTATTCTCAATAATAGTGGAGATTTTTTAAGAATATAGAGTATTTGGATACTATTGTTGAATCTTATTATATGAATTTCCTCGATGAGCCCATCAACATAATTGAACTTATGGAATACGTCATTATTAGGGTTTATAATAATGAAGATAACTTAGGTATCACTACAATACCTCTTGATTTTAATATTAAATAAGTAGTTTTAAGACTTCATTCTGGTGGTTTTCCTAGACTAGATAGGTTCCCAAAAACCTTCCTTCAAGAATTTTTGGATATTATTCAGGGTGATGTTTGAGAACTTGTAAGGAATTTTTTTAAAGGTGGTCATCTAACGTAAGGCATCAATGATCAATTTCATGAACTCATTCCCAAATTAGAAAATGAATATGAGATGCATCATTTTTATTTATGTGGATCTTGTCAACTCTATTTATGAAATCAATGGGAAAGTTATTTCGACAAATTATCACAACATTTCCAACATGATTTTTCTCAAATTAATTAATTTCGATTGAAGTAAGAATTGTTCAATACTGATATATCCATTCTTTATAATGTGTTAATATTCTCAATAAATCCACCATAGGAGGTAACATTGTTATTAAACATTATTTGAAACAAAACATTTTCATATGATTGATTGGGGATTCATTTGTAATGTTTTGAACAGTTATATCTTTGATCAGGTTTTTATTAAATGAGTTAGAATCCTTATGAACTCTAAACACATATTTTTGTATTCATTAAAGGATCTACCAAGGGATACTTCACATTCTTTAGAGGTTTTAGATAAGGTGACCCCACTTAGCTATTATTTTATATAATGATAAATATTATTTAAGAATTATTTTTCACTACATGGTTGATTATAAAAAAATAAATCCCATTAGAATTTCCATAGGTCTTACTACTCCCACACATTTTCTGTATGTTCATTATATTTTCCTTTTCACTAAAGGTGATAAATTAAATGTTAATAAAGTAAAAAAGTAGATCCTTAATTATTAAAATGACTTAGGGAAGGTGATTAGCTGGAAATAATCATATTTTTTTACTTTAAAAAAATATTTATGTTGCATGAAAATTAGGTATTATAAATGGTTTTGGAATTAAAGAAGGTATGATTATTTTGAATTATATTATTGTTTCTATGTTTTGTGGGAAGCCATGTGTCTCTTATTTCTGTCACATTGTCATCCCTATCAGAAATTATTTGTCTTCATAGAAGTGAAAACAATTTCTATGGTAGGTGAGATCAGCCTTGTGAAAGCTGTTATTGATTAAAGAAAATATATTTATTTTTGGTTTCTAATTGGTTGGATACCCTTATTAAGAATTTCAATACTACCATAAAAATATTTATCTACATTGAGAGCAACCTTCAGTGGAGACTCGCTACTATTTCATCAAAACAATCCTGTCAACCTATTGATTATGCATGTCTTGGTATTAAAAATATCAGAAACTTTAATCAACCTTTACTAGTCAATTTCATGTAGTATCTTGTCAATGAAAAGTTGTAGGGCCTTGAATTTATGAGATGTAGATTCTTGTAATGTCTTTAATCCATAAATCATAACTATATTGATTCTTGAATACAACGTACTCTCAAGGCCTCCATTACTGACATCTAAATGAAATATCATTGAATGGAAAAAACAAAATATTAACTAATTTTTTTCTAGATAACTAGATATATTTTCCCACTTTCAATATCTTAAATTATTAATATCCTTCCCTTGATGAAAATACTACAATCAATGAGAAAGTGTAGATTTTGTGCGACATTATTCCAAAAATATCAAAGAAATTATTTGGAGTTACAATTTCATAAATGGGGATGACCTCTTCATCTGAGAACCTTCCAAAAATGTTCATATTTCATAAAAATACTTATTTTTTGAGGCATTTTAATGGGAAAAAAGAAATAAGGTTGTATGTTGGAGAATATAATGGACCCTCCCATCCCGATTATTACTAACTTGTAGGTTGATTCATTATAAACTTCCCAAGGATGATTTCATTCAGGCTGTTGGAATCAATTTATTCTCAAGATGTTTCCTATTTAATTATTCTAGAGATGATATTGATCATGTATTACTTAATTGTGATACTTATTTAACACTATGGACAACCATTTTTTCAATATCTTAGGTCATGGTCCCACATGTTTCTAGCATTCATGAGAATCTTATTTATTGAACCAAGCATAATCTCTCTAAGAAACATATGAATCCTTTCATGGTGGTTTACTGTGATATTTTACATTTTCTATAGACCATTAAAAATAATGTTCTTCATAATAATATCACCAACCATATATATTTTCTTCTTCCTTAAATCATCATTACTGTGAAAAATGTTAATTCCCATTAAAAAGATTATTGTGATAAATTTTTTTCATGATTTTATCATGTTTAAGAACCTTTTCATTATAGGTAATTATTATCCTATGTCTAAAAACATTAAATTCATGTGGACCCCCCTTTCAGACTAGTTCAAATGAAATAAGGATGGTTCAGCTAGAGGGAATCTGGGTCCATCTGGTTATTGTTCAATTTTCAAAAATCATAATGGTGATGCCTTGGGATGTCTATATGGTCTCGGTGGAATAAGTACATCCCTTGATGATAAAACTCTTTCCATAATTAGTGTGGTTAAAACGTAAAATCAATGAGGATAGATCAATATGTGGCTTAGATGTGACTCCACCACTATTGTTCAATATATTAGAAATAACATTATTCACCTTTTGTCAAAGTTGACCAATGGATGAATGAAATTCTTGGATTCTCTTTTTCCCATGAATTTTTATTATCACACATTTTTATCATGAAGAAAACTATTTAGATCATGGGTTGTAAAATAAAGGGTTTTCTTCTCTGGAATTGATGTGGCTCAATGATGTTCCTTTTATGATATTTTTTTTTTCAAAGAGGATTTTGTAACTATTCTTTTATTAAATAAAGGATGATTTTCCTTTTCGAAAAGTTTTCATTATCTTTAAAAAACAAGATTAATATGAATAATTTGTAAACTGGTAGAGATAAATATTCTGTTTAAATTATATGTTCCTATGAAAATGGAAGTGCTTCTAAGAAAAAATGAGTTGCTCTAAACATGATATTTTTTATTTTATACGACCAAAAAATTAAAAATGTATACTTTTGGTGAATGATTTTGATAAGAAAAATATGATAGAGGTTTATATGGAGAATTCAAGGAATATAAAATTGGTCTAGATAATGATAGTGGAGAATAAAATAAATTAGGTTTATTTTGTAAATACGCTTAGATGCAAGAGTTACTGAAAAATTATCATATAGAATATGGGATAGAAAAAGCAGACTCGTTCATGTGGTTATTGTATATAATATCTATCTGAGGTATTTTTGTTAATGAAAATGAAAAGGACCTAAAAAATGTGAAACCAATATATATAAAAATGTGAGGAGGTGCATGAAAGTTGATGGAGAACCTGAGAGGACTACTTGATGTGAAATATTATATGTTTTTTGATAGACAAAAACTCTTAGAGAAGAAAAAATGAGGAGGTGATAGAATATATAAATTATCTTGATGAATAAAGGATGGATTTTTCAAATTAGTTTTGAATAGAACACTAGTTGGGTTTCGAATAAGAAGAAGAAGAAGAAGAAGTATAAGCAAAGTGGTAAAAGAAGCTATCTACTGGTTATACAGAACCAGTGTGTTAAAGTAGATTAAGAAAGATAAAGAAGACGATGGAGAGAACATTATAGAATCTATATGATGTGAGAAAGATAATTATTGAATATATAATTATTTACTTTCCATGTAATTCCCTAGGTATATATTATAGGTATTTTTTCTTGAAGAATGAATTGTTAGAGTCACATGAACAGATTCTGAACATGGTCTCTTAAGTAAAGGAGAAAAAAATACCAAATTGCATGGGTCGAGTTAAAAAAATTGAAATATGATCGAAAAATTTATGATTGAGGAAATAGATAAATTCTTAGATATAGTAACATACCTAGAAAACATGGTGATCAAATTCAACAAGGATAAAGAAATCCAAGAATAATGGTTGGGGGACTCTATCTTGAAGAGGTTTTGTGGAATTTAGTAAATATTTACTTGTGAAATATGGTAAATTCATACCAATATAATATGGTGGGACTCAGTTTGAGGATAATACATGGAAGAACACTATTATATTTTTGATTCAATTTTTTTATAGAATCAATTACTTGAACATCCCAAGAAAAATGAGGAGAAGGATTCCCAGGAGGAGCCATAACTTATAAAAACACATTTAACAAATTTAACTTTAAACACTACAATGTATATTGGTGTTTTCTATATCAATGGATAAAATATTGAATATTCATCTGTACTTTAGAGGTTCAAGTCCAAATGAGTTTAAATGATCGAATAATATTTTTAATTTGTTTAAAAACTTACTATACTAGATTCACCCCCCTTTGGTGTGTCTACAATATTCCCAAGACAGCAATAGATCCAATGGAAGATTCATGTTTTAATGGTACTTCACTATGGTACTCATGCAACTAATTATAGAATCATTGAAAAAGTTTAAAGGCTCACCTTGAAATACGGTTCCATTTATTTTATTGATTTCTTCCATATTATTATTAATAAATGGAAAGATCAACCTGTGACGTGTTATAAATATGGTTATCTCATCCTGGTCTAGATATTCTATCATTATAAATATATTTAAAATTTAATTTAGTTTGGAATTATATGAACATGGGATGTGATATGGCATTATCTCCAATGGAATTTCATCCAACATCCCTTATATATAATCAATCCATAGAACCACATCTTCCTTCTTGATGGAATAGTTTCCATTAATTTACTTAATCAAAAACTATAAATCATATATAATTTCAAAATGAGAAACTTATATTTATATGGATAGTTACAATACAACAATGAGGGAATAGTATTCATACTTATTATTTTTACATCTCTCTAAAATCAGTAATGAGTAAGTTAGAATATCTTTTACTGCAGAGATGAACACAATCCCTATGCCAACCCTATTAATCTTTGGGGTTTTCATCCTTCTATCGTTTGGTCTCTGAGAGGCACCATCAATGTACATATCACATGCCTATGAGGTTTCATGGATTGAGAATACTTCTCCATCATGGAGTTCCATGAATAATGGAGAATCCATTGTAACATGGTGCACAATGAGTAAATATGTTAGTGCTCCGCCTTGACTAGATTTTGAGACATGAACTGGATGTTAAATTATTGAAAAAAGAATGACCATCACACAAGACACCTAGTTATCATTCAAAAAATGATGACATGTTAGAGTGAGTTAACACAAGAAACCAAGAAGTCCTCATGGTGCTATAAATAAAGTATTAGCTTCTTCATGGTGAAAATCAATTCAAGGTAGTTATTTTAGATATTAAAATATAGAGTATCCATACCCAACATTGTTTTTCTAATATAGTAGAGAATATTCTCATTCCCCACATGATTTTTCTAAGAAATAAGTGTGCCTAGTGATAATTCCAGGGTTTCCACATAATGGATAAGGGTATTACCTTTTGTAGATAGTATCAATTCTAGAGGGTATATAAGGTACCACTTAATGTCATAAAATTCTTTACAATATTTTAAATATAATAGATAATTTACCCCTTTATTATTCTACTTATTAAAGGGAGAATGTGAGCTTAGATATGAATCCCTTGATATAGTCCAGACATTCATGAATTCCTAAAAATTACATTAGGTTTTGAGGAGGTGGAATATCAATTTTCACCTTGATATTTTGGGGATATAACTTGATGTCATGATAGTTTACCATGAAACCAAGTAATTTCCGTAATGTTACCCTAAAATAAAATTTCAATGGGATCATCTTCAAACTATTATAATGAAAGTTACTAAACAATTTTTCAATATTAGTGAATTGATCACAAAAATGTTGATATTTTACCATTAGAATATCCATGTAGAATTCTATGGTATTCCTCTAAAAGTACATGAAAATATTATGCATGGAATGTTGGTAGGTAATGATATTATTCTTTTATACAAAATGAATTACATATTAATATTATATGCATTAGGGTTCCTTGAAAACAGTGGCATCCTCATATTTGTGATCTATTCAGATTTGGTTATAACCATCTATGATGGGGAGGGTCAGTAAATCCATTTTTGAATTGATAAATTGTTTATTGATAAGGAATGAGAAATTATCCTTTGGATAGGGATAGTTTAGATATCTAAAATATATAAAAATCCATGATTTTCCCACACTTTTTCTTAATAAGGAAAATGTTATAAAACCACTTCTAGTACTTAATTTACTAGGTGATGTTGGCTTTGATCAGTTTTTTGACATTGGATTCTGACATGGAAATATGGTTTGAGTTCATTTCACTTTATGCCTCTTTTTAGTCATAATGTTCACTCAGAAGACCCAAATTATTGGTAAAAACTTGGGGATTCAACTCAAGAATATCTATGTACTTCTATGAAAATTAATCTATGTTTTTCTTGAGGAAAGATACTTACTTCTCCTATTCTTAAAGAGTTGTGATAGAACTAAAAAATATAAGCATTAGATCTACCTTCATACCTAAATTCACCTATATTAATCCATCAACAGTAGTTAATATTCCTTCCCTAAATACTAGAAGACCATATTGTATTTATTCCTCTTCATCTTCACTAGAGTAAAGGTAAATAGATAAATTAGAACATTGAGATCTATGGGTTGATTCATGTTTATTTCTACTTCCATAAAGATAACATCCTTATATTAAATGATTGATTTTTTCCAATGTTTCTTAGACAATGATAATGGAAGAAAATGTACTTAAACCATGTTTTCTTCTCCCAAGATTCATTTTCAGTCAATCAATGTGAGTTATTGTATCATATGAATATCAGCCATACCTACACTTGATAAAATGAACTTGTAGTGTCAAGACTATTATGAATGAACTACACTATGTTTTCCCCCTCTTTTAGTAGAGAATACTCGATGGATATGTTAGTATGAACATTATATGAGAGGAATGTGACTAGATGGTTCATGTAATTGGCCAATATAACCCATGGAATTCAAATATATGGATCTTTCACCTCTATTTGGTTTATAGAAAACATAAAATCATCACCATGGTGTCTCTATCGATTGATAGGGTAATTTCCCAATCCATTAGGGGTAGAAATATATGTTTTGATATTAACTAGTGGTTACTTCCCCTCCGTTTTAGAGTTCCATGTGTCTATTTATTTAGATTCATTGAACTAAAAAGGGGACTTATCAACATACAATAACGGTTATTTCATATCAATTTTTTTTCAATAATTGGCTCTAAACAAGAAAATTGATGCATTCATATAGATCCATGGCCTTCCTAGATTGAAATTGAATGTCATATCTTGACGGAACACCCTGAGTTCAAAAATATAAACAAGAACCCCAAACTAATTCATCAATTTAATTCCTCAAAGTGGTTTATGCTCACTATTTTCATACCCTAGAATTTTCATGTTAGAGGGGGTAAAGTCATCATCATTATCGATCAAACATATGAGGGTCTAGATCAGAATGTGGTTGATTCCAAAATTATTTTCTACTAGGGCTTTATGGATGTCAATATTGTTAAGATTTATTGGTATATAAAAAGGTTTTCCCCTAAATGAAAGTTTTCCAATATTTTTATTGAAATAAATGATCACATGAATCTCAAGGAATTCAATCTATCTATGATATTTTTTTGGTTGTAGAAACTTCATATGGAAACTCTTATGGGGTTGATATATCCTCATTAATGGATTCCATGATAAATTTTAGGTGGTTTAGGGCTTCCAAAATTGATATTATGGCCATTAAAATGAAGATATAATTTTAAAAGGCAAACTTTTATACAAAGGGTCCATATTTTCTTCCATAAATATGCTCAATGGATTAAGACCTTGGATCCACAGCTAAAAATTCTACAATTTATATTCCGTAGCTTGAATTGGGGAGTGTCTATGATATATATGGTTTTTGTTTCACTGAACTCCCAACATCTTGGTTTTGATCTACTGACTATTTTCTGGATTATTGATCCACCATAATAATCAAGTTGAAATGACCAATAAAGGATTCCGATCAAAGTGTTGCTCCAGTTGACCTCATACTATCACTAGTATACTATTCATGGATGTATATATATATTTATTGAATGGAAAATACATGTGAACATTGGTGATTATTACATCCTCTCATTTCTCAACCTCTGTGGCCTCCTCCCTGATTATTGATAGGTAACTCAGGTTTATAAATATATTCGCAATTTTAGAAGGTATCTATAAATAATATGAGATTGATTGAGTCATATAACTACTCCTCATCAGATAAAACTTCAATTTGTTTGGAAAGTTCCCAACATCCCAATGAAAATGGTAAGAAATCTAGAAGAGTTTAGACTAATTTTCATACCCACAGAATCTCCAATTTTTATTCCTAGTTCCATCAATGATGATTGTAATCTTGGAATACTTTCATAATATAGATTCCACCCATAGTTTTTTAGAGGCATTTTAGGTCATGAATAGTTGGTTCGGTCAATACGTTAGTTCTTAATGTAATTGTCATTCTAATTTTCTATTTATCTATTCATCAATACTCTATGCATGTTTATTCAATTCAATTTTCCACTTTCCTTCTAGTAGAGTAGCTATAATAACCTCGACATTAGTTACCAAGATCCGATCTTTACTTTATTACATTGGTACATGATACAAGGCACCACAACATGAAGAATCAATAATTTTTGAATCCACGAGAGATAATTCATTAGCAATATATTTTAGAAGATAATAAATATATATTACATTTAATAAAAAACTAGATCGTCAAAATGTATCCATGAAAAATATAAACATAACAATCACATGAATAATAATAAGAAAAATATTAATGAAAGAAATTAATAATGTTGAAAATCATCATATTTTCATTAATGCCACATGCAAAGACATCAATAACCTTATCAAAGAATTATTCCAAGACGTTTTAATGAATGGGTGTGTATACCTCAAATACCCAACTAATTTTTACAACTGTTTGTCTCATGAGACCTATCAATATATATAGGGGTAATAAGTAATTGATACTCACACACTACTTACATATTTACAATTAATTATTTATATAATGAATATAAAATATAACACATAACAAATATGATTTATCAATAAATAAATATCATTATTCAATCAAGAATACAGAATATCCACATTTCCCCAGTAAATGAAAAGGCTTTTTTAATAATATTCCTTCAACTAACACCATATATTGAAATGGTATGAGGTTAAGAAAATATAAAAGTAGTATAAACAAAATTAAATATATACTTTATACTAAAAATATAGGAAATAAGGATAGAAATAATGGCTACTTAATAATGGTGATTAATATAGAATATGATTATAAGAATGTGAATGATAAAAAAATAAGATATAATTTATAAAGCCAAATAGGATGATATAATACCTTTAATTCATTGGAAATTAATGTTTAAAAAGAAGAAAATTAGTTTTATAATCATAGAGGAAAATTAAAGTAGGATATTAAAAGGAACTTTCCTCAAAGTTTTGTAACTTTCTTGTAAAAATGAGGTTATCAATCATTTTCCAAAATTCTTTTCATCCTTTTAGAAAATAATTACCTTTAATTAAAATAAAAAAACTATGAATTCATAGAATAATGAAAAAAATTATTTTCATATAAAACCATGGAAATTTATAGAGGTACCTAAATTGAGATTAATAGTCATGGATCCAGGTAAATCTATTTATGTTCTATATATTAGAAAGAACATTTATTTCAAACTTCAAAAAGTTAAGAAATAAACTTGTTCTAAAAAAGTTAAAAATATTCCATTTAATACTTTGTAAATAAAATAAAATTTATTATAAAAATGAATTCACCAATAATTTAATAATAGATAAAAATTTCTATAAAATAATTTGAATAATACAGATATGGAAGACAAAGATTCTCGACCGAAAACATTAAATATTGTCTATATTTTAAATTTTTTTTGATCATTGAATAAAAAAGATGTATAAATTATTAATAAAAAATGTGAACCCCAAAAATAAACATAGTAGAAAAAAATATGTGTTTTAAGAATATAAATATTATATAATTCTAAAAATGTAAAATTAATAATGAATGATCCCAAAATATAGTGATATTGTAAAATAAACCCTTAAAACTATAATAACTTTTGAATAAACTCCCCTTAAAAGAGAAAATATTAATTGAAACATTAAATTCCTTGAATAAAGATTAAATCATTATATAATATTTTAATGTTTCAATATAATCACAATATAAAATAAATTAGGAGCATAATACAAAATATGTTTAAATAGAGTGTAATTGAGACATAATATCCCTTACATTGGATTCCTTCTTGGTTGATCACCTTATATCCTCTTTAATAATAAATATAAATTTATTAAATACATTATTAAGATTTTTTTTATATATACTCTATTTTTAGGGACCTATAATAATCATTTGGAATGCATTAATTGAATAGTTCTTTCTTATGTTGACTATTTCTTGTTGTTCGGTTAATTTCTCCAAATTACTTCAGTATACTAACTATGGTTAAAGGTGTTACAAAATGTTTACATTATCTAAAGAAAGTTAATAATTTCATTAATATAATTTTTATTCATTATATTAAATTTTAGAATCATTCATTCATGGTGGCAATAGAAAATTGAATCACAATGCTTTAGGGATGTGGAAGTCCACACATACACATGAGAGATGTTTACATTTCAAAAATAATAATGGGTAAGAGGTGAGTAAATTTAGTATATTTAAATGACCAAAATTATTTCATAAATATCAAATATATTCATTAATTACATAATTATAACCATGTAAGTAATGTAGTGAAGAAAGAAAAATTATAGTACTATGTAGAGATGATAGATCGTATGTAAGAACGAGTGATGTTTTCATATTCCATAAACCTAAAAGGAGATATAAAATTAACCTAAAAACATATCAATATAGTAAATATACTTATTTAATTTTTTTAATTATGTAATTTATTATTTTAAGGATGTTTAAGGATAAAGGAACATGAAAAATATCAATAATAACATATACCTCTTCATTGGGTAACCACCTTTAGATTACACTTTATGCCTTCTTAAAGTGTTATTTTGAGTTGAAAAAACCTCTATGTTGGGAAAAAGAAAGTTCTGAAGGTATTAAGGTAGGTTTAGGTGGTGAAAAGTGTCATAATAATTGTGGAGAATTTAGGGGAGGAGGTTGTTGAGTCAATAAGGGTTTCTTATGACTTTTCCATTGCTTCATGTTTTGAAAATCACAAACACTCTATCTTAAGGAAAATTTATTTTTCCCTTAGTTTTATCTTAATAAGAAAAATTTTCCTTCTCTAAGGAAAATTCATCCTTACCTATTTTTATTTTTCATATTTGAGTTCTTCTAAATCTAACTCATTTTATTTCTTAGTGTAAAATTCGGTTTTATATTGAAAAACCTCAAAATACTATAAATACTTAGATATAGAGCATTCTATTTCAAGATTCTAATTCAGGTTCAAGGTTCTCTAAATTCAGACTCCAAATTCTTATAACTTCAGAATCTGAGTTCTTTGAATTCAGACTCCAAATTATTATGAATTCAGACTCTGAGTTCTCTGAATTCAGACTCCGAATTCTTATGAATTCAGACTCTGAGTTCCCTAAATTCAGACTCAGAGTTCTCTGAATTCAAGATCCAAATGATTATGAATTCATACTCTCAGTTCTCAATATTTAGATTCAAAATTCTTATGAATTTAGAATTCGAATTCTTATGAATTCAGACTTCTAGATCTCTAAATTCAGACCCCAAATTCTTATGAATTCAGACTCCGAGTTCTCTTAATTTAGACTCCAAATTCTTATGAATTCAGACTCGGAGTTCTCTGAATTAAGACTCCGAATTATTATTAATTCAGACTCTGAGTAATTTAAATTTAGACTCCAAACTCTTATGAATTAAGACTCCGAGTTTATTGAATTAAGACACCTAACTCTTATGAATTCATACTCTGAATTCTTATGAATTTGGACTCCGAGTTCTCGATGTTCAGACCCCAAACTCTTATAAATTCATACTCTGAATTCTTATGAATTCAGACTCTGAATTCATCATAATTCCAGTTAGGAATTCTCTGGAAAACAGAATATGAATATCCATGTGTTATAGCCTTTGAATGCTATTTTTATTAGACTGTAAACTTTTATTTTCCTTAGACTCTGAAAAATGGTTTTGGTTAAGCATCCTTTTTTTCCTACCCTTGACATAGTTATGAAATGATACCGTATATTCATTTTCTAATTAATCGTTGTTTGAGTGACACGTGTACAGGTCCCTCTGAGATTCAAGGAAAAATATGACCATTGGAGGAGGGATCCGACCGTTGTGGATGTGTGTATAAATAAGAGATCATTTGAATGAGATCAACACTGAAAAATGAACTTTTGGATGACTAAATACGATTATAGAGACCACATGCTGTTGAAGTGATTTCTAGAGAGAGATACTCTCATTCTTAGTGCGTACTAAAATTCTTGTTCAGATTTCTTCATGCGACTCTGAATGTTGCTGAGTACATTCGAGGGCTTTCGGAGATAAGAAGAAAGAGGTGCTGACTACCTTAAAGTTCGTGGACTTACTTGGCAAGGAAGACAGAGGTGCTGAGTACCTTGAAGTTTGAGGGTCTGCGGGGATAGCAAGACATATTTTGATATTCCTATCGAGGGATTTCCCTATTGTGTGTAACACATAAATTATTAAATGCATGATTTAAGGGACCTTTACCCAAGGTTGTTGGATACCCTATTATTTGAGTTAAAAGATTTCATACTTGTTTCTAGTGTTGTTTCAAGTTTATTTTCCACTTCATTTTGATAAATAAGTAAAGTTTAACTATCTTATACTTCCTTGATTTTTTATACTCTGATAGTATGATTCTATACACTTTAAGGTAGAATCATTTCCTTGTAAAATTTTCTTAAGTTTTATTTCTGGAACCATATTTCCAGAACCTAGAAAGTTCGGAGAAATAATAGGACTTGTGAATTTACCTTGTTTAACTGTGTTAAACACTATTTTTTAAGGTTAAAAACGAAAGTTTTTATACCAAATTTAATCGTTTCAAATGAATTTTTAAAGTATAAAATTCACCCTCCTCTTGTATATTGAGCATCTATATCATTATTTTGATCTTATAGTTGATATCAGAGAGGGTCTCTGAAATAATTATATTCACATATTAGTTTTCCTTGCTCAAGATTTCATTGGTCTAATTTTTTCCTTGCTTATGAATATTTTTCCCCTTGTTTATAAAATTTTTCTATTAACACGTTTTCTATGGAATGATATATTCTTTTAGATGGTAGGAATTAATGTCGGTTCGATTGAAAATATAAATCCTACAAGACCACCTATTTTTGATGGGAATGATTACGAGTATTGGAGAGATTGTTTAAAGACTTTTGTTATTAACACTAGAGTAGATAACTTTTTCATGCTTACTGGAGGATATCAAATTCATGACAAGGAGGTCAGTACTTTCATCAACCATGAAAATAATGAATATCAACCGAACTATAATGTTCATAATACTTTACTTTTTTCTATGATAAGAAATATATATATATCCAAATTTCATCTTATGAAGCAGAAAATTTTATTTAGAAGAAACACGAGGTTACTCATTTCGGTACATCCAATGTTATAGAAACTAGAAGAGCTATACTTAGAGAATAAGATCAAGGATTTATTTTTCCTTATAGTGAGCCAGTATGTAAGGTACAATATAGCTTTACAACTATTGTTAACAGCATACAGTCTATGGGTGAAAAAGGCCTTGATGATGAAGCTCTTGTGGACAATATTATTTAAATCATGCCTAATGAGTGGTAATCTAAGAGAACAGTTATTGATGAAAATAGGAAAGTATCTCAAATTACTCTTGATGAGATTTTTGGAAGTCTTCTTCTACATGAGACTATAATGAAGAGGGATGTTGATATGAATAAGAAGAAAAATGGGAATGGAAGTGTATCCTTTACTACTACTAAAGAAAAGACTCCAAAAAGGGTTACGAGATTCAAGTCTAAGAAAGTCACTATTTTATCTGAATCAAGTGAAAGTGAACATTCAGAGAATGAACTAGCTAATCTTGCTCAAAGGATGAATATGATAGTTGGGAAGAGATATTTTCAGTATAGATATAATAAGAAAGATAGGAAAGACATGAAATACTCTAAAGTTACATGCTATGAATGTAAAAGATCAGGGCATATCCAGCCAGATTGTCCTATGCTAAAGAAAAAGGATAGAAAGGAAAAAAATTCTGAGAATAATATAAATAAGTACTACAAAGATTAAGCTTTGAATGTTTTGAAATCTTATGAAATGTGGAGTTATAGTGGTGGAGACTCTTCTGATGAATCTTCAGAGTATAAATCTTCTAGTCAGAAAAATCTTGGATTACTAGCCAGATTACCTATTAAAAATAATTTTCTAATGGATAAGGTAAACAATGATAAATCTATCAAAAATGTTTCCATAATTTAATATTATTGTTATAATAATTATTATGAATCTTCGGATGAAGAATATACTTCTGATAAAGATAATACTTTACCTACTTAAGAAGAAGTTTCTAGGTTTTCTAAACTTCTAGAGAATGAAAATTCTAAAATCAAGAAAAATATTTATAAAAAAATTCTAGAATTTCTATTCTTATAAAGGAAGTATAAGATCTTTCTAAAGATCTTGATAAGAAAATTTCTTATTTTGAAATTATTTCAAAAAACCTTGAGGAAGTTAATTCTAAGAAGGATAAACTTTCTAAGGATCTTGAAAACATAATTTCTAAGAAAAATATAATAGACACTAGATATAGTCCAAAAAATAATGTTTTTAAAGAAAAAAATTTGGTGATTAAACTAATGTCTGAAATATTCTCCTTAAGGAAGTGTTTTTGAAACTTTACCTTAGGTAAGGAAAATTTTGATAAGATGTATTCCCAAATACAACCTCTAAGGAATAGTTCTAGTTTTGGATATACCCATTCTAAACCTGTTTTTAGTAATAACCATTTGTTCCTCAAAGTTCACCATTCTTCCCCATATTTTAGTGTGGTAGACATTGGGTGAATAGTTGTTTCTTAAATAAAAAACAGTATTTAGGTTTTGATAAAGCATATTTTTCAATGAAAATGTGGGTACCTAAGATTTTTATTTCTGAAATTTCTGGATCCAAGAATGTTTGGGTTCTGAAAGTATATCTATTTTATTTTCAGGAAAATAGAGTAAGTACCAACAACAATACATTGTACAAGGATAGTGGATGTTCCTGGCATATGACTGGTAACAAAAACATTTTCGAAAATTTTATCAAGAAAAAAGGAGGAAAAGAAAATTTAGGAGATAATGATCAAGGAGAAATTATTGGTATAAGTAACATTGTTCTTCTAGAAAAAACATTGATTTCAAATGTTTTATTTCTTAAGGGTCTTCAGAACATCCTCATTGGCATTAGTCAATTATGTGATGAAGGGTACATTGTGAATTTTAGGAATGACAAGTGCTTAGTACACAATTCCAAGGAAGAGTTTATTCTTTCTGCCAGTAGGAAAGATAATGTATACACACTGAACATAGAATACCTTAACAGATTAATTAGTTTCTTGGTCATGCAAAAAGAAACACTCAGTAGCACTTTCCACTACTGTAGCCGAATATGTAGCAGCTGGAAGTTTCTGTGATCAAGTGTTGTGGATGCAACACACACCCACAGACTTTGGTATGAGTTTTACTAAAACAAATTTTTTTGTGATAATACTAGTGACATTGCCCATAGTAAATACTCTGTACATCACTCTTGTGCAAAGCACAAAAATATTAGGCATCACTTTCTTCAGGATCACACACAAAAAGGAGATATCATTTTTCAATTTATTGGAATGCAAGATCAACTTGTTGATATTTTCACCAAAATCATTTCCTTCCAATAGATTTGAATAAATTAAACAGAAGTTAGGAATGATAACTTTACGGTAATCCTCCTTATTAACTTCTTGTTGAAACGTATCTCCATACAGTAACAAACTCCTTTTCATAGGGAGAGTACATTCGTAATCAAGTTTTCAAAATTTTTAGTAGTCAAATTTTTTGTAATTTGGTTTTCAAAATTTTCGTGGTAAATATTTTTGTAGTATCAAAATTTTGCTAATGAAGATTTTTATAATAAATATTTTCATAGTCAAAATTTTCTTAACAAATATTTTCGTACTGCAAATTTTTGTAATGAAGATTTTGGTACATACAATTTTCGTAATGAAGATTTTTTTACTTAGAATTTTCATAGCTCTAATTTTTTTTCGTAGTCTAAAATTTCTTCATAGTCTAAAATTTTTTGTAGTCTAATTTTTATTAGTTGTCTAAAATTTTTCGTAGTCTAAATTTTTTTTCGCAGTCTAAATTTTTTTCGTAGTCTCAATTTTTTTTCGCTGTCTGAAATTTTTTCATAGTATAAAATTTATTGTAGTCTAATTTTTTTTGTATACTAAAATTTTTCGTAGTCTGAAGTTCTCCAAGAAGAATTATCTTTATTGCGGATAATCTTCCTGGAAATTTGAAAGGTATGTTTCCTTTTTTAAAATTTTGTAATCATATTTTACTTGTTGGTATTTTCTTTATGTTTTAAAAAATTTCGGATTCACATTTCCTTAAATCCAAATGTTTTTTTTCTTAAAATACTCAAAATATAGGATTCTATCAAAATTTCCTTGCAGCTATAATCTCAACCATCAAATATTATCAATAAGTTTTTCAGCTGTTGGATCTATTAGGGAAGCTGAACCGTCACTTCAATCACCTATATATAGCCTCCCAGTTGCTTGTCCCACATTGAACTCAAAGTTATTGCATGCTAAAGCCCTTACCTTCCTACTTAAGATCGTTCGGAATTTCTCAGATCTTCCTCACTTCCGAATTTTGGTCAAAGTCTATTCACAAAAAAAGATGTCGACTATAAAGCCAATCTATGAATGATAGATTTACAGAGAAAGGTTGGTTCATCCGAATTTCATTATTAAGTAAGATTCCATTATCTCTAAGAATATCAAGCTGAATGGGCGAGAGAGTGTTTGAATATCGAAACCAAAAGCACAGGATCCGGTGTATCCGTAGTTGCTGGTTGAATTCTACGAGACAAAAATCTTTTTCAATGAAGGAGGAAGAGATAAGTTTTCATTCAAAATCTATGGAAAGACATATTTCCTTTCTTATAACATGGAAAAAAATCAGATAGAAATTTCTTATGAGGGAGAAGTTGAGTTTTTCTCTCACAAGCTAGCTGATGAAATAGGATCCTTTGATAAGAAAAAGGATTTATCTTGTCTTGGTCCGGAGGAAGTGAAGACTCTAAAAATTATTCATCTCTCTACAAATCTTCGGATTCTTCAGCTGTGGGTTCAAGGTTTTCTAATTCTTAGAAGAGGGGATAAGGATACCCTAAAGAAAATTGATACGTATTTTCTGTATTTCCTGGTAAATCTAAGAAAGATAAACCTTTTAAGCATATCTTCATTACGATTAAGAATATAAAGGATGGAAATCTGAAGGCTTACATTTTTATATATCCAGAAATTACTTCAAAAATCATTGTTCTTTTTCTTCACTCTTTCAAGATCCCTTGATGTTCTAAGCCGAAGAATTTTAAGGTCATTCTTTTGAGTGATGATACTCTGAGGAGTATGAAGGTTGTATTTAATTGTCAATCTGGAGAATTTATGGATTTTTCGGAATCATAAATTCAAGTTTTTTGTAAATAAACAGGTGGTGGATGAAACCTCTCAAAAGGGTGGAAGGAAGAGGAAGGTGAAGTAAGTGGAAGAGAAGGAAAATACCCCAGTGGCTAAGGAAACTCAATCCGCACCCCCGAAGCCAAAGAAGAAAAAAATTATATCCTGATAAGGTTGTGGCTAAATGGAGGGAAGATAAGAATAACCAGAAATAAGGGGTTCCTATGTTTTTCTTGGATCCTTCTGAGGAAAAATCCTTAAAGTAAAAAGCTATTGAGGCTCTTGAGAAGAAAAAAAAGATAAGAAACAGAAGAAAAATATGTCTGAAGCTAAGATTTTAAAATCACTCCTTAAGGCTGCTGAAAAACTCTCTGAACAAATTTCAGAACCAAAATCCTTCTTAACAGAACCATTACTAGAGAATGCAGGAAAGAATTTTGCGACCCCGGAAAAAGTTCAGGAAAATTTACTGGAAGAATATGAAGAATAATAAGGTAGTGGTGATACCGAAGAACTGATAATGAATGTAGAAGATTTTCTTGAGAAGGAAAGTCTTTCGGAGAAGCTATCAATCCGAACCCTTGAAGCCGAGTCTTCAATTCTTGATACCCCTAAGAAAGATGAGATGGGTGAAGAAGAAGTTGATAAGTTTTCTTAAGAAGAAAGATCTAACCATGATCTCATACATCCATAGGATGCTGAGGCAGGAGTTGAGATGGAAGAAGATGATCAAGATAAAATTTTTCAACTATCTGATAGTGAACTTGAATCACCCAATCAAGAATAAGTAATTAGGAAAGCTGATAAGGGAAAATAGGTGGTTGTTGATACACCTAGAAAAGCAGTGTTGAAGAAGAAAAAATTTGGTACTTCATCGAAGAGGAAGGTAGTTGAAATCGAGGAAGAATCCTCACTAACTGATGTCACGGATAAATATTCATATTCTCTATGCCATGAATTTGTAGTTCAATCATTGAAGAAGCTATTTGATTCTATTCCTCTTCTCCTAAGTATAGATTCAAGGTGTCAGATGATTCAGCATACCTTAAATAAATAATCAGATTCAGTAACCATGAGGATGGATAAGTGTGTCAAACTTGATGATGGATTCAAAACCTTTTTCTTAAACTACAAATCCCATAAAATATCCTGCAAAAAGATGGCAGTTGGTCAAATAAAACTATTCAAGATATGTGGATTCTGGATGAGTTTCAAGAAAATGTGAAGGATGCATTTGAAACTGGAGAGGGTAAGTTCAAAGATCTCACCAAAACTTTTGAATAAAAGATATCTATTGAGGAAAATACTCAGATGCATGAGGTGAAATATCTTAATGGGAAGTTTTATTCAGCTGCTCAAAGTTGGAAGAGAGAAAGGGATATCAAAACTGAGATAGAATAAAATCTTGTAAAGAAAGAAGAAGTATTGAAAGCACAGGAAGAGAATCTTAAGGCTCATAAAGAGAAAATTAAAGCCTGAGAGAAGAAATCTGAAGATCATGATCAGTTACTCAAGCATCAGAAGCGGATCACAAAGAGATCGAAAAGTTGATAACCATAGTGAAAAATCTCATAACAAAAGAGAAGGAAGGATACTCTTCTCTAAATCTGATATTTTTTTGTATTTTACTTGTTGTACATAATCTTCCAATCTTAATGAATTTTTTTGGATGTTCTCTTTTTTTTGGTTTTCTTGTACTAATATTTCAAGTACCATATTTTATTTTCCATTCTCTATATTTATTTTTGAAAATCACAAAGGGGGATAAAGGAATTTCAAAAAGAATACTAAGTAAGGATATGTCTTTTTATGTTAGGGGGAGTTTATCTAAGGGGGAGTTTTCATCATAATTTTTTTGGTATTCATGATAATGAAATATCTCATTCATGAAATAAAAATACCATCTTTATTGGTTCCAAAAACTAAGGGAGAGTTAGTCGTATTCACCATGACCCACAAGTACAGGGATATAAGTTTTTATTTTTCATGTTCATAAAAATTCTAAGTCCTTATTTTATTTTTCGTAAGGATGTTTGTTTTTTCCAAAAAAGAGGAGATTGTTGAGTCAATAAGGATTTATTATGACTTTTCTATTCTTTCTTGTGTTGAAAATTACAAACACTCTATCTTAAGGCAAATTTCTGTTTCCCTTAGTTTTATGTTAACAAGGAAAATTTTCCTTCTCCAAGGAAAATTATTCCTTACCTATTTTCATTTTTCATATTTCAGTTCTTCTAAATATAACACATTTTATTTATATGTGTAAATTTTGGTTTAATGTTGAAAAAACTTGGAATCCTATAAATACTTGGATATAGAGAATTCTGTTTCAGGATTCAAATTTATGTTCTGATTTCTCTAAATTCAGACTTCGAATTCTTATGAATTCATACTATGAGTTCTTTGAATTCTGACTTTGAATTATTATGAATTCAGACTACGAGTTCTCTGATTTAAGACGGAGAATTCTTATTAATTCAGACTCTATGTTCACTAAATTTAGACTCTTAATTCTCATGAATTCATAATTCGAGTTCTTTAAATTCAGACTCCGAATTATTATGATTTTAGATTCCGAATTATTATGAATTCATACTCTGAGTTCTCTGAATTCATACTCTGAATTCTTGTGAATTAAGAATCATAGTTATTTGAATTCAGACTCCGAATTCTTATGAATTCAGACTCTGAATTCTTATGAATTCGGACTCCATGTTCTCTCAATTCAGACTCTGAGTTATCTGAATTCAGACACTGAACTGATATGAATTCACACTCCAAACTCTTATGAATTCAGACTCTGAAATCTTATGAATTCAGACTCCGAGTTCTCTGAATTCAGACTCTGAACACTTATGAATTCAGACACTGAATTCTTATGAATTAAGACTTTGAATTCATCAAAATTCAGGTTCAAAATTCCATGGAATTCAGGTTACAAATTCTATAGGAAACGGAATCCGAATATCCATGTATTATAGACTCCGAATGTTATTTTTCTTAGACTCTGAACTTTTATTTTCCTTAGACTCCAAAAAATGTATTTGGTTAAGCAACCATTTTTTTCTACCCTCGATATAGTTATGAAACGATTTTGTACATTTAGTTTTTAACTAACAGTTGTTTGAGTAACACATGTACATGTCCCTCCTAAATTCAAGGAAAAACATGACCATTGGAGGAGGGAGACAACCGTTGGATATGTTCCTATAAATATGATCTCATTTGAACGAGCTCAATACTGAACACTGAACATTTAGATGACTGACTATCACTCTAAGGACCACATGTTGTTGATGTGATTTCAACAGATAGATACTATCATGCCTAGGGCATACTAAACTTCTAGTTCATATTACTTCGTGCGATTCCAAATTTTGCTAAGTACATTTGAGGGCTTCCGGGAATAGGAAGACATAGGTGTCGACTACATTAAAGTTCAAGGACTTCTGTGTTGAGGAAGACAGAGGTGCCGACTACCCTGAAGTTCGAGGGATTATAGGGATAGAAAGACAGATTCTGATATTCCTATAGAGGGCTTACCCTGGTGTGGGTAAGATAGACTTTCTTGAAATTATATATCAAGGGACCTTTATCCAAGGTTTTTGGATACCCTACTCTTTGGGTTAAAATATTTCATACATGTTACTAGTGTTGTTTCAAGTTTATTTTCCACTGAATTTTGATTAATAAAAAAATTATAACTATCTTATACTTCCTTGCTTTTGTATACATTTATTAGTAAGATTCTATATGCTTTATGGTAGAATCTTTTCCTAGTAAACTTTTCTTAAGTTTAATTTATGAAACCATATTCTCGGAACCTTTCAAGTTTATTGAACTGAGAGGACTTTTGAATTTACCTTGTTTAACTTTGTTAAACAAAGTTTTACATAAGGTTAAAAATAAAAGTTTTTATACCATCTTTAATGGTTCCAAAGGAATTTTTAAGGTATACAATTCACCCCCTCTTGTATATTGAGCATCTACATCATTATTTCAATCCTAGAGAGGTTCCCTTTTATAAGTGAGGTGGGTGAAAATTCTATAAATATTAAGAGCATTAAAAAATTATAATGTCAATGTGATAGAAATATGGCACAAAATGGGTCCAATTTATTATATTGGATGAGATTATTTATGCAGAAGTAGGATTATCCAATGGTCTTGAGTGGTGTGAGTAAGTGGGTAGAGGTGACGGCCTTTTATAAAAGGGAGGAGGGGCACTTTAGGAATGTCTTGAAATATTATTTTATTATAAATTGATTATTGAATTCTAGTAGCTCTATTTGAGTAAATAAGGTTTATTTATGACTTTTATATTCCTTTATATTTTGAAAATCACAAACACATTTTCTTATGAAAAATTAACTTTCTCTAAGAATTAATATCTTAATGAAAATTTTATTTCTCTAAGAAATGTTTTATCCTTAACTGGATTTTCAATTTATTATTTAATGACTTCGCAAAACCAAGTCTAATTTTTTTTATTAAATCTAAAAATTCGAATCCTAATAAAAATCTCATAATGTTATAGTTCCTTTGCTACTAATTTTTTCTATTCTTCAGACTCTGAATTCTATGAAATTTAGACTCCAAATTCTCTAAAATTCAGACTGAGAAATATCTGAAATTTAGACTCTGAATCCTCTAAAATTTAGACTTTGAATTCTTATTAATTCAGACTCTGAATTCCTCAGAATTCAGACCCCAAATTCCTCATAATTCAGACTCTGTACTCCTCCGAAATCAGACTCTGAATTCCTCAGAACTTAAGAACTGAATAATTGTTGTTTTTTAATCCGAGTATTCATATTTTCAGACTCTGAATTATATTTTTTTTCTAGATTTTGATTATTTAGTTTTAGTTAAGATACTTTATTTTTCTTGAATATTATTATTTCTTAAGCATGATAATGTTTCTCTAGTTTTTCTTACAGAAAACGATGCGTACAATTTTTTTCTATATAACCGTTGGTTGTGTGACACATGTACAGGTCCCTCTAAAATTCATTGAAAAATATTACTGATGGAGGAGGTATTCGACCATTGTAATCCTTCCATATAAATATAATATCATTTGAACAATCTCAATATATTTAAAGAGATTACATGCTGTGATGATGTGAAGTGATTTATAGAGAGAGAAAGACTCTAGTTTTAACACCTAGAGATTTTATGAGATAGATTCTTTTTAATTTCATTGTTGTCTTGTGTTGTATGCTACACCAAGATTAGTCTTCACTATATGTGACACTGTATTATCTTGAAGTATACGCAACACTATTCTGGGCTTGTGTTGCACACAATTTCAAGTTCCACTGATAGAATTAATTTCACACAACACTGAGTATTGAGTATGTTCAATGTATAAATAAAATAAGTTGGGATTATGTTATATGCAATATGAAAGTAATCTTTCACTACACGCAACTCTATCTTGGTTTTTATTACATGCAAGAGAGACCTTCCACGATAGCTTGCATTGTACGCAATACCGAGTTTCACTAAACAATGAAATATTATAAAAATATTATATAAAGCAGACATTATGAATAAAATTAACCAAATTTTGAAATCTACATAACATTATAATTCATCTAATACATTTTCTAGAACATGATATGAGAAAAAAATCAATTTTTTGGATAAAAGAAGTATTTTTCAAAAAATGCAGTTTTACTGCCTTTTAATGGTGCACCTATTTTAAATCTATTTTTATCTTTTTATAAGTTAAATTTGACATAATAAACTTTTTATTTGGAATAGGGACATAAAAATTTACTTTTATTGATTTTTTTGGTATTTTTCTAAATTTTTTAATGAATAGTGAAAAATGCTACATTTTTACTCGAAACCACCTTTTTATCTAATTTATTTATATCTTTAGATTATATATTTAATTTTATTTAAAGCATAATTGGATTATTTTTTTATCATTTAATCCAATTTTTGTCATTTTATGTAATTTCAAATTTAAATTGGACATAAACACATGTCAACCTTTTGGTAGTTATTACTTCTTAAAAAACCTGTTTTTTAGTTTTGAAAATGGGAATTGATTTTAAATTAATTATTGCAACTTCTTTGTTTTGAATTTGGAAAAATGGATTCCATATTTTGAATTAGAAGGTTAAAATTCTGGAAATAGGTACCTTTTATTTTAGGACATTATGAATAGTAACATCAGTAAATATTTTATTTACCATGGTTAAATGGTAAATCTGGTAAATAAGGGTAAAAAAATAATATTATAATAATAATAAACTACCCTAACACATGTCCTAATCCTATTGGATGAGATATTTCCGACCATGGTCATCCTTGGGTCCATTTTGGGACCCCATTGATTCACATCGATTTGAAATTGACATTTTATAATAATTAATTTCTAGTAAAGATAATTATAACCTAAACAAATATCTTTTACTAAATCAATTTTAATATGGGGTTTTGTAACTAATATCTATGTCTATAAATATTCATTATAAATATATTTTTTTTTCATATATCATGGTATTTTATTTGTAATTTTTAGAAATTAGGTAAATATATTTATTTATGACACAATTATGATGTAGTTATTACCTCATTAATGAAAGATTAAAATAAAAGAGTTTATAAATATTAAAATAAATTTAATTTGAACATTTTGATGCAATCCATGAATTTTATAGATGAAATTGACACATTTCAAGTAAACCTTGGCCAAGGAGAGACGATTGCATCATCCAATTGAATCACTAACCTCGGTGTTTGTTCCACCTACATTTGATGTTGAAGAACCCAAGGTGTTCTTTAAGATTCAATTGGAATATGCAATCGTCTCTCCTTGGGCATTTCTTGAAGAGGTTCCTGAAGACGAAAATCCAGCTGATACAACTTTGGTAGATCAACATGATTTGGATGAACATTGGTATTATTTTGTTGAAGACCAAAAGGTAAGTGATCCTACAATATTTCTAAAAGAAGAATCAGAACCTAAATACCCCTCTCTTGCTTTGGAAGAAGATGAAGAAGTCCCTACTGAAAAAGAATTTCCAGTGGCCTTACCTGAAGAGATCACTTTTTAAGATGTCCTACACGAAAGGGAATATTCTGATATTGATTGTTCATGTTTAAATCATATCCAAGTGAAATTATTTTCTGGATTCCCTTCTGAATTATTTAAAATAGAATCACATGATCAAGCCCTGGATGTTGAAGTCAAAGTGGCCAAAGAAGTCATGGCTGGAGAAGTGGAGGACCCATTCTTCCTCCTCCCCCAATCATTCCAGTGGTACCACAATGAAATGGTGAAGGAGCTATTGTAATCTATTTATGGGTTGATCTATGGATTTTTTAGGCTAAAGAGCATTGGAAGAATGAAGTTTTGGTGGTTTATAAGCAAGAAACCCTACCCACCATCGGATTGGGGTTAAACCACTGCAACTGCAGGACTATGGGTAGTAAAAACCTAGCACCTGATTGGGGGTCAAACCATGAATTATCCCATTTCTTCTCCATTCCTCTTTTTTATATTTATTTTTCTCTTGTTTTATTTATTCTATTCCTTTTTTGGTCAAGTGGTAGTAGCTAGGATCTTAACTCAAAGCTGCCACTGAAAAATAATGTCAGGATGTATCTTTCTATCCCTTAATATTTTTCTTCCCTAATATTGATTTTGTGTTGTGCTGCAATGAGGGGTATTGAAATCTAGGTGGGGAAGTGTCAACCTGATTACTTGTTTTGTGAGATTTATTTTTTATTCATCTTTTTATGATTATTGAGCTTTATTGAATATTCTGATTATTTTTTACATACTAATTGATTTTGAGAAAGTTGAGATGATTTTTGATAAAATTGATTTTATATGATTTTTGATGTGAGAAATTATTTTCATGAATTGTATTTTCAAGAATTCTTATGAGTTTGACTGATTTTTAAAATCCATGCCCATGAAACACCGACTCAATATATTTTCCTGTCCTGTGAGGTATTCTAAACCACTTTGAAATATTCTTTCTAATACCCACACTTTCTTGAGGGAAACTTGGATTTTGTGTGAGAACCAGAACTTGTGATTTTTCTCTTTCAAAGATTTGGATTTCATGGAATGTTTTTGATATGATTAAGGAATTTTTTTTGCAAGACATATTTTATCTTGAGACCTACCTTTACATATATCCTTCATTTGCCCTTAGATTCCATGAATTGCCTTATAGGTTTAAGCCACATTTCAAGCCAATTTTTCCTTACCTACCCGTACTATTAGTACAATTGCATGGATATTTCAAGTTTGAGTGTGGGGGAAGTGTCTTTCGTGTGCGTTCTTGGGATGTGTTTCATTTATGAGAGATTTGAGGTGTGTGTCAACTTTTTGGGCAGTGGATGATAAAGATCAAATTGGGCATGGGTAATCCTTTCATTGTGCTTTATCATTTCATCCGGTTCTCCTTAATATATATTTATATTTATATTATGGATATGTATAATATATAAATCACGTTTTAAATTATGGAAGAACGTAAATCATTGTATAAGTAATAATATCAAGAATAACAATTCAAAACACGTACGATAAATAAAACGATTATTACCAAAAACGTTTCTTTAACATGGAATTGACAAATGAACGGATAATATAAAGTCATAATTGAATCATATATGATATCATTAATATTATTCTGGTTTGTTTACAGGTTAAGAATATGTTTAAAACCACTATACCGGATTTCTGAACACATATAGAAGAAATTAGTCCATAGGTAAGGGGTAATTTTGCAATCTCATTTTTATCCAAGATTTCTTATACGTAAGTATTTACATGGGTTATATTTATCATCAATGTACATGTTTTCTAAAAATGTTTTCATAAAATGTTTATTATTATAAAATTTATGTTTAGATTAATATTTTACCCATTTTTTATTTTTACTACATGGTATGGAAGGAATATTTCTTTTTTCTATCACACAAGGTACTTTTTTGACTTTTCCGGTGAAAGTACGTGGATAATCTTTTTGTTTAACTTATATGACATGAATAGATATTTACGGTTTCAAGATGCCTTATTTCCACGAAGTATCCTATACACTATTTCAAGTTTATTTTCGACTAAATTAATTTATTTTAAAATTTTGCTGCATTTTGAGAAAAGAAAATGTTTTTGAAGAGGAAAGTATATTTTCTTCAAGAATATAGTTCAAGTGTTTTATCAAAATTATTTTCCATATATGATGAATCTTTTAGATAGGATTATGTTTCTTTCCCTATTATTACAATGATTTGATTGTGTTAATGATGGAATTATCTTTTATATGGATTATTTTATGATTGAATGATATTTAAGAAAACAAATTTATTTCTTGGGTTATGTTATGATTAATGATTTATGTTTTGTGGCACATGTAAGAATGATTTCATTATAATATGGGTGGGACCAATATATCCCTCCAATGTATTGGATAATGATTTATATCTCATTAGATATACATGCCTGGAATGGAAAGTAAATCTTGTTCAGTAATACAGGGCTGGAACGACAAGTAAATCCAGTTCAGTAATGGAATTTTTCCACTCTGATGGTCATGGAAATAATGCCTTGGATACTATGGAAATCAAATTATGTGCTTATTTATTTGGCCCAACTCCTGGTTTTATGACAATATAATTTTATCATTGTTAGTGTTCCTTTATGATATATTCCTTACATACTTCCAAGATCTATTTCATGACTTACGTTTTTGATATTCAAAATTTATGTTCATTTTTTTCACATTATTATGTTTATGTTGTGTTTGATGTTCTTAATGTTTACCCTTATAGAGAATTTAAGATAACCATTTTTATGTTTTTCCCCAGGATATAAATAAATTTTTTAGGTAGAAAAACAAAATAGGAAGATATTTATGGGATATGCTGGAGATCTTTCACCACGTTTGAAGACTGTGTTCAAAGTTTCCAAAGGCATGAAATAAACACGGTCTTTGGGAATCTGTTTGTGTCATGTTTTAAGTATTATGCAAAATAAATGTAATTCCATGTATGTTAATCTTGGGTATCTACAGTTGGTATCATAGTGAAGGTCTAGTTATCCTTTAGAAACAAGGGTGTGAAAACATTTTTGAGATCCCTGGAGATATTGTTAAGGTATGTATATGGATGTACCTAAGGTTAAGTATAAGTATGGGTTATAGTGCTAAAATTATGACAACTTTCATGCATAACCTAGGATTAAACCCCAAATTTTAGGTATTTAATGTACTTCCCCTTTATTATGTTGTTTTCCTAGTATGATTTTTTCCTCTCATACTATTTGTTTTGGATTTTAGACAATGGTGGAAAACCAATGAAACCACATTAATAATAGATGTGATGGGAAATGAAATGATTGTCCTCCTGAAAAACCAAATATCATGGGACCTCGAATAAAGAATCTTGTTTCTCAGACCAAAAAACCTGTTAGGCTCCCAAATTACCAAAGGTTAGAACAACGATCTCTTGAATCTTTTTTAATGCAACATGAAAATTATTTTAGTAGAACAACCGATCCAATAGTTTCCGAGAAATGGATTTATACCATTGAAAAGGTATTTTTCTTTCTCCATTGTTCAGAATGTGAAAAGGTTAAGTTGAACACTTGTTGCTTGTAAGGTAAAGCTAATATATGGTAGAACTTTATTAGTAATACAAGTCAACGAGATAAAATCGACTCCATGGATTGGGATGAGTTCACGAAATTATTTTTTAGTATGTACATTTCTCATATTCTTCTTACAAAAAGAGAAATTGTAGTTTCTCATATATCTCAGGGTTATGATAAGAGAAGAATGATGGAATCAAATGAAAACTATATAAATTATGGAGAAAAATAGATTTCATTTTCTTTATACTCAATGTGTGGAAGTACACATGGAGGAAATTGTCTTAAGGGGATTGATAAATGTTTTCAGTGTGGGAAAGAAGGTCATTGAGCATTTTACTACTAAAGTAATAGGGATATATAGAATTCTCCAAAGAGTGAACCTCCCACAAATTAGGGTTACAAGTGTAAGAAAATATGGCATTATACTAACCAATTTACTAATCTCATGTTAATAGATGATCATCGGTGCCAAAAACCTTTTAAGGCCAAAGACAAAGGAAAATCACATGTGATCATTATTGGTGATGTTCAGTATTCCAACGAAGTGGTGGAATTATTAAGTATTTATGTAATGGGATTCCAAAATTGGGTTATGGGATCTCATTTATAGTATTCTGGTATATTTTAATCTCTATATATTGGTTTATTTTTCTTTTAAACAATTATATGGTATCGGTAACCATGAAATGTGATTGAAATATTTTTGGAAAGCACATGATATGCACACAATGAAGAGATAATGAGAGATGTTTGATAGTATTAATGATCTCATGATAGATAATAGGACAAAGTGGCATCATTGTTTGGGTATATAGAATTTTTGGTATTTTTGGTGTGTGAAAAGAGTTAATTTTGACAGAATGCATGTTTTTACTAAGGTTTCTATGGTAATTCATGTTACTATCATATTTCAAGAGAATAAATAATGAAGATACTCACATGTTTAGAATGTGATAACCAAGAACTTCCATATAAGATATGTGAGATAAATGTTATGTCAATTTAGTACACCTCTTTATAAAGTTCTATATTTTTAGTTTCTGGAGGGATTGTAATTTTATCCATTTATGGATAGTAGAAGTTATTTTCTATTTTCAGTTTGTCAGATTAATGTATTGTCTCACTATAGGGGGACTTATTCATATTTAATAACAAGTTCTAACCACTTTTTTGAGATAGATGGAATGACCCATAATTCTATCACATGATCTACTAACACTTCAAAAATTAAAAATTCAACCTCATTTCATTAAAAAAGAGATGAATTAGAATTTGTTTAAGGAACGATCAATAGTACTGAAATCAAGTATGTATTTCTTCACATGAAAAAAAATATTCAACATTAGGAAAATGATCTAGAAAATGAGAAATATTATCCTTGTACCCTTTTATCTGATGAATCATATTGTTTCTTAAATCATTGAATATTTATGGCTTTCTGGTAGTTAACTTTCTCCAAACCTCATTCTCTATCACTATCCATCAGAACACGATGGTTAGATTTCTCTTCCCTATTCATGTTTTCACATTCCAACTACGTTCTCCTATGTGGAAACCCTCTGATGAGTTAATTTGGTTAACCACTATGTTTCTAACATTCCTTTTTAAAATGATGTTTCAGTATCCCTTTTTATGATGTGGGTTTCCATAAAATAAACTTTCAAGTAGGAAACCATTTATAACACCGACAAATTTCGAGGGAGAAATCCATTTTAAGAGGGGTAGAACGTGACAACATGAGATTTTATGAGATATATTCCTTTTAATTTCATTGATTTCTTGTGTTGTATGCTACACTAATATTATCTTGCACTATACGCAACACAGTATTAGCTTTCAGTTTATGCAACACTATTTTTGGCTTGTATTGCACACAATTTCATGTTCCTCTTATAGAATTAATTTCAACCAACACTGAGTATAGATTTTTTTCAATATAAAAATGATCTAGGTTTGTATTATGTTATACGTAACAAAAAATGAAGCTTTCACTACATGCAACACTGACTTGGCATGCGTTACACACAAGATATACCTTCCTCGATAGCTTGTGTTCTATGCAATGCTGAGTTTCACTAAACAACGATATATTATAAATATATTATATAAAATAGAAGTTATGAATATTATTAACAACATTTTTAATTTTATATGACATTATCATTCATATTACATAATTTATAGAACATGATATGAGGAAAAACAAATCAAATTTTCGGATAGAAGAAGGATTTTTCCAAAAAATCAGTTTTATAGCCTTTTGATGGCGTACCCATTTTAAATATAGTTTTTGAATCTATTATAAGTTAAATTTTAAAAAATAAACTTTTTATTTAGAATCGGGACATAATAATTTACATTTTCAAAATTTTTGGTATTTTTCTAATAAAATTAAAATTTTAATGAATAGTGAAAAATAATGCATTTTAACTCGAAAATGCATTTTTAACTAATTTATTTATATCATTAGATTATCTTTTTAATTTTTTAAAGCATAATTGGATTATATTTTCAACATTTAATCCAATTTTTTTCATTATAAGTAATTTCAGTTTTATATTGGACATAAACACATGTAAATCTTTTCATAGTTATTACTTCTTAAAAAAACCTGTTTTTTGATTTTGACAATGAGAATTAATTTTAAATTAATTACTGCAACATCTATGTTTTGTATTAGGAGAAATGGATTTCATATTTTGACTAAGAAGGTTAAAATTGTGTAAATAAGTACATTTTTTTGGATATTATGAATAATAACTTCGTTAAATATTTTATTACCAGGGTTAAAGGGTAAATCTAGTAAATAAGGGTAAAAAATCAATATTATAATAATATTTATCTACCCTAAAACGTGTTTTATTCTTATTGGATGATATATTTCTGACCACGAGCATCCTTTGGTCTATTTTGGGAACCCATGGATTCACATGGATGTGAAAATGACATTTTATAATAATTAATTTAAAGTAGGGATAATTACAACCTAAACATATATCTTTTACTAAATAGATTGTAATACAGAGTTTTATAACATATATCTATATTTATAATTATTCATTAAAAATATTAAAATATTTCCTACATCATGGTATTTTATTTATAATTTTTATACATTAGATAAATATATTTATTAATGACACAATTATGATGTAATGATAACCTCATTAATGAAAGATTCAAATAAATGAATATATAAATATTAAAATAAATTTAATTTGAACATTTTGATGCGATCCACGAATTTTTTGGATGATATTGACATATTTGGGATGAGTTAATTCCTTTTTTTGAAGGAATCATGTCGTTATAAATGTTTTAAAAAAATTCATGTATGAATAGTTTCCAAAATTGACATAATTCATAACTTAAAACATAAAATAGTTCATTAAACGGTATTAATTTTAAAAAAAATATATCCAGAAAATGGTTAATCTAAGTCCAAATAATTCATAAATAACTTTTTTTGCGTCGTTTGACATAATATGGTAATTACATTAACCAACATTATGTAAATAACATGATAACATGTTAAGATTAAAAATGGTAAAATAAGGGCTAAACCAATAAGATAAGGATAAAACAATATTCAAAACCTGTATAAAAATTATTGTATGATGGTTATTCAAACCAAAATAATCTTATATTCCAATCAAATAAGTTTTTAACCATTTTAAAATGAAATTTAACTTATAATAAATTAATATTTTAAGACTTTCCTAATGTGCCCCTATCATCTCTTATAATAGGGCACCTCCTCCCTCTCCTCTTCACTCCATTTTGAGCTTTCAAGCTCATTGAAAACCATTAAATTTATCTCATAAACTTCCTTAGTTAAATTCTAGAGGTTTTTTTATTCTCAAAATACCAACTCTAGTTCCCTAAGAGGAAATTAAAAGGAGGCAATTCAAGGACAAGGTAATCTCTTCTACTGATTCTTTCAAATTTATTTCTCCTTTACTTACACTTCTTTAGTTTTTTCATTATAAAGTAATAAAATAAGTATATCTCATATACATATATTTTATTATAAATATAAAACAACCATATTTCACCTTCTATCCATCCTAGGAAAAATAAAATCCCTATGCGTGTGTACGTACGACTTACCGTCTCCACACCATGGTGTAATCTATTTTTCACCACCACCTTCTTGGATGGGTATAATGGTAGAAATAAAAAATATATATGATTATTATAACATGATACTAGTTTTGATATATTATTAAACATACACTTCAAAACCATTCAATAATTATGAGAATGATATCGTTGCTCGTGCATATGTATGACATACTGTTCCCACTACTCAATGAGATCACTTCTCTGCATTAACCATTCAATAATGATTATAAATTATATATAATAAATAATTATTAAATATATGAAATTATATTACTACTGGATTTATTTATATATATATTTCATTTACTTACTTCCATTCAATTTAATAAGGAAATGAAAACAACGTTCATGCGTACGTACGACAAACCGTCTCCATAAACCGTGTATTCCATTTCATTTATATATCTATTATATATGTATATTGATATAATAGATATATATTAAATATAAAACATTTTTATATTAAATAATTAATTAAATCATGATATAAGTAATAATATCAAGAATAACAATTCAAAACACGTATGATAAATAAAACGATTATTACCCAAAATGTTGTTTTAAAATGGAATTGAAAAATTAATGGGTAATATAATGTCATAAGTGAATCATATATGATATCATAAATATTATTATGGTTATGTTACAAGTTAATAATATGTTTAGAACCACTATACATGAGTTTAGAACACATACGGATGAAATCAGACTTAAGGTAAGGGATAATTTTGCAATTTTATTTTTGTCCAAGATTGCTTATACGTATGTATTTACTGGGGTTATATTTATCATCCATGTCCATGTTTCCTAAAAAGAATTTAAAAAAAGGATTACTATTCTTCCATGTAAGTTTAAAATCATTTTACCTATTTTTTACTTTTACTACATGGTATGGAAGGAATCATTCTTTTGATTACACTATGAGGTAGTTTTTTGACTTTTCTAGAAAAAGTACGAGGAGAATGTATTCATTTAACTTATACGGTACGAATAGAGTTTTATGATTTTACAACTCTTTATTAACATGAACATTCCTCTACAATAATTTATTTTTTCTTCAACTAAATTGTTTTCTTTTAAAATTTCACGTCATTTTGAGAAAAGAAAACGTTTTTGAAGAAGAAATGATATTTTCCTCAATAACTAACTTCAACCATTTTATCAAAAACAATTTCCATCAATGATGACACTTTTAAATAGGCTTTTGTTTTTATCCCTATTATTACTATGATTTTATTGTGTTAATAATGAAATTATATTTTATATGAATTATTTTATGATGTAATGATATTTAAGAAACCCATTTTATTTATTGGGTTATATTATGATGAATGATTTATGTTTTGTGGAATATGTAAGAATGATTTCATTTTGAGATACGTGGGACCTATATCTCCCTCAAATTCATTGGGTAATGATTTATATCTCATGAGATAGACATGGTTAGAATAGAAAGTATATCTAGTATTGTAATAAGGGGCTGGAACGACATTTGAATCTGATTCACTTATACATGGATGGAACGAAAAGTAAACCCGGTTCTGTAATATACTTTGTCCACTATGATGTCATGGAAGAAATTATTTGTACACTATGAAAATAATATTATGTTCTTATTTATTTTCCATAATTCTATGTTTTATTCCAATACAATTTTATCGTGGTTAATTTTCCTTTATGATATATTCTTTACGAACTACCAAGATTTATTTCATGACATACATTTTTGATATTCAAATTTTATGTTCATGTTTTCAAATTATTATGTTTATGTTGTGTTTTATGTTCTTAATGTTTTCTCTTAATGAGAATTTGAGCTCCCCCTTTCTATGTTTTCTTTTCCCCAGGATATAAAGAAATGTTTTTTGGTATGAAAACAAATGGGGAAGATCTTTATGGGAGATGTTGAAGATCTTTGACCAAGTTAGAATATTGTGTTCCATGTTTACAAAGTCACCAAACTAACATGGTATTTTGGAATCTATTTGTGTCATGTATTAATTATTCCTCAAAATAAATGTAATGTCCTTCTAAATAAAGCTTGGGTATCTACACTTGGGCCTTATGCGATTTATGAACATCTTGTTCAGCCGTGAACAACTTGTTCAGCTTGCTTTGTGTGACTCTGATTGTTTCTGTGTACAATTGAGGGATTCCAAGGATAAGAAGACATAGGTTCCGAATACCTTAAAGTTATATGACTTAAAGGGATAAAAAAATAGGTTACGACTACCTTAAAGTTCTAGGGCTTGTGGGGATATCAAGATATGCTCCGATATTATTATCCAGGGCTTACCCTAGTGTGGGTGAGACATACTTTATTGAATGTATAAATCAAGGGATCTTTATACAAGGTTGTTGGATACACTTCTATATGGGTCAAAATGTTTCATACTTGTTTTTTTGATTGTTTTCTTATGTTTTTTCACAATATTTTGTTAAATAGAGAATATATCACTTTCTTATAATTTCTTATACTTGTTTAACTCTGATATAAATAAGATTATATATGATTTCAGGTATAATATTTACATAATATTAACTTAATTGTATTTCTTTATGTTTAATTTATTTATGTTTAGGTTTCTTATAATTTGACCTGGACCCTTCAAATTATCCATTTTTTTGAGAGCAAAATAGGGTTTGTTAATTTACCTTGTTTAACTTTGTTAAACAAAGATTTCCTTATGGTTAAAAATGGATGTTTTTAAATGTACAATTGAACCCTCCCTCTTGTAATTGAGTATCTTAATATTCTATTCTGATCGTACAATCGATATCATAGGAAGGACTCAAAAATAATTATACTTACATATAAGTTTTTCTTGCTGACATTTTACTTGATCTAAAATTTTCTTGCTCACGTTTTGCTTAAATATGTTTATATTTGTTTATAATTTTTTTCTATTAACAAGTATTGTGAAAAACTATTTTCACATAGAAATTGAAGGAATGAATGTTGCTTCTCAAGAAAACCTTAATCCTACTAGAACAATAATCTTTTATGGTAATGATTATGAGTACTGGAGAGATAGGATGAATTATTTTGTTATTAACACTGGAGTGGACAATTTGTTTATGCTTACTGGAGATTAAAAAATTCCAAAAAAGGAAGTCAGAACCTTCACCAAACAAGAGAAACTGGAATATCAATTAAATTACAATGTATTCAATACTTTGTTGTGTTCTATGACCAGGAATATACATAGTAAAATATTTTCTTTTGAAGCTGCCAACTGTATTTGGAAGAAACTGGAATTCACTCATTTTGGAACTTCGAAAGTGATAGAATCTATAAGAGCCATGTTGAGAGATGAATATCATGGATTTTTATTTCATTATAGAGAAAATTTTTAAAATTTCAAAAAAAAATTATGACCATTGTGAACAATCATAAATCTATGGGAGAGAAAGGTCTTGATGTTGATGTTCTTATGGATAAAATAATTAATATCTGGCCCAATGAATGAGAATCTAAAAGGAAAACTATTGATGAAAACAGAAAAGTATTTAACATTACTCTTGATGAGTTATTTGGAAGTCTTCATCAGCATAAAATAATAATGAAGATAGATTCCAATTTCAATAAAAAGAATAATGGAAATAGAAGTTTAGATTTCACAACTACAACTAAATCCAAGACTCTAGAAAGGGTTACTAGATCTAAAGAAAATAAAGCTGTTATAATATCCAAATCAAGTGATAGTGATCAGTCTGAGAATGAATTATCCAATATTACCCCAATGATGGACAAGATTTTTGGAAAGAAAGACTTTCAGAATAGATATAAGAAGAATTATAGAAAGGACAAGAAAGTCTCTGAAGTAACTCTTCAGATTAATCTTCTAAATATGAATATTCTGGTCAAAATAATATTGGTCTTATACACAAATTACATTTTGAAAATCATTTTATTATGTCTAAGGTACACACTACTGAATTATTAACCATTTTTAATTAAATTAAAATTTTTATAAAATAGAATATTATGAATATTTGGATGGTGATTCTTACTCATCAGAAGATAATACCTTACCTTTTTTTATATAATTCTCTAGATTTTCTAAATTACTTGAGAATGAGAACTGTAAGATAAAAAATAATTCAGAGAAAGAAAATTAAATAATTTATGTTGTAACACCCCGACTCCAAAATCTTGGAGTCGGGGCATTATTTTAATAAATTTGAATGATTATAAGGAATCAAGTCCCGAAGAACCGATTAGTTTAGCAGTCTTGCAAAATAGATTACATATATGAATGTTAAATTACAATTTATAAAATAAAACACAACATAAATAATCATTTGAGAACCCTATTATTCCCCTAGATTAACCATGCATATCAATCATAATACACTTCTTCACATACTAGAAAAAATAAAACATAACAAAAGGGGTGCGCTCAGATACACAGTAAGGATAACAATATAGATGAAACTATCACAAATAAGCATAAACATGTAAGGCAATGTATATGACTAAAACACAAGCATTTTAAACATAAAAATCAGCATAATATTCCAAAGATAAATTAAATAATTCCATTTACATACTCACATGGATATTCTACAAGTCAAATAATCACATGTAATATCAGTAACTAATTTAATAATGATTAAATACATAATGTCGGACATCATAACCACATATTATTAGCCTTTTGCCAAGACTACAAATAAAAATTCTACCTATCCATTGTGCCAAGAAAATAATTTGTCTAATAATACCTACCGATGCATCAAGGAGCTATAGTAGGCTGCACCCGTCACTTACTAAGTCCAATGCATTCCTCATTTGAAAATGTTGAAGCATAACATAAACATTCGTATTAAAACTAGCATACGAAATGTCAATACTTTAACCATAAACCATGAATGGTATAAAAATAACACATCCATATTCAAACATATCATAAATCATTCAATACAATATTGAAATTGTATTATAATAAATCAATTTCAATCAAGAATAATATCTTGTAAAATAAGTTTACATAGTTGAAAATGATCAGAAAAACTATTTGAGAGAAGTATACCTTTTTGTAATATCATTTAAAAGTCACACATTTATAAAGGAATTAATTTGAAAAAGATTTTTGAATCAAATTTTCCCATAACACTTTTAAACTTTTCAAAGGAATTAACATTTTAAAAAAAATCAAGTCCATATAAATAAATCCTTAAAATCATTTTTAAAACATGGACATTAATTAAATGATTTAGAAAAATTAATCATTAAAACATTTAAAATTATGATTTCTCTAAAGAGTAACTTTCAAAAAACCATAAAATATTTATTTTGGAAACATTTTTCTGAAACATGGACATGGATGATAAAAATGTCTCATTAAATAGTTATACATAAAATTTCTCGGATAATAATGAGATTGAGGAATTAACCCTTACCTTGTACTTTACTTTGCTATAGGGTACATTTAACCTCTTGTATAATGACCATATTATATTATTAAATTGTAACAAAACCATATTCATATTTATGATTTCATACTTGATTCATGTATGGCTTTATACTACCCATTTAATAATAATTTCTATGTTAAAATAACATTTCAGGTAATAATCGCTTTCTTTATCATACTTGTTTTAACTTGTTATTCTTGATCGTATAACTTATATCATGATTTAATTGATTCCATAATATAATACATTATTTATGTATCATATATATTCAAAATATAATTATGTATAATAGATAGATATATGATATGGGAAACACTATTTATGGGTAGGCCGTACGTATGCATAAACCCTATTTCCGTTTTCATATGGTATTAAATAGAAGTGAATGAGATATATATAATTATATATATATATATATTTAAGTAGCATTATTATGTCATATATTACATACTTATTAATAATATATATTTTTATAATCACCGTTGAATGGTGAACATGGAAATGAATCTCATCGCATCGTGGATACAGTAGGCCATATGTACGCATGAGTAATGATATCATTCAATTTATGGTGAAATATTATGTAATTAAATGGTATATTATATATAAATAATAATTAAAATGTTATATTTATTATTTAAATCAATTATACTCATTATTATACCCATCCAAATAATGAAGTGTTGAATAAAAAACAACACCACGGCGTGGAGACGGTAAGTTGTACATACACACGTATGGTGAATTTGTCATTCATAGGATGGATAGAATAATTAATATGGTTGTACCATATTTATAATAATATCACATAATTTATAAGGTACTGGATTTGTTATTTTGTTATGGAAACAACAAAGAAAGAGGACGTGGAAGAAGAGAAGAACTTTGAAAGAGGTGATGAAATAATTAACTCTTCTTCCGGTTCTTCCTTTTGATTTGAACAAAAGGGATCCATAGGTTGAATTTATGAATAGAGTAAGGCCTCTAGGATTACGTGAGGGTATTTGGGAGAATATTTGAGTAGGGTTTGGCCTATCCAAATAGCTTGGGCGGTGTGAATTTAAGAGAATGGGAAGTACCCTTTTATAAGAGAGGTGAGAGGAACTTTAAAAAAAGCTTGAAATATTATTTTATAATAAAATCATTTTCGGTTTCTAATAGCTCCAATTGGATTTTTTTCTAGGATAAGGAGATTATGGGTTGAAATACTTTCACTTAATAGGTTTTATACATATTTAGATCACCATATTAACCTTATCTTTTAGATTTATCTCTTCGTTAAATAGTTTAACATTTACCATGTCTTCTTGTATTTTTATGTTATATTGTTAATAAACTTACTATAAAATTCCAAGATAACCTCATGTGGTTCATTAATGACATATATAACCTTATCTATGTCATTTGGCCGAACTATAGATTTTTGTGATTTTTATATTATTTAATAAAATAGTACTTCTATTAAAAACTCATTTATGCACATTTTAACACTATTCAGAAATTGATTTTTATTAAAGTGATAAAAACCTTATGAATTAGAAAAAAATACATTGAATAATCCCTAACATGTAATATTATCCTATAAATTTTTTTATGGCAGAAAAAGTCTCAATTTAAATTTATTCTGATATTTATAATATCAATTATTTTAATCTTCCATTAATAAGGTAATTACTCCATCATCATTGTGTCATAAATAAATTTAACTATTTAATGTCTAAAAATTATAAATAAAATACCATAATGTACGAAATATTTTTATATTTCTAATGAATATTTATAGTCAAATTTTTCTTATGTGTAACCCAATATTAAAAATGGTTTAGTTATTAAACATTGAATTTAACACATTTAACTCTTCTTTAAATAAAATATAATAAATGTCATAATCTAACCCAATTGGATCAAAAGGATCTTATGATTTTCCAAAGGTTGATTTTGGTCTATGTACACTTTTCCAACAGAATTAGGACATGTGTTGGGGTTATTTTAATATTATTTTTAACTTTAATTACCTTTTTTACTTTTAACTGTGGTAAATAAAATTCAAAAGTTTCTATTCACCAATATTTATTTTCATCCTATTGAAACACATTTTACTTACTGATGTCAACTATTTCTCTTTGATTTTTTAAATTCAATTCTTAGAAGTGGTATTTTTTTTTGCAAATTTGCAAATCTGCCTACAAGGTGGGCAAATGTGCCTAGAAGTTGGGTAAAAAGATGTTAAATTGGTTTAAAAAAATTATATATATATATATATATAATATTATTATAAAATATCTCCAATGAATTAAATTGTACTAATATATTTATTATGTATCTATTTGAAGATAAATTTTTAATTGAAAATAATTATTTAAATGAAAAAGTCGGTTTTTATGTACTATAAATTATTTTTCACTATTAATCAAAAATTGAATGTTTTCATAAAAATACAAAAAATTCACCCGAAGATAATTTTGATATTTTGAATTCAAAAATTATGTCTATTTTATGAAATTCAAAACATATAAGTTTCATTAATTATTTTAAAATTAATTCCCATTGTCAGAACATGAAAGCGGGTTTTTGAGAAGTAAAAACTATCAAAAGATTGATATGTGTTTATGTCCAATTTAAATGTAAAATTACTTACAATGACTAAAATTTGATTAAATTATAATAATATAATATAATAATACTTCAAAACCATTAAAATTTATAATTTAACACTATAAATTATTTTGATTAAAAAAGATTTTCCAATTAAAATTTAGTATTTTTCACTATTCATCAAAATATGAAAGTTATTAGAAAAACACCAAAAATTTAATGAAACTAAATTTTTATGTACATATTGTAAAGAAGTTGTTTATTTTGTTAAATTGAATATATAAAAGTGTCAAATATTCGATTTAAAAAAGGTTCTTCATTAAAATACGGTAAAATTGTATTATTTGAATAATACTTCCTTTATATAAAAATTTTAATATGTTCTTATATTATGTCTAAGAAAAATATAATATGGATCTTAAAATTATATGGAGTATATAAAATTCAAAAAGCAGTTAATACTATTCATAACGACTTTTTGAACGGCTAGTTTGGTAAGTCATGGTGCACTCAAACTCGGTGTTGCGTTTACTGCAACCTATTGAATTACTTTAAAGAGATAATGTACTATAAAATCCTGTTGTGTTACATTTGTTTTATCAAAACAAGTATCAGATCATTATAAATATCTTGATTAGAAAACTCTTAATTTATAAAATATTTCTAAAAACCTTATGGAAGTTAATTCTGAGAAGTATAAACTTTTCAAAGATCTTGAAATTGTTATTTCCCTGAAAAATATTTTATAGGCTAACAAAATTTCTAAAAATAATGACTTTTAGGATAAGAATTTAGTAATCAGACTACAATCTGAATTTTTTTCCTTAAATAAACTTTTATCAAATTTTACTCTGGGAAACAAATAATTTGATAAAATGTATTCACTAATCCATTCTCTTAGAAATAATTTTGGATTTTTTTATACTCATTCAAAACCAATTTTTGTCAAAATTATTTTGTACTCCAAAGCGCTCGCTTTTGAACTAAGTGTCAATGTGGTGGACATTAAAGGAAGAATTGTTATTTAAATAAATCCCAATCCATTTATTTTTATAAAGAATATTTTTTCTAAGAAAATGTGGGTACCAAAGATTTTACTTTCTGAAATTTTGGGATCCAAGAATGTTTGGATTCTGAAAGAATAACTTCTTCATTTTCAAGAAAATAAAGGAAGTAACAACAACAATACATGGTACATGGAAAGTGGATATTCCCGGCACATGGCTGGTAACATAAAATTCTTTGATAAAATTATCAACACAAAATGATGAAAAATAACTTTCAGAGATAATGTTTAGGAAGTAATTGTTGGTATAAGTAACATTGTTCTTCTTATAAAAGATTATATTTCAAATGTATTGTTTGTTAAAGGTCTGAATCACAAAGTAATTATTATAATCCAATTATTTTATGATGGTTACCTTATAAATTTTAGGAATGATAAATGTTTTGTACACAATTAGAAGGAAGAGCTTATTCTCTCAGCCTGAAGTTATGAGAATGTTTATTCACTTAACTTAGAATACATTAATAGAGAAGATCTACCTTGTCTTAGTGAAACGGCAGATCAATTTTGGTAATGGAACAGAATACTAGTACACTGTAACCTTAGGAACCTATACAAAATCTCCAAGAAAAGAATTTTTAAGGATCTACAAGAGCATAGATTTGATTCTTCAAAAGTGTGTGATGCTTGTCAATATGGCAAGAAACCTAAGTCAAGAATTAAATCAATAAGTAACGTTTTGACTTCTGATGCTTTACAGCTAGTGCATATAGATATTTTTGGTCCAACACAAACTGGAAGTATTAGAAGAAAATACTATGTATTTGTTTTTTTTGATGACTACACCAGATTTACATGGGTCTATTTTATAGAAAACAAATCTTATGCTTTTTCTTATTTTAGAACTTTTAAAGCCCAAATAAAAAATTAGAAAAACCTTCCATTGATAACTATTCATTGAGATAATAGAAGATAATTTCAAAATTCATATTTTGAAACTTTTTTTTTGTAAAAAAGGCATTACTCATAACTTCTCAACTCTTAGATCCTCTCAACAGAATGGTGTTGTTGAAATAAGAAATTGAATTATTAAAGAGATAACAAGAACCATTTTGGGTGAATATTATATTGCTAAACATTTTTTGGGAAAAAGCTGTTATTAGTTCTTGTTATACTATAAATTGAGTTTTAATCAAACATTTTCTTAATAATACACCTTATGAATTATGGACCAATAGAAAACTTATATTTCTTACTTTAAAGTATTTAGATGAAAATTATTCATCTTTAATACTAAAGATAAATTACATAAATTCATATAAAAATCCGATGAAGTAATTTTATTAAGCTACTCCACAACCTCTAAGGCTTATAGTGTTTTCATAAAAAATGCTTGTACTGTTTATAAAACAATACATGTTAAATTTTATGAAGCTGATCTTTTTTTTAAACAACCCCAACCTATATCATCAGATGTTTTTTCAAAAACTGACTATCAACATTTGATAGAAGATTATTCTAATAAGGGAAATACTCAAGAAAATGTTTCTGAAGTATTTACCCCATAATAATTTATAAATTATGTTGATAAATTGGTTTTACAAAACCAAAATCAATATTTTCTTAAGAATCTTCCCAGTGATAGTATCATTGGTGATGTAAATAAACTTGTAAGGACTAGAAGTTATTTAATAATTTAAGTAGAACATCTATAATTCATTTCCCAATTAGAACCTAAAAGAACTAATGGTGTTTTAGGTGATGATTATTGGAAAAAAGCTATGTAAGATGAACTAAATGAATTCGAAAGGAATAAAGTCTAGACATTGGTTGAAATACCTAAGGAAACTTCTGTAATTAGAGTAAAATGGGTCTTTAGAAAAAAATGTGAAGAAAATAGAATCGTTGTATGAAATAATGCTAGATTGGTTGCTAAAAGATTTAATCAACGAGAAGGAACAGACTATGAAGAAACCTACACACTAAATCTAGACTTGAATCTATTCGTATTCTACTTTCCTTTATAGAATTCTTTAATTTACAACATTTCTAAATGGATGTGAATTGTGATTTAGATAATGGATATGTTAAAGAGGAATTTTATGTCGAACGACCTCCTTATTTAGAATACATAAAACATCCTGAACATATTTTTAAACTTACCAAAGATTTATATGGACTTAAACAAGCTCTTAGAGCCTGGTATGATAAACTTATTTGATTTTTTTTACAAAATGACTATGTTAATGGGTCGGCAGATCCTACTCTTTTTATAAAGAAAGATATGAAAAATATTTTGGGTTTTCAAATTTAAGTTGGTGAAATTATATTCGGATCAACCTAGAAATATTTAACTGATTTGTATGAAAATATCAAAAAATCTGAGTTTGAAATGAGTATGATGGGTGAGTTAACATTTTCCCTTGGTTTTCAAATTTCTCAAAAACCAGAAGGAAATTATATATCTCAACATAAGTATATTAAATATCTTATTAAAAAGTATGAATTTTACAACACTAAAATTATAATCACTCCCATCATCACCTCAAATAATCTAGATCTTGATGAAGCTGGGAAACCATTATATCAATAATCTTTTAAAGGAATGATAAGAAGTATTTTATACTTAATGGATAGTTGCCTAGAATTAATGTTTTTAGTATGATTATGTGCATGATATAAACATAATACAAAGGAATATAATTTAAAATAAGTGAAAATAATTTTTCACTATTTAAAGGGAAACATAGATTTAGCACTTTTTTTCCTTGGGAAATGGTTTTATTTTATAATGTTTTTCAGATGCTGATTTTGGTGGATGTAGAATCAATAGAAAAGTATGTCCAAAACTTTAAATTTTTAGGAGATTCATTAGTTTCATGGTCATGCAAGAAGAAACACTTAGTAACACTTTTCACTACTGAATCTGAGTATGTAGCAGATGGAATATTTTGTGCTCAAGTGTTTTGGATGAAACACACACTCATAGACTATGACATGATTTTTAGCAAGACACCGATATTGCGTGATAATACTAGTTCAATTTCCCTAAGAAAAAACCCTACACATCACTCTCATGAAAAGAACATAGATATTAGGCATCACATTCTTGGGGATTACACACTTAAAATAGATATGATTCTTAAATTTATCAGAATGCAAGATCAAATAGATTACATTTTTTAAAAAATCATTAGCCTCTAATAGATTTTTATACATTTAAAAAATTCAAGGAATTATAACCATAAAGTAATCTTTCATATTAACTTTTTTTTGAAAACTATCTCATTACATTAAGAAACTCCATTTTATAGGTGGAGTATATTTTTTTATTAAATTTTTCATAACCAAAAAAATTTCCTTTTCATAATAAAATTTCCGTAACCTTAATTTTTTTCTTTTCTTAATAAAATTTTCATAAACTAATTTTTTTCTCTTAATAAATTATCTTGATCTAAAATTTCTCCCCTCATTATTTTTTTCCTAAACAATTTCTTTCTTTAATAAATTTTATCACAACCTGAAATTCTTTTCCTTTAATAAATTTTGAAGAACCTAAATATTTCTTTCCTTAATAAAAATTCCAGAATCCACGTTTTTCATGAAGAACCTTGTCAATATTGAAAATTGTTTCTACGTAATTTGGAAGGTTTGTGGCCTTTCTTAAATACTATTAATTGATTTTTTTCTTATTGTAATTTCTATCTTGATTTAAGAAAACTCTATCAGATCCACATTACTTAAATCCAATTTTTCCCTAAAACCTCAAAAGATTGGAACTTAACAAATCCTTTTTTGGAATTAATCTCAACCATCAGATTAGATCATGCTTATATAAAGTATTGGATTAATTCAGAAATACAAAAAATCACTTCATATACTATATAATGTCCCCCTAATCCATGCCGCACATCTGTTTTCAAGACTTTTTGTGTCGAAGCTCTGCTCCTCTAGAAATAAGTCGTTCAGTTTTCTATATTTCATTACAATCTGGATGATGCTCGATGTATCCTCATAGAATCAAATGACTTCAAATAGGGAAATAAAGTATTGTAAAATCTATAGGGAATGGCTAGCTAACCCAAATTTCTTTTCTAAGTGCAATTCTTTGATTATAAAGAATATCAAGATGAATGGATGGGAATGTCTATGTATAGATAAGATGAAGAGTCAGAATCCGATTTATCCTGACCTTCTCATAGAATTTCCTGATTCCATTAATTTTTATAAAGAATGAGGAATGGGAATGTTTTCATTTAAGAGATATGTAAAAACCCATTCAATATCATTTAACATGGCTGAAAACATTCTTTGTAATCTTTATTAAGGTGAAGCAATCTTTTTCTCTCACAAGTTGTCTAATAAGGCAAGAATATTTAAGAAGGAAAAGGCTATTGAGTGCCTTGGACTCAGGGGAATAAAATCACCAAATATCAACCATCTTTCAACAAAAATAAATTTTTTAGCTGTATGGTTGCAAGGATTTATTATTCCGAGAGAGGAATATAAGGACTCTATAATGAAAAGTGACATCTTTATGATGGAATTTTTGGTTAATCTATGAAGGGTAATCCTAATCACGTAAATCCTTCTAAAAATCACCTACATAAGGAATGGAACCCTAAAATATCATATTATCATATATCCACTTATCTTGATATAGATCATCACGATTTTTTAAGAATCCTTTAAAAGTCTCTATAGTTAAAACCCAAAAACTTCAATATCATGTTATTGAGTGATGACACTTAGGAGGATGAATGTTAGTTTCACACCTAAATCAAGAGAGTCTTACGATCATTCTAAAAATGAGGTTTGACCTATAATAAATAAATGGGAAGTAGGAGAAACATCCAATAAAACCCAAAAGAAGAGAAAAGGGAAAGAACCATAAGCCAAAGAAAAATATCCTATTCCAGAAACATAGTCAGCTCCACCAAAGATGAAAAAGAAAAACAAATTCTAATTAATTAGCTGAAAAATAGAGAGAGCATAAAAAGATGAAGAATGAGTGAGATTTGAGCTTTGGTTTAGATCATGCTGAGGCAAAGGATTTAAAAATATAGGTAGTAGAAGATCATGAGAAACAAGATAAAGAAAAAAATAAAGAATAAAATGACAGAAGCTGAAATCATCCAATCATTGCTCAAAGATACAGGGAAAGCATCTGAAAAGATCCAGGTACAAAAATCCTTCCTTCAAGAATCACTTCTAGTAGAAACTACGGGAATGAAATTTTCAATTCTAAAAACCATTATAGAAGAAAAGACATATCAAGAAGAGGAAGAAGAAGATGATGAAAGTGAAGATGTCATAAAAAAAATTGGAAGAATATCATGAGAAGTAAAGTCATTCAGATAAGCTATTGATCAAAACTTCCTAGATTTATTCAACAAAAATAATTTCTCAAGGGAAAGAGGATGATAGACAGGATGAGGTTGACAAACATTCTGATGATGAGAGTAGCAACCATGATTTCATTCATCCAGATGATGTTAAGGGAGATGTTGAGAATGAAGATGTTGATGAATATAAGATTATCAAAGCCTCATACAATGAAATTGAAACACCAAAAGTTGGGAAGGAAGTTTCCAGACCTAAAAAAGGAAATAAAGTGATTGAGGATTTTCCTAAGAATGTTATCATTTTAAAAACTAAGGAAGAGGATGGGGGAACATCCAAGAGGAAAGCTGAAATGGTAGACAAAGATTTCTCACCAACAAAATAATCAGCTTACGAATCATCAACTTCGATGGGTCAAGATTTCATTGTTCAGTCTTTGAAAAAGTTAGTAAACCAATAACTTTGTTTCATAGTATTGGTTCAGTAGGTCAGTTGCTTCATAATTCCTTGTACCAGAAGACATATTCGATAATAATTCTTATGGAAATGTTTTTAAAACATGAAAGTGAGTTAAATAATTTCTATATTGGTTATGATCCTTATAGAAGATCATTTAAGGAAATAACCAAATAGTTTAAGATAATGGTTGATGATATGAAAATAATGGATGAATTTCAAGATTCAGCAAAAGATTCTTTTGATAAGTTAGATTACACTATAAAAATTCATACAATAAGTTTTCTAGAGAAGCTCAATCTCGAGCAAGTTACCCAGATTCAAGAAGACATAGATCTGAATGGTGTGTTGAATTCAGTTTTTTTAAATTTAAAGAGATAATGGGATCTCAGGGAACAATTGGATGAAATTTTCAAACTAAAAGAAGAGGTAGTAATGTCTGATGAAGAATTTCTGAAGTCTTAAGAAGAAAATAATCAAGGTGATCGAAAAGAAAAATTAGGACCCAGATCAGTTGCTCAAGTGGTTAGAAGATGATCGGAAAGAGATAAAGAAATTAAAAGCAAGCTTAAGAAAGCTGACACCGAAGGAGAAGAATGATAAATGATTTTTCTGAAAATCCAATTTTTGTTGTATTTTTCTCTGTAACAATTATTCCTATTATAATGAAATTTTACTTTCATTATTTTGTCTTGTATATTTATAATCTTTCAGGTAAAACGTTTCTTAATTCGCTCCATTCCTTTTTTAAAATCAAAAAGGGGTAGAAGTGAATGATCAAAAGAATATTATGTAAAAATAAGAGAATAGCCTATGTAATGGGGAGATTATATAAGGGGGATCCTACTTAAATAATATTTTCAAATGGAAGAAAAAGTAACTTCTCTTTGAAATACAAGAATACAATCCTTAGGGATTTCAATACCTAAGAGGGAGTTAGTCTTATTCATTATAAGTCATAATTGAAGGGAGATAAGTTTTTTTTATAGTTCAAAAATCAAAATCTTTATTCCTTATATTCTTTTTCCAAAGGTTGTTTGTGATTTCCCAAAAGGGGGAGATTTTTGATTCAATACGGATTCATTATTACATTTCTATTCCACTATGTTTTGAAAATCACAAACACATTTTCCTATGGAAAATTAACTTTTTATAGTATTTATTTTCATAAGGAAAATTTTCATTCTCTAAGAAATTTTGTATCCTCACCTTGGTTTTCAACGTATTATTTAATGACATCTCAAAACCAAATCTAACCATTTTTTTCTTAAATAAAAAAAATTCGGATCCTTATAAAAATCTTAGAATCATATAGTTCCATAGCTACAGAGTCATACTATTCTTCAGAACTTGAATTATCTAAAATTCATACTCTAAATTATCTGAAATTCAGAAACTGAATTATTTTAAATTCATACTTCTAATTTTCTAAAATTCTGACTCTTAGTTATCCGAAATTTCGACTCTAAATTCTCATAAATTCATAATCTGAATTCTTTAAAATTCAAACTCGAATTTCTCTGAAATTTGGGCTCCAATTAAATGAAATTTAGATTTGGAATTCCTTAGAATTCAGACTCTAAATATTTATTTTTATTTAAATATGATTATTCATATATTTAGACTCCAAATTCTATTTTTCCTAGATTCATATTATTCAGTTTTAGTTAAGCTACTTTATTTTCTGTAAATATTATTATTTATTAAGAATGATTTTATTTATCAAGTTTTTATTACATAAAATGATGTTGTACAATTTTTTTCTAACTAATCATTCGTTGAGTGACATGTTTATAGGTCCCTCTGAAATTCAACGAAATATATGACTATTGGAGGAGGGATCTGACCGTTAGAATCCATACCTATAAATAGGATCAAATTTGAAAGAGCTCAGTACATTGAAGAAGACTACATGTTCTGATGCTGTGAAGTGATTTCTAGAGAGAGAAAGGCTCTCATGACTTGTGCAATTTATGAACATCCTGTTCAGCTGTGAACAACTTGTTCGGCTTGCTTTGTGTAACTCCAGTTGTAGCTGTGTACAATCAAGGTATTTCAGGGATAAGAAGAAAAATGTGATAACTACCTTAAAGTTTGAGGACTTACAAGGATATGAATATAGAGGTGTCGACTACCTTAATGTTCAAAGTATTTCATGGATATAAAGACAGACTTCGATATTCTTATCGAGGGATTACCCTTGTGTGGTTAAGACAGAATTTTTAACAAGTATAAATAAAGGGACCTTTATCCAAGGTTTATGGATACCCATATCTTTGGGTTAAAAGATTAAAAACTTGTTTACTTGATTATTATTTCAAGTTTTTATTTTCACTCTATTTTTTTAAATAGATAAATTATATATTTCTTATATTTTTTTATACTTGTTTAACTCTGATATAAATAATATTCTATACATTTTAAGGTCGAATCTTTCCTTAAGACAAACATGCTTAAGTTTCCTTATGTTTAACATGTTTAAGATTATATTTATTATAATTGGACCTTATCCCTTCAAATTATCTATTTGATTGATAAAGAAATAGGTTTTTTTAATTTACCATGTTTAACTTTGTTAAACATGTATTCCCTTAAGGTTAAAAAGATAGTTTTTAATCTTAAAATTCACCCCTCTTGTAATTTAGCATCTACATATTCTATTTCGATCCTATAGCTCCGAAGTAATATATTTTAAAAACAACTTGAGTATGGGCTAAAATCCTCTCAACCAATTGGTTTTAGAAAAGTTTAGGTCACAAATTTAACCATATCTTTTGGCTTTAACCCTTCATTAAAATAATTAAATCTTATAATGTCCTCTTATATTTTCATAATATATAGTTACGATAATTACTATAAAATAAAAAGAGAACTAAAAGATTATAATTAATGACATTTGAAATATTATATAATTAATTTAGATGAATATTAGGTTTTTATGACTTTTATATCATTTAATAAAAAAGAATTTGTTTTAAAAACTCAATTATGTCAATTTTGACACTATTTACTAATTGATTTTTCTTAAAGTCATAAGTACTTGATTCCTTCAAACCAAATGTATTAACTCATCCCTAAAATTTAAATTTCATCCAAAAAATTCATTTAAGGAATAAAAAAGTTCAACATGAATTAATCTTAATATTTATAATATCATTTACCTAAATTATTCATTAATAATGAAAATCACTATGTCATCATTGTATTATAAATAAATTTATTTATTTAATGTCTAAAATATATATATATATATAACACAATGATGTAGGAAATATTTTTATCTTTCTAATTACTATTTATAGTTGAATAGATCATTTTTATAAAACAAATTTAAAATGTTTTAGTTAAGAGATACATGTTTATGTAATATTTCACTTTTCTCTAAAATAAATATTATAAATGGTCATTATCACACCCAAGTTGCTTCAGGGGGTCCTAATATCGACCCAAGGATGCCAATGGTCGACCATATTTCATCTAATAGGATTAGGACATGTGTTAGGGTAGCTTCATGCTATTTTAATATTATTTTTAAACCTTATTCACTAGATTTACCTTCTAACCATGGTAAATAAAAATAACTACTGAAGTTACTATTCATAATGTCCAAGATTAAAATCCACCAATTTTATAAAATTTGGACCTTATAATTCAAAATATGGAATCCATTTTTCCAAATTAAAAACACAGAATTTGGATTAATTAAATTAAATGTAATTCATGTTGTCAAAATTATAAAACATGCTTTTAAAAAGTAATAACCATAAAAAGATTGATGTGCGTTTATATCTAATTTCAATGAGAAATTACTTTAAATGAACATAATTGGATTAAATGATAAAAAAATAACCCAATTACACATTAAAACCAATTAAAAGTATTATATTACTATATAAATAAATTAGATGAAAAGACAATTTTGAATTAAAACGCAATCTTTTCACCATCCATTAAAATATGGATTTTATCACAAAAATACCATAATTTCATCCAAGGTAAATTTTTATGTCCCAATTCAAAATAATAAGTTTATTTTTCCAAATATAACATGTAAAAGTGAAAAAAATTTAGATTTAAAAAGGGTTCACTGCCAAAATGTGGTAAAACTACCTTTTAAAAATATTAGAGTATTTTATGCTTAAAATTGGATTCATTCTCATTTTGAGCCACTAGTTTTTTTACATAAATATAAAAACATTTAGAAAACATGTTTAATCATAATATAGATAGTTCTATTCATTCCATTCAATACAATGGCTAGGTGTTAACTATCATTTAAAATAATAATAATTTTTTTGTATTACTTTTTTGAATTACTCAATGTTGTGTGAAACAAAAGATTTCAAAGAACCCGTTGTTGCGTGTCAAGCATGCTATCAGAAAAAGTATCCCTTTAACATTAAATTAATATCTTGTTGATAAATATTAGTATATATGAAAATGTATTATTTTATAAATACCTGGGATGTTACATCATTCCACCCTTTGGAAAATTTCATCCTTGCAATTTTAAAATTGGGCTCAGTAAATTCATTAAAATTACCACATTGAAAAAAGGATAATAAAAAATTACACATTAAAATACAGAAAGATAAGTAAAAAGTTCCCCCTTTACAACACAAACTAGGGTATCATTTATGAAAACAAGGATATGAAAGAGAAAACATACCATCAAGTTCTAATAGAGAGTGATAGAAAACATGATTAGTAGAAAGTTAACAACTTGAAAACCATAAAATTTGGATGTGTTAAATAGTCCTTGATTTCCCAGTAAAAAAATTAAATAGAAAATGTTTTTCTTTTAATATCCTTTTCATAAAGTTGAGGAATTTATTTATGAGCTTGGATAATAACATAAGGAAACATACTTATCAACTATAGTTTTATCCTTTAATAAATGTCTACCGCAAAATCATCTTTTCTCCAAATTATGACTATTCATGATGACTTGGTCACACCTAAAATTCTAGAATCAACTTCTAGAGAATCACATAATCAAAAAAATATAAACTAAATATTTTCCCTATCTTTAGACATTATCCAAAACCAAACTGGTTAGTACAAGATCATATTATCCCCAAAATAAATAATCATTTATAAAAATAAATCTCAATATTATTCTCAAAAATTCGACAAGAAACACCCAAATTTAATAAAGACCATTAAATAAATGATGGTCCTTAAAATTCCTCAAAATAATCCAAACTAATATTGAAACCCAAAATTCATAGAAATTTGATCACATAGTCTTCCATGAAAAATCTTAACATTTATCTCCAAATAACATCGACTACTCTTAAAGTCCCATACTTAAAAGTAATTTACCTAGTCACATATTGTCCAAGATAGGTTAATTATTTCGAAAAATAACCCAAATCTCCATATGTTCACAATTAAAATATAGATTCTTCCAAAATAAAATTTGACTATTATTTCTCAGATGAAATCCCATTGTATTCTATTTTCCTTAGTCATATTGTGTTCCGAAAATAGGGAATGTCTTCCTAAATAACATTTATAACTTAATAACCAAATAATTTTCTTATACTAAGGATATCCATTTGATAAATCAAATGTTCCCAAAATAATATTATTATTGACCATAAAATAATTTAAATAAAAAGAAAAAGTCATACTAACCAGGGACTTCACGTAGTCTAGTGGTATGTGATAAATCCCAGTCGCACTTCGGTTGGGGGTTCAATTTCCGCAGCTTTGTCTAATGTGACGGGTTGTCACATGGTCTGTGTGTTGTCCTTATTCAAAAACTCTATAATTTTATAAAATTTCCAAAAATAAAATAAAATCATAAAAAATAATCGTTGTATATTTTAACCTCAAAGTTTATCTCGTACCTCATATTTTGCATTCCACAAAATTAATAACACATAATTTCTTCAAAGGTGAATGTATTCAAAAATACCATTAGTCACCTTAATATTCTAGATCATAAATCCTAAAAAGTGTTTTTAGCACATTGAAAATATTATATTCCTTAAAATTTTACACCCATGATGATATCCTTAACCCTTAAGAAAACATCCAAATCTCCAAAGTTGTCTAAACCATCCTTTGATACCAACTATAAAGCCCCAACCTTAAACATTACATAATCTTGAGTGAGGTCAATAATTCGCATTGAGGATATTTTCAGGTTTATAGTTTTAGATAATTTGTCCATAACGATAAAATTACATCAAAAATATTACAAAGTAGACACTTATACTCTATCCAGTTTTTTCACAACAATAAAACTCTTTAAAAAACCAGAAGTATTTTTTTTGATAAAAATCTTATCGAATTTATCCTTTCTCTTACCCTTCCTTATACCCTATGAAAAACATTTGAAAAACAAGGTATGAGCATAGAATGTTCGATAATGTACATAAATATAAACATAAACCATTAGTCTATTTAAAAATTAATAACCCATTCAATGTTTTTTAGAAGATGAAACAATACATTTTCACATGAATAACACTCATACTTTTTGCTCAAGGTAAAACACTAAACCCAATAGAAAAAATTAAAACTCTTTTTGGTGACTTAGAGAATAATATTCACAAATCCCTTTAAAACATATTATAATTGGAATAACCATATGGATGATTTCCAAATTGTAGATCTATAATGTATATCCCCATTCTTATAAGCTATATCAGGCTCACCTGTGAGCTATAATGGGGATCAACCCTTTATATAAGTTGTGTCGGGCTCACTTGTGAGCTATAATGAGGCTCAAAAATTCATATAAGATATCTTGGGCTCACCCATGAGCAATAATGGGGCTCAACCGTTTGTATAAGCTATAACTAGCTCACCCGTTTCATATAATTCTCGTGTACCATTCCATTAATAAAACATGTTCATCACAATACTTTTTTTTCAAATCTCGTTATAATCCCATATGAAAACAATTTCCATATAAAAATAATAATTTCATTTAAGAACCCATTTTCAATAAAAAGATACCCAAATAAAGGAAAAATGGATTTATTTTTATTTTAAAAGACATTAAGGATTATAGAGGAAGTCAAATTGTCAAATAACAGTTATGGCGCAAGAGAAGTTTTTTTCACCATATACATTAATAAAGTATTCCTTTTGTGATTTTATAAAGAAATTAAAATGATTCATATAAAAATATTAGTTTTTAAAACATTGAATGAATATCAATAATGACATAAACATTCCTAGATAATCATTTTACACCCATATAAATAAATATTTAATTTAATATCCGGAAGAAAAGTATTTGATAATTATGTCTTTAAATGTTCAAGGTGTCCCATACCACTTTGAACATTTAAATGTTAATCTACATGATTTAATAAATAAATTTTTTATTGATAAAATATGGATATGAACTGTCAGAGTGGTTTTATGTTAACCTTATAAAAAAATAAAGCGCATATTATAATGAAATGCCTCAATGAAAGGAGATTTAGACGAAGTCCTATACCTTGAGTCCGACATGTCTCGTTCATTATTGAATTTACTTAATTATAAAATTAAGTTAATTTCTAATTTAATTATAACCTTTTTAAACTTTATTATTAGGTTTATATCAGTTATTACCATGTTATAGGAATTAGTTAATTATTTGAGTTCATATCGGACATTTTGTCGATGTTTGGCACTTGAGTCAAAAATGAACTATTTTTCATGAAAATTATCCATGTGGTCATAATTCAATTATATCCAGAATATTATTATTTATTTAAATATCATATATATCTAGTATATATATATATTTAGAATAGTTCATAACATATGGATATAATAAATGAAATGCATCTTTCATGGATATAGTAGGTCGTTCGTACACATGAACGCAACATTCATTTCTTCGACATATTAAAAGAATAATAACAAAATCATATAAATATATATTATAATACTATTATTATATTTATTTAATTTATGTCTTATATGTTTTGTAAAACCATCATTTATACATTACTGGTATAGCATGAACGATTCACATAACTATGAGGGAGTAGTAGCCCGACTTCCTCAAATGAATTATCGTATTTACACATTATGGAAAGAATAAAAGAACGTTGTAAATAAAAATTAAATAAGAATAGATACAAAATAAAAATAATATATTTCATATATAAATACAATTCCATCATAATGGCCACTGTGATAGGTGGTGGGTGAAAATTGAACAATCGTCATTTCGTGAGGCAGTAGTTCGCCGTACTGAGAAATAATATGTTCGTATCCATTAGATAGAGGTGTGTGTAAGTTTATTTAGAATAATTATCATACAAATATACTATTAAATTCATTATTATGTTGTTTTTATGAAATCATAGAAAAATAATATCATCGGGAGTGGAGAAGGAAAATAAATGAAAGGAGCTTGAGAGAAGGCGTTACCTCAAAATTAGGTAACTTTTTTTGATTTGAGTGAAAAGTATTATTTGTGTTCCTTTATTCCAAGGTAAGAATTATATGAGGAATGAAGATATTTTGGGAGTGTATATTATCATATTTTGTATGATCCAAGGGGATTGAGATGTGTGAGTAAGTTGGTGGAGGTGGTGGCCTTTTATAAGAGCGGGGAGGGCCACTTTTGGAATGTCTTGAAATATTATTTTATTATAAATTTATTTTTGAATCCCAGTACCTAAAAAGTGATATATTTAGAGGATAAGATGATTATATATAGAAATATTCTTAACCAGTAGGATCTAGTCAAGAGATTTCAGAATATTTTTTCATAATTTCGATGTAAATCATGGGTTATGATAAGATACATTCGAAATAGGTTCAATATAAGGTCTCATAACATATTATGTATATATTATTTCATGGAAATACAGAGTTATATACTCCATTATAATGAGGAAGTGTGCGGACTTGGTACGGCAATCCACAATAAACCTTATGGAATCATTTATTATAGTGTCAATGGAAATCGAGTGAAATTTTTATAGTAATATCATCCCAATTATAAATAAGAATAGGGAGAGGTTTCAATAATCCTTTCCTATGTTTTCTAATAGACTACCTATTTACAGACCAAGTATTTAGATTCATTGTCCAAAATTTCACACATCATATTATCCCATAAAAAATGTTATATTAAATGTCTATAAGTATTAGTGATAATGGGGTGTAGATTGAAATTTTTGTTGTGGGATTCATCAAGTAATTACCTCTTTATATTGGTTATTGACGGAACACATCGCCTCTTACTAAATTTCAACACACAATCATTTGAAAAAATTTCTAAAAATTTCCCATCATTCACATATTTGATTTTATTTTGTAAAATCTTATCATAAAAATTGGATTTTTTTGTTCTCTATTAGGGATGGTTTGGAAATCATATAGAAAAGTGTTAAAGGGTTATATAATAAGATTTTTTTAAACAAAGTGTAGATAATAAATTTTTAATCCAAGGAAAATATGTATCTTGATCAGGTTCATTGGTGTATTCCATTCTTTAACTTACGTTATATTAAAAATAGAATCTGATATTATATTGTTATATAAAATTTAGTCAACAAAATAAACTTATGGAATACAAAATTCACACATATTAATTTCACATATAAGTCATTACCTATAATAATTTCAAGAATCATCCTAAAATGGATGTTATACTCTTAATAGATTTTATATTAAATCTTGATATCATCAATAAATACCAAAACAATTATAGAGATATTATTTGAAAAATTTATTCATAAAATAAAAAAACATAGGGTCAATTAGTAAATAAAAATGGAATTTCTATAAAATCATAATGTCCATACATTTTTTGAAATGAATTTTTGGAATATCATCCTTCCTTACTGTCGATTTATGAAACCCCAAATAAATATTAAAATTTTGAAAAATACTAGGATGCTTTAATTTGATCAATCATGCAATCAATTTGAGGCGGTGGAAATATATTATTTATTTTAATGGAATTGATTTCCTTACAATAAATACATAACTTCTTAGACCCATCCTTATTGTTAAAAAATAATAGGGTTTACCCATGGTGAAACACAAAGGTGAATGAATCTATTATTATATAATTCATGTAATTGTTTCATTAGTTTCACTAATTCTACCATGACCATACTATAGGGAGACTTATTAATAGGTTTTTCATCATGGGTTTGTTTAATAGAAATATAAACTTCACACTTTGGTGGATTTTTAAGAAAATATTAAAGAAAAACATCAATTTATTCCTAAAAAATAGGTACATATACTATTCCAAGATTACCTTTCACATGCATGGGTTGTTTTTACTATTTTTCTCAAAAAAGTTTCTTAAGGGTTCCTATTGACGGTGGATCCATAATTGATTTAGATTTTTGAATTATCTCCTCTAAATATAGGGGATTTCACACCTCCTTTATAAATCATAATTTCCTTCTATTTTTTAGAAATTTTCACATTATACATTGAAAGATAATCTATATCACGGATTATATCGAAATCAACCATATGTATAACAATAATGTTTCTTAAATAAGGTTTGTCCATACATCATAATGGGGACTGACTAAAATATCCTGGTTTCAATATGATCTCCACTAAGTTTGTTTATTGGAAACCAATTGATCAGGGTAATAAGGAATAATTAATATTCTTTGAAAATATGGAAGATATAAAAGAGTGCTAAGATCTAAAATAAAATAAAGAGTTACCATATTTTTTTTATTATCAATGTACATACCACCATATCGTTAGGAACTTCAACGTCAACCGTCCTAATCATATAAGCATGGAATTTTACCATTGGCCTCTTTTATAGTATATTTCGTTAATTACTATTGATTTATTTTGAATAATTCTCCATTTCCATACAGTTTATGCACTTTATACTAATGATTTATTTCTTTCCCTTCTATTCACAAGCTAGATGGCCATTATCTCCACACTGGTAAAAAATTATCATTCCCATTAATCATTTTCAAAGATGGTTTTCTCCATAATTATAACATTTTTGATCCCCCATACATGCCTTATTTATTATTAATATAATCATTCTTCCTTGGTGTTTAGTAGACCTCTTCATTTCCTGATTTCCATTGAAGATATAAGACTGAGAAAATTATTTCTTTAACTTCGTGGTATATGTTATTATATCAACATATGATGAGAATTTTTTCGAGTCGATTTCCCTTCATAGGTTTGGCTTAATCATGTCAATGAAATAGTAAATATTGCATTCTTTATTTTGTATGCAGTTCATTTCATGTCTTTTTAACCTTGGGAAGTCATCCTTATATTTATAAACACTTTAATCTTACTTTTATTTTATGTTAAAGAACTTTCTCTCCATTTTATCTCATTACTCTCAAGGAAAGTATTTCTCAAAGAATATCACTTTAAAATTTATCTATTCCATACATTTTTTTTCATCATTTTCTTTAGTATTCTGAATCAATGACCACCATTGATCAAAATATCCCTTTAAACAATATATTCTCATAATAATATTTTCCCTTTCCTTGCTTCTCAAATCTAGGAATATATTTTCATGGAAATTTATCCATTTCTCTATAACCAAGGGATTAGTATTTCCCTTTAATGGATGTAGGGTTTTGACACATAAATAAATCAAATATAGGTACATCACACCATGGAACAATTTGGTTTCCCGATACAGGAAAGGTTATTTTTTATAAACTAGGAAAATTTCCATAATATATCCAAGATTTTCTCAGTTCCAACACTGGTTATATTGACTTTTTCAAAAAGAAATTTGCCTATATTGACTACTTGTATTGATATGATTACCCTTTCTCCTTCTAGGCACCATTTCTAAAAAATGTCACACACAATATTGTATCATAGTATCATGAATATTGAGCTAAGGAATAGAAAACCCTAAAAAATTCTCCAATATTACAAGGTATTATCATAATGCTCATGTTATTTAGGTTCTAGGAAAATATAATTCCTAAGGGTTTTACTAAACCTCATTTGATACCAACTGTAAAAACCTCGACTATTTTAACATAGATCCAGTCTTTAATTTATTACATTGTTTCAATATATAAGGGATAACACCATAAAGTTTCATTTTATTTAGATGTATTTAGAGTCTAGATATGTACATGATATCCATATTACATTATAAAAATAAAACATAGCATGAAAAACTTCCATTAATCCATGGAAATCATTCAAAGACACATTTTTCATAATTTTGGGAAATAAATACATAATAAAGGGTGATTTCAAATGCTCAGTAGGGTAAAAATACAATGAATGATATAATGGGTAGATAAGACATTAACAATATGGAATAGTGAATAATTATAACATATTCCATTTAATCAAAAACATGAGAATCAAAATTTATCCATGGTAAATATAAACATAAAAAACACATGGACAATAATAAATAAAATATTAATGAAGGAAATGCATAATGTTGGACATTATGATCTTTCTATTAAATCAATGTTCCAAGAAATAATAAACCTTACCATTAAATCCTTGAGCTAAATTTTTTTAATGATTATGTAGGAATTTAAAAAATTCCCATCTAATCTGTAGAAAATTTTGTCTCATGAGACCTATCGATGAATCAGGGGAAAATGTATAACAGGGCCCCACCCATCACTTACATATGTTCAATTCATTCCACCTAAATTAAATTGATAAAATAATTTAAAATAAATATTTATTATCAATAAATCAATATCCATATTGAAGAATTAATATAAAACGTCAATATTTTCCTAGAAAATGAAATAAATTTCTTAAAAATCATCATTCAACAAACACCATATATTGAAATGTTATATAGTTAAGAAAATATCAAATAAGTATAAATGATGCTAAATACATCCACGATACATAAAATATGGACATGAAAGATAAAAATAATGTCCCTTGAATAATATAGAGAGAAACATTAAAAAGAAATTTCAATACATATTTTATATTTTTGTAGTAAAAAAATTTATAAATCATTTTCAAAAAGAATATCAACCTTATAGAATATAAATCCTTTTACTGTAATATAAAATCTAAAAATTCATAGAATAATGAAAAAATGATTATCTTTGAAATCCCTTGAATACTTGTAAATGAATCTAAATAGATAATACTATTGATAGAGGAATAAAAATACATTAATGTCTTACATGATAAAAATAAAAATTCTATCACAAAGTAGAAAAAATTCAAAAAATGGATTGTTTAAAAAACATTAAAAACATTGTTTTTATACTTTGTAAAGAAATTCAAATTTTTTAGAAATATATCTTCACCAACCATTTAAATATAGATAAAAATTTCTATAAAACAATTTTATGAATATGGATAAGGATTATTCTTGATAAAAAAAATAAAAATAAGGTCCATTTTTTTAAAACCAACCATTCAGTCTTTGAGTTCCAAAGATAATAATGGTTGGAAAAAAAACCTAGAAATACAATTAATAAATATTGAAAACTAAAATATATAGGGTTTAATACAATAAAGAGTATATATTTATTCTAATGTAAATTTGACCATGAAAAATCCTAAATAAGCTTGAGATTTTAAAATAAAACCTTATGACTTTAAAAACATTAGAATCAAAACCCCTTAAAAGAGAAAAAATGAATTGAAAAATTAAATATGATGAAAAAGTATATATTCATTATATAATAGTTCAAAGTGTCATTATATTCACTATATAAAATAATTTAGATGCATAATACAAAATATGTCTCAATAGAGTGGAATTCAGATGAATAATCATTGCCTTGGATTCTTCTTGTTCAGTCATGTTATAGTCTCTAGAATAATCAATTTAAATTTATGAAAAAAAAATTCAACTATATTCCATTTTTATGTCCTTGCTATACTCATTGAACATCAATTCATGGAATAATCCATGCTTACGTCGACCACTTAAGGCTGTTTAGACAATTTCTCCAAAATTAGATCGATATATTGGTCAGTAAAAGGTCTTATGAAATGGTTCCATAATATAAGAAAATTAATAATGCCTTTTATATAATTATTATTAATTATATAAAATTTTAGAACCATCCATTCATGGTGGTAATAGAGAAATAAATCACATCACTTCATGGATGCGGTAGACCATGCATCCACATGGGCAACATTATCATTTTACAATAGATGAAAGCATAAGTTGGTATTTGGTATATTATATTTATAGACTCATAATTATGTAATAAGTATCATATATATTTATTAATTACTTCTTTATAACCATCTAAGTGAATATGTTTTGAAAAAAATCATATTTTAATATAGAGACTAGAGTTTGTACATACACACAAGCGATGTTTTCATTTTCCATAGGATATAAAGGATGTAGTTTCAAAGGATCAAACAATAACTGGGAAGGGTGGTTGAATTAGTTTCTAAATTTCTAAAAGTATTAAATTTTTATAAACTTAACCATGTAACATGTTAAAGTTCCTTAGCTTGTATTATTTTATTAAGTACTAATGCATGAAAAATTAGAAAATAAAGTAAATCAGATAAGATCTATATGGTCCATCCTCAGTGTTAGAATCTATATCCTTATCTTGGCCACTCCCATTGGTCTTTGAAAATTTACCATTATGAAAAAGTGAATATAGATTGTGTAGAATCCCATTAGACACCTTATGTCTCCCAATATGAATGATTATAATGACTCCTATCAGTTTATAAAGTGTTCTTATAAAAATTTCAACATCAAAATAAAGTGAAAATAAAATATTTTTGCTCCAAAAATATTTTTCTATAACCTCAGACTAGTGTGCATTGGTCAGATCGAATCATTTTGATAGACCCATTTAGATTGACTCAGTCCGATTCACCTTTTATCAATCTAAGAGAGAATAAAATTTCTACTCTATCAAAAACAAAACATTCACATTGGAAACTCTATTGAACTACTTAGATCTATCTAACTCAGTCAGATATTTCTCAATATAGAAAATATGAACTTTATTTTTCTAATCTTATGATGATATCTCGGTTCAAAAATCCTCTTTGGTAAAAACTCTATAGCACTAAACCCTTTTGAACATATTAAAATTTAAAAAGTATACATGTAATGTGAATCTATTTATAGTCAAACCAAAATGGGTAAAGGTGGGAAAATGAAATGTTTTTCCCATTCATCCAAATTAAAAATAAAAAAATTCCACACACAATTGAACTTAATCTTTTACCACTTAAAACAATATCATCCCCTCTGCTATCTTCTTGAAACATATAGATTTCTGTAAAACATCATCTCTAATTCCTAATAAAATATCACATACTATAACATGAAAAATTCAGTTCATTAGAAATTTTCATTTTGATTGTAATTTCTTCCTCAACATATACCAATATGAATTTCTTCCTTAGCTCATTCCAATGCGACTTTCTTCCTTAGAAAATTCTGATCAAACATTCATCCTCATCTCAGCTCGATCTAACTTTCTTCCTCAGTATAGTCTAATATTGATTTCTTCCTTATCTTAGTATGATCTAACTTTCTTCCTTATCTAAGTCCGATCTGAATTTCTTCCCCAACTCAGTCTGATTAAATTTCTTCATTAGCTCATCCCAATCTAACTTTTATACTTAGCTCAGTCTGATATGACATTCTTCCTCATCTTAGTTTTTTCTAATTATCATCCTTGTCTTAGTCCTATCTAACTTTGTTCCTCATCTCACCCTAACCTGAATTTCATCCTTAGCTCAATCTGATCTATCTTTCCTCCTTAGATCAATCCAATATGGATTTTTTTACTTAGCTAAGTCATATATGGCTTTCTTCTATAACTTGATCTGATCTGAATTTCTTTCTCAGCTCAGTATAATTTTACTTTATTCATCAACATAGTCTGATATGAATTTCTTTCTTATCTTAGACTAATTTTATTTATCACTCAACTAAATACAATATGAATTTCTTCCTAAAATTAGTTCATTCTGAATTTCTTCCTTGGCTTGGTCTAAACTAACTTTATTCTTCAGCTCGTTCTGGTCTCACTTTCTTCCTTAGCTTAGTACAATCTATCTTTCTTCCTCAGATCAGTCTGATCTGACATTATAACAGAAATTAAATATGATGTATATTCATTAGAATCCTTCTGATTTACCAATCAAGAACTGGCCTGATTACCCTGCTACCCTGATACCTGAGCTGATCCTCACTAATTTCGAAGGTCATTTCTAATCCCCATGGGTTTGAAAATAGAACCTCTAATGATAAAATATAATGGTCAGAATGGTTTCCCTCATAAATAGTGGGGGAAACATATTCAAGTTAGTGTTTTTAAAATAAAAATCCATGTGTTGAACATTACAAGAAGTCAGATATGTATATAAACTCAAATTATGACAACAAAGTTCCCTAAACTATAGGGTAAACAAACCAAGTCCCAATAAACACAACACCTTGAGAACAGAATATCAACAATGAATTACACCACCATGTGGTGCCTTCCCCTTGCTTAAAAATAGTATGAGGAAATATACAAATGCCTAAAATAAAAGGTAGAGTGTGAGCTAAAAAACCCAGTAGTGTATCACTATGTGTTTCTTATAATATTCCAGTAATAAATAAACCAAATAATTCTTTCAATTTAAAATAAAACAGTCAGGTCAGTACAATTTCATATTTTAAAAAAACATGATTTTCCTTTGAATTAATGGAATCATTTCAAACAATGGATTAAGTAATAATTTTATAGAAAATATTTTATATAAATCCATTGGAATGTGTAAATATGTTTTAGAGAAAATGGAATATATATCAAAATAATAAAAAATAAACAAAATGGTCATCTAATAGGAGGTATGATAGTTCTTGGTAATGGGATCCTCACGCACTTATATATTTGATCAGGGAAATATGTGTACACACATCCCTAAGAAACTAGTCAAAGAGGACTAATCAATATTACATTAGGGATAAGATCTATTGTACTATGTTTTTGTTATTATTGTAAAGCATAAAACCTAGAATGTTTTTACCAAATAAATCAACAAATAACTTGACTTTCATTTTCCAAAAAAATCTATCAATAATGGGAAAATTAATTTAAACCTTCTTAAAATACAATTTCCCTAATTACCATTTCAATATATAAATTTCAATTTAAAAAAACAGAGGGTTTTAATAAAATCTTTACTTTTTGAAGATAAAATTGAACAAAGGTTCTTATCAAAACACTATAATCCAATTATCACAAATACCAATTTCACAAATCAGTTTTAGAAATAAATTTTACAATTCCATCAATTTCAAATAGAACTATAATTCATTGGAATTAGGGGTTTCGCCCAAAATCCATACCATTTCAATTTAAATCCCAATTTGAATAAAATTGAATTTTCACAATAAAAATAAAATAAATTTAATTTAAATCAATAAAATCCAATGTTATACAATTAGACGAAATTATATGAAACCACCTACCTTAACATAGAGATCTTGTATCATAATGCCCTCAATGGAAAAAACCAACGACAAAATTCAGCATAAAAGATCAACGAATCAAATATATATTCAAGATAAAAAATAATTGAATTTATATCCATCAATAATGGTATGATCTAACCAACAATAAGGAGGGGAGAAAGGGGGAGTGAGAGAGGAAGGGTGGGAGAAGATCTCTTGCTGAATAGGAATCGAACGATGTTCTCCATGTTTTGATCCACCTCAAAACGGTTTTGTATTAGAAAAAATAACCTCTTGGGAGTGTCTAAGGAAGAATAATTATATTTATGGTTGAATGGGCTCATTGGGAAGTTAAACTGGAGGGTTTTGTGTTTTAAAATAAATTTTCAGAATTAAAAAATATTGTGTGCATGGTTTTCTGGGGGGGGGGGGTCACAGGGTTTATCGAACTATGTGCCTATACCATTAGGTGCATGGTTTCTCCTAGGTGGGAACATGGTTTTTCAAACTACATTCTAGCCTTGAAACCCCCCACTATTTGGGTTTTTACACTTTACCAGGGGAGGTCACATGGTTTGGAAAAACCATGCGTCAACCGTCCAGAGCCTATAAATTTACGAAAATTTATATGTTTTCACGTGAAGCACCCATAAATGGGACCCAAAAAAGCATGATCAAAAATAGGTTTAAGGAGTACTTAAAAATACTAATAGGATGTTACAACCTCCCCACTTAAAAAACTTTATGCCTTATAAATCCTATCAAGAGTAACCAAGTCAAAAAGACTAGGTCGCTACTCTATCATTAGTTCTACTCTCTTCCATATCCTATGACTATAAAATCCATGTTTCCATTGCACTCAAACTAGATTTATTATTCTCCCTTGAATTAGCTTGGTTTCAGAATCAAAAATCTTGACTGGATGCTCAGTCATGGATAAATCAGGTTCAACATCAAGATCCCTCATTCTCAAAACATGATACTGATTAGAAGGATACTTTCACAGTTGCGATATATAGAATATGTTATGTATTGACATAAATTTTGGATAAAGTACTTAATGAGAAGCCACCTTCCCCACCAACTCTACAACCTAAAAAGGTCCCATAAAATTTGGACCAATATCTTTTTATCTCCAATGCCGCTGATTAGCCAAACGATGTGAAACTTTAAGCACCACCCAATCAACAACTGAAAATTCCAATGGTATTTGGGGAGGATAGACATAAGATTTATACCATCATTGTGCCTTAAATATTATATGTCAAATCAATTGAAATTTTTTTATTATCTCTTGAACCAAGATTCATCCAACTCGGGAACTTCCACCAATCTCCAACCAATACAACTGATATTTACATGGTCAGACACATAAGGCCTCAAAATTATACATTCATATAATATATTGGAAATTATTTATATAATAAAACTCAACCAGCCCCAAATGGTCATCCCAAGATCCACCAAATTCAATAATATAGACACAAAGCATATCCTCAATTATCTTTATTGTTCTCTCCATCTAGGAATCTGACTATAGATGGTATGCCATACACAAATGAACCTGAGATCCCAGTACCTCTTAAATGACTCTCCAAAAGAAAAAAGTGAAATGGGTATCTATATTAAAGACTATAGAAGATGTAAATCCATTCAAACAAACAATATCTATCAAATAAATATTTCCCATGTCCTGTACTTTGGTTTTATGATGAATGGGTATAATGTGAGCTGATTTTGTTAGCATAGAAATCACGACACATATCACATTAATATTTCTATGGGTGTATGGTAACCAAACCAAAAAATCTATATAGATCTCAGCCAACTTTCAATTTGAAATTGGATGTGGGTGAAGAAAACTCAATGGTCTATTTTTCTCAGACTTGAAATGTTGGAAAGTATAACAATGGGAGAAAAAATCATCAATGCCCTATATCATAACTATCCAAAAAAATCATCTCCAGATAACATAGAACATCTTCATGGTTCCTGGGTGTACTAACCAGTGAGAATTATAAAAATTACCCATCACATCTTTTCTCACCACTTACAGAAAAACAAAATGATTCCAAAAACATAGAATTCTCTTCATAGAGAATGAACACTCACTAACAGTATCCCCACCAAAAATAGAGTCTCTAATTCTAAAAAACTCATCATCAAGATATTGTTCCTGATGAACCATATAAATAATAGAGGAGGTCAATTGAAACTAGTCGAAATAATCTTGGCCCTTGATTCCTGAACTCAAATATGAAACCATGAAAAGAGATCCATCACATTCCACTCTTCCAATGATTTATTCATGACAAGGTTTAGAGGTTTTCTCCTCAAAGAATCTGATTAAACCACTTTAATTTTTATCACTGATGATCTTACGCCACTATGAGGAGTATAATGGACCTGATGTAACTTTCGAAAGTGACCTAAGCATCTATATAAACCATATATTTTGGGTGCCTCATTACATACCTATTTAGAGTTCCCAAGCTTTCCACATTGCTATCAAATCAAAGGACCTCTTCCTAGAACTCCCGGAGGTCTAGTAGAACCCTACTATCAAGGCCCACCATGAGAATCATCATGCTTTCTCGTTCCCTTTAAGGTACTTAAAAGTTACCACTGGTAGAAAAATGAACTCTTGTTAACCCTGAAATTCCAGCCAGGTCTAGCTCAACCATCAATGCTCTATCGAGCACCTCAACATAAGGAGAGAGATTCAGTAAGAATAATTGAGAATGAATATCATATCGAATTACCATATCAAACCATTGAGTATTTATCTTCTAATTCGATATAATATCATGTTAAAACTTCACAAGATTTGAAAAATGGTTTTAATATTTAGTCATAGTCTGAATAACTATTAGAGTTAAAAAACTCTATATCCTTAGGCAGAACCTTAGAATCCGGATAGAAATGGTCAACAAAAAGAAAATTGATGTCCCTCTAGTCTAATGCGTCATGAATTTTCTCCATCACAATCATGTACCACCATCTCATGCTAGGGCCCTCTAGCTTGAAGGTGGCACATTTCACCTTGATTGAATCCAAAATCTCCACGAACTCAAAAAAAGTTCAATTATTCTCAAAAAATCCCTAGCCTCTTAAGGATCATTTGAACCTGGGAATGCTGGTGGATTCTGGTGAAGGACCTCATGATCAGGATTTCAAGACTCATCCCTTAGAGGTGCTATAGATGGTGCCAAAATAGGAATGGGTTTAGGTTCTTATCCCAAAGCTCGGACATCACGTATAATAACCTCAACCATATTCTGGTATGTGGGAGTATTTTCTTGTTGTGGTTCATTAGAATATTTCTCCTGGATCTGATTCACACATCTTCTCATATGTATGATGCGAAACAACCTCAGAAACCATCATTGAATTCATTAAGTGATTACTCATATCAACACTCAATACGAGAATTAATCCCATCAGATAGATAAAAAATATTTTTATTTCAATATATCATAATCAAAATTAGATAAAAGATTATAACTAATCCTCAAACGTAATTCCCAAACCACCCATGGTGACTTAAGTCTCCTTAAAATGCAATCTAGTTAGGCACTCAATCACAACTACCTCCTAATTCCAAACAATATTTCAAACTATATACTAAAATCCATGAAAAATGATTAACTTTCACCTTTGATACCACTTTATCGTGAACTATCCTAGTTACCCTAGTACCACGATACCTGATCTAATCCCCAAATAGCATGAAGGGCATTCCCAATCACCATGAGTTGGTGACTAGCACCTGGAATCATAAAATATAAATATGGGACTCGCTTTTCCACATCCATAGTGGAATAAATAGATACAGTTAGGTATTATCAAAAGAAAAATCTATAGGCAGATCATTACCATAAGTCAAGTAGGTATGTAAACCCAAATACAACAAAAATGTATAAAAAAATACAAGATAAACAACCAAAGTCCTAATAGACCCAACTCTCTAAGAATAAAAGATCAACAACAACTACCACCTCTAAGTGGGGCCTTCCCCTTGATAAAACCCTGAATATGGAAATCTAAAAACACCCAAATTGAAAGGTAGGGTGTGGGATAAAATCCTACTAGGGTCTCACCAAATGTTCCATGTAAGATGCCACCAATAAATAAACCAAATCATGCTTTAATTTCTAATTAAACTGGTATATCAATACAAGTGTATATTTAAAAACAAAAACTTATTTTCATTTAAATTGATAGAATCATTTCAAACCGTGGATAAAGTAAACATTTCAAATAAATTTTTTTATGTAGATCCATAGGCTTTTGCAAATCTATTTCAAAAATAAAGGCATGTATATAAAAATAATAACAAATGAGAAACATGGTCGTATTCTAAGAGGTACAATAGTTTTGTGTTATGGAATTCTCACCCCCACATATATGTGATCATCAAAATATGTGTACACTGATTAGCCACTGTAAGAGGATAATATTCATTGCTAATATATGTAGTTTTCATGTGCCTTGCTATTCATAAATACCATTTTAGTGCATTTTACATTTTGAACACTCATTCTCATCATTTGTGCACTTCATACCTAATGTGCACCAATTTAGGCCCGATGTTTCATCTGATTTTAAAGAATGTAACTATCCATGTTTTAATTTGAACTTTTTGTAAATGGATATTAACTTAATTATGAACATTTTTTATTCAGGGATCAATGGATTATTAATAAAGTATGATGGAGATATTTGGCGATTAAAGGAAACAATTCTGAAGAAGGCAGATTGTATATCATCCCACTGATCGGACTATGGGGCCCACAATACAGGCCCAATGAATCCCAAATTTTACAGGAGACTATAAGAAATATAGGGGAACAAATACGTATTCTGGAGATAGTGCTAATTCGTCCTCAATGGTGGTGATCAAGGCGGCCCAAGTTGAAGATTTAATTTTGGGCCAGAGTCTGCGGCCCAGAAAAACAGACCACCATTTCAATCATATCTCCCGAACCAAAAATTATTTGGGAATACCATTTTACAGGATGTTAGGGGACATCCGGGGATTCATTTAAGTATTTAAATGGCCCACTCAAATTCGGCTTTCTAGAAGGTTCTTTAGGCGATTCTTTCCGGTGGATGCAAGCTGGATGCAACTTCGGGGCAAGAATTTGAAAAGTCTCTTATCATTAATGTTCCACCCACCTTTTCCCAACATAATTAATTCAAGGCACATGGGATGTTGGGGGCTCGGCCAAGGCTTCATTTTTTCCTATTTAAGGCAGTATTGGTGATGTATTTGGGGATCTTGGGTGCTTTGTTTCATTATAATATTATGCTGTCCATTTGATGTTGTAATCGTTCTTCATTCTCATGTAAGTTGTTTTAATCACATTAGTTCTTAATAAAAGTTCTTCATTTCCTCTTTTTCTTTTCTTCTCCTTATCACCTTGATACCGTTTCCTTAAGGTGTGAATTTATTCACACCAAACCTTGTGATTTTGTTCACACAACGGTGGAGTGATCGTTTCATTGTTTTATTTTTCTTCTCCAATCCCGCTTCTTTAAGTCGACTTCCCGCTTCCATTTATTGAATAGCATAAATGGAGGGCTAAACCCTTATGGGTTGGTCCTAGGGAGTTGCATGGAAATATTGGATGTTATTTTATGATCCTAAATTCTGTAATAATTTCATTATTTTAAGATTTCCATTTGATGATTTATTTTCTTCTTCATCTTTGCCAACTTTAACAATGACACATTTCGAGTGCTAGTGCGGTCCAATTCCTTGGAGTGATCATTAAATTGATCCTACAAGTGCATTGGTTATTAGCCTTGGAATTGTGTAGGGATTAAATTGGTGAATGATGTTGAGGAATTATATCATTTCGTGGATACATCTTGAATTAGTGAAATGAATGTTATAAGAAAATAAATGCATCCAATCTAACCCTAGTAACAACTTAGGATCAACTCATCTCCATTAATTGTTTTAGACTAAGTAATTGAATGTTTTAATTTATTTTATTTAAATTAAATCAGTAGTTATTCAAATCAATTCAATCTGAATAGTTGGCCACTTCATAGCCAAATCCTTCCAAGATCTGAGTGTCTTTAGGTTCCTTCTTCGGTCCCTGTGGATTCGACCCCTACCTGTACTACAACGACCGCATACCTGTAGGGTAAATTTGGGCGAGACCAAATTTTGGCGCCGTTTCCGGGGACCCAAGTAAGTTACTTTAGACATACATCTTCTTTTCTCACCCCACTTTCTCTATTATCACCCCCATCTCTCTTATCTTTACCCCTTTCGGTTTGTGTGTGTCCTGAGAATCTAGAATCCAACATTCCATCTTCTCCAATGGAGTATCTTCCAAATTATCATGTCACAAACTCATGCTGGAATGCAATGGAAAATGAATATTGGGAAGCCCCTAAATTAGAAAATTTCTTTGATCAACCCTTGAATAATTACCACACACCTGATGAGATGTACAATCAATGGGATGATGATTATTTAAAGGATCAATTTCCAACCCTCTCGAGGATGATTGGAGAGATGAATCTTAATGAAGTTAATGATTTACAATCTTCTATCCAGCCTAATCCTCAAAAACTCCTTGAAAAATTGTGTAATCAATTGGAGATGATGAGTTCCGAGGTATCATCATTGAGATTAGAACTACAATGCATTAATACTTGTGAGGAACTCATCCATACACCAATTGTACCTTCAAAAACCTTATGTGAAGTGTCTAGTTTTCCACAATCCTCTCATGAATTTATTGAAGAACTGACCTTTGGATTTGGGGTAGGGGAAGTAAATCAAGAAATTGTTGAAAGGTCTTTAAATCAGGAGGAAATTGATTTCATGTATTCACAAGAGGGGAATTTGACATCATGGATTGAGTCTCCTAAGTGTAACTCTATTGATGATTTTTCAAAAACACCAATCACTGAACCACTGAGAGAAATCGAAAACATTGAGTCCATGACCACTCCTAACACCATTCTTTCCAATTTTTTGGTTGAATCTTCTATTCAAAATGAAACAATTTTGTTACGAAATTTGGAAAATGAAGATAAGTTGGATTCAAATTCTCAACCTGTGTCTAAATGTCCTATCCAAACCGAGCTCAAAATCATTGTCCTTCCTTCCCCACTTGAGTACCCTATAATTTTTGTTAAGAAAGAGATTGGGGGTTTCATTCATTCATCTCATGAAACCCAAAAAGGTGGTTTGATCTTTGAATTATTAAGAAAGACTACAGAAGAAAAAGAATCAACCATTTCTAATATTCCTTGGATTTTCACATTCATTTTAGAAAATAGGATTGTTCATGAATCAAATTCCAAATCTTCATACCAACCACAAGGGATACGCATTCTCAATCATGTTGAAGTGGAGAAAGATGAGGTAATTAAAATTTTTAAAGTTGGAATTGGTTAAGTTGAGGGGTTCAAGTCGAGCTAAAGACGTTAAACAAAAGCGCTGCACGGGAGGCAACCCGTGGTCTTCATCTTTATAATCTTTGTGAATCATTTTTTCCTTATTCTTCATTTTGTTATTTAAAAAAAAAATATAGATTGTTGACCTGTTCTTCTTTTATGAGTAAGGATGGGTACGAAAGGGGAGCACCGTATTCATCCGTGTCACGCGGTGTGATCCCTGAGTAATACCTTACCCAGAAAATATAAAGAAGACAATGTATCATTAGTTTATGTTATTTATACTTTTTTTAGGTTAAAAAAATAATAATAAAAAATATATATATATTAAAAAAAAATTTAAGGCATGTCATAAGTCATTGGTAAAAGATGTTCACAACCGTCCAAGCCATTGGGAGACAAACCAGAATTGAAGGGATACATGGGAATGCATTTTCAACGTCAACCACCAGGTGAATTCATTCCATAATTTTCATTTTCAATGTCTTCGGTGAACTTCTATCCTACCCCTTCTATATTTCAATTATTTAAACACTGGGGACAGTGTTATTCTAAGTTGGAGGGGGGGGGAGATGAAAATGTGTGGAAGGAAAAATGTCATTAACCTTGAACATGATAACACACATTCCAAACTCTGAAATTGGATATCAAATAATTTTGCATGCCTTGATTCTGATTTTAATGCAAGTTTATGTTCATGTGCATAGTTATTGGAAAGTGGGGTTGTCCGATGTGATTTTTCACTGTTATATTTTCATCCATTTAATATAAAAAAACACAATGCACGTCCTCTAGATTGTGGGGTCTTAGTTTGAGTTTTTGGGGACCCATAATAAATAGCATAGGATTGGCGATCATTTTAATTTTAACATGAGTATTCAAAAAAAAAAAAAATTTGCGCGTAGAGCAATGAATTGACCTAATGTGTGGCTTTCGGCACTTGGGGATCGCGACTCCATAGTTGTCTGGCCCAGAGTTGGGAATTTTATCTCTATTTGTGGTAATTTGAATTTGTTTTTGATTGAGTTAACTCGAGATGATGCCCGAGTATGTGAGCTTCACTTGGTGCCCTAAGGTCTTTGAGCCTGGGAGTCATCGGCAAAGTCTTGCTACATGGGTTGACTCGATTGAGTTCAATTTCAATTACCATGGCAAAATTGCAAAAAAAAAACAACAAAAAAAAAACAAAAAAAAGAGAATAAAAAATGAGTACTCATCTTATTATTAAAATTTGATTGCTCCTAGCGCTTCCATCTTTTCTCCCTCGAATAAAAATGAACCCCCATGTCTATTGTGACACACAACACTTCATCATGCTTAACTGAATTTGGATGAAATATGGCAATGAATTTGAACAAAGGAATGGGCTTGGGCTTGGGATATGCTTATGGACATAGCTTGTTTTAAATGATTTTGATGGGTTTCATAATTTTTTGGTATGTGATCTTTGGGTGAGAAATGTGTATTAAAATGTTTTTGGAAAATGTCATTCGAATTTCATTTTTGTGAGATATATTTTGCTCGGGACTAGCAAAACTCAAGTTGGGGGGTGTGATTAGCCACTGTAAGAGGCTAATATTCATTGCTAATATATGTAGTTTTCATGTGCCTTGCTATTCATAAATACCATTTTATTGCATTTTACATTTTGAACACTCATTCTCATCATTTGTGCACTTCATGCCTAATGTGCACCAATTTAGGCCCAATGTTTCATCTGATTTTAAAGAATGTAACTATCCATGTTTTAATTTGAAATTTTTTTAAATGGATATTCAATTTATTATGAACATTTTTTATTCAAGGATCAATGGATTATTAATAAAGTATGATGGAGATATTTGGCGATTAAAGGAAACAATTCTGAAGAAGGCAGATTGGATATCATCCCACTGATCGGACTATGGGGCCCACAATACAGGCCCAATGAATCCCAAATTTTACAGGAGACTATAATACATATAGGGGAACAAATAAGTCTTCTGGATCTAGTGCTAATACGTCCCCAATGGTGGTGATCAAGGCGGCCCAAGTAGAAGATTTAATTTTGGGCCAGAGTCTGCGGCCGAGAAAAACAGCCCACCATTTCAATCATATCTCCCGAACCAAATATTATTTCGGGCTTCCATTTTACAGGCTGTTAGGGGACATCCGGTGCTTCATTTAAGTCTTTTAGGGCCCACTAAAATTCGGCTTTCTAGAAGGTTCTTGAGGAGATTATTTCCGGTGGATGCAAGCTGGCTGCAACTTTGGGGCAAGAAGTGGAAAAGTCTCTTATCATTAATGTTCCACCCACCTTTTCCCAACATAATTAATTCAAGGAACATGGGATGTTGGGGGCTCGGCCAAGGCTTCATTTTTTCCTATTTAAGGCAGTAGTGGTGATGTATTTGGGGATCTTGGGTGCTTTGTTTCATTATAATATTATGCTGTCCATTTGATGTTGTAATCGTTCTTCATTCTCATGTAAGTTGTTTGAATCACATTAGTTCTTAATAAAAGTTCTTCATTTCCTCTTTTTATTTTCTTCTCCTTATCACCTTGATACCGTTGCCTCAAGGTGTGAATTTATTCACACCAAACCTTGTGATTTTGTTCACACAACGGTGGTGTGATCGTTTCATTGTTTTATTTTTCTTCTCCAATCCCGCTTCTTTAAGTCGACTTCCCGATTCCATTTATTGAATAGCATAAATGGAGGGCTAAACCCTTATGGGTTGGTACAAGGGAGTTGCATGGGAAGATTGGATGTTATTTTATGATCCTAAATTCTGTAATAATTTTATTATTTTAAGATTTCCATTTGATGATTTATTTTCTTCTTCATCTTTTCCAACTTTAACAATGACACATTTCGAGTGCTAGTGCGATCCAATTCCTTGGAGTGATCATTAAATTGATCCTACAAGTGCATTGGTTATTAGCCTTGGAATTGTGTAGGGATTAAATTGGTGAATGATGTTGAGGAATTATATCATTTCGTGGATACATCTTGAATTAGTGAAATGAATGTTATAAGAAAATAAATGCATCCAATCTAACCCTAGTAACAACTTAGGATCAACTCATCTCCATTAATTGTTTTAGACTAAGTAATTGAATGTTTTAATTTATTTTCTTTAAATTAAATCAGTAGTTATTCAAATCAATTCAATCTGAATAGTTGGCCACTTCATAGCCAAATCCTTCCAAGATCTGAGTGTCTTTAGGTTCCTTCTTCGGTCCCTGTGGATTCGACCCCTACCTGTACTACAACGACCGTATACCTGTAGGGTAAATTTGGGCGAGACCAAATTTTGGCGCCGTTGCCGGGGACCCAAGTAAGTTACTTTAGACACACATATTATTTTCTCGCCCCACATTCTCTATTATCACCCCCATCTCTCTTATCTTTACCCCTTTCTGTTTGTGTGTGTCCTGAGAATTTAGAATCCAACTTTCCATCTTCTCCAATGGAGTATCTTCCAAATTATCATGTCACAAACTCATGATAGAATGAAATGGAAAATGAATATTGGGAAGCCCCTAAATTAGAAAATTTCTTTGATCAACCCTTGAATAATTACCACACACCCGATGAGATGTACAATCAATGGGATGATGATTGTTTAAAGGATGAATTTCCAGCCCTCTCGAGGATGATTGGAGAGATGAAAATTAATGAAGTTCATGATTTAAAAACTCCTATCCAGCCTAATCCTCAAAAACTCTTTTAAAAATTGTGTAATCAAATGGAGATAATGAGTTCTGAGGTATCATCATTGAGATTAGAACTACAATGCAATAATACTTGTGAGGAACTCATCCATACACCAATTGTACCTTCTGAAACCTTATGTGGAGTGTCTAGTTTCCCAAAAAACTCTCATGAACTTATTGAAGAACCAACCTTTGGAATTAGGGTAGGGGAAGTGAATCAAGAAATTGTTGAAGGGTCTTTAAATCAGGAGGAAATTGATTTTTTGAAATCAAAGGATAATAACTTGACATCATGGATTGAGCTTCCTGAACGTGGCTCCATTAGTGAATTTTTAGGGCCACAGATCACTGAAAAATTAGGAGAAATCCCAAACATTGAGCACATGCCTACTCCTAGAATTCAAATGGACACTTTTGGGGATGAATCATATTTTTATAAGGAACCAATTCATTCTAATGCCTTTGGAGAAGAAACTGATTTTCATTTAAATTTCCCATCTTCTTTAGAAAATTTCAACCAACCCGAACTCAAAATCATTATCCTTCCTTCCCCACTCCAGTATCCCATCATTTGTGATAAAAAAGAGCTTGGGTTTTTCATTCATTCATCTCATGAAACCCACAAAGGGAGGTTGATCTTTGATTTATTAGGAAAGACTATAGAAGAAAAAAGATCAACCATTTCTAATATTCCTTGGATTTTCCCATTCATTTTAGAAAATTGGAATGTTCATGGATCAAATTCAAAATATACTTTCCAACCACAAGGGATACACATTCTCAATCATGTTGAAGTGGAGAAAGATGAGGCCATTAAAATTTTCAAAGTTGGAATTGGATAAGTTGAGGGGTTCAAGTCGAGCTAAAGACTTTAAACAAAAGCGCTGCACGGGAGGCAACCCGTGGTCTTCATCTTTCTAATCTTTGTGAATCGTTTTTTTCCTTATTCTGCATTTTGTTATTTAAAAAAAAATATAGATTGTTGACCTATTCTTCTTTTATGAGTAAGGATGGGTATGAAAGGGGAGCACCGTATTCATCCGTGTCACGCGGTGTGATCCCTGAGTAATACCTTACCCCGAAAATATAGAGAAGACAATGTATCATCAGTTTATGTTATTTTTATTTTATTTTGTTTAGGTTAAAAAAAATACAAAAAATATTTATATTAAAAAAAAATTAAAGGCATGTCATAGGTCATTTGGAAAATCTGGTCACAACCATCCAAGCCATTGGGAGACAAACCAGAACTGAAGGGAGACGTGGGAATGCATTTTCAACATCAACCACCAGGTGACTTCATTCCATAATTTTCATTTTCAATTTCTTCGTTGAACTTCTATCCTACCCCTTCTATATTTAAATTCTTTAAACACTGGGGACAGTGTTATTCTAAGTTGGGGGGTGGAGATGAAAATCTGTGGAAGGAAAAATGTCATTAACCTTGAACATGAAAACACACATTCAAAACTCTGAAATTTGATATCAAATAATTTTGCATGCCTTGATTCTAATTTTAATGCAAGTTTATGTTCATGTGCATAGTTATTGGAAAGTGCGGTTGTCCGATGTGATTTTTCACTGTTATTTTTTCATCCATTTAATAAAAAAACACAATGCACGTCCTCTAGATTGTGGGGTCCTAGTTTGAGTTCTTGGGGACCCATAATAAATAGCATAGGATTGGCGATCATTTTTATTTTAACATGAGTATTCAAAAAAAAAATTGCGCGTAGAGAAATGAATTGACCTAATGTGTGGCTTTCGGCACTTGGGGATCGCGACTCCATAGTTGTCTGGCCCAGAGTTGGGAATTTTATCTCTATTTGTGGTAATTTGAATTTGTTTTTGATTGAGTTAACTCGAGATGATGCCCGAGTATGTGAGCTTCACTTGGTGCCCTAAGGTCTTTGAGCCTGGGAGTCATCGGCAAAGTCTTGCTACATGGGTTGACTCGATTGAGTTCAATTTCAATTACCATGGCAAAATTGCAAAAAAAAAGAGAGAATAAAAAATGAGTACTCATCTTATTATTAAAATTTGATTGCTCCTAGCGCTTCCATCTTTTCTCCCTCGAATAAAAATGAACCCCCATGTCTATTGTGACACACAACACTTCATCATGCTTAATTGAATTTGGATGAAATATGGCAATGAATTTGAACAAAGGAATGGGCTTGGGCTTGGGATATGCTTATGGACATAGCTTGTTTTAAATGATTTTGATGGGTTTCATAATTGTTTGGTATGTGATCTTTGGGTGAGAAATGTGTATTAAAATGTTTTTGGAAAATGTCATTCGAATTTCATTTTTGTGAGATATATTTTGCTTGGGACTAGAAAACTCAAGTTGGGGGGTGTGATTAGCCACTGTAAGAGTCTAATATTCATTGCTAATATATGCAGTTTTCATGTGCCTTGCTATTCATAAATACCATTTTAGTGCATGTTACATTTTGAACACCCATTCTCATTATTTGCGCACTTCATGCCTAATGTGGACCAATTTAGGCCCAATGTTTCATCTGATTTTAAAGAATGTAACTATCCATGTTTTAATTTGACATTTTTGGAAATGGATATTCACTTAATTATGAACATTTTTTATTCAGGGATCAATGGATTATTAATAAAGTATGATGGAGATATTTGGCGATTAAAGGAAACAATTCTGAAGAAGGTAGATTGGATATCCTCCCACTGATCAGACTATGGGGCCCACAATATAGGCCCAATGAAGCCCAAAATTTATAGGAGACTAGAAGAAATATAGGGTAACAAATAATTCTTCTGGAGCTGGTGCTAATTCGTCTTCAATGGTGGTGATCAAGGCGTCCCAAGTTGAAGATTTAATTTTTGGCCAGAGTCTGCGGCCCAGAAAAACATCCCACCATTTCAATCATATCGCCCGAACCACAAATTAGTTGGGGCTGAAATTTTACGGTCTGTTAGGTGACATCCGGGGATGAATTTACGTCTTCTAGGACCCACTCAAATTCGGCCTTCTAGAAGGTCCTTTAGGCGCATCTTTCAGGTGGATGTAAGCTGGCTGCAACTTCGGGGCAAGAAATGGAAAAGTCTCTAATCATTAATGTTTCACCCACCTTTTCCCAACATAATTAATTCAAGGCACATGGGATGTTGGGGGCTCGGCCAAGGCTTCATTTTTTCCTATTTAAGGTAGTAGTGGTGATGGATTTGGGGATCTTGGGTGCTTTGTTTCATTATAATGTTATGCTGTCCATTTGATGTTGTAATCGTTCTTCATTCTCAAGTAAGTTGTTTGAATCACATTAGTTCTTAATAAAAGTTCTTCATTTCCTTTTTTTCTTTTCTTCTCCTTATCACCTTGATACCTTTGCCTCATGGTGTGAATTTATTCACACCAAACCTTGTGATTTTGTTCACACAACGGTGGAGTGATTGTTATTTTTGTTGTTTTTACTTCTTCAATTCCACCCTCATAAGTCTACTTTCCGCTTCCGTTGAGAACTTGTCATCAATGGAGGGCTAGCTCTTTTATGGGTTGATCCAAAGGAGTAGCAAGGGGCTGGATTGAATGTTATTTCTCATGCCTAAATGTTATTAATTTCTTTTAATTGAGTTTCTTTCATTCAATGATTTTTATTCTTCCTCTTCCTTATTGAATTTATTCACCCCACTTTCATGTGCTAATTACATCCTTTACCTTGGAGTGCTCATGAAAATGATCCTACAAGTGTATAGGTTATTAATTCAAGGCACATGGGATGTTGGAGTGCTCATGAAAATGAGTACCCTATAATTTTTGTTAAGAAAGAGCTTGGAGGTTTCATTCATTCATCTCATGAAACCCAAAAAGGTGGGTTGATCTTTGATTTATTAAGAAAGACTACAGAAGAAAAAGAATCAACCATTTCTAATATTCCTTGGATTTTCACATTCATTTTAGAAAATAGGATTGTTCATGAATCAAATTCCAAACCTTCATACCAACCACAAGGGATACGCATTCTCAATCATGTTGAAGTGGAGAAAGATGAGGTAATTAAAATTTTTAAAGTTGGAATTGGTTAAGTTGAGGGGTTCAAGTCGAGCTAAAGACTTTAAACAAAAGCGCTGCACGGGAGGCAACCCGTGGTCTTCATCTTTCCATTTGATGATTTATTTTCTTCTTCATCTTTTCCAACTTTAACAATGACACATTTTGAGTGCTAGTGCGATCCAATTCTTTGGAGTGATCATTAAATTGATCCTACAAGTGCATTGGTTATTAGCCTTGAAATTGTGTAGGGATTAAATTGGTGAATGCTGTTGAGGAATTATATCATTTCGTGGATACATCTTGAATTAGTGAAATGAATGTTATAAGAAAATAAATGCATCCAATCTAACCCTAGTAACAACTTAGGATCAACTCATCTCCATTAATTGTTTTAGACTAAGTAATTGAATGTTTTAATTTATTTTCTTTAAATTAAATCAGTAGTTATTCAAATCAATTCAATCTATTTGTGGTAATTTGAATTTGTTTTTGATTGAGTTAACTCGAGATGATGCCCGAGTATGTGAGCTTCACTTGGTGCCCTAAGGTCTTTGAGCCTGGGAGTCATCGGCAAAGTCTTGCTACATGGGTTGACTCGATTGAGTTCAATTTCAATTACCATGGCAAAATTGCAAAAAAAAAATCCAAAAAAATAAAATAAAAAATAAAAAATGAGTACTCATTTTATTATTAAAATTTGATTACTCCTAGTGCTTCCATCTTTTCTCCCTCGAATAAAAATGAACCCCCATGTCTATTGTGACACACAACACTTCATCATGCTTAATTGAATTTGGACGAAATATGGCAATGAATTTGAACAAAGGAATGGGCTTGGGCTTGGGATATGCTTATGGACATAGCTTGTTTTAAATGATTTTTATGGGTTTCATAATTGTTTGGTATGTGATCTTTGGGTGAGAAATGCGTATTAAAATGTTTTTGGAAAATGTCATTCGAATTTCATTTTTGTGAGATATATTTTTCTCGGGACTAGCAAAACTCAGGTTGGGGGGTGTGATTAGCCACTGTAAGAGGATAATATTCATTGCTAATATATGTAGTTTTCATGTGCCTTGCTATTCATAAATACCATTTTAGTGCATTTTACATTTTGAACACTCATTCTCATCATTTGTGCACTTCATAACTAATGTGCACCAATTTAGGCCCGATGTTTCATCTGATTTTAAAGAATGTAACTATCCATGTTTTAATTTGAAATTTTTGTAAATGGATATTAACTTAATTATGAACATTTTTTATTCAGGGATCAATGGATTATTAATAAACTATGATGGAGATATTTGACGATTAAAGGAAACAATTCTGAAGAAGGAAGATTGGATATCACCCCACTGATCGGACTATGGGGCCCACAATAAAGGACCAATGAATCCCAAATTTTACAGGAGACTATAAGACATATAGGGAAACAAATAAGTCTTCTGGAGATAGTGATAATTCGTCTTCAATGGTGGTGATCAAGGCGGCCCAAGTTGAAGATTTAATTTTGGGCCAGAGTCTGCGGCCCAGAAAAACATCCCACCATTTCAATCATATCTTCCGAACCAAAAACTATTTGGGGCTACCGTTTTACAGGATGTTAGGGGACATCCGGGGCTTCATTTAATTATTCTAGGGCCCACTCAAATTCGGCTTTCTAGAAGGTTCTTTAGGCGATTCTTTCCGGTAGATGCAAGCTGGCTGCAACTTCGGGGCAAGAATTGGAAAAGTCTCTTATCATTAATGTTCCACCCACCTTTTCCCAACATAATTATTTCAAGGCACATGGGATGTTGGGGGATCGGCCAAGGCTTCATTTGTTCCTATTTAAGGCAGTAGTGGTGATGTATTTGGGGATCTTGGGTGCTTTGTTTCATTATAATATTATGCTGTCCATTTGATGTTGTAATCGTTCTTCATTCTCATGTAAGTTGTTTTAATCACATTAGTTCTTAATAAAAGTTCTTCATTTCCTCGTTTTCTTTTCTTCTCCTTATAACCTTGATACCGTTGCCTCAAGGTGTGAATTTATTCACACCAAACCTTGTGATTTTGTTCACACAACGGTGGAGTGATCGTTTCATTGTTTTATTTTTCTTCTCCAATCCCGCTTCTTTAAGTCGACTTCCCGCTTCCATTTATTGAATAGCATAAATGGAGGGCTAAACCCTTATGGGTTGGTCCTAGGGAGTTGCATGGGAAGATTGGATGTTATTTTATGATCCTAAATTCTGTAATAATTTCATTATTTTAATATTTCCATTTGATGATTTATTTTCTTCTTCATCTTTGCCAACTTTAACAATGACACATTTCGAGTGCTAGTGCGATCCAATTCCTTGGAGTGATCATTAAATTGATCCTACAAGTGCATTGGTTATTAGCCTTGGAATTGTGTAGGGATTAAATTAGTGAATGATGTTGAGGAATTATATCATTTCGTGGATACATCTTGAATTAGTGAAATGAATGTTATAAGAAAATAAATGCATCCAATCTAACCCTAGTAACAACTTAGGATCAACTCATCTCCATTAATTGATTTAGACTAAGTAATTGAATGTTTTAATTTATTTTCTTTAAATTAAATCAGTAGTTATTCAAATCAATTCAATCTGAATAGTTGGCCACTTCATAGCCAAATCCTTCCAAGATCTGAGTGTCTTTAGGTTCCTTCTTCGGTCCCTGTGGATTCGACCCCTACCTGTACTACAACGACCACATACCTGTAAGGTAAATTTGGGCGAGACCATACACATATCCCTCAGACAGTGGTTAAAGAGGAAGAATCAACATCCCATTGGGGAAAACAACTCTTTCACTATGTTTTTGTTAGTGTTGTAAAGTGTAAAACCTAGAATGTTTGTCCAAAATAACTCACTAACTACCTAGACTTTCATGTTCTCAAAAAATCAATCAACAATGGGAAAATTACATTAAAACTATTTAAAATACAAATTCCCCATTTAACATTTCAATATGACAATTTCACTTGAAAAACTACACGTGTGTTTTTAATCAAATCATGAATTTTTTCATTATAAAACCGAACATGGGTTATTATCAAAACACTTTAATATGTTTATCTCAAATACAAATTTTAGAAATCAGTTTCAAAATTCAATATCACAATTCCATTAATTTCAAATCACACCCCAATTCGTTGGAATTTTGTGTTTTCCACAAAATATATACCATTTCAATTTGACTCCATATTTTCATCAAATTGGATTTTCACAATAAAAATAATATAAATTTTATTTAAATTTTGAAAATTAAGGGTCTTACAATAGTCCAGACTCAGATGGAATCACCTACCTTAATAAAGAGATCTCTTATCATAATGCCCACAATATGAAAAAACCAGTGAAGAATTTAAGAAACAGATATCTAGGAATCAAACCTAGATTAAAGAACCAAAATAAAGGTGTTTGGAACCATCAATAATGGGATGATCTAACCAATAATAAGGTGGGTATAAATAGATATTGAGAGAGGAATTATTGGCGAAGATCTTTTAAGAAATTGTAATCGAACAACATTTTCCATGATTTTCTCCACATAAGAATGGGTATAGAGGAGCCAAAATCACCTCCAAGGATCCTCAAAGGAAGAATTATTCAATTTATGGTTTAATGGGCATGTCAAGAACTTAAATAGAGGGTTTTTATATTTTAAAATAAATTTTTGGAATTAGAAATTACCACATGCATGGTTTTCTAGAGGGTCCAAATAGTTTGACAGACTGTGCACCCTAACTATGTGACTGTTTTGTAGGGTGCACAATTTCTCCTATGTGGTAACATGGTTTTTTCAGACCTTGTGTGATAAGTGAACCCCCACCTTTTTTTGGTTTTCACAATTTACCCTGGTTGGGCACACAGTTTGGGAAAACCGTGTGCTAACCATGAACAACCCAGAAAGTTCAAAAAATTTCCAAGTTCTCACCCAAATCACCCCTGAATGAGACCCAAAGAAGGCATTATAAAAAAGAGTATCAACTAGTACCTAAAAATAGTAACATGATGTTACAATACCAATTTTTTAAACTCCTTCTGCTAACGTTTTCTTGTATAATGACTTCTTTATGATATTTTAGAGGCTTGAAAGAACATAAAAACATCATATGATTATATTTTTTGAAAGTAATAAAAATTCCCATACAAAAATTAGGAATTAATTTCTATAACTTTTGGAAATGAAAAAATATCAAAATTTCTGAATCCGGTCTTTAGAAACTTCTATCTTCTATACAAAAATGTACTATGAAAAACTAGGTCTGATCCTATGTGTCTGATTTAAAAATTATAATACAACATCTTTATCTAAAATTCCAGAAACTTCTGAGTAAATAAAATACAAACTATCATCCAAAAATTTTCACATAATGTACAAAAGCATCCTTTTATAAAAATATTATTTTTCAAAAAATACATTAATTTTTATAAATAAGAACTCCACAAAGGATCTTCAATCATCCCATTTGGATTTATTGAAAACTTTTGTAAAAAACGTTTTAAACTCTCCATATATTAGACACTAATACTTATTCAACGGTAATGTTTTTACTTTTAAAAAACATATACTTTCTCAAAAGAGAGAGTCCTAACACCACACTACTGGATAATGTAATTTTTTTGAAGGAATATCATCCCTAGGTGACTTGAAAACTTTATGGCCATTTTAAGATAAAATACACCTATCTTTTATATTTTCCTATCACATTAATTTATCTCCCACATTTTATAATAACCATGTATTCATATTGATTTAAGTAAGAAAATTATATCCCTCTCACTTACAGGATAAAGTTGTACAAATTATCCCCCTTTGTCAAAAAAATACAAAGCACGACGTGGGTCTTTTATATAATGTTTAACAAGTTTTTGTTGGATAATAAACATGTAGTTATAGCCTTAATTCCACAAATGATTTATTGGATAATTTTTTTATAAAGATATCAGTTATTTGATACTTAATTGAGATATATTTTATAAAAAATCTCCATCTGTAAATTTATCTCTAAGAACAAGAAATTTATTTCATGTTGTTTTGATCTTGAATAATGAACAATATTTTCAGAAATATCAATTTCACTCTAGTTGTCAAAAAAATATTTAAGGGTTTAGAATATTCCTCTTTAAAATATTCCATTTGAAAATTCATCCACAACATTTGAGTACAAGCCTATGTAATTGAAACACATTATAATTTATTTTTGCTCAATGTTACTGAACATTGTTTCCTAGTATTCCAATCACATAATGTTCACCTGAGAAAAATTTTCCCCTGAAACATGATTTTATATCATTATGATATCCATCCCAATCTAAATTAGTATAACCATGAATGTTCATTTAAAATCTTATTTTTTATAAAATCTCATGTGAAGTAGTTACTTTGAAATATCTTAGAATTATATTTGAATCCAACATATGATATTATTTCAGATTATTTTGATATTTCGGATAGAAAGTTATGCGATAAACAATATCAGGTATTGAGGATGTGAGATAAATAAAACATCACGTTATTTTCGGAAGATCTTTATGATTCACACGTTTTCTAGATTTATTTTTCTTAATTTTTATACAAAATAAAATAGAAGTAGAAAATTATTTGGATTCTTAAATACCTAAATTTTGTAAAAATTCCCTCAAATACTTTTCTTGAGATATAAGAATGAATTTCTCCTTTTTTTTGAACTTTTAAACCAAGGAAGAAAGTTAATTCTCACAACATTTAAATCTCAAATTTCTTCTTCATTTATACATGGAATGTTTGAAAATCATATTATCTATCCATATAAAAAGTTATATCATCCACATACACAACTAAAATCAATGTATTGAAGTCAATTTCTTTCAGATACAAGTTGAAATAAATTTTCCTTTAGAAAAATTAAACATTCTCAAACAATTGTTATGTTTATGATACCATGAACACATGGATTGTTTTAACCCATAAAAATCCTTCTTCGATTTACAAAATTTTATTTCATCTTCATCAAGTGAAAACGCACATGGTTTCTCAATGTAATATTCTTATTCAATATCACTATTTTGAAAGGATGAATTTAAATATGTCTAATAAATTTTTAATTATGATGTGAAACAACTGTTAGAAACATTATAATAGTTTATAATATTGTTATAGAGGAAAATATTTCTTCAAAATCCAATATTCCACCAGTGCATAACCTCTACAAACAAGTCTTTATTCTGTTCTAAAACATCTCCTTGTTCATTCAGTTTTTTTCTATGAAACCACATTGTTTCGATCAAATATTTACTGTCAATAAATGGAACAAGTTCCCAAGTGTTTCTTCTCAATATGATCAAACTATTACTTTATATAATCTACCCATTATTTGTGTGGAAGAACTTCTAAAACTGATTTTTTTTAACATTTGATTCAAGTGAAGTTTGTTTTTCTCATATCAACTTTATTCTTATATCAAAAGGGGTTTCTAATTTCTAATATTTTTTTGTATTCAACCTATTATTATAGTGTCAAAAATTTCAAAATCTTTCTTCCAGATTCGCCCTCTTGATTCATCTAAATGTTCACCCACCTCACCTTGCATACATTTATTTTGATAATAATTTTTTAGTTTCTCTTCTCCAACGTGTTGAAAAACTTTTTTTGGGGAACATGGATTTTTAAAATGTTTTACATAATACGAATCCTCCAACTTTGGTAAAAAATTGTTACAATATTTATATATTCTTCCATCAGGTGTGTATTCTATGATAATTCCTTATTCATATTTCTCATCAAATTTTCCAAGATCTAGATTTTGGATTTTTAGTAAACCTGGACTTCCAAAAACATTGAAATATGTCAATTAAAGTTTTCCGTTATACCAAATTTAATATGAAGTCATTTTGGATTCTGGATCAACAAACATCTATTCAGAACATGTACAGTAGTACTAACAGCTTATTTCAATAGAAATTTGAAATTTTGAATTCTACTAACTTGTTTCTACCCATTTCCACCAAACTACTATTTTTCCTTTATATTACGCCATTTTTGTGGAGTGTATTAATCACTACACTAATATTTTATAACATTATTAATAAGATAAGTTTCAAAATCATTACATGTGGCCCATATCCCAATATCTATTTTCAACTTCTTTATATAAACCCTTATTTCTTTCTCAACATATTTTATAAAGAACATGAATATTTCAACAAACTCTGACCTATTCTTTATAAACATGATGATTTTCATCCAAGTGAAATCATCAATAAAATTGATAAATTTCAAATCGTATTTTTTTGACATATCATCGTCCCACTTATATCAGAATAAATAATTTCAAGAGGTTTTTTTATACTAAATATCAACATTCTTGTGTCTTTTATTAGTCATTTTACCTTTCTAAAAAGTCACTCAAACATATCATTCCCTTATTTTTAATTCAATAAAATTTTGAATAGCATCATCATTGGAAATTTGGTTCATGATTTTATACCCAATGTGGCCATGTCTTCGGTGCCACAACTTATTATCAACATGAGCAATTATATTACATGAGTTGTATAGTTCTCCAATCAATGAAATATTTATTATAGTTCTTTATACTTTTGTAATAACCTTTACATATTTAATGATTCTGATGATACAAGAATATTTTCTAAAAATCATCCTTTCGATAATAAAATTCTAACTCACACTATGTATGTTGTGTTTGATCCCCTCAACAAACAAAACATATTTTGATTTAATGTTTTTAGTTTCCATCTTAGTAGTTCCTTTTCCATTGATTTTCGAGGAACTATTATTTCCAAAATTAACTGATCCTCCATCATATTTTTCAACATTCCTTGATATTTTTATATCACCTATGATGTTTGGAGAACGACCACTATAATGTTTCCATGGATTTTTATTTTTTACATTCTTTAAAACTTTTCTTAATAACAAATTCAATTTCTTCAACTTTCTTCTTTCCAACAAATTTTTCATTTATATTATAAGAAACTTGTTCAGGAAGGAATGAAAAACATTTTTTTCAGCATGATGACCAGATTAGTCACATCTTCTACATAATTCTTCTAGACAATAATTTTTTTCCACTGGAAGTTTTCTATCATTTTGAGTTTTTACTTTTTCAACTTGCTGAGTTTTAGGAAAATTAGTTTTTATTCTTCTACCATTGCATCCACTCTATTCAAACCTTCTTTATGGAAGTGAAATGTTATGAAAATATTATATACCCTATACCCATAGATTCCACAACACTAGAAAAAACCATCAAATCATGATTTTCTATTGAAGTAAGATCTTTATCTGTAGAAACTTTTTTGAGGTTTATAACTTCTTTCTGCTATAACATACACAAAGTGTGGACCATATTTTTTACTGAGGGAGTTTTCAACTTTTGTAGATGAGTTTGGTTTATCGTATACCTTCTCAACCCATTATCCCCCTTTACTTTTTCTATCACCTAAAATAACAGAAAAATTAGACGGAACAATAATTTTTGTGGGTGAGGATTTCACCTGATTCTTGATTTGTGATTTCACGAAAACTTTGGAAGTATCATATTTTAGTTATGAAGTATTTTTGATGTTTTCATTCATCTTTATTAAAGTAATTTTTTACAAAATAAGTTTTTATTGTGACTTGTTATCATTATCTTCCTTTGATAAAATCTTCTTATTAATATCTTTAACCATCTTTCACTTTTCAGCAATTCAAATTTTTCAACTTAAGATCTCCTAAATGTATTATTATTCTTTCTGGAAAATATTTTTTTCAAATTAAATAACTCTTACACTATATTTATTTATCATTATAATCTATTTCTTAAGAGATCTATGATTATTAAGACTTGCAAAAACTTATGTTCTGAGTTTATATTATTTGTAATATTTTATACCTCTTTAGTATTTACTATTTGATGTGTCTTATGTTTTCTCAAATTTTCAATGAATGTTCTAATATTTTTTGAACATTCATCTTCTGAAGAATTTTTTTTAGTTGATTCTGATTCATATTTCTTAATCATCAAACTACTCTTCTATCCAATACACTTCTTCTTATATTTTTTAGATGACTTTTCTTGATTATATCTTTTGTTCAACTTCTTAATTCATGGTTTTTCATCAGAATAATCTTGTTATTATCTAAATTTTTTGTTTGGGAAATACATAAAAATGTTCACACACCACACTCAAAAAAATGGAGTGATTTGTTCCTCATACTTTCCTCTTCCTCTTATATAATTAATAGAAATAAGATGCATGATTTTATCATTTAACTCACCATACTCTCTATCTTCAAAATCACAAGGATCTAAATTTTCAACATACTCAATTTTCATATTTCTCATATAATGAAAATCTATTTATTATTTGAACATCTTTTTAAAACTGAATATTTTCTTGTTTCACATGAAAAAAAGAAAGTTATTCGGTTGATCAAGATATAAATCATTTTTATCTTCTAAAGATGAATTTTTATAATGAAACCTATTTCGAAAATTTCTCACGAGTTTCTTCAAAACTATAAAATATTCTAGGACATCCTTGAAACCTCTAATGTTTCAAAAAATATTATTTACTCTCGTGACGTATTCATCAATAGTTTCCTCATCTCTAATTATTATGTCTTCAAACTTACTTTTCCGGATTTTTAGGTTTGGTTCCTTCACTTTAGTATTCCATTTGAAAATACTTTCCAATTTATCCCGCATAATCGTTGATGTTTTGAGGCACATCGTCATTATATAATTTTTTTTCATAGGGACATAATGATATAATTGCTATCCTTTCCATCAACATCAATATTTCCTTTTTTCAGCAGACATCATAAGAGCATATTTCTCGAAAAGTGGAAAACTACTTATATTAGCATCAATAACTTCCAAGACAAGAGACAGTAGACATTGAATCCTCCTATTTTTCCAACCATAATAAATTTTACATCAAATATAGGAATTACTATTGTGTTGAAATAATTGAGATTATCCATGATAAGGATCCAATAAGATACCCTATGCTCTGTAACCAATTGAAGTTCATAAAGATCAACTAGAAACTTTGAAAGGGAATGAATCAGTTGTACACCTTTTATAAGATTGAAATTTTGAGAAACTTAATCCCTATAACATGTTGAAGTTCATTACCCTATCATCTTTTAGTAAATACTCATTCATGAAAAAGTAGGAAACCAATTAAATCACATGATATTAAAAAGGTTCAACCTTTGTATGAGAACCTCTATCCTTACCATAGTCACTCTTGTGGGTCTATGAAAATTCACTTTTATGAAGAAATGAAGATTTTTTTTGTAAAAAATAGTTAGGAACCATCTATATCCCGATGTTAATGACAATATAAAATCTCATCAGTTTGCAATGAATTTTAAAAATAATTTTAGATATAAAAGAAAATGAACATCAAATCTCTTTACTATACAAAATAATTTTATAGAAACATAGTTCAATGTGCCTGGGAATGATTATCTTATTCCGATGAACTCAGTCCAATATAATGAGTCTAATAGACTCAGTATAATAGACTTTTTCTTATAGAATTAGTCTGATTGACTCAATATGATAGACTTAGTCTGATAGACTCAGTCTGATAGACTCATTCTGATAGACTCAGTCTGATAGACTCAGTCTGATAGACTCAGTCTGATAGACTCCTTTTGATAGACTATGTCTGATAGACTCAATCTGATTCACCTTTTATCAATCTATTTCAAAAGAATCTTTATATTCTGTCAAAAAAATATACACATTAAGAACTCTTCTCAAACACTCCGACCAATTTCCCCCAATCAAATATTCCTTAGTTTAATAAACAAGTCTTTTCATTATCTGATCTTATGATAAGATCTTAGTCTATAAATAATCTCTAACATAAATTTTCCAACATTTATCCTTTTTAACACATGACTGGTTACAAAGTATATATGTACTATTCAACTTTTTATAGGTGAACCAGAATAGGTAATTGTTGGAAACTGAAATGTTTTTATTTCTCACCCAAATTAAAAAAACTTGAATTTCATATCCATTTGAACTTTTTCTTTGAATTATTTAAACCTTATAATCTATTCTAGTATCTTTTATAAACATATTGAATTATCCATAATTTCTTCTTTAATTATTAACAATGGATCAGAAACTATAGACTAGAAAACTCAGTTAATTATAACTTATCTGTACCATTTGAATTTCTTCCTCATCTCAATCCAATCATTATTTCTTCCTTAGCTCAGTCTGATTTTAATTTATTTATAAGTTTCTTTCAATACTACTTTCTTCCTCATATATGTATGATATGAATTTCTTCCTCATCTAAGTTGATATGAATTTATTCCTCAGATCAATTTGATCTGACATAATTCCTCAGCTAAATACCATATGAATTTCATCCTCAGCTCAGTCCCAACTAACATTCTTCCTCAGTTCATCCCTCTTGAATTTCTTCATCATCTTAGTCAGATATGACTTTCTTCCTCATATTAGTCTGATCTGACTTTCTTGCTTATCTCATTCCGAGCTAACTTTATTCCTCAGCTCAATTTGATCTGAATTTTTTTTGAGCTCAGTATGATCTGACATTCTTATTTAGTATAGTCTGAAATAAATTTCTTCCCTAAATAAGTCTAATCTGACTTTCTTCCTCATCTCAATATGATCTGAATGTCTTCCTCAACCCATTTATATTGAATTTTGTTCCTCATATAAGTCTAATATAACTATATTCCTCAACTCAGTCGGATATGAAGTTCTTCCTCAGATCAATCTAATTTGACATTCTTCCTCAGCTCATTCTGATCTATATTTCTTCATCATCTTAGTTTGATATGACTTTATTCCTCATCGAAACCTGATCTGACATTCATCCATAGCTCAGTTTGTTCAAACATTCTAATAGAAACTGAGTCCAATGTATAGGCATCATAATCCTTATGATGTATTGGTTTCTCTAACTCCTTATGCTAAAATTTGCTTTTATCAAGAGTTCTTTATGATATTTCAAATACTTGAAATAACATCAAAGAATCATCAGGTTTTGATTTTTTAAAGTGATCTAACTTCCCACTGACAACTTAAAAAAACTTTTTAAACTTTTGAACACTATGAAATAACAGACTATCAAAATTTTTTCATCAAAAACATCTAACCTTTATTCCAAAACACACTCCAATGAACTAGTTCTAATCCTGTGTGTCCTATATCTAGCTTGTAAAATAACTTCATCATCTAAAATTCCCAAAATATCTTAGTAATCAAATTATAAAATTTCATCAACACATCTTTCACCTAATATACAAAAAACATTCTTTTTCAAAAATATTAGTTTTCATCAAATTCAAAAAAATTTAAAAATAAAAACATCACAAAATATCTTAGAAGGAGTTAAAATATAGATATTCCAATAATATAAAAACATATTTGTATATTATATATACTGATTTAGTTACCTTAATATGGTTATTAAATATTTTTATGTGGTTTAAGAATAATGGAACTTGAAAAATATCAATAATAACATATATATCTTCTTTTTTAACCTAAATTGGATTACACCTTAAGATTAATTTAAGTGGTATTTTGAGAAGTCCATAACCTATAAGTAATGAAAAAGAAATTTGGTATGGTATTTGTGTTGGTCTTTGTCAAGATAAGTAGGGAAAGAAGTTTATAAAAGTGAGGGGAGGATATGTCCTTTTATAAGTGATGTGGGTGGAAAGCTTGTAAATATTAAAAACATTAAAATATAATTAACTCACACCCATGGTAATGTGGCTCCAGATGGGATCAACTTCTATTATGGTTTGATATAGTGTTGAAATACATTCAACCAATAGGATTTAGACAATTTTTTAGGTTATTTTCACCCTTATATATTTAGTTTAACACCATCTTTAATCCTTTTTAACCCTTTATGCAGTGATAAGTTTTTACCATGGTTACTGTCAATTATAAAAAAATACAATTAATATATATTAAAATATAAAATTTCTATAATTTTAAGTAATATATTTTATTATAATTGCAAAAAACATATTGAAAAACTATTTTAAGAAAAAAATATCCCTTTAATAATAAATATGATTTTATACCAACATCATACATATTATTGATTACCATGTAATTGAATTTGATTATGTTAAATGAAATGAGACTTATTTGACTTTAAAATAAAACTAAATCCGAATTGAACCTTTTTAATACTTGATTAAAATAGAATAATCAGAAAATTGAATTAAAATAATACCCAGATTTCTAAAAAGTTAGACATAGATTTATAAGTTCAAAATTATATTTTTAAATATACTATATTACTTATTAAATTTATATTTATTCTTGAAAAATATTTTTATGAATTATTATTTCATTCTTATATCCTAATAATATCAAAAAGTGACATATTGTTTGAAATCTGCGTTTTTTACTATTCACCTAAAAAATAAACTATTTTGAAAAATCTAAAAAAACACCCTAAGATAGTTTTGACACGATGAATTCAAAAATAAAATAAATTTCATCAAATTAAAATTATAAATTTTTTTAATTTATATTTTAATCACATTCCTGAATAAATCTATGTCGCAAAAGTTTCTTTAGAATGAAAAGTTTACTTACCATAATTAAAGATTGGGTCTTACAGTAGCAGAGACACAAGTCACCTCGATTATAGGTGTTCCAAACATTAAATGACCATATTCATGCATATTTTAAATAATGTTCTTGAAGATGAAACATTATTATATATTATTCCATGACATCTGGTCAAAGGAGCATTACTTTGGGTGACCACTTAGACAAACATCATCGGGTTTCCTAATTTCCAGAAAGATGGAAACAAAATTCTACATGGTAGTGATGAAAAATCCCAAAACATGATCATTTTAGAATGAATATAAATTATTCATATAGTCATTGACATAACAGTGATTCCCCCTTCCCATCCTAGAGAGGTCTTTGTTGATGTTTCCACTTTTCAGGAAGAGGTACTGGATGATATGGAGTGGGAATAGGGGTGAGATTTGGAATTGCACACATTATTAAAATCTCATTCTAAGGAAAAGGTTCGAAAAAACCCATACATATTAGGAACCTTGAGTAGTCATTTCCTGGGGTACCCTCTCTAATAAAAATTATTACAATCATGTGGATGAAATAAAATGAAAAAAGAATAATAATAGGATGTTATTTTCATAGTTAAATAAAAAAATTTCTATATCTTTGTTCCCTTATCACCAAGTATGTAAAATATCTATTTTTCTATTCATAATAGTTATAAAGTCTCTTATAAGGTAGTCGATGGACCATGGTGTTGTTACATGTCCCATGAGTGAGTTATAAAGAATTGATATATTTTATTCGACTAACATTGGGATAATTTTATAGGCCTTACATAAATACATTCCATTAAATATGATGAGATCCTCATCTGTGTGAGGATTACCTTGTCTATAGTAGACATAAAATGCCAGAACAACCAATTTTTTATTATCATAAACTATTCTCCATCCTCTCAGAATTAATTGATCACATAAAATATTATTGTTAACATTAAATCAAAATCTTGATGGGTCCTAAGAGACTCAATATCCCCCCGGTCTCACTAATGTTAAATTTAGTGGCTTAGAGTCAGGAATGCATATCTATTTTCAATAAGGGAGACATACCCCACTATTTTAATAGTGTTCCAAGATACGTAATGAGAGATTTGGATTTGACATTAAATTTTAGAGTGGGGTAGTTTTATCCTTCACTTTATCTTCAACTCATGGCCTCTCAAGTAACCCAACAACACACTAATAGGAAAATGGTGTGTGTATTTAACTCCTCAAAAATATGTTCCCCTACCCACATCTATATTTCAATGATTCCTTGATAAGTTTCTTCCCTCCCAACCTTCACCATATAGATGACAAGAAACTTATAAATGAAACTTCCCACTCCACTATTAAGAATAAGTAGAATATTGATTCCCCCTTAGGGCATACACAACATATAATTTTGGATTCCATTTAGATGCCTTTATGTTTCACCTAACTAATAGTAATAATTTCATAGTTATTAATTCTATAGATAATAAAATTATATTTTAAAATAATATAAGTGAACTACCACATCTCTATACAATCATCCTATTTTTACCGTATATGAAAAATTATACAACAAGCTTGCACATTAAATGTGCCTGAGGTCATACCATTTAAAATGTAGAAAAATGCATCCCATGTTATAATAATTCTATTGAATATATGTATTTAATCCTCATCAAGGATTGCCTAAGTGAAGTTTTGAAAATCCCAGGCTCAGTGGAAATACCTGTAAAACATTGGGAAACTCAGAAAATAAATTGGCCTACCATACCAATTCTCCCACAAATAAATAATATCACATCATCCAATGATCCATCGAGTGTGGGTCTTCAAATTTTGAATATGTCTCCACATAGTATTCTAATGTGAGGAAATATTTCCATATGATTTTAGTCCCAAGTTTAGATCAGTACCATATTTACCATGAATAAAATTGTCCCATAGAGACTGATACATTATAACTTCCCAAGAAAGCTTCACATGGATCACTTGCACAGTTTTGGTAACACTAATCACTACATTTCCTCTATCATCCATAGGTTGGTCCATCATTTTCCAACCATCCCAATCGTACCTCCCCTCGAGGTGTGATTCCCAAATGAAGGTATTCATTGTATTTTAAATATGCCATATGAATTCATTTTGAATGTTGATTATTTTCATAGTAATGGAAGATATAAAACTATTTTCTAATGTGATTCTACCTCCAATGGATAATAAACATCTATTATAGTTTTTGATACATGACATGATTTGATTGGAGATCCCCATAGGGTAATGGATGAGGATTGAATTTGAAAAAAGGAGTTCCTAGATACTCCATCATGAATTTCGTTTTTTCAATAAATATACTATCTCCAAAGAGTTTTTAACACTTAGGAGTGAATAAATTTGAGATTTTGACACTACTTTTTCCATTAATAATGTATTGGACACTCCATATATAGTATTTATCCAATATTAAAATCAATACATGCATAAGATTTTGATGATCGTTGATGAAAACAAATATGTCATCAATGAAGAATAAGTGAGATATTCTCCTAGAAATAGACTTATATCTAAAGGTAGAGACATTACCTATAGAAATCCCTTGGTTGAGACACTTACTTTTAGTATCTTGTGCCAAGAAAAATAAACTCATGGATAGTGTGTCATCTTTCCAAATCCCATGCACTGACTTGAAGAAACCTAATATTTTCCCCTTGAGAAAAATAACGATCTTGGGGAAGAAAATAATATGAAAAAAATTTCATGAATCCACTCTAAAAATCCAAGTAATTATTTGATCATTAGGTTTATGTTCCACTTCATTCTATCATATGCCTTGTCCATATCCATTTTGATCATGATATTTTATCTAATTTACTTCTTGTTAAGTCCACCAATCATTTAATAGACTAGAATGATGTCTCCCCATAGGTTTCTACCTTGGATGAATCCATGATGATACTATGAGATCTATTTTGACATCATTAGTGAAATTATTTTATTCATAATTCAAGAAAGGATTTTGAAATGGAAGTTTCAAATACTTATCAGCCTATATTAATTTAGGAAACTTGGATCCTTAACCTTGGGAAAGAGGATGACAATATAAGTGAATTCTTCTCTGTGGTGTTTCCCCATTGAAAAAAATCTCATACATGATCAACTAGAAATCATTTGATAACATCCCCAATCGTAGAATAAAATCACCCAATAATCCCATCAGGTTTGGGTGCACTATTAGGGTTGAGTATATTCATTGGGTTCTTAACTTCCTCATCCATTAGAGAGTCCCTTTGACTATCTTTTACACTAAACTCTATATGCCTCTATACTTGTTGAATAATGGGTGTTTATAAATTCCCATAGGTATCCCAACACCTACATGGATAATTTCTCCGAAGATTAAATATTTAAAGTGAGAGATAACCAATTAGAGCTAGAAATGACACTAGTTTAAGTGTGAAAATTTTTGTTCCTAAGTTACCAAATATTTTCTCTTATGTTGATGGAATAGAACAATATTTTTATTTAGAATGTTGAATAACATCTTCAATTAATTTTTCTTAAGAAAAGAACATTTAGAACCCACTGGGTTATTTAAAAGGAATGATAAATGTGTCAAATTCAACATATATAATTTATATGAATATATCTAATAGATTTTATTATAGAGGATTTACATCCATGGAATAGGTTTATACCTTCCACGTAGAGAGAAAGTTTAAAACCCTATCATTTTCATATTGTTTTCAATTTTTATGTTCAAGAATATTCAACTATTTCCGTCTGAAGATGAATTTGTGAATAAACTATAGTCAAATATCATCCCAATTAGAGATAGACATAACTGGTATATTAGTACACAAAATAAGCACGAGTCGTTCTAGGGTTTTTGTAAAGCACATGAGTTTTTTCCATCCTTCTACTATGGAGTTCCCATCATAAGGCCCTAGTAGGATGTAAAATTCATGAGGTGTTTCACCAAATGATTTTTAGTATTGAATTTAGGGTTTGTGGGATTCCCAAAGTTAGGTGAAGGAGGAGTCAAGGTCACCCACTCATGATACTGTTTCCTCTCCAGCTACACTAGTGTATGATTCCCTTATATGGATTTAATCCATGTAGTAAGGGACTCAACAGAGTCAAGGAGATCTAGTGGAGTTATTTTCTAAGATAATGCTCAAATTATGGTAATGGGTGGATCCAAATATGGTTGGATCTCTTGTGCTTATTTTTGATAACCATATTGAGTTTTTATGGGGTAACTGTCTTGAAATAGTGGCAGTTGTTTCTCTACATGAGATATGTATTTCTAATCCATGGCCATCAAGGTTAAAAATACTAGTTTCCTAGGCCCAAGGTTGTCCAGATGATTGTATTGTGACCTTTTTGGACAATATGTACCTTCTTATTGAAGGTAATTATTCAAAGAAGATATATTGTCCGGAGCATGGAAGTTTCAATCAGTCTGAATATTACCTATAATAAAATCTACATTGATCCACCTTAGCTTCTCAAACTCATCTTTGAACTATGAAATTTTATCCTCAATTAAAATAGTTAAATATTATTCAAGTGGAAAGCTAATTATAGACAAAGATACACCTTTATATTTTCCCTAATCTAAATCATACTAAGTAGTAGATAATTGAATGTTCATAGGATCTCTCAAATCATGATCCCATCTCATATATCTGGTATACACACCTTCCACACACACTTTATTTAGGACCATTGATTAAAGACATGCCTCCTCATTATGTTCCTCAATTCAAGACTCAGACTTTTCATTTTATTTTTGGTTTTCATCAATAACATTCACCTTCATAAACTATGGAGTGGTAACCAAATCCTTATCCTTGTTAGAGTAGTAAGGAGATTAATTATCCTATGAATATCCTTTGAGGTATATGTTATAATACCCTTTGATATCATTTTTCATAGAAAAGTTTTTACTAATGGATCCTATGAGGTATCTTACTCTCTCATTGATGGTACCCTAGAGGTTGTCTATGAAGCTAATCCTAATGAGTCCCCAATTACATTCATGGAATTGAATTTTGATTAAGGAGGTGAACAAAAAATAATTAATGGAGTAAACAATGGTGGTTATTCTTATAAAAGCAGATTCCTTCCTAGAAAATACCACTTCCTTGGTGGAGGGATATGTAATAATTCCCCTATCCATATGGTATGGTGTTTATTTTTATCTGTTACCATCATGTATAGAATTTATTATGTGTTCAATAATTCCAGGTGTGGAGGTGGTGATAAAAATGCCTCTTGTATTACTGGCTGGGGCTACTCTAATAAGAGAACTTAGAATGTTATCACATTCATATTAGTATTTTGAGCTTTTCACTAGCATGAGTTTGTCACATATCATTTTATGGGTGATAGGTGCTTCTCATTTAAGGATGACCTATGAACATAGGTTTCACTTTCCTCAAATGGGAGGCTTACCTCCCTAAAAACATTGTGAGAATTCCTATCAATGTATTGCTTATGTTTGGTATTCCTTTTCTAGGTTTTAGGAACAGCAAGACATCACTGTAAAAATCAATTAATAGGTGAATATTCTAAACATGTGACATTTCATAAAGAGGTGGAATTACAATATTGTTTCCTTCAATATCCTTACCATAATGTATGTGAGTGTAGTGAATATCTCTTTATTTTCTCTTCCTGATGATATTCACATTAGGTGGGTAATCAGAAACTATTTTGAAAAGTTCATTCAAACTTTTTTTTCATGCATATTAAATACACTAAAACTGATTTTCTAATTTATGTCTTCAGAACACTAAAAAAGTGGTCAGGTCTACATGGAAGAAAATTTAATCTAGTGTGTTAAGATAGCTAATTTTCTCCAAATAAGTTAGGTGAAGGAACATGATATGACATAGAGTTTCCCACAATTTATGATACAAATAAGGCATGTATTTCCATTTTAGTGCTTCGGGAATTTCAACTAAAGAGTTTCCATGGGTCAGAACATGAATGGTATTCAATATTTGGAAAATTATTTATGTATGAAAATAAAGTTCTCCTCAACCATAGTGAGGGGTTATTCAACCAAATATGAATATAAAATTCATTTATCCATAGTTTCATTAAAAGGAGTGAGATAATTCTCACCCTCCTTAGTCAAATACAAATGTGCATGGTCTGGGGGAGGCCTAGATGATGATCATTTTATTGGTTTACCCATTGATTAGTATTAGACCCATCTAATTAATGAAGAGTAACCAAGTGTAACTAGACTTGATTTTTCATGCATCTCTTGATATGAGGGAAACTTTGGAGTACGTTTGGCATGAGGAGGACCTTTATTATGAGAAGATGTGTCATTTTGAGGAGGGTATTTATAATTATAATTATGGTGTGGACCTTAATGGTTGATTATTGTTTACTAATAATGGGAAGGACCTTTATTTTGGATGATTTATTTTTCATTGGGAGGACCTCTACAATATATACTCTAAGGATGACCTCTAGAGTTCTTAGATTGGTTTACATGGGGTGTGACTATGTGGCTAATAATGTTTTGATTGAATTCATGGGGTGTACCATCATTTCTAGTATTTAATTTTTTATAAATATAATTTCAATAAATTATTTCATAAGGAGGACATACAGGGTGGTTATATTGGTTTTTATTAGGAAGGAATCCATGTTTATTGGTTACTGAGGATTTGGTGAGGGTAACACCTTCTTATAAGTAAATATTCATACTTTGGGGAGGAACGTTATAAGTAGTGTCATTTGAAGGATATTTTTTATTTATATTCACATTTTCATGGGTAATACCTCCATTGTTAGTTCTCTAGGGAGGACCTTCAAAGCATCCTAGTTCTTTTGACCATGATGTTGGCCATATTTTATATAGATCTTTTATTTTCATCCATATGGAGTTTAAATAATTTATTTTCTTGGTAGGAACTCCCTAAAAGATACTCTAGAGGGGATATTTCTATCTATTTATTATGGTAATATAAGGAGAACCTTCAAATTAGTTGTACTGGGAAATAAATCTAGAGTTTCTAATTATGATGTTGCAGGAAGACCTTTATAGAAAATACTTAGGTAAGGAAAACTAGATTTTTATTTCATAACATCATGGGGATGACCTCTATGGCCATGGACCTCAATAGGGGTTGGGACCTAGTCCTAGATCAAGGATTTATCCTAATGATACCTCATTTTGTATTCTCTTGATTGAGTGAATGCGGTGAAAACCTAAATCATAATTACTATTTTGAATTGTGGTTAGTTACATTCATGAGTAGGATCCCTCTTAGGAATCTCCATGGTTTTCATCAGAATATATCAATAGGATTCAAATATATGAATGGGAATATGGGTATGAACCTATTTATAATGTTTATTATCCCTCTACCCCTACTGATCCCTCCTACTAGGTGTCCTTGTTTGGAGAATAGGGTTTGGGATCTCTAAGGAAGGCTACTAAGTATATTATTGAGGATTTGGGGGAATGTATTGTTGGTACTAACAAATACTGGTGTGAACCCTACTAAGAAGCTCTCAAATCGCGGTAAGGATGCAAATGACATCTTATTATACCTCCCTAAAAAGGAGGTAAAGTGTTGGTGTGTAATTGAGAATGGATTCAAAAGTGATAGGATGTGATATCAGGGGATACTTTCTTCCCAACAACATGTGCTTGGTTGGATGGCATATGGTTATTAATCTCCAGTGGGCTTTCATGAGCTACCTCCTTGGACGAGATGGGTCTATTAAGGTGATATTGATATACCATGGTGTTCTCCAGGTGAAGTTACAAGTACTAGGTTAGGAGTAATTTCCTTATAGGATGTGGGTCTATAGCAGTCATCATGGCTAAATTATATGTTATATGAATCAATGGGTGACATGTATTAGGCTGATATATAATGAACTATCCTGAGCTAGCACTAAAATGTTACCCAACTAGATCTACTACAAGCCCCCAATCAAATTACCAATATCCATGGGATATAAAAATAAACAACTAGTGGAAATTATTCCACCCTAATAATAAAATAATATAATAGAGTAATTAATTGAGAATTGAACATTACTTATCCCTATATTGGACTTCTATGCCCGTGAAATAAAAAATTATAGATAAAAATCCAAAAAAATAATTCATAATGAAATAAACATCCAAATGAGAAAAAAAAGCTATCCATATAATTTAATAATTTAAAATACAAAAAATAAAAAATACTCAGTATAAGCCCAAAAATGAAAGAATAGAAAACCCAATATAGCTGGTTGAATTTATTAATACATACTCATCCAAAAAATAAATCTCCAAACCAATCCACCACTCAAAAATATATATGTGACCCATATTCTGACACTTTATCAACAATTTCCATCAATATATAACTTGAATAATATCCAAACCAAGATCACAACCTGGAACCTACAAAAAAAATTAGAGCTGCATACATGCACAACATTATATATGAATGCTGCGAGCTAGATAGACCCTGTAATATTTCACCAAAGATCCTATAAAAGTCCCTTAATAAAAAATTTCCTAAATATTAGTTTGAAAATAATATAGAATATAATTTTTTTCAAAATGTTAATAATAAAGGTAATCAGGTGTCATATATAATCATTATTTTAAATTATAGAGAATATTTTTTCAAAAAAAAACCTTTAATCCTAAAAACTATGATTTTAAACAAAAAAAATCACTCTTTTATATAAAATCCCTTTTGAAACCCTTTTTATTACATGGGGTGGAGTTAAATATTTAAAATGGGAAAATAGTTTCAAAAATTTAAGGGATGGACTTCCAAATTTATACAATCAACGCCAAATTATTTCTCTTCTTTCAAACCCTTTCATAAATATCCATTTTAAAAATATGTGAAAAAATTAAATATATACATAAGGAAAAAGGTAAAACAAGAAAAGAGAACCATCATATCAAGGGGAATAATAAAATAAATAAATAATATTGTAAATAGGGCCACTTATCCCAATGATCTTAAAGAGATGTATATAAAGTACACACCGAGAATCCCCAGTATGATATCCTGAACAAAAAGATAAAAATCATGGGAATGCACTAGGTTTTAATATGAAATGATATTAGAACCGGTATCTCAATACACCGTACGAGATATCTTAACATATATACTAGCTTGGCTTCCCTCTTAGACTATCTGGACCATATAATCCATCTATGTTAGGACATATAATACATCCCAGAAAAAATGTTCAAAAAACCTCAGCTAGAGCACAATTTAAATTAGGAAAACACTCATCTAGAATTATCTACTAAGCTACCTAGGGTTCCCATTATACAAATAAGTGGAGGGGAGTAATAGAACATGGAATTTTTTCAACAAATACATCAAAATGTATAGAAAATAAACATTGCCTCCCTATAATAACCACACATGAAACAACCCCTTTATCCTCAATTATTTATCATATAATAATAATAATCAGTGTATATCCCATTAATGGGGAAACAATTATATAAAATACATTGAAAAGGGGGATCATAATAGGGTGAAAAATCATTAACCAACTAATTTTATAAAATTTCAATCTATATTTTAAACATTATTAGAATCTCATGCTACAAAATCAACATTCATTTCACACACAACATGGAATCCGTTTTTTTAAGTTTCAATTGGTACTTTGAGTTCATCATGAACTATAAAGTCACAAAACATCATTTTAAAACACAAAGGGATCTATTACTTTAAAAACAATGTTTAATACTTTTAAAAATGGTTCATTCATCACTTAGGAGTCACTTGTAAAGCAAAATAATATTTTTATAAAACTAACTATTCAAATATGGGATGCATTATTTCAAAGAAAAATTAGGGCTAAAAACCTTCTTAAATTATCAAATCCATTTCAAAGGAGCCTCATAATATTTTTCACAAGTACTTCGATATATCCAAGACAAGCCAGCAGAAGAAATTATTGATCCCTAAACAATCAAAGCCCCATTTAAGACCCACCAAAAACACCAAATTGGACCCACATGGAGATTAAGGTTCATGAGAAAATAAGAAATTGAGGGGTGAAGGAAGGGAGAAAAGGAGAAGAAGAACATGAGACTAACCTTGAAAAACAAATTGATGTAATATGAATCTAATATATATGAAATAATGGTAAATGATACCCCTTAATCTCTATAATGTGTTAGGGGAATGAGAAAACGCGTAAAAGAATGACAAACCCCCTTAAATTAAAGGGGTATAGAATAAAAAAAATCTATGAAAACTAACTCATGGTATAACACCTATCACCATGATACAATTCGACTCCCTAGGTACCTATGTAGTGTGTAATTTAGTCCTATAGTGCTGAGGAAATCCTCATGTAAAAACAATAAAAATCCAAATTTATAGGCCACTAGGGTGTAATAGATGCCAATATTACATAGACGCACCTATAACATCCACACCATGGTTCAATTCATCCCAATCATGGTGTGGTCATCCCCCCCCATGAAATTTTTAAAAGAAAATAAAAACGACCTCTATAGAAAATAAATACAAACCACACAAATTCAATATGTTATACTATGGTCCTACCCTAAATCTGAAAAAAGGCCTAGAAAAAGTCTTCATAAGAAAATAACCATTTTTTTCGCAAGGACTCTCGTTACAGTGTGGTCTACTACAATACAAAAATTTATGACTCCAAAACTACATAACTCCCAAAAATTAAAATAAAATAATATTATTATACTAAATAACATATGTTTGAAAATTATTCTCACCATGGAAATTTTTTCACTAGAAATTCAGGTCAAAGAATAAAGAATGGTAAAAATATAATCACCATACACAAAAAATAATAGATAAGAGGATTAGGGAAAATATCAAGATGGTATAGTGATAAATAAGAACGAGAAAATATTCCAACTCCCCAAATCTAAGAAACACATTTTTCAAGAAACATCTAATGTATCTTAAAATAATCTATACTATAATCATGGAACACGAGTAGAAAGATCCCAGAAGACTAAAATTTGTCTCTCTGCCATTTATAATTCATCAAGAATAGTGAGATTAAAGATAAATGATCATATGAGAGGGATATCACCAAAGAAATCACATTTATTCAAATACCTCAATGGAAACCATAATCCACCATAAATCAGAACTAATCATACCATGATATCACTTAGAACTTAAAATAGTAGGACATCCCAATACACACCTAAAATACTAAAATCAAGGTCAATAGACCCATAATCATCACAAAAAAATGGTACTCAAGAGATACATCAATCAAATAACATGGCTCAATAAAAAAACAAGGGATAAAACATCATGTCATGATGAAAATACTTAATTAAACTAAGAATTTCCTCATAGAACAATCATACATGGTGAACCTTATAGAAAACCCAACATGGTATCACTCTTAGTATAATCGTAAATAATCACATAGTAAGAGAAATAGTCTCAACTTGGGGCACTCATCTCAGTTAACCAAGTACGCACCCCATTCATCCCATGAAAAACACATTCTGATACCCGGATCAACAAATGGATATCAACACATACAAACACCGAGTGGCATAATAATTGATTGAGGAATTAGCTTAATCAAATCCATTAACACCTCTCCAAATAAAAATTGAGGAACCACTAAATGAATAAACCAATAAACAACAATTTAATGGGCATAATCATCAATAAAATAAATGATGATAAAACTAAATATAAATTCAAATCCACATTACTCCCAAGACTTATCCTCAAAAAAGTAACAAAACTCAATGAAAATTTACCCACATCTAATAAACTTTCTTTCTCTATATCAACTCACTGATGATACAATTTCACCATAAAATACCATTTAAACACTTTAGAGTAGAGCATCAGGATAGATTATTCCAACACTGATAACCAAATAAATTAATGAAAAATATTAAATCCAACTTCATAACTCTATTTAGAGTTAGGTAAGATCCCGCAACTAGATGGGAGATACTTGAATTGTAGGAAAATTCCCACAAAGTACGATTATTAGAGATATACGTTTTAATTTCCATTGAGACCCCTCAAGGGGGTATACTTTAAGTACTATTAGGCATGGGTTTAACCTATCGTTCTCTTATATATCTAAAATAAATACCTTTTAAAACCAAGGGATTAAACAAAAAACACCAATTTTTTAAATTATATCACACCGAAAAAAATCAATTTTCCAAAAATATCCTACTTTATTTAAAATACTATAGAAAATTCATTCCACCACTCAAAATCCAAATTTCATCACCAGAAAATAATCAAAACGTTTCATAGAACATATAATAAAATTAACCACATCTGATTAAATACATGAAAGGATAATACATTAAAAATTAAACAACAAAAATTGATTTCAAATGTACAAGCATTCATGAAATTCCATTTCAAAAGAAACAAAAAAAAAACTAGTTTCAAAATCAATGCATTTAAGGAAGTTCCATTTTATATAAATTTTCAATAAATTCACTTAAATTCTATAAAATTTCAAAAAAAACATTCTTTCCTTTAAAAAATCCAAATTCTACACCAAAAACAACTATTCTCTTAAAAATATTTCAAGAGAGTCAAAATTGTTTAAAAATTAATCAACAAAAATGGGTTTTGAAATCAAACCATTTCATGAAATTAAATTTTCACATATAACTATTTTTTAAAACACAAAGCTAAATAAAATCAACACATCACAAATTCCACTTTGAGAAATATTTAATAAATTTAAACCACTTTATGAGCCATCATATATAAAAAATTGGTTCAAAAAACAATTCCATGAGGGATACAGATCTTTACATGACTTGGCCACATAGTTTTTTCAACCATGTTCCAATCATGTGGTAGCCTATGAGAAATATCTCAAACATTGTGCATTGGATCCAAATTTTTTTCTAGGCTATGTGATGTAACCATTAAACTCTAGATACTTATTTTTTTATTAAAAAACAAATAGTACCCCCACCACTAAAGTATCTGATATAACATAATAGAGATAAAAAAATCATCAAAATAATAAAAACATTATTCTAAATTCAACGTTACAAAACCCAACTAACCATGTGAAAAAAGTTTTTTCATGAAACGTGTTTATTAATCACCTAATAAGGATATACCCCATGATTTCTAATAATCCATGTCTACATACAACCATGATGCACTCAAATAACGAGAGGGATCTCTGATACCATTTTGTATTGAACTGGACTAGGCTACCACCAAACCTGATACCTGACTCGGTCTGACATAAAGATTCAATTGTATTTACAATCTCCATAGGCTATAATATACTACTGGGAATAATTTCACCCTCATATAATACTAAAGCAGTCAAATAAATCGATAATTCATCATGACCAATTTATAAATTTGAAATTTATGCACATATAATAAATTGTTCTAGATAAAAATCCAAATAAAATGAATAATAACAAAAAAAATATCTAAATGAGACACAAATAATGATAATTATCCATATAATTTTCAAATATACAGGGGATAAATCTAAAAATACAAAACACAAACCAAATTATTAAAGAAAATAAAACCCATTGTGGTTGGCTGAATTGGTCGATACGTACTCCTCTCAAAAATAAATAACAAAATCGATCAAAAACGTAAAACTATCCATGTCACCCATGGTCACTCACCACATATTCAAATTCCATCAATGAAATACCCAAATTATATCTAAACTAAGCTCACAACCTAGTCACCTATATAAAACATGAGATCTACATATATGTACACCAGTGTGTATATAGGGTGTGAGCTAAACATTCTTATTAGGATTTCACCTAAGAGTCTATGAAATTACTTCTATAAAATATTTTGTAATCTAGTTTGAACATCATTTATAAAATAGTTTTTTTTAATGTAAATAAAAAAGTAGAATAAGTATCATACATAATATTTCTTTTAATTTTGAGGTAATATATTTTTGGAAAATAAAACACTTTCCAGCCTGAAAACATTGATTTCAAACCTAAAAAAATAAATCATAATTTTCTATATAATATATTTTGAAAAAAAAATTCCTATAGGTTTTAATAAACCATTTAAAATGGGAGAAACATTAAAAATATTTAAGAGGTTTGACTTTGAAATTTAAATAATGAAATCCAAATCATTTTCCTTGTTTAAAAATAATTCATAAATATCCCTTTTCTAAATATTCTTAAGAACTAAATAGAATCATTAAGAAGGAAATTAAATAATCATTGGGAAAAATTATATCAAGATTCATAATAAAGGAAACCAAAAATAATGTAAATGGTTTCTCTAATCCAAATTATCATAATGGGAAAGTAAAAAAAGTGGATAGTAATAATCCCCAACAGGGCATCGTGAACAACAAGATATGTATCAGTGGAACTCACTAGGTTCTAAATAGAAATGATCCTATATCTAGTATCTCAGAAAGCATTTTCAGATATTTGAACTTTTATATCCTCCCACTAACACTCTTATATTATCTTTTCCACATAATCCATCCCTATTAGGACATATGATCCATCCCAATAAAATCAGTCCACAACCCTATCCATAGAATGATCTAAACTTTGGTAATACTCATCCATAATGTTTTACTATATATCTATGGTTTCCCTAATATAACTTTATGGAGGTGATTAATTCACCAATAAAAATTATGAACACATATATCAAAATTCATAGACATTGAACCTTATCTCACCTTTAAGACTCTCACATGAAGCTACCCGTTTCTCATCAATCAAAAATCACATAATAATAATAATTAATTCACAAAAAATAAATTGGAAAAAATTATACAATATTATAATAAGTGGGATCACAATATTGTGTAAAACCATCAAACAAATCATTTGATAAAATTCCAACTAAGACATTAAATTGTATTTTATGGTTATGCTATAAAACAAAAATAAATCTGCAAATAACATTTATCATATTTAATTATGTTCCAAATGGGATTTTGAGTCCAACATGGACTACCACGTCAAAAAAATCCTTTGAAAACATATAAGGATATATTACATTAAAAATTTCTTAACAACATAAAAATAAATCTTTCCTCGCATGGGAGTCACATGGAAAAAAAACATAATTTTTATAAAACTGTACCTAAAATAAGGTTAAATTATTTTAAATAGAAATCAAGTCTTAATCCGTTATTTTATTATTATAAATAATTTAAAATATTCTCATAGAATTTTTCACAAACACATTCCATGAAAAATATTTTTATTTCAAAGGGAACATAAATAATTAATTAAAACCCTCAATTCCAAGCTAGTTATGAATTTGAAATTTTTTATAAATCCTTCATGGGAATCAAATATATGGTAAATTTCATAGTAAAATAGTTTAGAAACCGTAAATCACTTCTTGAAAAGATAAATTATATAATTTCATAGAAATATCTAACTCAATCATGTGGAAACCACTCTCCTTTCATGGATAGATCTAAACCAATAAATAATATTTCCTCATTGACCTATAAAAAAACACAGAGAAATATATTGGAATATATCAAACCCTAAATATGCCTAAACTACAATTTGGTTTCACATGAGAATATAAATCCAAGGGATGGATGAAGGAGTAAAAGGAGAATAAGAACCAAGATTTGACATTGAAACCCCACTTTATATCAGAAGAAGATGGAAATATACAAGGAATAAGGTAGGTGAACTACTATTCAAAAAAAGGTAGGTGAATCTCTCTTAAGATCTTTCATTAAATTTTAAATAATAAATAAAATAAAATATGGCCAAACCATTTTAAAATATTAGAGGGGTGGAATTGGAAGATCATACAATTAAAAAATTAGGTAGGCTACCTCATGGTGGAGTGCCTACTACCATGACACAATGCCACTATCAAATTAACTTTACAGTGTGTCCTTTTGTCATATGGCATAGAGTAACTATTCAAGAAATAACAAAAAAAAATGATCCCCAGTCCCCCATGGTGCAATACTTGTCTCCATGGTGTAGCCTCAGGAATGATATTCCCACTACTGTGTAGAACACCCCAACTGTGGTGTGGTCATTTTCCCTTCATAAAATTTGAATAAGGTGAGAAAAAAGACCTCACTAAAAATAAATACCCTCCATATAACATCCCATATGTTATGGTGATGTCAGAACAAAAATATGAAAAAAACAAGGGAATATATTCATTGTAAAATAACCACATGACATCCTATAAGTCCTCTACTTGTAGCATGGTTTATGGAATCACTAAACTGTAGAACTAAAAAACATAATAAATTTTAATGTTTCAGAAATATTGAAAAATAATATAATATTAAATACAATAATGACATGGAGTAATTACACGAGTCGTCCCATAGTTTTCATCAGTCTTCACAAGATGGTTTACATTCGATGATGCATTTAGTAATTTCATTTGGATGTAGTGAGAGATCCTAAAGGAGAAAACCATAATCAAGGAATCCATCATTTCAACATCACAATAAAAATTAAATGGTCAACTGATCCCTTTCATGAGAAAATTATTTAACTTTTGTTCATAAATTTTGTTTACTCACTACTTCCACACTCATGGATCATTTATTTGTAGACAAAATTTTCAAAGGTAGGAATCCATTAGGATTTTCCAATGAAACATTGAATTTTGTATTAAGGTCAAGATTATGGTAGGTTTGATCATACCTTAAGGGTTATTATTTGTTTATTTGGGACACTCTTATATATTTAATATATATTCCAAAAAAACTTACTAGTAAGAATACTAATTACCTTATTCCTGGTTGTGATCAATCAATATGATGCGTTGAGGTGAATACATTAATATATAAAAATTTATCCATATCTCCCTTAATGGTTGATTAAACTATGTTTTGAATCTATATAATTAGTCACTTTGAAATTTATAACCATTTATAGAATATGTAGTTGATTTTGAGTTGAGATCAGTCTTATGTGAGTGGATTCCTATATATGCCCATGAAGGGAATTATAACCCATATAGTTCAGCGCTGAAAAATAGGACAGATCACACCATTTCAAGCCATGTTATAAGAACTATTTTAGTTCCTTTTAAATTCATGTATCCATGAACAAATGAAACACCTTTATGGTCATACATCTATGACTTTTGATTATCTATTTATGTTCAGGTGATAAAGTCCAATACTACACCCATTTAAAATTTTCCAACTAGGGATAGGTTGTCTTATAGCTAAATATCATATGATTATCACCTATTTGAAGCAATTTAACTTTATGTGGAATACATTTCTATGTGAAAGGTTTATAATAATGGTTCTTGTGGGACTTATGTGTGAGAATCCCTTTTCGTATCAATGTGAAAAAATGACTCAGATAAAGGTAGGTTGGGGCTTACATCTGGTTGGAGGATTATAATATGTATGGTTAATTGATGGGTCCCAAGGGATGAGATCATCAATGGGGACTTGGTCAGGACATAGTCTCAGGTTCAGTAGATTTCCACCAATTATTAAGGATATGATCCACTGTTTTCAAGGGAATATATGATTGTTAAAATTCTAAGGGTCAAATTTACTATGAATAAAAACTCATAGATAAAATTCTATGAAATTATCAATTACCATTATCAAAGAAAAACATGATTTAAAGGGATAATGTTGGTGTGGATAACCCATTCATGTATCTTAAGAGGCCACAAATGATTTATATGAACATGAGACTCTATAGTTGGTTTTTTAGATCTTAAGAATACTAGGAAAGTATTTTAAAGATTATTATACCTAATTTAATGTTCTTAAGTGAATGGGTCAGCCAGATGGTCTTCATATTGGAAAGGTATTTAGAATTAGGAAAATTATATCCTAGTATAAGACAAAGGTGAATGTATCCCTTCTATGGATGGATTAGGATAATGGTTCCCTGGTATGGATACCCTAGGTAAAAAGAACATGATCTTGGTTAATCCTGGGTGACTCAAGATAATGGATCCCTAGTAGGGCTCTATGAGATTTCCATGAAACATGTGGCCCTAATAAGGCTCTCTAGATGTTTCCTAAGAATTTGGTTACCTATTAGAGATCTCCAAGATAACATGGGAATTGGGCACTCAAGTAGGAATCTTTAGAAGTGTGGATCCTTCATCCTAGTTCATAACAGAAGTGTTCTTTCATGAAGGTTTAATTTCAAAAACTATATAATATTAAATTACCTCAAATAATCATAATCATCCTTAGGTTTTGACATAGGTATTTATTTGAAGGATAAATTCAAGGGTTAGGAATGCAGAATATTGAAGGTGGGGGTTAATTCCATGAGTTTGGATCTAAAACACTCTCCCAGTTGATCCCACACAAATAATAGTCATGTGTACTCTTATTTTCAAAAGGTCGAAAGGGAAAGGAACCAAGTGGGTTAACAACCTATAACTACCTTTTCCACCCTAGTATGGTCACCATGTGATGTTAGAGAAGGTTATAGGAGGGAAAATAAAAAAGTGAATCATGTAAGAATATTTCACTATATTATGGATAATAATGGAAGGGTCCTTGCATAAGGTTATTTGGGTATGAAAAATATTAGAATGAAATAAATCATTGTGTAAGTAGAGCTGAGAATAGTGAGGATAGATTCAGAAGGTACAATGTTTGAAGAGAGTTTGGTGTGATGATGATATGTTTGAAAGGGGCCTGAGCGTGAGAAAGAATTATGAATTAGCATAGGCTAGAAACTATCTAATTATATTTTCATTGAAAATTTTCTTTACTAAACTTGTGACTCAAGCATTAGAAAAGGGGACCACCAACAATGATCCTAGTAGTATCTTATTTTGGTCTTGAAAGCCTATTGGGATTGATCATTCAGTAAGTGATTTTTAAGGTAAATTTGATAATGGGTAGAAGATCCTAGGCTAGATGAGACTAATAAAGATGTTTTCCTTTAGCTATAAATGATAATACCATTTATGGAAATCCTTTTTTTGCAATCAACATGAAAGTGATGAACAATAATTTTTAATGTATCTATTATCAATGGATTAGGACTCATTTTTCAATCTATATAGATATTATTTTAATGATCATATAATTTTGGTATATTAATGATGAGTTTTCAATTATTTAATATTCAATAAAGACCGTTTCATCCTCAAGAGGTTTAATAAATATGTTTTTCATATATCTAGACTCCTTTCTAGAACATTGTGTTTTTTTATTACATCTATTGTTCATTATTTGATTGTTTTTTATGGAATACCAACCTATGAATAATGGATTTCAACCAATTTCTCATGAAGTATTGTGATGATTTATCCAATGTTAGGTGTGTGTATTTTTGTTATATTTTCTATTAAATTTAGAAATTATGGTGTATATCTTTGATAAATGAAATGTTTGTGTGGTATGTAGTTTCATATGTTTTGGTAATTGTTACTCAAGTTTTTAAAGGTGTTATCTAGGGGCATGGAGGTAATAGATCAATTTCATATGAATGTTATAAGACTCTCTACTTTGTATTGTGTTTAAATGGATCACTGATGAGCTAGTATCTGGGTACATTATGGTTTATGAAGGATGATATGTTTCTTGATTATAGATGATATGTATTGAAAATATGGGAGGTGATACACAGTAATTGAGAAACTAAAGAAATATTAATATCTTTTATGATATGGTGAGGATGATGTAGATTAATCACTCAGGCATTGATGAAATATTCTCAGGGGGATATATATGAAATCATGTTGCAAACTCTCAAGTCTCTTAATAAAAAGGAGGGAAGCACATTTCTCTCCCAGGAAAATACTTTTATTAACAAACCATATCAAATTTGATTTTGATGTCATGTGATCCATCTATGTTTTATTAAAGATTAATAATTATAGATAAGAAAAGAATTTGTTCAAAGTCCCTTTATTAGGATTAAAAAACATATACCTATGTGTACATTAGGGAATTTACTTCAACCAATCAGGTACGATCAATTTTCTATGGTAATACAGCTCTTGGAAAAAGATTCTTAATGAAATTGATAGACAAAGAAAAATATTTCATGTATCCCAAGACCATATAGATATTTGAATACCAAGAAGTGAAAGGATTATGAATAAAGGTATATCATCCATTAGTATAGGGTTGGGTTATGATCTCCATAATTTGATCACTATAATTGTTTTATTTTTAAAGATGAAAAGTTTATAGGTGGGGATAATATAAATACTTTGGGGTTTTCTTCAAAATGGCTTGGATCATTCATGATTTTTAGTTTCCCTGAGACTCGGGAGGAAAAAATGGTATTTCCAACATAGTTAGTGGACTAGAATTTTTTTCAATAATCATTTTGATCTAATATAAGAGTTATTTCCATTGAGATAAAGTTAAGAAGATTATTTAAATGGTTTAAATTTAAAGTATTATTAAATTTAAAAATTAATCCCATGCGTGTGAGAAATTTAAACCATAAATGTATCCTAAATGGATTCCCAAATAGAACATATTTCACCACAATTCTACATGGGATAAATATTATTACCTAGGAAATGTGAAAATGATGTTTAGGTATTATACCCCAAACCAATACTATATTAGGATTTAAATTAAAATATTAGTTGACCTATAAAAATTATATAAATTCATCCTTAATCATATAATTTAGTGTTATCCACTACATAATAAATAAACTCTAGGAGAGGTAATATTAATTTATTGGAGGTCATTCATTGAGGAATCAATAATAGAACATAGAGAAAGTATCAATTCATGAGATATAGTTGATCATACCCTGAGGTAGGGCTTGTTAATTTTCAATTACTTCTTTATTCATTTGAATTAAATTTTCATTACTCGATGTTGAATATTTCTCTATTGCATCAATTCACATGAACATGCATTTTTTATTCATTATTATTTTATGATCGATCTTCATATTTTGAACATGGGTAGAATAATCAATAAATATATATTTTGTGCCCAGTTAGATCATGTAAATTGTCTCATCCCCTTTACCCTCATGTCGTGTGCCTCATGATATGACATAGTTCATCTATTCATAGTCGGTGGGAGTAAAATAGTGTGCATAGGCCCCAAATTATCATCTATTCTCTATCACAATTTCAACTATCACTCTGTTTCTAATTTCCATCAGGATGTAAAATTTCGTTAACCAACACAATTTCTAGTTAAGGAAAAGGACGGTGAAGATGGTGGCATAGTGATGAGTAGGATAGAAAGGGACAGTGCACATAAGAGTAAGCATGGGAAGTAGCTCAAATGAAAACCAGATGGCATGGGCAGTGTGGTCACGATGTGATGAAGTAATTTAATAGTGATAGTTGTGGAATGATGTAGCATGGAAGCATGATGGGGATGGTGTGTTGGAGAAATCTAATGATGGTTGGTTAAAAAATATGGTTTCAGGTATTGTGGTGGATAATGTTTTGTGATGTGTGAAATGTTTACATTTTTTCCATCTATTAGATCAGTCAGTAGTTTGTAAAGTATTTGTTCCTGTGAGGCGGAAGTGAGGAAACCCATCTATGGGCCATGCCCCATTAGTGGGTTGTCATTCTAGGGTCTGGGTGGTCTGAGATAAACCTAAATGTAACTCATTCCTTGGCCTAAGTTAAGGTGGTGTAGGTTATCTATAAGGGTAGGGCATGTACGGAAACCTGATTAGGTCCTGAGGATGAGTGACTAAGTATGTCAGGCACACCAACCTAAGAAAACCTAGGGGTGCACATACTGGATGGCTTATAGGACTCCCCACCCAAAACCCCAAAAGAATCCTAGGGAATCATGTATTCTAACCCCACTATCCAGTATCAACCTTTGGGTGTCCGGAACATACAATAGGGTATGTCACCAGGGCCTAGGAGTCGGGTCCACAAAAACCCAACCCCTCCCTTTGGTAGGGTGAGATAGGAGCTACAATCCTATGAAAACCTAAATTCTTCATGGGGAGGACATATTACCTTGGGAACATTGTCCTTCACTTTATAACACCACTCAAAATACCTTGACGCACAACACATAACCTTATACATGCTCTTTGGATCGTTTTTCACACCTTTTGACCTGATACCTGAAATCAGTAATGTAAATTTCTCATATTATGATTTTTTTTCACATAAAATATGATGGTGTTTCTTGTTTTAACATTTTAGGAAATTTTAAAATTTTTCATGGTAGTTTAATTTTTTTCACTTCTATATGGTCTATAGCTAGGATTGGGAAAGACGATCAAAGCTGACACGATGTTCGATAATCTAATACTAACATGATGATGATAAGACCTCATATTATGTGGAGTTTAGTACACCATCATAGTCCCAAAGAATTAGTTCATCATACCGATATTGATGTTGGGTACTCTGATTCTCATTCCATCCAAAACAAGGCATGAATCCCCCACTATAAATTTAAATAAGTGGTGTCATTTCATAAAGATTGAAAATATTAGTATTATGGATCTAGTGATTTATTAGTAATTTCAATATACCAATATAATATGTTCAAAATTGAGTTATGCTAAAAATATCAGGAGGTCATGTGTTTAAGTCCATCCCCATGAATCCCTTGGGAGAAGTTTATTTATGTGACAATGAGATGGAAAATATAATTAATGGGTTCATTGTGTTACTAATATAAGTATTTCACTTGAGAGATAAAGATAATAAAATGATTTTAATTTATATAAAATTTTAGGAAATCTATATTTAATTAGAGAGAGTAAGACTCTTCCTAGGGAAACTATTAGCAGTATCCTTTAAATAATTTAGAGCATTCCAGAACCAAGAGGTAGAGAGAGTGTCATCATAATGATAGCTGCTCCCTTAGTCATTACATCATTATAGTGGTGAGGGTATCCCATTTTTTTGGTTCTCACTCCCTTAATCAATACACAAATCTTTGAAGTGGTGTGGTTCCTCTGCTGTAGTAAGTCTTTTGGTGCAATATTACTAGGAAAATGATTTTTTAATTCATTCTATTGGAAGAAAACATTATTCTGGGAATGATAATATGTTGTTCTAACTGTCTCTCTCAATTAACCTCATAAAAAAAGGAAAACCAAGAGATAATGATATAGCTCATAACTTGGTATGTTTATATTCAGGAATTGTACTTTATTTATTAAACCATAGAGTGGAATGGAGGTATTCTGTTCTTATTTTTTTTGTGAATATGAGTTTCTTATATCCTTGTGTTTTCAAAAGTATGTAAAGATTTATATTTCTCCCATATGATGTTTGGGGGTTCAAATATTAGATTATTTTTATGACATGGAAAGATTTTATTTTGGGTTCCTCTCTTATTCTTCTATTAGGAAGGTAATGTGTTTTTCAAACTCTGTATTGTTCATATATTCTGAGTCTTAAATTTTTCTAGGATTCTTTAGGATTCAAGTTGTATCATAACTTTGTGCGGTTGGGTTGTGATATTTGAATTGCATTTCTTCTTTCATTGTCTCAATACTTAATGTATTCCTGGTTCTTTTGGTCTTCACCTTAATTTTTGAGAAGACTTATTATTCATTCCTCTATATTTTGTTTTTATATTTTCCTACTTGGTATATTTATACTCACCGTAGTATGGGTGTTTCTCCTATGAATGTTGTGTTCTATATTGATGACATGTATTTTAAGGATGGTCATGGAGGACATGAAAATGTTGTAGATGGTGCTTAGTGGTGTTTAGTGGAAGTGGTGGGAGTTGGTTTTCATATCAAGACTCATTTAATCAGAGTGTAACAACACAAAATTTTTAAATAACACTATGTATGATGGCATATACAATACATAACCTCGATCCTAAAAAAACCACAAAATATTATTATTAAAATGTGACCATTATAACATAGTCGTTTAATCGGTGGGTATGAATAGTATTGAATGAATTGTTAAATATATATATATATATAAAGGATTTATTCAATAATTTTTTTTGATTAAATATTAATAAATAAGTACTAAATTTTCAGTAAAGTTATTTTATGCTTCAAAAATACATTTTTCGCCAATAAGTGATTTTATTTTTTTATGAGAAAATATTATAATTCATTTTTGGAACTTCAATAAATATTATTTTATACAAATAATATAATTTTTAAATAATAATATAAAAATTATATTCAGGTGAAATTTTTATATTTTTCTAAAAATATTGATTTTCTCGTCAATAATCAAAAGTACCAATTTTAATTCAAAACTATATTTATGTTTCAAAAATTTTCAAATTTAATTTTGTTTCAAATTGATTTACAAGTGAAAATAGCTCTATTTTATTATTTTTAATCTATTTATGTTCATTGGAATAAATGTTATGATTGAATTTGGTATAATAACATTTTTATACATAAAATGTTTTTTTCTTCTGAAAATATTTTTTTAATTATATTTGGTGTTTTTATTTTAAATTAACTATTAAAAATTAAAGAAAATTAATCTTTAAAAATTGATTACATATTTGGAATCCGGAGGATCAAATTTTTTAAATATATCCCTCTTATTTTTTTCATTATGAATAGTATCCATAATAAATAATTGTCATCATGGTAAGGGTAAATTAGGTATTTAAGGTTAAAAATAATATGATAGAGACTATAAAACAGCTGTAAAACATGAATTAATTTAATTGGATGCATCTATTTCATCTATAATAATCCAATATTTAAATATTTGAGCATCTTTTACCTTTTGGATGTTATTTTGCCTTTATATTATTGTAATTAATGAAAAGTAAAAAATTGAATTCTCTTTGTTTTATTATAGGTCAATGAATAAATCTTAATGAAAACTAAAATATGAATAAATTTTTATTGGGGTAATTTATTTATAATTTTAAAATAATTATCTTAAATGCTTGTGCAACAGCGACACAAGATTTATTCAATTAATATAAATAGAAAATAAATGATTTCCAAAATATTAAAAGTGATATAATTGGAGGGAATTAATGTGTAAAAATATTTTTATAGATATATATGTCATTTTAGGGAAGTTTCAAAGGATTATATTCTAATTTTATATTTTTCTTTGTGTATTTAAATCCATACTAAATGAAATGTGTCCAAAAACAATTTATAATATTTTATAATAAATAGTATTTTATTAAATGATTTAAAATTCATAAAAAATTATATTTAGAAAAATAAACTTTATATGGTTTAAAACATCAACAAAATTCCATTTAAGTTCCATTTTTCTTTTTTTGGTAACATTCTGAACCCTTAGAGTGTAAATAACATTATTATCATGGTAATTGTCAGAAGAGTTTGTGAGGGTTTAAAGCAAAACATTAAGGGTGAAAATATCATCTAAACTTATCATAACTTTATTCGATGAGTATATTTAGACCCATAATCATCCTGTCACAAAAATATGTCAGTTTGGATCCATTTTTCATTGAAAAGTTATTTTTATTAATTTATTAATTTAATAATTTAATAAATTCCATAAGTACCCATCCCCTCTCTTATAAAAGGGAAACCACTCTCCTCTTCACTACTCCCTTGAAGAGCCATTTTTAATCCAATACTTCCCCAAATCAATTATTAACATCCCTAAACACATTCTATAGGTATTAATTTTTATAATACCAATCTTAGAGGGATTAATGTGTAATGGAAAGGATGATGTCTTAAGAATAGATATAGTTCTAAACTGAGGGATTTCATTTTGTTTCTTATTCTACATTCTTAAATTTTTCTCCAACCATGATGAGATAATAAAATTTTTATCTTAAATATAATTTTATGTTATTATTTTAATTAAATAACCAATATCTATCTCATATTCTATCCAATGGGAAATAAATCTATTGTTCATGTGTATGGTGAACTACCGCCTCACGAACCGATCTGATTTGTTTTTCATCACTGCCTCTCACATATGTTTATAATGATGAATATAATGTTTATATATTGTATTAATAAAAAAATTATAATCATAAAAAGGTAATATATCATTTTATTACTTAACTTTAAATCAATTTAAATATGACAATGTTGTTTATGTGTACGTGTCGACTACCACCTCCACGAAATTATGTGATTCATTTACCATCACCACATCAAATGGATGATATATATAAGTTTATTTAAATATATAAAATTTTATTTATGGTATTATTATCATTATATAAATATAATTTATTACGTATTTTCCTTCCATCATGATCATTGAAAAATGGAAACGTTACTCATATATACGTACGATTTATTGTCTATATGATTGTAACGCAGTTCATTTTTCATAACCATATTTTTTGGTTGGTATTAGAATTATATTATATATATATATATTATTTTTATTTCCTGATTATTATTATATATATTATGAAATAATGACCACTTTGACCATATTCAACTTATCATCGTCATTTTGGACATGTGAACCAAATATCATCAAAACATTTGACGTGAACTTAATTGATTAAATAAATTAAAAAAATGGTAATAAATAAACAAAAATTAATAATATACATGAAAAATTTTATTAATAAATTAAATAATTAACATAATCTTATTATTCAAGAAGATAAATAATCTGTGTGATTAGTCAGACATTAGGTGAGGGATGTTCATCTCACTTTTATTTCTATGAGACACATGCCACATTCAAAACTTATTTCATTAATGTGGTGTATATACTACCCATTAATTTATTTAATTATTATTATTATAAAATTTATGGGGATATTCATATCCATATAACGTTCATTGTTTCATGGGGATTATGATTCAAATGTTACCAAAGTTGTAAGGGTTTTATTTTACAATGTCATTGTTTATCGAGATTGGTTATAAATAAGTTTTTGATGCTTAAATATTATGTTATTTCTATAAAGAAACTCATGAATTTTCTTATACTATGGTTATTTTTGGATAGTACAAGTTTTCGTTTTCTTTTACTCTCTTTATGTACTTTTTAAACCGAAATAATGTTTTTAATTAAAATAAACATTATCTCTCTGTTCGGTTGAAAATAATTTTTCCCCATATCCATGAATTCTAAAAAAGATTTAAATAATGTATGTACTAATATCCTATGAATTATTAAATATATCTTTAGCCCTGTTTTAATTTTTACAAAATGTTCTAAAATTAATATTCTTCTCATTTTTTGAATTATGTACTTTTGACAATTTTTTTACAAAAGTTTGAATGGAATATTTTTTTTAAGTTATACAACTTGGATATAATTTATCACCATCATCAACAATAAATGACATTAATATTCATTTATAAAATTTCATTATTATTTTTAAAGAAAATATTATTCATAATATTTTACAAATTCTTTGTTTTGAAAAGAGATTTTTGAAGTGAAAAGGGTAGTTTACTCAAGAATGTTTTTAATTATCTTTTTATTTTATTTTTATTCATAAAAAACTACAACCCTTTATTGTACTTGTTCTTGACTAGGTCTCTGTTGTAATGACACCTTCATATATATTACTCTAGATGGATTATGATCATGTTATATTTATTGATTGGGGAAATTATTTCCATTTAATATTATTATTTTTTACAATATTAATATTTATGTTGAAAATATTCACCCCTTTCATATGATGAATGCAATAAGGTAAGTAATTTATAGTCATATCCCGCTAAAGACCCTTGATTCATTAGTAATTATAATGAGACAAACTAGTTTAGGTATTTGGATGAGGCCTCACCCACTTATATAAACTATGTTACAACAAGGCCTCGACGATATGTTTATGATGTCCGACATTATTTGTTACATCATTGTGAAATCAGTTATTGATGTCCATGTGATTATTTTAATAGTTATGATATATATAGAAAAGTTTTAAGATTATGTGAATATTTATACAGAATTTTTTGTCCATAATTTATTTATCCCATATTTTTCTTTGTTCTCAATTTATTTATTACATGGAACATGTTTTCATGTATTTTACATATCATATTGATTATTCCTTATTTAATCATTATAGTTTCCATTGTACATTTCCCTTACTGAGAATCTAAGCTCACACTTATTTTTTTTCTTTCCTTAGGTTATAAAAAAGGGATCTTTGAATGTGTTTGAGGATGTAGAATAATTACTTTCACTTGTTTTTTTATTTTATTTCCAATGTAAATTTCTAGGCATGTTTGTGTCTAGTTTACAATGAATACTAAACTTCTCAATTCTTTGAGATGTGAAAACTTGTATATAATTCCAATATAATAAATTAATCATCTTCTCAGGCATTTTGAAGTATAAGTGTTACACATTTAGCTTTTATTCATCTTATTTTGGGTTTTCCTACACATTGGGATATTAAGATATTACATTTTATTTTACTTCCATTGTTTATTCCTTTTTAGTTATTATGGATTGGTGTTTATCACATGCATTTTTCTATATTAGAGTTATTAAACTCAAGTTTGTTTACTTTACCTAGAATATATACATGTAAGGTGTTATTAGAGGTTTATAGGTTAAATATTCTCCTAGTATATTATGCCTCCTTGGTGGTAGTCACCAGTCCCTAACCAAATAGATGTTACATTGGGGAGGCACACTTCGGCTAACACCTAAAGCATATGGGGACCTGATACATTAGTTTGTCTCAATATTTTAGCTATATGGTTTGTTGTGTGGCTGTAATTAGGATAGGAACTCCTATGTTTGATAAGAATTGTTTTTTATATCCATCATCCCCTGACCTAGTGCATGTAGGATTTTCATGGCACACTCCGCCTATCTTTTTCTTTAAAAGGGACCAAAAAGGCTGGTTTATGTCATCCACCAATGTCATAGGTGGTATCTACCTATCCATCATTCCAAAAATTCTTGAAAAGTGGGTATAACTTCATCCTCACTATCCCTTGGAGAAATCAATATATCATCCTAATATAAAATATTAGTATAATAAAATCATGGAAAATACAATACCAAAACCTAGGTCTCATATAATCAGTGATTGCACATTTTTCATCTCACATCCATGATTACAAATCTTATAATCCTTTTCCAATATTAACCCTGACATCATGATGTGTCAGGTTCTGTTATACACCCAGAATGACCTAGCCATCTAATGATTATCCCATATTGACAACAGTTATCTCTCTAGTAAAATTGGCCCCTATGACATAGCTCATAATTCCATGATAAGGTCATAGAGTAAACCTATCCCTTGTTAATCACCTTGATACCCAAACCTCAAAATTTCATCACTCATAATAATATATTAACATCATTAGTTTATGACACTATTTTATAACCATTTCATTAGTCACCCCTCACCTAGAGTCTTAGCCAAAAATCTCATCACCAAACTATAGTATAAATTATTCCAAGGCAAAATGGTCACTAGTTGATTAACATTCTATCCCACCGTGGGTCGAACTCCCTTATTGGTTATAAGTATTACTTTAAGGAATTTCTTAACAAATCCATCTCAACCCCAAATGTTACCCCTTTTAGATAAACTCAATCTTACATGGTTTCTTCAAAATCCACTCATTATACTCTCCCATATCCTATAACCCTAGGTTAAAGTGTTACCCTACCCTTAAGACTTACCTAAGTCACTATATCCCTCTATCAAGATTAGATACCCTCAATGGATACAATTTCACTCAGAGCAAGGTTTTCCACTAAGAATCATAGTACATAGAAGATATGTAATCATGTTATAATACTCATAGGATAATCTATTGGATGAGAACTAAAATGATATTTATATGATGAATATGACTTAAGGCTAAATTGGTTCCAAAACATTCTTAATGTTGAACCTAAGTATTAGTTGGTTCTAACGTAGTTTGAAGTGCATGCAATGCAACCCTAGACTACGTTTCACCCAATATAGTGCATTAACTTGGTCATCAGTTCAACGACATCATTTTCTTCTGGTTCTTTAGATATAATTAATTATGAAAGAATAAAAAATATATTGGAACATTCATTAAATAAGTTTAATGAATGAACCTGATGTGAAGAAATGAATGGGTTCCTTGATATTCAACTTTATATGTTTGATATAGTGGATGATCATCATTAAATGAATAGTGTTGAGGATGGCTATATAAATGAATATTTTCCCACCTATTAGGGTACCATTTTTCATGAAATCCTATCAATACTCTCTTCCAACTAATAATTCCATTTATCCATAAATATGGTTTCATCACTTATTTAGAAGTGACATGATCCTCATGATACAATTAGAAATCCCTAGGCCAGATTAATCCTCTTTAAGGTGGGAGGAGTTTATTTTTTCTTAAGTGTATAAATCAAGAACAATATAAAGAGTAAAATATGGATTATACAACATGCCATGTATTTATTTTTAAGTTATTTATCTATATTGCATGTTTACTATTTCATTTATTGGATGTATATACATGGGTTTTATTGAGCAAGATTGTTCATTTGATAGACACAAAAAACCCATCAGTGGTATTTGATTCCACCTTATTTGAAAAATAATCATGTTTTTGTTTTTGATTTAAGAAGAATATGTTTTAAAAATTATACTAGACTTCCCTACTTTACATTATGTTATATGATAAACTAGAAATTAGGTTAAGAGTTAATGTATCTCAAGATAATCCCAAAGGATTTGTATATGTGATAGACTATAATGTTCTATCACTTTGATATTGTGTTATTTTTCTAACATAATATTAACTAGGAATCAACCATTCATTAAGAATTTAACATAACGTGGTGTAAAAGGTGTATGAAACATTTTTTAGATAATGTATCCTGTCACTTTTCACAAAAAATATAGTATTGTTTTCCACTATTTAACACTGCATTGAGTGACAATGTTGTGTGTAGTACTCACTCTATGTTATGTTTCATGTTTACATAATATGAGGGAGTGGGATTAAAATTTTGTGGTGAGGAAAAATAATGACATTTGTGGCATGAACTTCAACACTACATTGATAGATAACATAGTGTGGGGCACCAACATGACATTATGTTTGAGGGAAAATGTATTTTCAAGTGGTAGTAATAAATAAAATTAATAAAATTTTATATTTTGTTAATTATGATTATGGTTTACTTATTTTTTATAAATGATAATTGATTGTATTTGTATAATAATATTTATAATCAAAAACTAAATATGTAATGTTTATATTTATATATCAGGTTTTAGAAAATAAATTAATTATTTTTTACAAAAAATTATTTTAACATTCAAGTTTAGTAGATTATTTATGAAATGTTAATATTCTGTAAGTAAATTTTATCGGAAGAGTTTATTTAATGGGATAGAGACCCAAATTACATGCTAGGTGTGAATCTATAATATTATGTTTTTGTTTAACTCGACCTTAGTTTATTTTTAGATTTATGAGCAAGAAAATAGTTGTTGAATATAGTTTGTGCATATTAAGCATTAGAGATATCATGAATAAAATTCTATCTTGAGTAAATTCATACTAATAAGAAGGAATTGGGATCAGACTACACACCAGACTAGAGGCTTATGCATTACTTTATAAGGTTGAGGGTTTGGTAATCTATCACTCTAGACATACTCAAATGGATATTATAATTCTTTTATAACTATTTTCCATTATTTGAAAATTTTATAAAACCTTATACATGAGATGCATTAATATTCATATGAATTTTTTTATATTCTATTTTTGAGAACTTTATACAAACCTGTGGGTTTTTAAAGATTTACCCATTAATGTTGTGTGAAGACATTTATTTGGTGACTTGAATAGGATTACAAAACTAAACCGTTAAAATCATGCATACATAAAGGGAGAAAAAAAGAGATAAAAAATTATGTGAGATTAAATGAGTTTAATATGAATGAGATATATATTAAACTAGTGATATTTTTAAGAGAACCCACTAAAATACAAACTGTGAGATTCCTTCCAATGAATCACATTTTAAGATTGTGATCATATAGTATGGGTGACCCTAATAGTTAGGTTCCCATGAATTATCTTGAGAATAGAAATAATGGAATAATGTGACCCTAATAGTTAGGTTCCCTTTTGGTGGAAATTATATTGATTTAAAACAGTTGGGAAACCCTAACAATTAGGTTACTATTGGAATAGAGTTGTGTGAATCTATATTTTGTATTTTGAATAATAGTTTATCCACACAACTATCCAAGAATTATATATAACATGATTCAGAAAGTTATTGTCAAATAGATATAATCGTGGATTATTTACATGATCAAACTAGTTTAATTCATAATGAAATATGGATTTTAGATAATTGAATAGATATGGTCTATAGGGTCATTATTTTTAATGGCAAAAATTTCATAAGAAGTCATTGATGAAAATATATAATAAATGATAATCACCCATATATTTGTCTCTCTTATAGATTATGGAATACATCATGAAATCCATATTAAGACCCCTTATAGGTATAAAATATAGTATATTAAAATATTAGTATCTAAGTTTAGTATGTATTCTCAAAGTGAATCATTCAGAGCATTTGAATGTGAATGGTATAGATGTAAATTTCAACAACTTTGACTCAAGGGTTTTGGATATTGAGTGTGCCTTACACATTTTTGATAACGTACATTGGCTTGGGGAAAACAATGAAATTAATAAAGGGTAAAGTAGGTCCTTGTGTTAGTAATGGTGTAGGAGTTCATTTATTAAAGTTGGTCACTTAAGATCTGACATTACCAAGTGGATTACTATTAGTGTTAGAGAACTATTATTTTATTCCTACAATAAATATAATTTTTATTTTTATATATTTTTTGGAAAAAATGGAATATCATTCACTATCAAAACAAGATTATATATATATATTTTAATGCGATGTTTTATAGAAGTAGGAATATGATAAATGTTTTATATTTCCGAGATATGTATAATCTTACTCATAACATTCAGAATAAAAAGATTGATTTTTATTTTAATCCCAACTACCTTTGGCATTGTCACCTTGGACATATAAATGAGAAACATATCCAAATTGTTCATAAATATGGATTAGGATAACCATTTTATTATGATTCATTTCAACTTTTTGAATATTTTTTTATTAGAAAGGATAAAAAAGGAAAAATTTAGTGTAAAAGGTGAAATATATAGTGGACGATTGGATCTTATACATTGTGATGAATGTTAACCAATGATTACTCAATAAAGTGTTTGTTTTAGGTACTTTTTTTAACTTTATATATGATTTTAGTCAGTATGTATATGTGTTTCTAATGATACACAATTATTAAACTTTTTAAAATTTCAAATAGATTCATTAAAAATAATAGAATCAACAGGAAATGATTATTAAAATTATTTGACTAGAATGATATGGTGAATACTTAAGCCAATAATTCACTGATCATTTTGGAGATTGTGTATTTGTTATATAAATAAATCATTTTAGAACACTATAGTGTAATATTTTTTCTAAAATCACAAATCATACCTTGTTATACAGGAATGGATCAAAAATTAGTAAGTGAATCATTCCTATTTCATTATAGGGTTATGTTCTAGAATCTGTTTCACTTCTACTGAATTGTGTTATATCTGAAGTAGTTTTAAGGAAATCTTATAAGATATGAAGAGGGAAAAATATCATTATGTTTTTTAAAATATTTATGTATTTAAAGAATTTTTATGACATTTCCCTTCTAATAATATTGACTTAAAATCTAACAAATTCACATTTTTTGGTTATGCCAAGAAAATAGTGGGATATTATTTATAGAAACCTACTAAACACATGGTATTTTTGGACTTAAGTTGTTTTTTATTGATAAGTAAGACATGATTCAAGTATTTATTGTGAGTAAAGTTGATCTTAGAGAAGTTAAAGAACAATAAATTGGAATTGTTCCTTAGATGGATGTTGAGTCAGATTTATAAAAAGTTATGGAAGAAGAACTGACTCAAGTGAAAAAAAACATGAAGGTATGGTAGGATTAATCAATATCCATTGATATATGTATTTCTTTTAGATAATTATGATTTCTTATTGTTCATATGAGATAAAACTACCACCTATTGGGGTCTATATAGAGTTCTGATTATGATAAATGGTTAAAATCAATAGAATCAAAAATAGACACCATGTACACTAACAAAGTTTGTAACTTAGTGGATGAACATGAAGAGGTGAGACCCATATGTTTAAAGTGAGTTTTATCCAAGAAAAAACATGTATATTATAGTGTGTACCTATAAATCATTCCGAGTAGTAAAAGGTTACAATAAAATTCAAGGTATTAACAATGAAGAAAACTTTTGGCCTATTGTGATGATAAATTCAACTATGATATTTCTCAAATAAGAAGTTTAGTTCGATTATGGTATATATAAAATGGATATGAAAACCACATTACTTAAGAATAATTTAGTCGTAAAAATTTATATGATAAAACCTAATGTTTTCATAGTTAAAAATGATATTTCAAAGGTATACAAGATGAAATAATCGATTTATGGATTGAAGAAAGATTCTTAGCGTTAGAATATCTAGTTTGATGATGTGATTAAATAATTTGGTTTTATCAAACAAATGGGTGATTATTATGTATACTAGATGATTAGTTTGAGTGTTTAAGTATTTAAAAAATTGTATGTGGATGATATTCTACTTGTTAGAAATAATTTCCCAAATTGTCATAGTGTGAAGATGATGTTAGGTAAGTGATTCTCAAGGAAATACATGGGGGAAGTAGCCAATACACTATGTATGTAGATATATAGAGACAAATCTAAGAGGACACTAAAACTTAGTAATTACACTTATATTGGTAAAATGTTAAAGTGGTTTAGCATGAATAATTCCAATAAAGGGTATTTACTAGTATTGCATGGAATGAATCTTTGGAAGAGTTAAGATCCTTTTAATGTGTTAGAAGGGAAGGATAAAATTCTCCATGCATTTGTTATAGGATCTATCATGAATTTGATGTTATGTAATCAAATATATGTCACCTATTCTCTATGTATAACCAATAGTTTCTAATCAAATTGTAGTGAGAGTCACTAGATTTATATGAATACAATTATTAAATAATTGATAAGGAATAAGGATATGTTCCTGATATTTGAAGGATAGACTGATCTCTTTTTAAATGTTTACTCAAATGAAAGTTTCCAATATGAAAAATATTATATAAAATCTTGATCTAGTTTTGTGTTTTCCTTAATGGTGGATATATCTGTTGGATGAGTTCTAAACAATCCACTACGGAATACTCAACAAAAAGGTAGAATACATCATTATATCATATATTGTACAGGAAAATATTTGGATCATAATGTTAATCTCTAAACTAGTGGTTGTTCCTATAATAGAGGGAAAAAACTTGATTTAATGTGAAAAAATGGGCTTATTTATTTGGATAAGGATCCCCGGTATCACCAAAGGACCAAACACATCCTTCTCCAATACCATCTTATCTGATAGATCATTAAAAGGGTAAACATTAGTATCTATTGGGTGGGTAAAAATAAAATTATAGTGGATACATTAACAAAAATGTTGTACAAAAAAATCATGAGGTCTATGTAGAGTCTCTTGGTATACGAAACTGAAGATATTGATGTAATGATATTATAATGTAACATATTACTTATGGATGTATTCTTTTAATAAACCCTTCTTACTTGAGGTTAGTGAGATTCTAATCATGGGATTATTCAATCATTGATATGTTTCTTATACAATTCACTATGAGTTTCCTAATAAAGTATGGATGGGCATGTTTCTAATCATGTTTTTAGTTTTATCATGAATAATATGGTATTTTTCCAATCTTATGAAAAGTAAATACAACCAGGACTTGATTTAATTAGTTGAAGGAAATGAATTTCATGATTACTTGATTCACATATGATGTGTTTAGATGCTTGAGTGAGGGACATGGTATGTACTCATCTACTAGAAGAATTTAATGTGATGTATTCACTGGCCAGACCCACATTTTTTTAAGAATAAGTAATATAAGATATGGATTATACTAGATTAACAATGCACTATGTCTTGTGGCCACTCTATATCATGGTAAAAAGGATTATATAGGTATACATGTGATGTATATGATATGTCATTAGGATGATTTTTTTATGAGATACTAGTATGATTATTAAATATCACACCATACCCATTAGTACGTTGAGTTCCATTGATGCCTTACTAAAGTTTTCTCTTTGCATATATTTATGAAATGAAGAAATCATATTTTTTTGTCACTAAGAATAAGGTCTGTAGGGTCACATGATTAATCCTTTAGATATGGGTTATGTTTTGGAAAAATAATTTTCTACAAAATTAAAATATTTTGATAAATCCATATAAAAAAGTAGTTTTGGATGGATTCACAAAGAGTTGTGATGTTTTTCATAATCTTCCTAGTGATTTTAGTGCAAGTAAGATATTATTGGATTTTTATTGCAATGATATTCATATGATGCATATGACTTAAGTATATAATAGTTCTAACATATCCCTAATATTGAGCCTAAGAAAATGTTAGGGCCAATACAGTATAGAGTGCATGTGATGCAACTTGATACTACTTTTCACCCAACATTGTATGTGTATTTAGTTGACACTACCACTGAATCATCTCCTACATGGTTTTCTAAGTATAATCTACTATGAATGTATCTAAAAATCCGTGGAACATTCATTAAATTATTGTAATTAATTAAACCAATTGGAAGAAATACACAGGTTCTTTGAGATATTGTACAATATATTCAATATGGTCAACACTCCTCTTTATATGAAGAGGGTCAAGGATGTCAATATAAAGGGATGTGATCCCTCCTATTAGGGTACCCTTTTTTATAAAATCATGTTGAGACTCCATTCCTACCGATACTACTATTTACCTATTAAGGAGGTGATAATAATACTTTAGTAGTTACGATATCATCACAATATGATTAAGGATCCTTAGGAATGTGTAATCCCCTTAGAGGCAGGAGGCTTTTTTACAACATAAGTAGTTTCAATCAAGCATACTATAAATAGTAAAATATAGATTGTACAAAACTACAAGTAAATGAATTTTATATGTTTTATTTATATTTCATGTTTATTTTTTGTTAATAAATTGGATATACATGGGTTTTATTATGTTTCCTTGTTCATTTAATGGACACGCAAAACCAATCAGCTACCATGAGTTTAATTGACTCACTTGTCTCAACACAAATGTAGGAACCAAACTAGGTTCCATTTTGAATCATTCATACTAGCTTACCCTTACTAGAATATCAAATTATATATGCACACACATATAATAACGGTTAAATTAGGGACCAACAACCGCATAATGGAGTTATCTCCCTTGGTCATGCTTGTTCCACTACTATCCAAGATCCCTATAAAAAAGACTATATCCACAAGAACCAATATAGATCAAGGACCCCATTTAATTTATTATATAAAATTTATATTTAATTTATATTCATAATTCATATTTAAATCAATTATTAATAATATGTAAGAAATCACTGAGTGGTGTACACTTTCCTAAAACCCATGCGAATAATAGAAGAAAGCTCAAAGACTTCGCCCGATACCTTCATGAGCAAAGTACACTACTCCCTACACCTATTTGACCTTAAATTTAATAATATTTTTCTAAATTATATAAATAAATTCTATTAGTAATTTTCCTCAAGTTAAATAGTGATTAAAAAATGCGTTCACCACTCTTTAACATCCCTTAGACATATCGCATGAAATCCCACCCATTTTGATAAATTTCCACCGTGCTTTGTTGGAATGATTCTCTAATCAAAAATTTTAGCATCCATAAATTAGATGTAAAAGGATAAAAAGAAGAGAAAATAACTCACCAAAATCATTAATGATACTCTCAAAACAATTCCACTCTATGGGGAATAAATAGGGGAAGATATATGAGTATAGGGGGTACAACCTCTTTAGTTTGTATGACTGAGTAAAGAAACCCTCAAGTGTGATTTATTGAATTAAAATGGGTAAAAAATATTTTTATCCTCCATTTTGAAAACTATTTCAAGCTCTTTCGATTCCTAATACACCATAACTGGGAACCTAGTGTCCACCCAGGAGACCAAGACCCCAATGGACACCCCATCAGACTGTATGGGATACTCTGTGGTTTCATCTTCCTTGATTACTACACCACTCCCCCCACACCCTTCACTACCTAGACTAGATCCAATAACATGGTTTAAGCCTGATGAGCCGACCCATGTAGCCTATATCCTATAAAAAAGAATGGGTTTGGTTTTGAAAGTTTTTAGTTTATATAACATTAGATTATTTAAATTAGGCTAATTTTGGCTATCCCAAATAGATCGAGAGTTGATTTTTTTTTTAAATATTTATTTTTTTAAAAAAATAATTTTATTTTCAAATTATAAGTGGAATTTAAATTAAATTTGAATAATAAAACCCATAATCCATTCAATGTGTTTTCATTCAAAATAAATAATGTAAAAAATAAAATGAGGGACTAAAAGTTAGAATTTATTCTAATTAAGGATCATGGTGGTAATTTTTTTATATTCATTTATAACTATGATGTTTCTTTATTTGAATAAATTATAACTTTGGTCATCTTGTTTCATTTTTTCATAAATACTAGAATGATTTTTTGAAATCAGAAATATATATTTAAAATATAAAAATTTGATAACTAATGTTGGATCTAATAATGAGTTGTGTAAAACATTATGCATATTCCCACTCAAGAGGAGGTAATGTAGTCTACCAACCAAGCACATTTTAATATTCACACCAAAATTCTCATATTATTCCCATGTTATCGGAGTTGGTGACCCAGTCCTAGGAATATGGATAGAAGAAGGAGAACAAGATCAATTACATGTATCCTCTTTTACTTCTCTTGTGTCCCACTAAGGTCCATATAATGGAATAGGACCCACAACAGATGTGAGTGCCTCGCCTCCCACGCTGAACTTCCAACATGTTGTGGATAATTTTAAATTTGAATAAGTATAAAAATTAATTAAATGTTGGTGTGAAAAAAATCACATGTAGGGAATGAAAATCAGGAACCATGGGGAATGGAAGGTGTCACTACGGGATGCATGCATGGTATGTGGGAAAATTATCAGGTGAAAACACAATCCCACATCAATTACAATAAGGAATTGTTCCTCACATATAAGATTGGATGGGATAACCCTCCTATCACCAATTGGTTCTAGGATGGAACTCCTAAAGTGATTATGTGTTGGGTTGGGAAGGGTTAGGGTAAATGAATTATATCCTAATAAGTGGTATTAAATATTCAAGGATTCAACCAGAGATGATCAAGATGGAATAATAGATTCATGTCAAAGTGTTCTCTGAAGATCTATAGAGATGATACCCATGATGGGTGTGATGAATTATGTCAATATTGACATGAACGTTTTGATGATATTGATTTATCATTCAAAGGAAAACCCAAATATGTGGTCTTTGGTTTGAGGGGGGATTGTTGGGTGTGAAATCCCAACCCTCAAAATGGTTTCCACATTAATAGGTGACTAACATATAATCTTAGAATGGCTACTCATCCTATCACCAATTAGTTTTAGGATGGAGCCCCATGTAGGATTGTGTGTTTATCTTAGAAGGAGAATAAAGTGAGATGATGAATATGGGGATATATATGAATGGTGTTTCAATGATGTTGCATTGAAATATATGAAGTGGTTCTATTAATCATAAATGCTCATAATGTGGAAATAAGGTAGTGTTTCCTGATTGTGATGATTAGTTTTACAGTAAAATTGTATGTCTTAGGGTTTATTAGAGAGAGATAAATACTTTGGGTGTTAGAGATATTCCTTTGGATGTAAAATCCTTAAGGTGTAAAATATAAAAGTTGAAAATTCCTTCACATGATAAAATTACTTCGGATTAATATTTTGGTGTTTTCAACTGATTTCTTTACAACAACATGCTACACCCCAACATAAAAATGATGTTGTTTTGACCGAGTTTTCATGGCCCACACCTCGGTGGTTGAAGATTTTAAGACTTGATGAAATCTCCAAAGGATACCACTTGTGTCGAGGGTTCTATAGCTTCAAGAATTATTATCATGCCTCCAGAATCTTATTAGACATCAATGATAAGCCTTAGTTTTTTACTCTCTTTATCAAATATTGGGTGTTCCTTAGTTAGTCCTCATTCTCATTCAACATATAATTATCCCCGTTTTGGTAATAGAACAAAAATCCTCCTATTTAGAAAAATATGTCTCATATGTGTCATTATTATATAATATTTTATTTAAATTTATCTTATTTAAACATGTATCCCAAGGTTTTACTTTATTTCCTATTTTTTAACACATTTTATATTTACAATTAATGAAAATTATTTTCAAAATTATGTAAAAATAATTGTTAACATGTTTGGACCACACCCTAGAACTATGTGTGTCCTGCATTAATTTTTCAATCCCTTGAAAATAGGACTTTAAATTTAGGGTCTTATAATATTGGATTTTTGATGGGGTGGCCCAATTTCTATAGGATATCCCAAATTCCCATCTCTATCCCAAACTACCAAAACATCTCCCAAAATTTTTAAATCATGGAAAAACATCCCCTGTCCAATAAAAAGTCAATAAAATATTCGTCAAAATCCTAAAATTTTATATCACTCAATCTCTAGTTCCATGGAACACCACTTCTCCAGCTGTTCTACTGAAAATCAGTGATTTGGGTCATTATAAAATTAATTTTATTTTATAAATGATTCATCATTCTATATGAAAGTTTTCACATATAGTGCAAGAGATAAATATTATTTATTAAAATATAGATCATTATAGATGTAATTTAAATGTTATTATTCACGAGATAAATATGTTTTTTTAAAATATATATCATTTTTCATGAAATTTATCTCTAGTAATGTATAAAATAAATTATATTTTATAAAAATAAATAACATAAAAAATTTAATTTATGAATTAATTTTTATGAGACAAATTTTATCTTTAAATGATATATTAGTGTATATTAAATTCTCCTCAGCATGTACAAATAGAAAATATAATTTTACAAAATATATATCACTGTACATGAAATTTATCTCATATTGTGAATGAGATAAATATAAATTTTTATAAGGTATATAATTTTTGTTTAAATTTATATCATCACATTCCAGATATCAATTTTACCTTACAAAATCTATATCTTTGAACATGAAATGTATCCCATATATTGAATGAGAAGAATTTTAATTTTTTGAAGTATATAATTTTAAGCGAGATTTTTATCATTATGTACAAGGGATAAATTTGATTTTAAAAAAGATATATCATTGCACAATAAATATATCTCCACCTGTATATGAAATAAATTTCATTCATATTTCTGAAAATAAATTTTGTGTAAAATGACTCATTTTTTTAAAAAATATTACATAAGTTTCTTCTATAATGAAATTTTCTTAAAAAATTTAAATCTCGTTAATGTATGAGATAAGATAAATTTTACATATAATAATACACGATTTAAATTTTAAGTTTTTTTCAAGTGAAAAATAAAGGAAAATTAAATTCATTGATACTTATTTTAAAAATTAAAATTTATCTAATATGTGAGATGAGATAATTTTTTTTGTATAATTATAGGACTTTTAAAAAATGAAGTTTATATTATTTTTGATATAAGATAAATTTTATCTAAAATAAAACCTTTTTAAAAATTAAATTCATCTCATATGAGAGATGAGGTGGATTTGATATACAATCATACATATAAAAAAAATGAAATTTATCTCATATATAAGATGAGATAAATTTAATGTGTCATTAAAAATTTAAAATGTTTATCATTTTATATGAAATTTATCTATCCCACATGATATCATTTTTATTTTTTTAAATATATAACATACTATGTTATAATTATCTCACAAAGGTAATAACAAAAATTTTATTTCATGATATATGTATCATTGTAATAGAAATTTATCTCTCCTACATGAGATCATTTGGATATTTTAAAAGACAAAACACATTTATGTGTTATTTATCCTGCCAAGGGACATAAAATAAAATTTATTTCTTAATAGATGTTTCATTTTATATGAATGTTATCCCATTTCAATTATGTGACACATAATATTTTATAAAATTCAAATTATTATAGTCTAAATTAATCTCATCCATTGTTTGAGATAAATTTTATTTTCTAAAATATATAACCTTATAAGTGAAATTTATCATCTTGTAGATAAATTTCAATTTTGTAGATATTTATAATTGTAGGTGAAATGTATCTCAATTTCATTTTATAAAAGATGTATAATTTTAAATGAAATTATTCTCATATATTTGGTATGATAAATTTCATTTAAAAATAAATGCATTATTTTATGTTAAATTTATCTTATATCATGCATCAGATAAGTTTAATTTAAAAAAACATTCATAGAACATTAACATAAAATTTCAAATTTAGGTAAACATAATAAATTTATTTTTTTTGATTAAAATGTTCTATAAAAATTACATTATTGCTTCATTTTAGCATTTTTATTCTATTATAAAAAACTAAATCTTATTTCATAAGATAATTAAAATATAGTTTATCAAACAAATATTCAGTTTTTATGAATAATATATTATGATATAAAAATTATCTCCCATTTAATTTATGTTATAAATGTTGTGAAATTAAATTAAAATTTATGTTTTTATTTTTTAATGATAATTTATTAATAATGAAATTTACATTTCCCTAAATACCCGTATTCTAGAAAAACACAATTAATCCTATGTCTAGTGCTTATTTTATTTTTCTGTGTGGAATGGATTGTTTTCCTCTATGATTCATGAAAAAAGGTCCCCAAATTACCATATTAATGGCACTTATGGGTCAAAAATGTGAAATAGATCGCCGAAGGCTCTTGGGAATATGCATGGGACTTTTGAACTTGTTCTACCTCTACTCTCTCCCACTGTCTATCTTAGATTCTCTATTAATATTATGGATTACTGATTAAAACAACTATAATGGCCCGTTAATTACCTCAATAACCCAATAGTGATATAATTATTATGGTTAAAGAAAAGGTTGATGTATTATTATAATAGCAGTCAGTGTGGAAATATCGGTGATGCATTGATGATTTATATCAAAGAAAAGGTTCACGAGTCTCCATACATATAAAAAATATGTAGAAACATGGATTTATATAATAGGTAGTAACCAAAACAAATGAAATGATCCAAAAAATAAGAGCAATGAATCCCCACTGTTGGTGTTGGGTGGTAAGGGTTTGAGGGGGTGATTCAAAAGTCATGGGGTTAAGTTCTCAGGGATACAATTTAATGTAATATTCTTCCTTGTATTGTTTTTTGCAGTGGAAGATGTAATCAACCTAGTATAGGACAAAGGAAACACATGGAAGAAACACATTCAAACACACAACCTACTTTTTGATAATGTTGATCAATGGCCATGTGTAGCTCCTAAAATATGGCACAAATCCAATGATAAAACATTCCATAAGTAATATCCCAAACCCAAAACCATTTTATCCTGAAAATAATACCATCAAAATAAAGTACATTCAAGAGGAGAAATAAGATAAAAAAAATGAGAATAGTATATATCAGTATATGTGAATTATTTTTCAAAGAGATAATCCTAGATTCATGCTACAAAACACATAATAAGTAAATTAATTTTAAAATTAAAAACGGAATGCTTTATAAGTCTCTACCATTGTAATAAAATTTATAATGCATGATGGTGTTCTTGTAAGCCTATGTAATTCTACTAGAACCATATTTATTAAACCACATAGAACTCCTTATTAAAATATATATCATTTTAGATGTAATATATCTCATCTTATACATGATATACATAAGATTTTATAAAATTTATAGCATTTTTCATAAAAATTAACTCCACTAATGTCTAAAAGAAGTTTTATTTAAAAAAACATAACATGCAATATGTATATGAGATAAATTTCATTTTTAAAAGTTGTATCATTGTATATGAAATTTATCTCACAACAAAAAAGATAAATCTAATTTTATATAAAAAATATATTATTACACATGAAATTTATATCATCTTATGGTGAGGTAAATATCAATTTTTACAAAGAGAGTAGATTAATGTACCTTTTTCTCTTTAGGTTCTTTCACTACTCCAACCTTGAGTTTCTTAGAGGTAGTTTCAAGTCCAATCTCAACCTTCAATTTCTTAGTAACAGAGTTAATATTTTTCCCAACTGACCTAGTGATCATCAATTTTGATAGGTGGGATTATTCCTTTCACTGTCTCATCTTCTTCCCTTTACAAACTAGATACTATCCTAAATGAAATATTACCATATTCGCTTCCTTTATTCCTATTCTAAAGAAACCATCCCCTCAGTGGTCTTTCTTATAATACAACAAATTCTTGTAGCCAGTTCCTACTTCAGCCACATATGGATTCTTAGAGCTTGAATCATTCAAGACCATAAGATACATTCCACCAACTAATTATTTTTCCACATAGGGAAAACCATTTTACACCCATCAAAATCCATATTTCCATAACCTCTATTTTTATGATCTTTAATCAGTTTCTTCGAGTAGTGGTTTTCAATAGGAATCACCACCCCCCAATTTTTCCAAGGGGGAAGGCTTGGTAGATGGTTGCTTCCAAATCTCACTAATAGAGGAAGAGGTGGTCGGGGAGAGGTAGCCTATAAATGGAGAGCTTTACCAGTGTTTCCAGCATCATTATCTTCATCATAAATCTCATCACCAGTCCTTAATATGTTTGAGTGGAATTTTGTGAGGTGATTTCCCAATATATTAAAGAGATATTTAGAAGGTATTTTCTCCTTATAATAGTGAGGGAGTGTGTACCCACTTTTTCCTACAGATATACTTCTATTTTAATGTGGTTTTACCCTATTCATTTTGTGGGGTTTTCCACATTATATTTGTTGTCAAAATTTTCCAGAATTTGCACTTTTTTTATCACTGATTATCATTACACTTGTGGGCCAGTCATTTTTTGTCCCAAAAAGTGGTATCATAGGAAGGTTTGGGCCTAGTTTTCTTCAATTTTGGGGTATTAATAATTATCATAAATGTGAGAATTCATTGTGATTAAAACACTAATTAATCATCCACATTAGAAAACATTTATTGAAATTTTTAAACAGGATATTGTGAAATATTGGTGGTTTTGGACTGAAAATGTGTCCATATGGCAGTGAAATTTGAGATGGAATAATTCGATGAGAATAATTTTTCATTTTGGAAAATGATGATGCATGCATTGGTATGGAAGGATAACTTCCTACAACAAATAGGTAAAAAATGTTGGGTGTGACGAAGGATAAATTGAAAGATATGGAAAGGAATTATACTTCCAATATCTATTTGGATTTATTAGACATGGTACTATGGAGAATTATTGAGAAATAGATGGTGAATGAAATATGCGATACTCTGAAGAAACTATATGTGGCCAATTAAATTCACAATTCTTTTTCCTAAAATGAAAATTTTACACTCTCAGAATGGATAATTCATCATTGGTGATTGACCACATCAACAGACATAATACCCTGTTTACTTAGATCAAGGCTTTGGGCAATGAAATTGTGGATACTAAATGTGCATAGATTCATCTCTAGAGATTTCTAGATTCATATAAACAACTCATCATCAACATCACAAAAAATATCCTAAAATATATTCTACCCTTCAATGATGATTCAACCATAGTTTTTGAAGAATAAACTCTTGGCATGAATAAGAAGGATAGATAGAAAGTTGTGTACCATGTAGAGGCTTTATCAATGGAGAGTGGATGGATGATGGAGCTTGGTTCCAATGGGAGTCAAAATCTTGGCAGGTCCAAATCAAGGAGTACGTAGAAGAATGTCACATGTTTAAATTATGCAAATAAGGGGAACATCAATAATGATTATTTGAATAAGTAGATTAGTTAAAAGATTCCTTTGGGGAATGTGGCATGTACTTATAGAAATAAATCCATTTATGCCAGTAATGAAATGAATACTGCTGGAAGTACACAATATCTCAATGATGCGTGGATAATTGACTCGAGCACGACATGGAACATGAAGTCTCGATGAGAATATTTTACTCAATGTGAAACTATTTTGGAAGGACTTATGTACATAGGGAATGATCATACCCTAAAGATCATTGTAGTAGGTAAAATAAAATTTAAGAAGCATGCTTGTATTGTTCAAACCATCCAAGGAGAACTCCATGTTAAGGGATTGAATAATAAAATATTATATTTGGAATAATTTGAAGACATTATATGCAATGCTCACACTGAGAATGGAGTGTTGAAAAGTATGAAGGGAGTGATTCAGGTGATAATGGTAGAGAAGATCTCAAATAACCAGTATGTGATTATGGGTGAAAGGTACAAGTAGGCAGAGATAAATGACACATTAACTACCTCTATGTAAGTGTTGACAATGCTATGGAATAGAAATCTTGGACAAATGTTAGAACATGTCCTGAATATTCAATCAAATCAAAAGTTATTGTATAGTATTAAAATGGTATCCTTACCATATTTTGAGCATTTTTTTGATTAAGAAAAAATTTTTATAGTTTGGGTCATTAAAAAATAGAAGAATGGAGATCTTATAGTTGATCAATTCTGATGTTTTGAAAGCACTAGTTATATCCCTAGGAGAAGCAAGGTACTTTGAATCATTCATTGATTATTATTTTTATGTGATGTTGGGTGTACCCAATGAAGAATAAAGTGGATTTTTTTGAATTCCTTAAAACATTCAAAGCATTGATGGAACATGAATCTAGAAAGAAGATCAAGTGTCTGAGTTTTGAAAATGGTGGAGAATATACAAGAGAGGAGTTCAATAATTTTTGCAACATGAAGGAATCAAGAGATAGTTCACTATGGTGTACAACCCTTAAAAGAATTGAGTGGAGAAGAGGATGAACATAATATTTTTGGATAGAATAAGGGAAATATTGAAGACTGTAGGAATTGAAAAAACTTTTGGGGAATAAGAAATGAATACCACATAGTATGTGACCAACAGATCTCTTTCACTGGCGATTGATTTGGAGACACTAATGGAGATGTGGACAGGTAAAACCATTGAATATTCTTAGTTATATACTTTTAGAAGTCTTTCATATTCATTGTTTGATGACCTGTAAAGATCAATGTTGGATTTTAGGATCCAATAAATTTATCTTCTAAGGGTATGCTAATGGGGTGAAGGAGTATCGTTCTTGGGACCCCACTGTCCAAAACATTATCATTAGTAGAGATTTATTTTTTTCATAAGAAAAGGTAAAAATGAAAACAAATTGAGAAATACAGTAGGAGAATATTGAAACTATGATTTTAAAACTAGACTAAAAATACAAGGAAGAACCATTTTCCTCTAAGGAATTATCAGAGCATGAAGATCAAGTACTGGTTCAGTCTGGACCACGATGGTTAACTTGGGAGAAAAGAGAAATAGTATGGAAGTCAGAATATATCACTAAGATAAATATTTCCTACTTTTTATTGATGAAGGATAGGGATCTATCTTTTTTAGAGGTGACCAAAAGTCAAGATGTATCCTCAGGGATGGCAGTGATATATGAGTAACTTGAAGCCCTATATAGTTACAAGACATGGAATCTTCTTCCATTTCCTTAAGGAAGGAAGTATATTGGAAACAAATGGGTCTTTAATATCAAGTGGGGTGGAAAGGTCTAGGTGTAATGATATCATGCAGCACTAGTGGTCATAGGATATCCTAAAAAAGATGAATTTTATTTTAATGAAATATTTTCTCTTATTATTAGACTGAAGACTGTTCAGATAGTTCTAGAGATATGTGATACATATATTTTACATCTAGAGTAGCCTAATATAAAGACTTATTTTCTCAATGTTGATCTTGATGAGGAGATATATATGCTCCAAATAGAAGGTTTCGAAGAATAATGTAATGATAACTTGTTTTGTTGGTTGAATAAATATCTAAACTGTCTGAAGAAGGAATCGAGGTGTTGGTACAAGATATTTGATTCCTATATCATGACCCTTGGACAAAACAGAATTAATTCATATCCTTTATCATATTTTAAGGTTTTGGATGGTAATTATTTCATCATTTTTCTATTAAATGTGGATGACATGTTGGTTGAAGGCCCTAACAAAGGTCAGATCTATGAGATGAATGCACATTTGGCTAGGGAGTTGGATATAAAGGGATTGGGGACAATTAAAAAAGATTCTTGGGATGAATATTTATCAAGACATAAATACTGGGAATATTTGGATATCATAGAAGAATTAATTATAATATGTTTTTAAAAGATTCAATATGAAATACTATAATCTAATCCATACCACACTTACTATTAATTTAAATTAATCTTCCATGAAGAGTCCTACTAGTGAAGAAGGGACGATGTTGATATCTTGAGTACTGTATACCTTAGGAGTAGGGAGTCTAATGTTTTCTATATTTTGTACTAGGAAAGTCATTGAATATGAAATGGGTGTAGTTAGTTCGTACATGGAGAATCCAAGACATGAGTATTGGAACACAGTGAAGAGGATCCTGAGATATACCAAGGAGACCTCAAATGTTTCATTATGTTATGGAGGATAAAATTTCACAATAATAGGAAATGTTGATTTATATTTTACTGGAGATTCTAACCAGAGAAAATCCACTAGTAGTTATGTGTTTACTTTTTTAAAAGGAGCTATGAGTTGGATTTCAAATTCCGGTTAGGTGTGGAATTATCCATGATAATGTAAGAGTATATGGAAGCTAACTAGGCTTGCAAATATGTGATTTGGATGAGATGGTTGTTGGAGGATCTTGGTCATAGATAAGGGAATATTAACTTATTTTTGACATTCACAGTGCCTTGAACATTGTAAGGAATCATTCTTTTAATTCCAGGGTGAATCACATTGGGGTGCAGTGTCACCTTGTCTAAGATTTGTTGGAGGAAAGAAGTGTATCCATGCAAAAATTTCACAAGAAAGAAGATCTAGTAGATTTACAGATGAAGTGAAATTAATATGATAAGTTTAGATGGTGTAGATCCTCTAAAAGCCTTGCACAGATATGAAAAATATGATTTTTAGATTGGAATTATGTTTGGATATGTGATTGGTTATCAATAGAATCTAAATGTTGGAGATGCGTCAGTAGTTTTTTTCCATAGATGTCACTTCCCCCCAATTTGTAAAAGGGGAAGGCATGGTAAATGGTTGAGGGAAAAAATCCACCAAACCCACCTGTACGGTAAGAGTAGGAAGGAGGAGAGGTATCCTATAAATGGAGAGCTTCCCTAGTGTTTCCAGCATAATTATATTCATCAACAATCTCATCATCAATTGTTTATGAAACTGAGCGGTATTTTTTAAGGTGGTTTCCCCATATATTCAATAGGTATTTATAAGGTATTTTATCTTTATAATAGTTAACGATTGTGTACCCACTTATACCCATATTGATCCTTCTATTTTTCCATTGTGTTTCCTTTCATTTTTTGGGTTTTCCACATTATATCGGGTGTCCATTTTTCAACACTTTTCACTTTATTTTATCCCATGATTATCACTGCACCAGTGGACCAATAGTTTTCAGTACTAACATTTTGTAACTTGGGTTGAATAGAGGACACATACATTTTAGATAAGGAAGACAATATCCCTACTTGGTCTTGCCCCTAGGAAAATGAAATGATTTAACAACATTCATTATCTTTCACTAGACTTGACCACCCACTACACTTTCACCAACATACCTAGAATCCAGAGAAGGACCTTTTTAAAGATGAGGCATGTCAATATAGGGATGAGTTTCACAGCCTAGTGAAGGAAACTTTGAAATGGGGACATGATGATCTAGTTCTAGGAACACAATATCCATGTAAAAGGATACAACAATAGTTAGGATTGGGATTTTACATCAATCCATTGACACCCAAGATTTCAAAAGAGATTACTAAGTGGAATTATCAACATATTATTCTGGGTAGGAAAATTAGAACTAGTATATATACAATTCAAAACTATATCAAAACTAGAGCTAGTAGAAAAAATAACCACCAGATCTGGCTTCTTTAAAGGGTCTTCTTGACTCCTCTTAATGAAGTGACCCTACCAATATAAAGATAGGAAGTAATTTCACCAATATTAAAAAAATTCCCCATTTTAGTTCAATGAAATTCCTATCCTCCCTCGATAAATATATAATTTATAAGAAGTTTGAAAACGTCCAATTCAATACAGATGAAGGGGAAAACTGGGTGGTACAATTCCACTGATCTACTATCAAAACTATGTGATTTATTAGGTTTCCAAGAATTTTCAAGATCATGGGATTTTGGAAGGGGAGGGGAAATCCCATGAAACAACCCTAAATCACGAATGTTGGAGGGTCACGATGCATATTGAAATTATATGAACATCCAACTAAATAAAAATGGATTCCATAAATATGACTCTAGGATTATGACTAGGTGAAGGCTAAATCAAACAACTGGTGACAATAGATGAAGGTACAAGGCCTCAATGTATTCCAGTAAAGAGAGAGAGGATGAATTTGAATTTCACTGTCAAAAGAGAGAACTTTAGGACTCAACATGATGAAGAAAAAAAGTAGGGAGAGATATTGGGTTAGGTAATAGGGTTAATTCCCTAGAACATGCCAAATACAAACTAGAGGATGTACCCTCACCTACACTTTCAAGGAGGGAGGTCCATCATTAAATTTCATGTAAAATTACACATTTTTTATAAAAAAAAATATAAACTAAATTTCGTCTATAATGAAAAATTTTAAAAAAATGAAACTTATCTCATCGGAGAGATCAAGTAAATTTTACAGACAATAATACATGTTTTAAATTACAATTTATATCAAGTATAAAATAAAATAGATTTTAATTTCAATGATGCTTCAACAAATGTTTTTTGAATATTTGAGAACAAATAACTTCTTTGTAAAATGATAAATATTCTAAAAAATGAAATTTATATTATGAATGAGGTGAGTTAAATATAATTTAAAAAGATAAATTTAAAATAAATTAATTAATATCACATGTGAGATGTAAAGGATTTAATATATAATGATATATATAAAAAATAAAATCAATTATATATTTGGGATCGGATAAATTCATTTAAAATTTAAAAGGTCAATCAATGTACATGGTATTTATCTCTTGTGCATGACTAGTAAAGAATTAAGCAATTATGGAGTAAGGATTCATGTGAGGGCCATTTAGTGGTCTTGATTCACCTTATTAACGACCAAACAATGGTTTCCACTATACTTTTCCTACACTGAACCCTAATTTACTTCCCATTCCCAATTGGCCACCCCAATTCTTCTTCAACCTCTCTCCACCACCCCACCCCTAACGCCACCACTCCGCCCTACCTTCCGCCATACGACCCATATCATGCCCCACCATCTAGACCTCCTAACTCTATCATACCACACCATCGAGACCTCATAACTTGTGACCAAAATGGAAAGAGAGGTGCTTGATGGTTTTAAATTTTCTATATGATATTGTATACACATTCACCATGAATTTTTGATTGAGTATCTATAATTATTTAGATAAATCTGGCGCATTTTTATGTTTCATCTTCATTTTCTTGAATTCTTGATTCAAGGTTTTTACCTTACTGATGATATTCAATAAAACACATTAAATTATGTTTTGTATTTCAGGGAACTTTTTTAGATGAATTTCACTGAATTTGTATAATATTAGGATTCATTTTTTACCTTCATCCTTGTTGTGTAATATATCAGATCGAGAAGTACATTCCACAGAATTGTTTTAATACCCCATGTAGTGGTACTCTTTCCTCCAAAGTTCATATTCATATTGTTACTAGTAAAAAAACAGTGATCAAACTTTCACCCTTCTTTAACATGCATAAACACAAAATATTCAGAAGAGGGACATTTAGAAAAATTACATGACAGTTAATTGGACAGAACAACTATTAATTATCCTACTATTTTTTTAGGAACCAATAAGGAGCACATCCACTGATTCTTTCATTTGGGATATAGATAATTGAAGATAAATAATTCATAAAAAATAATGAATCTTTCCCTTATATTTTTTCCATTTCATAGAGGCCAAATATTTTTACAATCTTGTATATGGGGTTTTTCCATTAATTAACATTATTCCACTATTTATCTTCATTTTTTAATTAAATAAATATAATAATAAATTAAATTTTTACTAAAAAAATTACTACATTGTTTTCTCGTGGTAGGTGCTCTTCATTTTCAACTTGTATAATAATATCAACCACAACTATCACCTTAAGGTATGGTTCATTTTTTTTTGTTTGTATTATTCACCATTTTTAAATTTTAATCTTTTTTTTAATTTTCATGTCATATAACCCTTTATAGTTGGGTGCAAGTAGATCAGAAGAGGTAGAAAGATGGACTTTTTCTATCAAGGATGCCTCATTAAAGGTTTCTTTTACAAAAAACATGAAATATATGAAATCATTCCATTAATGATCCAAACATGACATTTTATCCTATTTTAGGAGTACCTAAACCCATGAAAGAATTTTTTAACTTGTTCTATGAGAAAATTGTAGCCTTTCAGGTAAGTTATGTAGTTGAATTAATGAAACATATTTTCAATAAATCATCTATTTTTTTTAAAAAAAAATAATCTTATTCATTACCCATGGAAATTTATTCTAGAAAAACATTTTTCATGATAATTTTGTGGATTTTATTGATTTATTGATTTCCTTTACCTTAAGAATAGATGTGATCCAAATTTAAATATTAATTTGAGAGAGTTAGTATAATTTATAATTTTATTTTATATCTGTTTTTATTGACATTTTTATATTTTTAATTTTTTTGGGGATATTCACATTAGAATTTGAGAATTTTGTAATCTTTACTAGATACCTAATAAAATATCATTATTTGGAATGTAAGGTCCCATGTATTTTGAGCGGGTCAAAATCCTCACCCATTTTGAAAATTTGGATTTTTATGGGTTTGTTAACTTCTTTAACATTTATCAGAACCTAATTATGGGTATTTATTTAACCCATTAAATTATTTTTAGTCATGGGTGTTCTGAAGGGTTTCAATTGCATCAGAGGCCCCGTTTTGGAGAAGTACAGCTTAGGGTTCACAGTTAGATCTAACTGTGTAGTCTCTTAGTGAAAACTGTGAAGCCCTTTTTTTACTAAGCATGATTCGAGGAAACCTTGCATAAAGGGGTTCATAGATGTGCATGAACCTTTATAGTTTTTGCAGAAGAAATTTCCATGGCTTGCATACGTTTATGGAAAATCATGCGTAAGGCTCATAGTCATTTCCATTTGGGCAGTCATCTCATACTGTAGCATGGATAGTTTGCACACAGTTAGGACTAACCATGTAGGATAACAATGTTGGGATTGGTTCCTAAATAGTACAATCTTTATGGTTGCCACATGGTTTTCAAAACTCTGCGAGTTAACCGTGCAACCTTTAAAAAGTGTAAAAATTTAGTTTTCCCCTCTCTCCATTTTCTTTCTTCCTTCCTCATTTTCCACACCTTGGTCACACAAAATAGTGTGGTTCCTCTATTTTTCTTCATTTTCTAGGGATTTATCCCTCTCTTCCACCTCAACTCCATTTTGATCATAGTTGTTTATGTTAAAACCTCATCGTTAACACTCTCCTATTCCATATTCCCTTTTTTCGTTGCTATAACCTCATAGATTGCTAAATATGTTTGATTAGTTTTGCCCTATTTTTAAATAATTCATTAAAACTTCTGATTTATCCAAAATTGGTTGAATTTAGAGGCTAATATCAGAAGTTCCTATATCTATGACTACAAGGTAGGTGGTTCATATCATTATTTATGTTTTTGTGAGTGTTTTTGGGGAAAGGATTTCTGTGCGCTATTGTGTTGACTGAGCGAGGCCTAAATAAATGAATGTTAATCTTTTAATTAAATAAATTTATCATATGGGATGTCATTGGGAATTCTCTAACCATGTTTATGTCTACGAGTCTAGGTTAGAGGTCGTCGACCAGTTGGGTTGTTTAATGGGGTAGGATTTTTTTTAAATTGAATTGCTTATTTTAAATTGAATTGCTTATTTGAATTGGGTTAGTCAATTAAATATTTTTTTTTATTTTTATATAAAATGATTGTGATATACTACTATGTTCCTATGGAAAGTGACAGTCTTAGCCCAAGGATTGAGATAGTGATGGCTATCTTTTTGAGGTGATGTAGTCATCAAGACGGGCTTAGCCCGAGGATCATGGGTGACTTTAATCACAGAGAGGGTGAATTGGTTATTAGTTGAGGAGTTTAGGACATCAGGTTATGGGAAAAGCTTTTGTGATATTGGATGGAATTGAGCAATGTGGTTTTAGGTGTAAGAGGTTCTTGACTTGGTTTGACTTAGGTTCTAAATTGGTGATGCCACTCACCCATGTCAGATAGTGCATTGTTTGTATTCTTGTGCACACAAGTTGACTCAGTGAAGAGGTGGTTTTGACCAATCGAGTGGGTAGAGCCACCTGATAGTTACAAATTAGGTAAATGGATGGGGGTTCTTGTCATACAAATCCACACTGATAGAGATAAGACATTATATGATAGCGTTGAGACTATCAGTTGGGGATGTGGATCGTCGTGTTTGAGGCCATTGGACCAAGACAATTTTGAAGGACAAAATTCATTTTTCCTTAGGATGTTGTGCATTGAGCTGATGATGGTTCTTTCTTGAGGACACATATCATTGTACCTTCGGATTTCAGGGTTTGATCCAATGAGTGCTTTGAGAATGGGTCTGAGGGACTAGGTTTCTATTTGATTAGTTGTGCCTTCAGGTTGTTGGTTACTCAGTTGATGGAATGTAGTGCCGGTTAGATTTTGGAGGTGGAATCATAGGGTTCACCTATGGATATTTGACATCAAAGGATGACTTGAGCTATGAGCTAATAATCCTCTAATCCTTAGTGATTCTAGAAATGGACGAACTAGGTGATATCATCCTAGTGGTTTTTGAGAACCAGATAAGCTTCTATTTATTTAAATGCATCATCCTTCTCTTATTTACATATTTCAGTATAAACTTTCTTAGTCACAAATATAAGGCATGAACGCATGGGTGGTACCCTACTAAGACACATTCTCCCACCCTACATGGTCCCTTCAGGACGCATGTAAAATTTAGGATTTTTCATTTAGGTAATGGACCATGATTATAAGATGGATCTTAGTAGCTATGAACATGTGATAGAAGGCATGGGACCACTGGTACTTCCCTTAGCTGAAGTTACCATTTGTGTTTCCTTTCTGTTTCAACATGCTTATCAGTATGTATGTACTATGGTCATCCAAAGAAAACCCCTCTAATTATTGTATTGTATAACCTATATTGAATGCATGATATTCTTAGTTTCTTCAAATGGAATTTTTATGTGATTATTTTTCCACTACTGTTGTTGATTATGCTTTCATTATTGTCTAATGTTAAGTGTGCCTCCACCTTTGGTTAGTTATTGGTTTGAGTCTGTTGGTATTTTATTCTAGTGCAATATCTATTAGATAATTATTTTAGTATAACCATAGGGTATAGTATCCCAACTATCACTCTTTTACACCCTATATCCTAGTTGGAAGCATTTTTCATACGAGGAGGCATGCCTAAGGCCAATGAAACTTGGCCCGAAAGCACTATTCAAGTGGCTAATGGGTTTGGGTCACTAAAAATGGCATAAGAGGTGTTTTTTATACATATTTCATGGTTTTAGTATGTGGGTTACGGTAGAATAGATATTGGGATATTGTTGGAACTGGGTTTAGAACATGTTCTAGGGTGCCTGAATCCCCATGTACATGGAACAAACCAAGTTACCAAGGGTGGGAATTGCTATTATGATTGTCTCATTTTTTTAGTTTCTTTAATTTCCACTATGAGTGGTGCACTTTGAATGTGAAATGTTATCTATTATGAAATGTGACCCTTGTCCTGGTATGACATGGAAGGATATTTTAACCCATTTCACAATATGGAAAGGGTTGTGGGATGCATGTTTATGATTTTATATCCACATAGTAGGATTGTGATATGGATATTCGTGTTATGTGACTAAATTATTGTGATATTTGATATATATATATATATATATGTGTGTGTGTATGTGTGTTTGTGAATATGATCCTAGATCTTACATGAGTAGGAATTTATGATGGTATGGGGTGATGTTCATCCCCATGTTGGGCGATGTAGTCATTGAATTGATGCGACATTGTTTGTCTGGATGAGTGTGGCCCGATGCATATGTGATAAATGGATCTGTCGAGGGTGGGTAAGGAGGCCATGAGGTTGGGGTGTTTGGAGACTTGGTTGTAGTGGGGAAGGGTAATGTTAGTGAGTTTGTGCTTCCTGTTACTTCTTTCCCAATATGTGTGATATATATATATATATATATATATATTTGTGTGTGTTATCTCGATTTTCCAACCATGTAATAGTATCCTACGGGTTCCCACTTAGACGAGATCCAATGGTGTGTCAAGATGGTGAGGAAAGGGTTTTGTTATAGTTAGAGTAGTTTAAGACCCCTGAGGTTTAGGAAGATCATGAGCCATATGTATAGGCTCAGGCACAGGCTCAAGTACAGGCGGTTCAACATCCAGATTTGATAGCATTTGGGGCATTCCTTGATGAGAAGTTCATAGATAGCCTAGTTCATGTCATTTGAAGGATTGATAGGGGAGATCATTGGCTAGATCATTCAATGGTGTACCTGGATTGGAAGTCCAGTTCCAACACTCGCCACATTTCCAGGGTGATGGAAGACCTCATGAGGCTGAGAAATGGATCAGATCGATGCAGATGATTTTTGAGTTGCTTGATACACCTCTAGGGTAGATGGTAAAGATGGATACCTATATGCTCAGAGGACTATAAAAGGATTTTTGGGACATATAGGTTCAAGAAGGTAGGAAAAAGGTACTATCCTTGATGGAATTTTAGTCTAGGTTCTCTGAGCACTTCTTCATGGAGATGTCGAGGGTAGAGAGTGGTTGGGAGTTCTTGAGCCAAAAACAGGGTGACATGTTTGTCATGTAATATGCATATATGATCACAGAATTTTCTCTATTTTTTTCCAACATGGTGAGAGACGACACCTCAAGGGTGAGGTGTTTTGAGGTTGGTTTACAACATGCCATTCGGGTGCAGGTGATCATCTAGACGATTCCCTTATCCTTATAGGTGTTGAATCAAGCACTCAGAGATGAGGTCAAATTAATGGAGAAGTATTACTTGATCCGGGTGATGGAGTCAAGTGATTTCAGTGGTGATGCTTCAAATAATAGAAAGCGAGGACAAGATGAGTTTCAATAAGGTTGTTAAACCAAGGACACATGTAGACCACCTCGAAGAAGATCGTCAACGGTGTTCATCCAGTGTGGTCTACAAGGACATGTCTGAAATTAGTGCGAGCAGCCTCCAAATGACTGATGGAATTGTGGATAGGTCGGGCACCATAAGAGATTTTGCTACAATCCTTCTTGGATATCTAGAAAATAGGTACTAGGGTAGACTCAGGTTTATGATATCGAACTGGGAGTGGTACCAGGTGATGGAAGCCATTTTTTAGTTGCACACAGTGGTCATGGCAGAGATAGTAGGACAGAATAGTGGGGTCAGTGGAAGGTGGCTGTTGTAGCACCATAAGGATAGTATGGATTTTGGCCAGGTTCATGCTATGGATCTTCCTGGGTCATAGTAGGATGGTGAGTCGGTGAAAATTTGAGGTACATTGTGAGCATAAATGTGATTTTATATTTTATTTTGGCTTGGTATTTTTAGAGGCATGATTGTTTTGAGTACGCAAGGTGCATGGAATTTTTGTTTGGATTGACCAGATAATGGTTAGTATTTTGGGATTGTCCTGGATGTGTTATATATATATATATATGAGGTTCGTGAAACCATGATTTATATGTGACCATAGTTGGATGTGTTATTATTGAGGTGTGTTGGCATAAAGGAATCAAATAGATGGGGGTTACTTTAGGTGCATCAGAATTTCACCACCATTATATACGGTATTAAACTGAGGCCATAGGCTCCAGGACTGATTTGAGCATCTGCAGAGATGTAGGACCTAGTTGGTGCCATTTGTGACATGGGAACGAGGTGAGAATTGATGCAATGTGGGAATAAGATGGTCTCTAGATATCAAACAGGACAACCTTATGAGGTTAAGGATTGATAATGTGTCCTAGAAGTACTTGAGTCCTAGGATGGTTGATAGAACATCAGTTTGATTTTATTTTTTGGCTGGGATGCGAACGAGGTAGGTCACTCCTATGGTGGGGCACCCCCTTGAGGTAGTTGACTTATTCCATTTTAGACTAGGGTAGTCTGGGTTGGTTTAAATGGGATGAGTAGGTTTAGTACCATCTCTTGGTATGGTATTATAGCTTGGTGACGAGTTATGTTAATGTGGTTAGATTGTGACGTCCTGGGTATTTGGAGTGGGTCAAAATCCTCTACTGCACTAAATTTCTGGAGTTTGGTGGGTATTCCAACATCTTTATCATTTATCAGAACCAAATTCTGAGTTCTTCATTAACCCAATGCCTTGTTTTTAGTCATGGTTTATAGCTTCAAAAGTTTCATGGGTGTCCGAAAGGGTTTTGGGTACGTCAGAGTCTTGATGGCCGGATTTTGGAGAAGTTTAGGTTGAGGTGCACCATTAGATTTAACTATGTGGCCTCTTAGTGTAAACTATAAAAACCCTTTTTTCAATAATCATGGTTTGGGGAAACCATTCATGAGGGGGAACATGGCCTTGCCTGAACATCTATAGTTTGTGCTTAGTGAATTCATACATATTATGAGTGATTAGGGAGAACTGTGTGAAATCCCTAGGGTTAGTTCCATATGGGTAGTAACCTCACACTACATCACGCATGGTTTGCACATGATTTGGGCTAACCATGTGAGCTAACCATGCGGGTCTTGGTTCTTAAGAAGAAGGAGCCACGCGGTTGGGAAAATCGTGCAAGCTAATTGTGAGGCCATTAAAAATTGTGAAAAGTTGGTTTTTACCCTCTATCATTTTTTTCTTCCTCATTTTGTCCTCCCTGGACTTGCATAGTAGAATGGGTTCTCTATTTCCCTTCCCCTTATAGGTATTTATCCTCCTAATCTATCCGGAGTCGGTTTCAGTTGTCTTTACTTGCATTGAAACTGTATTGATAAGTCTCTCTTCTATTATGCTTCTTTTTTATATACTATTACTGTGTAGACCACTAAATCAGTTCAAGTTGTTTTTCCCTACTTTCAATGTGTTCATCAGAAATTCTTATTTTTCCAAAATTTTTAAGACTTAGAGCCTCAAATCATACATTCCTTCATCTACGACTACAATGTTTGTGGTGCATATCTTTCTTTTTGTTTTCATGAGTGCTTTCGGGGCGCGTCTTTTAGTGTTCCCTTGTGTTTACTGAGTGAGACTTAAATAAATTAATTTTTGTATTTTAATTAACTAAATTGATCAAATGGGATTTATTTGGAAATTATCTAACCTTACTTACCCATACGAGGTCGGGTTAGAGTTCTCCAACCACCTAGGTTGGTTGACAGGGTAGGAAGTTTGTTTAAAATTTAATTTTCTATTTTAAATTTAATTTCTTATTATAATTGGGTTAGTCAATTCATTCATTTTGAATTATTTTTTTATATGAAATGATTGTGAGGTAATATTGAGTTCATATGGAATGTGATGGGCTTGGCCTGATGATTTACATAGCGATGGATATCTATTTGAGGAAATGTGATCATCAGGATGGGATTGAATCGAGGCCCTTTGGTGATGTTAATCACTAGTTGGGTGTCATTGGATGAGGTAGATAGGAAATCAGGTTATGGGTTAGGATCATGTGATATTTGATGGCATGGAATTCATATTTGAGCAACATGGTTAAAAGGGCATGAGGAGTTGGACTTGGCGTTGATTAGGATCCAAATTGGTGATGTCGCTGTCCCATGGTGGAAAAAATGCCATTTAAAGTCATGTGAACACTGGTTGATTTAGTGATGAGGTGGTTTTGACCAATCGTGTGGGTAGTGGCCCCCTATATTTGTGGCTTTGGTGAATTGATGGGGGTGAATGTTGTATAAATCCATCAGGATAACGAGGAACCATCTGATGACAGCATTGAGGATGTCAGTTGGGGGAAGAGGCTCAACATTTTTGAGGCCATTAGGCCGAGTCTATTTTGGATGATGGACTTCATCATTCCTTGAGATGTTATGATTTTATCCGATGGTGGTTATTTCTTGAGGATAGATTTCATTGTACATTTGTACAATGTGCATGGAGCCGGTAGTAACTTTTGAGCAAGGGTTCGAGGGACCATGTTTCTATTTGATTGGTCATTCTTTCAAGATGTCAGTTACTCAATTGATGGCACATGGTGCTCATTTGATTTTGGAGGTGGAACCTGAGGGTTTGTCTTGGGCTATTTGACATCATAGGATGCCTTCATCTATGATCTAATTATTGTATACTCTTTAGTGATTCATGTTTTTGGATGAAGTAGATGATAGCTTCGTGGTGGATATTGGGCCCTAGAGAATCTTGTGTTTATTTAAATGCATCATGCTTCTCTTATTTACTTATTTTAGTATACAATTTCTTAGTCACAAATGTATGGCATGCAAACGTGGGTTGTACCCCACTGAGACTCGTTCTCACACCCTACACAAGACCTTTGAGACACATATAGACTTTACGATTTTGCATTTAGGTAATGGTCCAGGTTCAGGATCTAAATATTATTTTCTATCAGCATGGGATTGAAGGTAAGGGAATATTGTTTATTCCATTAGTTGGAGTTAACTTTCGAGTTTCTATCCTATTTCAGCATGCTTATCTGTATGTATATACTATGGTCATATAATGGAAACCCCTATGATTATGGTTTTTAATAACCTATATTGAATGCATGATCTACTTCGTTTCTAAAATGGAAAGTTGATGCATTTATTTTTCCACTGATGTTTTTGATTATGATTATGCTATTATTTGACAATGATTGTTTTTCTGCCTTTGGAGGGTTACTAGTTTAAGCCTGTTGGTCTTTTCTTCCACATATACATCCATTGGACCATTATTATAGTATACCCGGAGTGTATAGTCTCCCCACTTCCACTCTTTTACACCCATTATGCTAGTCGGAAGCCTTTGGAGAATGAGGATTCATTCCTAAGGATAGTACCACTCAGACCTAAATCACTCTTAGGGTGTCTAATCAGGTCGGGGTGTTATATTGAATTCATTCCTTACTTAATGTAGGGCCTCTAAATCTACATCTTTACTAATGATCATGCCTTTAAAAACACCCATACCTAACATGGGAATGTATTATAAGTTCAGGATAAATACGAACAAATATAAATTTACCCTAATATGGTGTTAGATGTCTAAAACAAGTTAGAAGGGAGAAATAATCTAACTTTGTACATGATCTGTACATGAAGTGAGACTTTCAAGGATAATAAATTTAATGTTTTTTTCTAGTAGAATATGATATGTTCTAATACTCATTTTCACTCAGAAAAATTCTTTGTTTATTGATAAAGTGGATCAAAGCAATATGATCATAATAAATCAATAGGTTGGAATGGATGTATTTCAATTCACATGAAAACAATGATGCCTGATGTTGTCATACACTCACAATGGAAATATTTTGGCTGCCAGAATGGGTTATGAAACAATTCATTGTTTTATTTTATTTTCGATAATTTATTCATTTTTTAAAATTTCAATTTATAAAGGATTACATATTTTAAGAAAACAAAATGTTTGGATTCATTTTGGAGGGTGGGTCATTGTTCGGTCCAAAACTGTTTTTTTCACTTAACAAACTATGCAATCTTTTTTATGTTTCCCATCCTTCCATGTTATATATTATGATATACACTTTTAATAAATATATTATATTATATGGTTGTTTTGAAATATGACTTGAGAAGACAATTATTGGTTTATGAATCAAACAAGGTAATAAGGTTGGTTATCACCTTTAATTTTCATAATGCTTATTGATGAATTCTGTTGTTAAATACTATTGCATTAACATTGATAGTTGTGCTAAGAAATAAATATTTTTGAAATTGTGAGAAATAGGTGAGAATGTAAATATGGTAATTATCTAATAAGGATATGTGCTAATATAAAATTGAAATACGAACAAAGGAGAAACCGGTAATAAATGATTTCCAATCTAAATTTATAAATAAAATTGATTATGTTTTGGAATTAAGAATAAAATAAGGCTTGGTGTTTTGTTATATAATGATAATAAGAGTACTCAGGACTTTTGAAGTCATTTATTATTGGGAAATTTTCCCCTTTTAGGTTCTGGGATGATTTAGGAAACATTGACTATTCTTTTATCCTCTATTTCAATGGGTTTGTTTGGGATGGTATGTTCTAAAATTTATATAAGGAGTGTTACTTCCAATTACCCTTTATTTTTTTTATACGTATAGATTTTATCTATTATTTTAGGATTTTATATTTAACCTTGAATTGTAAAGTGATGATTTTAAGACCTTTATGAGTAGTTGGGTGATTTCTTTTGGGGATCATGTTGCACGTTAAAATTGTTTGGTAGGTGAGCTTCTAAGATAGTAGAAGGATGAGATGGGGATGTCCATTTGTTTTTTTCTGGTAAACATTTTTTGCACATTCTAATGCTATGATAGAGTAAGTATAGAATTGGAATCTGTTAAGGGTAGTAGTTATATAGGACTTCTTAGAAATGTTATTTTGAACATTTTTTTTAGCTACAGGTTTAAGTTATCTGAGTAACTTGATTAGTTTAGGGTATACATTATTGTTCCTAATATGTAGTTTATGTTTAAATTAAACCAATAAATGAGATAAATAAGTTTTTATAACTTAGTGTAAATTAATTTTTAGTAACTGTAATATAGCTTTAAATATCAGTATGTATTTATATTGGGTGACAGGAAGCCAATTAATTGAATTAATTGAATCCTCCACTTTTTGATGAGTCATATTAGTAAGATAATACAGATAAATATGTATGTAGTTTTAATAAAATTAAATAATTGAGAAAAAATTGTTAGATAGAAATTATAAAATTATAACATGGAACTAAAATATAAGTGTATAGAATATGAAAATTTAAATCTAAACCTGAGTTACACATTGGGGATGCGATTAAAAGAATAAGGTTCAATAATGAAAAAAATTAATACAAATGGTTATTAATAAAAAATATATTATTATGAATATATAAATAAAATATGATAAATATAAAATCTCCCTATTGGTAATAGTATATCTCTGAGGATGATATTTATAAATGATTTTCGGATGTTTGGATATAATTAGAGATGAATGATGAACACAACTTATGTATGATTATATTTATTGTATTATGTGTGTTTATATGTAAATATGATGTGTTATTTAATTTTTTTCGATATTTGGGAAATATATATAATGGCTCAAATATGTGGTTGTGATGGAAATACCTTGTTATAAGATATAAAGCACACTTTTAGTTTCATAAAACACAAAAACACACATATAATGGTCAGATCCATAGAAAAAGACATCAGAATGACTTGAAATCATATAATTTTTATATTAATATTATTATGATTAATAATGATATGTTCAAACAAGAGTCACATCAATAAAACATGTTCTCTAAAAGGTATGACTGAATATGTGGTTTTTAAAGTTTCGACGCCCTTAAAAAAGGTGTGTTTGCGGGTCAAAACTAGTCAAATAGACTCTAAATTCCATGAGATCGGATGAAAAAAACCACGAAAAGAATTTTGAAATGGATGAGTGGATGGTACGTAAATCGAAAGTTCCATCTAACTGAGATGATTGAAAATGTACTTTTAGTGCCACAAAACACCAAAATGTGTGTTTAATGGTCAGATCCATAGAAAACAACACCAGAATGACCATAAATCATCGGACAATAGTCTTATTATTATTCATAACATGTAAAAAGAGATGTAACATCAATAGGATGTGCGGTCTACTATAAAAGATTGAATATATTGTTTTCAAAGATTCGATACCCTTTTAATTTTTTTTCGAGGGTCAAAACCAACTGAACAACATCCGAATTCTGTGAAAATAGAAACAACAATTGTAGCATGAATTTTGAAATAATAAAGAATAATGAATGTCAATTTGACCTGGAATTTTCCCAAGAGGACCAAAAACACACTTGTAGTTTCATAAAACACCAAAATGCTTATGTAATGGTCAGATCCGTAGAATAAAACCTAACTATGAATTAAAATCATAGGAAAATCATATTATTATTCATGAAATTTAAGAGTATTTGAAACGTCAATAGAATGTGTGGTATGTGTGGACCATTTAAATATGTGGTTTTTAAAGATTTGACGCCCTTTAAAAAGGGGTGTCTGTGGGTCAAAACCAGGTGAAAGAAATCTAAATTCCATGAAGTCAAATGAAAACAAATATGGAGTGAATTTTGAAAATACCAATCATATTGTACATCCATTGGATGTTCCGTTTGATAGGGATGATGTAAAAAACTTTTAGTGTCATAAAACACCAAAACATGCATTTAATGGTCATATCTATTGAAAACGACCTCAAAATGATGTTAAATTACAAGAAAATATTATTATTATTATTTTGGATATTTACAAGTTTACATAACATTAATAATAAGTGTGGTAATTTTTGAATGACTGAATATGTGGTTTTTAAAGATTTGACACCCTTTAAAAAGGTATGTTCAGTGGTTAAAACCAACTGAATGACTTTTAAATTTCATGAAATCAAATGAAAAAAAGCATAGCATAAATTACGAAATGGATGAATAGACATAATTTCAATCCAAGTTGGCATTTTCCTAGGAGGACTGAAAATGAACTTTTAATATCATAAAACACCAAAAAAAAATTTAATAGTTAGATCCATAGAAAACAACTTCAAAATGACATGAAAACATAGTAAAACTATCTTATTATTATTAGTTATGTGTGAGAGTAGAAGGAATGTGAATTGGCAGTGTGGTATGCATGGTAAAACTAAATACATGGTTTTTAAATATCATATTCCCATTAAAATTGTGCATCCAGGGATCAAAACTAATCGAATGAACTCAAATACTGTGAAATTAGAAGACAACAACTATGGGTCAAATTTTAAAATACCTGAGTATAAGTTATGTTAATCAAATGCGATGTTTGCCCGAGATGATGAAAAACACACTTTTAGTTTCATAAAACACCAAAATGCAAGTTTAATAGTCAAATCCATAACAAATGACCTTAGAATGACAAAAAATCATAGGAAAACCATCTTATTATTATTCTCGGCATGTAAGAGAAGACACCACCTCAATTAGACATGCATTCTTATTAAAATGACTAAAGAAGTGGGTTTTAAAGACATGGTACCATTTATAAAGGTGTCTTTAGGGGTAAAAAACCTATCAAACAACATCTGAACACAATTCAATTTGAAGAGAAAAACTGTAGCATCAATTGGGAAATGATAGAGGAGAAGGAACATCAATTCAAACTTCCATGTTTCTTTGGAGGACCAAAAACACACATTTATGGTCAAAAACACCAAAATTCGTGTTTAATAGATAGATCCATATAAAACAATCTCAGAATGACATGAAACCATAGGAATTATTTTTTATTCATGAAGTATAAGAGCAGATGGAATGTTAATCAGATGTGCGGTTTGTGTGGAATGGCTTCATATGTTGTTTTTAGAGATTTTACGCCCTCTTAAAAGAGTTTTCTAGTAGTCCAATCCTACAGAATGACCTCCGAATTATGTGAAATCAGATTGAAAAAACATTTTATCGAATTATAAAATGGTTGAGTGTAGATTATGTTCATCGGAGGTTCTGTTTTTCTAGAATGATCGAAAACATAATTTTAGTTTCATAAAACTAAGAAATGTGCATTTAATGGTAATATCCAAAGAAAATGACACCAGAATAACTCAAAATCATAGGAAAACCATATTATTATTATTTTTGGTGTGTACGTGTAAATGTTAGGTCTATCAGACGTGTGGTTTTCTCCAAAAGACTGAATATGTGGTTTTTGAAGATTTGACGTCATTTAAAAATGTGTGTTCGAGGTGTCGAAACTAAACAAAGGGAACTCAAATGTAGTGAAATCAGGTAAAAAACATAACATTAATTATTACATGCTCGAGTAGACAGCTTGGTATGACTGAATATGTGGTTTTAAAAGATTTGACTACTTTTAAAAAGGTGTGTTCAGGGGTTAAAACCATCTGAACAACCTTCATAATGTCATGAAATCAGAAAGAAACAATTGTGTAATGAATTATGAAACATTTCAGTAGATGGTATGCCAATCAGAAGTGTCATTTGACCGATATTATATAAAACACAATTTTACTATCACAAAATAAAAAAAGTGCATTTAACGGCCAGATCCATAGAGAACTATCTCAAAATGACTTCAAATTATAGTAATATTTTCTTATTGTTATTATTATTCATTTTGTACACGAGTAGATGAAATTTCAATTGGATATGTGGTATTCTACGAACAACCAAATATGTAGTTTTTAGATACTTAACACCCTTTAAAAAGGTGCGTTTAGGGGTCAAAACCAACCAAAAGACATACAAATTCTGTGAAATTAAAGTACAAAAACCCTATAGTGAATTTTGAAATTGTTGTGTAGACAGAACACCAATCTAAGTTGGTGTTTTCCTTGAAGGATTAAAACACACTTTTAATGTCATAAAACACTAAAACATGCATTTAAACGTTAGATCTATATCAAACAACCTCATAATGACTTGAAACCACAATAAAACCATCTTATTATTATTCATGATGTATAAGAGTAGAGGTAATGTCAATTTTACATGTGGTCAACACCAAATGACTGAATATGTGGTTTTTAAAGATACAATTACCTATAAAAGGATGTATCAGGGGGTCAAACTAGCTAAACGACATCTAAATTATATGAAATCAGATGAAATAAAATGTAGAGTGAACGTTGAAATGGTTGAGGAAATAGTATATCCACCAGAGGTGTCGTTTGACCGATATGATGGACAACACAATTTTAGTGTCCTAAAACAACAAAACATGCATTTAACGACCATATCCATGGAAAACAACCTCAAAATAACATGAAAAGATAAGAAAATCACTTTATTATTATTTTCGACATCTAAGAGTAGATGTAAATTGAATCATATGTGCGGTCTACTTGGAATGGATGAATATGTGTTTATTAAATATTTGATTCCCTTTAAAAAGTGTGTTGGGGGAGTCAAAACCAGCCGAGTGGCCTCCAAATGCCTTGTAATAATACAAAGAAAATCATTAAATGAATTTTGAAATGGCTGAGTACACAATACATCAATCAGAGGTGTCGTTTGGTTTGTGTGATAGAAAATTCATTTTTAGTGTCATTGCACACAAAATGTGGGATTAACTATCATATATAGAGAAAATGATCTATGAATGAATTTAAATCATTTAATAATCATGTTATTATTATTTATGATATTTACAGGTAGAAGACATGTCAATAGGACATGAAGACTACCTTGAAGGGTAGAATATATTGTTTTTAAAGATTCGATGCCCTTTAAAAAGGTGTGTACATGGGTCCAAACAAACCAAACACCATTCAAATATTATGAAATAATACGAAAACTACATTAACATGAATTTTTAAATTGTCTAGTAGATATAATTTCAATATGACTTGGTGTTTTCCCTAGAGGATCGAAAACAAACATTTTGTGTCATAAATCACCAGAACGCGTGTTTAACTATTAGATCCATAGAAAATGACCTCAGAATGACTTGAAATCCAAATAAAAATATCTTATTGTTAAAGGGGGTGTGTATTAGGATAAGACACATCAATCAGATGTGTTTTCTTCTTAGAACAACTGGATATGCCATTTTTAGAAGTTTTACCCCCTTTAAAAACATATAGGTGTTTAAAACCATCCGAACAACATATGAATGTCATTAAATAATACAAAAAACCACTGAATGAATTGTGAATAGTTTGAGAAAACATTATTTCATTCATAGTTTTTTTCTAGGATGATAGAAAACATACTTTTAATGTCATAAAACACCAAAATATGCATTTAATGGTCAGATTTATAGTGAAAAATCTTAGAGTGACTAGAAATGAAAAGAAAACTAGGTTATTATTATTTATATTGTATAATAGTAGATAAAATGTAAATCTAATGCGTGGTATTTTCATAAATATAAAATAAGCAGTTATAAATTTTTAAAAAATTGTTAGAAATTATTTATATATTTTTAAAATAAAATAAATTCAGTCTCTTATACTAAGATTTAATGGAAATATTTTATTTCATTTCAATTATTAGTTTGGATATTTTTAGCTATACTATTATGTTATTAAATTTTATCTGGATGTCCTATTCGATGATTGTTGTGGAGCTTAAAATAAGATAAGACCAAGAGATTTATGTGCCCATCATTTAAGATATGTTGTATTTTTTTGAAATATTGTAGTTTTTGGTAATGATTTCATGTTTTTTTAAATAAAATATAAAAACCAATAATGTATGCCATATGGTGATAACTATAAGATTTTCATGGTTTGGATATAGCAATCGCCATTTGGCAGTTTCTATAATCGATTCCGAATGAGGCTATTTCGACTTCCATTTTGCAGTCTCTATATGTGATCCTAATCTCATCTATAGCAACTAAAAAAGGGAAGATGCTATAGGAATGAATGATGGGCCTAAAGTGTCTTCCATTTTGCAGATATTAGGTGGCCACTATAGGCCTTTACCGATAACTTTTGGCGGTCTCTAAAATCCTTTTTTCTACTAGTGTTAAATTTATTTTTTAATAAACATAACTATAAGGGGACAAATTGATTATATCCATATGACATTCCATTAGGTATAGCCCTTATGACTATGGTTATAGGTTATACCCATTATCAACTTACCCACAGTGGTGATTGGCATAGATATATCCCATGGGCTATAGCCAAGAGTGGATGGAATCTAGACACGGGAAATACTCATGCATATAGCCTCTATCGAGACACCCAATGGATACTCATTGTAATTATGACCATAAAACCACAACCGCCATTGTTTGAACATGTCCATTGGTATCTACAACCATGGTTCAAGACTGAGGTCATAGCCTTTAGAAGAAATACAACGGTGATATTTGATCCCTTGACCTATCCTATAATTCATCTAACACATTACCACTAACCTATGACACACTAAATATAAATATATCAATGTAAATACATAAATATATATGTGTGAGTGTGTGAGTGTGTTTAATTTTAATTAATTATAATTATTATTAATTAAAAAATATTAAAATTTTGGTGGATACTAGAATCTATGTCCATGGTTCGTGGTCGACCATGGTCGTAGACCTTCCTTGAGACACTTATCAACACAGTAAACTACTGACCATTTCTATATCACTTTTTTAGGAAACAAATATCCATAGTCCATAGTTGACTATGGTCATAGCTATTTAATTCACTCTTTCCATAAAAATATTTCTCCCAAAGGAGTGCACGAGCTAGGCTATATCCATGAGTACATTTTCTAGTTGTTATAGCTCCCCTATATCCATGATATATTTTTTACAATGACAATAGAAAGGATATATCTAGGATCTCGGCTGACCATAGCTATAGGTATATTTCCATAACTAATTTTCCTATAGTGAACATAGTATGTGATATTTATCTTACCAATGTCATAATATAAATTTTATTTCATAATATATATATCATTGTAAGTGAAATTTATATCTCTTACATGTAATCATTTTGATTTTCTAAAAGATAAAACATAGTGTGTGATATTCTTCTCACTAAGGGATATAAGATATATTTTGTTCTGTAATAGAAATATCATTTTATGTGAAATATATCTCATATAAAAAATTAAATAAATAAAGTTTTATAAAACATGAATATTTATACTTGATATTTATCTATTCTCATGCATGAGATAAATTTTATTTTCTAAAACACATGAGATTATAAGGGACAATTATCATCTCGTAGATAAATTCCATTTTTTATATATGTATAATTAGAGATGAAATTTATCTCATAAGTGTGAAAAATTTTATATTATAAAAGATGTATCATTGTATATGAAATTTGTCTCATAGATTTTATGATGTAAATTTTATTTCAAAAGATAATCATTATTAATGGTGAAATTTATCCTATCTAATACATGATATAAATTTAATTTTAAAAAGCTTTTAATGAAATTTAACATAAAAGTGAATTTAAGTAAATAAAATAATATTATTTTTAATTAAATTATTCTATATAAATAACATTATTTACTCATTTCATAAAACCCTTTTTTCTATTATATAAAACTAAATTTTATTTACAATGATAAGTTAAATATGTTTTTCTAAATGATATTTTCAGATTCATTATAAAGAATATATTATTATAGATAAAATTCAAAGATGGAATGGGCCATGGGTTATATCCCATGGTCCAAAAATTTATTGAATATAAAGAAACACAGAGTAAAAAGGGATATGAAAACTAGAAGATAGTGACAATCCAATACTACAAAAAAAAACAATGCAGACTGGTGCCTATATAACAGGATATAATTACTTTACTATAAGATCGTCCTCCACCTCAACCACTTGGATGATATCCCCTCCTCTAGGTTCTATTATTTTACCATTTCTCATCATCTACATGAGGATAAAAATTATCATATGGTGAGGTGGGATTCCCAGGGGCCTAAGAGTTCCATTCACCAGCCGGGCCTACGCCTTCTGATAATACCTTCTGACCAACAATGATATATTACTTTACAATCTCAGTGATTGATGATTGTCATCCATCTTGAGAAAACCAATGATTGTTACCAAAATCATCATAGAAAAATTCAATACTATTAGATCAAATTAATATCTCAAGCAGGATGAGATTATTTTTATAGGAGTCAGAGTCTGGTGAAGTCATCTCTCTACCTGCAATGGAACCCATATCAATGGTGTCAGAATCATCTTCAGGGAACTGAGTCATTGAAGTTTTCAATGTATCAGTAAAATTAACACCATAATCAACACAAACTTCTTCCTCTAGAGAAGAATTATTAGATCCCTTAATAGTAACATTTAAACTGGAAGGTTTTTTAGCATCCGCAGACTGATCATCATCAACCACTCATTCTTCTACATCTTGAATAATTACCACCCAATGATTTACAACAATACAATTGGATGCATTGGATATCAACTAAGCATTGTCACCATTTCTCATGACTTGAAAATAATTGATAGTAGGGCCATGTTCCAAAACATCATATTCCACAGCAACAGATGCCTCCCCCTCACAGGCAGTGGGTTGGAGATAATAGTAAAAAACCAGCGCAAGGGGTCGGTGTCCAGTTGTAAGTGCTACCAGATCTTTCTTCGGAGCTACATCATTGAAACATAATTTAATATAGGACTAAGGATTCCCAGTCTGTGTCTTATTATGTTAATCAGATTAAAGAATTGAAATAGCAAGAGATTTCCTCCCTTTTTGGCAGAAGAGTGTAGGTGCTAGTCATCTTGATCATATATGTCATTAGAAAAATCAGATGCATCCTACGAATCTAATTCAGAAATATCATTAACATTAGGTCCCTTGTAATTTACTAATTGGGGGAGTATAATTGTTTAATATAACTAGACTGATCAACCCAGGCTATTTCAATTATGTGACCTTTCAAATAAACTTTTTCATAGATCTGACTGCTCAGATCCTTTTCAAAAGATGCAAAGTTGTCTGCTCACCACCCTCCAATTGAGTATGACCCACTTGACCCTGAAGTCCAGGATCCAGTATACCTTATCATGTTTGATCACCATTGAATCCCTTCCCTAGATGATCATAATTTAAATAGGATACCTTAATGAGATTTTACCTGCAATAATTATCTAAGTGTCCTTTTATCTTGTAAGAGCTACAAACAATCCTTCTTTAACATCAGGAAAAAGTATGTCCAATATTGTGGTAACCCATACATAAATTAGGAACATTTTCATAGTCAATGTTCAGATCAAACCTAAAATGATCAGCCAAAATTACCACTATTTTTATCAAAGGAGAGGAGAGATCAACCTCCCAAAGAAAATGAAAAATTGGACATATATCCCCTTTTTCATGTGAATCGATACAGAAATAGCTAAGGCAATTTAGTAAAATATCTACGGCTGCCAAAGGAGCTAGATGAGGCCATGAATTCACAAAAAAAATTGAGTAAGTGAGCTATTTAAATTTTAAGGATTGAATGAAGGATCCCATTCCTATATATTGAGTAAGTTGGACTTCATGTTCACTAGGCCAAACCCTCATTCCCTTGATTCTATTGATACATTCAGGAAGACAATGTAAAAAAGTCCATTCCCTAACAATGTAATCTTCCAGCCATCAAGACCCTATATTTAAATAATCCCGTTTTATGTGAAAATATTCTCCATGAATTTTATTTGGCATGAAATGATAGGTGAACAATAATATAATGCCTACACTCCTTTACCTTATCTGTAATAATTCCTTGAATAGAATCCATGAATGCAGTTTCTCTAATATTTATGATTTTTATGGGATGTAAATTTATAACCCTAGATATTTTCAAAGGATAAAATATTCTACATAGATTCCTCAATAAATCCCTCAATAAAAAATTGTTTTTATCGATATTTTTTATTCTTAATCATTAGAATGTGTAATAGTTCATAAAATCATTCAATCCACTTTTGGTTTCACATCCTTCTAGATAAAACTTAAAAAGTATATTCATGGTTCCTAAATAATCAAATAAAGTGATCTAGAAAGATATTTTTTTCTTATAATTCATAAGATCATATTTATTATAAAATTTAAATTAATATTTTTTCAATGAAAAATTATTATTTTTAGATGTTCTATGAGGGATTATTACATTTCATGGTATTTATTACTCAATAACTGTAACATCTCAATATTTCAATGCATAATTATTCCTTAATAATATTATGTGCAATAGAATATACAATAAGTAACATCAAGCTTAAATAAACAACAATTTACTATAGAAATTTTATTATTTAAATATGACTGTTATAACATAGTCATTGGTTTGGTGGGTATAAATTTGAATAACTGCATTATAATATATATATATATATATATGTATAATTTATCTTAATAAATTATTACCTATTAATTTTTAGGAAATAAGAACTCAAATTTTAAAAAAATCATATAATATTAAAAGAGACTTTTTTTCTTAAGAAATATTTTTTATATACAAAGTATTTTTATTAAAAAAATTGTGTTAATTAGAATAGATGAATGTTTTTAATGAAATTTATATTAATATATTTTATAAAAAATAAATTATAATTCATCTAATGGTGGTTAATAAATAATTAATGAGTATATAAATTCATTTTCTAAATTAAAAATACATTTTCTTCAAAAAAGGATTTTATTGTTTTTTGTGCATCGATATCATGAATAATTTAAATAATTTTTTAAAATTATCTTCAAAAAGGATTTTCTTTCTTTATATTATAATGTCAAAAAAATATTAAGATAATTTTATTAGATTTTTCTAAAAATGTTTATTTTTGGACGAATAGTGAGAAATAATGATTTTTCCAAAAGTATCTTCCCTTTACATTTAATGAAAGTAATTTCAATGTTCTATTTGGTATATTTTTATTTGAAAGTAACATGATATTACAAACCAAAATTTTAAAATATATATTTTAATGAATGTAATAAATAAGTCTTCCAAAAATAAAGAAGAAGTGCATTCTATTAAGAATAATGATGATATTCTAATTTCAATAATAGGATATCTCTTTAGACTAAAGAGTTGAGAATTATAAATTTATAATAATCAACGTAAATAAAATAGCAAAAAATTAATGAATCCAAAAACAATATGGTAACCCTATTCATTTGGATCTCCCGTGAGTAGTATCCCTATAATGATGGTGATGGTAAGAATAAAGAGAAGTGGAAAATAGGAATCATCTTTACAAGTAAGGAAAACTAGATTACATAGAACCTAAATTATAAAATTATTGTATTAAGATGGGTACATATAGAATAAATGATATGTATAAATCTGTTGTTTACTAGTCATTATAATCATTTAAAATAAAAAATAATAATAAGAAAATAATTTAAGATATGATTCAACTTGGAACCTTTATAAAATCCTTGGTTAGAATGTAATTTTAAAAAAGTGTAATACGTGAAGTATAATACATAGTAAGAAATATTAACAAAGAATTGTAGAGTCTTAAAAATATTAATACTTATATAATAATAAGTATAAATATATATAATTTATTAATATAAATATATAGTATGAACCATAGAATACATCTTTAATGATTTTTATAAAGACGGATTTTAACAATACTTCTGTAATAAACATAAATTAATTTGTAAGGTTATTGTTGTAAATTATGATAAATAAAATAATATAATTAAAAATTAATGAAATAATAAGTGAATATTCTAAATATTAATCTTTTAATAAAGATATTTAAGGTGTTTATATATCAGATATAAAAAAATTGGCAAACCATAGGCCAACCAATGACCACCTTAACCACATTTGTGGGACTATAAGGGCCACCCACATGGGAGGTAGTTGACTAAGATAGCCCATAGTGATAGTTGGGTGCTTTCCATGTCCATAGCAGAGAACCAGTGTGTAAATAGCACATGTAGGGTGTCGAGTAGATCGTGGAAGGCTCTAGCGTAGCCCATGAGGGAATGTGTGGTGTGTTTCAGGTGTTTATCCCCCACTAACATGGGCCAATATACTATTAGGAGTGGTTATCTTATATAAACGTGATCAAATAAGAGAAAATTAAATGTGAGATAGATTTATGTAGGCATTGTAGCTTCATTTAAGACATCTACTTAAAATGATAGCCACTTGATCAAACGAACTTCATCCATCTTATCAGCTGAGCCATCATCTTCCTCTGCACACAAATCATATTCCCCCACCATCAACCTCTTTTTTTCCGATGATACATACCCCAACCTCTATCAACTATCATATCCCATAGTTGGCCTAGATCGATACCAACCTACCTCCACTATCAATTTCTTTTAGTGAAAATACCCACAAAAAGGATATACCCTTTATTGGTCTTCATCCCCAATAAAAAAATGGCAAGTCTTGCCTTCCCAAGGAAGCATGGTGAGGCTAAAATAAACAAGTTGTATAAAAATATACAACAATAATAATAGAATTAAGTCTTGGGAAATATACACTTGAAATAAGAAGACAATTTAGACTTCCATGTCTATCAATTTTCACAAAAATAATGCAATGATATAAATAAATAAATAAATATATATATATATATAAAGTGAAATTATCATTTTTAATCAAGGATTATAATCAGTTCGTTTTAATATCATAGTTTTGTATATTTATTCACTGTTATATCATTCATGGTGATGGTAAATATATATAAATATATCTTCAATAATTAAAATAATGGCCTTTTCATCCCCAACTTTCCCCATAATCCTAAAATTCAAACACCATGAAACTTTGAGCCTAAAAAATAGGATTTTGTTCATTATTGAAAATATGAGTATACCCTATGGATTTATAAAGATATCATATTATCATTATTCATGAAATTCACCTTCAACAACTTTCTTGATATCACTTTCTTCAAATTCTAGCCATATATAAGAAATGTGAGAAATATAAAAATTTCAAATATTTTAAATACTAAAAATATAGACACTCTCCTCACCCATTGGAAAACCCCCTAGTCTTACATAGGTCCACTGTTTCCCTCTTGTTCTATACTATCACTTCTAAGCTCTGACAATGGAGAATATTTGTTTCCAAGCGCGATTTAGTTTTTTTTATTTTAGGTTATGTAAATTTATTACATTTAAACTACTATTTCATAGTTTTCAAACCATTATTGTAAGGGAAATATATTTTCAAACTTATATTTTTTGCTTTTAAATGAAATATTTTTTATTAAACTATTATTTTTATATTTATTTACAAAACCCCTTTTAAATAGATGTATTTTTTGAAAAATCATATTTATACTTCTAATAAACTTACTAAAAATGGGAAATTTATTTTTTAAAACCCCCATGTGAAAGATTATGATTTAGGGAATTGATTTTATATTCTTATCTAAACTTCCCATTATAAAAATTATACTAGTTATTAGAAATTAAATTTTATTTTCTAAATTAAAGGTGGATTTTAAGGATAATATTTCATGCTTAAAATGTACTTTTATCTCAATAATTTTAATTCATTATTATAGGTATGGTTTTGCACTCTATAATCTATTGGGATTACATAATTATACCAAAATCAGTCACACAAATTTTGTAACACCCCAATTTTTTTTTAAAAAAACCTTATATTTGATAGCATATACAACATGAAACACCAAGATTTTTAAGAGAATGTAACACCCAAATACTTTATTATTTATTTTTTATAATAAATTAAATATCTTAGATATATTACAATGTACACAACACCATGTTTAAACAAAATTTGATACTCTATTAAAATAGCATTATTTAAACATGGCCATCAAAACCTAGTAGTTAAATTATTAGGCATGTATAAGACTAACAAAATTACTAAAATTCTATTATTTACACATGTATAAAATAAAATTCCATGGTCATAATTTATGATAAATAAAATAAGAATCATTTTAAATAAAAGAAATGTTTTTTGAAATACTATATTTTAAAAAATTTAGTTTTTTTATGTTTTGTGCACATGATTTAAATATAATTTATTCTAATTTTATGAAATTTATTTTAAAAAATTTTATTCCTCTTTTAAATATAAATTTCAGAATTATCTTTTGGGTAATTTTTGAGAATTTTCTAAAAATATTATTTTTTATCAATAGTGACCAATTCTGATTATTAATGAAAATTGCTTTTTCAGTAAAATTATATATAATGTTAAATTATATTTAAAGTAAATTTAGTTAAATTAAATTTAAATTTAACTAATTTATGTTATTGGAATACATTTTATATTTAATTATGATATAAAAACTTTTAAAAGCTTTGAAATTTTTTCTTTCGAAAATTCATTTTTGGACGCGTCTGGTGGTTTCATTTTAAATTTATTTCTTCAACTTATTTGAATATAATTTTAAATTATAGACGACATATTTATAATAATAATAATTTACATCAAATAATAAGTTCAATTTAATTTTTTACCTAAATTAATTGTGAAATGATAAAAATTAATCGAAGTGGTTAAGGTAAAAACGAGTTTACCTAAGTGTTAAACTAAAAATATAATGGAAAACAATGATCGATAAACACATAAAAAACCCATTTTATGACCATATTTTAAATTTATAACCACTAAGTTTTGATAATGACCCATTTCAGAGCCTTTTGAAATGTGAAAAATTTGGGTACATGTTATTCTTTTTAAAAAATTCCAAGTGTGTCATCTCCCCCATTTTAAAAAGACCACCCCCACTACTCCCCTCTTCACACTACCATAACCCGTTTTTAAGACAATACCTAAAAAAATAACTTCAATAATCCACCCCAAACATCCTAGATCCATTATATTTATTATAAATCCATCCTATGAAGAATTTGGGTGCAAACTTAAAGAGTTCATCAGAAGAGGAGGTGAGATTCTTAAACGATTGTCTTTATTTTATTTCTTCCTCAAAATCCTTAAAATTTTATCCAATATTGATGATATAATAACACCAATATATCCGATATACTTATATTTTATCATTTTAATAGAATAAAATATATCAATATCCACTTTGATTAAATGGGAAACAAAATCATTGATCATGTGTATGGCGGACTACCGCCTCGCGAACTGATGTAACTTGTTTTCAATCAACACCTATCATGATTGGATATAAATATAAATTTAATATACATATACATAATATTTATTATGTAATTATATTTATTTTATTATGATATCACATATTTTATACCATTTAAGATACGATAATGTCCCTCTTGTGTACGGCGGACTACCGCATCAAAAAGCCATGTGATTCGTTTTTTACTTACTATTTACATGAAAGTTAATATAGATAAATTTAGGAATATGTGTTTTATATATGACATGATATAAAATATATAAAATTAATATATCGCACACTTCTTTACCTTTTCACCCACTGAGGGAATGATATCATCGCTCATGCATACATAAGACCTACAATATCCACAAAGCGATGCGATTCATTTTCCATGCCCAAGTTCTATGAATGGTTATAATAATGTATATAATGAGTAAATATGAAGTTTAATATTATTATCATTATATATATGACTTATTAATATCCTATGTACATGAATTAAAACATTCATGACAAAACTCACATGAGAAAACAATGAAATTAACACCCAAAACACTGAAAATAATGATATTTTATTAACAAACAGGTTGTTAAATTTTATAAGAGGATAATATATTATATTATAAATATTAATTTGGTATATTATAATTTAATAACATTCATAAAACCATGATATATAATGTTAAATCACATTCAACTAATGGAAAGCATGATGTAAGAGATTTTGCTTCAATTTCCATTTCATTGATACATATTTGTTAATATGCACCTATTAAATTTTTTGTGGTGTAGATACTGACCATTTTGATATGTGATATCATGAGTTAATTTCTTTTTATTTTATTTAAATTTATATTTTACATTATTTATTTCATGGGTTTTATGATACAGAAATTACCAAAGTAGTAAATATTTATGTTAGAGTCTCATTATTTGTCAGGGTTGTTTATGATTAAGTTTCCATCGATGAAATATTAGGATATACCTCTCGAGAAATTCATGAAATTTTTTATTCTCTAGTTATTCATAAAATTTTCATGTATTAGTTCCAATTTTATTCTCTTTGGTACTTAAAATAATATATATTTTATAAGAAAATATAACTGTATTCCTCTCTTCGGTAGAAAATAATTTTATCTTCCAAGTCCATGTTTTATAAATTTTTTTTTCAAAATGTTATTAAAATTATATAAATGATTAATTAAATAAATTTTTACCCATTTTTATATTTTTAAAAAATATTTTAAAAGTAATCTACCAATCATTTTCCAAACAATATACTACTGAATTTTTTTATCAAAAATGTGAAAGGAGTATTTGATTTAACATACTCAGCATATATAGAATTTCCCACCATCATGACCACTAATTGATTTTAATATTTCCTTAAAATTTTACAAGATTCTTTTAAAATAAAAATTTCCTTAAATTGATTTTTAATTTTTTGGTATTAAAAGTTTTTTTAAAAGTGAGAAGGATATTTTTTTCAAGATTGTTTTTTGTAAAATTTTCATGATAATTATATTCATCAGAGAAAATAAACCTCATCTAACCATAAAATCCCTTATGAATATGTAGTAATAATTCCATACTTTTTATTTATTTGGATGGTTTATGATTAGTTTGACTAGGATGTACTATATTGAAACCCTTCACTGTATTACTCTGAATGGTTCATGTTCATGTTTATTTATAGGGGAACATATTAACATTTCATATTGTAGTATTACAATAAGAATGTTTATGTTGTTTATGATTCACCCATTTCTTATTTTTCATTCCCCAGGAAGAAAATATTTTTATTATAATTGATATGATGGGTTATTCTAGAGGAATTCATGATGTAATAATAGAAAAAACATCATTGTACTTTAGATTTTCAATTATAATATGAAAGTCAAGTATGTATCTAGTTTTCCAAGACAAATAAACTATACGATCCTTTAGGATGTGATTACATGTATCTTATAAAACTATAATTAAGTAACCATCGACTTTGGGATATTAGGTTGGAGGTCTTCATTGTTGGTATCCATGAAAGTTTAGTAGAAACCTTGGGTACTAGATTTAGAAAAACATGTATTAGATAATATAATAATAAGATTGAATTTGAGGATAATCTTAAAAGAACATACTAAAGTTTGGAATAGATGATATTATGTCGTTTTTCCTAGAAATGAATCCCTTTCTCAATATTTAAAGTGGAAATGGTTCTATCACAAATGTACCTATGGGTAATAATACTAAAAAAGGCATTCCGGGTGGTGGAGACCATAAAGGAAATAAGATTCAAATTTCTATATGTCAATAATGTGGGAATAAAAACCCAAGTGACTAACTTAGAGTAATGGGGATAAAAGGACACAAAGTGAGTAATTTATGAATATGAATAAAAAGTTTGATGAATACAATGGATGATAATAGTGGTCTCCCTAAGGTATCATCAATGGATAAATATTTTAAATTTAAAAAGTATGGCAATTATTCAAATTGATGTCCTAGGGGGAATCTTGTAAAGAGAATCAACAAGGTTGTATGACTAGTGGTTATACTACTGATGATGAGGAGATTACAAATTACATATGAAATTAAGGTGGTATTATGGAATAAGATGATGAATCATTGTTAATTTTTTTATAATTAAGTGGAATGATTACATTGCCTGTGTATTTAGATTCAATAATTTTATTGCTGAATTATTTTACCGATGATATTATCATTATATAAAGAATAAAATGTATAAGGATTTTACTATAGTAGTTTTATATAAGAATTTGATGAAACATGTTGAATGGTACCAAGAAAAGTAATATTGTGGCAATTTTCTCTTTTTTGAAAACACATGATTAAGGGAGGATAAACCTTAATATGTTCTTGATGTCGATATAACCATGTTTTTTGGATGAATATTGATACAAATAATGTAAATTAAAGATTATTGATGACCTTGGGACCTGATTATTGACTTTTTTATAAAGTGGTTTATTTTGTGATTAATGGAGTTTACAGTATTATGGGATTATGGGATATATTCAATAATCAGTGGTTTTATTAAATAAACGAGGAATCATGCTTGTTTTCATTAAGGTTTTATGGTGATAAAGGTATTCAAATATTTATTATGTGGCATTAAGATCTACTTTATATAGTTTGGGAAATATAATGGTATTTTGATTTTGGAAATTTAATGACCATAATTCTAAAATTCGGTATATTAAATTTGTTCAAAAATATTTTTTAAGAGTAACTATTTATGAAATGGATTAAGTTGAACTTTGGTTGTTACTGTTGAGTTTAAGAGGTTAATGCATTATTTGATAACTCTTGCAAAACATTTTGGTCATGGAAAACATCTAGACACAGGAGGAATGACTTGTCATTATTTTTATGATCCATTGATATTTAATTTTAATGCCTCAAGCATAAAAATCATTTGGATATTCATTTCTTGGAGTAATAAATGAAGTATAAATTCATTGAAGGAAAAAAAATATAAAATTGTGCCTATTAAATATAAATATATCATGTAAGTATATTTATTTATGTTAGTCTATGTAGTAAAATAATCCCATAAATTAAGGAAAATGATCTTGAAATGGAAATTGTATCCTATTTCCTTCATTTTCATCAAAAATTTATGAAATTTTTGTTGTTAAATTTTATAGATCATTCAATTTATTATGATAAATTATATGTATCACTCTCCATAACTATTTATCCTTTTTTTTCCATGTCCATATATTCATTTCCAACCAATTTACCCCATTTAGAAACCTTTTTATGGGATTATTGCACATTAACTACGTACTTCCCTTTCACTCTTATCAAGGGGATGTTTTGTTAACTATTTTTATGATATGGGATTTGTATAAAAGTATTTTCAAATTTCAAACCCTTGATTATTGAGATCTAGAATAAATTTTTAGGATTTAATTTATTTAAGGTGGGTAGAATGTAACACCCTTAGATTTAAAAAAAGATCATTATATTTGACAACATATAAGAAACACAACACCAAGATTATAAAATAATGTAACACTACAAAAAATTATGATATATTTATTTTTCAAACAAATTCAATATCTATAATATCTTTCAATGCATGCAACACTGGGTTTAAACAAAACGTAATACTCTATTAAAATACTATTATTTAAAAAATATGAATATAACCTAACCATTAAGTTGGATTATATGAATAATACTAAATAAATTATAAAAAATACAAGGTTCAAACATTTAAAAAAAATTCAGTTGTTATCCATGGACTATTAATAAAATAAGAATCCTTAGATAGAAAAAAGAAATGTTTTCTAGAAAACAACATTTTTATTAAAGGACGTTTAGTTGTTCATTGCACACATAATTTTTAATTATTTTTTACCACTTTTAGAAATTTTATTTTAAAAAATACCATTATTATTTAAACATAAATGTCTAAGTTATCTTTTGGTACGTTTTATATAATTTTCGAAAATGTTTAAATTTTTGATGAATAGTAAAAATTACTGATTTTTTATAAAAACTGCATTTTCATTCCAATTATATAAAAAGTTAATTTATATATAAAATTGGTTTAAAAGTTAAATTATTTCATTTATATTATAATTTAACTAATTTAGTTCATTATAATTTATTTTATATTGAATTATGACATGAAAACTTTTTAAACTTTTGAAACTTTTTGTTTGGAAAAAATATTTTTTCCACACTCCTCGGTGTTTAATTTTAAATTGAATTATTCCAATTCTGGGAATATAATTTTTAAAAATAGATTAAATATTTATAATCAACATAATTTATATTATATAATAATATCAACTTAATTTCTGACCATAATGAATATGGAAAATAACAAAATTTAATTACGGCAATTTATGATAAAATGGGTTTACTATGAGTTAAACTAAAACGATAATGGGTAATAAGACCTATAAACATTTCAAAAACTAGTTATATATATATATTTATACCTTATAACGAATAAATTTTTATAATGACCCATTTTTATCCATGGGGAATGCAAAAAAATATGGGTAAGCTTTATTCTTTTGAAAAAATCCAAGTGTACCCTCTCCCCCACTTATAAAAGGCCACCACCCTCCTCCCCTATTCACACTTCCAAATCCATTTTTTTGGACAAAACATATGAAAATAACTTTATTAATCCCTTGAAAACATATTATATCTTTTATTTTAATCATAAATGCATCATAAGAAGGATTTTGTTCCAAACCTAAAGAGTGTGTCCAAAGAGGAGGTAATGTTCTTAAACAGACATTTTTATTTTATTTCTTCATACACCTCCTTAAAAATGTGTTAAATCATTATGATATAATATAAAATGTATATCCAATATACTTATATGTTATTATGTTAATTTATTAATCTATATTCATCTCTTGTTCCATAAGACATGGAATGAAATCATCAATCATGTGCAATGTTGACAACCACCTCGTGAACAGATGTAACTAATTTTCCATCAACGCCTCTCATAGTTAGATATAATTATGGATTTAATATATATATATATATATAGTATTTATGATGTAATTATACTTATTTTATTAAGATATCAAATATACCTTCTTACTTTCCATCCATTTTATGATCAAATAACTTCGCTCGTGTGTATGGTGGACTACCGCCTCGCAAGGTGATGTGATTTATTTTTCACATACACCTTACATGTAAGGTAATAAGGATAAATTTAAGGAATATATATGATATATTTTACATGATACAAATTATCTATAAATAAAATATCATATGATTTTGTACACTTCCACCAGTTAAGTGAATTATATTATTGCTCGTGTATACATATGACCTACAATCTCTACGAAGAGATGTGATTCATTTTCGATGCCCAAATAATAATAATGGTTAAAATAATGTATTTAACGATTAAATATGATATTTCTAACATTATTATAATTATGTATATGATTTATTTATATCCTATGTATATGAATCAAAACTTTCATTTCAAATCATGTATGAGAAAACAAGGCACTTAACACCCAAAATAATGAAAATAATGAAATATTATTAACAAACGAGTGGTAAAACGTTATAAGGGGATCATATGTGACATCAGAAATATGAATATATACCTTTTATAAATTAATAAAATTCTTAAATCCATTATATAGGAGGTTAAATCATGTCTAACTATTGGAAAGCGTGTGGTAATGGATTCCATCTCAATTTCCAATTCATTGAAAACTATTTTTTAATATCTATTTATTAAATTTTATGTGATTAATATAAAACTACTTTGATTTATTTAACATGAATATAATTTATTCATGATTATTAATGCTTCATTTTTATTCTAATAGAAACAATTTAAATGTTAATAAAGAGGTAAATATTATTGTACATTCTTATTTTCTTTTGTGAATGTTTAATTTCTCTTGAAACAACCACTTTTTATCACTATTTTTCATTGGAAATTACATTTATATTAAATATCTATATTATTTTATGTTGGATATGATTATTTACTAAACCTTATACCATCTTTACATATGGTGTTTAGTTTAAATTTTATTTTATTAACTAAGGAATTATTAATAAATCCATATCCTTTCCTCAATACAGATATATAATGATAAGGAATATTGATTCATGAATTAAATAAATTATTTTATATTGAAGGATTTTTTTAACATGATGGTATGGGTGGGGCGTAGTAATAGATAGACCCTTTATGCATCGAAAGGTCTCATGAGACAAATTGGTTGGCGAAATCCAATGGGGTTTTACCTTTAGTTTAAACAGTCTTGGGATCAGTCTTAAAAGTAGAGGTATCAAGATTCCTAAGATATTGACATAAAATAATTAAACTTTAATCTATTTATAATTAAATTTTTATTTTCATTCATGAAATTTTCACTTTAATATTACCTTTTGATGCATTTAATTCTCATAGTATTGCTTAATTGTCATGTGTGTTATATTATTACAATCATCCTTAAGATGTATCATACTTGTTTTTTGTAATTCATTTACCATTTTTATAATAATTTGGTTTATCCTTTCGTTGGTTTTTTTGAAGTGAATTTGGATAATTTTAGACGACCATAAGGTTGTGCATGGTTGGCGCAAGGTTAGGATAAACCATACGTTTTTTCGCATAAAATTGTGTTCCATATTTTGAGCCACTATAAGGGGGTGTGTTGTTTGACCAAACCATATAACCACCCTCTATAAAACATTCACACTTGAATAGAAGGGTGATACATATTTGGCACACAATTAAAGTAACCATGCATCTAATCCATACACCCAAAACCGAATCTCTGAATAGGTCACACAGCTAAGGTGAACAGTTAATTATAACCATGAAACCTCTCCAATAAACTAGGTGTGTGAGTAATAAAGGTTGAAAAATTTAAATTAAAATTTCCCAAACCCACATTTTATATCCATAATAACTCTTGCTCGACCTAATATTATTTTTCATTCTCTTGGAAGATCTCTATAGGATTCCTTGGCCTCTTGTACCCTTTCTCTTGTGAATTGATGATCCTATGGAAAAAGATTCACTCCTATAGAGTATGTTCTTCCTTTCTTCTTTTTGGTTATATCTCGTATATTTCTATCCATTTAGAGATGGATTAGTTTTCCAATTTTTTATGGTATAGATCTATTTTTAATGGTTCTTCCTTCATTGGATATTAATCTTAGGTTTTTCCCTTGATATTCATCTCTTAGGTGTTTTCGGCCATTCTACTTCGAATTAAAGTATGAGGTTTGTCAAGAATTCATCAATCACCCTAATGTGGGTGGTATATATGATAATTCCCATAGACATGATAATTTTCTAATGTTTTAGTTTTATAATTTTGTTTCTATGTTTTGTAATTTCTTTTAAATTATAAATGTAAATTGAATCCTCATGAATTTGTGGTACCCTTCTCTAATCCTCTTGTAGATTATGTGACATGGCATGATGAAAACCCATGGGGTGTGAAATTTTACTTGAAATTAAAGTTATGGAATGAAATGTTTTAATTGGAGGGTTTATTAAATAAAACCATTTATGAATGTGTTTATAATGTTATCCTCTTATAAATTAATATTTTAATTAACATGTAAGTGTTAATAAGATGTGATATGATTAATGGTAATTAGGTTACCTGGTTAAAAAACAATTTTTGATGCTGATAAAGTGTTTAGATTATGTTAAAGGTTTAATTGAAAAATTAAATGGTGCATCGTTTTGAGAATGGTTGATAAAAAGGGGTTATTAATATTCAAATATGGTATGAATATGTGAACTATGAGGTGTGGTCATTGGACTGATGATATACATCCATGGGAGGATATAATGGTTGATAAAAAGGTGTTATTAATATTGAACCTTGAAATAAATTTGTGTAGTATGAGGTGTGGGTGTTGGAATGATGGTATTTATCCGTGGGTGGCTAGATTGATGATCTAGGACATCGATACATGCATATGATTTTTTTCCGGATAGATGATCCAAGTTCCTAAAGTTTTGGTTCTAGAATGATACTCTATGTACTCATGAATTGGTGATCGATTGATGATCCACATACCTGATATAATGATGTTTGACCGATGCTCCACGTATCCATGATAATGGTACATGGACTGATACTCCAAGGTAACGAAATAAAATTATAATTAATTTAAATAATGAAATACCAGGAAATAATAATTTGTAAGATCTATATGGTGTATTGTTCAGACATTGTAACCGAATGAATTCTGTGTGATTGGCTTAGGTGTCACCATGAACACGAGGGCCAATGTGGTTAATAAAATGATAATAAATGTATTTTTTTTATTTTACCATTATTTATTTTATTCGTTATACAACTGCATGCACTTTTATAAACTAGAAATTTCCATAGACACTATTGGAGGTGGCGACTAAGTTGTACTCACACACTACTTGAGGTTCTAATTGGTACCTAAGTATACTTCATATTTGTAGGAGAGGATAAGGAAAAGATCCCAATATTAGATGGATGAGTTGGGATTTGTGATGAAGAATGGATATAGGGACCAACCATAATTTTATTACACACTTGGGAGTTTTTGGTATGTCTATATTTTTGGTTTTCATCTGACACTTGACACTCATAAGGCATGACATATTTACTACTTCGTTTTTTTCACTTTCTCTATTTTCATATTGTCATGCGATGTTTGGTCGTGATTGGTTATTTTTTATTTCTATTATATTTGATATTTCTATAATGACTACCATTTTTTCTTCTTGGATTAAGATGGTATAGTCTCTCCACATATCATTCTTTACCATTACTACTAGATTCCATCCCTTGGAATACAGAGAGAAACACTTGAGGTAATGTAACAAACTAGATCATAGCACTGGTATGTGGCACTCGATTCGGGATATTAAAATGTGGTATCATATTATGTCTTTGTTTTATTCATTTTATTATTTTTGAAAGGTAGATGGGATAATTGGATGAGTCTGGCCATGGTCATGAACTCAGGCATGGGAGTAGCTAACCCATGTGTGGGGGGAAACAAAAGTCCCCAAGGTGGAATTGTTGTTCTAAATTTGTTCTATTACAGTTGAATGTTATTTCATCATGGGTGATTCACTTGTTGTGTGATGTTACTATTTTTTGATATTTTACCCATAGCTCATTATGAAACAAGAGTTGATTATTCTTCCATTATTCTAGGAACTTAGGTATTTTTTTACACGCATAATATTTGGAACAAAAAGAAAATAAAGTTATAAGTGGGTTGGGAAAAGTGAAATGTTTTTCTTAATTTGATTAATTTAAAATAAAAGGTGACTAATAATGAATTTATAATGGTTAAAAGATGCTGAATGTGGTAATTTTAAATGGTTAAAAGGGAATCTAATATAAAACTTATAAATAAGAATTTTTTTACCTTAGGTTAGTCATGGACCAAGTTAAGCATGGTTGGGGGTAGTGATAGTACAACTGTCTTGATCATGATGCAGTGTAAGTATGACAACTTGTTGTGTTTTTATGTGAATATATCTTATGGAAATGTGTTAATGATGTGTTATGTGTCATAATACATGTTCATAGAATTCTATAGAAATTCCTCTATTATGAATTTCATTGGTAGGATTATAGATGAAATTTGACATGAATGTTCCTCTAGTATAGGGACAAGAGGCCCTGATAGTTTTGAGTGAAGGGGTAGAAGATAATTTCCATGATAACTTCTCTCACTTCATATAGTTCATGGAATGAAATCTTGGGTGGGCTATATATGACATGTTTCATCTTAATTGGGAGTTCTAGTTATTACACACTCTGATGTTCACAAGAGAGGGTGGACTTGAGGAGGTTTAGTTCTAGATTTATTCTATCCAGACAGTCTTGGATCATTTAGAGACTTCCCTGAAGAAAAGATTCAAATTAGTAGCCCATATGTTATGAGGAAAAGTGGACTATTTATGGGGTATACAAGCTCATGAGGAGAAGTTGGAGGACATGTTGTGGAAGGAAATATAAGAGAAATTCCTAGAACACTTTTACCCAAATTTTTCAATACAATAGAGGGTGGAAGAGTGTATATGGTTGAACCTGGTAATAATGTTGGTGATGGACTATTCTGGCCACTTCAATGACTTGAAATTCATTGTTATAACACTGGTAGGTGATGTGACAGCTGTAGAGAGATGTGTGTAGTTTATAATTAAATGTGAGATTATGTACGTGGTAAATATATTCCAATTGATTATGTTTAATGAAGTAAAGAAAAAGGCTTTCAATTATGAGGGATAACTAAAGGAGGCTTCCACTAGAGGATATAAAATTTCTTCTAGATGAACACGAGGCACGTCTGTGGAGGGTATAAATCATCATTATGAGAACTTTCACTAGTGCAGTGGAAAAAAGAGTATACATGGGGAAGGATCAGCTACTCAGGGTAGCAATAGAGTAATTTTCATCATTTTAGTAGGCCATGTCACATTCATAGTTAGTTTCCCCGACCACAAGTGGAGTGTCGAGCTTGTAGAAGGATGAGACACCAAAAATGGTATAGTAGTTACCCTTGACCGATAGGGAAGTGATAGAGGGTCTAGGATGAACTAGAGTACCAGAAGGGGGTCTTCTATCCCATACCATTTAAGAAGTTAGATTTCAATAGCCCATACCCATTTGGGTGGAAGATGTGGTACTTCAGGGAAAGAGTGCTCATATTAGTAGACCAGTGCAGCACATGGGACTCAGACAAGGGCTCATAGAAAAAGGAAAAATTAACTTCATGTAGTTAGTCTTGAACCTATTGATAGTGAGGTTGGTCTATCAATAGAAGGAGGTATAATTATTATAGGTTCTATTATTTCTATATACTTATTTTATACGATATCCTCATATTATTTTATATTTTCTCAAATTATGAATGAGTTGACTATAGAAGTAGAGTTTTTTTGTGTATTTTGGATGATTGAAACACCAATGGGTGAATGTTTGAAGGAAATATTTTTATGAAAAGGGTGTTCCCTTAAGTTTGGTGAGTATCATTTCCTATGGGATCTATATGTTCTTGAGATGTCAATTTATTAGTTGTTTTTTCATATGGATTGGTTGGTATCATACCACGAAAACACCAATTTTTACTATAGGAGAGTAACTTTTGTATCTCCAAAAGGTGACCTATATATTCATCATAGAGAATGGGATATCAGGGGAGGTCATGATGGGCTAGTTTTTTAGTAACTAGGGGAGACCACCGCCCATGTTTTGATTTTTTTTTTTTGCATTATTGGGGTGTGAATTATAATGCCTTTTCAACCGTAGTGGATCATTTTTAGGGTGTGTTTCCTGAGGACATATCAAGGCTACTTCTTGAGAGGGATGTTGAGTTTACAATTGAGTTTATGCCTAGAGCTGAATTATTTTCCATTCCACCGAATCAAATGGAACCAATATAACTTCAAGATATAAGGAATTGGATACAAAAATTTATGGGTAAGGGATTTATCTATCTGAGTACATCACTATGGGGTTCTCCAGAATTGTTTTCTAAGAAGGATGATTTAACGTTCCTGTTTTTTGTGGATTACATGAAGTTAAATAGTATGATCATTAAGAATGACTATCCTATTACATGTATTGATGCTCATTTTAACCAGCTGAGGGGTGATTTTGTGTTATCTAAGATCTATTTGAGGTTAGGGTATCATCATATAAGGGTGATACCTTTTTATATACCTCACACTTCATTTAGAAGTATGCATAGCCTATAAAAGTTCATCATGATGTTTTTTGGTTTTAAAAAAATTCTTGTAGTGTTTAGGGACTTAATGAATTGATTATTCCACTAGTACTTGGATCATTTTCTTGTTTTTTTCATTGATGAAATATTAGTGTACTCACGGTCTCATGATGATTAATGACAAACAGAAGGACATCATCCTAAGTACATTGAGAGAGAATAAGTTATACGAAAAGCTATCTATGTTTCAATTCTAGATTGAAAAGTTATATTTACTAGGTAAAATCATCTCTGAGTAAAGTGTTTCAGTGGAACCAGATAAATATCTAGTTGTTTATTCATGGTTGAAGCCCAATATATATTTTAATAACCGAAGCTTTTGGTTTTAGCCGACTATTATCAGAGAGTCATCCAAGACTTTCCTCACTTGGCAGTTTAGCTTTCAGGCTTGACTAAGAAAGGTATCCAGTTTTAATGGTCTAGAGAATCTAATAATTCCTTATAGGAGTTAAATAAGTGTTTAAATACTGCACTAATTTTGATCTACCTAAGTCAGGTGAGGATTATAACTTGTTTTGTGATGCATTTGAGATCAATCTTGGAGCAGTGTTAATGTTTGGAGATCGAGTCATGGAGTATGGGTCACGTAAGCTGAGTCTAAAAAAATAGAATTATCTTATACAAAATCTAGATTTGGTCAATGTGGTCTATGATATAATGTTTTGGTTACATAACCTATTAGGTGAAAGGTTTATTTTGTATATCAACCACAAAAGTATAAAGTAAATATTTTTGTTGTGGGATTTAAATATCTGATAGAAGAGATGGGTTGAGTATATTTTCTGTGTTTGAGCTAGAATATATACTTGTTAATGGAAAAGTGTTTCTTCTAAAATGAAAATACTAAAGTAGTCTAGGAGTCCATTTATGAGTGTAAAATGATGCCTTTATTAGCTGATATTCACATAAATGTCTAGGAGGGTCATGAGATGATGACCCTCTTATCCTTATCAGTGGATTCCACACTTCTATTTTAGATCAAGGAGAGAAAGTATAAGTATCCAAAGTGTTTCTCCTTAAGTAAAATACTATAAGGTGGGAATTAACCTTCTGATTGGGTTATCTATGATGATGAGATCATCTATGTTCATGTCCATGTTGTTGTACCTATGAGTATTTGAGAGGAGTTGATGTGTGAGTTCCATGAATCAATGTGGTAAATGAACCTTGGTTTGACCAAGATGTATCTGGATATTTAGAGAAAATATTTTTTTTCCAGGAATGAAAAAGGATATTATAGTTTTGGTGACATTATGCTACACTTGTTAGCAAGTAAAGGCCAGACATAAGTGACCTGTAAGGATTATATAGTCCTTGCCCATTATATAGTGGAAATTAGACGATGTAACAATGAACACTGTGGAAGGTCATCTGAGGACTCTTTAAAAGAATTATGTCATATGAGTGATTATGGATTGGTTGACAAAAGTGGCCCATTTCATTCTAATATTGGAAACTTTTATGGTTTATTTGTTGAGTGAGTTATATGTTCATGAGTTAGTGAATTTGCACAGGGTTATACAAAGTATATTTTCAAGTCATGATCCTCTTCTTACTTCACACTTTTAGAAAGGATTGAAAAAGGTGATGGTGACTTAGGTTTTTCTGAGTACATTGTTTCACCCATGAAAAATTGGGAAAGCGAAGTGAACTATTAAAGTGTTGGAGGAAATGTTGAGGGCATTCATCCAAGATTTTAGTGGATATTGAAAGAAGCACTAAGAAATGGTGGATTTTTCATATAAAAACTATTTTCAAGAGACTATTCATATGGAACTATATGTGGAACTTAATGTTAGTCCATGAATATCACCTTTGTTTTGGATGGAGGTGGGTGAGTTTGAGGGATTGGGATCGAGTCTCATGTAGGACACATCAGAATAGGTTTGGTTGATTATAGAATTTATGGATATATCCCATAGTAAAAAAAATTATTATATTGGTTGATTTCATTGAAATATTGAGTTTATAGTTTCTATTCATGTGTTCTTAAAGGTGTCTCTAAGATTGTGGCATTATCTGATTTGGAAGTAAGGAAATATGGCACACATTTTTTTCAAAACATTTGATATTTTGGTGAGGATCAGAATAGTGGTGTATTGTTTGGAAATACCATAGAGTAATGGAATTATAAAATATGTTTCTGATATGGCAATTCATTAATAGTATCATTCTGACCCTTCTTAGGTGACCGATGTTGATGATGTTGAGTTTGATGTTAATGTGTCCCTTGAGGAGAATCTGATTCGTGTTGTGGGTCATAGTGAGAATGTTTGGCACGAGATGAACATGTCTTTAGACTTGGTGTTGTGGTAGCATGAATGTGTTTATGAGGAAATAGTGGAGAATGAAGTAGATATGTTGGCCCAATTACACACAGTTTTCACCTCAGAGGGTTAGTGATGCTTGGGAGTGCGGCTCGAGGATAAGCTATTATAATGTGGGGAGATTGTAAGATCATGAACATTCATGATACATATCATACTTATTTTCAATTATTCATTTGCCATTTTTTTATCATATTTGGGTTGAGAATTTAATAGGGTTCATTTTAGGTGAATTTATAGAATTTTTAAATCCCGTAGGTTTGTTCATTGTAAGTGCACGATTAAGTAAAACTGTGTGGTTTGCCTCAACAAACGACCTCCTCTATTTTAAGCCACTATAAGGGGGTACAGAATTTGACCAAACTATGCAGTCACCCCATCAAAACCATGAACCCTAAACGGATGGGTGAGGAAAATTTGGAACATATTTAAAGTAATCATATGACAAGACCATGCAACCAAAAACAGAAGGTCTATATATGGAACATGATTAAGGTGCACTGTTACTATTAGCAATGCTACCTCTCCAGTAAACCATGCGTGTGAGTATTAAAGGATCAAAAAATTAATTAAAAATCCATGAACCTCTAGATTATGTCCATTATCACCCCCATTCATCCAAATACATTACTTCATTCTCCTGGAGGCCCTCTATAAGATTTATTGGCCTCTCAAATCATTTATCTTGGGAATCAAAGATACGCTGAAAGAAGATCAAATAATCTATTGTTTGAGATTATTTTATTATTTTAGGTTATCTCTCTATCATATTTCTATCCCATTAGAGAGGGATGAATCATTGCTTTTTTATGGTATAGATCTATGTTTTAATGGGTATTATTTTATTATATCTTGATCCTAGGTTCTGGCCCTAGATCTTCTTCACCATTTTGTTTTAAACCGTTTTGATTTCAATAATGGGATACGGTGTAACGACCCAATGTTTTTAAATGGTAATTCCCTTATTATAATTATTTCATAAAAAAATGAAAACACAACATAATGAGAAACTAATTGATAAGTGACCTTTAAATGTAAGTTTGTAACTTCTGTGTTTGAAATTTTGAAAATCTGACATACACGGTTGTGCTCAAGATGATTTTTGTAGTCTAATGAAACAAAAATAATTTTTGGTGAATCGTAACATACCCTTGTGAATAGTAACTTACCCTTATGAATTGAAATATGACCCTTATTAATAGTAAAACATCCAACATAAGAGTAACCTTACCCATGATTAATTAAATAAAATTTAAACATCTTAGAATGTGACAATTTGACCTTAGAAAACATTTTGGTATTTTATAAGTCATAAATAAATAATTATAATTAATTAATTAATTTAAAATAAAATGTATTTTCTTAAGATGTGTTCATTAATTAACAAATAAAAATCTTATAGTTTCTAGATAATTTTATAAGACCCAACGTAATTTTTGAAAACACTACAAAATCAGTTTTAATTTTAAAAATAATTTTTAAGTAAATTATGATTTTAAATAAATTAATCCTATATAGAAAATTATTTTGGAAAAATGGAATTCATATTTTGATTCTACATGTAGAAAAATTGTTGGGGTAAATTTTTGGGATTTTTTTGAAATACTTGAATGTTTGATGAATAGTGAAATACTGTAATTTAAAAAAATAAGCTAAATAAGCTAATTATAGAGTCATGTGTGATTTTATGCTGATGTAAGCCCACTTGGTTCGGGATAAAATGATAAAATTACTATTCTTAATCATTCAATACTCACTATTCCTTGTCTTAGTGGAAATTAATAAACTAAATAATTATTTATTGAGGAAACCCCTCACCCCTCCACTATAAAAATCATTCTTCACACCCTCATTCCCTCACACCTCTCGAGCTCCAAGCCTTCTCTAAAATCTGCCCAAATATCTATCATATCCCCTCTACCATGATCAATATCTACTGGTCTCATCAAAATACCATGCCTAGCTTCCTTAAGGAGAATCTCAAGAGGAGGATTTAAGAGGTAATTTCTCTCCCTCTTCTCCTTTAATTTCCTTTCAAGTTCAAGTTCATTTCTTGATCTCTCCCCACCTATATTCATAAAAATGGTATTTTAACTCCATTATTATACATATACTGGAATTTTATGATTCCAATGGGATATTATATCATCCAACCCCCTTTCCCTCTTCCTTTTATTTTACTGAAGAGAATGTTGTTCGTGAGGTGTTAATTTATCACCTTCAAGAAAGACATGATTTCTTCTTCCATTTCTACCTTAATATCGGGTCATCAAACCATTTTTATTATTGAACCAGAATATTTTATATGTATTATTTCCTATTTAATGTTCTGGAAAAAATTTATGGCCATATTTCTAGTGATAAAATAAAATAAGTTCATTCTGATCAGAAAATCGATCAAATTAACCCAAACAATCATCATTTAATTCTTATATAATGATTCATCCACATGGATATAATATAATTCATTATAATATTATTCAATATTATTTAATATCACTAATAACATGTAATATCCATTGTGGATATTTACCCATGTTCTACCCGAAGTTCATTTTAAGAATACAAGTGAACCACTTAAGAAAACCATAAAAACAAACATTCTCGTACAATGTTTTTAGACTCTATAACTCATCCAAAGGCACATTAAATCACTTAATGAAACCATAATAAACCATATTAATGTACAAAGTGTTCTTTATTTCAAATTAATGAATATAATTTCATTATACAGGACATGAAAGATAAAGAATCATTCAGATACAAGGTAATGGGAAATTCACAAACCCAACTTTCATCCTTCGGGTTCTCCCTCTTTCACACCATTTTTGATATGGTTACTCCTTAAAGATCATTTGTTCATTATTGTATTTCCTTTTTTGGGATATACATGTTTGTTACTGGTTTTTATTTCAAACAAAATTTCTTCCAAAAGAACTTTTCTTTTAAGAACACACCTTTTACTTTTCACTCAAAGTGGACGGTTCTTGTAACATGTATGCTATTTCCTATTTATTTTGGGAACCCAATGTTTATGAATGTGTTCTTATGATGTTTAACCCATTACTTTCCATGGGTTATTTATGTTCACTTTTGATATATGTTCCATGTGGAAAGCATGATAATGATAATTTTATGATGTGACGGGTGCACCTGAAATTATATAGCGTAATATGAATGTTTCAATGTGACTGGTGTGCCCAAAATTATACAGCGCTTCAATGAATTGGGTAAAGTGATGAATCTCATGGGTAAATGTGAAATTATGTGTGAACAAGATTCTAGCTTGGTTCACAAGTATGTGTGTTAGTTAACCACTAAGACTTGATGTTTCATTTTTATGCATTGACATAATTCAAGTCTTTTATTTATGCTCCTATCATTTTCATGATCTTTTGCCTATGTCATGATTATGCTCACCCCATGCTATATTTTTCTTATATATCCTATTTCTGGGCTTCTAGCTTACCCCTTTTTATGTATATACTCAGGTGACTACATGTACTAAGGAGAGTGCATGTGCCAATAAGAAGCTAGAGAAGAATAAATTAAATAAATGCTTATGATTGATGTTGTAATTATTATGTATGGTCCTTGTTTTACCAAGACACTAAACCATTGGATCCTATATGTGTAATTCTACGATTTTTTTTATCTTTAAAATTATTTAGTAGTAATGTTATAAAAGGCCGGGTCGTTATAGTTGGTATAAGAGGAATGATTTAGTTAAATTTGGAATTATGATTAGTGAACCCCAGAGAAAACCTATTACATGAGACTAATTAAAAATACGTACACAAGATGCTTTACATAGGGACCACATATGTTATGCTTCTAGTATAAATTGTGAAAATGAATAAGTTATTTATTCAAGAATTGTTGACTTATGTTTTGTTCTAACCATTTCTATTTTAGAAAATGGTAGGAACCAGGAGAAATAAGGCCAACAAATCATGCGAGGGCCAATAAAAGGATTGCCCGAATGACACCCACAATGATTTGGGAGGTGGAGTTCAGAACATCATGGATATTCTTACCCAATTATATCAGGTTATGAACAATAACCAAAATAATGGAGAACATCCTCCTTCAACAAAAGAGGGAGCAACTGGCTATCGAATGTTTCATGCAACAATGACCACCGATGTTTAGTGGATCCTCTGATCCACTATTTGTGGAACAGTGGGTCAAATCCACAGAGAAGATCTTTTCTGTGCTTCATTGTTCTGAGATGGAGAAGGTGACCCTATCCTTTTATGATCTAGAAGGAGAAGTCGATCAATGGTAGGCCTTGATTAAGAACACCAAGCCAAGAGAAGAAATTGGATAGATTGAATGGGAAGACTATAGGATAATGTTTATTAATAAGTATTTCCCAAGAAATCTTTGAGTGAAGATGGAAAGAGAATTCATTGAGCTCATGAAAAAAGAAGGATAATATGTCATAGCCCATGAAGCGAATTTCACAGTGCATTCAAGGTATGCTTCGGGTTTTGTTATCAACAATCATAGAAAAATTGAAAGATTCATTAGTGGATTAAAACCACACCTTCGAAAGGCTCTTGAAATTCGAGACTTTTGGTGTTATGAAGAAGTTGTTCGATGTGCTCTCAAAGTGGAGATGGAGTTTGGAGAATGGTCTCATGGCTATGGGGATAAGAAATGAAAGATGGAGTTTCAAGCTAGAGGATCTAATGAGGAAAGTGGGAAGGAAACTCAACAACCCACATGCCAATAATGTGGGAAGTTTTAGCATGGGAACTGCCTCAAAGGTATGGGGAAATGCTTCATGTGTGGGAACGAAGGACACCATGCTCAAGAGTGTTGAAAAGACACTAACAGGAAGAAGAATGTAGCCGATGAAAAGAGAGAATCACTCATGGTTCAATGCTACAACTGTAGGGATCTAGGGCACTATGAAAACCAGTGCACTAAACCTTGAGTTCTCAAGGGTAATCACCATCAGCAGCCACCAAATCCAAAAGAACAAGCGAAGGATTTTTCCATCACTACTGCGAAGGTGGAGCATGATAATGAAGTCATACTCGGTACACTTCCTATTTACTCCAGAATGGGAAAAGTCTTATTTGATTCTGGTTCTATGCATTCCTTTATATTTTTCAAGTTTTCTAGAACTATAGAATCGAAGCCCTGAAACCTTGAAGTAGAGATATCTGTAAAAACACCAAGTGGTGAAATCATTGCAACCCAAGTGTCTGACTCTTATCTTGTTGGCGTATGTGGGAAGATACTTCCTGCGAATCTTGTAATACTTCCTTTAGTGGAATTTGACGCTATAATGGGAATGGATATGCTCTTGTTATATAGAGTACATATCAACTTTTCAGAAGAGGAAATATCTTTTCATATCGCAAACCATCCCATGATTCTCTACATATTCAAGGAAGATCATGAATATCCTTTAAAAAATCCTTCAATGGTGTTGGTGTTGATTCCCTATGAAGAAGCATACCTCTCCAAAATGGTATAGTCAAAGTAAAGTTCCAACATTGAAGAAATTTCCATCGTGAGGGAATAAAATGATGTTTTTCTCAATGAGTTACCCGGAATTCCCCCGAATCGTGTGGTAGAGTTCTCAATTGAACTCATACCTTGAGCTACTCTTATATTGAAGTGTCCCAATAGGATGGCTCCTATTGAACTGGAGGATTTAAAGAAGCAGCTTCAAGAGCATCTGGACAATGGGTTCATATGCCCTAGTGCATCACCTTGGGGTGCACCAGTGCTCTTTGTGAAGAAGAAGGATGGAACAATGCGGCTGTGTATCGATTATCGTGAACTCAACAAGATCACCATAAAGAACAAGTATCCTCTACTAAGGATTGATGACTTGTCCGACCAGTTAAGAATAGATCAATACTTCTCAATGGTGGATCTTCATTCTGGATATCATCAATAAAATGTGAAGAAGGAAGATATTTAGAGGACTGCCTTCTGTACAAGGTATGGGCACTATGAGTTTTTGGTGATGCCCTTCGGACTTACTAATTCCCCTGAAATATTCATGGATTTGATTAATAGAGTATTTATACATTACCTTGACTAATTTTTGGTAGTGTTTATTGATGATATTGTCATCTACTCCAAGATAAAGGAGGAACAAGAAGATCATCTAATAATTCTGTTGGCGACTTTGAGAGAGGATAAGTTCTATGCCATGTTCAGCAAGTGTGACTTTTTGATGAGTCACATCACATTATTGGGACATATGATCACAAGTGAGGGAATTATATCGATCCGTCAAAGAAAAAGTTTATTTAGGAATGGCTCAGGTCCTCTAGTGTCACAGAAATATGTAGTTTTATTGGATTAGCTGGTTATATCTGACGTTTTCTAAGAAACTTTTCACGATTCTCAAGCCCACTAACAAAGTTAACAAGGAAACAGGTAAAGTATTTCTGAAGGTAAAAATGTGAGGGAAGATTCAAGGTTCTAAAGAGAAGGCTGATCAATACACCTGTACTCTCACTACCGAAAAGTAGAGATAGTTTTATTATATACAGTGATGCTTCAAAGAATGGATGGGGTTTTGTACTCATGAAAAATGATAATGTGATAGCCTATGACTGACGACAGTTGAAGATCCATTAGAATAACTACCTGACACGTGATCTAGAGCTCGAATCCATGATTTTTTCCTTGAAAATATGGTGGCACTACATTTATGGTGAGAAGTGTGACATATACACCGACCAAAAGAGCCTAAGGTATATATTCACACAAAAGGACCTCAAAATGCATCAAAGGATATGGTTAGAGCTAATCAAGGATTATGATTGCTCTATTCACTATCATCTAGGAAAGTCAAACAAGGTAGCTGATTCTCTAAGCATAAAAGAACCTGCTACTCAATCCATTCTATAGATTGAAAATGACCCTATCATCTTGGATATGAAAAGAATGGATTTGTAAATAATAAGGGTAGAGGATACATACTACCTTTCCCAAATGATTGTGTAACCATATATCCAGGAGATGATTGAGGGATCTCATAGGGATGATGTAGAGATACAAAAGAGGGTGAATTCTATAAAGGAAGGGAAGTTGCAGAAGTTCCATATCGATGATGATGGTGTGATTCGGTTTGGAACCCAGCTTTGTGTTCCTTCATCACCCAGAAAAAAGAAGGAGCTATTGGAAAATTCACATAGCTCAATATTCTCTATCAATCATGGGAGTACCAAGATGTACCGTGATCTCGGAGAACACTTCTGGTGGGATAACATGAAGAAGGAGATTGTGGAATATATATCAAGGTTCTTGGAATTTCAGCAAGTTAAAGCTGAGTGGAAAACGTCCAAATCCATGATGTAGCCATTTCCTATACCCATGTGTAAATGGGAAAATGTTACTATGAACTTTGTCACAGGTCAACCAAAGACGTCAAAGGGAAATAATGCGATATGGGTTGTGGTTGACTGGATCACCAAGACTTACCATTTTTTCACTATTTAGAAATATATCTCACTTGAACTACTTGCAAAGATATATGTCACGGAAGTGGTGAGACTGCATGGATTTCCACTTTTTATTTTCTCTGACAGTGATCCAAGGTTCACATCTAAATTTTGTAGGAGTCTTCAACATGCTTGGAGTACTGAATTAAATTTCAGCATTACCTATCACCCCCAAATTGATGGCCAATCTGAAAGAACTATTCAGATGCTTGAAGATATGCTAAGAGCCTTCTCTCTAGAATTAAAAGGTGGATGGGATCATCATCACTCATTGGTTGAGTTCTCATACAATAATAGCTTCCACTTGAGTATTTAGATGGCTCTATATGAAGCTCTGTATGGAAAGCAATGTAGAACTCCAACCTGTTGGGATGATGTTGGAGAAAGAAAGCTACTTGGACCTGATCTTGTTCAATAGATGACAGCGAAGGTTTATGTCATCCAGAAACACATCAAAGATGCTCAATGTCGGCAAAACAGCTATGCTGACAACCATTGAAGGGACTTGGAGTTCAAAGATAGAGATAAATACTTCCTTTGAATATCTCTATGGAAGAGAGTCATGTGATTCAGGAAGAAAGGGAAGCTAAGCCCAAGGTATATTGGCTCTTTTGAGATCCTTGACAGCATAGGAGTCGTGGCCTATCGTCTTGAACTTCCACCGAATATGGATCGTGTTCATGATGTTTTTTACGTATCACTCTTGAGGAAGTACATACCTGATCCCTCACATGTACTAAACTCAGAGGTGGTTGAGTTGGAAGATGATCTCTCCTATGAGGAGCAACCAGTAAAGATTCTGGATCGGAGAGATAAGGTTCTATGCAACAAGACATCCCATCTTGTCAAAGTGTTTTGGAGGAACCATAAGTTTAAGGGAGAAACTTGGGAACTAGAGGAGGCAATGATGGAGAAACACCGTCACTTGTTTGTGTAATTTAAAATTTCGGGGGCGATATTTCTTAAGGGGGAAGAATGTAACTACCTAAAGTTTTTCAATTGAAATTACATTCTTATAATTATTTTATAAATTAATATGAAAACACAAAATAATTAACTACTAATTGATAAGTGACCTTTAAAGATAAATTTGTCACTTATATATTTGTAATTTTGATAATCCGACATACACGGTTGTGTTCAAGATGATCTTTGGAGTCTAATGAAACAAAAATAATTTTTATTGAATAGTAACATACCCTTGGGAATCGTTACCTACCCTTATGAATAGAAAATGACCCTTAAGAATATTAAATCATCCAACATAAGAGTAACCTTACCCATGATTAATTAAATAAAATTTAGACATCTTAGAAAGTGACAATTCAACCTTAGTAAACATTTTTGTATTTTATAAGTCATAAACAATTAATTATAATTAATTAATTAATTTAAAAGAAAGTGTATTTTCTTAAAATGTGTCCATTAATTATCAAATCAATGTCTTATTGTTTTTAGATAATTTTATAATACCCTACGTAATTTTTGAAAACACAATAAAATCAGTTTTAATTTTAATAACCATTTTTTTAAGTAAATTATGAATTTAATTAAATTAATCATATTTAGAAAAATATTTTGGAGAAATGGGATTCATTTTTTTATTATACACATTGAAAAATTGTTGGGGTAAATTTTTGGTATTTTTTTGAAATACTTGAATTTCTGATGAATAGTGAAATATCGTAATTTACAAAAATATGCTAAATAAGCTAATTATAGAGTAATGTGTGATTTTATGATGATGTAATCCCACTTGGTTTGGGATAACATGATAAAATTACTATTATTGGTCATTCGAGACTCACTATTCCTTGTCTTATGGGAAATTAATAAACTAATGAATTTTATATTAAGGAAATTCCACTCCCCTCCACTATAAAAACCACCCTTCACACCCCCATTCCCTCAAACCTCTAAAGATCCAAGCCTTCTCTAAAATCTTCCCAAATATCTTTCCTATTCCCTCTCCCACGTTCATGAGCTTCTGTTCTGATTAAAATACCAAGCCTAGCTTCTTTTAGGAGAATCTCAAGAGGAGGATTTACGAGGTAATTTCTCTCCCTCTTTTCCTTTAATTTCCTTTCATGTTCAAGTTCATTTCTTGATATCTCTCCACATATACTCATCCAAATGGTATTTTAACTTTATTATTATACATATAATGTAATTTAATGATGCTAATGGGATATTTAATCATCCAACCCCCTTTCCTTTTTCCTTTTATTTTTTTAAAGTGAATTTTGTTCGTGAGGTGTTAATTTATCACCTTCAAGAACGACTTGCTTTATTATTGCATTTCTAAATTCAGATCTAGTCATTAAACCATTTTTATGGTTGAACCCGAATTTTTTATATGTATAATTTCCTATTTAAGGTAATGTAAATAACTTATGTCCATATTTCTAGTGATAAAATAAAAGAAGTTCATTATGATCGAAAAATCAATCAAATTAACCCAACAAATCACCATTTAATTCTTATCTAATGATTCATCCACATGGATATAATATAATTCATTATAAGAACATTAAATATTATGTAATAACATTAATATCATGTAATATCTGTTCTTGATATTTACCCTTGTTCTACCCGAACTTAAATTTAAGAATACAAGTGAACGACTCAAGAAAACCATAAAAACAAACATTTCCGAACAATGTCTTTAAACACTATAACTCATCCAATGTCACATAAAATAACTTAATGAAACCATAATAAACCATATTAATGTACACAAGGTTCTATATTTCTAAGTAATTAATATAATGTCATTATACAGAACATTAAAGAGAAGGAAGCATTCAGATACAACGTTAGGAGAAATTCTCGAACCCAACTTTCTTTATTAGGATTCTCCCTCTTTCACTCTATTTTTGATATGTTTACTCCTTAAAGATAATTTATTCATCATTTTATTTCCTTTTCTGGGATATACATTTTTTTCACTAGTTTTTATCTCAAACAAAATGTTTTCCAAAAGAAATTTTCTTTTAAGAACACACCTTTTACTTCTCAATCCAAGTGGACGGTTCTTGTGACATGTATGTTATTACCTATTTATTTTGAGAAAACAAAGTTTATGAATGTGTTATTATGAAATATAACCCATTACATTACATTTTTTAGTTATGTTCACTTTTTATATATGTTCTATGTGGAATGCATGATAATGTTAATGTTATGATGTGACCGGTGTGCCCAGAATTATATAGTGCAATATGAATGTTTCAATGTGACGGCTGCACCCGGAATTATACAGCACTCCAATGAATTGGATAAATTGATGAATCTAATGAGTAAATGTGAAATTTCGTGTGAAAAATATGCTATCTTGGTTCACAAGTATGTGTGTTAGTTAACCACTAAGACATGATGTTTCATTTTTATGCATTTCCACATTTCAAATCTTTTATTTATGCTCCTCTCGTGTTCATCATATTTTTCCTATGTCATGATTATGCTCACCCCATGCTATATTGTTCTTATCTATCCTCTTACTGGACTTCTAGCTCACCCCTTTTTATGTATATCCTCTGGTGGCTACATGTACTAAGGAGAGGACATGTGCCAATAAGAATCTAGAGAAGAATAAATTAAATAAATGTTTATGATTGATGTTGTAATTGTTATGTTTGGTCTTAGTTTATCCAAGACACAATACCTTTAGATCCTCTATGTGTAATACTATTATGATGTTTATCTTTATAATGATTTAATAGTAATATAAGAAATGGTCGGGTCTCTTTATATGGTTAGGCGAAAATTCATCAAAAACTCTAAGGTAGGTAGTCTATATGAAAATTATCATCATCTTGATAATGATCTTGTGTTTATTTTTATTTTGGTGTGGCCATGTTGTGAAATTTATTTTAAATTGAAAATTTTAACTGAATAACCATGAATTTGATAGACCCTTCTCTGATCCCGTTGGATCCATTATAGATTATGTGAATGGGAATTATAGAGACCCATGGGGTGTGAAACATTCCTTGAAATGGTATTTATGGAATAAAAAATTGGAATTATAGGGTTTATTCAATTAAACTATTTTTGAATGTGTTTATCATTCTAACTTGTTATATATTATTATTTAAATTAACATGGAAGAGTTTGTTAGATGTGATATGATTAAATGAAATTACATTAAATGGTTAAATTATAATTGTTTCTTGTTCATTAGGTGTTGAAATTTTGTTAAAGGTTTTATTGAAAAATAAAGTGGTACACCGTCTTGAGAAGGGTTTATAAAAATGTGTTATTATTGTTGAAACATGATATGAATATGTAAAAAATGATGTGTTGGTGTTAGACAGATGGTCATCAACCATTGTTGGCCGTATTGATGATCTAGGCCCCCAACACAATCTTGTGAATTTGTGCTAGACTGATGCTCCATGTACATGAGATTTTGGTGCTAGACTGAATCTCTATGTACCCATGAATTTTTGATGGAATGATGCTCCATGTACCCGAGATAATTATAGTAGAATTATGCTCCATGTATCTTTGATAATGGTACACAGAATCACTCTCCAAGGTATAAAAATGAAATTGGAATTAATTTAAATAATGAAATACCATGAAATAAAATTTTTTAAAATACCTATGGTGTATCGTCTAGACACTAGCATGGGCCAAAGAAGGTATGATTTGCTTGGGTGTCCCTGTTAACATAAGGGCCAATGTGGTTAACTAAAGAATAATAAGTGTGAGAACTATTTACTTTTATCATTACATATTTTATTTTTTATACAAATATATACACTATTACAGACTAGATATTACTTTTGACACCATTGATGGTGACTTGTTGAGTTGTGGTCACAAACCACTCAGGCCGTTGATTGTTACCCAAGTAGACTTCATGTCTGTAGGACGGGATAAGGGGAATAGAACTATTTTAGATGGATGAGTTAGTATTCAAGATGGGTCATATATGGGAGAACCAAACATAATGTTGGGTCCCTCTTTCGAGTTTTCTTTGTTTCTTGTTTTGGTTTTTCATTGGACACTTAACACTAATGTGAAATAACATATTTACTGCTTCAGTTTTGGGGATTTTCTTTATTTTGGGATTATCATGTAATGATTGTTCTTGATTGATTATTATTTATTTATATTATCTTGGATATTTCTATATTGATTTACACTATTTTATACTTTGATAAAGTTTGTATAGTATCTCTATGTATCATATTAGAGACATTCTATAACGACCCATACTTTACATACATTGTTAATACTTCAAAATTGAAGCAAACTTATTACAACATATGACAAAACCACAAAGGACCGTATAGGTATAGTGTCTTTAGAAACTGGGAAACATAAACAACTGGTTCATAAATCTTCTACAGTGTCTCCCATTTATTTCATCATATCTAGGGTCCCTTTTAGCATATTCTACTTAATATCCATCTTCCTGACCTGGGGAAAAGAAAACATAAAAGGGTGAGCTCAAATGCTCAGCAAGGGCAAATAAAGGAAATAAAAATCATATCATATCTTTTTGAAAATCAAAACCTGCAAAAGAGATCATAATATCTTAACATGGAATAAATCATAGAAGTGAAAATGAGATCCCCATAACATAAAACTTGAAACTTTGTGGCATGCACACATAATCATGGAAAATCATTTCTTGTTAGTCATGACTCATTGCCAAGACTATCTTAGTGGACAAAGTCCCTTTCTGAACCGAGTTCACTCCTCGTTTCAGTCCTGTATCACTGAACCGAAATAACCTTCCGTTCCAGCCATGTCTATCTCATGAGATATAAAATCATTACCCAATGCATTGGAGGGAGATATAGGTCCCACCCATCTTATAATGAATCCTTTCTTATGTGTGCCACATAATCATAAATCATACATCATCGTATAACACATGTAACAAAAATGGGATTCTTGAAACATCATGACATCATAAATCAATTCATATAAGATAAAGGAATTCATAAAAATAATTCCATCATAACATGATCAAATCAATTTAATAACAGGGATAAAACAGAACCCTTTATTATCTTAGATGGAAAATAATTTTGATAAAACACTTGAACTCCATTCTTGAGGAAAATATCCTTTCTTCTTCAAAAACATTTTTCCTTTCATAACATGTCATACAACTTTAAAATAAAAGAAGTTGATTAAAAATAAACTTGAAAACTTGTAAAGGAAGCTTTTTGGAAATAATGTTTTAAAAATCCATTCATGCCGTATAAGTTAAAAAAACATTCTTCTAACTTTTGTCGGAAAAGTCAAAAAGTACCTCGTACGAAAAACGACAAAAGATTCCTTTCATATCTTTTACAAAAAAACTTACCGAAGTGTAAAATTGGATATAAACTATTGTAGAAGGAAGGAAATAATATTACATATCGAGGGAACATGGATGTGGATGATAAAATACACCCCAGTAATTACCAAAGTAAAAACAATCTCGGATAAAAGTGAGATTGTGATATTTTCCCTTACCTTAGGTCCGATTAGCTTTGTACGTGTCCGAAGCTCCTGTATAATGGTTTAAATAATGTTATTGACTTATTCCAGAATCATACATATTTATATGATATCATATATGGTCATATTATTAGCTTCTTGTTAGTAATATTTCATTGTTACTTGTTACTCGGGTCTTTATAACTTTTTGTTCTTATGCGTGTTTTGTCGAATAAATTCTTATTCTTATCTTTAGGTTATAGATAATTCATTTCCAGAATGTTATTAGTGTAGTATATACCATATTCATTCATTCAATTCATTTATATAATAATTATGAAATGAAGATCATGTAGAACGAGTCGCATCACATCGTGGAGACGGTATTCCGTACGTACGCACGAGTGATGATATCGTTCCTATGATCGTGGAATTGTATTGGAGTATATATGTATTATTTCAGTATCAATATTACTTCATAATAATCATATATAGTTACTTATTACACCATTATACCCATCCTTGTAAGGTGATGGTGGAAAATAGATTACACCACGGCGTGGAGACGGTATTCCGTACGTACGCACGCGCAGTGATTTCATTTTTTCCGTAGGATGGATAGAAGGTAATTTAGGGTTGTTTCATATTTATAATAACATATCAGTATGTAAGTAATACTGATGTTATTACTTTATCATGAAACAACTAAAGAAGAAGAAGTTGAAGAAGAAAGAAATTGAAAAGATCGGTAATGAATATTACCTCTTCTTTGGAACGCCTCTTTGAATCCTCCACTTAAGGAACTATGATTGGTCTTTGGAGAAGACCAGGACCTCTAGGATTATTCTAGGGAAGTGGGGAGGAGAAGATTGCAGGGGTTGGCCGAGCTTGAGTGCTCAAATTGGTGTGAGGAGGAGGGGGAGGAGGTGCCCTTTTATAAGGGAGGAGAGGGGCACCTTAGGAATATCTCAAAATATTATTTTATATTAAAGTAAAAATCGGTTTATAATGGTTCCAAAGGGTCTTATTTAGAAGCTAAAGTGGGGAAGGGTCGAAATACTATAAACCAATAAGATTTAGACAAGTTTAGGGTATTATTTTAACCTTATCAATTAGATTTAACTCTAAGTTAATTAATTTAACTTTTACCGTGTCTTTTTGTTTTCTTTCACTATATGGTTAATACACTTACTATAACATGCCAGACGAACCCCAAATTGTTTATTATTAATATATATGTCCTTATCTAAGTCATTTGGCCGAACCTTAGATTTTTAGGAATAAAATAACAATTAATAATATAATATTTGATTTAAAAACTATTTTGTGTCAATTTTGACACTATTTGATATATGATTTTTGTGAAAGTCATAACAGAATTATATGTTCAAACCAAGTTGATTAAATCAACACTAATATATCATAGTAACCTATAAGATTAGTGTAATTCATAAAAAGTCTTAAATTACATTTATTTTGGTATTTATATTATCAATTTTGTCAATATTTCATTAATAAGATAATTACTGCATCATCTTTGTGTCATAAATAAATTAAATTATTTGATGTCTAAAAATTACAAATAAAATACCATCATGTAGGCAATCTTTTTAGCTTTCTAATGAATATTTACAATCGAATTTATCTTATGTATAACCCCATATTAAAAATGATTGACTTATTAAACTTTGATTTTAACTATTTTAACCCTTCTTTAAATAAATTAATAATAAATGTCCTAATCTAATCCAAGTGGGCCTAAATGGTCATATTTTATTCCTAAGTTTGTTTTTGGTCGAATTACACTTGTCCAATAGAATTAGGACATGTGTTAGGGTAATAGTAATATCATATTTACCCTTAGTTACCCTATTTACTATTAACCGCGGTAAAAAAAGTAAAAAGTTACTATTCACCAAAAAATTATTTTCATCCCATTGAACCACATTTTAGTCCTTGATATTAACCGTGTCTCTCGGATTTTCGAAATTCCAATCACAGAAGCGGTAAAATTAAGTTTTATGCAAAATTCAGTTTTTAACCTACCACTTAGTGGTTTCACTATTCATCAAAAATTGAAAGTTTTCAGAAAAATACCAAAATTTCACCCTAGGCTAATTTCGATATTCTAAGTCCAAAAATGAAGTCCATTTTGAAAAATAAAATTTATAAAATTTCAAAAAGTGGTTATTACTATTCATAACGGCTAGTTTTAATAGCATATTGTTGTTTAGTGAAACTCGGTATTGCGTACGACGCAAGCTATCGAGGAAGGTCGCGATTGCGTGTAAAGCAAGCCAAGCAAGTGTTGTGTAGAAAAAGATTCCTTTGATGATTTATATAACATAAAAGTCTCGGGTGTTACATTCTACCCCCCTTAAAAAGAATTTCGCCCTCGAAATTCGTCACTTTGTAACAAACAGATGAGGATACTTCTCCCTCATCATATCCTCAAGCTCCCATGTAGCTTCTTCAAGTTGGTGGTTCCTCCATAAAACTTTCACCAAGCGAGTGGTCTTGTTTCGTAGGACTTTTTCGCTACGATCCAGAATCTCTATCAGTTGTTCTTCATAAGAAAGATCTTGCTCCAGCGGTACAACTTCTGAGCTGAGTACATGTGAAGGATCTGGTATGTACTTTCTCAGGAGAGATACGTGGAACACATCGTGAACTTGAGAGAGATTCGGTGGAAGCGCCAATCGGTAAGCTACCTTCCCAACACGATCCAGTATTTCAAAAGGACCGATATATCTAGGGCTCAACTTCCCCTTCTTTCCAAATCTCATAACCCTCTTCCAGGGAGATATTCGTAAGAACACTTTATCGCCCACTTCAAACTCTAGGTCTTTTCTTCGGTTGTCGGCATAAATTTTCTGTCAACTCTGAGCTGCTCTTATGTGTTGTTGAATAGATCTAACCTTTTCTGCCATTTCATCAACGAGATCAGGTCCTAATAGCTTTCTTTCCCCAACTTCATCCCAGCAAGTTGGAGTCCTGCATTTCTTTCCATAGAGAGCTTCATAAGGAGCCATCTGAATACTGGAGTGAAAGCTATTATTATAAGAAAATTCCACCAAAGGTAGGTGTTGATCCCAACCTCCTTTGAAATCCATAGAGCAAGCTCTCAACATATCTTCTAGGGTTTGAATTGTTCTCTCAGACTGACCGTCTGTCTGGGGATGATAAGCAGTGCTGAAACTCAACTCTGTATCCAGAGTATGCTGAAGACTTCGCCAGAACTTCGAGGTAAATCTCGGATCTCGATCAGATATAATAGAAAGTGGTACTCCATGCAATCTCACCACTTCCTTTACATATATCCTGGCAAGCTGATCTAGAGAGAAATCCTCTCTAATAGCAATGAAGTGTGCAGACTTTGTAAGACGATCAACTATGACCCAGATAGCATTATTGCCTTTGGATGTTTTAGGGAGTCCTGTGACAAAGTCCATAGTGATGTTTTCCCATTTCCATTCGGGTATGGGTAATGGTTGTAACATCCCCTTAGACTTCTGTCTCTCAGCTTTAACTTGTTGACAAACCAAGCATCGAGAGACATATTCAACAACATCTCTTTTCATGCCATCCCACCAGAAGTACTCTTTCAGGTCCCTATACATCTTCGTGCTTCCAGGATGAATAGAAAATGATGAACTATGAGCCTCATCCAGCAGCTCATTCTTTAATTTGGGTATGGGAGGAACGCAAACCCGATTCCTGAACTTTATTATCCCATCACAATCAAGGTTGAATTCAGGAACATTTCTCACCTTCTTTTGTAACTCGACATCTTCTTTCTGTGCCTCTTTAATCTTCACATGTATAGATGGTTGAACATTCATTTGAGAAAGATAAGATTTTTCCCCTTCCATTATAATTCCAAGATCCATCCTTTGTAAATCCATAAATATTGGATCTTTTGTGATCCTCATCATGGATAAACTAGCATGGTCTTGTCGACTTAATGCATCTGCCACCTTGTTTGCTTTCCCAGGGTGGTAATGGATTGGGCAGTCATAATCCTTAATTAGCTCCAACCATCTTCTTTGACGCATATTCAACTCCTTTTGTGTGAAAATATACTTTAAACTTTTATGATCAGTATAAATATCACACCTTTCACCATAAAGGTAATGCCTCCAAATCTTTAATGCAAAGATTACCGCAGCCAACTCCAAATCATGTGTTGGGTAATTTTGCTCATGGATTTTCAACTGCCGTGAGGCATAAGCTATTACCATATCATTTTTCATAAGAACACACCCCAATCCCTTCTTGGATGCATCACTGTAGATCACAAACCTTTCTCCACTACAAGGTAGTGTGAGCACAAGTGCACTGGATAACCTTCTTTTCAACTCCTTGAAATTCTCTTCACATTCCTCTGTCCAGACAAACTTAACTCCTTTTCGAGTCAACTTGGTGAGTGGATTAGATAATCGTGAAAAATCTTTTACAAAACGTCGATAGTATCCAGCCAAACCAAGAAAATTTCGGATCTCAGTTACTGTTGTTGGTCTTGACCATCTTTCGATAACCTCTGTTTTTGCTGGATCCACAGATATCCCCTCTTTTGAGATTATATGACCCAAAAATGCAACTTTTTGAAGCCAAAATTCACACTTGGTAAATTTGGCATAAAGCTTCTCCTTTCTCAGGGTCTTCAATATAATTCTCAAGTGATCTTCATGCTCTTCCTTGCTCTTTGAATAGACAAGAATATCGTCTATAAAGACTACCACAAATTGATCAAGATAGTCTCTAAAGACTCTATTCATTAGATCCATGAAGATAGCAGGGGCATTAGTAAGACCAAATGGCATCACTATAAATTCATAGTGTCCATACCTTGTACGGAAAGCCATCTTTGGTATATCCTCCCTTTTGACCCTTAATTGATGATACCCTGAACGAAGATCAATCTTGGAAAAGTATTGAGCTCCGCGTAGTTGGTCAAATAAGTCATCAATGCGTGGGAGAGGATATTTGTTCTTGATAGTGATCTTGTTAAGTTCTCGATAATCAATGCAAAGTCTCATTGATCCATCTTTCTTCTTAACAAATAGAACAGGTGCTCCCCAAGGTGACGCACTAGGGCGTATGAATCCCTTATCAAGATTCTCTTGGAGTTGCTTCTTCAATTCCTGCAACTCAATTGGGGCCATTCTATAAGGTGTCTTTGAAATAGGCAAAGCACCCGGTACGAGTTCTATTGAAAACTCAACTTCACGATTTGGTGGAAGACCTGGCAATTCCTCCGGAAAGACATCATCAAACTCCCGTACAATGGGCATATTCTTAATCGTGAGTTTCTCACCAACCATTTGAGATAAATAACCTTCATTTAGTGGTATCAAGACCCATAAGATGGAAGAAATTTCCACTGGAAGGTTATATTCATCCTTGCATCGATAGACGATCGTAGATTGATCTGGAATATGAAATGTGACTTCCCTTCTTTGGCAATTGATATGAGCTCCATGTAGAGAAAGCCAATCCATGCCAAGAATCACATCAAATTCCACTAAAGGAAGGATCACAAGATTTGCAGGAAGCACTTTCCCACAAACTTCGATCGGAGAAGAATTATAAACTTTTGATGCGATTGATGTGCCATTAGGTGTTGTCACAGCTAACTCAACATCTAATTGTTGAGGTAATACGGTGATACCCTTAGAAAAGTCTTCAGAAATAAAAGAGTGGGTGGATCCAGAATCAAATAAAACATTTGCTACTTTAGAGTGGATGGTAAGTGTACCTTTCACCACATCATTATCGTACTCCACCTCGCTGATAGAAATTGCATGTGACTTTCCTTTGTCTTTAGCCTTAAGAGTTTGTTGACGTCGACCATCATCATAAACCCTTGGATTTGGGAATTGATTGGCATAATGCCCCATCTCCTTGCACTTGAAACATTGAAGTGTAGTAGGTTCATTCTGTGTATCCCTTCCTTTGTTTGCATCATTAGACATCTTCTTCCCATTATCACGGCATTCAAATGCCCGATGGCCTTCCTTTCCACATTTAAAACATTTACTTGTCCCTTTAAGACAACTCCCTCCATGTTTCTTTCCACACTTTGAGCATAAGGAAAAGCTCATCTTCTTTTCCGTGTGCTCTTTAGATTTTTCTTTGAATTCCATCTTCCTCTTCTTATCAAACCCATGTGACTGATGGGTTACTCCAATCTCCATCTCGACTTTGAGAGCACATCGAACGATTTCCTCGTAGCTATTGAAGTCCCTTATGGCTAACGCCCTTCGAAGACTTGGTTTTAAGCCACTAAAGAATCGATCGATCTTACTCTCAGGTTGGATAATAATACCAGAAGCGTACCTTGCATGTCTTGTAAAATTTGCTTCATAGGTACTAACAGATTCATCATCCCTTTGCTTCAGTTCAAGGAACTCTTTCTCCATCTTTGTTCGGAGAATACGAGGGAAGTACTTATTGAAAAATAAGTTCTTGAACTCGTCCCATTCCATAGACTCAATTTCATCCCTTTGCCTTGTATTCTTAACAAGATTCCACCATTGATCAGCATCTCCTTCCAAACGATACACTGCTAGGATGACTTTATCATGCTCAGAACATTGAAGAACTGAAAATATCTTTTCAGTAGTACCAATCCATTGTTCAGCAACTAATGGATCAGTAGACCCGCTGAAAGATGGTGGACGCTGCCTCATGAAGGATTCAACAGAATGTTGCTCCCTCCTTTGTTCGTTTGGAAATCCTGCATGATTCATAGCTTGAGAAAGTTGTGTGAGCATGGCTACAAGATTTTGCATTCCAGCTCCCATATCGTTTGGTTGCTCAGGGGGACAATCATTGCATTGCCCATCGCATTCCGCATTAACACGGTTCCTTCTGGTTCCAGCCATTGACTAAAACCAAGAAGAATAGTGTGAGCAACACTAATTATAATAGGAAACCACATAATTCAAGAATAAAATTTTCATGCTTAAGGTCTTATCCTAGGTTATTCAAGGCCATTTCTAAAACACTAAGATTGTGTTCTATGCTTAGACTTATCCTTAGGGTTCTTACTAAGGCTTTAACATCCTAGTTTCCAAAGGTTGACTATACCTTTCCTCTGATACCAACTATAACGACCCATACTTTACATACATTGTTAATACTTCAAAATTGAAGCAAACTTATTACAACATATGACAAAACCACAAAGGACCGTATAGGTATAGTGTCTTTAGAAACTGGGAAACATAAACAACTGGTTCATAAATCTTCTACAGTGTCTCCCATTTATTTCATCATATCTAGGGTCCCTTTTAGCATATTCTACTTAATATCCATCTTCCTGACCTGGGGAAAAGAAAACATAAAAGGGTGAGCTCAAATGCTCAGCAAGGGCAAATAAAAGAAATAAAAATCATATCATATCTTTTTGAAAATCAAAACCTGCAAAAGAGATCATAATATCTTAACATGGAATAAATCATAGAAGTGAAAATGAGATCCCCATAACATAAAACTTGAAACTTTGTGGCATGCACACATAATCATGGAAAATCATTTCTTGTTAGTCATGACTCATTGCCAAGACTATCTTAGTGGACAAAGTCCCTTTCTGAACCGAGTTCACTCCTCGTTTCAGTCCTGTATCACTGAACCGAAATAACCTTCCGTTCCAGCCATGTCTATCTCATGAGATATAAAATCATTACCCAATGCATTGGAGGGAGATATAGGTCCCACCCATCTTATAATGAATCCTTTCTTATGTGTGCCACATAATCATAAATCATACATCATCGTATAACACATGTAACAAAAATGGGATTCTTGAAACATCATGACATCATAAATCAATTCATATAAGATAAAGGAATTCATAAAAATAATTCCATCATAACATGATCAAATCAATTTAATAACAGGGATAAAACAGAACCCTTTATTATCTTAGATGGAAAATAATTTTGATAAAACACTTGAACTCCATTCTTGAGGAAAATATCCTTTCTTCTTCAAAAACATTTTTCCTTTCATAACATGTCATACAACATTAAAATAAAAGAAGTTGATTAAAAATAAACTTGAAAACTTGTAAAGGAAGCTTTTTGGAAATAATGTTTTAAAAATCCATTCATGCCGTATAAGTTAAAAAAACATTCTTCTAACTTTTGTCGGAAAAGTCAAAAAGTACCTCGTACGAAAAACGACAAAAGATTCCTTTCATATCTTTTACAAAAAAACTTACCGAAGGGTAAAATTGGATATAAACTATTGTAGAAGGAAGGAAATAATATTACATATCGAGGGAACATGGATGTGGATGATAAAATACACCCCAGTAATTACCAAAGTAAAAACAATCTCGGATAAAAGTGAGATTGTGATATTTTCCCTTACCTTAGGTCCGATTAGCTTTGTACGTGTCCGAAGCTCCTGTATAATGGTTTAAATAATGTTATTGACTTATTCCAGAATCATACATATTTATATGATATCATATATGGTCATATTATTAGCTTCTTGTTAGTAATATTTCATTGTTACTTGTTACTCGGGTCTTTATAACTTTTTGTTCTTATGCGTGTTTTGTCGAATAAATTCTTATTCTTATCTTTAGGTTATAGATAATTCATTTCCAGAATGGTATTAGTGTATTATATACCATATTCATTCATTCAATTCATTTATATAATAATTATGAAATGAAGATCATGTAGAACGAGTCGCATCACATCGTGGAGACGGTATTCCGTACGTACGCACGAGTGATGATATCGTTCCTATGATCGTGGAATTGTATTGGAGTATATATGTATTATTTCAGTATCAATATTACTTCATAATAATCATATATAGTTACTTATTACACCATTATACCCATCCTTGTAAGGTGATGGTGGAAAATAGATTACACCACGGCGTGGAGACGGTATTCCGTACGTACGCACGCGCGGTGATTTCATTTTTTCCGTAGGATGGATAGAAGGTAATTTAGGGTTGTTTCATATTTATAATAACATATCAGTATGTAAGTAATACTGATGTTATTACTTTATCATGAAACAACTAAAGAAGAAGAAGTTGAAGAAGAAAGAAATTGAAAAGATCGGTAATGAATATTACCTCTTCTTTGGAACGCCTCTTTGAATCCTCCACTTAAGGAACTAAGATTGGTCTTTGGAGAAGACCAGGACCTCTAGGATTATTCTAGGGAAGTGGGGAGGAGAAAATGGCAGGGGTTGGCCGAGCTTGAGTGCTCAAATTGGTGTGAGGATGAGGGGGAGGAGGTGCCCTTTTATAAGGGAGGAGAGGGGCACCTTAGGAATATCTCAAAATATTATTTTATATTAAAGTCAAAATCGGTTTATAATGGTTCCAAAGGGTCTTATTTCGAAGCTAAAGTGGGGAAGGGTCGAAATACTATAAACCAATAAGATTTAGACAAGTTTAGGGTATTATTTTAACCTTATCAATTAGATTTAACTCTAAGTTAATCAATTTAACTTTTACCGTGTCTTTTTGTTTTCTTTCACTATATGGTTAATACACTTACTATAACATGCCAAACGAACCCCAAATTGTTTATTATTAATATATATGTCCTTATCTAAGTCATTTGGCCGAACCTTAGATTTTTAGGAATAAAATTACAATTAATAATATAATATTTGATTTAAAAACTATTTTGTGTCAATTTTGACACTATTTGATATATGATTTTTGTGAAAGTCATAACAGAATTATATGTTCGAACCAAGTTGATTAAATCAACACTAATATATCATAGTAACCTATAAGATTAGTGTAATTCATAAAAAGTCTTAAATTACATTTATTTTGGTATTTATATTATCAATTTTGTCAATATTTCATTAATAAGATAATTACTGCATCATCTTTGTGTCATAAATAAATTAAATTATTTGATGTCTAAAAATTACAAATAAAATACCATCATGTAGGCAATCTTTTTAGCTTTCTAATGAATATTTACAATCGAATTTATCTTATGTATAACCCCATATTAAAAATGATTGACTTATTAAACTTTGATTTTAACTATTTTAACCCTTCTTTAAATAAATTAATAATAAATGTCCTAATCTAATCCAAGTGGGCCTAAATGGTCATATTTTATTCCTAAGTTTGTTTTTGGTCGAATTACACTTGTCCAATAGAATTAGGACATGTGTTAGGGTAATAGTAATATCATATTTACCCTTAGTTACCCTATTTACTATTAACCGCGGTAAAAAAAGTAAAAAGTTACTATTCACCAAAAAATTATTTTCATCCCATTGAACCACATTTTAGTCCTTGATATTAACCGTGTCTCTCGGATTTTCGAAATTCCAATCACAGAAGCGGTAAAATTAAGTTTTATGCAAAATTCAGTTTTTAACCTACCACTTAGTGGTTTCACTATTCATCAAAAATTGAAAGTTTTCAGAAAAATACCAAAATTTCACCCTAGGCTAATTTCGATATTCTAAGTCCAAAAATGAAGTCCATTTTGAAAAATAAAATTTATAAAATTTCAAAAAGTGGTTATTACTATTCATAACGGCTAGTTTTAATAGCATATTGTTGTTTAGTGAAACTCGGTATTGCGTACGACGCAAGCTATCGAGGAAGGTCGCGATTGCGTGTAAAGCAAGCCAAGCAAGTGTTGTGTAGAAAAAGATTCCTTTGATGATTTATATAACATAAAAGTCTCGGGTGTTACATTCTACCCCCCTTAAAAAGAATTTCGCCCTCGAAATTCGTCACTTTGTAACAAACAGATGAGGATACTTCTCCCTCATCATATCCTCAAGCTCCCATGTAGCTTCTTCAAGTTGGTGGTTCCTCCATAAAACTTTCACCAAGCGAGTGGTCTTGTTTCGTAGGACTTTTTCGCTACGATCCAGAATCTCTATCGGTTGTTCTTCATAAGAAAGGTCTTGCTCCAGCGGTACAACTTCTGAGCTGAGTACATGTGAAGGATCTGGTATGTACTTTCTCAGGAGAGATACGTGGAACACATCGTGAACTTGAGAGAGATTCGGTGGAAGCGCCAATCGGTAAGCTACCTTCCCAACACGATCCAGTATTTCAAAAGGACCGATATATCTAGGGCTCAACTTCCCCTTCTTTCCAAATCTCATAACCCTCTTCCAGGGAGATATTCGTAAGAACACTTTATCGCCCACTTCAAACTCTAGGTCTTTTCTTCGGTTGTCGGCATAAATTTTCTGTCGACTCTGAGCTTCTCTTATGTGTTGTTGAATAGATCTAACCTTTTCTGCCATTTCATCAATGAGATCAGGTCCTAATAGCTTTCTTTCCCCAACTTCATCCCAGCAAGTTGGAGTCCTGCATTTCTTTCCATAGAGAGCTTCATAAGGAGCCATCTGAATACTGGAGTGAAAGCTATTATTATAAGAAAATTCCACCAAAGGTAGGTGTTGATCCCAACCTCCTTTGAAATCCATAGAGCAAGCTCTCAACATATCTTCTAGGGTTTGAATTGTTCTCTCAGACTGACCGTCTGTCTGGGGATGATAAGCAGTGCTGAAACTCAACTCTGTATCCAGAGTATGCTGAAGACTTCGCCAGAACTTCGAGGTAAATCTCGGATCTCGATCAGATATAATAGAAAGTGGTACTCCATGCAATCTCACCACTTCCTTTACATATATCCTGGCAAGCTGATCTAGAGAGAAATCCTCTCTAATAGCAATGAAGTGTGCAGACTTTGTAAGACGATCAACTATGACCCAGATAGCATTATTGCCTTTGGATGTTTTAGGAAGTCCTGTGACAAAGTCCATAGTGATGTTTTCCCATTTCCATTCGGGTATGGGTAATGGTTGTAACATCCCCTTAGACTTCTGTCTCTCAGCTTTAACTTATTGACAAACCAAGCATCGAGAGACATATTCAGCAACATCTCTTTTCATGCCATCCCACCAGAAGTACTCTTTCAGGTCCCTATACATCTTCGTGCTTCCAGGATGAATAGAAAATGATGAACTATGAGCCTCATCCAGCAGCTCATTCTTTAATTTGGGGATGGGAGGAACGCAAACCCGATTCCTGACCTTTATTATCCCATCACAATCAAGGTTGAATTCAGGAACATTTCTCACCTTCTTTTGTAACTCGACATCTTCTTTCTGTGCCTCTTTAATCTTCACATGTATAGATGGTTGAACATTCATTTGAGAAAGATAAGATTTTTCCCCTTCCATTATAATTCCAAGATCCATCCTTTGTAAATCCATAAATATTGGATCTTTTGTGATCCTCATCATGGATAAACTAGCATGGTCTTGTCGACTTAATGCATCTGCCACCTTGTTTGCTTTCCCAGGGTGGTAATGGATTGGGCAGTCATAATCCTTAATTAGCTCCAACCATCTTCTTTGACGCATATTCAACTCCTTTTGTGTGAAAATATATTTTAAACTTTTATGATCAGTATAAATATCACACCTTTCACCATAAAGGTAATGCCTCCAAATCTTTAATGCAAAGATTACCGCAGCCAACTCCAAATCATGTGTTGGGTAATTTTGCTCATGGATTTTCAACTGTCGTGAGGCATAAGCTATTACCATATCATTTTGCATAAGAACACACCCCAATCCCTTCTTGGATGCATCACTGTAGATCACAAACCTTTCTCCACTACAAGGTAGTGTGAGCACAAGTGCACTGGATAACCTTCTTTTCAACTCCTTGAAATTCTCTTCACATTCCTCTGTCCAGACAAACTTAACTCCTTTTCGAGTCAACTTGGTGAGTGGATTAGATAATCGTGAAAAATCTTTTACAAAACGTCGATAGTATCCAGCCAAACCAAGAAAACTTCGGATCTCAGTTACTGTTGTTGGTCTTGACCATCTTTCGATAACCTCTGTTTTTGCTGGATCCACAGATATCCCCTCTTTTGAGATTATATGAAAAAAAAATGCAACTTTTTGAAGCCAAAATTCACACTTGGTAAATTTGGCATAAAGCTTCTCCTTTCTCAGGGTCTTCAATATAATTCTCAAGTGATATTCATGCTCTTCCTTGCTCTTTGAATAGACAAGAATATCGTCTATAAAGACTACCACAAATTGATCAAGATAGTCTCTAAAGACTCTATTCATTAGATCCATGAAGATAGCAGGGGCATTAGTAAGACCAAATGGCATCACTATAAATTCATAGTGTCCATACCTTGTACGGAAAGCCGTCTTTGGTATATCCTCCCTTTTGACCCTTAATTGATGATACCCTGAACGAAGATCAATCTTGGAAAAGTATTGAGCTCCGCGTAGTTGGTCAAATAAGTCATCAATGCGTGGGAGAGGATATTTGTTCTTGATAGTGATCTTGTTAAGTTCTCGATAATCAATGCAAAGTCTCATTGATCCATCTTTCTTCTTAACAAATAGAATAGGTGCTCCCCAAGGTGACGCACTAGGGCGTATGAATCCCTTATCAAGATTCTCTTGGAGTTGCTTCTTCAATTCCTGCAACTCAATTGGGGCCATTCTATAAGGTGTCTTTGAAATAGGCAAAGCACCCGGTACGAGTTCTATTGAAAACTCAACTTCACGATTTGGTGGAAGACCCGGCAATTCCTCCGGAAAGACATCATCAAACTCCCGTACAATGGGCATATTCTTAATCGTGAGTTTCTCACCAACCATTTGAGATAAATAACCTTCATTTAGTGGTATCAAGACCCATAAGATGGAAGAAATTTCCACTGGAAGGTTATATTCATCCTTGCATCGATAGACGATCGTAGATTGATCTGGAATATGAAATGTGACTTCCCTTCTTTGGCAATTGATATGAGCTCCATGTAGAGAAAGCCAATCCATGCCAAGAATCACATCAAATTCCACTAAAGGAAGGATCACAAGATTTGCAGGAAGCACTTTCCCACAAACTTCGATCGGAGAAGAATTATAAACTTTTGATGCGATTGATGTGCCATTAGGTGTTGTCACAGCTAACTCAACATCTAATTGTTGAGGTAATACGGTGATACCCTTAGAAAAGTCTTCAGAAATAAAAGAGTGGGTGGACCTGGAATCAAATAAAACATTTGCTACTTTAGAGTGGATGGTAAGTGTACCTTTCACCACATCGTTATCGTACTCCACCTCGCTGATAGAAATTGCATGTGACTTTCCTTTGTCTTTAGCCTTAAGAGTTTGTTGACGTCGACCATCATCATCAACCCTTGGATTTGGGAATTGATTGGCATAATGCCCCATATCCTTGCACTTGAAACATTGAAGTGTAGTAGGTTCATTCTGTGTATCCCTTCCTTTGTTTGCATCATTAGACATCTTCTTCCCATTATCACGGCATTCAAATTCCCGATGGCCTTCCTTTCCACATTTAACACATTTACTTGTCCCTTTAAGACAACTCCCTCCATGTTTCCTTCCACACTTTGAGCATAAGGAAAAGCTCATCTTCTTTTCCGTGTGCTCTTTAGATTTTTCTTTGAATTCCATCTTCCTCTTCTTATCAAACCCATGTGACTGATGGGTTACTCCAATCTCCATCTCGACTTTGAGAGCACATCGAACGATTTCCTCGTAGCTATTGAAGTCCTTTATGGCTAACGCCCTTCGAATACTTGGTTTTAAGCCACTAAAGAATCGATCGATCTTACTCTCAGGTTGGATAATAATACCAGAAGCGTACCTTGCATGTCTTGTAAAATTTGCTTCATAGGTACTAACAGATTCATCATCCCTTTGCTTCAGTTCAAGGAACTCTTTCTCCATCTTTGTTCGGAGAATACGAGGGAAGTACTTATTGAAAAATAAGTTCTTGAACTCGTCCCATTCCATAGACTCAATTTCATCCCTTTGCCTTGTATTCTTAACAAGATTCCACCATTGATCAGCATCTCCTTCCAAACGATACACTGCTAGGATGACTTTATCATGCTCAGAACATTGAAGAACTGAAAATATCTTTTCAGTAGTACTAATCCATTGTTCAGCAACTAATGGATCAGTAGACCCGCTGAAAGATGGTGGACGCTGCCTCATGAAGGATTCAACAGAATGTTGCTCCCTCCTTTGTTCGTTTGGAAATCCTGCATGATTCATAGCTTGAGAAAGTTGTGTGAGCATGGCTACAAGATTTTGCATTCCAGCTCCCATATCGTTTGGTTGCTCAGGGGGACAATCATTGCATTGCCCATCGCATTCCGCATTAACACGGTTCCTTCTGGTTCCAGCCATTGACTAAAACCAAGAAGAATAGTGTGAGCAACACTAATTATAATAGGAAACCACATAATTCAAGAATAAAATTTTCATGCTTAAGGTCTTATCCTAGGTTATTCAAGGCCATTTCTAAAACACTAAGATTGTGTTCTATGCTTAGACTTATCCTTAGGGTTCTTACTAAGGCTTTCACATCCTAGTTTCCAAAGGTTGACTATACCTTTCCTCTGATACCAACTATAACGACCCATACTTTACATACATTGTTAATACTTCAAAATTGAAGCACACTTATTACAACATATGACAAAACCACAAAGGACCGTATAGGTATAGTGTCTTTAGAAACTGGGAAACATAAACAACTGGTTCATAAATCTTCTACAGTGTCTCCCATTTATTTCATCATATCTAGGGTCCCTTTTAGCATATTCTACTTAATATCCATCTTCCTGACCTGGGGAAAAGAAAACATAAAAGGTTGAGCTCAAATGCTCAGCAAGGGCAAATAAAGGAAATAAAAATCATATCATATCTTTTTGAAAATCAAAACCTGCAAAAGAGATCATAATATCTTAACATGGAATAAATCATAGAAGTGAAAATGAGATCCCCATAACATAAAACTTGAAACTTTGTGGCATGCACACATAATCATGGAAAATCATTTCTTGTTAGTCATGACTCATTGCCAAGACTATCTTAGTGGACAAAGTCCCTTTCTGAACCGAGTTCACTCCTCGTTTCAGTCCTGTATCACTGAACCGAAATAACCTTCCGTTCCAGCCATGTCTATCTCATGAGATATAAAATCATTACCCAATGCATTGGAGGGAGATATAGGTCCCACCCATCTTATAATGAATCCTTTCTTATGTGTGCCACATAATCATAAATCATACATCATCGTATAACACATGTAACAAAAATGGGATTCTTGAAACATCATGACATCATAAATCAATTCATATAAGATAAAGGAATTCATAAAAATAATTCCATCATAACATGATCAAATCAATTTAATAACAGGGATAAAACAGAACCCTTTATTATCTTAGATGGAAAATAATTTTGATAAAACACTTGAACTCCATTCTTGAGGAAAATATCCTTTCTTCTTCAAAAACATTTTTCCTTTCATAACATGTCATACAACTTTAAAATAAAAGAAGTTGATTAAAAATAAACTTGAAAACTTGTAAAGGAAGCTTTTTGGAAATAATGTTTTAAAAATCCATTCATGCCGTATAAGTTAAAAAAAACATTCTTCTAACTTTTGTCGGAAAAGTCAAAAAGTACCTCGTACGAAAAACGACAAAAGATTCCTTTCATATCTTTTACAAAAAAACTTACCGAAGGGTAAAATTGGATATAAACTATTGTAGAAGGAAGGAAATAATATTACATATCGAGGGAACATGGATGTGGATGATAAAATACACCCCAGTAATTACCAAAGTAAAAACAATCTCGGATAAAAGTGAGATTGTGATATTTTCCCTTACCTTAGGTCCGATTAGCTTTGTACGTGTCCGAAGCTCCTGTATAATGGTTTAAATAATGTTATTGACTTATTCCAGAATCATACATATTTATATGATATCATATATGGTCATATTATTAGCTTCTTGTTAGTAATATTTCATTGTTACTTGTTACTCGGGTCTTTATAACTTTTTGTTCTTATGCGTGTTTTGTCGAATAAATTCTTATTCTTATCTTTAGGTTATAGATAATTCATTTCCAGAATGGTATTAGTGTAGTATATACCATATTCATTCATTCAATTCATTTATATAATAATTATGAAATGAAGATCATGTAGAACGAGTCGCATCACATCGTGGAGACGGTATTCCGTACGTACGCACGAGTGATGATATCGTTCCTATGATCGTGGAATTGTATTGGAGTATATATGTATTATTTCAGTATCAATATTACTTCATAATAATCATATATAGTTACTTATTACACCATTATACCCATCCTTGTAAGGTGATGGTGGAAAATAGATTACACCACGGCGTGGAGACGGTATTCCGTACGTACGCACGCGCGGTGATTTCATTTTTTCCGTAGGATGGATAGAAGGTAATTTAGGGTTGTTTCATATTTATAATAACATATCAGTATGTAAGTAATACTGATGTTATTACTTTATCATGAAACAACTAAAGAAGAAGAAGTTGAAGAAGAAAGAAATTGAAAAGATCGGTAATGAATATTACCTCTTCTTTGGAACGCCTCTTTGAATCCTCCACTTAAGGAACTAAGATTGGTCTTTGGAGAAGACCAGGACCTCTAGGATTATTCTAGGGAAGTGGGGAGGAGAAACTGGCAGGGGTTGGCCGAGCTTGAGTGCTCAAATTGGTGTGAGGAGGAGGGGGAGGAGGTGCCCTTTTATAAGGGAGGAGAGGGGCACCTTAGGAATATCTCAAAATATTATTTTATATTAAAGTCAAAATCGGTTTATAATGGTTCCAAAGGGTCTTATTTAGAAGCTAAAGTGGGGAAGGGTCGAAATCCTATAAACCAATAAGATTTAGACAAGTTTAGGGTATTATTTTAACCTTATCAATTAGATTTAACTCTAAGTTAATTAATTTAACTTTTACCGTGTCTTTTTGTTTTCTTTCACTATATGGTTAATACACTTACTATAACATGCCAAAAGAACCCCAAATTGTTTATTATTAATATATATATCCTTATATAAGTCATTTGGCCGAACCTTAGATTTTTAGGAATAAAATAACAATTAATAATATAATATTTGATTTAAAAACTATTTTGTGTCAATTTTGACACTATTTGATATATGATTTTTGTGAAAGTCATAACAGAATTATATGTTCGAACCAAGTTGATTAAATCAACACTAATATATCATAGTAACCTAGAAAATTAGTGTAATTCATAAAAAGTCTTAAATTACATTTATTTTGGTATTTATATTATCAATTTTGTCAATATTTCATTAATAAGATAATTACTGCATCATCTTTGTGTCATAAATAAATTAAATTATTTGATGTCTAAAAATTACAAATAAAATACCATCATGTAGGAAATCTTTTTAGATTTATAATGAATATTTACAATCGAATTTATCTTATGTATAACCCTCATATTAAAAATGATTGACTTATTAAACTTTGATTTTAACTATTTTAACCCTTCTTTAAATAAATTAATAATAAATGTCCTAATCTAATCCAAGTGGGCCTAAATGGTCATATTTTATTCCTAAGTTTGTTTTTGGTCGAATTACACTTGTCCAATAGAATTAGGACATGTGTTAGGGTAATAGTAATATCATATTTACCCTTAGTTACCCTATTTACTATTAACCGCGGTAAAAAAAGTAAAAAGTTACTATTCACCAAAAAATTATTTTCATCCCATTGAACCACATTTTAGTCCTTGATATTAACCGTGTCTCTCGGATTTTCGAAATTCCAATCACAGAAGCGGTAAAATTAAGTTTTATGCAAAATTCAGTTTTTAACCTACCACTTACTGGTTTCACTATTCATCAAAAATTGAAAGTTTTCAGAAAAATACCAAAATTTTACCCTAGGCTAATTTCGATATTCTAAGTCCAAAAATGAAGTCCATTTTGAAAAATAAAATTTATAAAATTTCAAAAAGTGGTTATTACTATTCATAACGGCTAGTTTTAATAGCATATTGTTGTTTAGTGAAACTCGGTATTGCGTACGACGCAAGCTATCGAGGAAGGTCGCGATTGCGTGTAAAGCAAGCCAAGCAAGTGTTGTGTAGAAAAAGATTCCTTTGATGATTTATATAACATAAAAGTCTCGGGTGTTACACATTCTACTAGTTGACAACCTCATGCATACGGAGAGATGCACATGAGGTTGCATAAAAAACTAAATTGGGGAACAATAATTTGGAACTCGAGTATATACATTTTATGTGTTAATTTTCATACCTTTCCATATTTATTATTCCTTATTTAATTCTCAATTTATTTATTAAATGAAATTTGTTTTTAGTTACTTACCTTTCCATAATGAATAAGATTTATTTATACATGATGGATTTTACTATAAGTAACCCTTACTATGCATTTTAAGTCACCCTTATTTTTTTATTTTTCATAGGATATGAAGAGGAAATAATTGAGTGAGTTGCAAAGATCTACATCATTTGACTTTTTATGTATTATTTTTTACCTTCTCTTCCCAAAATAAAATCTGTATCATTTATGTATTTGGTTCTTCAAGACTACTAAACTATTCGACTCTTTGGAATGTTAGCACTTATATCTAGTTCCAATGTGATAATGTAGACAGCATATCCGGGTTATTGGATTTGGGGTCATTAAAAATTTAATTCATTCATTACAGAAATTATGTATAAATATTTTTTAAATTTTTTAGCTTTATCCCGATCTTTAAGAAAGGGTGGCTTTTTCATTAAAAGATACTTTTGTTAAAGTTTAACTAATGTGAGATAATATTTTTCTTTGACAATAATTTATGAAATTTTTGAAATAATATTTTAATAGTCTATTAATGAGAAAGTCAACCATTTTAAAATTTTGTTTTATTTAAAATTTTTCTACTTTGGTATTGATTTTGATATTGAGGATTGAGGAGTGAACCCAAGACCTAAAAGTAAAATTTTATTCTATAAGTGAAACTTTCCATACTTCTAGTGGACTCACCGATTCATAAAATTTTGAAAGTATATTTATATTTCATAATGATGATTTATTTTTACTTTTTTTTTTGGAAATTTTCAAGGTGAAATATATTTTATAATCTAAATATAATATGTTTTTAAAGGTATGATTTGTAAAGAATTTCTTCCATGAATTTTAAAAACCCTAATTTATTATTTGGGGGAAGATTTATTCATTAAACCAAATGATTATGTTTGATATAAATGTTATTATTTTCAAAAGATATTTGAATGATTCTTAAAAGGAAATGTTTTCATCGCTATTTTAAAAACCCTTACAAAGAAATTTTTGTTCCCACCCTAAATTTAAAAAGATCATAGATTTAGTGATGAGTAAGTGATCGATGGTGTTAGGTTTTAATTAAGGATACATCTCAAGTGAATCAAGTTATATTTTGTAGAATTTTTATAAAACTCTAATATGATATAATGTCTTTCCTAATACTACAAATTCTAAACAAAAAAGATCCTCATTTTTTATATTTTTCAGTTACTTTCAACAAACATATATATAATGTATATTTTTAGCACTAGATACAGGTGTGGGGTTCTTGGAATGTCTCGTTTGGTGTTACAGTCATGTTTTAGAAACTTTTGTACATTGGCATGTTTAATTAAAAATAGTTTAATTTTCTATGTATATTTTGATCCGTGATATGTGTCTTTTTTAGCAGTCTCAAAAAAGAATGAGGAAGATCACGAAAAAATCATTTCTATATTCTAAAAGAAATGTTTACAATGATAATCCTGAATTCATGCTCAAGTGGCTTCAATTTTTTTTTCTAATCTTTTTATTTCCTATAAACTTCATTTTGAGTCATCTAATACCTCTACCATTCTTTGATTTTTTTTCAAGGACCATTATTCATATAAGAATAAAATTTTCAACCTCAAAATTATCACCATTATGAATGTTCTATGTACTATCATGGTATTATAAACTCGTCACATTATCTAAATCATAAGACTATTTGGAAGAAGTTGTGAAAGAGGCTGACCTCTGTGCAACCTTTATGTATCAAATTTTAAATTTTCGTATTTTTAAAAGTATCAAATATAATTATGAACCCTTTGAGAAAAAATCTGTAAAATTATATTATTAGAAGCAAATTCAAGCAGATGTCTTGGAATTACATTTTAACAATAAATTTTTTTTAAAATTATTTATGAATGATTACATCAATTTAATCTAAACTATAAGAATTTAATTTTTATAAGACAGGTGATAGATTTTGAAAATGTCACGAGGTACCATTACCACTCCTACAACCTTTCTCTTCCTACTTGAAACCAATGTTGAATACATTTTTAAAAGTATGAATCATTTCATTAAAATTGTTAAATATAATTTTAATGCTATGTTAAAGTGGTAATGCTATTTTTTATGGATGGAGAACCTCCAAATTGGAGATTGCGAAGTGGGAATTAGAGATTTCTTATGTATTATATAATTGAAATGGAATAATTCATTTAAGGGGTTATAATATAAATTTCAGGAATATTTAATTTTATCTTTTAATTAATTTAATAAACAAGTATTATTAAAAAATAAGTACAATCTATGAAGAATAATTTTGATATACTCAATTCAGTAACATAATATATCTTCAAACTAATGTGACGAGAATGATAAATTTATAATAATATCCAGCATCAAAATAGGGTAAAACAAAATAAACATGTCAATAGGAAGATGATAGACCTCTTCGTTTGGATCCACCATGAGTAGGATCCCCCCGATGATGATGGTGGTAAAAATAGAGAGAAGTGGAAAAATAGGAATCATCTTTACAAGAATGAACAACTAGAATATATAGAGCTTGAATTATAAAATTTTGTGTCAAGGTGGTGTATTTATAGAATAATGGATATGTATTTGACATTTGGTTAATAAAAATTATAATATTTTTAAATAAAAACTAATAATAAGATAATTGAGTTCTATTTGATTTAACTTGGAACCTTTATAAATGAACTAGTTAGAATGTAATTCTAAAAACATGTAATACATGAAGTACAATACTTAGTAATAAATAGTAAAAAATAAATATTGAGTCTTAATAATATATAAAATTCTATAATAATATGTATAAAAAAATATAATCTTAATAATATAAATATACATTCTTAACCTTGAAATATAACTTTAATGTTTTTTTTATATAGAATTATTTTAATAATATTTTGTAACAAACATAAATGAATTGGTAATATTATTTTTTTAATTAATGAAAGGTAATATAAAATAATTAAACACTATTAATATAATAATTGAATATAATATATATATTATAAATATGTTTAATTTGTTCATATATGGTTAGTATTTTTTTGAAATTCCTAATTTTATATATAAAAAAATTGGCCAACCCTATGCCAGGAAAGGACCGCCTCAATCACACTTGTGGAAAACAAAGGGTCAAAAATTTGGGAGGTAGTTGGATAAGCGATTCCATGGTTGAAGGAGCATGCATATCATGCATAGAGAAGTGAACTGGTGGGTGCATAGTGCCTGTAGGGTGCAGTGTGGACCATGCAAGGGTGTGGTGTAGCCTGTAAGGGAATGGGTGGTGCGTTATGGGTGTCGATGCCCTACTTCCTTGGCATGATATTATATAGTGATTAGTTATCATATAGAAAAGTTCCCAACATAGGGTAAATTATAACTATGACAAATATACATAGCACTTTAGCTCCATTAAAACATCTAATAAAAATATTATCCACCTGATCAAACGAACCACAGTTGTGCAATCACCTAAGCCACCATCTTCAACCACAAACTAAACATAATCCCTCATTATTTACCTCTTACATTTCCTCTTATACAGACCCCAACCTCTCCCAACTTTCATAGCCCATAGATAGACCAGCTCGAAACCACGCTACCTTCACTGTCACTTTATTTTGGTGACAAATAAAAAGAAATAGGCTAAACCCTTCGTAGGTCTTCATCCATAGTAATTAACAATGTTGATACTTCCCTTACTAGGGATAAATTGTGAGATAGAGATTAATATGTTTCATAAATGTATATATATATATATATATATATATATATATATATATATATAACAATAACAATCAAATTTACCCTTGAGTAATATACAATTGAAAAATGTAGTTAGTTTGGAATTCCATGTCTGTCGCGTTTCACCAAAATGGTGAAGATATATTTAAATACACACACACACACATATATATATATATATGTTTATATATAAATGCATATATGAAAATGTGAAATTATCTTTAAAAAAATATTATAATCAATTCATTTTAGTCTCCCTGTTTCATCACTTTCCCCCCAGGTTATATCATCTGTGTCAATGGTATATATATATAAAAATACATCTGAAATAATCAAAATAATGGATTTTTCATCCCTATATTAATTATCAAGAGAAAAACAAACACACTATGAATATTAAAGCCTTTAAAATAGGCTTACGTTCATCATTGAAAATATGGGTATATCCTACAAATTCAAAAATATACTCAGTTATCATTACCTTCAATATCCTACTTAATAACACTTTCCTCAAATTATATCCACACATAAGAAATTTATGTAATAGTTAAATTTTCAGTATCCAAATAACTATAGATATACACACACTTTTCACCAGTTAAAAAACCCCCTACACTTTCCCAAGATCTCCATGGCACTCTTGTTCCAAACATTCATTTCCAAACTATGGTAATGGATAATATTATTTTCCAAGAACATTTTTTTGGATTTCATGTAAGGGAAATTTATTACATTTAAACACCTTTTTATAGTTTTCAAACCCTTAATGTATGGGAAAAATATTTTCAAACTTATATTTCATGATTATAAAATATTGTTTTTCTTAAATTGATATTTTTTATGTTTATTTTCAAAACCCATTTCAAAAGGAAATATTTTCTGAGAACTCTAATTAATGCTTCTAAAACCCTTCCTCCAAAAATAAATTTATTTTTAAACCGTCATTATAGAATAGTATAAATTTTTAGTTTATTTTATATATTTATTTAAAATTTAAAATTTAAAATTTATATAAGTTCTTAGAATGTAAATTTTATTCTCTAAATTAGAGGTTTATTTTAATGTTATTATTTTTTATATAAAATTTCATTTTATATCTATAATTTTAATTTGTGATTATAGGTATAATAATGAAATGTAGTTTTCATTAACGTCACATAATTTTATTAGAATTATTCACAATATATTACCCTTTCATTATAGAAGTTATTTTTAAATATCGCAAGGAAATTTTTGATTTTTCCTAATCTTTAAGAAATAATATTGGTTTATTTAAAAGTAGAATTTATTAATGTTTAATTAATGTGAAATTATTTTCTTATTTGAAAATAAATTAGGAGATTTTTGAAATGATATTTTAGTGTCTTATTAATGAGAAATTCTAGCTTCTTAAAAAACTTCTCTTTTTAAAATTTTGGTACTTGGGTATTGATTATGATAATGAGGATTTGGGAGTGAACACATGACCTAAAAGGGGAATTTGGTTTCATAAGTGAAACTTTCAATCTTACTAGAAGAGCCACAGATTTCACAAATTTTCCATGTATCATTATGTTAGATTGAGGTATTTTAAATGTATTTTTTTTGGAATTTTCAGGGAAAAATATCTCTCTTAATCAAAATATATTATGTTTTAAAAGGTAAGATTTGAAAAGTATTTCTTCCACGAATTTTGAAAACCCTAATTTATTATTTGGGAAAATATTTATTTATTATACCAAATGTTCATTTTTTATAAAAATGTTATTATTTTTAAAAGGGGTTTTAAATTTTCTTAAAATAAATGATTTTCATTGCTATTTCAAAACCCCTCAATGGGAAATTTTTGTGCTTACCTTATGTTTAAAAAATAGTTTTCACGAGTTTAGTGATGATTAAATGATAAATGGAGTTTAGATTAAATTCATAATCCATATGAAGTGATTCCATTTATATGTTTTATAATTATTATAAAACACTAATATGATGTAAGGTTTTTTTATTCCTCCAAAACATAAACCAAAATGATCCTTAGTTTTTATATTTTTCAATTAATTTTTATAATAAAAAAATATAAAACATGTTTTTATCACCGCATCTAGGAGTGAAAGTATCAGGATATCTCACATAAGTTTCATTTTATTAAATGTAATCTAATTAATTATAGGGGAATCAATATTATACTTTATTGGTTATATAATAATTTTTCTGCTTAAAATTGGTATTTCTCTAATAAATGTGTAAAAATGTATGTCACCAAAGTCTGAATCTTCATAATTTCTTTGTTTAACATGTATAAGAATATGAAACAATAAGATGGAGTAGCAGTGGTAACATTAATAGTTAATTGACCAGATAGATCAAAACATATATGTATACAAAGTATATCTCCGAAGGTAATGACACACTGTTATTTACAAACAGACAACATTTTCTTTGAATATATTTCTAAATAGATATCATTTTTGATGATGAATATCTAAATATTTATATTGTATTTCGAACAAATCAGGGTTAAACTAGATCAAAAAATACTGCATAACAAATTCAGAATGTTAGAAATAAAATCACTCAAAAAGTGGCATAACTTCCATTAAAAATAGGAACAGTTCAATTTATTGAATATGATTCTTTGAGTCTGTATTAAAATAGCTTTAAATAGATATTTACTCATAGTGAAAAAGATTCACAAAACACAGAAAATATCTTTAAATGAAAACTACATCATTGAATATTTAAATGTAGGTTCCATCACATAACGACAATACTCCAAAAGTCGGTTCGATAATGTATAGTTGTTTAAAAACATAGGGTTGATAAAAAATACCTTTATTACTGAAACATGGGGCTTCTTCCAAATTTAGGTTTGTTAATCCATATTTGATATTACAAATTTAGGGTTTCCAAATCATACATTATGCTTACAAATTTAGTAAATGAATAGTGTTTCTGAAAAACTTTCAAACACATTCAGAATATTTTAAAAAAAATTCTCCATTTACCAATGTCTTGAATACCGGTCTAGAATAATTATTTTAATTAATATTATCTTCTTGAAGTTCACATAAATGTGACTTCTTTAGAAAGATAAATGTGAGTGTTTATAAAAATCAAAACCCAAAAAATAATGAAATTGTTAAATCAAAACATGGTAAAAAACATGTACATCATCAAAATAGCTAGAGGCTTAGAATAATTGGTTATTTCATCTTAGTGTGAAGAATATAAAGGTTTTAATAGCTAAATTAATGCTAAAACTTGTTCACATGATCATTAAAAGATGTTAGAGTTATCTGTTGGGAAAATAGAGAAGAGTTGCATTAAATTTATATGGATGGAATCCTAGAGACCAGTAGTTGGAACTAGTTCACTCGAATATTTGGGGAACATTCCCTATCCAGTACCATAGAGGGTTTATTTACTCTTTAACATTTATTGATGATGAAATTATAAAATATAGGTTTCCTTTTTGAATCATAATTTTGATGTCTTCTTGTTTTTCCTTTAATGGAAATCTATAGTGCATAGGGAAATCGGTGGATGTTGAAATGACTAAATTATGATAATAGTGGTGAATACCCAAAATACATCCTCTAGAAATTTTATAAGAATAATGGAATATGTTAGGATAATAAGTTTACTAGAACACCGAAGAAAAATATTGTGTCTAAAAGGATGAATCAGATGTTGGTGGAGAAAGCTTGAAGAATGCATTTAAATCTATAATATCCAAGGGAATTTGAATGTATTCATTCAACATAGATGTATACCTTACTAAAATAAGTAAACCATTGGTAGTTTGTAAAGGTCTTTCGAATTATCAATGGTTCGATAAAGAACTATAAGTTACCCTTTATAAATACTTCATATGTTTGAATTAGGTTCATATCCATGCTATGGAATGAGGGAAGCTCGAGGAAAAATAAAAAGATTGTTTTTTTGATTGGGTATTGTGATGTGAACTTTGGTTTTTGGATATGGGATGATGAAAAGTGATAAATCATTAGAAACTAAAATGTTCACTTTAATTAAAGGGTTTTTTGGAAGCATATGAGGCCAAATATTCTACTATTGATGTCTAAGTTTGTAATAACCCTGACACTACTAACCCATAAATGATGTTTACATTATTAAATTGGTACAAGATAAAAGGGATTTCAATATGAAAGATCAGTCATTATAGTATTCTTGAGATACTAGAAACATATATGATTTCTGTATTACATTTTTGAAATAAAACATATCATGAAAAACATTCTTGAATCATTGAAAATAATTAAAATGTCACTTTTTCATTTGCTAAGAAAGGAAAAAATCATAAAGGGTGGGCTAAAATAGTTGGTAAGTAAATGTTTACAATGAAAGATATCATGAGTAGATAAGAAAAAACCAATATGGAAAAGTGGATAATCAATACTTACTCCATTTAATCAATAAATTATGCTTTAAAATGTATCAATGAAAGATATAAACATAAGAATCACATGGATAATAATAACTAAAATCCTAATAGAGGAAATACATAATGGTAGAATTAATGATCTTAATATAAAAGACTCACACTAAGATATCATGAACCTTACTATTAAGTCCTTATGCCAACATATTTAAATAAATGGATAGGTGTGCGCCAAATAGCCAACTAATTTGGCCAACTGTTTGTATCATTATATATGTCGATGCATCAAGGGGATATCAATAACAGAGTCCCACCAATCATATAAATATTTAAAATGAAGTACTTACATATTTAATAAAAAATAAAATACATTATCAATATTCATTATAAATGAATAAATATCCATATTGAATCAAGAATACAAAACATCAATACTTCCCCAATAAATGAAATAACATTTTTAATATGAATATTTCAACTAACACCATATATAGAAATATTATATAGTTAATATGATATTAAAATTATAAATATATCCATTATAAAAAAATAATATGGGTATAATGGATACAAATAATTTATAATGAATAATGGAGAGTGATATAGAACATGATCACAATAAGGTCAATGATCACAAACCAAGGTATCATCCATAAACCAGTAAAGGTTGATAAAAGAAAGATAATTCATCTGAAATGAGGGTTTGAAATAAATGAATGTATTTTGATCTTTTTAGATTAAAATGGAAGTGTAATATTAAAAATACTATTCCTTTTAAAATTCTAGAAATTTATTTTTTTTAAAATGTTATAAATCAATTACAAAATTATTTTTAACCATTTATATAATAATAATTTTTTATTTTCATATAAAAACAATGAATTACGATAATAATAGAAAAAAATTATTTGAAAACACATAGAATATTGTAGATGATTCTAAATAGTGAATAATGGTCATGGATGTGAGAAAATACTTTCATGTTTTATAAATTAAAAAGAAAATTCATATCATAATTTTGTACAAGTTAAAAAATTAATTATTATAAAAATGTTAAAAATATTCATTTTAAACCTTCGTAAATAAAGTTAATGGTAGTATACAAATATATTGACCAATCCTTTATAATTAGATAAAAACATCAATGAAACAATTTTAAGAATATTTATATGGAAGAAAAATATTCTCGACTGAAAAAGAGATATAAGGTCAATTTTATTTCAAAACAATTGTTTGGTATTTGAGTATAAAAGAGAGAAACAGTTGGAAGAAAATAATTGAAACCCCTGAAATAAATAAGTGAGAATAATATATATGGGTATAAGAAAAATAAATAGAATATAATTCTTCTAACCTAAATTTAAACATGAACAATACTAATAAGAGTAAGATTATAAAATAAACATTTATTTATTTAATAAATTTTTAATTAAAAACTGATAAAATATAAGAAATAAATTGAAACATTTAATACGAAGAATAAAAATATATTCATGATAAAATATTTCATATGGGTATTATATTCACTGAATAAATGAAATTAGTTATATCATATAATATATGTCTCAATAGAATGGAATTAAGATGAAAAAATATTACCTTATATTCTTTATTGGTTGGTTATATCCTCCTAAATAATAAATTTAAATTTAATAAATGCATTTAAAAAAATTATTCATTTATATTATATTTTTATGGTCCTTTTATAATCATTTGGAATCCATTCATTTAATATTTCCGGATTACGTTTACCACTTATGGTTGCCGAGTCAATTTATCTAAAATTACTTCAGTATATTGATCATGATTCAGTCTTATACAGAATATTAATAATTTTGTGAATATAATTTTTTTTCATGATATACAATTTTATAATCACCTATTTCTAGTTGTAATAGAAAAAAAAGAATATTTCTTAATGGAGGTCTTTTTCCACACTTACGAATAAGCGACCTTATCACTTTCCAAAAATGAAAGGGTGAGAAGGTATTTGATATCTTATATTTAAATAATAATAATTATGTCATAATTTTTTATTTAATAAATAATTAGGTTTTTATAACCATCCAATAGAAGCGATGATGGTGATCAAATTACACCACTACATAGAGACGACCGTCCATATGTACGCACAAGCAATGTTTTCATTTTCCGTAGGATTAAAAGGAGAGATAAAATGTATAAAAATTTAACAAAACAACTTCTAAGTATAGTAAATATACTGATGTGATTATGTTTAGATGGTTATTTAAGATATTAGTAGGTTTAACAAGAAAGTAACTTGAAAAAAAATTATAATTACATATACCACTTCTTTTGGTAACCTCGTTTGGATTACACATTGTGACAACCCGAGATTTTATGATAAGTATTCCTTTTAATTTATTTGATGTCATGTGTTTTATGCTACACCAGGATTATCTTGTGCTATACGCAACACTGTATTAGCTTTCAGTATACGCAACACTATTCTTGGACTGTGTTACACATAATTTCAAGTTCATTTGATGGTAGTCATTCTACGCAACATTGAGAGTATATATATATATATATAAATTCAATGTATAAATGAAATATGGTTGGATTCTGTTATACGAAACAACAAAGAAGTCTTGCACAACAATCAACCCTGACTTGGCTTGCATTACACAGAATCACAACCTTCCTTGATAGCGTGTGTTGTATGTAATATCAGGTTTCACTAAACAACGATATATTGTTATAATATTATGTACTAGCCATTATAAATAGAATTTACTGAATTTTGAATTCTATAAGTTTATTATTCATCTTACATATTTTCTATAACATGGTATGAGAACAAAATAATTTTTTCGGATAAAATAAGTATTTTTCAAAAAATGCAGTTTTGCCGCCTTTTGCTGGCGCACCCACTTTAAATCTTGTTTTTGACATGTCTATAAGTTCAATTTGAAAAAATAAAATTATTATTTGGAATCAGGATATAAAAATTTAATTTGGATGAATTATTCATATTATTCTGATATCTTTCATATTTTAATGAATAGTAAAAACACGCTATATTTTAATTAAAAACAAATTTTTTCATCATAATAATTTATAGGGTTATATTATCTTCTTAATTGGTTTTAAAGTTTAATTTGAATATATTTTTACCATTTACTCCAATTTTGGTCATTGTAATTAATTTCACATTGAAATTGGATATAAACAAGTATCAATCTTTTGATAGTTATTGTTTCTTAAAAACACGCTATTTGTTTTGATAACAGGAATTAATTTTAAAATTAATTAATGCGACTTCTATGTTTTGAATTTGGAAAAGTAGACATCAATTTTGAATTTGTAATATCAAATAATACTTAGGCTGAATTTTTGGTATTTTTCTGAAAAACGTCAATTTTCGATGAATAGTGAAACCACTTAGTTGTAGTTAAAAAACTAACCTTTTCATTTAAATGAAATTTTACCACTTCTGTGAATTGATTTTCTAAAATCCGAGAGAAACAGTTAATATCAAGGAATAAAATGTGGTTCAATGAGATGAAAATATTTTTTTCTGTGAATAGTAACTAATTACTTTTATTTACCACAGTTAAAAGTAAACAGGATAATCAAGGGTCAAATTGATATTATCATTACCATAACACATGTCCTAATTCTGTTGGATAAGTTTCATTCAACCAAAAACAATCTTAGGAATAAAATATGACCATTGAGGTCCACTTGTATTAGATTAGGACATTTATTATTAATTTATTTAAAGAAGAGTTAAAATAGATAAAATCAAAGTTTAATAACTAAAACATTTTTAATATAGGTTTATACATAAGATAAATTAGACTATAAATATTAATTATAAATATAAAAATATTTCTACGTAATCGTATTTTATTTATAATTTTTAGACATTAAATAATTTAATTTAATTATGACACAATGATGATGCAGTAGTTATCTTATTAATGAAATATTAACATAATTGATGTTATAAATACCCAAATAAATGTAATTTGAGACTTTTTTTGAATTAAACTAATTTTATTGGTTAACATGACATGTTATTATTGATTTAATTAACTTTTTTCGAACTAAGCATGCTGTTATTATTTTCACAAAAATCAATTACCAAATAGTGTCAAAATTCACATAAAATAGTTTTTTAAAACAAATATTATATTAATAATTGTTATTATATTCATAAAAATATAAGGTTCGGCCAAATTACTCAGATAAGGTTATATATATTAATAATGAACCACTTGGTTTTCATTTGGCTGGTTATAGTAAGTTTATTAACCATATAGTGTAAGAAAACAAGAAGACACGATAAAAGTTAAATTATTTAACTTATGGTTAAATCTAAAAGATAAGTTTAAAATAGTGACCTAAACTTGTCTAAAACCTATTTGTTGAGATTATTTCGACCCATAACCACATTAGCGTCTACATATATCAATTTTGAGCTATTATAAACCGAATATGACTTTATTATAAAATAATATTTTAAGTTTTTCCAAAGGTGCCCCTATCCTCCTTTATAAAAAGGGAACCACTTCCCTCTTCTCTTCACACCCTTTTGAGCCTTGAAGCTCAACCAAACCCTGCCCATTTATCTTCTCAACATCTCTAGAAACATTCTGGAGGTTATGTTATTCTCAAAAGACCAACTCTACTTCCTTAAGAGAAGTCTTAAAGGAGGTGTGTGGAAGAAGAGGTAATCTCTTCTTCCGATTCTCTCAAGTTTCTTTCTTCTTCTACTTCTTCTTCTTTAGATGTATCATTATAAAGTAATAACATAAGTATTACTTATATACTGATATGTTATTATAAATATGAAACAACCCTATTTCACCTTCTATCCATCCTTCGGAAAACTAAATCACCGCCCGTGCGTACGTACGGAATACCGTCTCCACGCCGTGGTGTAATCTGATTTCGACCACCACCTTACTTGGATGGGTATAATAGTGTAAATAAATAACTATATATGATTATTTTAAAGTGATATTGTTTCTTAAATATTATACATACACTTCAATACAATTCCACGATCATGGGAATGATATCATCGCTTGTGCGTACGTACGGACTACCGTCTCAACGACGTGATGAGATTTATTCTCCATGTTAACCATTCATGAATGATTATAAAGTATATATAAGAATTAATCATGAAATATATGACATAATAATGATACTATATATATATATATATATGTATGTCATATACTTAATTCCATTCAATTCAATAAGGAAACGAGAACAGCGTTCATGCGTACGTACGACCTACCGTCTCCATGAATGATGTATTTCATTCCATTTATCGATATATCATATATATATGTATATGCTGAATATATATTACATACAAATCATGTTTTACATTCTTTAATTATGTAAATCAAAATATAAGTAATAATATAAAGTACAAAAAGTCCAAACATGTACGATAAATGAAAAGATTTTACCCAAAACGCTGCTTTAACATGGAACTTACAAAAGAACGGGTAATATAATGTCATAAGCGAACTATATATTATATCATAACAATGAATATGATTCTGTAATAAGTCAATGACATTATTTAAATCATTATACAGGAGGTTCGGATACGTACGAAGCATATCGGACCTAAGGTAAGGGATAATTATTCCAATCTCATTCTTATCTGAGATTGTTTATTTGTAAGTATTTACTAGGGTTATGATTATTATCCATGTGCATATGTTATCAAAATGTTTTCATAAAATGTTTACTTTTCTTCCATGTATGTTAAAATTTATTTTTACCCTTTTATACTTTTACCACATCGTATGGAAGGAATCTTTCTTTTGTTTACCATAAGAGGTACTTTTTGACTTTTCCGACAAAAGTAAGAGAAGAATGTTATTTTTAACGTATACGACATGAATGGATTTTTACGGATTTATAAATCCTTATTTTCATGAATATTCCTCCAAATTATTTCATAACTATTTTCAACAAAATCTCTTTCTTTTAAAATTTCATGACGTTTTATGAAAAGAATTTCATTTTGAAGAAGAAAGGATATTTTCCCCAAGAATTCATTTCAAATGTTTTATCAAAACCATTTTTTCAATCTAAGATGATATAATTTCATATGTGTATGTTTCAAGTATAATGTCTCTATTATTTACATGGTTTCACTGTTCTTATGATGAAATGATATCCATTTGTTTTATATGGATTATGTTATGATGGGATGATGTTTATGATACCCATTTTATTCTTTGGCTTATGATGAATGATTTATGTTTATGTTTTGGGAAAAGTAAGAATGATTTCATTATAAGATGGGTGTGACCTATATCTCCCTCCAATGCATTGGGTAAATATTTATATCTCATGAGATAGACATGGTTGGAATGGTAAGTTAATTTGGTTCAGTGTTACAGGACTGGAACGAGGAGTGAACTCGATTCATAAAGGGAATTTTTCCACTAAGATGGTCTTGGAAACAATTCCTTGGATACTATGGAAATAATATCATGTGATTAATGTTTTTACACAATTACAAGTTTTATTTACAAGCTATCTTATCATGATTGATTTTCTATTATAATCTATGTCTTACATACTGCCATGTTTTATGTTATTGATCAATATTTCGATGTTTAAACATTATGTTCATGTTTTTATGTTCAAATGTATATGGTTTGTTTTATTTTCTCCATGCTTACCCTTACTGATCATTTGAGCTCACCCTTTTTATGTTTTCTTTTACCCATGATATAAACCAAGGTTTTAGGTAAGAAAAAAAGGGGAAGATCTTTATTGGAGATGTTGAAGATCTTTCACCACGATTAGAAGATTATATTCAAAGTTTCCAAGGACACTAAACTATTACGGTCCATGTGTGTCTGTTTTTGTTATTTATTAAGTATTCCTTAAAAGTAATTTAATGTCCATGTATGTCAAGCTTCGGGTCTCTACAGATGGTATCAGAGGAAAGGTTTAGTTAACCTTTGGAAACTAGGATGCGAAAACATTAGTGAGATCCCTAGGGATATTTATAAGGTATGTATAGGGATGTCCCTAAGGTTTAGTAATGTCCCTCAGGTTTAGTATAACTATAGGTTATAGTACTAGAATTATGTTGACAATCATGAATGACCTAGGGTGAACCTAAGCTATCATAGGTTAAAGAATGTGTCACAAGTTATACATCCTATAAGTGACTAGTTATGATTATGCAGTTCCTCATTATTTTAATTATTTCTTAAACAATGGTTTTTGGTTTTAGTTAATGGAGGGAACCAGAAGGAATTGGGTTGACATTGAATTTGATGGAAAAATTGGTGACTATGAGCAGCGAAATTGTGTATTGCCTAGAGAGAAATATATTATTATTATGCCGAATCAGACATCGCAATATATGATTAACAAGGTTAAGTTTAATGGCATTCCCAATTCATCAAATAATAGGAATATGGACTTTTATGCATGTTCGCATGTTGAGGATCATAGAGTAAGGAAGATTGAGATTTCTAAGGAAGGGAAGAAGAACCTTGATGAATACATCAAATGTAGGGGAAGATGTTATATGTGTGGAGAGAAGGGTCATAGAGTGACAGACTATTATGGAGTTTGATGTCTTATCTATGGAGAACATGTGCATTACCCAACTCAATGCCCTGACCTAAGAGGTTACATCTAAATCAAGGAAGGACTTCTTCCATGACAATCATTGAAGAGGATGGTTTGAAGTGTTTATGTACTGGTATTCATGAATAATGTTGTTGAGGTACTTTTATGGTATATAGGAATACATATATATTGGTCCGTTGTGATTTTCCATAAGAATATGGCATCAGTAACCATGGAAAGTGATTGAGATATTTTTAGAAAGAAGATGATATGCCCATAATGAAGGGATAAGAAGAAAATGAAATGTTTGAAAATATTCATGAGCTCATGACTGATATAAGTACAATGTTATATCATGGTTTGTGTATATAGAATTTTTTGATTTTGGTATGTGGAAAGAGTTAACTTTTGACAACATTCCTGTTTTCAATAAGGTTCAATGGGTATTCATTTTTTTCAAGAGAATACATGATTAAGGTATTCAAATGATTCAAATGTGACCAACAAGATATATGAGGGATAAATGATGGTATTCACACACTTATTATATGAACTTTTTAGTAATCTTTCTCTTTATACTATGATTTCCGAAAGAAGTATTTTGGACAAGCCAAAAGATTTGAATGGATTATGTTGAACATAAGTTTGTATTGTTTAAGGCTAGAAATTTTTTTCAATATTATTCCTAGAATGTTATAATAGTGTAGTTTTAGAAAAAGGACAACCTGCAGGACGGGAGACAACCCATTGCATCGGACAAGGCTGTGAAAATCGAACCCCCAACTGAAGTGTGACAGGACTTTATCGCCTACCACTAGCCTATAAGAAGTCCCTAGTTAGTGGAAGCTAGTTTTATTTTATTAAGTAGTATGATAAATAAAGAATAAGTCCATTTTGGAACCTTATATGATTAATCTCACCATAAGAAAGACTTATAACTTTTGCTAACCTTTTGTTTGAAATAGATGGAATGACCCATCATTCTATCACATGATCTGCTAACACTTCACGAATAACAAATTCAACTTCATTTCTTTCAGAGATGAAGTGGAAATTTTCAATTCATAAACAACAGTGAGATTGTACAAAAATCATGTAAGTATTTCTTTTAATTCATCAACTTTAGAGAAATGATCTTGAAAATGTTGTCCTAGTTCCCTCATATCTGATGAATCAGATAGTACCCTAGATCATCACAAATTTATGTCTTTGTGATTTTTGGATTTTTCATAGCCGTGTTCTCTACCACTCTCCATCAGAACTCGATGGTTATATTTCTCTTCCATATACATATTTTCACCTATTTTCTCCTATGTGGAACCCCAGTGATTATTTAATTTGGGTAACCATTACGTTTCATACTTTAGTTCTTAAAGTTAAGTTTTGGTATTTCATTTTACGATGTGGGTTTCAATTAAAGAAACTTTCAAGTAGAAAACCGTGTATAACCCCGACGAATTTTGAGGGCGAAATTCATTTTAAGGGGGGTAGAATGTGACAACCCAAGATTTTATGATAATTATTATTTTTAATTTATTTTATGTCGTGTGTTTTATGCTACACCAAGATTATCTTGTGCTATACACAACACCGTATTAGCTTACAGTATACGCAACACTATTCTTGGATTGTGTTATACACAATTTCAAGTTAGTTTGATAGTAGTCATTCTCCGCAACATTGATAGTATATATATATATATATATATTCAATGTATAAATGAAATTTGGTTGGATTCTATTATAAAAAACAACAAATGCGTTTTTCACAACAATCAATCCTGACTTGTCTTGCATTACACGCAATCACGACCTTTCTTGATAGCGTGTGTTGTACGCAATATCACGTTTCACTAAACAACGATATATTGTTATAACATTATGGACTATCCATTATGAATAGTATTAAATAAATTTTTAATTTTATAACATTATTATTCATCTTACATATTTTTTAGAACATGGTATGAGAAAAAAATAATTTTTTTCGGATAAAATAAGTATTTTACAAAAAATGTCATTTTGCCGCCTTTTGATGGCGCACCCACATTAAATATTGTTTTTGACATGTCTATAAGTTCAATTTGAAAAAAATAAAATTCTTATTTGGAATCAGGATATAAAAATTTTCTTTGGATAAACTTTTCATATTATTCTGATAACTTTCGTATTTTAATGAAGAGTAAAAACACGGTATATTTTAATTAAAAACAAATTTTTTCATCACAATAATTTATATCGTTAGATTGTATTTTTAATTTGTTTTAAAGTTTAATTAGAACATATTTTCACCATTTAATCCAATGTTGGTCATTGGAATTAATTTCACTTTGAAATTGTTTATAAACAAGTATCAATCTTTTGATAGTTACTGTTTCTTAAAAACACGCTATTTGTTTTGATAACGGGAATTAATTTTAAAATTAATTAATGCCACATCAATCTTTTTAATTTGGAAAAAATAGACATCAATTTAGAATTAGGAATATCAAGTAATGCTTAGGCTGAATATTTGGTATTTTTTTGAAAAACTTCAATTTTCGATGAATAGTGAAACCACATAGTGGTAGTTAAAAAACTGACTTTTTCATTTAAAAGAAATTTTACCGCTCCTGTGAATTGAATTTTGAAAATCCAAGTGACACGGTTAATATCAAGGACTAAAATGTGGTTCAATGAGATGAAAATATTTTTTGGTGAATTTTTACTTTTATTTACCATGGTTAAAAGTAAATAGGATAATTAAGGGTAAAAATGATATAATTATTACCCTAACACATGTACTAATTATATTGGATAAGTTTAATTCGACCAAAAACAACCTTAGGAATAAAATATGACCATTTATGTCCACTTGGATTAGATTAGGACATTTAATATTAATTTATTTAAAGAAGAGTTAAAATAGATAAAATCAATGTTTAATAACTAAAACATTTTTAATATAGGGTTATACATAAGATAAATTCGACTATAAATATAAATAATAAAGTTGAAAATATTTACTACATAATGGTATTTTATGTATAATTTTTAGACATTAAATAATTTAATTTATTTATGACATAATGATGATGCAGTAATTATCTTATTAATGAAATATTAACATAATTGATGTTATAAATACCGAAATAAATGTAATTTGAGACTTTTTATGAATTACACTGATTTTATAGGTTAATATGACATGTTAGTATTGATTTAATTAACGTTTTTCAAACTAAGAATTATGTTATAATTTTCACAAAAATCAATTACCAAATCGTGTCAAAATTGACATAAAATTGTTTTTAAAAAAAATATTATATTATTAATTGTTATTATATTCATAAAAATATAAGGTTCGGCCAAATGACTTAGATAAGGTTATATATATTAATAATGAACCACATGGGGTTCGTTTGTCTGGTTATAGAAAACTTATTAACCATAGAGTGTAAGAAAACAAGAAGACACTGTAAATGATAAATTATATAACTTAGAGTTAAATCTATATGATACGGCTAAAATAGAAACCTAAACTTGTCTAAAACCTTTTGGGTAATAGGATTGAGAATCATACCCACATTATCTTTGAAATAAATCAATTTGGAGCATTTATAAACCGAATATGACATTATTATAAAATAATATTTTATGTTTTTCCAAAGGTGCCCCTCTCCTCCCTTATAAAAATGGCACCCCTTACCTCTTCTATTCACACCCTTTTGAGCCTTGAAGCTCATCCAACCCCTGACCATTTCTATTCTCCACTTCTCTATCAACATTTTGGAGGTTCTGGTCTTCTCAAAATACCAACTCAACTTCCATAAGAGAAGTCTTAAAGAGGTGCGTCGTAGAAGAGGTAATCTCTTCTTCTGATTCTCAGAAGTTTCTTTCTTCTTATATTTATTCTTATTTAGTTGTATCATTATAAAGTAATAACATCAGTATTAATTATATACTGCTATGTTATTATAATTATGAAACAACTCTATTTCACCTTCTATCCATCCTACGGAAAATGAAATCACCGTTCGTGTGTACGTACGGAATACCGTCTCCACGCCGTGGTGTAATCTGTTTTCGACCACCACCTTTCTTGGATGGGTATAATGGTGTAAATAAAAAACAATATATGATTATGGTAAATTGATATTGATTCTGAAATATTATACATACACTTAAATACAATTCCACGATCATGGGAATGATATCATCGCTCGTGCGTACGTACGGACTACCGTCTCCACGACGCGATGAGATTCATTCTCCATGTTAACCATTCATGAATGATTATAAAGTATATATAATAAGTAATCATGAAATATATGACATAATAATGATACTGGATTTATGTATATATATATATATATGTATGTAATCTACTTAATTCCATTCTATTCAATAAAGAAACGAAAACAGTGTTCATGCGTACGTACGACCAACCGTCTCCATGAACGGTGAATTTCATTCCACTTTTCGATATATCATATATATATGTATATGATGAATATATATTACATATAAATCATGTTTTAAAGTATCCTATTATTTAAATCAGGATATAAGTAATAATATCAAGAACAACAAGTCCAAACATGTATGATAAATGAAACGATTTTACCCAAAATGTTGCTTTATCATGGAACTTACAAAAGAACGGTTAATATAAAGTCATAAGTGAACCATATATGATATCATAATAATAAATATGATTCTATAATAAGTCAATGACATTATTTAAATCATTATATAGGAGGTTTGGATACGTACGAAGCATATCGGACCTATGGTAAGGGATATTTATTCCAATCTCATTCTTATCCGAGATTGTTTATTTTTAAGTATTTACTGGGGTTATGATTATTATCCCTGTCCATATGTTCTCAAAATGTTTTCATAAAATGTTTAATTTTCTTCCATGTATGTTTAAAGTCCTTTTTACCCTTTTCTACTTTTACCACATCGTATGGAAGGAATATTTCTTTTGTTTACCATACGAGGTAATTTTTGACTTTTTCGACAAAAGTATGAGAGGAATGTTATTTTTAACTTATACTGTGTGAACAGATTTTTACGGTTTTATAAAGCCTTATTTTCATGAAGTTTCCTCCACAATATTTCATGATTATTTTCAAAAAAATATCTTTGTTTTAAAATTGCATGACATTTTATGAAAAGAAATTTATTTTGAAGAAGAAAGGATATCTTTCCTTAAGAATTTATTTCAAATGTTTTATCAAAACCATTTTTTCCATCTAAGATGGAATTATTTCATATGTGTATGTTCCAAGTATAATGTCTCTTTGATTTACATGGTTTCACTGTTCTTATGATTAAATGATATCCATTTGTTTTATATGGATTATGTTATTATGGGATGATGTTTATGAAACCAATTTTATTCTTTAGGTTATGATAAATGATTTATGTTTATGTTGTGGAACAAGTAAGAATGATTTCATTATGATATGGGTGGTACCTATATCTCCCTCAAATGCATTGGTAAAGATTTATATCTCTTGAGATAGACATGGATAGAACGGTAAGTTAATCAGGTTCAGTGTTATAGGACTGGAACGAAGAGTGAACTTGATTTAGAAAGGGACTTTGTCCACTAAGATGGTCTTTGCAGCAATTCCTTGGCTACTATCGAAATCATATCATGTGCTTAATGTTTTTCCAAAATTAAAAGTTTTATTTACAAGATATTTTATCATTATTGATGTTCTATTATGATCTATGTCTTACGTACTTCCATGTTTTATGTCATTGCTCAAGATTTCAATGTTTAAACATTATGTTCATGTTTTTATGTTCAAATGTATATGGCTTGATTTATTTTATCCACGCTTACCCTTAATGAGCATTTGATCTCACCATTTTTATGTTTTCTTTTCCCCAGGATATAAAGAAAGGTTTTAGGTAAGAAAGAAAAGGGGAAGATCTTTATGGGAGATGTTGAAGATCTTTCACCACGATTAGAAGATTATATTCCATGTTTTCAAGGACAATAAACTATTACGGTACTTGTGTGTATGTTTTTGTTATGTATTAAGTATTCCGTAAAAGTAATGTAATGTCCATGTACGTCAAGTTTCGGGTCTCTACACACATTAATCCTTATTGAAGTTGTATTTTGATAAAACCAGAAAAACTGGGTTAATAAAAAGAAATTTTAGAAGGTATTTGGTAATGTATTGGTCAATATTAGTGTCTTAGTAAGTGTATATAATTGAGGTTAGGAGTTTTCATTTTATAAGTGATGTAGGTGGAAAACATGTAAATATTAATAACATTAAAATATAATAATGTCACTCGCATTAGAAAGAGGAATTAATGTGATCAATTTACAATATTGTATGGTATCTTGTCTAAATAAATTAAAAAAAGGATTTAGAATATTGTTTATATTATTTTAGCCCTCATATATATATTTTAACCCTCTCATTAATCCATTTTAACTCTTACCATAGTGATCCGTTTTTACCATGGAAACAATTCTTTAGGAACAAAAATTAAGTTGAAAAAATTACCTTTTAATAATTATATTAATTCCAAATATATAATAAATTTTATAATATTAAATTCCTATAATTTTAAGATATTATTCTTTATATAATTTCAACAAACACAATGAAAATTCAGGTTAAAAAATGTCTATTTTAAACATAAACATGATTCTATAACAAAATGAGGTATAATCTTGATTCTTATTGAATTAATTAGATTAATTTAAATAAAATTAGAATTATATTATTTGAAATCAAACCAAAACATAATGTAAACCTATGAAACCATGATTAAAAATGAATAACTAGAAACAATTTTTATTTCGACAAGTACATTACATAGATTTCCAATATATCAAACATAAATTTTTAAGTTGAAATCTATATTTTGAAATTAATTATATTAAATCTTATGTATATATTTGGTATATAAAAAGGGTTTAAATAACATTCAAATCATTCTTATATCTGAATAATTTAATAAAAGTAAAAGTATTTGTAAAATAGCTATTTTTTCTCTATTCACGTAAAAAATAACTATTTCTGAAAATTTTAAAAAAATCACCCAAACATAATTTTTACGTGACAAATTTAAAAATTAAATTCATTTAATAAAATTAAAATTATAAAATTTCGTAATTTGGGTTATAATACGATGCATGAAGAAATTTATGTGCATTATGTTATATTTTCCTTTGAATGAAAATCTTACTTACTATATTCAAATATTGGGTGTTACATTATTCCCCTTTCAAAAATTTCATCCAATAAATTTATATATTGTAACATTATAAAAAAATGAGTAGTAATTTATCATAGCTTATTCAGGTTTCCAGATTTCCACTTATATCTTATGGTTTTTCCAAAGTATCTTTACCTAACTTAGTCATTTGATTTTGCAACACTTATTCTTTAGTGTTAAGAATATGGATTGGATATTCAGAATAAGAAAAATTAGTCTCCAATTCCCTGTCTTCATTGGTGATTACAAGCATTGGTTTTTAATATAGTTCCTCAATAATTTGATATGGAACAAAATATTCAATTTAGAGAGGCTGGGTGGCATTTCACAATGGCAATCCATAGTTCTAATTTTTTCCAAAATCTCAAAAGGCCTAATGTATATGAGACTTAGTTTCCCTTTCTTTTCAAACCGTATAACACCCTTACATAGAGATAACTTCATGGAAACATGGAATTCTACTTGAAAATTCCATATCCTTCAATTTTCAATGTCATTTATTCTTCTTTGATCTACCTTGATATGACTCTAAATAGTTATCACTTTCATCACCAACTTCATCCCAATAAGTTTTTGTATAAATTATTTTCCCTAAAACTCTTCATATAGTTCCATTTTAATAATCAAATAGAAGCAATTATTATATGAAAATTCCACCAAGGGTAAATATTTATCCCATATAATGTTATGTTCAAGTGATCATGATCCCAACATATCTAATAATATTTGAATAGTCTATTCAGACTGTCCATATGTATAAGGATAATTATTAGTGGTAAAACAAAACTTGGTATTGAGATCTTTAGACTAATTTTAGAGAATTTTAATGTAATCTATGGGTTACAATGAGATATAATCAAAAGAGGTTGATAATAAAGTCTCACAATGTCATTAAGATAGAGTTGTCATAGGTTACCTAGAAATAGATCCTCCCTTATAGAGAGAAAATATGTAAAATGGTAAGGAATAATAACCCATATGGAATCATTTTTTATGAGTATTTAAATATATAGTGAAAAGTACATATAATTATCATCTCACTTACATAATGGAATAGGGTGATGTTACATGACTCCTTTAAGATGTTTTCTATCATCCTTTACCTATTGAAAAACCAATAATTCTGATACATAGTCATTAATTTCTCTTTTTATATAATCCCACAAAAAAATGTTCTCATAAATCCCCATACATATTGGTGCTACAAAGGTGTATCGATAAATTTGAGTTATGGGGTTTATAAATTAATTCCATCTTCTACATAGGTATTTATGGAACACCAAGCCTCGTTTTTAATTTCATCACGTCTTCTTCAAAAGGAAGGTCTCCCAATTTTCCATCATTCACAATATTCATTTTCATTTATAAACTCCTATCATAAAGGTATGATTTTTTTATATTGTATAATAAATATGGTTTGGTTATCATTAAGAAAAGGAGTTATGTTTCCCCTTCCCTAATTACTTCCATATGTAATATTAAAAAATCCACAGAACAAATGATATTTTTGGTCTTCATTTTAGTCTAAAATCCATGATCTTTCCTACTAAACACATTGGACACCATATATTCTTACCCAAGGTGATAGTGTATTTATAACTTGTAATCTTTGAGTATCTCTATCCATCTCATTTGTCTAGTGTTGATCTATTTTGTTGAAAAGATGTATTTCAGACTATTTTGATACGTATATATCACACATTTTTCTCCATAAAGATAACGTCTCAATATAATCAAAGTAAATATTGTGGATGCCAACTGAATATGACTGGCTGGATAATTCCATTCATGTATATTTAACTATCTGAATGTATAAGAAAAAAATCTATAATTCTGTATAAAGACACATTTGGTTATTTTCTTTAATGCATCACTATATATCAAACAACCATCCCTTTATGAAAATAATTTCAATATCAGTGCATTGACCAACATCCCATTCATTTCTTTATAATTTTTTCTATACTCCTCTAACCATAGAAAAAAAACCCATTTTCATATCAAATTGGTTAATGGGTTTTCAAATTATGAAATTGTTTGATCAAATCTCTGATATTACCCTATTAATCCAAGGAAACTATTTACATTAGTTATGTTTATTGGTATAGGCTATTCTTAAACTTCCTTTATCATTGAAGGATGAACCAATATTCTACCATTGGAGACAATATATCCAATAGATGAATCTTTTTGAATCTAAAATTCACAATTACTAAATTTACCATATAACTCCTCCCCTATAATAGTTTGAAGTATGATTCTCAAATATATCTTTTTATCTTTATATATTTTATATTATAACAATATATCATCAAAATATACCACTATAAAGATAATATTTTAACTCTATATACATAAAATTAAAATAAATAGAGGAAGCATTAGTGAATCTAAAGGGAATTACTATAAACTCATAATGTCCACTCCGTGTGAAAAATATCATGATTGTAATATCTTCTTTCCTTAATAGAAATTGATGTTTCCTAGAATTAAGATGAATCTATAAAAAATATTGGTCTACTTAAATTTTCTAAAAAAATCCAAAATGAAAGGTAGAGGATACTAGTTCCTTATATTGATTGTATTGATTTCCTTATAAATGACACACTACCACATAAATACATCCTTCCTCTTATAAAAAAGAATAGTGGCACCCTATGGTGGAGTATTAGGGAGGATGAGTCACTTGATACAAAACTAATATGTTTTTTCTTTTAGTTCCACTAATTATACCATATCTATTTAATAGGGAGTCATAGATATAGGTTTTTTTATTAGGGAGGAGTTAAAAAAACTCAATTTCATGCTTGGGTGATTTTCCAGGTAACACTTGAGGAAACACATGAATATATTCAAAAAAATATGTATATATTATATTCCAAGCATACCTTTCCCAAAAACGGGTTGTGTGTTCTCTTATTCTCCTATAATATCATTAAGGATAACTAATGGAGGTGGATCTATGCATGATTCAGATTATGAAGTCTCCCATATAAAGATATGATATTTTACACATCCTTTATTAGTCATAAGCTCCATCTCTTGGAAATTAAAGTTTTCATTATACATTGCAGCACAATCCATTTTAAGGATTATATTAAAGTAAACAATAGTTATTATAAACAAGTGTTCAAATAGGGTATGCATATGCATCATAATGGGGACAGACTGAAAAATTATTTATGAAATCATATTTACAGTAAGAGTATTCATTGATTACTCCATTATTAAGGTCGTAGGTAATTACTTAATGTCATTGGAAAACAAGGAATATATAAAAGTGTAAAAAAACACTCAGTCAAATAAATCATTATCCAAATTTGAGTTTACAATCAAATTACCTACCACTACATCTTTATAAACTCTTCCATTGGATATATTAATTGTTGAGTTTGGTCTTCCACCCATGGACTCTTATACAGTAGGTTCCGTTGATTCTTGGGGTATTATTTTGAATAATTCTGAATTTACCTGCAGTTAAATCATGAGATAGAATTGGTTTCATTTTTCCCTTGCATTCCTGAGTCAGATGACCCTTATATCCACACTTATAACAAACTCCCATTTCATTTAAGAATTTTCATGGATGTAACTTTGTATAATTATCACATTCTGGAACCCCAATATATCATTTCTTATTATTTGATGCATTTATTGTTTTCCTTTGTGTTTATCCAAACTCTTATTTTATTTATTTCTCCTTATAAAGATAACATAAAAAATTATTTCTATGTATTTATTTCAAATTATACCATATAATTATATAATTAAAATGGTTTAGCAACTAGTTCCCTTTGGTGGTTGGGATTAATCCCATCAAAGAAATGGTCAATCATGCTTTCAAGAATATTTATGTAGTCTATTTCATGCCTTGATAACTTTATAAATATACAATTGTATTTAGAAACTCTTTTCTTTTCATTATGCTTTAGGTTGAGGAACTTCCTCTCTATTTAAATTTTTTTTATCTCAACGAAAATATTTCTCAAAGAATTCACTTTAAAATTTATCAATTCCATACTTTTTATTTCATCATCTTATTTATTATTCTAGATCAATTACCACCATTGATCATCCTCTCCATTTAAATAATATACTTCTAGAAGAATATTTTCACTTCCATTACTCCCTAAATATAGGGACATATTTTCAAGAGACATGATTCATTACCTAGATAAAAATGGATTATTAGATTAATTAAATGATATTGGATTATATCGAATAATGTATTACAAAATTGGTTCCGCGAACTATGTAAAATAATATTTATCTATATAAAAAAGGATATTTTTCAAATCTGGGGTTAGATTCCCCAATTTGGACATTGTCTTCTCAGCTCTGACACCCTTTTTATTGACTTTATCATAAAGGAAATCACCATATTAACTTTGAGTGTTGATAATATTTCCATTCCTTCTGCCAGGAACCATCTGTAAATGATGTCACTCACATAATTATCTCATAACATCATGAATATTTATCCAAGGAATAAAAATACAAACAAATTTCTCAAATATTCAAAGGGATTATCATAATTCCATTATTAGTTATGCTCTTCTAAAATCTAGTTCCCAAGGGTCTTACTAAACTTTCTTTGATACCAACAACAACAAAGTTTACTCTAGTAACATATATTTGATGTTTACTTTATTACATTAGTGCAACATAAAATGGATTATAGAATGAAGGATCAATAAATTTAAAATCTGTGCGAGACTAGATACACACACGGTTTCCATATTATATTAAAAAAAATAAAAACTGGCATTACAAACATTCTTTTATCATTAAAAATCAATCAAAGATCCCATATTCATATCATAGGGAAAGGAAAAAATAACATGGGTTGATTAGAAATGTACAGTAAGTTAAATCATACAATGAATTCTATCATGAGTATATAAGAAATAAAACACATTGAAGGGTGAATAATCAATACATATTCCATTCATTCAATAACTTGAACATTAAAATGTATCCATGGGAAAATATCAATATTAAAATCATATGGATAATAATTACAGAAATCATAACGAGGGAAATTCATAATGTCATAAGTTATGATCATTCCATTAGGGATTTGTGCCAAGATAACATGAACTATACTATTAAGTCCTTTTTTATGAAATTTCAATAAATAGACAGTTATACGCAAAATTCTCAAATAATTTTACAAACTATTTACCTCATGAGAATAGTCAATGCATCGAGGTGATATCTCTAAATAGACCTCATTCATCACACACACACACACATATATATAAAATACATCCCTCACACATTGAATCAAAAATACTATACATAATCAATATTCATTATTTCTAAATAAACATCTGTATTGAATTAAGAATGTGGAACATTAATATTTCCTTGGTAAATGAAATAACTTTATTAATAATGTTCTATCAAATAACACTATATGAAGTAATGGTATAACATTAAAATAGTATTGAAATGATAAATATATCTGTGATATAAAATAATACGTATATAAAGGATAAAAATAATTTCTAATAAATAATATAGAGTAATAGAGAACATGATTACAATAAAGTGAATGATCACAAAATAAGGTATAATACAAAAATAAGTAAAGGATAAATGAACATCATTAATTAATCAGAAATTATGGTTTGAAATAATGGAATGTTTTTAGAATAATATAGGAAAATGGAATTGAAACATCAAAAATAAATATCCTTAAATATTTTTTATCTTTTTTTATTAAAATGAAGTTATAAATCATTATAAAAAATCTATCCAACATCTTAGAAAATAATTACTTTTTTATTTTAATATAAAATATAAAAATTGAAATTATAATTTTAAATGGATTTTCATTGAAAAAAATAGAAACTTACAGAGGAAGATGAATCTTGAATAACTCTACCGATCTTTTAAAAGTAGATAAATGCTTCCATAAAATAATTTGAAGAATATGGATTTGGGAGACAATGATTCTATATTGAAAAAGATAAATAAGGTCGGTTTTGTTTAGAAATATTCTCTTGGTCTTTCAGTACCAATGAGAATAAAAGTTGGAATAAAAAACTAGAAACCCCATAAATAACTATTATAGAAGAAAATATATGGGGTTTAATAAGTGAATTAATATATTGTTCTTCCAATATAAATTTAGACATGGTCAATCTGAATAAGAGAGAGAATATAAAATAAACCTTTATGACTTTAATATATTTTAAATCAAAACCACTTAAAATAGAAAACATAAATTGAAACATTAAATAGAATGAATATATGTAGATTAATTATATAATATTTAAAATGGTCAGACTACACACCATATAAATAAAATTATGTACATAAAATAAAATATGTCTCAGTGGAGTGGAATTGAGATAAAAACAGTTAACTTGGATTCCTGATAGGTCGTTCACATCATATCTTCGTGAATAATAAATTTAAATTTACTAAATAACTTATTAATAATCCTTTTCATATATATTCTATTTTCATAGTCCTCTTATAATCATTTAGAATTTATTCATTGAATAGTCCTTTCTTACATGTCCTCTTAAGGTTGTTTGGTCAAGTTCTCCAAAATTTCATCGAAATATTTACCATGGTTAAAGGAATTATGAAATGGTTACATCATATAAAAAATGTTAATAATTACATTAATGAAATTTTATTCAATACATAACAATTTATAATCATCCATGAATGGTGTTAATAAAAAATTGAATCTCATCATTATGTGGATGTGGTAGTCCACACGTATTCATTCGCTTCATTACCATTTTCCAAAGCTTAGAAGGGTAGGGAGTTAGTTGATATATTATATTCATAGAATCATAATTATGTTCAAAATATCATATATAATAATCAATTATGAATTTTTAACCATCTAATTTATGCGAGGATGAAAAATTAATCACATAGTTACGTGGAGATGGTAGTCTGTACGTATGCGTAGTTGATATTTTCATTTTTTATAGGATGGAAATGAGATAGAAAAAGGATATAAAATTAAATTATAAAATATCAGTATATTAAATATAATAATTTAATTATTTTTAGACGTTTCTTGAAGATTACATGGAGGTTTATGAAGAAAGGAACTTGAAAAATCTTGGTAAGAACATATACCTCTTCATTTGGTAGCCTCATTTGGGTTACACCTTAAGGATTCTTGAAGTGAACATTGAAGTAGAAAAAAAAAATAGGTTGAGAAAAATAAGTTTGGTAAGATATCTGGTCAATGATTGGTATAGATAAGAAGATCATGATGTTTTGATTAGTGAAGGAATGAAGTTCCCTTTTATAAGTGAGGTGGGTGGAAAACATGAAAATATTATGGCTATTAAAATATTGTGAAGTCACAGTCATGTAAATGTGGCTAAAAATAGGGTCGATATAGAATATGTGAAGATATAAGGTCAAAATAAATTCATAATATAATATTTAGACAAGTTTTTAGGTTATTTCAACCCTTATCCCTTTAGTTTAACCCTTTATTAATTCCCTTTAACCCTTAACATAACGATATGTTTTCACCATGGATACTATTTAGGAGGGAAAAAATTCACATCATAACCTCATATTTATTATTTTTAATAAAAATATTTAATCGGTTTTAAAATATTAAATTCTTAGAATTGGTCGAAATTAATTTTTATATAATTTTTTTTTACAAATGAAAACCATCTTTTGAAAACAAAATATATATTTTACGCATAAAAATAATTCTATACCAAAATCATGTATAATATTGATTCATATGGAATTAATTTAATTATTTTTAATAAATTGAGAGTAATTTTACTTTCCAATCAAAAAAAAATTAAAGGAACCAACTGAATACTTTATTAAAATTGATGAACAATTTTTTTTAATTGATAAAAAAATTACTTAAATTTGAAAATTATTAAACATTGATTTATATGTTCAAAATTATATTTTTAAACACATTATATAAATTATTTGATATATATTTTGTCTAAAAAATGTTTTAATAAGATTTCTAGTCATTCTTATACCCTAATAATGTCATAAAAGTGACAGAATTTATAAAATCTGTATTTTACACTATTCACCTAAAAATAAATTATTTATGAAAAATATAAAATGTTCAAACTAAGATAATTTTGAATTTAATAATTAAAAAATGATATTAATGTTATGAAAGTTATATTATAAAATGTGGTAATTAATTTTTTACTCTTATTCATGAATACATTTATGTGCATTGTACTATAATGTCTTTAGAATGAACAACTTAATTACCATCATTTAAGCTTGAGTGTTTCAAATTTGAATTAAGTAAAAACAACAGAAGGGTATAAAATCTAGTGAACTCATATAAATAAACCAAAAGTGAAGTGGTAAGGCTAGTAGAATATATACCAGAAAGTTCAATGGTTGTTGAAACTCGACTGGAATTACTGGATGTTTGAGATCTTGATGATATAGAAGAGACAATTAATATAATATCTCTATTGAGGAGAAAAGTTTATAGTTAACAAAAAATGTTCTAATCAAAATATATGTATGATAACAAGTGAACTCCAATGAGGTTACCACACATAATGATACCAAACAGTTTAAATCAGAGATATATTTAAATCTAATAGAATTATGGAGATAACGAAGTTACTATGGGGAAATAAGGAACATGAAAATATGTGGTTTTATTAATTGAAAGATAAGTTTTAAGAAAATAATCACTTTATTTATTTTTAATTGGAAATAGGATTTCAACAAAAATGGGTTGATTTATTGGTAATATTTTCACTAGTAGTTAAACATACAACTTTATGAATGGTGTTGAGCATGGTTGTATTATAAGATCTACACTTAGAATAGATGGATGTGAGGAAGACCTTCCTTTATAGAGATATAGAGGAATACTTTTCATGGTATAGACAGTTGGTTTCTTGGAATATAGGAACCATAAGTTGGTTTATAAATTAAATAAAAAAATTTATAGGATTAAGCAATAATATAGAGAGTGAAATAGGAATTTCGATAGGTTTAGGCTGGAAGAAGGATTTTAGAGGTGAAATGGGTATCATTTTTATTAATAGAAGTAGTGGGATGATGATAAATTAATTATATTACTTTTATATTCTGGAGACATGTTTTTTTGGGGGTGAAATGTTTTCATATATTTAGGAGATGAAGCGTATGTTTTTTGGATGATTTTAAATAAATAATCTGAGAACCGCCAAAAAGGTTTCTGGAATGACGATTGGGAGATAGAGGAGAGTTGAATCCTTGGTGATTTATTAAAATTAACTTATCTATAATATCCTAAAAATATTTTAAATTATTATATATAATCATTTATTAACTCCTCTTTTTTAACACTACAAATTTTATAAGAGGTAGTCACCAGTAATAGAAGAATATTGCCAATATATAAAGAAATTTCTATATGAATTAGTGGTTAGAAGTATTATATAATCAATTATATTCGCATGACTATATATATAATTTTTAGTGGGAGTTTTATGTTTATTCATGTCTCATCTGTTTATGGAACACTGGGAGGCTTTCAGTTGAATCATTCATTACATTAACAAAAATTAAGATACATCCTTATGCTTTATGATGGATGGACCCTTTCATGAATAAATTGATGATAACTTCACAAGTGATTCAAACACCTGAAATAGAAATTTTTTTTATTTACCAATGGAGGAATAAATATAATTTAGACTTCTTGGTTGGAGAGTATTTTTACTTTGAGTATAGTAGATGTAGAATATGTGGATAAAATGAAAGCAAGGATGGAAATGGTTCTTTAAATTTGGTTTAAGATAGATCTTATAAAAATCCAAGAATGTGGAATCCTATTCTATGATAATCCTATCTTAGTACTATTGGATAAAATATAGTTTTCTATTCATAGAAAAAGAATATTGACCTGAAATATCATTTTATCTTAAATATACTAGAGGATAATGATTTATAGGTAAAGAAGATAGAGATAATCCAAAGTATGACATAAATATTCACCAAGGTGATGGTTCAAAAAAGTATAAGGTAGTACCATTCCTCCTTAGAACATGGGTTAATGGAATTTGGATAGAGAGAAACACTTCATGTTTCATAGGAAGAATAAGGACGAGTGTTTTCAAATTTTTTATGGAGTTATTGGAGGTTACCAGAAATAATTTTTCAAGTGGGATATTGTTGGGAGGTGATGTCTGGTTTTGTTCACGAGAAATATGTTCATCGAATTTAGTTCACCAAAATATAGGTGTATTTAATGTGGAAAATCCCTATTTATATAAAACATTATTAGGATATATCTATTAGAATTAGTACCATTGGATATCCACATCATCTGATGGAATTATGATGCACTACTGGAATGTGGGTTTTTTCCCACACTTACATACCAATGGTTTCATAGAACCGTTGGTAAAGGATGGTTTACAGAAGGTTTTACCAACGGTTATAGTGAACCGTTTGTAATGATGTGTTTAAGGTTATTTTTACCAACGGTTCAATGAGAACCATTGGAAAACATGTGGATGGGGAGGTTTTTACCAACGGTTTATTAAACCGTTGGTATAGTTGTGGTTGGGGAGCCATATACCAACGGTTTTTAAAAACCATTGGCACAAGCTTCCCCCAAATTTCCAGCCGCGCGTCCTCTCCACCATTCGGATACAGAACCCTAAATGGGAGCAGCAGCAGCCGATTTAGGCGATTTTGGAGCTCCTTCTGCCGGACCAGTTTGGATCTTCGACCTCATTCAGGTTCCTCTTCTTCTTTGTCTAATATTTCAGTTTTTAGATTTCTAGAATCATTACACTCATTGAAGACAGTATAATGAGACATAGGATTTCACCACATGTGAGTATATGAATCCATGTGATGCATTAGTATCAAAATTAGAGGATTTACTAGTAGAGGCTACTTTGATCTTACCTCTCACTCTAGATCGTATGCCACCCTTCTCCATGTGGGTAGGTTTTACATAATAGATATTTCATGAACCATGGACATGTAATAAAACCTCATTGTTTGGAATAGGAATACACTGATTTCTCAGTGTAATTATGGCATGGATGACACAACCACAACCACCACATCAACAACATGATCAAACATCACTTATATATCATCATTTATGATATTGAGCTATTAAAACAATTCCAAAACTTGTTTTCGAATATGTCTATCACAAGTCACTGCTAGAGGGATGGTCCAGCAGAAACACTTCATGTAGTCTATCCTTCCACATGGTTGAAACCCTATTGGGTCATGATCGCATGAAATGTTCTTAATGCCCCCTCTTCCACACTGTTGTAGGAAAACTGAGAAACCAGTACTTCAATCATGATCGTTACTCATCTCATAGGAATCCCCAAAAAACTCCTACCACATGATGTTGGTATACTAGTTCAATAGTCTATAATTCTATCCTATTCTCCCATGACCTCCCTCAGCTTCTAATATATAAATAGTGTCTGCCTCATAATTTCAGTATTATAGGTCAATATTAACACGTCATCCATGGATCATACAACATTTCAATGACTTCCCTTAAAGTGTATCTCTCACAATATCTCATCAAAAAATGTACGTTGGTGAAAAATATCAAAGTTCGTATCTCAAAATTATAGGACATTTCATTCACAATTTAAACCAGGTCATTAAACACAAACTTCTCCTAAAACTAGAAATGTAATGGAATATAATCATAAAAACAACTAGTGACACTTCTTTTTTCCCACTAAAACTATTAATCTGGGTTGTGACTTAATTTAAACATTCAATATTCAAATTCAATTTGTTTTTATTTGATATTTCATTTTAACTTATACACTTTAAATCATATTTCACAATTAATTTTAAATGTTTCTACTAATATTTCACTAAATTTATATTTAAATTGGACCCCACCCCCTAGACACACCGCTCACCTCATTGGACACCCCGCCCACCCCCCTGGACTCCCCCTACATCATTGGACAGCGTGACCACCCCCGCGGATAGCCCGCCCACCTGGACACCCCGAACCCCCTAGACACCCGCCGACCCCCTGGACACCTCCAACCCCCCGGACGGCCCCACCACCCCCTAGACACCCCGCACCCCCTGGACACCCAGCACCCCCCCTGGACACCCTGTACCGCCCCCGGACAGCCCGCTCACCTCTTTGGACAACCTGCCCACCCCCGGACAGCCCGCTCACCTCCTTGGACATCCCACCCCCTAAACACCCTATACCCCCCCCCCGGACAGCCCCACCCACCCCCTGGACACCCCGCTCACCTCCTTGGACAGCCCGCCCACCCCCCTGGACACCTCGCATCCTCCTTGGACAGCCCGCCCACCCCCCTGGACACCCCGCACCCCCCTTGAACACCATGTACCCTCCCGGACAGCCCGCTCACCTCCTTGGACAGCCCCCCCGGACAACCCGCTCACCTCCTTGGACAGCCCACCCCCTGGAAACCCCTCTCACCTCCTTGGACAGCCCCACCCACCCCCTGGACACCCCGCTCACCTCCTTGGACAGCCCGCCCACCACCTGGACACCCCACACCCCCCTTGGACACCCTGTACCCCCCCCGGACAGCCCATTTACCTCCTTGGATAGCCCCCCCCCCCACCCCCCGGACAGCCCCACCCAATCCCTGGACACCCTGCTCACCTCCTTGGACAGCCCGCCCACCCCCTGGACTCCCCCCTACCCCATTGGACAGCATGACCACCCCCGCGGACAGCCCGCCCACCTGGACACCCCGACCCCCCTAGACACCCCCCGACCCCCTAGACACCTCCGACCCCCCCAGACGGCCCCACCCCCTAGACACCCCTCACCCCTTACTGGGCAATCCTTGAATATAGGCCTTAGAAATTATGTATCTTATTTTCTTATATACACTGTATTTTTTTGTATTTCTTAATATGATTCTCATATAGAGTAATGTGTCAGTTATGCTTTTATATAAAGTAATCAATTTTCATTTTCCTAAATATTTTTTTGATTATACTTCTATATTATTGAATTTCATTGAAATGAATTATTGCGGTTTTTTTACAAAATGGACAGAAGTTGGATGTACGAAACTGATCGGATTTCAACCGATTTTCAAAATAATTTGAACAGCTTTCTATATTTTTCATTTGACAAGGCTTCAGATAGTGGTCGCATACACTGCCCATGTATTAATTGTTTTGGAAGACCTTGGTTGAGTCGTGACGCAGTTAGCTATCATATAACCAAATATGGTTTCCAAACAAACTGTTATCTGTGGTATCACAATGGAGAGAAAATGGAATCTCAAAATGTTGATGATCCAAATGATAAGACTGAATTGGAGAGTTTGATATATTATAGGTTTCCATTTATTCGGTATCATGAGAAGGAAAGGATGTCCATCCAACAAGATTTCGATACAAGCACACATGATGCGTCCAATGAAAATGATGATGTTGATAGGGTAAAAAATTGAATGATGCTGCGACGACTCCAGTATATCGGCAATGTGGTAAAATGAAAAAGTTGGAAATTTTAATCCCATTGTTTCATGGGAAAACTATGTATGGGATTTCAAATACTTCAATTGATTACATTCTTACCTTCTTGAAGGACTTACTTCCAGATGATGCAGATATTCCCTCAAACCACTATATGGCATGGAAGCTAGTTGATGAACTTGGATTCTCAAAAAACAAATTCATGCTTGCTCGAATGATTGCAGCTTATTTTGGGAGGAAACTACTGAAAGAAATGATTGTATCAAATGTGGAACCTCCCTATGGAATCCAAAAGATGATGGATCACCATCTCTTGTGCCACAAAAAGTAATGCGGCACTTTCCATTCATACCCAGATTACAGAACCTTTTCATGTCTGATGAAATATCCGAAAAAATGCGATGGCATGGCACCGAGAGAAAAAAGAATAATGAAGAGTTGGTTCACCCTGCAGATGGATTTTCATGGTAGAGATTTGATGCTCGATATCCTGAATTTGCAGCCGACGTGCGTAATGTGAGACTGGGTCTTTCATGTGACGATTTTAATCCATTTGGGCAGATGCTTACTTCACACAGCACATGGCCGGTTTTCATACACATTTATAACCTTCGCCCTTGGTTGTGTATGAAAAAGCCATACACTTTCTTGAGTATACTGATATCTGGCCCTTCTGATATCGGAAATGATATAGATGTATACATGCAACCTTTAATAAAAGTGTTGAAACTTCTTTGGGATGTGGGTGTGCCCACATACGATGCATGTTCGAAAGACATATTTCAGATGCGTGCTACGCTTATGTGGACGATCAATGATTTTCCTACTTATGAAATGATGTCTGGATGGAGCACTAAAGGAAAATTGTCATGTCCTGTTTGTATGAAGAATACTCGATCGAGAAGACTGAAATATCTTCATAGTTTTAGTTTTATGGGACATCAACGATTCTTTCCAATGAACCATCCATATAGAAACAATCGTCGAAGATTTGACAATACTATAGAGAATGATGCTCCACCTCAGCGTATGTCTGGAACTGATGTCCTTAATGAATTGAAAGATTTCAGTTATTCATTTGGGAAGGGTGTAATGAAATCTAGAAAGAGGAAAAATGTTTCCAATGATACTTGTTACAATTGGAAGAAGAAAAGTATATTCTTTGAGTTGCCGTATTGGTCAACCAACTTGTTACGTCATTTCTTAGACGTAATGCACATTGAAAAGAATATATGTGAAATGTTGCTTTTGATTCTTCTAAATGTCAAGGGGAAGACAAAAGATGATTTATGATCTCGGTGTGACTTGGTAGATTGGGGGATCAGACCAGAATTGCATCTTGTCTGTATCAGTGAAAATAAATGGCAAGTTCCATGTGCTTCTTATGTAATGACACCTGCTGAAAAAATCAATTTCTTGAAGTGCTAGAGACTATTAATGTTCCTGATGGCTATTCAATCAATATATCAAAACGGGTCAACAGAAAAGAGTTGAAGCTTAAATCTCTGAAGACTCATGATTATCATGCCCTTTTGCATGAGTTGATTCCAATAGAAATCCGTCATCTCTTGTCCAATAATGTTAGAGTCTCAGTTATTCGGTTGTGCTATTTGTTTAGAGATCTTTGTGCTAAGAGGCTATCCAAATCCTTCTTGCAAAAACTGTTGGCAGAGACACCATTAATTTTGTGCGAGTTAGAGAAAAATATTCCCTCCATCATTTTTTACATGCATGTTGCATCTGACTGTCCATCTTCCAACAAAAATACTTCTGGGAGGACCCGTTACTTTCCATTGGATGTATCTAACTGAAAGAAACATGTGCACATTGAAATAATATGTTCGGAATAGGAATTATCCCGAAGGTTCTATTGTGAATGGTTACTTGGATCAAGAATGTATGGATTTCTGTGCAATGTATTTGTATGATCTTACTACGAGAGTAAACAGACCAATGAGAAATGAAGAAGAACAGTATGGGAAATTTGAACCCAGTTTTCCATCACTTCCTCAGACAGAAGGAATTCTGGGATCATATACATTGACGACATTAAGCCTTGAAGAGCGAGAGATGGCACATATCACAATGTTGTTCAATTGTGATTTGTTCGATGAGTATATCAAGTAAGTAAATTGTACATTTATCTCTTATCTTATCTCTTGTAATTTTAAATATTTGTTAAACTATTATTATTTTTATCTACAGAGAATATAAAGAATTAATATATAGAAAGCATTGTTCTTTATCTTTGAGAAGGAAAGAGACTTTTCATAGCAAATGGTTTTCTACTTGGTTGAAATTGAAGGTAAAAATATTTCTGTAATAACTAAATAAAAAATAATATTTAATTAAGATTACTATTTGTTTATATTTCAGGTATCGAGTTTGCCTGTTGACTCTGTTTTTGAGGAAACAAGAGCTTTGTCTTTCGGTCCAAATACCATGGTTCGTGCTTGTAAATCACTTGTGATCAATGGATACAAATTTATTATCACTGAACGAGCAAGAAACATAAGAACACAGCATAATGGTGTTATGCTAACTGGCACAATAGACTGTTATGCCAGTTCATCTGATACTAGACCTCGTTCTGAAAATGTTGCTTATTATGGAGTCCTGGAGAAAATAATAATTTTGGATTATTACTCACATGGTCGAGTCATGATGATGAAATGTCAATGGTTTGATTCAATGAAGAGGCAAGGCACCTTTATTGATGATTGGGGATTTCGAGTTATTGTAATGACTCGCACTATTTCCACCGATGAACCATATGTATTGGCATTAATGGTGAAACAAGTTTTTTATGTCAAAGATCATTGTCATCCTAAATTTGGTGTAATTATTGAAGTAAATCCCAGACATTTTTTTGATGATGGTGATGATGAAGTTGACACTATCCCTACTGCAATTGGAAGCAATCTATTTATTACAAATGATGACGCCAATAACTTAATTGTCAGAGTTGATTGTGAACCTAATGTTGTGGTGGGAAATATATAGAATCATACAGTCGTGTTCTCACCTACATGTTTCACCTACATCATTCAGAGTGTGTATCCTTGTGCTTACCTTCAAACCACCATAAATCTTCTTTTACTTTATGTTTATTATCAGAATGGTTTTTCTATATTTTTTTTGGGTTACACATTAGTTATCTGTTTTTAATTACTTCCATATTTGTTTTCATTGAAGGAAATGAAACCCATTGAAGAGAGGTGACTGAAAAAGATGACAGATAATAATCATCGCATGATACAGATGGGTGTTCGTCCACTCATCCCTGTTGTGAGTATTTTATTTAAAATATAAATATTTCAAAAACTTATAATATCATGTGTTTACTTATGTGTTAAACTTTTTTTCAGGATCGACCCCCTAGATGAGAGATATCTGAAGAGGAGCCTGATATTGCTCCCAGTAGAGTGGCAGGTGGTAGGAGGAGGGGTGGTCTCAGAGATGGACGATCATCTAGTGGGCCCGATACTGAGGATGGTGGTACGAGAGCTCATGGGGAGAGAGTTAGACGATCCACCACCACAGACGTATCTTCTTCACCCCATTTTGATCCCGGTGTGTCTCCCGAGACACACGGGATATTTAGACCTCCGATGTTTACATTACCAGTTGGACAGACGTCTATGCCATCATCTTTTGCTTCTGGTTCATTATCCCCGAGCTATTATATTCCACCTTCTTTGACTCCTGATGCGACACAGTATGCGGCTGAGGAGTGTACACTGAGGGACACTCAACCTGTACAGGATATTCCTTCAGCTTCTGCACATCCAGTGACGCCCATTGATCCGACTACCACAGGTATATTTATCTGACTCTATCAAATTTTTATACCAAAATTTATTTTATTATAACTTGTACTGATATTATTTTTCTTTAATAACAAATTTATCTACATATAGGAGGTGGGGGAGGGGACATACTCTCTTGCGTGCGGTATGGAACTTCTAGACACAGTTGATGGTTGAATATAATGTTGATGGCCAAATGATTGAGAAATCTGGGCAGGAATGTTGGGGTTTTTTGGCGATGCTAGCCAAATACTCCGATATCATTCCGGTCAGCCCTCTCTCTTGGAGATAACTGCCACACGAAGTCAAAGATAATGCGTGGGCACAAATATGGGTAAAATATCTATTGGATTTAATGTAGTATTTTTGTGTATTTATATGAACTAATCTATTGGGTTTTAGCTTCGGTTTAACTTACCCGATGGCGAAGGTGCACGACCAGCATGTTTAAAAGAGTTTGGATAGCTTTGGAGAGCTTATAAGCATGACCTAGATGTTGGCCGGTGTGAGAGGGTGGGAACGGATTTAGAGACTTTACCTATCGTGGAATACTGCCCGATAGAGCAATATCGCCAAATGATTACCCATTGGGTGACTGCCAAATTTAACGTATTAATCTCATTTGAGGTATTTAAATCAGAGTTTTCATATTTTGAATTAATATAATCTTATTTATTATTAAACATTATTTAGGAATCTTCTGAGAAAAACAAAAAAAACATTGATTCAAAGCAATACCTCCACACTTTGGTCCGCACAACTATGTCAGATCATGAGAGACAGCTGGTACGATATAGTTTTTTATACTTTTTCTTTAGGACTTTCCCTTTTTATTATTTCCTACTTAAATTATGTGATTTATTGAATATTGAATATATGATTATACCTGCACTTTATATTGTTTCAATATCATTACATAAGCACAAATTGAATATTGAAGGACGTATCCCTCAAGCAAAATTGTTTTGCTCGAGTAGAAGAAAAAATGATTGAACTGCCGTAAATGAATCAACCCAAGAAAATATTGTAAGTTTTAATTTGTTTATTTCAAGGTTTAATATCTATTTTGAAATTTATTAATCTATTAATATTTTTAACAGGTTGCTTTAGAGGCTCTTGATGCCCAGGAGCCGGACAATTTTGGGCCACACGATCATTTATATCAGGTTTTGGGAGAGGAGCACTCTGGTCGAGTACACTGCCGACCTGGTAAGAATATAGTCCCGACAAGGTATTGGTCCTCTCCAGGTATCCATTCTAGTACTATTGAGTTGGAATAGGTCAAAGAGCAAGATATACAATCTGATAAAAGGGTCACAGAGTTGGAAGTACAAGTTCAAACGAGGGATAAAGAATTTATGAAACTGATGAAAGCTTTATCTTCATCACTTCCACCAGAGGCTAGCATGGCTTGTTAGACATTTATGTCGTCGATGGGTGCATTATCCAATGCACCAGGCGACAGCTCTGGTGGCGATCAAGATCATGACCTTCCTGGCGATGAAGAGGATGCTGAAGAGGACGAGGGCGAGGATGAGGATGAGGACGAGGGTGAGGATGGGGCCGAGGACGAGGATGTCGAGGGTGAGGATGGGGCTGAGGACGAGGATGAGGCTGACGATGACCAAGGGGATGATGACGAGGATGATGACGAGGACAGAGATGGAGGCGAGGATGAGGCAGATGATGATAGTGGTGATGATGATGGTGATCAGCGGCAGATTGATCCATTTCATTTTTGAATTCTGTATAACTCTTTATTTTTGAACCTGGTTTTCCACTCCAGGGTCTTCCTCTGCTTCATAGGGATGTTGTTATCATATCTATTTTTTGTACTTGATTCTTATTTTATGACTAGTCTACTACCTAGACCATTAGTATTCCTTGGTACTGTGATTCCCTGTATGATATCTGGTTTGATAAGTTAATATGGACATCTTAATATTCAAAAACAATCACTCAAAATTAGGGGTGTCCATGGGCTGGGTCGGGTCAGGTCGGGTCATGGGTGTTCTAGGGCCTAAGGACATGTGGTCATCCAAAAGTAAGATTTAGGGCCTAAGGACAAGACATGAAAAATTATGTGTTTTAGATCCATGTGTAATATTGGGGGTTCATTTTAAAAATAATAAAATGAGGGGTTTTGAGGTGGAAAATGATTTATTATGTGATGAATTACCTTGGTTAAAAAAATATAAATAAGTGTGTGTATTTCATATTTTTATAAATGGATTTTACTGATAATTAAATATTGGTTAATTTCTTTGGTTAAAAAATTTATTTTTAACATTTTTATTCTCTATTTTATATATTTTCATTGATTAGGAATATAATTTACAAAAAAAAATATCCAATTACTTATAATATTTATATGTACTAAATTGATTAATTTTGAGAAATTTTTATATTGTCATTGGTGACGTGTACGAGTCAACCCCGCCTCAATCCGAGGGCCGGTGTGGCCGGTACCAGTAAAAGTGTCTTTCATTTGTTTAAAATGGATGCGCTTTTAATGAAAATAAACGACATACAGAAAACCGACCACATGCATTCGAATTCTATTGAAACTTTAGGAAAACGATCCATGGGTCATTTGTGACGTGTACGAGTAAACCCCACCTCAATCAGAGGGCCGGTGTGGCCGACACCACTCAAAGTGTCTCACTTTTCTTTGAAATGGACAATAGTTTAAGTAAAAACAACAACTGACATATGTGAAACAAACCAAATGCATTCAGATTCTATTAATACTTTAGGAAAATTATCCAAGGGTCATTTTTGTCATTTACTAGTCAACCCCGCCTCAATCTGAGGTACGGTGTGGCCGGTACCACTCAAACTGTCTCACTTTTATTTGAAATGGACAGGATTTTAAGTGAAAACAACTATCGGCATATGGAAAACCGACCCAACACATTAGGATTCTGTTCAAACTTTAGGAAAACGATAAATGGGTCATTTGTGACGTGTACGAGTCAACCCCGCCTCAATCTGAGGCGCAGTGTGGCCGGAACCACTCAAAGTGTCTCACTTTTCTTTGAAATGGACAACAGTTTAAGTAAAAACAATAACTAACATACGGGAAACGGACCCAACACATTCGGATTCTGTTGATACTTTAGGAAAAGTATACATGGGTCATTTTTGTCGTGTATGAGTCAACCCCGCCTCAATCTGAGGCACGGTGTGGCCGGTACCACTCAAACTGTCTCACTTTTATTTGAAATGGATAAGATTTTAAGTGAAAACAACTACCGGCATATGGAAAACTGACCAAATGCATTCAGATTCTATTAAAACATTAGGAAAACGATCTATGGGTCATTTGTGACGTGTATGAGTCAACCCCTCCTCAATCCGAGGGCCGGTGTGGCCGGTCCCACTAAAAATGTCTTTCTTTTGTCTAAAATGAATGCACTTTTAATTAAAATAAATGACATACGGAAAACCGACCAAACACATTCGGATTATATTGAAACTTCAGGAAAACTATCCATGGGTCATTTGTGACATGTACGAGTCAACCCCACCTCAATCCGAGGGCCGGTGTGGCCGACACCACTCAAAGTGTCTCACATTTCATTGAAATGGATAACAGTTTAAGTAAAAACAACAACTGACATACGGGAAATGAACCAAACACATTCGGATTCTGTTGATACTTTAGGAAAAGTATCCATGGGTCTTTTGTGTCATGTAAGAGTTAACCTTGCCTCAATCTGAGGCACGGTGTGGCCGGTACCACTCAAACTGTCTCACTTTTTTTTTAAAATGGACAGGATTTTAAGTGAAAACAACTACCGGCATACGGAAAACCAACCAAACGCATTCGTATTCTGTTGAAACTTTAGTAAAATGATCCATGGGTCATTTTTACGTGTACAAGTCAACCCCGCCTCAATCCGAGGTCCGGTGTGTCCGATACCACTAAAAGTGTCTTTATTTTGTTTAAAATGAATGCGCTTTTAATTAAAATAAACGACATACAAAAAACCGACCAAACGCATTCAGATTGTGTTTATACTTTATGAAAACGATCCATGGGTCATTTGTGACGTGTATGAGTCAACCCCGCCTCAATCCGAGGCGCGGTGTGGCCGAGACCACTCAAAGTGTCTCACTTTTCTTTGAAATGGACAACAGTTTAAGTAAAAACAACAACTGACATACAGGAAATGGACCAAACACATTCGAATTCTGTTGATACATTAGGACAAGTATCCATGGGTCATTTGTGTCGTGTATGAGTCAACCCTGCCTCAATCTGAGGCACGGTGTGGTAGGTACCACTCAAACGGTCTCACTTTTATTTGAAATGGACATGATTTTAAGTGAAAACAAATACCGGCATACGGAAAACTGACCAAACGCATTCGGATTCTGTTGAAACTTTAGGAAAACGATCCATGGGTCATTTTTGATGTGCACAAGTCACAAATGAAAATGGGTTTTTCATTTACATGAAAATTAAAATGGATTTTTCAGTGTAATCTGCTTGGTTCCAAAGCATGAACCAAACAGGTTGTGAGACATGATACCAGTAGACATCCACCACAAGATTTGTGCCCAAATTTTAGTGAATATACATGTATAAAAACAAAGTACAAAGGTAAACATAGTATAAAGAAATCAACAACCATTAAATATTGAAGTAAAGAATAGCTAAAACATTCCTTGGAGACATCAATATCTTTCCTAAATGCATGTCACTGTCTTGACTTCTGGAAAAAAACACATCCTCTCCCTCAGGCATCACAGTCTCTCCCTCAGAAATATCACAATCTAACCCACATGTATCATATGTAATTATTCTATTAACAGGTAAAATAAGTACCTCATTTAATATAAATTATTACATCGTAGACTATTATCAACACACCTCATCTAATCTAACTATTACATGGAATAATAATAATCAAATCACCTCATGTAATCTTACTATCACATCGCTTTTTAATTATCAATAATCCATCCTAAACAAAAAAGTCATGGAAAGCAGTATGCATCTAAGGTGTCAGGGGCCAATAGCTCTTACAAATTAATCAAGGGAAACACAACCCTGTGGTTCCCTATCTCAAAGAAATAACCTTAATAACCTAATCAACCAATATCATATGATAATCACCGTGTAATTCCAAGTCATTTATACCAAAAAAATGGTTATATGAGTTTTAGGCACATATACTTCTTGATAAAACAACCTATAGGCACAACCCACCTACCTCGTAGCCGTGTGAACAATATTGTTGAATATTGGATCTTGATTCATCCTAGATCATTGAAAATCCAAAAAAGATTCATAAATTATCAAATCTATATCTATAAAATGAGGAGAGGAATAAGAAGGATAAGATTAAGGTGAAGGGAGAACTCATTGGTGGGATCCCAATTCACCTTCCAGAGTTCTGATTGGACATTGATAGGAGAATCAGTGGCTCAGAAAATAATTGACGCTCCTGGACGAACTTGGATGAACCAAGGTCAAAAGAAGTTAATTCTGTAAATGAGACATGACCCCTATCCCTTATATTAAATAAAAAATAAAATACACGACATTTCCTTTAACAATACACACTGTGTATAAGCATTTACTAGGACTCACCTTAAGAGGCACGACCACGACACAACATGACTTGGTATATGGATGAGACACGACCTGTACGTGGTCTGGAAAGGAAATTAATGTTACATTTTCCTCAAAGCAACCCGAATACAAAATCCATGCATGGAAATGGGGAATTGGGTTCTTACAGTTTGATTATCACACCATAGATCTTGTTTCTATCTCAACCAAGCACCAAAATCATTGGTTTCTTCAATCTAGTGGTCTAATATCACATTACGATCTTAATAAAGCCTTATGTTTCATCGGCACCATGTAACGGATTAGTGATAGATCTAAAGCAAGCCAAATTTGTTTATTTCTCTCTTTTTGGTCATTATTTGGCTTGGAATCTCTAACTAATTATTTTTATCATGTTTTATTCCATCTCGCATTATAATATTCGCACATTCAGGTTTTATTCAGCTTTATAATGTATTTGATTATAGATTTTCTCATTACACCTCAACTGAAGGTTAATATCTTTAATAATGTGTAAATTATTTGTTCCAACTTTTATTTCTTGTATCAATTAGTTGTTCACATTCAATATATCATTACTTGTTAATATTAAATTAAAATTATTTTATATAATATTTCATGCCAAGGAGTATTATTGAGGTGATAAGATATTGGATGTTGTGTGTTTCTATATTGTCATTTAGTTTAGTGAGTTGGGTTTTAAAATTAGTTTGCATTGATAATACAACATGTTCATTTTGGTTTTAAAATTAGTTTGCATTCATGTAATTATATAACATGATATGGTTTTGTAATGGGTTTTCATGAAAATGGATTTTTCATTTACATGAGCTGAAAAATCAATTTTCAAGTCTGTATGCAGGTGTACAGTGGAGGGGCTACTGGAGGGAGGGGGGATGCTGTGTGCAGTTTTCGAAAAACTCTATACCAACGGTTATAAACCGTTGGTATAAGGGTGCTCGGATTTTGGAAAAACACTATACCAATGGTTTTAAACCGTTGGTATAGGTGTCTGAATTTTGGGAAATCCAATACCAACAGTTTATAACCGTTGGTATAGGTGTTGCTAGAAAACCAATACCAATGGTTCCAAACCGTTGGTATAGGTTTTCATGAAAATCACATTACCAACGGTTCTAAACCGTTGGTATAAGACTTCCTCAAATTCATTACCAATGGTTATAAACCATTGGTATACAGTGGATTAAATTTATATAACCCATATACCAACGGTTTGGATCAAACCGTTGGTATAAGGCTTTCTTCACGGCTTACTAGCCAACGGTTTGGAAAACCGTTGGTATAGGGTATACCAGCAATTTTCCATCCTATACCAAAGGTTTTTAAACGTTGGTATAACCTTATTTTCCAGTAGTGATGGGGGATGAAATTCTAGAAGTTATGAAAGGAAAAGGGTTCACTAGATAGGTATCCAAACTCATGAAATCCTGTTGGATTGATCAGTATTTCATGGGAGTAGTATTAAATTTTAAAATATATGGCATTTACTATATATGTGAGTGGGACCTTTATACAAAAAAATTATATATTTGAGAGGTAAAGTGGTGCATTAATTATTAGAATGAGAAATATTGAAAATATTACATGTACATAGTAATTTTAATTGTAATAATCGTACTTTAGATTATTATTATTAAAAGGTTGTAGTAGTGTTTATCCATTACATGTATGAATTATTTTTGAAATCAAGTTAATTTCTTATGTACTTGTTTTATGTACTTTTCTATATGTATTTCTTATCCTTTGAATGTTTTCCTATGAATTCTCTTATGTGATTGTGAGTGATAAATTCATGAAATGAGTAGGTTTTTAGGAATTTATAATTCTAGTATACATAGTTAATAGATTCCTTTTAGAAAATAGGGTTCCGCTATATGTTGTATAGAGATCTTATTCCATGGGAGAAATTATTTTGGTCAAAGAAGGTATCTTTTGATGGTCTTATAGGAAGGAGAATAGTAAGGGGATTCCCAAAAATAGGTGTCGTGGGATATTAATCTCAATGAATATGTTTATTTATCATTATACTTAATATTATTATTTATTGTTATCATGAATCATGTTCTTTTATGTGTTTATAAAATCCCTGATGACATATTTTCACATTGAGGTATGATACATTGGATGCATCAAAAGTGATATCTCATTAATAAACAAGTCATGAAATGATTTTTTCCATTACATGATTATTAAAGTAGATATACCAGCCAATTATATTGGAATGAAACTATATGATTAATCCCATGTTTATCGAAGTTATTATACAAGTTCATTTAGGATAGTCAAAGAATGATATATCAATATTATAGATCAAATTACACAATTATACAACATGCTTGAAGAGATATCAAGGAAAAGTGATTATATTATACAGTTATCATATGTATGAGGCTGGTGTCATGGTTATATTATTTTTTTATCTTTGGGTTCTTTTTTGTGATTCATTATTCTAATCTTTTATTTTATGAAAGATTGCTGAGTTACACTAATAATGGTGCCTAGAGGGTTAAATAGTAAGTGTATCAAAAATCTCAGTTAAAATCTATTTGAATTTAATATTAGAATAAATATTATTTTCATATTCTAAGGAATAATAGTTTTTTAGGATATGTTAATCACATATATATTTATGGAATGAAAAATATAGTGACATTTATTTATATAAATAAATAGTTATTATTCAAGGTTCAATAAATATTGATAAGTACGGATAGTGCAAGTTAATATATCTGAAGAAATAAGATGTGTGCATCAAGCAATAATTATAAAATTATTATTAGACCTAGTGATCACATAGAGTACAGATATTATCCTAGGTACTTTATGTAATTCCTAATATCTAACACTATGTATAAAACCCTTAATATATCTTTTCTATATTTAGGGAATTTTTTGCACAATAAATTCTATAAAGAATTATATCAATACCAAGAGGGAACTTCTACAGAATAATTCTATAAATAGTGAGAGGTCATCCTCCTCATCCCTCTTAATATTGAGAGAACTAGAAGAAATAATTAAGGTACTAAAAGTATTATTGTTATGAGCAATAGAAAATGATGAAAGTGGTCTTATTATTTTTTTATAGAACTCAGAGATTCGATTGTGACATTTAGAGGTCCATTGAGAACATTTGGATACCGCTTAAGTGATTTTACTCATCGATCCTTCATCATAATGATTTTAAAACAAGAAAGGTCAACTAATTTAGTTACAAAGAAAGAGTTTCAATTAATGGTAATTATATTTTATAAAAAATAATTTTAAATTATTTATGAAAATTCCCTCTCCATGAATATTTTTGGGTTTTTTCATCAATTTATGCCGAAATAATCCATTGAAACAGATGAAAAAAATCATTATTAGACACATTATCAATCACTTCTATTATACCTCAGAACCTTTAAGTGGTACCAGAGCTAGATCCAACTGTTAATAACTTTTAGTTTATTAAAACTCACATGATATTCATACTTCTATTGAGATGAGGTTTTAGTTAATGTGTCCCCCACATTATCTTTCATGGAAACTCTACTTACAATGACATGACCCCTTTGAGAAAAATACATTAGGAGATGATGCATCCAAATTAGGTTCTTAATCCACTGATATGAAATTAACTTCTTGGATAGGACTACCATCATAATAAAATTTTATATCACATTTACTACAATGAAAACATCAACAAATTGGATGAAGTCATGAATCCAAATTGATTCCTTACCTATATCAAAACCGAATATAATCATAATCCACTGTAGAATTGGTGACCATTAGCTTTTTTCAGTTCCTTTGGTGAAAAAATCCCCCATTATGATAGAATATTTATCTTGAATATAATTGAATATTATTTTGATTTATCTAGAAACTATAATTTGTCTATCCCCTGATTATTTGTTCCATATAATATCTATAAACTAAAAATAAATCCTTACTATTCTATAGATAATTTAGAATAGTATTTATAGAAATCTAGTTTTTTATCTGATGTGTGTTTGATATTTTCCTTCCATGATCAATGTGTAAAAAACCAGAAAGTGTGTATATAACATGGAATACATGATATATCCTATCATCGATGTATAAGGAATCATTCTTATCCTCTCTCTCTTTCCTTTTGTGTACAAGGAAACATTTTCTGGAAAATATGTTTACCGCGTGACATTGTCTAGAGAAACCTAGTCTAATAATATATTTATTCAACATCATTTCTATAATTTAATCATTTTATCTCACAAAAAATGAAAAAAATCCAAAGAATATACAGTTTGATTTCTATAAGGTCCTATTACATAGGCGACATATTTTGTTAAACTTGCTAAGATTTATCTATAATCGAACCACAGTAGTCCCCATTTAGACTTTTTATAAGTTAAACTCATCTTAATAACCTGAGGAAGGGAAGCACAAGAAATGGGTGAACTCAAACACTCAATAAGTGAAAAATTATAAACACACTATCAAGAGTTAGATCATAAGAATATAAGAAATCATTATCATGGAAAAATTATCTTATTAAAAATAAAATGGAGGAGTAAGAGGTGTTCATAATCCATGATAAAAATAAAATTTATCTCAAAATAGAAAAAATAAACTAAGATATAAAAGTGTGTACAAAATAGTTAATAAACATAATACATGGGGTATAATCATAGTAATACGACATTAATATTTGGAAAACAACAATAAGAAATTATGGAATATAAAAAATCAATGAAAATAATTACATAGTGGTTGATGAATCAAAATCCTGAGACCCATTACATGGTGGCTAATGAATTACTTTATGTGACTCATCTTTAATTGGTATTCATATCTCATGATCCATTAGTTAGTCAATTATGATAACTCATGGTATACTATTAACTCAAGAATTACAACTTACGTTCTATTATTGGTTTTAATATCACATCCCTTGGTCTATTAATATCTAATTAGACATAAAATCATAACCAATGCATTGGAGGGTGAAATAGGATCCCACCCATCAATAATCCATACATATGTGTTCCAGCTGAAAATAATCATTTATCACAACATAAAAAACCCATGGAATGAAAAATGGGTTTCATAAAATTTCTAAGTGTTATCACAAAAATTGACCCCATGAATTTAAATAGTTGATAACCAAAAATCTATCACCCCAAAAGAGTATTTTTTAAGAACATTTAGAGTCAGATTCATGAAAACTAACTTCAAAGGAAATAAGGCCTTTAGAGATAATGAAAACAATGGTAATGAAACTATAAAAGAGTATTTAGATAATTCATTCATCATTAGAAAAAGTGAAAATGTTATGTATTGGTTTAAAAATTCATTTTTAGAAAGGTTAATTTTGATAAATAGAAAATAAGGAATTTTCAAAATGAATATTTCAAAAAATAAACTCAATAATGAGGAATTAAAAAATACATAAAAGTTTAAAAAAATAAAAATGAATACATTTTGTAAACATTTATGTTTAAAAATATATTCAAGTATATATCTTTTAAAAAATTAAATGATTTATAAGGTAATTTTGAGTGGATGATAAAACATTTTATTTTTAAAGGATCGGAAAACAATTAATATTTTGAAATACCTTTGGTTAAAGAATCACTTCATAAAAATAGGTAATAAAACTTCACTTTCAAAATTTGTAATTGATAACAGGAAGTTCACATTAATAAAAGCAAATTTTTATATAAAAATAATATAATATAATATTTTTTGGATGTAATGAACATGTAAATGGATGAAAAAACACCTTTAAAAGAGATAATATTATTTACATATAAATGTTCAACCTTTGTGAGAAAAAATAATTGAGAAAGAATATTTTAGTTAAAAACATAATTTTACCCATATAAAAAACAAGAAATATCTTATACACTAGTAAGTAGAAATATTTATCAAACACATAATAATAGTGCTCAAGGATTGTTATTTTTGCTCAAAGAAGGGAAATTTGAGTTAATAAAATCCCTTACCAATGTCATAATTCATGAGTAATGAAAAATTTGTAAAGGGATTAATGTGGTATTAATGTAAATATCTAGTAATCAAAGACAAAATTCCACCTTATAAAAAATAGAATAATTTTCCAATATATAAAATACAATCATGAGGTACAATCATAACTCAATAAAAGGAAATTGTGTTTCTTAAAAACCATTACGGTAATGGTAACATAATAATAATAGGTTTACCATGAGATGAAATATATTAATTATAATTAGATTAAATTTGGTATTTAATACACCATATAAAATAAATGATGGTGTTTAATATCAATCATGCCTCATCGATTTGAAAATGAGACAAGGAAACCCTTACCTTGTATTCCTTACTTACTCAAACATGTTCTAAAATCATGTATAATAAACATAACTATCCTAATAACCAACTTCTAAAAAATTTCCATATTTTTTATATTTTATATATATCGTTGATGATGATATATTCTAAATATATTACTTAGTTACAGTTTATTTTTATAATCGAGTCTTAAGAAAATTTCATTGTCTGTTTTACATAAGTAGCATGGTGATATGGTGGATTATTAATTATTGGGGTAATGTTCATGATTCCAAAATAATAAAGTATAAAATAATAATGGTTTTTAAAGGGTTCATCATCTCCAATTTTCATTTGGTGAAAGATTATGGTATGGTTTATTAAAAGGTAAATTGTGATGAACTAGTTTTGGTGTGTTTAATTATTGAAAACTGATATATTAATGAATATTATACATATCAATAAAAAGTTTCTAGCATAATTAAAAAATATCAAATAAATTATTATTAAATGATATTATCATTATATAATATTCAATTATCATTGAATAAATTAATATTATAACATTGTTCTTGTAGGTGGTAAAACATACCCAAATGGGGGGATTTTATAATGATTTAATGACTAAAGAAATGTTGTTATATAATGCATATAGATCATTTACATAATACTAAAAATTTCATATAGTTAATTTAGATTAAGTATTTTAATTATTTTAACCATCCATTAATGGTGGTGGTGGTAATTGAAATTCGTCGTTCGTGGATCCAGTAGTCCACAAATTCGTACGATTAATGATTCCATTTATCAAAAAAAATTAGATAGAATAATGGTATATGATAAATTATCATTTAAGAATTATAATTTTTACATAGGAACTATATTCATTCGTAAAAAAAAAATTGTACCATTCATGAGTGATGGGGTTGAAAAATGAACAACTTCGATTTGTGGAGGCGATATTCTACATGTACACACAATCAATGTTGTTTTGTTTTTCTTAATGTATAGAAATGACTTAATATTGGTTTATTAATTAATATAATAAAATTATATTATATTATTAATACTTTTATAATTATATTAGGGTATATATAATAATTTTGGAAGAGAAATATTAAGGATAAAAGGATATGGAGTATGAAGTACTCATGTTGTGAAATTACGATTTCTATAGGAAATATGCTTTGAAATGGAGGACATAGGATATATAATTGAGAATGTATAATTATGAAATTGATATAATATTATATGATGATAAAAATGATATATTTTTGTGATGAAACTTTAAGGAATAATGGTGGCATGAAGGGATGGATGTGTTCCCATTTTATAAGTAAAGAGACTGGTAATTTTTGGAGTACCCATTACTTTTAAATAATTTTAAAGTTAATATTCAAGGGTAAATGGTTACAAAAGAGGTTAATATGAATTTTTTTTAGTTATTATCACTATGATTCTCTCAACGACTCATTTTGGAGTCAAATTGGAGTGATTTAAGTATTTTATTTTTATATTTTTATCTTTTACCCCATTGTAATTTTACCTTGGTAATAAATTTAAATGAAAAAAATTAAAAATGATATTATTATATAATTTAATCATGATAATTTAAAATTTGAAAATAGTTCTATCAAATAAAATTTATAAGGGTGAGAAATGATAATTTTATAATAAACTCGCATAACACATAAAATCTATTTTTTAAAAAAGTGTTGTTTTAAGATTAAAATTAATGTAAAGGTTAAAATTATGAATGATATCAAACTAAATGACTTAAATTGGTTTATTATGGAATATATAAATTATTTTATCTTTAAAATCAATCCAAACCAAAATTTTATCGTAAAAATATTTAATTAAAATAAAATATCTAAAACTGTTATTAAATTGGAATAAAATGTTACTAATGTTAGAAAATTAGACATAGGTTTTCTATGTTGAAAATGATATTTAAAAATAATTATTTTTATAAATTATATAAATATTCAATAAATTAAATGGTTTTATAAACATCTATTACTTTCTCATATATTGGTAAAGTCATAAAACTTATAATTCTGGTAAAATAAATATTTTTTACTATTAACATAAAGATTAATTATTTCTAGAAAATCTCAATAATTAATCCTAAGATAAATTTTAAAAGATAAATTAAATAATGAATTTCAATTTAAAAAATCAAATTTACAAAATTTATAAATTTATCATTTAAATGAAAATAAAATATATAAATAAAAACTACTTTTATAAAAGAAATACTTTAAAAACATTAAGTGTTCTTATTACTAATAGTTATTCATTTCAAATTGATTACAACCACATTATTTTCTATAGGTTCTAATATAATATTCATATAATATGTTTTGAAAAAAAAATTATTTTAGTGTTGCGTGCAAAACAAACTATTTAACACAGTATTGATTTAAAGAAAACGTATATTCCAAAATATTGTGGTGTTACACAATCAATAATACCACATAGAACTATTACATATTTAATCTCTTCAGTACATTTCCAATGTATATACCCTAAATTAGTCCAATTAGATTCTTTGATTTATGATAAATCATATTTATACCTAGAACATAGGTTACATCACCTAATTCATTCTCAATGAAGCACTTGTTGAACCATGTCTTTACTCAATGTAAGATTGGTATCTTGTTTCCATTAAAAAATATATCATCTCTATATACTATATGAAAAAAACAACACTCCCACTAAAACTATTATAGAAATTGGTATCATATTTACTCTTTGGGAAAGTAAATTGTCTCATAACTTCATCAAAATGAATATTCTATGATCTAGATACTTTTTCTAACCCATAAATAGATCACTATAACATGCATATATTATTAGAATCATTTAGATTCATAGAACTGTCTTTTTTTGTTCTATTGACCCCTTCAAAAAGTTTCCAATTAATGAATCCTATTTTGAAATCCATTTTAAAAACTTCATAATCATGGTAGGATACTATAGAAAGTAGAATTATAATGGATTTTATCATAGTGATTGATGAAAAGGTTTCTTCATAGTTGAAATGGGATCAAATAGGTATTGTGAGCATTGATATGATGGGTGAATTAGTGCTCATATTTATTTTTCTAAACATGTAATCCCTATTACTTATCTAGCACTTACCACATAATGAAAATAGTGGAGAAATAAATATGGAACACAAAACCTTTATTAACTAGGTTTTCCTGGTTTACGGATGGATACATTCTTAGTGTGTCATGGTTATTATCTCATTCACAATGCTCCCTTATTATTATCAAAAGGAACTTATGAAATGGATTGAACTTGGACTTTTTACAATGGTTGGATCTGACCAGTTACAAACTTTCATCAATTGATTCTCAAAAAATGACTTCAATTGAGGAATATTTTCCAAAGAATTAATTTTCCTCTACACATACTTAATATATAAAGATATCCTTCCTCTTATTTTAACTCAAATATTATATGCTTGTTCTGAGTTCCCACTCTGATAAATATTTTATTATATTAGTTGTTCTCACACTCTTCTTTATTTTTGTTATAGAATATATATCTATAGAATATTTCATGAAAATTAGTTTCATTTTGAATACTTGAAAACATCATTTTTGTTGTGGAAAGAATATACCCTGTGAACAAATTTCAATTAATCTAAGGTCTCTAGTAAATCCTTCCCTTTTTTCCTCAGTCTACTTAAAAACTCATATTACATATAATTTAGGGAAATATCATGTTAATTTTTCCTTCATAAATCAATTACATAGAATTATTCCATGTGTGGATGAGCTAATATAGTGTGAAGTGGAATTTCCATTTGTGATGTGGAAGTCATATTATGTATCCTAGTATCCTGCTCATTGGATTCTCCTTTTATCTCATATTGAATCATGATCCATATTTTATCATGATTTTTGATCTAAGAAGGGAACCTTTAAATCATTAACTAGATTTATTATCTTTTTATTCAAAATATTTATTCTAAATATTCCTCATATTTCAAATTTGTATATAATTCTTAAAATTTTATCCCTAATTATATGTTTTTCTCAAAAAAAAAATTGGGTTTGTGATGCTTGAACACATATAGATAATACCTACATATATTATTTATATGAAAATGATGATTACATAATAACAAAATATGATGGATTTGTAGGTTGGGTGATGATTACTACATAGACTGATGTGTAGGTAGATGATTATTATGCAACACCAAAAATGATTTTAACATGGACTAATATCTCCACATATGTTTCTTACATTGAATAAATTCAACCTATATGATAGGTAAGTTTCCTTATGAATTATGGTTGAGTAACACATACTATCATATATGATTCTTAAATATCATATATGAAACATGTATATTTCACTAAATCCACTTTAAATAATCTCCAAGGCCTCTCATCCACTAAAAAGGTCTCTCAAAACGTATCATCAATTCATCTGAAGGGTCTTGTTTCAATGTAACTTCTTTTAGAAACTTTTTTATCATGCATGATGTCATATTCCAAAGCAACCATTTGCAAGCAGCTTCCAAACCCATTCATCTCTTTTATAGATATGAATTATAGAACTAATAACTATATTTATCATAAATAGTATCAAATTAAAAATTACATATAAGAATATTTCAAATTCATCTAAACATGTGGTTTATATTGAAAAAAATATTAAAACATCACCTATGGGGTTCAATAATCACCCCTTTGGTTTTTTGTCAATAATATACACTCTTATCACCTTAATTAAAAAAAATCCAAAATTCATAAATTTGAGAGGTCAAATCAAAATTTCTCAAATAAAAGATTCAGTAAATAATAATATCTAAGTCTACATGAGTGATATTAGTGTAGAAAAACATTTATTTAATAAATTATTAGTATTGTCTTTAAAAAGGTCTCATATTTGATCCTATGAAACAATATCCTCATTCAAAATCTAAAATAGATTATTTTTTTTCATTTATCAATAAAGATATAGATTAAAATAATCACATTAATGAGAATAATTTTTCCCCTTGCATACAACATCTCTTCAAGAATTAACAAGATAAGATCATGGATAAAACTCAAGAACTTCACACCACAGTGTTGGGAATTTGGTTGCGCAAACATTTTTTTCTGAAGAAAATACTATCACGGGGCCTCTAACAAATGATTTTATGATCCCAAGAAATATGAAATAGTACAAGGACTCGAATTATCTTCATAGAGGAAAGCATTATGGGTGTGTCTTTAATTTATTTAGAGGTTAGATTTGTGTGAAAATAGTGATTTAATTGGGTTGATTTTGATACCTAAAAATAGTACCATCACCTTGAATTATCTCCTCAATCTCCTATCAAATAATTATTAATGTTAGTTCCCCTTATATCACACTAATAATATGAAATATCATTGATCACTCTCACCGGGTTGGATTGCCTTGAATAAAGAAATAAAATAATCATTTTACTCCTCTAATATTTCCTAGTATTATGATAGGATATATCTATTCACTATTAGATAGACCCACTTCTCATCATCGTAGGAAATAAATTAAATCTATGTTTCTTGTGTATGAAAATAAAAAAATGAGATAAGAACAATTGAATTGCATCAAACAATTAAGACATTCACCATCAAAAGTAAACAAGAACATACAAATAAAATGAGTAGGGGGTATTTAAAAATTAATAATAGAATTTTTCAATAGGTAATAGAAATTTTTTACTGGGATCAAAGATTTATGTATTAGTGTGAAATTATTAAATATATTACAGTAATTAAAAAAGAATTCAATAAATGGACCTCTATCATCCTAGATGAGTAGTCATGGTAGAATGCCCTTTTTTAGTGAATATAAATATTCTAATAGATGCTTCAGGGTTCTTCTCAAATTCATTAGCAACTACACACTCCATGTGAATATCATGATCCCCCTCTTTCTCCTCCAATGATTCTTAAACATATGAGAACTTATTTAATTTATGTTTCATGAGGAAATTGGTGTGTTAGTCATGTGGTTAACACACCTCATAGGACATCATGAAACTTAAGATTAAATTATCATGGAGGGGTATTTTTAGGGTACTATAAAATTACAGTATTAGGTAGTGTATAGGTATTGATTTAGAAATTACTACTCATTCATTTGGGCCTTTGGGCCACTGGTGTAGGCATGCAGGTCACAGGGATTTCGGGCCACCCAAGGCCATCAAACCACCTCAAGCATTCAAGGCATGAGATTTTGGTCCATAGAATACCCTGGATAAACCTAGGAATTCCACACATTGAATGTCCCATAAGAGGATTTAGATAAAGTAACAACCACTAGAGAAGAGCTAACCAGATTTGAAGAATTAGAGGGTATGGAAATCTCTATCAGTACCAGGCACTATGTAGGAATGCATGGGGGGAATTCTAGCAGATCAAAAATGAGAGGTAGAGAGTAAGGTGCCTTAAATGATGTATATCCTGGGGAGGGGATGTTCTTGTGTACTTTGGTTGTGTCGTTCGGTCATGTAATGGTCATTGTGCATCTCAGCCTTCAAGTTATAAACTTGGCCTTCTGACACTAGGCATGCAGGTCATTTAAGGGCCCCCTATCAACCTAGATTAAAAGGGGATTATCCAAAATAAATAAATAAATCATGGATTTTGGGCCATTTTGGTAGGTAAGTTTCATGAGTTGCTTATTTTTATGAATGATGCATGTACAAATTGAGGGATTCGATTTCTCCAGGTGAACACATCTCAAATCTTATAACTTATTCATTCTTCCCATGATATCTTTCTCCTTATTCACTAGCCAGAAACAAAACACATGGATACTGGGGAGCTTCTTCTTGATTTTTCCAAATAGTATGAATTAGTTTTTATTTTTGTTCGGCTAGGTTCATTTCAATTTGATAGTTTTGGATATTAATCCCTATATTTTCTAAAATTTTTTAAATATCAGGTCATCCGTATGAAGGAATGTCATTGTCGATTGGTTTGAACAGGTGGTCAATCTAGGGGAATGATCAGTTGTGTGATTTATTTAATGCTCACAATCGATCGAAGACTTCACCTTATGGTTAATTAACCCATTATGTCAATAGTATGAATCAACATGTTGTAAATCTATTCATTAATATAAATTTTAACATTTTTTTATTGTTCTCTTCATGAAATATCTTTATAAGAATAGTCACTTTAGTCATTTAAAGCATCTTCAGTCCTTTGTGGAAGCTATGAATGATCATTCAACAAATATAGGATCAAATTGTAGTCACTTGAGGACTTTACAAAATTTTCATGCACAATTTATCCCAACACAGTCAATTAGATTCCTCGTACTCTTGATTAATCCTCAAGGTAAATCGATCGTTTTCCATTATTTTCAACTTCAACATGCACAGAATGAAGACATAATTGATGTAGGATATGTTCATTCACTTCCTAATTTATTCAAAACATTTTAAATTAAAATCATAAACCTATTAACGAAAAAATTACTAAATCCAAATATCAATGTAGCCTCTCAATTTTCCCCAAAAAATGAACATACACTACAAAAAAATTAATGAATTTATCTTTTAAATTTCATATTTCCAAAATTAACAAAAATAGATGATTTCCCCATGTTATATCCATACTTTTGGGTTAATTTACATTGAAATTCATAACATAATTATGGAAATTTTGGCTCTCATCACTCTGCTACACTTACACTATTTAACTTCAGGGAAATATAAATAATTATAATTATTCAAAAAGAATTTTTCTCTCAACTGAAGTAATCAAACTAGTAATGAATAAAATAATTTGATTTTTCAAAATTTGAGAAATTACACCTCTTCTATGTATTCACGAAATTTTTAACACTTAAAATTAAGAAAAAGTTATAGTCCCAGGTTTTGTAAACAAGAAAATCAATAAGTAATCAAGATTTCAACAAGTGGTACTTCCTAAATCAAACTTTTCTAAAATACCTTATCCAATGTTCATTTTTGTAATTACATCATAATCCATAAATTAAGACTAGGTATATCATTTACTATTTTACCCATGTTCATAATTCCCAAAATATTTTCAACTACCTTTTCAATTATCAATTATTGAATTTTTCCCATTCATATTTGTTTGAATAACTTACTGAATAAGAAATGTTAATCCCAAAAGTAAACCATAACAATAATACAAGTATCCCTAAGGACTCATTATAATAGTCAAGTCATAGAATAAATGCTTGGGTAGCTAGATCATAATTCACTCCAACCTTTTCTGATTGAAAAAACACACAAACACGCACATGCTTTTTTTACTTAGGAATATTTCTATATCAGTTCTAATGTACTATTTGTACTCCAGTTTATATAATTTTTCGAAATTAATTTATAGAGTCACTTTGAGGTGATAATCAATCACTAATTTTAGTTTATCTAGGTTTTATTTCATTTTTTTAGTTCCCTCATGCTATGATTTTTTCCACATGGTTTTTTCCCATTTAAATCCCCATCCTAGTCCAAGAAAAGAATATCCTTGAAACAAAAGTAAATTCACTCAACATTCATCAAATTATAACATGTTTAGAACTAATTAAACACCTACACTCTATAATGGTATGTTTTCTTGGAAATAAAACATTTTGGATCAAATTATCCTATCTTAAAATACTCAAAAATCTATTAAAAATTGTATTCAATAGATAAAAATTCAAAAATAGATTCAAAAAATAGACTATTTTTTATAGATCAAAAAATAATGAAAAAAAATATTTACATCCTAAGATAATCCCCACCATACTAATTTTAAACACAATTACAATAAATTTCAACTGGAATTGTTTCAGAATAAAAGACATTAAAATGATTATCTAGACAAATATGTGGGAAAGAGACAACCAAGGGTTCCTTTATTCAACAACAATAGGGACGATCTTAGAATCCTCCATTTTTTCAATACAAAATTCCTCGTGAAAAAATAGTAGCTTCTTTCCATTCACCTTAAATAAATACTTTAATTCAAATCGTTTGATCTCAACTACACCAAATGGAAAGGTATAAATTACTATGTATGGTCCAGTCTCTTTAGGATAAAGCTTACTAGACATGACCTTCATCCATTAGAAGAATATCACACTTTATCATAAAATTTAATGTATCTAATATGTATGAGTTATTCATGGATATATATAGATATATTCTTATATAGTGGGGTGTTCTCATATTCCTCCCCTCTAAAATTCTTTAGTTACATCATTTATAGAATTCTTTTCTCTTCAAATTATCCAATATCTGGATTAACTCTTTTCACATCCTAGCTGGATTTGTGTTGCAGCTCAACCAAAAAGTGAGAATGTTTCCTATATATAATTATATAAGGATATGAAACTAATAGAGTTTTAAAAGTTGTAATGTATGCCCACAATGTGTCTTTAATATTCATACTCCAGTCCCTCAAGTTGGTTTGCACTGTCTTCTCCAGAATTCTCTTAATTGCTCTATTTCATACCTTATCCTACCCATTTTCTAATATTTAATAGGTATTTGAGGTCTTTTTGTTCACTCCATACCTATTTATAAGGGCTTCCATGTTCCAGTTAAATAAGTGTGTGACTTTGTAATAGATTATGGATTGAGGTAGTCCAAACCTATAAACAATATCTGATTTTAGAAACTTGACAACAAATTTGGAATCACCGGTCAATATATATTTTACATCAATACACATAGAAACATAGACCATTTTAAATATTATGTAGGAAAACAGAAATGATACAAGATTTGGTACCTTGAAATATAAACCCCATGCATAAGATATTTCGCAAAAAATCAAGGTTTATTGGGGAATTTCCTATATTTTTGGAAATTACACCAATAATTTGATTGTTCGGACATGATTTATTTAATTTATATTAGTATTAAATAACTGATGTCCAAAATAAACTATATTCTAACACCTTACTATATATTCTTTATGGTCCAAAATTTCCTCAAAAAACATGTGTATAAAAACATAAAAGTATATACTTAATTTATTTTTCCTAGATATACATTTGAATAACTTAGTCATTATAAACATTTTATAAATAAGAATCCTCCTGGACAAAAATCATTGATTCAGATTTAAATTTAAGTGTTTTATTCTTAGTGAAGAAGGGGCGTACCTTTAATGGGACAAGGTAATTGACCAAATTATTGGATTTATCTTTTAAATTCCATATTTCCAAAATTAAAATTTGAACCCTATTAAGAAGAAAATTACTAAATCCAAAGATCAATGTAGCCTATCAATTTTCCCCAAAAAATGAATAAACACTTCAAATAAAAAATTAATTAATTTATCTTTTAAATTCCATATTTCCAAAATTAACAAAAATAGATGATTTACCCATGTTATATGCATACTTTTGGGTTAATTTCCATTGAAATTCATATCATAATTATGGAATTTAGGCTCTCATCACTCTACTACACTTACACTATTTATCATCAGGGAAATATAAATAATTATAATTATTCAAAAATAATTTTTCTCTCCACTGAAGTAATCAAACTAGTAATGAATAAAATAATTTAATTTTTCAAAATTTGAGAAATCGTACCTATTCTATGTATTCAAGAAATTTTTAACACTTAAAATTAAGAAAAAGTTATAGTCGCGGGTTTTTTAAATAGGAAAATCAATAAGTAATCAAGATTTCAACAAGTGGTACTTCCTAAATCCAAATTTCCTAAAATAAATTATCCAATGTTCATTTATGTAATTACATAATAATCCATAAATTAAGACTAGCTATATCATTTACTATTTTACCCATGTTCATAATTCACCAAATATTTTCAACTACTTTTTCAATTATCAATTATTGAATTTTTCCCATTCATATTTGTGTGAATAACTTATTGAATAAGAAATGTTAATCCCAAAAGTAAACCATAACAAGACTACAAGTATCCCTTAGGACTCATTATAATAGTCAAGGCATAGATGAAATGCTTGGGTAGCTAGATCATAATTCACTCCAACCTTTTTTGATTGAAAAACCACACAAACACACATAGGATTTTCTTACTTATTAATATTTCTATATCAGTTCTAATCTACTATTTATACTCCAGTTTATATAATTTATACAAATTAATTTATAGAGTAACTCTGAGGTGTTAATCAATCACTAATTTTAGTTTATCTAGGTTTTATTTCATTATTTTATTTCCCTCATGCTATGATTTTTTCCACATGGTTTTTTCCCATTTAAATCCCCATCCTAGTTCCCAAGAAAAAAATATCCTTGAAACAAAAGTAAATTTACTCAACATTCATCAAATTATAACATGTTTAGAACTAATTAAACACCTCCACTATATAATGGTATATTTTCTTGGAAATAAAACATTTGGGATCAAGTTATCCTATTTAAAAATACTCAAAAATCCATAAAAAATTGTGTGTAATAGATAAAAATTCAAAAATAGATTCATAAAATAGACTATCTTTTTATAGATCAAAAAATAATGTAAAAAATATTGAAATAATAAGATAATCCCCCCATACTAATTTTAAACACAATTCCAATCAATTTCAACATGAATTTTTTCAGAATAAAAGACATTAAAATGATTATCTAGACTAATATGAGGGAAACAGACAACCTGCGGTTCCTTTATTCAACAACAATAGGGACGATCATAGAATCCTCCATTTTTTCAATCCAAAATTACTCATGAAAAAATAGTAGCTTATTTCCATTCACCTTAAATAGATACTTTGATTCATATCATTTGATCTCAACTACACCAAATGGAAAGGTATAAATTACTATGTAAGGTCCAGTCTCTTTAGGATGAAGCTTAATAGACATGACCTTCATCCATTAAAAGAATATCGCACTTTATCATCAAATTTAAAGTATCTAATATGTATGAGTTATTCATGGATATATATAGAGATATTCTTATATAGTTGGGTGTTCTCATATTCCTCCCCTCTCAACTCCTTTAGTTACATCATTTATAGATTTCTTTTCTCTTCAAATTATCCAAAATCGGGATTAACTCTTTTCAAATCCTAGCTGGATTTGTGTTGCAGCTCCACCATAAAGTGAGAATGTTTCCTATATATAATTATATAAGAATATGTACCTAATATAGTTGTAAAATTTTTCATGTATTCCCATAATGTGTCTTTAATATTCATACTCCAGTCCTTCAAGTTGGTTTTCACTGTCTTTCCAAAATTCTCTTAATCGCTCTATTTCATACCTTATACTACCCATTTTTCAATATTTAATAGGTATTTGAGGTCTTTTTGTTCACTACATACCTATTTATAAGGGCTTCCATGTTCTTGTTAAATAAGTGTGTGACTTTGTAATAGATTATGGATTGAGGTAGTCCAAACCTATAAAAAATATCTGATTTTAGAAACTCGACAACAAATTTGGAATCATCGGTCAATATATATTTTACATCAATACACATAGAAACATAGACCATTTAAAATATTATGTAGGAAAATGAAAATGGTACAAGACTTGGTACCTTGAAATCTAATCCCCATGCCTCAAATATTTCGCAAAAAATCAAAGTTTATTGGGGAATTTCCTATATTTTAGGAAATTACACCAATAATTTGATTGTTTGGACATGATTTATATAATTTATATTAGTATTAAATAACTGATGTCCAAAATAAAATATATTCTAACACTTTACTATATATTATTTTTGGGCCAAAATTTCCTCAAAAAACAAGTGTATAAAAAAGTAAAAGTATATACTTAATTTATTTTTCTTAGATATACATTTGAATCACTTAGTCATTATAAAATTTCTATAAATAAGGATCCTCCTGGACATAAATATTTGAGTCAGATTTCAACTTAAGTTTTTTTATTCTTAGTGAAGAAGGGACGTACCTTTAATGGGACAAGGTAATTGACCAAATTATCATACCAGGGAACTTGGGTGACTATGAACTACTCCTCACCAATGAAGGATTCATTTAGGTTTGGTTCAATTGGTGGTTCTACCTCTTCAGTGTGATGCAAACTACTAATATATTATAAAATTTTATTTTCATATCCACTAATATCCATAATTTCATGTCAAATTCTTTTATTAGTAACATCCATATCACTGACCTCATCATTGATTCAGAAATCTTGACAAAATACCATAGTGCTACATTATCAAGATAAAATAGTTATTTTTCTTACTAAAAAAATAAAAACATTTTCAAAAGCATGAAAAATTTAAAAATTTAGTTTTCTATTTTTTTAATTACATTGGTTTATTTCAACTGTATTTTATGTATTGGGTATCACTTTTTGAGGACCATTAATATTTTGCGAAAACACATCTCCCATGGATCTGTTTGAGGCATCTCCTAGTATCAAAAAGGGATTGTTCCAATTAGGTGGGTGGATTATAGGGGTTGTGACCAATAGTTCTTTAATTTCTGAAAAACATTTCTTATATGTATATCCAAACACAAACACTAATTCCTTTTTTAATAAGTTAGTCAAGGGAAGTGTAATTTTACTAAATTTTTTAATGAATATTCTAAAAAATATAGCATGTCCCAAATAAGATCTAATGTGTCTCAAAGTGGTAGGGTAAGGTAGTATATAATTTTTTTAAAATTTGTCCTTATGTACTTAAAATCCATATCTAGAAATTATTTTGGCTGAAACATTTCTTTTACCACCATTAAATGACAGTTTTCAATGATCAAAACTAATTTTTTCAAATTTAATTCCTTTAATGTTTTTACAAATTTTGAAGGATACTCTCAAAACATGGTCCATAAAAAATAAAATTATCCTAATATATGTCCCAAAATATCTCAATGCAGCGATTAAAATTAAAAGTGCAGTTTCATGTCCCACATGAAATCCTTCAGTAATAAAACATACCAAATGGACATGTGAATGTGGTCATGTCCTATACTTTTGAAGCTATGGGAACATAATAATATCTTGAAAATAAATCTAAAAAATATTAGTGAACCTTCATAGCTACCCCCTTTAACATTTGTTCTATAAAATTAATGATAATATTCCTTTTTGGGTCACATGATTTAGTTTTCTATATTCAATACAGACCCTCTAATTATTTTAAATTCTAGTGGAAAATAACTCATTATTCTCATTTTTCACAATGGTGAATCTAGTATTTTTGGAAACAATTCTAATGGGGATCACCCATTTAGATTTTGATATGGGGTATATATTCCCATATCTTAAAATTATCTCAACTTATTTTTTTATATCTTTCATAAGGTTTGGGTTAAGCCTCCTTTGGGGCTGTCTCATAGTTTTAAACATAGATTTTAGCAAAATAATTTTCACACAGGGGGTTGATATAATCCCTATAATTTATCATAATTCACATCCTAATACACTATAATTTTGTTTCAAGATGTTCAATAGTTTACACACTTTAGTGGGTGTCAACGTTTTTTCAATTACGAATAGAAGTTTCACATTTTCTTTAAGGAATGTATATTTCATGTTGAGGGGGTAATTTTAAATTCAGGTTTGGATGGGTGGTTTAAAGATGGTTGTAACTCATTGTTGTATATGTTTTAATCCTACATATTTAAGGTAGAATTGTTAGTGGATTCTTTTAGAAAATAATCAAAATTTTCCTCACTAACTTTTTTGAAATACACAACACACAAAACTGATTCTATATTAAGTTAATTTTAAAAAAATAATCCATAGAGAAATAAAATGATTCCAAATCTTCTCCTAATTTTATCATATCATCAAATATTTCATTTTCTTATTTATAATAATAGGGAATTTTAGAATCATTTAACATAATAAAATTCATAATCGAGAATTTCACTCAATATAAAATTTTAAATGTCATTTTTTCCACAAAGTCAATGTAATGTGATTCATCATTTATATTTATTGTTATTTCAAAAGTCTTAAAAAATGTACCACCTAGGATTATAGGGGATTGATATTTACTTCTTTTGTCTTCCATTTTTTAGATATAAAATTAAGTAGGAATAAATATTATCTACACTATTACAAACAAATCCTCTAAAACATAAATTGGGATGTGGTGGTTTGATTAGAAAGGTGTACAACCAAATGGGTTAGATTGATATCTTCTATCGATAGGGAATAAAAAAATGAGTAAGTTGTGAGATTTATCAATGCTCCCAAGTCAACAAATGAAGTGTAAAATGTGAGTGGTCCTATAGTTCAAGGGAAATTGAAGGTACATGTATATTGGTATTTTCTAGATAATTGTTAGCTAACAAGGGGAGAAATATTTCTTTATAAATTGAAAATTTCATGTAATTCCAATTTCTAATTCATGGTGTACATATCTTTGAAAAACATCAGATAACATGGGATTGGTGGATTAACTATAACAAAAGAATGACTATATTAACTTTTTTTTAATGTATCCAAAACATCTATTTATAATTCTTCATCACTGGTTTTCTTAGGTGGTATAATTCTCATAGTGGAGTGAGGTTAGTGCAGATATAGGTATTGCATATTTTATTTTACATTTTCCTTAAAAATTTGTTGTATCTTCATAAGGGATTATTCTTCTTTTTTCCATCCCAAGGTTATATTCTTCATTTTCTTTGGGTTGTCCACTTCCAAATTTATCTTGATATGTTTATTCTTTATTATATATCAAATAATTTTCACTTATTAATGAAATATAGATAATATTTTCCTTGTGGTTAGTAATTGAATGATTAGGGATATTACTGGAAAAATGGTTTATTATAATGTTGTGGGAAGAAATAATCTATCTAAAATGTTCCTTCATCTCCTTCAGTTCTGATCCATGAGTGTTAAGGGTAGTTTTGTAGTTGGTTCTGAATTCCATAAGTAATCTCAATTGGTTTATAATAGATTGTTCTTAATCTTTTTCCTTTTGGAAGACTATAGAAGGCTTAGAAGCAGTCCTTCGAGAGGTTGGTGGCTAGAATTTTTTTAATACCTTTTTAGAAAGGGGTAATTGATTTTTTTGGTTCCCATAAATAAATTGTCTATTGGAAAACTATCTAAATATTATATAGGATGGTTTCTACTATTATTCCTTTTAAAAAATTTCCTTATATCAATATTTCACATACAGGTGGCCATGAGTGTCATACTATAAATAACGAAAATGTTGGAACACTCTAAGTGGTGTGGGTGGTGATATTTCATGTACCTTATTCATAGATAATTGTCTCAAAAGATAGTTTAGTTATATATTTTCTCAAGTAAATGTGAGTTGGAACTTATTACCCGATTCACTCCTCTTATGGTGATTCTTAAGCAAAATTGTTTGGAATTTTGGTAGATCCTCTTGATTATCTCACTAAATTCATAAGGTGACTTGTATTTTATTTATCCTTCATAGGAGTCATCCAATAGGTTTCAATAATTTTCCATCATCCCTTGGTAAATGAAAACAAATAAATTATGGTCTTCGAAATGATGATGTGGTTATGATGTTGGAAGCCACATGAATCTCTCTAAAAATCATAGATATTTTATCCAATTGATTCTTTGATTCCATAAATCAATTTCCTCACCTGGGTACTCCATGGGGAAAGTAAACACTTCTGGAGGAAATCCTTATTAATATTATCATAGGTGGTGGATTATCTTGGTTTCTGGTTATTGAGCCACTCCTTCACCAATCTTTCCAGAGATAAGGGAAACACATTCAAGGTGACATGATATTTTGGGACTCCACTATGTTTGAAATTTTTTAAAACTTCAAAGAATTACCTCAAGTGTTAGTCAGGATCCTCTCCTTCCATGTCATAAAAATTTTGCTGGAGTGGGGTCTTTCTGATTCTATGCTCCATTTTTTTAGTTATTTGGTTTTTAAATCTAAATATTATTGTTGGAATTAGGTGCATAAAAATTTATAACGGTCTTATTCAACTGCTCTTGGTTTTCATCCATGTTTAAATTTACCAAGGTTACTCTAGCCGAAGAACAAGACACATGGGGAGAGACTTTCAATGGAATTATGATAAAATAATTCTCTACTTCCTTATTGATTCTTAAATTACTAATTCTTTTCAAAATAGTCCACTCAACTTCTGGATACAAACCAATGAGGTGATTTAGCTATATTTGTTTCATGTTTTGAAATGATTTTAATCCAAAGAAGATAATATTATAATATTGGCCTCCCAATAGTGGAAGCAGGTTGATTAAATTACTGCCATTTTGCCTTCATAAAATAACTTTCTTAACCCAAAAAATATACAATAGTAATGGGACTCGAGTTTTCATCAGATAGGGAAGTGTTATAAGTGATTGTTTCTCTTATTTACGGTTAAGTGTATGGGAAAATATTTTATTAATTGGGATGATTTTAATACTTAGAAATAGTTTAATAACATTGGATTAGATCCTCACCCTCCTTTTGAATAACTATTAAGATTAATTTCTCTACTCTCTCTAATCAAATTAAATCCCAGTGATCACCCTCACCATGTTATATCGTTTTAAATAAAGAAATACAATAACCACTATATTAATTTTACCTTTCCTAGTATTATAATATAATATCTCTAATAATTCTTATATCAACCTACATATCACCATCATAGGTATTAAAGTAAATCTAAGTGTATTATTTCTACATATCCCATAATGATAAAAAAAAAATAATTGAAATGCATTGAAGAATGAAACTTCCACTATAAAAATAAATCATGAACTTCCACTAAGATTTGTTATGATTTATATAAAATTTAATAATAGAATTCATCAACTAGTAATATGTAGATTCTCTTAGCATCATCCACTGATTACCTAATGTTCCATCATTATAGTCATTATAGTAATCGAAAAAGAAATAAAGAAATCAGTACATCTCAGACAAATCATCTTTTTATGGTGGTAACCCCTAATTCAGTGATATGTCCTCTTCTTATAGATTCATTAGGGTTATTCTCTTTTTCATTAAAAGATCCACACTCCACATGTGTGGTATGTGCCTCATCATTCTCATCTAATAATTTTTAAATATTAAAGAATTTACTCAATTTTAGTGTCATGAGTTTCTTTTTATTTGGATGATCGGAACTTTTCCCAATCAAGGAACATTATTTGTCTAGGTGTTCTTATCACGAATCTTCCATCTTATTTATGTAACAAACCATCCCATGTTGACCTAACATGACACCTGATATTTATCTCTACAAGGAATCAAACTTACCTCCTTGAATTCTAGTGGAGTCAGACCAACAATGATGGTCTAAAAGATGGAGAGGGGATAATATACAATACAGTCATAGTTCAATATTAGTAGAATATAACCAAATGAAAAGATAGGGATAACCACCACAGTATAAATAATAATTAACTGAAATAAATATTACTATATTTAATTAAATTCAACATTCAATCTTAAAGACTCAAGGAATGAAAAACATAAAATAGTTGATCGCCTACTTTCCCAATCACATATACAAAATAAATATACTCAAAATAAATAAAATAGGTTCTTCTACCAACACTGGGAAAAACCACATAACCAGTCTCCATGATGCTCCAGATGTAAAATATTGATCTTGAGGCTCCACAAGAGCTCCTCCACTCGATGAAGAAATAGTAGGCCTCAACCCCATCCCTCATGAAACCTGTGCTCCAACCTGAAAGAAGATATTTGGTCTTCATAAGGTGCCTGTATTGGGGGTGAGAAATGAATATTAGTAGTGAAACCCAAATAGTGAACCTATAATATCCTATCATAATAAGGAATTGAACACATGATATAATAAAATTCTAGGAATACTACTAATATCAATAATAAAAGAAAAAACATCACAAAAATAGGGGGGAACCTAAAATTGAAGAAAATAGACAACCGCAGGTTCTAGTCTGACACCAAAGGTAAATCTACCACCACTCTGGGTCATGCCTGAGTATTTATAACATGTAGCTCACCCTGTGTCACAATGATCATAGAATATACTATATCTACATGAGATCTCTAAGTTGTCTAAGCCTAGAGGCATGCATATCTAACCCCAAGCCATGACTATAGGTTTACACACAACAAATAGAATCCAGTATGCTTTATGACTCCAATGGAATTATCTATACTAGTGAAAGAACCTCCTCTCCACATGTTAGAGAATTTTCATCTCCTGAAAGTCATGAAAAATAATTCATGCTCCACCATGGACCTATCAGATGCACTACCCAATGGGATTCATTCACATGGACTTGGTGGGTGCACTATACAAGGTTCCATAGATAAAATCGGAAGTTCTACAGTATCGAAGGATAAAAAAACCCTCTATACAAGGTGTGAACTCAACTAGAGGGGATTCCCTCACTAAGATCCTCCATTAGTTCCCTAATACAATTTTACCATAGCCAGTGAGTGGAGTAGAGAACCACATCAAAACTTAAATCCAACTGTCAATCCAAAATACCTAAAGGGTCTCCTCATCAAAACATAGTCATATGTATAAAATGTCTCAAAGATCATAGTCATAATCCAACTGAAAAGGGATGATCCATCATCTAACCCACCATATAAATAGATGAAATAACAGTGTTGATCAACTCTTATCCATTGAAGTATATGGCCTCTATCAAAGCATCTGATCCTATAATCGAAAGAATACCCACAACGGCCTCTCCACGACCAACGTTAGGGCCAAAAAAATACTCAAGGATCCCATGGTTCTTGAGGTTATATTAAAAAAAGGAATATTACCAGGGACTCGCTTGCTGAACCCATGATCTTAGGCCATAAATGCTCATAGATCCACAATTGACCCAAAAGCCTCATCAAGATCTAGACAACTTATGATGGGTTTCTCAAGATCCTCCAAAAAATGGGACATGTCTCGGGAAAAATATCCCAAATGGAGTTTAGTGGACTCCAAAATGATCCTCATTTAATACTATGCCCAATGGGAATCCAAAATCACACACCCTCCAATTTGGGCATTCAAAATGGTCATCATTACTTCTAGAAAATAGTACCCACTCCAAGGGGTCATCGACACAAGGAAAACCTTGGGGAAAATCCCACATAAGAAAACCTCATTCGGATTTTCTGGAAAATAACCCATACGTTGGTACTAACTCACCCATAAGAGAGTCCAAACAAACACCATGCCCTATGAGTATTCGAAATCGATTACTATGGTGTCCCTTGATCACTTGATTAAAAACTAAGCCACAATTGTGTCCTCAAGAGTCTCTTAGTCTTATATAAATATCAAAATGGAACCGAACTGTAACTACCATACCATGGTGTCACCTAGCCCAAATGAGCCAACAAATTTGGTTATAAAACCGAAGTGACAAACCTCAAACACTCTAACCTGAAGAAAATGTTTCCATTTTGGAAGGAGAAAAAATATCAATTGAGATATACAACCCGATCCTTACTTTCAAGCTATATACGAAATAACCATAGACAACACTGGATGTCATCCACAACCTAACCCCACTAACGATCTCTCAAGCCTCACCCCGTCCTCATATCTCACACTCAACCCACTGGATGATTCCAATTCCAAACCTCACGGAAAACCTCCCACTAAACACCTATAGTATAGAAAAACCTCCATACAACCTCTAAATGTTGAATGTATTCCACCATCATGATTTTTCATGAAAAAATTATCTGAATGGAAAACCCAAAAATCCAATTTGGTCTCAAGGGGGAAAACTAGGTGAATCCTGAATTGGGAAAGAAAAGTACACAAAAATGTACTTAGGGGTACATGGAGTGTAACCCAAAATATCCTCCATGGTTGTGTGCCCCCATCCACACAACATGCCCTTTTCCAAATCAAACAATGTGTATGCCATTTACATGGTCTGTACCCCTACATGGGTACCTTCCGATGTACCTCATCCCCCACTCGGTATGTAAAATTCCCATGAACACAACGTGTACCACTTGTGCATGATGTATAACCCCACATAAGGTACCTACTCATGTATAAAACCATGTAATCCACCTAGGCACATATGCCAACATGGAATGAACCTCAAGTAGGGATTGTTCATATACCCCACATGACCAGGTACCCCAACATGGGGTGCATAGATGAGTGATCAACCACACCCTAGAAGCCCAGCACATAGAATGTACCCTAAAGTACACATAGTGTACTCCCAAAAATAATAATATTCCCTGGGAAGAAAGAGCACACAATATTTTCTATGAAACAAATTCCATGTACATGGATTTCCTTGAATGAGAAACCCCTGAAACACCCTGAAACCCCCTATTTCTCTGCAAAATTAATAGATCAACCCCCACAGGGTCCCAAAAAACCCAAAGAAGGATTTGAAACATAAAAAAACGTAAACTATGGGGAATTATGGTGGAAAAAATAAAAAATTACAACCTTCTGGAAAAAACCACCAAATCATTGGTCCGATCAGTGATCCGTAACTATAGTACGACGACCTGCTGTGACCCGAGATCCTTGGTGACACCTCCTCCTCTCCTTATTCATCTCTTCTCTTCCTCTCTATCTCTCATCCAAATACCACAAATGGGAATGCCTAAAAATAATATGCCTTAATCCATGGGATAAATGAATGAAGAAAAAATAAAAAGGGATGAAAAGAAATGAAAAAAGAAAAAAAGAAAAGAAAAGGGAATTAATCTTGGCCTCAACACCCGATGCAAGGTTATGCCTCACCTAGAAAAAACACCCCATTATAGATTCAACCATGGAGAAATAATCTCAATATCATGCTCCATTTAAAATATATGACCAAAAAACACACACGAATTAATTAAAATTTAATTAATTAAATATTAAATATTTTGAGAAAATTTCAACAGATCAAATTTCCCCCAAACAATTTTGATATGGTAAAAATTAAATTTTGGGGCCAAAAAATTGGTTGGAAAAATATTTAAGAGAATCTTATAGATGAAATTACCATTTTTCTCTTGAAACACTTCTAGGAATAAATGGTTCGATTTTTATTTAATTTTCACATCCCATGACAATTGGGATCATTAAAAAATACCCAACAAAAAAATCTTATCACCAATAAGAAGGCTTGTTGGATAACCAGCAGACAAGATCTCCCCCAAGCACTAGCATAGATGATGTTATCTTGACCATCCAATGACCATTTATACAACATCCAAAACTCTCTCCCAACATGAGAGACATTAAACTATGACCGATATGATTCTCTCCACCATAAGAGTATCTTTATCATAACCCCACTTAGAAAAAAAACCACCTAGACCATGCTACATCCATCACTAAATGGAATGGACAGACATGGCCAAACTCCTCACACCTGAGTGCTTGCACAAAAAACTGAACCAATATGCTCAAAAAAGAACATAAAATGAGCCTCAAACCCTCTAATAGCCTATTATTCACTCCCCACATTAAGGATTTACCTACTCCACTCCATGATCACACAATAGGACTCATGCTCATGTAGGAAAAGTCCTAACAAAATGAAGATAACATTCCTTAAATCGTTGACGATGCTCCTCACGTAGGTCAGTTCCTATAAACTAGATCACATTGGGCTCTCTCCTTCACCATAATGGCATATAAATCATGCCAAGATCAACAAAAATACCACCTCAACCGAGGAATCGATCCAAATCCCCAATAATCTTACCACACACCCACTGTGCTACCCAAGGCCCAACCAAAAACGTGAAATTCCAGGGTTCCAACCAAGCCATCCCTCTCAATCTAACAATGAGAAAGAGAGATCTCTTAGTGATACACTTATCAAAGAACAAGAATCCTCTTTCCTAACCACACTCTTTTGATATCATGCCTAAATGGCCCCACCAAGGAAGAATGGTCATGCTCACCCATGTCATAGATGATAACAAGCACCTGAGCCCCACCGCATGACCCAATTGACAACACATGGAAAGAACAACTCCCTCCAAATGAAAATGATCCAGGGACTTTATAGAAACCACTGACCTAAGGAAATTAAAGTCCAGCCCAAAAATCTATAAGGAATACTTTCCCTCATGAAGACACCAATAGGGTACTCATAGACCACTACCAACCCACAAGAGTTTCCATGCTTCCGTCAATGAAGGGACTACATATCCACCAATGGGAAGCATACATGCACAAGATTTATATGAATTATCATCATAAAAAAGTATACACAATTAATTTAAGTGAGTATAAGTCCACCAAGTACTTATATGATAAAACTCTATATGATTCGTTGCTGACACATTAAACAAAAAAACCTTCATCATTCGTGAGACACCATAGACAATCATATGTCATGTCAATGCTATGTGAAAAGAATGATGCATGACTACTAGCCTCTTTCTCATGGTAAAAGAGTTAAAAAACAAAATAAACCATAAATCCATAAACCCAAGTGCAACATAATAGGTTAACTAATGCACCCATAATAAATAAATTCAAGAATAGAAATCTCATTCCCTTAAAACATGGAATTCCTATCAGAAAAGGTGTCACGACACACAATTTCGATATCCATCACAAGTTGTGAAATGATACTAGACCTCATATCTATCAAATCCATAAATCTAAAAACTATCCTGGATCTGATACCATTTCATAATGAACCAGCTCATCATGAGTTGATACGTCACCCAATCAGGCTCCCCACAAGGCCTTAAGTGCACCTCCCCAAATGGAAGATGCTTCTGACCAGCACCAAGGGTCTAAAAGATTCATTTGGATGCCTATACCCTTTGGTCAGAGTGCAATATCAATGGAAAATACGCAAACCCATAAATAGGGGTAACCATCAGATTACACATAATAATTAAACAAAATAGATCATGCTATAATAAATGAAATATAAAATAAAATAAAATAGACTCAATCTAAAAAAAACACAAAACAATTAGTCTCCCAATAGATAAACCACATATAAAAAATAAAAAAACTAAAAATAAATACAAAAGAATGTACTACTAACACCGATCCAACACACTTAATCGGTCTCCAAGGCACTCGAGCTACACCAGACTGACATGATACCCCACCCAAGTGGTTCCTCTTGATCAAGACACACTTGGCCTTAGTTCCATGCAATGTGAAACCTATGATCCGACCTAAAAGTTTAAATCATGTCTTCATGTAGACAAAGTTTAATGCACAGGGGTGATAAATGAATATCAGTAGGCCACCCCCAAAGGTTAACCTATAATATTAAATCAAAACATGTTACTACACATGTGATATGTATAGCCTACACAAAGACTAATAAAATCTAGCATAAAATATACAAATGCACAAAAACAAAGAGGTAAAAGCAAAACAAATGAAAAAAATCCATCAATGGGTTCTATTCTAACACCCAAGGTAATTCTAACCCCAATCTATCCCACACTAGAGAATTTACAACATGTGGTCACCCTTCTACAAAATGACACACATATCCTTTATATCTACATAGATTATCCAAGACACCTAAGAATAGAGGCAAGTATTATATATATTGTTCTATAACCCTAGGTAGCTATACAAAAAAATCACATCTATCAGGCTCTAGGAATATGATGGAATGTTCTAAACTGGTGAAAAAAACTTCCCTTCAAATTTCTTAGATCTTTGATGTCCCATAAGTCTCGTATAACTAATAGAGCTCCACCATAGACCTATCAAATACAACTATATATGGGCTCTATCCACATGGACCTAATAGATACACTACAAAAAATCTATATATATGGACCTGACCTTAAACATTACATAATTTAATAAATATTTTTAGAATTAAATTTCTTATATTCCCAAACATAATATTAGTTTATAGTATTAGTTAATTAAGAAATAAATCATAAATATATACCCAAAGGCATAAAAAGTAGGAACTACTAAAACAATATACATTAATTTCATAATATAAAAGTTTTTAATTAAAAATAAAATCTATCCATTAAAAATATTTACAACATTTATACAGGTTTATCCTTTTCTCTTACCCATCCTTAAACCTTGTGGAAAAAATTTTAAAACTTGGAATGAACACAAAAAATATTAGTAAGGGACCGAAAATAAAAGAAGGAATTGGTACACGAATACTTATAAATATATGAAATAATTTTCACAAATACTAACATCTCACCCATAAAGATTGATATACTTTGTGAAGAAACAAGATTTCTATAAAATAAAGAAAACATAAAAAAACATTTAGTTATCTTTGAGACATTAAATAATCAATAATTTCATCCATTTTAGATTAAATATGATTTATAACCCTCATGGATACCTTATAATGTAACCCTCATGTCCAACTTATGATTTAACCCTCATGAGAACCATATGGGGTAATCATCGTAGTTACAATTGGAATAACCATTATGGTTAACTTCCAACATAAAAATTACCAATGAAATAATTGAAGATATAGGTCCAAAAATTAATCATAAAAAATTCCCAAGAACCAAAAAATAATCCTAAAACATGAATACTTTCAACATAAGAACATTCCTTTTGAATTTTTTAAATATTGAAATTTAAAAGAATAATTGTTTTAAAAAAACTCCCTAACTCTTGTTTATCTTACATAAAACATGTTCAAACCTCCTGTATAATGGTTTAAAGAGTGTCATTAATATATTAAAGAACTACATTAAAAAGTATAATACATTATATGATCTTTTTATAACATATTTCCCCCCATTTATTTTTAATATTCAGTTATTTCTATTATTTTGGTGCATTTATTTCGTGGTTTCTATGGTCTGTTCGTAAGGGATTTTCTTATCTAATGGATGAAAAACATAGTAAGTGGAATAAAATTGTGTAAATATGTTTCCAAAATTTTAAATGACACCATGTGACATTTCTTTTCTAATATGAGGATGATTTATTAGATAAAAGTTTAATGAAAATGATTTAATTTATTTTGGAATGTTTTTATGACCATCACAAACTAATATTATTTTGTTTAATATCATGTTTATATATTGGTTCTAGAATGTTATATAAATTATAATATTTATAATATAATATTATTTTACTATAATAGTGGTTTTATGACTCGAAGTGAAATCCATAATAGAAAATGAAAGTGTATCATCCACGATGGTTGTAAATCGACACATCACGGACAATGTTCTCATTTTTAGAATTAAAGGGAGAGGAGAAAGAGCTTGATGATTAATTTTTTCCTTTAACATGATAAAATTATAGTATATATAATATAATAGTGTTTTCATTCCACTTGTATAATGAGGGTGATTATATAATAAGAAAAGAAAATTTATTTAAATTAAAATTAATGAAAATGAAAGAGAATTTTATCTCTTGAATTTTCCACACTGAGAACCTCCTTATGGAACTTGATTTTGGTCTTTTTGTGATACCAGAATGTATTGGAAATGGTTAAGAGGATTTTGAGGGTAATTTTTAAGAAACTAAAAAATTGACAAGGATTTCATGTGTGAGTAATATAGGTTGTGAAAGGTGGTATTTCTAGTTGATGAGAGGGGTAATTTTTTAGTATTTTATTCATTAATATATTATTTTGGCTCATGATTATGTATAGTTTGAGAGTTTTCAAAAAATATATTAAACTAATGAAGGATATTTCGAGATTATGGGCTTACATCAGTGATACATCATCAATTTATCAATAAATAATGTATTTGTTAAATATCATATATTACCATATTTTACTATTCACCAAAACATCAACTGTTTTAGAAAAATCCCAAAAATTCACCGCTAACATTTTTTAGAAAATAGAATTCAAAAATAAAATCCGTTTTATGAAATTAATTTAATAAATATGATAAATTTAAGTTTTAATTAAAACCATCATTTAATTAAAAAAATAAGAATTTTAAAATTATAACTACTTTAATTACACTTTGAAAAATTAATTATGGTCTCATAAAATTATCTTATAATCATATGAAAACAAAATATTAATTTATGAATATATTTTATGAAATATATTTTATTTTAAACCATTAATTTAATTATAAAATTATAAATAAAAACTTATATTTCACAAAAATATAAACACTTAATTTATCTCTTTTAAAACATTTATTTACTTCTTCAAGGATATAAATATATCATATATTTCAATTTTAAGATACATGAATTTTATTTATACTTTAATAGTATATGTTACTATTATACTAGAAAGGATTCCTTAATTTATATAGATACCACTTATTTTTGTATGCATTTATAATGAATTTTACTATTTAATTTCAGAATGAAAAAAACTTATTTTATAAGTATCTGGATTGTTACATTCTCCCCACCTTCTGGAAATTGCATCTTCAAAATTTTTATTCACTTATTAATAAATTAAGGATACCTTTCCCTCATAGTATTTTTAAACTCCCATGTTACTTCTTCAACCATGTGGTTACTCCACAAAACCTTAACCTAGCGAATTACATTATTTCGTATTACTTTCTCTCTACAATCAAGTATGTTAAGATGTTTCTATTTATAAGAAAGGTTCATTCTAGCTAGACTACTTATGGGCTCAAAATATGAGATGAATATAGCACACACTTTCCCACCATCTAAACTTGAAAAAATATGTGTAGTAGAGATAAAATTGGAATCAAGGATACTCGGTAGGTAGCTTTTCCAACAATCTCTATATTTTCAAAAGGACGAATAAACCATGGAATTATCTTTCCTTTAATACCAAAACAATAACACATTTTCAAAGATACATTTTATATAAAACATGATCACCTACCTCAAAAAAAAGTTTTTTTCCTCCGGTTATCTCCATACCCTTTCTACCATCTCTAAGCTATCCTCTAGAGTTATTGGTTTATCAATACTTTCTCAACCACTTCCTTTAATAATTTTGGTCCCATAAACTTCCTTTCCCCAAATTCATCCCAAAATGTGGGAGTTTCACACCGATTTCTATATAATGCCTAAAAATGCGTCATCTGTATACTGGAATGAAAACTTTTATTTTAAGGAAACTCTATTAAAGGAAGATTATGATCCCAAAATCCCTCATAATCCATTGAAAAAGAACATAACATGTCTTCAAATGAATAAATTTTTCACTTGGTGTATCCATTAGATTATGGATGAACGGTTGAGCTGAAATTTAAATCAATTCCTAATGACTTCTGAAAGACTTTCCAAAAGGTATAAGTTATCTTGGGATCAAAATCACATGCAATAGAGAGGGTAACACAGGGAAACCTTACTATTTAATAGAGGTATAATATTGAAATATTATCAAAATATATAATATCTTTAATAGGTAGAAAATGTGCATATTTACTCAGTCGATCAATAGTAACCAAAATATCATTGTTTCCTTGAAAAATGTTTGTTAGTCACACCGTGAAGTCCATGGATATAATTTTCCATTTCCAATATGGAACTAGAAAATTCTGAATGATCCCCTTTGTTAGTTGTTGCTCTTCTTAAACCTGTTGACATGTCAAACATTTCATTGTAAAATCAGTAATATGTCTTTTCATTCCATACCAATAGTAATACTCCCGAATGTATCTATACATCTTATTTCTGCCAGGATGAAATGAAAATGGCTAACTATGAGCTTCTCTTACCAATTATTTCTTTAGCTAGAAATCACAAGGAACACGTAATATTTTTCCAAATATGAAGAAACAATCTATATCATCCTTAAATTCACTAAATTTACCTTTCTTGGCCAAATATACCTTTTTTTGTAACTCTTGATTTTCAATTTTCCCTTGCTTAATTTTTTCTTGGAGAGATTACTACATTGACACCAAAAAATAGGCTAGTTTACTGCACCAACAACTTCCAATCCAAAATTAATCAAGTCATTAATCAAGGGGTAATGTTCCAAATGAAAAATGCTTATTTTATCATGATTTGTTTGTATCAAGGAATCCACCACTTTTTTGTCTTTTCTGGATGGTAATAGATCAGGCAATCATAATCCTTTATTAGTCAAAGCCATCTTCTCTGCCTCATGTTCCGTTCCATCTATGTAAATATATACTTCAAACTTTTATGGTAGTATATATTTCACATTTTGATCAATATAAACTATGTATCCATATTTTGAAGGTGAAAACCACATATGATAATTCTGAATCTTGTTTGGAATAATTTAATTATTGAATTTCAATTTTCTTAATGCATAAGAAATTGCCTTATCGTTCTATATCATAACACAACCACGTCCCTTCAATAAAGAATCATTGTCGATGACAAAATCACCATTTCTGGAAGTCATGTCTAAAACTGGGGCATTCACCAATCTTCTTTTTAATTCCAGAAAACAAACATCAAATTATTCTTTCCAAAAAAAATTAACCCATTTTTTGTGTTAACATATTTACTTGGCTTGATAACTATGAAACGTTTTCATCCAACCATCTGTAATATCCTGCTAATATAAGAAGACTACGAATCTCAATAACATTTTTTTGTCTTTTTCATTCATAAACCACTTTAATTTTTGTGGGATCAATTGTTATGTCATCCTTATTTTCATTGTTCCCATGAAAATAAATCTATTGTAACCAAAAATTACATTTTCTAAATTTTATGCATAATATCTTTTCATTGAGAGTTTTAAGAAAAATACATAAATGTTTTGCATGACCCTTTTAACTTTTCAAAAACACCACCATATCATCAATAGAATCAACAAAAAACATATCCAAGTATTTAGTGAACATTTTATTCAAAAGGTACATAAATACAACAGAGGAATTTTTCAAACCAAATGGTATAAAAACAAATTCATAATGCCTGTATCTATTACAGAATTCTACTTTTGGAATGTTATCCTTCATTACCTTTAGCAGATGGTACATGTTTCTCAAGTTAATCAGGAAAAAATGACGAGCTTCCAAGAGATAATAAACAAGTTATTGATATCAGGTAATGGATAATTTTCTAAACAGTAATGTTATTCAAATATTTATAATCAATGAAATGTCTTAAGGAACCATATACCCTTTTAACTAAAAAATTAGATAACCCCATGGTGAGGTGCCAGGATAACTGAAAATTTTATCAAACAACTCCCACAACTACCTTTTTAATTCTAAAAGTTCCACTGGATCCATTCTGTAAAAGAGTTTTGAGATTTTATTAGCATGAAAATCTATTTTAATAGTAAATTTAACTACCCAATCAGGTATAATAGAAACCAACTCATCAAAAAAAAACATCCATATATTCATTTACCAATGGATCTTCCTTAATCTGAACAAATCCATTGTTTTCAATAATATGTGTTGGATAACTTGCATTTCCATATTTTAGTAGTTTCTCTGATTCCTAATATGTTATCAATAGTATGGGTTGATTATTGTATAAATACTAAAAATATTTCTGAAAAACAACTTCTTTGGCTCTAAAATCCTTCTTAACATGGTAAATAGATAGCTAATCCATCCCAAAAATAACATCACACAATACTATGAGTAAATCAAAAAGGTTTGAAGGTAACTTATTTGCACATACAATAACTTGAATATTCTTATAATGTTGTTATTCCTTAATATTTCCCTATGTGTTTTAAAGATAAGCTCTCATCCAATTTCTTGAGGTGAAATTTCTAATTTACCTGAAAATTACTCAGAATTAAAAGTATGTATAGACACTTCATCAAAGAAGACATTTGAAAAACCTGAGTAAAAAAAGTACATAATACTACTTTATTGGATGACCCAATATCTACCTAATTAGTCACAAATTATTTCATAGGACTATTATACTTATAATTTTTCCACTTTCCATCATTCATATTTCTCTTTGGGTAACTATTTTCATAATGATCATTCTCACAAAATTTAAAATAATTTAAATTTTTTCTTATCATAATTAAACATACCTTCAATGAGATAATTTTCACTCCAATAATGGGTCATATGTCTAATATTACCATATTGGAAACACTTCTCGAATATTTTATGTCATTCCCCAGGGTGCTTTTTACCCCAGTTTCCACAAACTAGAAACTGGACATTCTTACCTACAGATTTGTTTGATTTATTATTATCCATTATTTTTCATCTAGATATTTTCTTATACATGTTATTAATTTATACAAGATTATTAGAAAACTCTATTTATACCCTCTCATCACATAAGACAAGTTTCTCATCACTTTTGAATTCAAGGAAGTCCCAATCCATTTGATAAATTGGCTTCAATGTTTATTAAAAATGATTCATTTTTATCAAGATCCTGAATATTATTTGGAGAAGACCTTTCCAAATGAGTGATTTTTTCTTCATACATGGCAACAGCATATTCCTAATTCTGTTTCAATTCATGGAATTTCTTTTCCATCCTATATCAAAACTCCTAAGTAAAATTTTCTTTGAGGAAAATATTATTAAATTCATCGCATTTCAAACTATATACTCAAAAATGGTAAGATTTAGATTCTACTACTTATAATATAATACCTTGATTCATAACTCTATTTAATATAATTCCTATATCTATTAGTCTCCTTACAAGGAAACCATTTTCCCCAAAAGTTACTTCATTTACATAATTTCAAATTATCTATTCACACAATATTTTATGATTTAACCCATCAGTAAATAAGAAATTACTAGGACCAGTTTGGTTCTTACCAAGTGTACGAATAACAACACATTTAACATTTAATGGTCCTTAGTTACCAAAATCAACCTCTCCACCATAATATTTCTACACGTTATTAAATTTTTTTCATCTCCAATCACGTGTGAAGAGCATCCACTATCTATAATCTAGGACTTATTAATATTTCTTTCCATAAAAGAAAGTTATATAAAATGAGATTATTGAATTTTGAAATTCTTCATTCTATAAGTCTGATGAAAATTATATTAGTATAGTGTAAATGTGAAAAAGTTAATTTATGTGTTCCCATATTCACCACATCTTATACTAGACTCCTAAAAACACTCAAAGCTATTTTCATATCAATATTCTATTTAGAATATTAATTCTTAAATATTCTCACCACATATTGTAGTTGATTCCTCCCCCTTGAGGCATGATCCTTTATTAGACTAAAAAGAGACATATTATAAAATAATTTATACTTTATGACCATGCATATAACATCACAAAAAATTAACTGTAACACCGCCTTCTTTGGAATACATTCTATGGTTATATAAGATTGTTTCTTTCATAATATTCAATATTATTTTATGTTTGTTCATCAAAGCTTATTGAATTATTATTCACTAAATAGCCAATGGTAATACAAAAATTTTATTAGAGTTTTTATGTCACCAGATATAATTATATTTTTATTTCTGTTTTGGTTTTATATGAAAATATTAATTGTATTTTTCTGACATATTGAGAATTAAAAAATTTCTTCTATAAGGATTTTTCATCAATAAATTTAATTTCATGTTCACCATTATGAATATCTAAATTTATAGATTTATACTGGTTGGAACGTTATCCTTTAACATCAATGTACTTCATACAGTTTTATATGTATTTATCTTCAGAATTTTCAATCATAAATTTGTTTATTTAATCATTTAACCTTCTTATCCCAATGGATAGTGATAATGGTCATGTAATGAATAATCCACTTCTTTTTTTAATCTTAAAATTTTAATTTTTTTTTACTTATTTAGAAATATTGTCTTTCTAATTATGAATTTAACACCCTGAGATTTTATGAGAAATATTTCTTTTGTGTCTTATGTTATACCCAACACCAAAGTAATCTTTCACAACACACAATACGGACTTGTCTTGCATTACACGCAATCATGACCTTCCTCGATAGCGTGTGTAGTACGCAATACTGGGTTTCACTAAACAACGATATATTATTATGGACTAGCCGTTATGAATATTATTAACTTAATTTTGAATTTTATAACATTATTATTCATCTTACACATTTTCTAGAACATGGTAAGAGAAGAAAATAAATTTTTCCGGTAAAAGAAGTATTTTTCAAAAAATGCAGTTTTGTCGCCTTTTGGTGGCGCACCCACATTAAATCTAGTTTTTGACATGTTTATAAGTTAAATTTGGAAAAATAAAATTCTTCTTTGGAATTAGGATATAAAAATTTACTTTGGATAAATTTTTGATATTTTTCTGATAACTTTCATATTTTGATGAATAGTAAAAATACACTAATTTTTGATTAAAAACAACTTTTTTTAATTGAGATAATTTATATGGTTAAATTATAATATTCAATGGTTTTAAAGTATAAATAGAATATATTTTTACCATTTAACATAATATATGTCATTAGCATTAATTTTACATTGAATTCATAGGTAAAAACATTTCAATCTTTGACAATGTTTTAACTTCTAAAACCCGTTTTCTTAACAATGGGATTAATTTTAAATTAATTACTAAAACTTATGTATTTTGAATTTTGAAAAATGGATTCCATATTGGGAATCAGTGGGTCCAAATTATTTTTATAGGATACTTTTTATTTTTGGGCATTATGAATAGTAACTACAGTAAATTTTATTTACCATAGTTAAAGGTAAATCGGGTAATTAAGGGTAAATATAAGATAATAAAATTACCCTGACACCTGCCAAAATCCTATTGGATGACTACAAGTCTACCCATATCACCTAAGGGTCATTCTAGATTCATTTAATGGACTTTGTTCCATGAAAATAATTTAATTATTATTAAAACCAAAGAAAGTGACCACATGTCACTTTCTTAAATCTTATAAGTATAATAATTTTATTTTAGTGATAAAAATAATTAAACTTAGAACATGAATAGTCTACATAAAGTTAATACAATTATATAGATCATATAAATTTATTTATAATTTTTAGGGATTAAATAAATATCATTAATTATGACACAATAGTGATGTTGAAATTATTTTATTGATTGAAATATCAAATAAATGGTTTTAAAAATATTAAAATAAATATTATATGAACTATTTAATGTTCTCCACTAATTTTCTAGATACATATGACATTTTATTAATCAATTAATTCTTTTATTTCGAACATATATTCTGTATATATTTTATTTAAATTCAAATAAATGAATAGTGTCAAAATTGACTCTATTCATATTTTATAAAAATAACTTATTATAAATTTGTTTAAAAATAAAAAAAATATTTTAAAATAATAAATTAAAATGGTCGAAAATGTAATAAAGTGTCAAATTTTGGAAAATTCACAACACATACCCAATTATTTATAATAATTTAAAATTTAGAATATTATTACCACAAATAAAATTAAATTGATAAATAAGGATAAATCAAGTTGATAATGTTTAAAATAAATTTCTAACATGTCTAAATTTTATTGGTTGATGATATTACCACCATGTCTCATCTAATCTTCGGATATGAGTCAATTTAGAAGTTTTTATGTGGGGTTGGGATTTAATATAAACTAAAATTTCTTATATTTCCAAAAGTGCCCCTCTCCTCCCTTATAAAAGGGCACCTCCTCCCTCTCCTCCTCACACCAATTTGAGCCTTCAAGCTTAGATAAACCCTACCCATTTCTCTTCCCCAATTCCCTAGAAACATCCTAGAGGTCCTGGTATTCTAAAAAGTCCAATTTTAGTGCCCTAAGAGGCGGTCTCAAAGAGGAGCTTCAAAGAAGTGGTAATGTCCGTTACCGATGCATTCAACTTTATTTCTACTTCTTCTTCTTCTTTAGTTGTTTCATTATGAATTAATAACATCAGTATAAATCAAATACTGATATGTTATTATAATTATTAAACAACCCTACTTCGCCATCTATCCATTCTACGGAAAACGAAATCACCGCGCGTGAGTACGTACAGAATACCGTCTCTACGCCGTGGTGTAATCTATTTCCACCACCACCTTACTTGGATGGGTATAATGGTGTAAATAATGACTATATATGATTAAAGTCAAGTGATATTGATTCTGAAATAGTATACATACAATCCAATACAATTCCACAATCATGGGAACGATATCATCGCTCTTGCGTACGTACGGAATACCGTCTCCACGATGTGATGCGACTCGTTCTACATGATCTTCATTGCATAATGATTATATAAATGAATTGAATGAATAAATATGAAATATATTACAGTAATACCATCCTGTAAATGAGGTGTCTATAACCTAAACAGAGGAATAAGAATTTATTTGACAAAACACACATACGAACATAAAGCAATAAACACCCGAATAACAAGTAACAATGAAATATTACTAATAAGAAGATAAGAAAATGACCATATATGATATCATAAAGATAATTATGATTCTGGAACAACTCAATGACATTATTTAAATAATTATATAGGAGTTTCAGACACATATGAAGTAAATCGGACCTAAGGTAAGGGAAAATCTCACAATCTCATTTTTATCCGAGATTGTTTATACTAAAGAATTTACTGGGGAATATTTATCATCCACATCCTTGTTTCCTCAAAACATAATATTATTTCCATCCACCTAAAAATTTTTAAATCCAATTTTACCCTTCAATGAGTTTTTAGTAAAAGATATGAAAGTAATCTTTTGTCATTTTTTGTACGAGGTACTTTTTGACTTTTCCGGCCAAAGTACGGGAAGAATGTTTTTTAACTTATACGGCATGAATGGATTTTTAGAAAATTACTTCCATGAAGCTTCCTTTAAAAGTTTTCAAGTTTATTTTTAATAAACTTCTTTTAGTTCAAAATTATATGACATGTTAAGAAAGGAAAATGATTTTTGAAATAGAAAGGATATTTTCTTCAAGAATGGAGTTCAAGTGTTTTATCAAAAATATTTTCCATCTAAGATAATATAGGGTTCTGTTTATATCCTTATTTTTACATTTATTTGATTATGTTATGATGGAATTATTTTTACAATATCCTTTTATGGATTATTTTATGATGACGTGATGTTTAAGAATCCCATTTTAATTACATGGGTTATGCTATCATGCATGGTATATGATTTTGTTGAACACATAATAATGGTATCATTATGAGATGGGTGGGACCTATATCTCCCTACAATGCATTGGGTAATGATTTATATCTCATGAGATAGACATGGCTAGAACGGCAGGTTAAACCGTTTCAGTGAAATAGGACTGAAATGAGGAGTGAACTCGGTTCAGAAAAGGACTTTGTCCGCTAAGATAGTCTTGGAAATGAGTCTTGACTACTACGAAATGATTTTCTATGATTATGTGTGTATTCCACAAAGCTTCATGTTTTAAGTTATGATTATTGGAATTACATTTCACTTCTATGATTTATCCCATGTTATGATTTCTTTTGCAGGATAATATTTTCAAAATGTTATGTTCTTATAAATATGATATGTTTGATATTTCTTCTGTTTACCCTTACTGAGAATTTGAGCTCACCCTTTTGTATGTTTTCTTTTCCCCAGTTCAGGAAGAAGGATATTAAGTAGGATATGCTAAAAAGGGACTCTTGATATGATGAAATAAATGGGAGACAACATAGATGATTTATGAACCAGTTTTTTATGTTTCCCAGTTTCTAAAGACACTATATCTATACGGTCCTTTCATGGTTTTGTTATATGTTGTAATAATTATGCTTCAATTTTGATGTAATAACTATGTATGTAATGTATGGGTTGTTATAGTTGGTACTAGAGGAAAGGTATAGTCAAAATTTGGAAACTAGGATGTGAAAGCCTTGGTAAGAAACCTAAGGATATGTCTAATCATAGAACACAATCTTAGTGTTTCAGAAATGGTTATGAACAACTTATGATAAGAGCTTAAGTGTGAAATTTTATTCTTGATTATGTGGTTTTCCTATTATAATTATTGTTTCTCACACTATTCTTCATGGTTTTAGTCAATGGCAGGAACCCGAAGGAATCGTGTTAATGCGGAATACGGTAGGCAATGCAATGATTGCCCCCCTGAGCAACCAAAAGTTATGGGAGTTGGAATGAAAAATCTTGTAGCCATGCTCACACAACTTTCTCAAGCTATGAATCATGCAGAACTTCCAAATGATCAAAGGAAGGAGCAACATTCTGTTGAATCCTTCATGAGGTAGTGTCCACCTACATTCAGTGGGTCTTATGATCCATTAGTCGCTGAACAATGGATCAGTACCACTGAAAATATATTTTCAGTTCTTCAATGTTCTGAACATGATAAAGTCATCTTAGCAGGGTATCGTTTGGAAGGTGATACTGATCAATGGTGGAATCTTATTAAGAATATGAGGAAAATGGATGAAATTGAGTCCATGGAATTGGACGAGTTCAAGAACTTATTTTTCAATAATTATTTTACTTTTATTCTACGAATAAAGTTGGAGAAGTAGATTCTTGAACTGAAGCAAAAGGATGATGAATCCGTTGGTACCTACGAAGCAAATTTTACAAGACTTGCAAGGTACGCTTCCAAAATTATTATCCAACCTGAGAGTAAGATCGATCGATTCTTTAGTGGATTAAAACCAAGTCTTCAAAGGGTGTTTTCCATAAGGGACTTCAATAGCTATGACGAAATTGTTCGATGTGCTCTCAAGGATGAGATGGAGATTGATGTAACCCATCAGTCACATGGGTTCGATAAAAAGAGGAAAATGGAATTCAATAGAAAATATAAAGACCACACTGAAAAGAAGATGAGTTTTCCCTTATGATCAAAGTGTGGAAAGAAACATGGAGGAAATTGTCTTAAGGGGACAAGAAAATTTTATAAGTGTGGAAAAGAAGGTCATCGGGCAATTGAATTTCAAAATAATGGGAAGAAGATGTCCAATGATGCAAACAAAGGAAGGGATACACAGAATGAACCTACTACACTTCAATGTTTCAAGTGCAAGGAGATGGGGCATTATGCCAATCAATGACCAAATCCAAGGGTTGATGATGACGATCACCACCAAAAAACTCATAAGGCCAAAAGAAAAGGAAAGTCACATGCAATTACTATCTGCGATGTGGAGTACGACAACAAAGTGGTGAGAGGTACACTTACCATCCACTCTAAAGTAGAAAATGTTTTATTTGATTCTGGAACCAAACACTCTTTTATCTCTGAAGAATTTTCTAAGGGTATCTCTGTATTACCTCAACAATTAGATGTTGATTTGGCTATGACAACTCCTAATGGCACAACAGTCACATCAAAAGTTTACAATTTTTCTCTGATTAAAGTTTTTGGGAAGTGCTTCCTGCAAATCTTGTGATCCTTCCTATTGTGGAATTTGATGTGATTCTTGGCATGGATTGTCTTTCTTTATATGGAGCTCATATCAATTTCCAAATAAGGTAGGTCACATTTCATATTCCAGATCAATCTATGATCATCTATCGATGCAAGGATGAACATAACCTTCCAGTGGAAATTTCTTCCATCTTATTGGTCTTGATTCCACTAAATGAAGGTTATTTATCTCAAATGGTTGGAGAGAAACTCACGATTAATAATATTCCCATTGTACGGGAGTTTGATGATTTCTTTCCGAAGGAAATTCTAGGTCTTCCACCAAATCGTGAAGTTGAGTTTTCAATAGTACTCATACCGGGTGCTTTGCCTATTTCAAAGACACCTTATAGAATGGCTCCAATTGAGTTGTAGGAATTGAAGAAGCAACTCCAAGAGAATCTTGATAAAGGATTCATACGCCCTAGGTCATCAACTTGGGGAGCACCTGTTCTTTTTGTTAAGAATAAATATGGATTGATGATACTCTGCATTGATTATCAATAACTTAACAAGATCACTATCAAGAACAAATATCCTCTCCCACGCATTGATGACCTATTTGACCAACTACGCGGAGGTCAATACTTTTCCAAGATTGATCTTCGTTCAGCGTATCATTAATTAAGGGCCAAAAGGGAGGATATACCGAAGACGGCTTTCCGTAAAAGGTATAGACACTATGAATTTATAATGATTCCATTTGGTCTTACTAATCCCCTACTATCTTCATGGATCTGATGAATAAAGTCTTTAGAGACTATCTTGATCAGTTTGTGGTAGTCATTATAGATGATATTCTTGTCTATTCAAATAGAAAGGAAGAACATGAAGATCACTTGAGAATTGTATTAAAGACCCTGATAAAGGAGATTCGTTGTGCCAAATTTACCAAGTGTGAATTTTGGCTTCAAAAAGTTGCATTTTTGGGTCACATAATCTCAAAAGAGGGGATATCTATGGATCCAGCAAAAAAAGAGGTTATCGAAAGATGGTTGAGACCAACAACAGTAACTGAGATCCGAAGTTTTCTTGGATTTGCTGGATATAACCGACGTTTTGTGAAGTATTATTCAAGGTTATATAACCCACTCACCAAGTTGACTCGGAAAGGAGTTATGTTTGTTTGGATGGAGGAATGTGAAGATAATTTCAAAGAGCTAAAAAGAAGGTTATCTAGTGCACCTATGCTCACACTACCTTGCAGTGGAGAAAGGTTTGTGATCTACAGTGATGCATCCAACAAGGGACTGGGGTGTGTTCTCAAGGAAAATGATATGGTGATAGCTTATGCCTCACGATAGTTGAAAATCCATGAGCAAAATTACCCAACTCATGATTTGGAGTTAGCAGTGGTAATCTTTGCATTAAAGATTTGGAGGCATTACCTTTATGGTAAAAGGTGTGGTATTTATACTGATCATAAAATTTTAAAGTATATTTTCACACAAAAGGAGTTGAATATGCGCCAAAGAAGATGGTTGGAGCTGATTAAGGATTACGGCTGCTCAATTCATTACCACCTTGGGAAAGCAAACAAGGTAGTAGACACATTAAGTCAACAAGACCATGCTATCGTATCCATGATTAGGATCACAAAAGGTCCAATATTTATGGATTTACAAAGGATGGATCTTGGAATTATAATAGAAAGGGAAAAATCTTATCTTTCTCAAATTAATGTTCAACTATCAATACACGTGAAGATTAAAGAGGCACAAAAATAAGATGTAGAGTTACAAAAGAAGGTGAGAAATTTTCCTGAATTCGACATTGATTGTGATGGGATAATATGGTTCAAGAATCGGGTTTGTGTTCCTCCCATCCCATAATTAAAGAAGGAGCTACTGGACGAGGCTCATAGTTCTTCATTTTCTATTCATCCTGGAAGTAGAAAGATGTATAGGGACATGAAAGAGTACTTCTGGTGGGATGGCATGAAAAGAGATATTGCTGAATATGTCTCTCGATGCTTGGTTTGTCAGCAAGTTAAAGCTGAGTGACAAAAGTCTAAGGGGATGTTACAACCATTACCCATACCAGAATGGAAATGGGAAAACATCACTATGGACTTTGTCACTATACTTCCTAAAACATCCAAAGTCAATAATTCTATCTGGGTTATAGTTGAATGTCTTACAAAGTCGGCACACTTCATTGCTATTAGAGAAGATTTTTCTCTTGATCAGCTTTCCAGGATATATGTAAAGGAAGTGGTAAGATTGCATGGAGTACCACTTTTCATTATATATGATCGGGATCCGTGGTTTACCTAGAAATTTTGGCAAAGTCTTCAGCATGATCAAGATACAGAGTTGATTTTCAGCACTGCTTACCATCCTCAGATAGATGGTCAGTCTGATAGGACAATTCAAACTCTATAATACATGTTGAGAGCTTTCTCTATGGATTTCAAAGGTGGTTGGGATCAACACATATATTTGGTGGAATTTTCTTATAATAATAGCTTTCACTCCAGTATTAAGATGGCTCCTTATGAAGCCCTCTATGGAAAGGAATGCAGAACTCCAACTTGCTGTGATGAAGTTGGGGAAAGAAAGCTATTAGGACCTGATCTTGTTGATGAGATGGCAGAAAAGGTTAGATCTATTCAACAACACATAAGAGCAGCTCAGAGTCGACAGAAAATTTATGCCGACAACCGAAGAAAAAACCTAGACTTTGAAGTGGGTGATAAAGTGTTCTTACAAATAGATCCCTGGAAGAGGGTCATGAGATTTGGAAAGAAGGGAAAGTTGATCCCTAGATATATTGGTCCTTTTGAAATTCTGGATCATGTTGGGAAGGTAGCTTACCAATTGTCACTTTCACCGAATCTATCTCAAGTTCACGATGTGTTCCATGTATCTCTCCTGAAGAATTACATAACCGATCCTTCACATGTACTCAGCTCAGAAGTTATACTGCTAGAGCAAGATCTTTCTTATGAAGAACAACTGATAGAGATTCTGGATAGTAGCGAAAAATTTTTACGGAACAAGACCACTCGCTTGGTGAAAGTTTTATGGAGGAACCACTAATTAAAAGAAGCTATATGGGAACTTGAGGATATGATGAGGGAGAGGTATGCTCAGCTGTTTGTAATGAAGTGACGAATTTCGAGGGAGAAATTCGTTTTAAGGGCGGTAGAATGTAACACCCTGATATTTTATGAGAAATATTTTTTTATGTCTTATGTTATACAGAACACGAAAAGAATATTTCACAACACACAATACTGACTTGGCTTGCATTACACATAATCGTGACCTTCCTCGATAGCGTGTGTAGTACGCAATACCGAGTTTCACTAAACAACGATATATTATTATGGACTAGCTATTATGAATAGTATTAACTACATTTTTAATTTTATAACAATATTATTCATCTTACACATTTTTTAGAACATCGTAAGAGAACAAAATAAATTTTTCGGGTAAAATATGTATTTTTCAAAAAATGCAGTTTTTCCACCTTTTGATGGTGCAGCCGCATTAAATCTAGTTATTGACATGTTTATAAGTTCAATTTTACAAAATAAAATTCTTATTTATAATCTGGATATAAAAATTTACTTTGGATAAATTTTTGATATTTTTCTGATAACTTTCGTATTTTGATGAATAGTAAAAATATGCTAATCTATTATCAATACTAAATCAGGCTTCTTCAAAGCATATGTGTCACCTGCATATGCTGCCACGCCACCTCACTAAATGTTTTCCTCCCTCCAAATTTGGGCTTCCCTCGAACGTGTATCTTATTCCCCCGCTCATCATTGGGGTTTCCCTCAACTTCTCCCACCCTCTCCCGAATTCCATCCCCGGATCGCCTATTCCCGCTCTAGGGTTTCTGCTCCCCTCTCTAAATCCCTTACAGTTTCCACTCCTCTCCACGAATCCCCTCTCCCACTCCCTTCATGGTTCTCCCCTCCAAACAACACCGCTCCCATTGGCGATTTAGCGACTACTCCTAGCTTCAGATTCCAATTCCCAGCTTGGTCTCCACCGCCTTCGGATCCTCCACATCCGTCGGCTCCGCTAAAGCTTGCTCCACCTTCGCCGCCTCTGCTCATCCTACAAAAACCCTATGTGGGATTATTCTCTGAAAAATATTCTATTTTATCTAATGAAATATATCGTAATATAGCATTTGTTTTATCTCCTAGGTTATATCGGACTGCTTTAGGGTATCCCTCCTTCCCTATCATCTGTCATCGCATCTGAAGTAAACCACCGAACCGTCTGAATCTTCCTTTGCATTGATTTTGATTCTGTGGTTCTAGATCCATGAATGTATTTCATTTTTTAGAGAATTTGTAGGATCTGAATTGGGTATTTATTATGATTTTTTTTCACTATAAAGGATTTAAGATGATTTCCTTAAGTCATTTCACTGGTTTTTTTGATCAATTTATTTGGTTGCAGCCACTGCTTTTGAAGATTATTCTTGGGAATCATTACGGTAAATTCCAGTTAATAGAAAGGCTTTTCATGTTTAAAATTTTTGAGCTATTAGTCTCATGAAATTTTTTAGTGATATGCAAAAATCGATTCCAGACAATGATGCTGTGTTGAGCTAGATAACACTTAGAGCAGTAGAATCAGTGTAGGTGCGCCAATGGCCATGACTATAAACCCATCTTCAATTAAATAATGGAATTGTGTCTCAATGTAGGATCACTTATGTAAAGGCAATGATATTGTTTTTTTTGTTTGTCTTCTGATGTGTGAATTCTTTTGATTTCAGGAGTGGGGTTCACATTGGAAAACAATTATTTTTATGGGAAGGTATCAGATCAAATGAAATAGGTACCTAGCAATTTCGTTGGGAATATCACTGCTTCCAATATATTCTCCTTCAATCTTCTATACTGAATATTAGTTTGAGCTTTTTTTTTGGTAGAAACCTCTCATCGCTTTGTTCTTGGTTTTACATGTAAATTCATACTAGATTTTTTGATTCGTTCGTCTAAAATGTTGACTTACTGGGATTTTTTCCTTTCTGTGGTAACATATTTCTGGACCCTATTGATTTTAGAAAACAGATTATCATCGAATAACAAGTTTTTGCATGGGACAGTGTTGGTTCAGTTGAAGTTGGTACCTTGAAATCCTTCACTATATTTAACAATGTTAGTTTCTACATCAACATGCAATTATCTTATTTACTATACATTAATTTTTATCTTCCTCACATAGTGAAGAAGATAAATCTTGATGACTGTACATGGGATTATGGAATGAATGTCTTCGATTTACAAGCATGGATGAGGATAAGCATAAGAGACATATAATTTATGGCTCAAGGAGGTTTGATCCTGTTGTTTTTTACCAACTAATTCTTCATCTTGATTTGATTTATGGTTAAGAACTCATCAATTTAATATTGTTTAGAACTCAAGGGGTTAATGATACATCGATAATCATGTGATTATTGTGTTTTACATTATAGTACTTGAATTTGGCTTCAATGAGCAGGTATGATTTGTTTTGGTTGTTTTTTCCTATGCATAAATGTTCAATTCATATTGTTCTTTTTTTTTCAATGATCAAGGTTTCATTTTTTATCTTCATTATTATATGCTCACATTTCCTTTGGTATTTTGTTATTTTATGCTTTCTTAAATTGAACTAGATTTACATGTTTGGTATATCAATATTTTCCAATTTGTAAGCATTTTAATGAAACATATCTATTATCTATACTAAATCTGTCATTCTCCACCTACTATGTTACCCTAGAATGCAGCCATGCCACCTCTTTTTTTTCAAACCTAACACCATTATCATTGAACCCCTGAACGTGAAGTCCTCACTCCCATGTTTCGTCTGAACTCACATTCGGCTCGGTTTCCACTTCAATCTCGGACCACTCTTCAATCACCTCCTTCCAGAATCACAGATCCATCTTCAATCATAGATCACCTCCATTTAGGTTTCCACTTCAATTGAAAATCACTCATCCATCTAGAATCATGGATCCCTCTTCCATCTTTGTTTCCTCTTCAATCATCATCCTCCATCCAGCATCACGGAACCGTCGCGACCCCCAGCAAGTGTCTCAAATTTCTAGATTTACATCTCCATCTCACATTACTACTCGCATATCCGAATCATTCTTTGATATCTACCATCTATACTAAATTAGGATTCTACCTTGATTACGTGTCACCCAATCCTACCTCCATGTCACCCAATTTTCCTATTCTCCAATTCATTTCTCTACCCATCACCCACTCATGATCGGGATTCTCCTCCTCCCAATTTCACCGCCCGCTCGCGCGATCGCTCGCCCCGCCTAGGGTTCCACTGCCACTCTATCCCGCAGCTTCCTTCTCCTACCGCTTCCTCCCCCTTCTCCCGTAGCCTCCTTCTCCTACTCCTTCGTATCCTCTGTATCCTCCGCCCGTGCATTCGCAACCGCTCTCCGCCTGCTCCCAGTCTCCCCTCCCCAGAAACCCCTCCCCTAATCGCATCTCCCCACTCTCCAGTTCCCAATATCCTCCCCTAATCCTCTGGGTTCTTGCTCCCATCCGTGATTCCCCTCTCCCGCCCCCTTTTCGATTATCCCCTCCACCGCACACCACTCCCGCTCACAATTTTCATCACCTACTCCAATGCTTCCCAGTGGATTTAATCTCCTCGAAGGTATGCTAAGTTCAACACCTCTGATTCTTTCTATAATTTTGACTATTCACAGGTTTGGTTTTCGAATCCCAACTCGAATCCTCATTCTAATTCATACATTCTTTATTTCTTGGATCCCTAACCCATTAAAACCCTATCTCTTGGTCTCAACTTCGTTTAGAAACCCAGTTTATAGAAAACTCACAATTTCATGCCTGGTTATGCCGATATGGAAGGGACATGAGACTTCCTCAATGACTCAGCATTTCAACGTCATCTGAAGCGAAAATCCAGATAAATGGAATTATGGGTCTGCTTCGAAGCTCCAAACTAGCTCAACTCGGACAACCTGCATTAATTTCTCTCGTATGGTTCGGATTTGTTTGAAATGTCTCATAGAACCTTTTCCTCCTGATCCAATTTTTTGTCCAAAAAACTAAGCTAAGGTCATTATATATCTCTCGGTGTTCTACTGATGAAGAAAGCTGTCAAATTATCTCCATCGACTACAAAACAAGCTCAACTTTAACACCAGGATACTACCCTATCTCACACAACTACTTCTACAGTTGTAAGAAAATACTACCATAAACCATCACCTCCATTGTAGTCATATTCCATGAATATGTTAACTTTCAACAAAAAATTAAGGTCCACGAAATTTTAAGTTTTTTGTGGTTACTGCAATAACAAACCCTAGAATAGGCAAACCCAATTTCTATAGTTTTAAAATTATACTATAAATACAATATTATTATGACTATCCTACTGATATCCCTGTATTATAAATCCTCTATCTATTTCAGGGATAATACTTCCCTATTATACATAGAACAAGATCTTCTTCGCATGAAACATACAGAAATAACATCAACGGTAATTCAATAAATTCCATCCAAATTTATTTCATAGGTAAAACATCTCACAATTTCTCTAACAACCCAGTTCACTACTTTATTGCAGTGACCATAAAATAACTCACATGATTTGAGGCATTTGTATTTAATGTAGTTGACCATTTGACATTGTTCAATACTCATCCTGCCTGTTTCATAAAGGTGTACCTTACTTTTTCCATTTTCCCACGGCCATGTATGTCTGTATTTCTGTTTATTTTGAAGTAGTTTTCAGTTGTAGGTAATCTTACTGCCAATATATGTGTTCAACTACATTACTGTTATCCTGCCTATTTTAATTTAGGTATACCTTACAATTTATAATTTCCTACATCCATTTATGTGTTTATTTCTGTTTATGTTGAAGAAAATTTTAGTTGTAGGTAGTATTAAAACCTCTAAATGTGTTCAACTTTAATAAAGTGATCCGACCTCTTTTCGTGCAGTTATAACTTACAATTATAATTTTGTCACATCCATATATGGCTATATTTCTGTTTATACTGAAGAAAATTTCATTTGCAGTCAGTCTTACTGCCTCTAAATGTGCTCAATTTCATTACCGTGATCCTTACTCTTTTCATGCAGGTATAACTTACATTTTACATTTACCCATATCTATGTATGTGTATTTTTGTTTATGTTGAAAAAATATTAGTTGCAGACAGTCTTAATGCCGCTAAATGTGTTCAACATCATTACAGTGATGCTGACTCTTATCCTGAAGGTATAGGTTACCGATTTCATTTTCCCACATCCATGAATCAGGGTATATCTTTTTATGTTGATGCAGATTTCAGTTGCAGGTGCTCTTACTAACTCTAAAATTTTGATTATTTTAATTTATTTATTATTATTGTGATTTTTATTTTTATTTTACATATTCTGTTATAAAAAGAACATGCTAAACATGTTTTGTAAGCCCATATTTTCCTATTTTTAATCATCTTAATGAAACAACTTATCTTTGAAAATTCATAACTATCCAGGTTTTTATTTAATCATTTTATAGGTTTTATAGGTGTTTATTCATTAATGTTGTGTGTTTTCCCCCAATCTTTAAATTCCATTTGATCAAAGTCCGAATTTTTGAGAAGTGGATCATTTCAGTCAATTATTTTTCAGTAATCAGTTTGTTTTACAATAAATGTTCTTATATAGTTTTTTCCTTCCCATATTTTTGTTATGTAGCTTGAATCACTGACTTAATTTCACCAACATCATCTAGAAGAAAGTCTTCTTCAATATTTCAACATGGTATGAAATTCGAATCACTTCAACACTTTCATTCATAATCATCATTAATAGAAAAGTAACATATGATAATTTATTTTTTTACTGGAAACATGCTAACATAATGTGATTGAAATGAACATATCATTTTAATAAAAATTATTGAACCTTTTGAACTAGGAACTAGTTTTCTTATAACTTAACCTACTCATTCATTAAGGTAGGGATGAAATAGTTTTTTAAGGGTGTCATAATAGGTAGAAATTGACAGAAATGTTTTCAATTTATTAGACGTATAAGTAACATTAACAAACTATTTTTTTCACTTGAAGTTTATTTCTTCAGACCGGGGCATGATAAAAGAGGCGATCCTTGCTTGGCATGACCCCTCTCAGATATTTTGGTAATTATAATTACTTTTAATCATAAAAGGGAATGGATTCAGACATTTTGGGCTATGTTGTGGAATTTTTACTTCCTCACAGTTTGTATAATTTGATATTTTGTGATTTCCTATCCATAATCACTTACGATTTCCATTCCTTCCTTTGGTAGATTATGGTTGTATATTTCCACTATAGTTTTAACAACTTGGAACATTGCCACATACTGTCCACTACAGTTTTAAAACCTTGGAACATTGTAGGTACATGATGGAAGAGATGATGAGGGGGGGGGGGGGGACGGGAGGGGGAGATTTGGGCAGGGGGGAGGGGGCTGCTGTGGGAAGGGGACCGGTAAGGGGGATGAGGAGGTGGGAGGGTAAGCTGCTGGGTAGGGATGGGAAGAGAACGTTCTTAGAGGTGAGGGGAGACAAGGAGTTGGGTATGGGGAGTAGGGTAGGGGATGATCTGGGCTGGTTGCAGAGGATACGAGGGGAGGGGATGGGTTGATGAGGGTAGGGGGGAAGGCCCTGGTGGGAGAAGAGGTTGGCTGGGGGGTATGGGGGAAGGGGATGGAAAGGAGGGGGGGACTGCTGGGGGGAGGGGCTAGAAAGGGGGGACTGCTGGGGGAAGGTGATGGGAAGCAGGAAGGGTGACGAGGGAGGGGGAGGTGTTGAGATGGGGTGGCAGACAATCAAAGGAGAGGGAGTGGGGGGGGGGGGGTTGACATGATGGGCGGGGTGTGGGGGGGGGGGTTGCACAGGGTAGGGGACTGGTGGGGCTGGAAAGGGGGGAGTGCTGGGGGAAGGGGCTGGCCAGAGGGGGGAATGGTGGGGGAAGGTGCTGGGCAGGGGAGGGATGATAGATAGAGGACTGGGGAGGGGGGTTGAAATGCTGGGCAGGGTGTGGGGAGGGAGGGGCTGGCCAGGGGATGGGACTGGTGCGGCAGGAATGGGGGGGAGTGCTGGGGCTAGCCAGGGGGGACTAGTGGGGGAAGGGGCTGGCCAGGGGAGGGACGACAGGTAGTGGGGGGTTGACATGCTGGGAAGGGTGTGGGGGTGGGGGAGGGAGGGGCTGGGCATGGGAGGGGACTGGTGGGGCTGGAGGGGGGGGGGTGCTGGGGGAAGGGGCTAGGCAGGGGAGGGGACTGGTGGGGCTGGAAAGGGGGGGAGTGCTGGGGGAAGGGGCTGGCCAGGGGGGAATTGTGGGGGAAGGTGCTGGGCAGGGGAGGGACGACAGGTAGAGGAGTGGGGGGGGGTTGACATGCAGGGCAGGGTGTGGGGGGGAGAGGGGCGGGGCAGGGGAGGGGACTGGTGGGGCTGGAAGGGGGGTGGGGTGCTGGGGGAAGTGGCTGGGCATGGTGCGGACTGGTGGGGGAAGGTTCTGGGCAGGGAGAAGAGGGTCTGCGCCGGGGGGAGAGGAGTGGCAATGGACATGTGATGGCTGCAATGCAGGGATGGGTTGGATGGGGGGGGGCTGGACTAGAGGGCAGGGGAGGGGTAGGGCAGTGATGACGGACTATGCGGGGGACAGGTAATGCCCTAGGCAGCAGGTGTGGATTATATTTTCACAACTACTACCCTAGGAAGCAGGTGTAGATTATATTTTTCCTCCAGAAACAGTTTTTATTTTTTCAAAATATTCAGGTCTATTTTCTGATAGAGTATGCCCGATTACCATTTTCTATTATTTACTTCAATTAGTAGTGACTATTCATTTTCATTTTATTTAATTCTTTTCATTGAATATTTGTACAGTTTTTTTCATAGCTGAATATTGTAAATAAATACGCCATTTGATTATGACATGAATTTTTTTGACTTCACTGGATTAACCAATTATTTTTTCATAGTAGTATGTATCATTTACTCACATTAATTTCTAATTACAGGTTGTAGGGATCAATATAACTGTCAAAAAACATGAAAAACTGCTACTCTATATCAATGATGCATGGTGGTACTGGGAGGCTTTTCACTACACGTTATGATTACATGAATTTTAATCTGATCTGCACACTCACTGTTGTTTAAAAATATGGATCCTGTTTATGTTTTCAAACATTTATCTGCTACTGAAACAGTATTGATGTTCTCTGATAATTGTTAAATTACATTCCCTAGTCCTATTTCAAAGGTGAAATTGTATTTATGTTATCCTACCATGATTCTGTTTCATTGTTGACCTATTTAAAGTATCTGCAAATTAGAATTTCATACATTGTTTCTATGATTGAATTTATAATTTCAATATATTATTTAATAATTTTAATTCTATTTCACCGTTGGTTCCTTCGTTGTTAGTTTTATACAAAAGGCTGCTCAGAATCTAAATGTTGTGCCACTTTTTCTGTAATTTTTTTCCTCATTATGTATGTCATTTTCTTTTCAAATATATTCAATATTGATATAAATTATTATGTTTTATAAATAGTAACATGTAGTTAATAATAATAATTATTTTATAGTGTCGTGCATCGCACGGGCGGAGTACTAGTTTTTAATGAAAAACAAATTTTTTCATTGTGATAATTTATATGGTTAAATTATAATATTGAATGGTTTTAAAGTATAAATAGAATATATTTTTACCATTTAATATAATATATTTTATTAGCATTAATTTCACATTGAATTCATAGGTAAAAACATTTCAATCTTTGGCAATGTTTTAACTTCTAAAACCCATTTTCTTAACAACGGGATTAATTTTAATTTAATTACTTCAACTTATGTGTTTTGAATTTTAAAAAATGGATTCCATATTTGGAATCAGTGGGTTCAAATTATGTTAATAGGCTACTTTTTATTTTTGGGCATTATGAATTGTAACTACGGTAAATTTTATTTACCATAGTTAAAGGTAAATCTGGTAATTATGGTTAAATTTAAGATTATAAAATTACCCTAATGCCTGCCAAAGTCCTATTGGATGACTAAAAGTCGACCCATATCACATAAGGGTCGCATTAGATTCATTTAATGGACTTTTTTCCATGAAAATAATTTAATTATTATTAAAACCAAAGAAAGTGACAACATGTCACTTTCTTAAATCTTATAAGTATAATAATTTTATTTTAGTGATAAACTTGATGAAACTTCGAACATGAATAGTATTCAGAAATCTAATACAATTATCTATATCATATAAATTTATTTAGAATTTGTAGGTATTAAATAAATATCATTAACTATGACACAATAGTGATGTTGAAATTATTTTATTGATTTAAATATCAAATAAATGGTTTTCAAAATAATAAAATAAATATTATATAAACTATTTAATGTGATCCACTAATTTTATAGATACATATGACATTTTATAAATCTATTAAAGCTTTTAGTTCGAACATATCTTTTGTATATATTTTATTTAAATTCAAATAAATGAATAGTATCAAAATTGAGACTACTGTTATTTTATAAAAATAACATATTATAAAATTGTTTAAAAATCACAATTTTTTTAAAAATTTATAAATTAAAATGGTCGAAAATGTCATAAAGTGTTAAATTATGGAAAATTCACAACACATATGTAATTATTTTTAATAATTTAAAATTTAGAATATTATTACCACAAATAAAATTAAATTGATAAATGAGGATAAATCAAGTTGATAATGTTTAAAATAAATTCCTAACATGTATAGATTTTATTGGTTGATGAGATTACAACCCTATCTCATCTAATCTTAGGATATGAGTCATTTTGGATGTTTTTAAGTGGGGTTGGGATTTAATATAAACTAATATTTATTATATTTTCAAAGGTGCCCCTCTCCTCCCTTATAAAAGGGCACCTCCTCCCTCTCCTCCTCACACCAATTTGAGCCTTCAAGCTCACCCAACCCCTGACCATTTCACTTACCATCTTCCCTAGAAGCATCCTAGAGGTCCTTTTCTTCTTCAAAGTCCAATTTTAGTGCCCTAAGAGGAGGTCTCAAAGAGGCACTTCAAAGAAGAGGTAATGTCCATTACCGATTCTTTCAACTTTATTTCTTCTTCTAATTCTTCTTCTTTATTTGTTTCATTATGAAGTAATAACATCGGAATCACTCATATACTGATCTGTTGTTATAATTATGAAACAACCCTATTTCACCATCTATCTATCCTACGGAAAATGAAATCACCGCCCGTGTGTACGTACTGAATACCGTCTCCACGCCGTGGTGTAATCTATTTTCCACAACCACCTTACCTGGATGGGTATAATGGTGAAAATAATGACTATATATGATTATTGTAAAGTTATATTGATTCTGAAATAGTATACATACACTCCAATATAATTCCACAATCATGGGAACGATATCATCGCTCATGCGTACGTACGGAATACCGTCTCCATGATGTGATGCGACTCATTCTACATGATCTTCATTGCATAATGATTATATAAATGAATTGAATGATTAAATATGATATATATAACAATAATACCATTCTAGAAATGAGGTGTCTATAATCTAAAAAGAGGAATAATAATTTATTCGACAAAACACACATACAAACATAAAGCAATAAACACTCGAATAACCAGTAGCAATGAAATATTACTAATAAGAAGCTAAGATAATGACCATATATGATATCATAAAAAAAAGTATGAATATGGAATAAGTCAATGACATTATTTAAATCATTATACAGGAGGTTCGGATACTTACGAAGCAAATCAGACCTAAGGTAAGGGAAAATCTCACAATCTCATTTTTATCCGAGATTGTTTATACTTCAGAATTTACTGGGGAATATTTATCATACACATCCATGTTTCCTCAATATGTAATATTATTTCCACCCATATACAATTGTTTAAATACAATTTTACCCTTCGGTGAGTTTTTAGTAAAAGATATGAAAGGAATCTTGTTTTGTTTTTCGTACGAGGTACTTTTTGACTTTTCCAGCCAAAGTACGGGAAGAATGTTTTTTTAACTTATACGACATGAATGGATTTTTAGAACATTATTTACAAGAAGCTTTCTTTAAAAGTTTTCAGGATTATTTTTAATCAACATATTTTAGTTCAAAATTATATGACATGTTATGAAAGGAAAATGTTTTCGAAGTAGAAAGGATATTTTCCTCAAGAATGTAGTTCAAGTGTTTTATCAAAATTATTTTCCATCGAAGATAATATAGGGTTATGTTTATATCCCTATTTTTACATTGATTTCATTATGTTATGATGGAATTATTTTTATGATATCCTTTTATGGATTATGTTATGATGACGTGATGTTTAAGAATCCCATTTTTATTACTTGGGTTATGCTATGATGTATGGTTTATGATTTTGTGGCCCACATAAGAATGGTATCATTATGAGATGGGTGGGACCTATATCTCCCTCCAATTCATTGGGTAAAGATTTATATCTCATGAGATAGAAATGGATGGAATGGCAGGTTAAACCGGTTCAGTGAAATAGGACTGAAACGAGGAGTGAACTCGGTTCAGAAAAAGACTTTTTCCACTAAGATAGTCTTGGAAATGAATCTTTAATACTAAGAAATGATTTTCTATGATTATGTTTGTATTCCAAAAAGCTTCATGTTTTATGTTATGATTATTGGAATTACATTTCACTTCTATGATTTATCCCATGTTATGATCTCTTTTGCAGGATAAGATTTTCAAAATGATATGTTCTTGTAAATATGATATGTTTGATATTTCTTTTGTTTACCCTTACTGAGCATTTGAGCTCACCCTTTTGTATGTTTTCTTTTCCCCAGGTATAGAAGAAGGATATTAAGTAGGATATGCTAAAAAGGGACTCTACATATGATGAAATAAATGGGAGACAATGTTGATGATTTATGAACCTGTTTTTTATGTTTCCCAGTTTCTAAAGACACTATACCTATATGGTCCTTTCATGGTTTTGTTATATGTTGTAATAATTATGCTTCAATTTTGAAGTAATAACCATATATGTAAAGTATGTGTTATTATAATGAACCTGTTTGAGTTCTTCACAATCCTTCATGGGATCTGTATTCTCATTTCTCAATATTACAAATTATTTCAAACACATATTAATCTCCATTATTATGGTATATTCTTTGGTTGAATTTCTTTCTTTGGTAGAATATTCATTATCAGTATGTGAATAATCATCTATTGAATTTTGTGTTTCTATTTATTGATCCATGTGAACCCTAATAGGAAATTATGAATACGAATTCTCATCATCATTACAATCATTGCTATCAGAAACACCTTCTTCAACATATAATAATTTCCATCTAAAAAACATTGGATTCATTTTATTCTTCTCTTCCAAATGTTATTGGATTTTCTATTGTACTCTTCCTTTATAATTTTAAAACATTTATGTTTATTTATATTCATATTAATTTTTTAACTTCTTGGGATAATTGGATAATAAGTGTCCCACTTTCCCATAGTTAAATCATTTAAAAATAAACGTCCTTTACTACTTTCCTCACCTTCCTCTGGTGAATTTTATTGGCATTAGAGAATGTTTTTGAGCATAATATTCTATATTTTCATCACAATATGAACAATTTTTTCATCATCAACATTCAACTCTTTGAGATATTTGAAGGAAATCTATTTCTCTTTCTTCCCTTTGATTATAAGAGTAAATCCTCTTCTAATTTGATAGTTAATGAGAGTTTTATACAATTCAACAATTTTGAATTAATCAAGGATTGTATCTTCTAGAGTTGAAACTTTATCATTAACATTTTTAGGAAGTATTCTAATGATCTTATTAAACATAGTGGATTCATCATAATTTTATATAATCCCACTAATGTAAGTTAAAAAACATTTAATCTTATGAATAAACATATCAATAGATTCATTTTCATGAATTCTTTTATCTAAAAATGGTTACATGATATGTTTCATTTGGGATTAATTTACATTTTTGTTTCCTTCATAGATTTTATATTGTGTCTTCCTAGATTTTATTGAAATTTTTTTATCCCATAACCATTATTAATTAATTATTAGATAATAATGATATTATACCATTTCTATATTTTCCATTATTCTAATCATTCTTATTATCATTTGGAGATAAAGAATAAATCCCTTTTTGGATCATTAATCCTTTAAAATAAACCTAAATAACATCTCATCCAATAGAAAATAATTATGGAATCAACCAATCCTTAAATAAATGAAAACCTTTTATATCAACCGTTGTAACTCCTTTTTGGTTACTGAGTTGTGTTGATCTGTTGGAGACCAAGAAATATGTCTTTTAGGGTGATCTTGGATCTTATAACAATTGAAAAAGGATCCAACAAGTGTAGTAAGAATTAGGAGAGGGTGCATGAAAACCCATGAACATGATCATCTCATTATTACATGACTCAAGGAAAAAATTTCATGAACGAATATTCAGAAGATCATATAGATTTAATGTTTTTGATAATTAGGAAAAATCATTAACTTACTAAACTCATGTTTTTTTCAACTAATGGAAATTGTTTCCACTATATAAGAGACGTCTTAATACATAAAAAGTATTCAACACCTATCACAATTTATCCATATAAGATACTATTCTAGACACTTCATATATATTAATTTTCATCATAACTAGGGGAAATTAAATCATATTAAATGGGTTAGATCATATGCCCATCACGGGTAAACATAAGTGACAATAATCAAAGAACATAAGTGATCATAAGATGAGAATATGGTTATAATGAGGATATGTAATACATTTATACCCAAAACATCATTTATCAAAAACATGGAATAGGATGTGTCATAATAAAATAACATATCGTATAATTACTACATATATTTAGTCATAACAATAATAACTTGTATTAGATGCATAATATAGTAATATGCAATCTTGTGATAATAATATAAAAGTTTGTAATATCTTAGAAAAGTGGTATAAACATAGAATGTTACATATCTAAAAAAGAGAGGAAACTTATAATGTTTTATTAATCATATGCATAAGAAACCTTGTAAGAAACCCCATAATTCTTATTCCATTATGTATAAACTCATTATGTTAACACATTCAAATGTGAGAAAACTTATTTTTCCCATTACATTGTGAAAAAACTGATCACATACATGCCTTATTATCTCATGAGATATCAAATTTATCCAATTCCTTTGAGGGAGATATAAGACCCTACCTTTATTCATCTATACATAGGTTTGCCACATAAAATCAATCATCATAATACCATAAGGTGCCTATGTAAGGAAAAGAGTTTTTATATCCATTTCAAACGGAATCATATAAGAAAAACATTCATAGTTCCATCAATAGAGATGATAAACCCATGGAATATAATATGGGTATCCAATGATACTAAATAACTTTCTTTCTAGAAGCCATTCAATACATTATGTTGTATTCTCACCATATATGTAAAGGATCTATGGTTTAGTAAATAATTTTCCCAATAAAATGATGTATGGAATATTGGTGAAAACCTTTCAATAAAAGAAACAAAATATATAATATTCACATCAGAATGTCACTAAGAGAAATAAATTTTCTATTCCTATTGGATGGTTATGCAAGAAAATGGTAGCGATGGATCACTCCTCCAATAGAAAATAACATTTAATAATCCATCCATAGAATAATTGAGATGGTATAATTTTATGAATATCATTGATCAAATATAAAATATTTGGAAATATGTTTGAAATGATGAAAAAAATATTTTTAGGATCATTGAAAAACCACTTTGGAAATTAGGAATATCCTTGAACCTTTAAAAATATTTTTTACACAATAAAAGTTTTATAAAACATAAAGGATGATAATTTCTTTTAGAAAGCAATATAATTTAGAGAATAAGTCTCATATAAAAATAAAAAATGGTTGAAAAATGTGTTCACTCTAAAAATGTCTAAAAGATATTCAATTATCACTTTGATAAAAATGAACCTAATGTAAAATGTTAAAATAAATAAATTAAACAAAAAATTATAGAAAATAACCTTAATAAACTATTTATTAATATATAAGGATATTAAAAAAATCATATAATGAATATAGATATGACAATTGGAGGTTCCCGACTAAGAAGAAATAATGCGGTTGGTTTCTCTTATAAGGAACAATTCATGAAAAATATTAGTCATGGGGAAATGATAATTTTACGGGACATGTAAAACCCCATGAATTAAATTAATATGGTAAAATAAATATATTCAAGAGTAATCACACCATATCAAAGATATAATTATACACAATATAAAATATATATCATGTAATTAAATCAGAGACAAAGAACCCCTTACCATAATTCTTGACTTCCTCTAAAGTTCTTAAATCTTCTGTATAAAAAAATTACAATATTAATAACATATTTTGGTAACTTATTAGTATATATAATCATTTATAACCTTTATATATAACTATTATCTACATTTATATTAGTTATTTAATATCCCAAATCTCAAAGTCCCTAGGTTATTATTTATTTATCCATAATCCCCATTTTATGGGTTGATGGGAAACCCTTACCGGACATATATGCCCATATGTACAAGGCACGCACATGACCCAAAGGCTAAAATAAAAAAGTCCCAATACATGACCTTGAATGAACAAGACCTGAACACACTTGGAATTACCCCCCACCATCTGCATCTTTGAAGGCACCTAGCTCCACACCTCGCACAAATGATTGGATAGTATTTAGCCATTCATATTTACACGATTCCTGGTACCAATGACAATTTACACACTATATCACTCTTCCAGCATGGTTAGATCTTCTCTGGGGGATGATACTTACTCATAATCCTCTTCTATGTCTGCTCTTGTGTGGTCTATCTTGGCTGATTCTTGGTCACTATGGCTCGGAGGCCCTATGGACCGAAGGACTATAGTGGCCATATGGCCTTTAGTGTCCCAATGTATTTTGGTTTTACAAATTCCGTGAGACCCGTAGGCCTAAACTAGTTTCCTAAAGGCCCAAATCAGATGAATAGTTCTGGCTTCTATAGTAACGCATAGTAAGCACTTCAATAACTACGACAATAATTCTTCAGTAACATGAAATTTCACCCCCAGTCAGATTTGATCTTGTGAATTTTTTATGCTAATCAATATACATTCCACTCAATCATAGTCTCATTGGCCGTTAGTTACTATTTATTATCTATATTGATTGTTATTAATCTTGGTCATTTTGAACTAGTTTCATAATAGTTGTGTTGTTCCTCATTATTCTAACACATTTCACTATTATAATATCATACAAGTTACTATAATTAATGCTTTATAATTATTAATAGTATTATAATTTCATTCTATGTGAGTTTTTTTATGATTTTTAATGATTAAATAAATGATGAGAATGTTTCAATGATTTTTAACAAACGAGCATTAGTAACTTAATAAATGAGTTTAATATTAATGTAGTCATTCCAAAACCTAAATAAAATCTTTATTTACTTATTTATGTCATATATTATAAGTAATTAAGTTCTCATTGTATTACATGATATTATTTTAAAGAATTATTCATGTATGTGGTTAGGCTGAACCAAACATGAATATATAATAAATAATGGATGAGTATGGTTATGAAAGTGGTATATTTTGTAATAATATCATTATTACAGAAGCATAATGATAATATTTAGATATTTTTAAGGTTTTTAAGTATATTTTAATACATGTTAATAAATTATTTAAAAACTAGATGAAAAATGATATATATTACTTTTTTGAGGGAGTAGTCCACAATAACACAAAAATGACATTTTTATTTTTTAGTGGAAAATGGGAATGGTGGTTAATTATTGCTACCATAGAATTATATAATTCAGTATAAAAGTTTTAAATATTTCATCATATAGGAATTATAAAAATATGTTAGGAGAATTAAGCAAGAAAATACAAGAAATTAGTAAAACGTTAGTACCCATTTTGAGAACTCGAGTTTTCCATTGAACAACTCTTAATAAATATAAGGATTAGTCATAATTATTATGAAAAGAAGATAAATTAAGTGAAATAGTATTATAATGGAAGTAAAGAGAGTATATTTCGAAGATAAAACAAAAATTTAGAGTGGTATTAAAGGGGTGGGGAGAAGCCCCTATTATAAGTGGTGAGAATGACATTTTTGTAAATATTTCATCTTAATATAAAGAGAGAACATGTTTCATATTTCTAGAAGACTACAAAACAGAAAATAATGGATTGGATATATTTTTATTTTTATCCTATCCTCAACTACTCAATTAGAAACATTTTTTTGGCATATTATTCATTTTACAGCTTGTGTTGACCTATTTTACACTTTTTGATTTTACCGCGTTAACTAGTTTTTATCCAATGTAATTTATATTTTATTAGTGAAATGGTAAACCCAATTACAAAATTTTTATTTAATAAACCACAATTTATTATCCATTTAATAAAATTCAATTTATAAGTAATTAAACATTATTGTTTAAATTTAAACTTTATATATATAACTGTTTTATAGGGAAATATTGTTCCCCCATTAAGTGTTCATGATATTATATAACATTATTTACCAATTAAATGAATGATAAAATATTATTATATATGTTTAAATAGAAAAAAAAAATTATTATATATAATACATCAGTTTAATTTTTTTGATTAAAAATACCAAACATTAATAAAACAATTCTTTGAAAATAACTCTTTCATCATTACCATAGTTATTAAAATTAATCAAAGTGATCATAATTTTATGCATAAAAACAAAATTGAACATATTATATACTATGAAATTATTAATATAAAATATAAAATTCATTTTTTTATTTAATATCTATAAGTGATGAAGACTAATTTTTTATATATAAGCTAATAATAAGTGTTTTTAGATTAAAATATTATTTATGTTTTAAAAATTTTAAACATGGGAGTCAAAAATTCATCATAATATTTTTAAATGATTGGTGTTAATTTTTAAAATATATAATTTTTTATATTAAACAATATTTTGAAATATTTTCATTTATTCATGTATTGTGATATTGTCATAAATGTAATAGTATTAGAAAAATCAATATTTTTCACTATTAACCTAAAAAAAATTACTTTAGAAATATTTTAAAAGATCACCCAAAACGAAATTTGAAATTATTACTTCATAAATTTTGTAAATTTTACAAAATTTAAATTCTAATATTTATAAATTTTGATATTAAATGAAAATACAATTTATTACAAAAATCTTCTTTTATTGAAAAAATGACATATTGAAGCTTTAATTGTTCTTAATCCAATTTTATATGCATTTATAAATGATTATAATCTTTTTATTTACTAGGGATTTTGATTTTATTAAATTATATTAATAATATCCATCTAATATGTCATGGATCATTTTAGTTTGGTGTTGTGTGTGAAAAATATTTCGATACAATGTTTATTTTATGGAAAATATATTTTGAAATATCGGGCTGCTACATTACCCCCCCCTAAATAAATTATATCCTCACCTTTTATATTATCACATAATAATGGAAGAAGATAAAGGATCTATAAGAATCTCAACATATTTTTTACTCAAATATTATCCTCACCATCATAGACACTAGGATACTCATCGTTTCTCAGATAATGGGGTTGCGTTGAGATTATTCATTTACATCATGAATTTATACTGAATATTCTTCCTTATTTGGTTATTGGGTTTTCTAGCGAAATTACATTCATAGATTCCTGATATTATTTCAAACCAAATACTTAAAGAAAATTTTTTAAGATAACATCCAATAAAATCAAAGTAAATGATCATATGAATATGAAAACCCAAACCTAGAATGTCTTATCCAATAAAAAATTCATTTAAACCTATGAAACTTTCATTTCAACTATGATATAATTGGATCAAACTATAAATCATTTAATTTAACCTAAGGTTTCCATGGACTTATTCCTATTAGGTTCTAAAACCTACCATGATTATGTTCTCAATTTCTCTATAATGGTTCGTAAAGAGAATACGATCAACCAAAGCATATCCCTGGGGAGTATCTAACTTGGTGTATTCTTTGGGCCACTCATCATGTACTGGGTAAAGACCAAGTTAATTTCCAATCGTTATTTTTCGGGGTTTTTTACCCTAGATGAATCTTCATCACAACCGTATCCACTTTAGAGTATCTATATGGGATATATTTACTAGGAGAATCAAACAATATTTATTTTAGAAAATATTTAGAATATTATCCTATACTTGGACTCAACCATTAGACTTATCCCTTATATTTTCCCTAAATTTATCTTATCTTAATCCCTAAAATATTAAATATTACCTCAACTAACCTAAATAGTAATCTATACCTTTAAAATTATTACCAAACATAAATTATCATGCCTTGATGACAATTATATCCTCGACAAATAACATCATAATCTACAAAGTCATCTAAATCATGCTCTGATACTAACTATGAAATGCCTAAAACATTATCATCTAATAATTAAATGATGTAAAACAAATATTTTATTATAATATATTCCCATAATATTTTTGGTTTAGAGTTTTATATAATTAGAAAAAAAACATGAACTAACAAAACTAATGTATTTTTCAACAAATTGAAATGTTATCCACTAAATAAGAAACTTCTAAAAACATAAAAAGATTTCAAAATATCCCAAAATTTATCCACACAAGATAATATTCTAGAAACATCATATGTGTTACTTTTCTTCATAACCTAATCAAATTGGAACATAAGAATGGTGTGAGATCATATGCTGAGTAATGTAGAAAATAAGAGATAATACTAAAATATTATAAGTGAGCATAAAATGAAATATTGGTATGATCATGATATATAAGAATGTTATACCCAAAAAAATAGATAAAAAATCATGGAATAATGCATGGAATAAAATTAAAATATATCTTGTAATTTTCACAATTTAATAGGTATAGTAATAATAACATGGATTAGATGTAGAACACAGTAATCCCAAATCATGGGAGAATAATGTTAAGGTGCGTAATATCTTATTAAATCGGAATAAAAATGGAATTTAACATAGCCAGAAAAAGTATAAACATAGAAAGCCGAAAAATCATAATTATATTAAACCTTGTGAGAAAACTAATTATTCCCACTCATTTGTGAATATAATCATTATTTCATTACCTTAAGATGTAAGAAAACTAATTATTCCCTTTCCCATTTCAAACAAATTAATTATTTCAACACCTTACTATATGATGAGATATCAAGATTAAATAATGAATTAGTGGATGATGAAATACACCACTCATCGTAATACATGAATATGTATCCCACATGAAATCAATCATAATCATATCAAAAAGAACAAATAGAATTAAAATGGGTTTCATATCCATTAAATATGGAATCATGTGAGGAAAAAATTCATAATTCCACCAATAAATATTGTATACCCATTGAATATAATATAGGTATATAATTATACTAAATAGATTTCTAGGTAGATACTATTAAATTTGGTATTTAGTATTTACACCTTATATATAATAGGTATATGGTTTAGTCAATAATTTCCCAAATAAATTTATTTATTGAATCTAGGTGAACACACTTTAATCAATGCAAGGCAATATAGAGTATTAATAGAGTAAAGGAATTGGAAAAAAGTTTAACCTATTCATAGTGGATGATTATATAAGACAAAGGTAGTGATAAATCACTATTATGTTAGAAAAAAAATTCATAAGACACCTATTGTAATAATTAAGATGGTGTCATTTTAACAATATCCTCAATGTGGTAGAAAATATTTTATAAGAGGTTTCCATAGATAAAAAACTCTTTTTTGAGCATTAGAAAAATCACTTTAGAAATAAGGAATATCCTTGAACATTTAAAAATATTTATTTAAAAAATAATAATTTATAAAAAATTATATATTAGAATTTATTTTTGAAACAAAGAATATTTATTGATGAAATATTATTGAAAAATAATAAAATCGTAAAAAATATATTCACAAGGAAACATTAAAAAGATATTATTTTCATAATTTTTTAAAAATAACCGATATAGAAAATGATAAAAAACTATAAAAAAAATTAAAATTACTATAAAATTATCATAATCAATTATTCAGGCATATATAAGTTCATTATCAAAATCATCCAACGAATATAGACATGGAAAATGGAGGTTTCCTTCTTAGTAGAAGATACGAGGTCTGTTTCACTTATAAGAAACACATCAGGTATAATATGAGTCAAGGGGAAATGAAATTTTGAAGGAAATGTAAAACACAATTAACTACATGAATATGGTAAAAATAATTTCATTAAGAAGTAATCAAACAATATAAAATATAACATGGTGAACAATATGAAATATGTCTCAAGAAATTAAATTTGGGACAAAGAACCCTGTACATTAATTCCATAATTCCACTAAAGAACTTGAATCACACATATATGAAAATTATATATCTTAATAAATCATTTCATAAAATTATTCACATATATAAATTTTATATCCTTTATTTATAAATATTTTATACATGTATATTAGTTAATTAATATCAATTTTCAATATTGGTTGTGAGAAATCATGATCATTTTGAACTAGTTTCATAATAAATGTGTTGTTATTCATTCTTCTCCCAAATTTATTCATTCTAGGATTATACAAGGTATTGTAATTGATTATTTATAAATATTTATAAATTCATAAACTCATTCTAATAGAGTTTTGGTTATGATCCTCACAGATAAATTCGATGATGAGCATATTTCGGTGATTTTTAATGAATGAGCATTGGTATCTTAATGTGTTTAATAAAAATTATACCAATATAAAACTGAAATAAATTTATTAATTATTTAATTTTTGTCATATATTATAATTAATTAATCTATAATAGTTATCCATGGCATTATTTTATAGGATTTTTCAAGTAGGTGGTTTGACCGACCCAAACATGAACATACCATTATTAATGGATGAGTATGGTTATGAAAGTGGTTTATTTTGTAATATTATCATTAATATATAAGTATAATGGTATAATTTATATATTTTAATTTTTTAAATAAAATTTTAATATATTTTATTAAATAATAAATAAACCAAAAAAATGATATATGTTTCTTTGATGGAGGTAGTGGTCCACACAAACACACGAATGAATTTTTTGTTTTTATAAATGGAAAAGGTAAAAGGTGTTTAATGATTGTTTCCACACAATATTAAAATTTAATATTAAAGAAATAATGATTTATAATTATGGTAATGAGATAATTAGGTTTTTAGAACTACGATGAAAAAGAAAAGAAATTAAGGAAATATTAGTACCCATTTTGAGAACATGAGTTTTCCCTTTGAGGACTCCTTAGAATTTCAGGAATTAGGCCTAATTTTTATACCTAGGATATAATTTCAGTGAAATATGATTATATAGGAATATAATAGCTTATAATTTCTAGAGTAAACATAAATTTAGATTGTTCTTGAAGGGGTGGTGATAGGCATATTTTATAATTACTGAGAACAAGATTTTTGTAATTATTTCTTATTAATATAAAAGTGTACATGCATCACATGACAAGAATAGCAATAAATAAAAAATAATTGAGTATATATAATTTTTGGTCAATACAAACCTCATCCATTCAATTAGAAACATATTTTTAACATGTTCGATTTTTTACCCATTTGGTTTGTAGATTTTTACCCTTTTGCCTTTAACACAGTAACTTGTTTTAACCCTAAGTAATTTATATTTTATTTAGAAAAGCTAACCCGCTTATAGAATTTTTATTTTATGATAATAAATTTATGACTTATATAAATCTAATCCAATTTCCAAATAATATAAAATTCCCTTTTAAATTAAAACAATTTTTATATAAAAAATCTGTTTCTTAGAAAAATGATGTTTCACCATTTAGTGTTCTTGATCTTATATAACATTAATTACCAATTAAATAAATGATAATATAATTTTATATTCACATAAACATCATATAAACTTTCTTATATATAATTTATCATTTTAATTTATTATATTATAATTACACAACATTAATAAATCGATTCTCTGAAATTAACCACTTCATCATTATCAGGGTCATTAACCTTAATCTTAATAATAATAATTTTAGGCATAAAAATGAAATTAAACTTAAAACATAATATTAAAATGTTTATCTAAAATATGAAATCCATTTTTTATAATTAATTTTTATATGTTATGATAACTATTTTATATTATAATCTATAAAAATGTTTTTAGAGTAAAAGATTTCTTACATTTCAAAAAATGTTAAGAACGAGTTTTATAAATTCATCATAGTATTTCTTGAATAATTAATTTTAATTTAAAATATATATATATATATATATATTAAACAAACTAATTCATTATTTTATTATGATAATTTCCAAAATTAGTGAATATTAGAAAAATATGTATTTTTCATTATTCAATTAAAAATTAATTATTTAATAAAAATATGAAAAATTCACCATAAGATAATTTTGATATGTTCAATACCAAATTTATGTAATTTTAAGAAAAGTAAAATTAAAAAATTCAAAAACAATTATTTAAATGAAAATATAATATATATATATATAGAAAAACTTCTTTTATTGAAAAAACACCCTTTTAAAACTGTATATATTCTTAATCCTATTTTATATGAATTTTTAATTTATTAAAATATTTTTTGTGCATTATAATATTTATTATTCATAATTGTTTTAATAATATTCATATAATACGTTGCATCTTGTTTTAGTTAAGTGTTACATGTAAAATAAACTGTTGATAGAATTTTTATTTGAAGGAAAAATATATTCTGAAATATCCGAGAATTATAGGGTGAATTAGTGCTTGTATTTATTTTCAAAATCTATAATTCCAATTTCTTATCTAGTAGTGATATTTTCAAGTAAATAGTGTTGAGATAAATATGTAACAAAACATGTTTGTTAACAAGGTTCTCCTCCTCCATGGATGACTACATCTCTAGTGTGTCGTTATTATTATCCCACACACACTAATCCATTCTTATTATAATAAATAATGACAAAAAGGGAATGATCTTAGACCCATTATATTTCTTTTATCCAACAAATTACAATATAATAATTGCTGATTCTCAAAAAATATCTCCTTTTATATAATAATCATTGAATAATGAATGAGGAAACATAAAGGGTTCAAATATACATATAGTCTTCCTCTTCTTTGCACAACAATCTTCCTTGGGTTTTCATAGTTTTTTATATCCTTAACACTCTAATATATTATTTCTTCTCAAAATATTATATATTCTTCCTAAAAAATATATATCCATAGATTATTTTATGAAAATTATTTTCATTTGGAGTTCTAGAAATATTCCTTCTTCTGTAGTATAAAAAATACCACCTTTAAACTCATTTCAATCAAGTCAATATCTCTAGTTAATTATTACCATTTCCTTCTATCACCCTAAATACTCATATTCCTCAAAATTTATAAAAATATATTAATCTTATTTACCCAATAAAATAAAAAATATTGAATTATTCCACATGTGCTTGAGCACATGCAATCTGATGTGGTGTCTTCTTTAGTTATGTGGAACTCATCTTTAATATCCCAATATCCTCGTCAATTAGACATCCTTTTATCTCAACATGAATAATGGTTCATGTGTGATCACAATGATTTATCCTTGGGAAATATTTTTAAATAATCATCTGAATAAATTATCCTTTTATTAATAATATTAATTCAAAGTATTCCCCATATTTCTATTATAATTCATTCTTAAAAGGTTTTCTTCAGTTCTACATTTTTTCCAAAAAATTGACTAAGTGAATGATGCTTATGAACAATTATATATATCCTATATAGATGATTTATACCTAGATGATGGTTATATATCACACATAAATATGGTTTTTTAGGATCATGGATGATGTTTATACAAAATGATGTGTTGGTAGAAGATGCTTACACAATACCTAAAATGATACTTATAAAAAATAATTCCTATATAGATGATTCTTGCATAGAGTGAAACCTAGCAAGATAATTCTTACTCCACCTCAAAAAAATGGTTACATAACTCATACTCACAGAGATTATGTTTATAGATCTTGTACAAAAAATATATGCTTCACCATAACCAATTCACATCATATACATGGAATATCAACCACTCAAAATCATATCAAAACATCCCAATGCATCTTTCAAATGTTATTCCATCAATATGTGGATATATTAATTTATTTTAAAAAAATTCTTTTCAATCATAGAATCCAATTCCAACACATATATTAGCTAACATCTTATAAACTCATTCGCCTTGGTTATATATAGTACTTTAATCAATAGTACTAGTTTTTAACATGAATAATAGTACACAAAAAATCACATGTATGAATCTCTATAAATCATCAGAATAATTGGTTTTTATTGATAAATAATACAATAACATCCTCGAGAGGGTTCAATAATATTATATGTATTTATGTTGTTTAAACACTTTTACAACTAGTCATGCTTTATAGGTACTGGATTTAACATCCATGTTTAGTTTATTCATGAATACTCATTTTCAACCAATAGGATTTACATATACTAGAGGATATGCAAAAAACGAGTCTTGGTCTTGGTGTATGGAATCAATCTCAGAATTCATTGCATTTTTCCACATTGTGGCATCTTAGTTGTTTACTTGTTACTTGTGGGACAAAGGATCATAATTTTCAACTAATAATGATTCAAAATCCTTAGTAACTATAAAATCATATATGTTGAGGTCTCTATCCTCTATGTTGTCATCTACAATACATATTTCTCTAGAAAAACCTTTTCTTTGGGTCCTTGAGGAATTTGTTCATGTTCCAACTATTGTGTTTCATGATTAAAAAATTCATTTAAGTAGATCTTTTTAGAACTATCTAGTTTAAATATGTTCCCCCCTTATGGAATATAGTATCTCATTCCACTATTACCATCTTTTCATGGGGTTCATATAGAATATCTCCTATTATTTTCCCATAAAATTCTATAATGGTACACTTTGTGCCTCGAGTTGTGTGTTTATTGCCATAGATAGCCTTAACGGATGTTTTTCAACCACACACATATATATGTTGCACAAAATATTTCTTCCTATATATTAAATCATATATAATACCATAATCCTCTTTAGTTGGAGCTCAATATAGTATGTCACTACATTCTACAATTCAGATCCCCAAAAGGATAATGGAATAGTAGTATGACTCATCATCGAAATCACCATGTCAAAAAATGTTTAGTTCCCCCCTTCATAGAAACTATTCCAATATCGTGTATATGGTAAGTTATATTGAGATAGATTACTAAACACCCTTATTTTATTAATGAAATATTGGTTAAGATACTCTATATATTAGTATTGAATACGTTTATTTATCTTCTTATGAAGATGATTCTTTAATACATTATTTAACTCCTTAAATTTATCAATGGATTCGAACTTATATATCATTAATTAGATATATCCATGCATACTAAATTCAATAGTAAATTTTATGATTTAAGAGTATCCACCTTTAACTTCAACTATAAATGGTTCACACTCATCCATGTGATCTTAATCAAGAAGATCTATTTCCCTTTCATCAATTACAATAAATGGATTTCAAGTGCTTCTTGTTTGTATGACAAAGTTTATGATTCCATAACTGGGTGCGATATGAGTCATGTGAACTTTATTCCATATTTATTTCCTAAACATGGTTTTTTATATTCAAGTACCTAAAGAACATTATTAATATGGTCCATACCATATCAAATGTTATCTTTACAAAAGATACTTCTTTTATTACCAAAATTGAATAAAAAATATCCATTTCTAAAATACACAGAAGTGTAATTTTCTTTGTAGCACTAGGACCATAATAAAAAAATTTCAAAACTATAATCATTCCTAGTAAAAGAGTAATGTTGTAGTATACTATAGTTAGTGGAGTTAATATATCTCTGTTAGAAGCTCAAATATTCACCTCACCTCTTATAACCATTCTATATATAATTGGTTCCTATAGTTGGATACACATGTGAGAGCTAAAATAAATATATAATACTCAACTGATAAAAATAGAGATGTTACATTTGATAAAAATGAACATGAATCTTCCCTATTCTTTTTCAATGAGGTACACCTATTTTTCTAGTGGGAATTCTTTCCACATGAAAAACATTTTTCATCTTGTTCTTTAAAATGTATCTGGAACTTCTTTTTATTATGGTAGTTTGAAGAAGAATTTTAATTGGAAGTCTTCTTAAATAACTCCACCTTACCCTTCCTCATGTTCAACATAAGGACTCAATGTTTTTCATAACTCATGTCCTTATATTCCTAGTGAATCAGAGTAAGAAGATCCAGGAGTTGCCTCTCAATATTATTTACATTATAATTCATAATTAAACTAGAGAATATCTCAGGTAGTGAGTAAAACAAAAGACCAATGCACAATTATTTTTATACCTTGAAACATAGAATATCCATATACTCAATATATCCAATCATATTGAATAATTGAGGCCTTATTTTCAAAAATTCTCTAATATTTCATGTGAAATGTTCATTAGAGATCTCATAATTCTCATATTTTTTTCTCAGGATAATCATCATGGGGATCGGTTATAATGAAATGTTCAGCCTTGACCTTTTTTAGATTTAGAAACTCCCTGGTTATAGATAATAACATGAGTCATCAGACATCCAATGTGAATCATCTATATGTTTCTAAAAGAAATATTTTTTCTGTTCACTAACCTTATTAGGAAGATCGTTATCTCAAATAGGAGACTCTAACAAATATATGTGTTTCTCCTAGAGTGGTATGATGAACATGTACCTATAACAATCCTATAATCTTATATAGATGATGGGATTATCTTTCTCTAATATTCATCACATAGTTAATGTAATGTTTGTGCTACTTTCCATTTTTGCAACAAATCAAAGAATATTTTTAGAACATTATCTTGATTAAAAAACATGATGTATTTTTTTATCAGCCTGCCACTATTTCATAAAATCTAAATAGATATCACCATTGAATTCACAATATCGTGGCATGTGGATATTATAGTGTAATGAATCCATATTTCTCTTCTTATAATCTGAACTAAGGCATGAAATTTTTTTGCAAGGTATTTGAGTAGATGTTCGTACTAACTATAGTATGTCATAGTTCATTGATCTGTTGATTGGACTCCTTAATCCTAAAATCCTAACTGGAATTTTCTCAACACTTGCCTCCTAGTTACACCAAGTCTTTCAGAGGAAATAAACCCATGAATCTAACTATGTTAATTAAACCCAATAATTTTGATTGAACTCTCTGATAATTTAAGGATCCCTAAAGGGTCAATACAAGTAGTTTGAACTATAGTTTGATTCATACTTGATTAATGAAATGTATTTATGACTTTATATTTAAATTATATATTTTATCTTGTGTGTAAATTTTTTTTATGCTTAAGGATACTTTTTAATATTATGGGAGATTTACATAATTAATTAACCATGTCTTGATAAAAATATATATGTATAATCCATTTAATTTATTCCATATTTCTTGCTTGTTAATTCATATACTTTATGTGATCGTAATTAAACATAAAATAGACATAAATAATTATACATGTACATAATATATATAGAAAAAATATGTGGCATGTTTTTGAGGTTTTACAATAGGCATGTTTATCAAGTAGACAATAAGATAACCCTTGACCTTAAAGGAATATCCCCTTAAACTAGGTTGGGATCTAGTTAAACCATTCTTCATTTAACCTTTGTATCTCCTCGGTGGGTTTCTCCGTGGATCCATATTTAATTGGCTCCTCATTCCATGGTGATCTATCATTTACATAGGCTTACTCACAGACATGTAAGAGGAATTAAGGGTTTGGGGATACATAGAAGAAATTATGGTCATTCAAGCCTGTATATAATACAGGGGAGGGGATGATTGGTAGAGAATAATCATAAATTTAAAAATAAATTATCAAAAAATAATATAATTAAATAAAATTAAATAGAAACTCAACACATATAAAGGTTGGTTAATCTCAAGATCATCCAAGAATGAAAAGCTATTACATTTAAAACAAGCTTTCATATGTCACAATATATTTTTTAAGATAAAATTCTCAAATTAATACTTCATTAAATTATTTATATTAATTATCCATCCAAATAATCATTTATATTCTCAACCACAATAATTTTGAATAAATTAAATTAATTAAAATTAATGAAGTGCTTGACATGTTTAGGAGGCAATATAAAGTGAACCCTTTTACTTCTATCTCAATCCAATTTATAATGTTTAACTATTACATTGATTATAATGTCACGTGAAATGGTGTGTGACTAATGATATTTATAGTCCTTATTCTGTATAGTGTACTTAAACGGTATGTATGCCTACATGGCGTGTTGCGATATACATGATGTGTTGTTCTGTTATTCAATTCGTGTAATATACGTAGCTTTATGACTACATGATATACCTTGAATATATTCAACGTGTCCCGATGGAAATAATCTTGAAGTAAATAGTATTTATGATAACCATACACATTGTTGGTTTACATAATTATATAAAAAATAATTAATCTTTAGTTTTTATGTCACACATAACCCACAAAAAAACTTAGTGTGTAATCTATATGGAAAACCCATATCATGGGGCACGTATCACTAGCTACACACCATGTAGTTTTGTTTATTTAATTATTTTCTCTCTGTATTGACTCACACTACATGCCTAGGGAATTTATGTTTTTTCCACTTGGTTGATAATGCGTTAAATAGAGTGTGCATCCCACAAAACATCATGTACTTCACTAATGGTCATGTTGGTCAGCTGGAAGTAATTATGAAGCATGAATAAATTACATGATGTGCACTTTTGTCACATGGTTTCCATGATTCCCAAAGGGGAAATCATGTGGAGTTTCATAGTGTATGAACCAAATACATGCTTTTTACCCTTATCATACCATGTGAAAACTTATGGTATATATATGTTGTGAAATGGTCCACATACCAAACCACCACAAGACATGTCATAATTTGATCATCTCATCCTTGTGTGATTTTCCTTGAGTACACAACATATGAATTTCAATTACATACTGTGTATCTATGTCATGTGGTCAGAATCCTCAGTGCCTCTAGATGGGATCTTCCATGGTTCTTCATTTGATCATTGTCGTTTCTTGATAATATGAAACTGATTGATCATGATATTCCAACATTAATGTTAAATAATGAAAAATTGTAAATGAAATGATAATAAATAAATGTGTAATATATCAATGAATGATAAATAATTATAAATTAAAATGTGGAATGTCAGATACCACTTGAAGGTTTCAGGGTGAAGTGAAAATTGTTGGTCTTGTGCCATATAGATATAATAAATTTTATTATTCCATAAAAACACATCAGTAGATCAAATATCTTGTAAATGAAATAAATACTCTTTTATATGAAAAATATGGAAAGAGAACGCCAAATAGAGGTTCCACTCCTTATAAATGTCATGAATACATGGATTTAAAACATCAGCAATATCGAAATCATTTTCCACTAACAAATAATGGCCATTCCCATATTTAAAATAATTTTTATTATTATTAAGTATATTTTAATATTTTTAAGTTTTTTACATCAATAAAAACTTTTCCATTTTATTATTGGACTTTGGAAAACTTATCTTATACAAACTATTATGTCTTTATTTATCTATGTTCACCTCTTGCCATAAATGTTCATCCTTTAGCATGTCTTGACAAAGAACTAATTTTAAATTTCCTTGCATAACAAGGCTTATTTAACCTCTTTAAGGTTAAGGGTGTCTCTACCATAAATAATTGAATATTTAACTAAGTTATATGAGTTATGTAATGGGGTGAAAATAATTATTTCTTAGTCTTTTTCTCTTATAATGACATCTATATTTGATAATTCCAATATGAATTTATTCAAATCAACAATATGAAACCTAACTGTAGTTCTAAAGATCATTTTAAAATTATTTAACCTCATTTTCTTATATAGTTTTCCACCCAAAGACAAATTAATATATTAAAATTCTAATTTATACCAAATTTCAACATCAGAAGACACATAAACAATGTCTCAGTGAAATTTGTCATCTAAAGACAAGAATATGTGACTGTGATATTTATGAAGGAAATTAATAGAAAAAACTACATAAGAGTTTATTGTTTTTCCATTAGTGGATTGAGTGGAGACATTATATTTGGGCCATAGAGGATGTCTAGAATTTTATTGTTGTCAAGATGTGTTCTCATCTTAATCCTATATAGATAAAAATCATTTTCACCGTTGAACTTATCTGTCTTGTAAAACAAAATACACATATTTTTATTTCAAAGTGCTTTGATACTAATTATTATGGGAGGGTTCCACTTTTCTTGGTATTTATTATACAAGAATAATCCAGGAGTCATTTACCAATAATAGTGGTTACAATACATATACAAGATATCTTTTATTATTTTTAAAATAGAAGGAAAGGTCGACAAACGAGATTTGAAAGAGGGTGCATCGAAAAGAAAAAATAAAAATGAAATTGATCAAGTATTTACGTGATTTGTCCTAAATTGGACCTACATGAATGGAAAGAATACCTACTCCTAGACCACTTTATTATTCAAAGAAAATAAAAAATATAGGAAATATTAAATCATGTAATGGAATACATAATCTGTCCTAGGAAATAGTCTTAGTAAAACCATGTAGCGTTGATCAACTACATCACGAGGAATTAATATTTCTTCCTTCCCATACGAACCATAAAAAATCACCTAAAACATAGGAAGGTATAATATTACAATTGATAGAACCAAATAATTGGTAAAAATAACTTCCAAAGCAAGGCATCAATATGAAGAACTTGGTTGTGAGTTATAGATGACAGATCTACTACTAATGATCAATATTTGTGCTGACACTACCATAGATCGCACGTTAGTCAAACATTGAGTTTTATCAATGATAAACATAAAGAGATGATAAATGTTAAACCTCTATCAGTGCTAGCTAAAAGCAATGATTAAAGTAACATTTATTAGTGGTAAAAAATACTGATAAAGGCCACCTTTTATCACAACATTTTTAGTACTAATAAAAAATTTAATAAAAATAATATATATATATATACCAATATAATATTTATATCTAAAACATAATTTATATTTATATAAATTAATTAAAAAAATTAATTTATATAATATATATATATATATGTTATGTTAATATATATTTTTTAAAAATTCAAAAAATAATATAAATATAAATGATGTATTTTAAATATGTGATATTTGAACTTATATATTTATATCAATGTCTATGTGCATATATTTGTATGAATTATATTTTGTGTGTGTGTGTCTGTTTTGAGTATGTGTATATATAGATTTTGTATGTGTCCATAAGTATGTAATAACGACTCAATGTTCTTTCAATGGAATTCCTTTCTTATAATTATGACATATAGTATAATAAAATTAGAAAGAATAATTAAATATAATTATACTAAATACTATGTGATCATCAAACATAATTTTTCCACTTCTATGTTTCGAATTTTTAAAATCTCACATACACGGTTGCGTTTCGGGTGATTTTTAGAGTCTAATGGAAGAGAGATAATTTTTGGTGAATAGTAACTTACACTTATGAATAGTAACATACAATTATGAATAGAAATATGACACTTATGAATAGTATTTCATCCAATATAATAGTTACCTCACCCATGAAGGATTAAATAAAATTTAGGCATCTTATAAGTGATAATATGACCATAGTAAAAGTATTGGTATTTTTGTAAGTCAAAAATATATAATTATAATTAATTAATTAATTTAAAAGAAAATGTATTTTTCTAAAATCTTTTTTTATATTTACAATTATATGCCTTCTTGTTTTTAGAAAATTTTAAAAGAAATTATATTATTTTTAAAATCATTATAAAATTAGTTTTAATTTTACAATATATATTTTCCATGTAAATTATAATTTTATTTAAAAATTAAATTAATCATATTAAGAAAATTATTTTCATAAAATGGAGTTAATTATTATATTCTACACTTTGAAAAATGGTTAGGGTGAAATTTTGTGATTTTTCAGAAATACTTGATTTTTTTGTGAAAAGTAAAATACATTAATTTACCGTATAAATAAATTAGAATTTTAATACAATTTTCCGGACATCATGAGGGATGTAAGAATCCAAATATCTAACTCACATGCCCTCTTTACAATTTTTGGTCATGGAATTGTCACTATTTATTATCTTTGTGTAAGTTAATAAACTAATGATAAAAATACTAAGAAAACCCCTCTTCCCTCAACTATAAATACCACCCCTCACACCCTCATTACATAATACCTCTCAAGCTTCATGCCTTGCCTAAATTATGACCATAGTAATTCCCCAGCCCCTCCCCCATTGGTAGGAGCTCTTGGCCTCATCCAAAGACCAAGCCTATGTCATAACCCGTCCCCCGGGGCCCATGTAGTTACATACCACAAGCCCGCTTCTCAAAGGCTAGGGGTTGGCGACTAGCGCCAGTGACGTTAACCAGCATGTGGGAGGCATTTTCCTGAATGAATATATGCATGCACACAAATCCACTTCCCAAAGCTGGAAAATTAAACAATCATGCCACTAAACAACCACCGAGTACATGTACAACTGAATGTCAAAATGGGCCAAAATTCCAACCCAAAAAATGACTAACCGGAAAACAATAAAGTAGAAAAGAAACTCTGGAAGTCGTCCACTGAAATCCACACCAGATGTGTAAGTACGAAGTAGCTACACAGAGTCCTATAAGTACAACACCTTCTTTATGGTCTCACTGGGCTCCACCGGGTAATGGGACACCAATTCCTCCGTCAAGTCGACGGCCGTCTACACCAGACACAACACGTTCGTGTAAAGCCCGTGCATAGGTGAGTAAAAAATTACTCAATAGGGACCCCAAAACAACAAATGAAAGACCACAAAGAAATCTATAATGAAACAATAAATCCTGATAACCATGCGTGATCCTGAGGCAAAACAGCTCACACTAGGTGTATTATAGAGTATAAAACTTGAACCATTAATCACATCGTTGAACACCATGGGATGCTGGAGAACTCCTCCTCAGTGAGTACAATGGATTTGTCTGGTCCCACAGAAGTCTCTTCCCACTAACTTTAGGACTGCTATGTAACTCATCCCGAATGAGTACGGTGGGTATGTTGGGTTACACAGAAGCCTCTCCTCGCCGTGAGCATGAAAGGTCAGACAAAAGAAACTTCCCACTTATAGACATACTTAGGTACTCCTCCTGTCAAGTAACTTGTGTTTATCGGGTAACACAGAAGCCACTTCCCACCCTAGGCCTACCGAGTCACTTAAAATCCACTTACCACTAGGCCATAGTATCTGATCCACACAGGGTTTCTGATCATTAGTCTTTCAATCTCAGCCAATAGCAGGGTTTCACCATGTAGCATACTTGATCTTAGGAGATCTGCTCATCAATCAATTATTTTAATTAAAACATCCATGATATCTTATATAGGGTATTCCAAAAGTTCCTCCTCATTGCGAGGGTTCTATCACCACAAAAGGCATGTCAAACGGAAGCTCAGTTTTCAGTATATTGACGTTTCTCCCAAAAAAGGGGTTGGTGGGTTCCGGGTTTGGGTCAACCCGGTCAGAATGACCTGACTCAACATGGCCCATGGTCTACCGACTAGAGCTAGGTCTGCCAACCAAAAACAGAACTGGCCCAAACTGGGTCCAGTCTATTTTGTCCTGGGTCCAGCCTGCGGTCAGCCCGATCCACAGAAATCAGACTAGTTTGTCCACTTAACCAAGACGTGGTTGGAAGCCACTTCCGACTCCCTCGCCACATAGGTCATCTGTAGGTCCATTGGCCTTGCTTTGGTCGATCGGCTACAGAATCTACATGGGACACAGTGCGGTGGCGTATCTTCAGTGCTTCTACGCGACCGAGTGGTCGCATCCACCTGCCTCCATCTAGCGGCCCATGCCGTACCACCGCGGTTGGTTGACCACGACGTCCTCCCAACTCGCCTTGGTAGCACACCGCCACCCGCCTGCAGCTGCCATTGTGGGACGCCGCACCGGCGTGCTCCTCTGCATACCACCTAGTCCACTCCGGTGGTTCGTTCTTCGCATCTCTTGAGCCTTTAGCCACCAGGGGATCCCCTCTTCCCTGCCAAGGCCTCAGATCCTACCTTTTCACAAATTTGAAAACTTAGCCATGAAGAATGCCCATGCGGAGGGGCTTCGACCTTGTTCGTGTCGGGCCGCACCCTCCTCATTAGAGTTTGAAAATAGGGGAGGTTTGGGGATTATGTTCTACCAACAATAATTCAATCCCAAATAGAAATCCCATGAAAAAACACCCCCCACATAAACAGACGATCCATAGATCAACCTATTCATGGGTTGATCTGCATTCTCCATTTATAGTGAAGAACAGAGAAAACATAAGACAAATAAGCCCCTACCTCGAAGCAGTTCTACTTGGAAGTAGTCTGCCCACAATGATTAAAGAGGTTAAAGGAATTCATTGCTTCCCATCCCTGTTCTTTGATGTGCATTGACGTTGTTAATGATATGCAAGTATTTTTTATTCTTCATTGGAGAGAAAAGTCACTAGTTGGTCTTCAGAGAATTGGCTACCATTTAATTCTCATTTCCCCCAACACATTAACTTATTAAAAAGAAAATATGTCACAACAGTTCTGTTACGCTGTGATGTCACGTCGTTATGATACACATTAATGAGCCAGTAATTATCCTCTTTTAATGCTCCTCATCATCACCTTTTCACCGCACCGCAATGCAAAAGTCTTCCACTCAATGGTGAGAGAGAATATAAAATAACTTTTTTTATATTATTTTATTATTTTCTGAAAATTCTGGAAAATTAAATTTTTTGTCCGACCTTTGCTAGTCAAAGTTATCGACATTATTGGTGAATCCCAGAATTATGAAATCAATGGTGCCCTCATATTTTTAATACATGAACCAATTAAAAAATTAGAAAAACCTTATCCACATTTACTTAATTGAACTGAAAAAAAGTTCAAAATTCCATTCTAGGGTCACCGGTCCTTGGAATCCCATTCTGTCAAGATCTTGTGGTCTCGAAATAATTCCATACAATTTTATAAAAAAAATTATGTTAATTTGTGGACATTAAATTCTCCCCAACTTTGGGATTCACATCCACTAAATCCAAAATAATGGATAAACAGGCAAATGGGGGGACTAAGAATGAATCATTACCTCCCACTCCCATGTGCTCTCATGGAGATTCCCGTGCTGCCACCAAATGCACACCAAAGGAATTGACCATCCATGAAGGACCCACTCCTGTCGATCCTCTACCTCCACCAAGAACTCTGAAAACATCACCCCTTCATCAATTTACATATCTCCCATGTTGATGAAATGTGATGGATCATGCATGTACCTCCTCATCTGTGATTCATGAAAAATATCATTCACCTGGTACATCTGTGAGGGTAGAGCTAGGAAGTACACCACCTCGCCAACTCTACTGAGAATATGAAAAATTTCAATGAACCTCAAAGATAACTTTCCACCATAGCCAAATATCATCAATACTCATTTGGGTGAGAGCTAAAGGAAAATATGGTCTCCCTCCTAAAACTCCAAGGGTCTGCACATCCTATGAGCATACAATTTATGTCTGCTCCGTGAATTCCTTATCCGCTCATAGATGATCTTCACTTTCTCGGTGGTAGCCTGTACCAACTCTGGACCCATGAGTGGTGACTCCGCAAGGCCAGTCCATCGTAGAGGTGATCTGCATGGATGCCCATATAAGGCCTCAAATGGTGCAATTCCAATGGAGGAGTCATTATTGATGTTTTTGACAACTCCACTAGTGGTAGGTGGTCCTCACAACTGCAACCAAAATCAAGGATGCAAGCATGAAGCATTTCCTTCAAGATCTATATGGTGTGCTTCGTATGAACATCTATCTAGGGGTGAAATTCTGTGCTCATGCACAGCTGAGTCCTGAATGCCTCCTGCAATCCCTTTCACAACTGAGATGTAAAGCATGCATCACAGTTAGAAAAAATCAATGATGTCACCCTATGTAGAAACACATTCTCTTGGATGTTCTGGAGTCCTAATCCCTCTACCGATACCTACTCCTATATGGGTATGAAGTTATCATACTTGGTGAGTCAGTCAACGATCAGTCAGATAGAATCATGGCCCCTAGACATATGTGGTAACCCTATCACGAAGTCGATATAGAGAGCATCCCACTTCCATTCTGGTATCTCAAGTGGTTGTGCCAACCCTGCAGAGACCTGATGCTCGGCCTTCACTTGCTGACAATTGAGGCATCGTGAAATGAACTCTCGAATAACTTTCATCATCCTTTGATTCCTGTACGGATATTGGAGGTCCAGGGACATCCTTTCTACACCATGATTTAAAGCCAAAGGGATGTATGGAACTCCATCAACACCTCCTCCTGCGTCATCACTGGTACTATAGTTCACCCTCTAAAAAGGATGACATGCTCCCCACCTATCAAAAATCCATCAAGAGCCCATCCTGAGGATGTCTGAGCACGTCAGGCCTCGTAGTCAACATCCACAAGATTTGTCTCCCTAACTCACTAAAGGAGTTAGGGAGCAATAATAATTGACTAGAGGTAAGCTACTCTATCTCCATCCATGAAAGATATCTCCATCAATGCTAGCTTCTCCCTCATCTCACTCGCCAGTTATAAACCAGACCACCTGCTAAGTGGGTCTGCCAAAATGTTCCCCTTCCCAAGAGTAAAGACTATCTCAAATTCATAGTCTTGGAGGAACTCCATCCATTGCTACTGTCTCAAGTTGAATCCCTTCTTTGAGAATATATACCTGAGACTCTTATGGTTGGAGTAAATGGTAAACCATTCACCCATCAAGTAGTGCCACCACATATTCAAGGCAAAGACCACTAAAAATAACTTTAGCTCTCGAGTATCATAGTTCTACTCATGATGCCTCAATATCTATGAGCCTTTAGTCATCACTGTTATCTCTTTCATCAGGACACAACCTAGTCCGGTCCATGAGGTATCGCAAAAAACTACGTACACAATCCTCTCTTCTAGTAGTCTCAATATGGGGAACTTTTTAGCCTCCTCCTCAGCCACTGGAAAATCTACTAGCATTTCTTCGTCCACAATAAGGGTTGTACCTTCAATGTCAAGGATGATATAGGTTCTAATACTCTGGAAAAGTTGGGCATGAACCTCCGGTAGTATCCATCCATCTCCAAGAAACTCTGCACCTCAGTCACTCCCTTGGTTGGTTCCCAATCAAACACTGCCTCTATATTCACTAGATCCACTAAAAGTCTAGCCTCTGAGACAAAGTTTCCAAGAAGGTGGACCTCCCGAATCCAGAACTAGAACCTTGAGATTTTTCTGTAAAGCTGATTCTCCAAGAGAATATCCAGGACTATCCACAGGTGTGTAGCATGGTCCTCATCCGACATCGAGTGCACCAAGATGTCATCAATGAGGACTACCACGAAACAGTCGAGGAAAGGCTGGAATATCCTATTCAAGAGTCCCATGAACACTTCTAGGTCATTGGTCGCTCCAAAAGGCATCACCAAAAACTCATAGAGGCCATACCGGTAACTAAAGGCTATCTTCGGTATATCCTCATCTCGTACATGAAGATGATGATAGCCTAATCTGAGGTCAATCTTCAAGAACCACCTCCCCCCTTCAGCTAACTGAAGAGTTCATCAAACTTGGGTAGTGGATAGTAGTTCTTCACGATCACCTATTTTAGGCACCAGAAGTCCACACATAACCTTAAGATACCTTCTTCCTTCTTAGAAACAATAATGGGGCTACCCATGGTAAAACACTCGGCCTTATGAACCCCTTCTCCTCCAATTCATCCTGTTGTACCCACAAATCATAATGTTCCATGGTAGCCATCTGATACGTTGGTGTGGACATCAGTGCCTTCCCTATGTATAGATCGATGCAGAAGTCTACCACTTTGTGAGGAGGTAGTCTCTGAACATCCTCAGGAAATAAATCCACATACTCATCCACCACTATAGGAAATCAAGGAATCCTCTCATCCACTACACCAAGGGGGAGGCGAGCCAACTAGTGAGTGACTGGATGCACCCTCCTGTAACACCCCAAGCTTCTACGGTACGCTTCTCTTTGAATAATGTGATAGTGTGTGTTGTACGCAACATCGAGTTCTAACACACCACAACCAATCAAACTAGTCGTTATGAATAGTAATACCTACTTTTTTAAATTATATATATATTATATTTCAAAATGAACGTCATTTTTGGATTCAGAATATAGAAATTATCCTAAGTTGAATTTTTCTGAGAACGTCTAATTTTTATGAATAGTGAAAACTACTTAAAAACAACTTTTTTAATCAAAATAATTTATAGTGAAAAATTATATTATTTAGTGGTTTTATATTATAAGTAGAATATATTTTTACCATTTTATCCAATGGTGTTCATTATAATTAATTTCACTTTGAAATTGGACTTAAACAATTGTCAATCTTTTGATATATATTGTTTCTTAAAAACACGCTATTTGTTGTAACAGCGAGAATTAATTATAAAATTAATTAATGAAACATATATGTTTGGAATTTTGTAAAATAGACATCATTTTTGATTTTGGAATATCAATTATAGCTTAGGGTGAAATTTTGGCATTGTTCTGAACAACTTCAATTTTTGATGAATAGTGAAACTACTAAGTGGTAGTTAAAAAACTGAATTTTTCATAAAACTTAATTTTACCACTTCTGTGAATGGAATTTAGAAAATCCGAGAGACATGGTTAATATCAATAAGTAAAATGTGGTTCAATGAGATGAAAATAATTTTTGTTGAATAGTAACTTTTTACTTTTATTTACCACTGTTAAAAGTAAATAGGGTAATTAAGGGTAAAAATGATATTAATATTACCCTAACACATGTCCTAATTCTATTGGACAAGTTTATCTCGACCAAAAACAACCTTAGAAATAAAATATTATCATTTAGGTCGACTTGGATTAGATTAGGACATTTATTATTATTTAATTCAAAGAAAAGTTAAAAGAGTTAAAATCAATGTTTATTTACTAAAACATTTTCAATATAAGGATATACATAAGATAAATTCGATTGTAAATATTCATTAGAAAGATAAAAATATTTCATACATAATGATATTTTATTTATAATTTTTAGACATTAAATAATTTAATTTATTTATGACACAATGATGATGTCGTAATTACCATAATAGTGAAAAATTAACATAATTGATATTATAAATACAGAAATAAATATAATTTGAGACTTTTTATGAATTAAACTAATTTTATAAGTTAATATGACATGTTAGGAATGATTTAATTAAATTTTTTCGAAGTAATAATTCTGTTATGTGTTTCACAAAAATAAACTATTTAATAGTGTCAAAATTGACATAAAAGAGTTTTTAAAACAAATATTATATTATTAATTGATATTAATTTCCTAAAAATCTAAGGTTAGTCCAAGAGACTTATATCATGATATTTGTATCATTAATGGACCACTTAGGGGTCGGTTAGATGTATATAGTATGTTTATTAACTATATAATATAAAAATACAAAGTGACATTGTAAAAGTGAAACTAATTAACTTAGAGTTAATACTTAAAGATAAGGTTAATATAAGTACCCAAACATGTCTAAATTCCATTGGTTGAGTGGTTTTCGACCCATCCCCACCTTAAACTTTTAATAATCAACTTTTGATCCATTAGAAGCCTAATATTAATTTATTATAAATTAATATTTCTAGCTTTTCCAATGGTGCCCCTCACCCTTCTTATAAAAGGGCACCCCTCCTTCTCATTACTTCACACCTTAAAAGCCTTTTGGTTCGGCCAAACTCTGCCCAAATACTCTCCCAAATTCCCTCACTACAACCTATAGGCCTTAGTTTGATCATAAAGCCAACATTAGGAGCACTTTTGATCAAATCAGAAGGAAGAACCCGAAGAAGAGGTAATGATTTCACATCTTTTTCTAATATCCTTTCTTCTTCCACTTCTTCTTCCTTTGTTATTACCATTCTAAAATAATAACTCCAGTATCATATATATACTGTGATGTTATTATAAATATGGTACAACCATATTCATTATTCTATCCACCCTTTGAATAACATGTCACCATATGTGCGTACGTACGGCTTACCGTCTCCACGTCGTGGTGTAATTGTTATTCAATATATTATTATTTGTATGGGTATAATAATGATGTGTAACTAATGTAAATAATAAATATAACATTTTAATTATTCTTTATATATGATATACCATCCATTTATATATTATTTTAATATCAAAAGAATGATATTGTCGCTCGTGCGTACGTACGGACTACCATCTCCACGAACGCGATGAGATTCATTCTTCATTGTATCCATTCAAATATAATTATCATTTGATGATTTAAAAATAATTTTTAAGGACTTTATATCATTTTGCATATGAATAATATACAACCTGTCCATGAAAAAAATGGCTTACGTAACAAAACATATAAAAGAAAACGTGTAAGTTAACACCCGAAACAACGATAATACTAAGATATTATTGAAAAAGTAATGTTAAAAGATCATATATGATATCATATAAATGTATATGATTATTCTATAATTTAATAACAATTATTTCACTATTATACAGGAGGTTAACCTACCCCAACCAAGGAAAAGTACAAGGTAAGGGTTTATTTCGCAATCTCTTCATTATCCGAGGTTGTTTATATGTAATAATCTACTGGGATCTCTTTATCATCCACATCCATGTTTCTTAAAAATGAATTTAAAAACATTTTTACTATTTACTAGAATATGGGTTAAAGTCATTTATACCCTTGTTTGACTTTTTATAAGAGGTTTATAAAGGAATCTTTCCGTCATTTTCCAAACAAGTTTCTTTTTAACCTTTTCGACAGAATTAAGGTGAGAATGTTTTTTTAACTTATACGGAAGGTGCGGCTATTTTTCACCGTTATAAAATCTTCAAAGCTTCCCTTACAAGCTTATAAGAATATTTTCAATGAAAATGTTTTATTTTATAAATATATGACTCTTAAATGATTTCAAAATAGAAAGAGATATTTCTTTAAAAAGAATTTTGATTTCATCTATGTCAACATCCTTTGATGGATTTTACGCTTATTTAAAGTTGATTTATTAAGATACAAAACTTCTATATTGTATTGAAGTTTTTGTGATATGTTTGACTGTGGATGTGCTATTTTTATACCATTCATGGTTTATGGTGAAAGTATTGACATTTCGTATACTAGTTTTAATACGACTGTTTATGTTATGTTTAAACCTTTTCATATGGGAATGCATTGGTCTTAATATGTGACCGGTGGAGCCCGCTATAGCTCCTCGATGCATCGGTAGGTCTCATGAGACAAACTAATGTCTTGGCACAAGGCCTTGGCAAAATATTATTTGTAGTCTTGGCACGAGGCCTTGGCTATGTGGTTATGATAGTGTGGCATTATTCATTCCACCATTATGAAAGTGGTTATCGATATTTCATGTGATTATTCGATTAGTATAATATCGATGTGAATAAGTAAATGGCATTATTTCATTTTATTTTTTCCATACAATGTTGAAGTTCAAGTTTAAAAGGCTTTTGTTTTAGTTATACATTGCCTTAAATGTTTATTCTTATTTAAAAAAGTTTCTGCTATATTGTTATCCTTACTGGGCATTTGAGCTCACCCCTTTTCTATGTTTTATTTTTCCCAGGATGTGAAGAAGTAAATTATGAATGACTTGCAGGGATATTATGAGGGGATAATAGTGTGGATTATGGAGACAATATGTTTTTGTAGTAGTTTTTCACTTCATGATGTAATGTAAATCTTTATGAATATATCTAGTGTTTACAAGGCTATTAAACCAATCGGTCTTTCGAGATTTGATATTTCTTGTGATCATTCCAATGTTATGTAATAATGCACCGACTCTGGGTAACTGGGTTCGGGGCGTTACAGTTGGTATTAGAGAAAGTTTATTATAAACCTTGGAAGCTAGATTTAGATAAACTCTGATAAGAGCACGTAGACCTAAGATGAACTTTGAGGATTAGTATAGGAGAAATTACTAGAATTTTGGTATTGTAGAGATTTTGTGAGTTTTCAGAGCAATACATCCCTGTCTGGATATGAGCAGGTAGAGGTGGCTCTGGCATAGATGTACCTAGGGGTAAAACCCAAAAACACAACTTTGAGATAGACTTGAACGGGAACTGGTGCACGACAACGGGCCTTGCTGCACTCTTGGTTACGACACTCCCGTGGGAGATGCTTAGGATAACTCTCATTTTCTTTACAAATCATTATGAATGGTTTATGAGTATATAATTACTCAAAGAAAACATTATTATGATTATGGATTATATCCATAAATAGTTCAATTTATGTTAAGTGTTTTATAAGTATGGGATTACGTATTTTGATTCATAAACTGATCTAGTTTATGCCATTATTTAGGAATGGCGCCTAGTGGATGAAATGGAAACTGTATCAATGCACGCACTCCATGTAGGGATTTCCCTTCTGCTCAAGATAATTATAGTGGAGATGGTGATGCAACTGGTGCCAATCAGCTAATTACCATACTGGGACAACTCACTCAGGTTATGAATAATAACCTTACCCGTATGGAGCACCATGATCTGCAACGTGGAGAATAAATGTTATATCGCTTCATGAGGAAACAACCACAAACGATCAATGGGAGTACAAATCCCTTAGTATCTGAGCAATGGATATTTTCCCTAGAGAAAATATTTCAGGCTTTGGGGAGTAGTGAAAGGGAAAAAGTTATCATGGCAGTTTACCGACTCACTGGAGATGTTGGTCAATGGTGGTCATTGATTCAAAACACGAAGGAAGATGATGAAGTATCAAATATGGAATGGATGGAGTTCAAAGATCTGTTTTTAGAAAAATACTTTCCTCGCGACCACCGAGAAAATATGGAAAGGCATTTCTTGAGTCTGAGACAAAAGGAGGATGAGAATGTAGCAAAATATGAGGCTACCTTTACAAGGTTAGCAAGGTATACTGGAGATTATATACGTAACCCAAGAAGTAATATTGATCATTTCTTTTATGGGTTAAAACCATTTCTCCATCGAGAATTAGTCTCACAATCCTTTTCATCGTATGAAGACATTGTCTCATGTGCTATCAAGACCAAAAAGTAATTCTCTAAGTCTTATGACTTTAAAGCAAAGAAAAAGAAGAAGAGACCTGCTGATCAATCTGGGAATGGAAATAAGGGGAAGAAGGGAAAGGTTGAATATCCATCCTGTGGTAAATGTGGTAAGAAACACCCCGGTACTTGCTTGAAGGGAATGGGAGTCTATTACAAGTGTGGTGAAAAAGGCCACCAAGCTCGTGATTCCAATGGGAAGAAGGAAGCTACCAATGTTCAGCGCTACAATTGCAGGGAAATAGGGAATTATGCAAATGAATGTCCTAAGAATCAGGAGAACTTACCTTAGAAAAGTCCAAGGGATCAAGGCCAAGATTATGCTATCACTACTGCTGAGGTAGAAGCTCCGAAATATGTGGTGGTAGGTAATTTAATGGTTTCCTCAAGTTTAGAAAATGCATTATTTGATTCTGGATCATCGCATTGTTTCATATCATCCCAGTTTTCTAAGAAAATTAGATATTTCCAATTTGATTTAACAAGGGAGTTGTCAATTAAAACTCCTAAGGGAAGTATCATTGCAATAAAGTTTTGTAAATCAGTCCCCATTAGAGCACATAAATGTTCTTTATCTGCTGATCTCATCTTCATACCTATGATTGAGTTTGATATAATCCTCAGTATGTACTGGCTTTTGGACTATGATGAGAAGATTTATTGTAAGAAGAAAGAGGTTACGATTCTTGATGATGATGATAAGGAACACCTTATCTTTAGAGCAGAATCGTCACCACCTAATTCTTATTTAGATCCACCACCAGTAGCTCAACTAAATTCAATTATTGGGGAGGAAGAGAATGAAATAACTTTGGTTGAGGAAAGGAATGTTCAAATAGAGGATGTACCTATTGTGAAAGAATTTGTAGATGTATTTCCAGAAGATTTACCTGGACATCCTCCAGAACGAGAAGTTGAGTTTTCCATTGATTTAATTCTTGGATCAAGGCCTATATCAAAGACCCCTTATAGAATGTTCACTGTAGAATTAGTTGAACTAAAGAAACAACTAGAGGGATTGAGTAATAAGGGATTTATTCACCCTAGTGTTTCTCCATGGGGAGCCCCTATTCTTTTTGTTAAAAAGAAAGATGGATCTATGAGGTTATGTATCGACTATAGAGAGATCAATGCTATAACAATAAAGAACAAGTATCCCCTACCACGCATTGATGATTTATTTGACCAACTGCATGGAGCTCAATACTTTTCAAAGATTGACCTTTGATCTGGATACCATCAGTTGTCTGTGAAGAAGGAAGACATTCTGAAGACAGCATTTCGAACTAGGTACGGGCATTACGAGTTTACTTTAATGCCTTTTGGATTGGCTAATGCACCCTCTGTATTCATGGATCTGATGAATAGAGTTTTCAAGGATTATCTCGATGAATTTGTGGTGGTATTTATTGATGATATCTTGGTATACTCAAAAAGCTACGAAGATCTTGAAAATCACCTGCACATTATCTTGAAGACTCTGAGAAGACATGAATTATATGGGAAGTTTAGCAAGTGTGAATTCTGGCTTCAGGTTATTTCATTTCTTGGCCATATTGTCTCTAAAGATGGAATCTCTGTTGATCCTTCTAAGACTAAGGCAATCCAAGAATGGCCAGCACCGACAAGTATAATTGAGGTACGTAGTTTTATTGGTTTAGCATGTTATTATCGATGTTTCGTCCAGAATTTTTCCCGATTGGCTAACCCATTAACGAAGCTCACACGTAAAGGGGTTAAATTTGTTTGGACAAAAGAGTGTGAAGAATGTTTCGAAGAACGAAAGAGAAGATTAGTCAATGCTCTTATATTGACTCTACCATCGGGGAATGATGGGCTCGTTATTTATAGTGATGCATCGAAGAAAGGACTTGGTTGTGTCCTTATGCAGAATGATAGGGTTATTGCTTATGCATCACGACAGTTGAAAATTCATGAAAAAAACTATCCTACTCATGATCTCAAATTAGCGGCTTTGATCCTTGCTTTGAAGATATGGAGGCACTACATCTATGGTGAAAATTGTGAGATTTATACTGATCACAAGAGTTTGAAGTATATTTTCTCACAAAAAGAACTCAACATGAGGCAAATGAGATGGCTTGAATTACTCAAGGATTATGATTGCACGATACACTACCACCCGGGGAAGGCAAATAAGGTGGCAGATACATTGAGCAGAAAAGATCATGGAGTTCTGAATAATATGAGAATTGAAAGGGATCCAATTTTCATGGATCTAGTGAAGATGGACATGGGAATTACCAGGGAAGGTGAAACATCAATGCTTTTTCAAATGGTTGCCAAACCATCTTTACTAGAAAGGATTAAGAGTTCTCAGACCGATGATAAAGAATTTCAAAAGAAGATTAAATCTGTGAATGATGAGAGATTGAGAAACTTTGTGTATGAAGATGGAATTTTGAAATTTGGGAAGAGACTTTGTGTTCCCGATATACCTGATCTCAAAAGGGAATTGCTAGATGATGATCATAGTTCCAATTTCTCTATACATCCTGGGAGCACAAAAATGTATAGAGATTTGAAGGAACATTTTTGGTGGGACAACATGAAGAGGGATATTGCTGATTTTGTGTCAAGATGTATGGTTTGTCAACAAGTGAAAGCTGGAAGGCAACAGCCTGGAGGAGTCATGAAACCTCTTCCCATACCGGAGTGGAAATGGGAAAATATTACGATGGACTTTGTCATGGGACTACCAAAGACTCCTAGAAGGAACGATGCAATATGGTTTATTGTTGATCATCTTACCAAGTCAGCACATTTTCTTGCTATAAGAGAAGATCTACCCTTTGAATGTCTAGCAAGACTATATGTTAATGAAGTTGTGAGACTTCATGGAGTACCCCTATCGATTGTTTCGGATCGTGATCCTCGTTTTACTTCAAGATTCTGGAATAGTCTTCAGAAATCCCTGGATACTAAACTTCATTTGAGCACTGCTTACCACCATCAGACAGACGGACAATCAGAACGGACTATTCAAACCTTAGAAGACATGTTGAGATCTTGCTCACTTGACTTTCAGGGTATGTGGGATCAGTATTTACCTCTGGTAGAATTTTACTATAACAATAGCTTCCATTCGAGTATTCAGATGGCACCATATGAAGCGTTATATGGAAATAGATGTCTCACACCAACCTGTTGGGATGACGTTGGTGAAAGAAAACTTGTAGGTCTAGAACTAGTGGAGGAAACGATGAAAAAGGTGAAGGTAATCCAAAATCACATCAAAGCAGCTCAAAGTAGGCAGAACAGATATGCCGATAATCAAAGGAAGGATTTGGAATTTCAAGTCGGTGATCATGTTTTCCTGAAGGTATCTCTATGGAAGGGAGTCATACATTTTGGTAAGAAATGTAAATTGAGTCCCAGGTACATAGGAACTTTCGAAATTCTAGAACGAATTGGGGTTGTAGCTTACCGATTGGAAATTCCGCCAAGCCTCTCCAAAGTTAATGATGTGTTCCACGTATCTCTGTTGAGGAAATACATGCCTGACCCAATGCATGTACTCATTTACGAGGAATTAGAACTAGAACGCGATCTGTCTTATTGCGAAGAGCCCGTTAGGATTCTTGATACGAGAGAACAAGTACTGAGAAACTGGACGACGCGTCTGGTAAAAGTTTTGTGGAGAAATCATAAGATGGAAGAGGCGACGTGGGAACCCGAGGAACATATGATGAAGAACCACCTGAGTCTTTTCATGTGGTAGTATTCTAGAAATTTCTTGGATGAAATTATTTGAAGGAGGGGAGAATGTAACACCCCAAGCTTCTACGGTACGCTTCTCTTTGAATAATGCGTTAGCGAGTGTTGTACGCAACATCGAGTTCTAACACACCACAACCAATCAAACTAGCCGTTATGAATAGTAATACCTACTTTTTGAAATTATATATGTATTATATTTCAAAATGAACTTCATTTTTGGATTTAGAATATCAAAATTATCCTAAGTTGAATTTTTCTGAGAACGTCCAATTTTTATGAATAGTGAAAAATACTTAAAAACAACTTTTTTAATCAAAATAATTTATAGTGATAAATTGTATTATTTAGTGGTTTTATAGTATAATTATAATATATTTTTACCATTTTATCCAATAGTGTTCAATATAATTAATTTCACTTTGAAATTGGACCTAAACAATTGACAATCTTTTGATATATATTGTTTCTTAAAAACATGCTATTTTTTATAACTGCGAGAATTAATTATAAAATTAATTAATGATACTTATATGTTTGGAATTTTTTAAAATAGACATAATTTTTGAATTCAGAATATCAATTATAGCTTAGGGTGAAATTTTGGCATTGTTCTGAAAAACTTCAATTTTTGATGAATAGTGAAACTACTAAGTGGTAGTTAAAAAACTGAATTTTTCCTAAAACTTAATTTTACCGCTTATGTGAATGGAATTTCAAAAATTCGAGAGACACAGTTAATATCAAGAGGTAAAATGTGGTTCAATGAGATGAAAATAATTTTTGTTGAATAGTAACTTTTTACTTTTATTTACCACGGTTAAAAGTAAATAGGGCAATTAAGGGTAAAAATGATATTAATATTACCCTAAAACATGTTCTAATTCTATTGGACATGTTTATCTCGACCAAAAACATCCTTAGTAATAAAATATTATCATTTAGGTCCACTTGGATTAGATTAGGACATTTATTATTATTTAATTCAAAGAAGAGTTAAAAGAGTTAAAATCAAAGTTTATTTACTAAAACATTTTTCATATAGGGTTATATATAAGATAAATTCGATTGTAAATATTAATTAGAAATATAGAAAGATTTCCTAAATAATGATATTTTATTTATAATTTTTATACATTAAATAATATAATTTATTTATGACACAATGATGATGCAGTAATTAACAAAATAGTGAAAAATTAAAATAATTGATATTATAAATACACAAATAAATATAATTTGAGCCTTTTTATGAATTAAAATAATTTTCTAAGTTAATATTACATGTTAGGAATTATGTAATTAAATATTTTCGAAATAATCATTCTGTTATGAGTTTCACAAAAATCAACTATTGAATAGTGTCAAAATTGACATAAAAGAGTTTTTAAACAAAATTTATATTATTAATTGATATTAAATTCCTAAAAATCTAAGGTTAGGCCACGAGACTTATATAATGATATTTGTATCATTAATGGACCACTTATGGGTCTCTTGTATTTATATAGTATGTTTATTAACTATATAATATTAAAATACAAAGTGACATTGTAAAAGTGAAACTAATTAACATAGAGTTAATACTTAAAGATAAGGTTAATATAAGTACCCAAACCTGTCTAAATTATATTGGTTCAGTGTTTTTCGACCCATAACCACCTTAACCTTTGAATAGTCAACTTTGGAGCCATTAGAAACCGAATATTAATTTAGTATAAATTAATATTTCTAGCTTTTCCAAAGGTGCCCCTCACCCCTCTTATAAATGGGAACCCCTCCTTCTCATTACTTCACACCTTCGAAGCATTTTTGTTCAGCCAAAATCTGCCCAAATACTCTCCCAACTTCTCTCACTACAACCTAGAGTCAATAGTTTGATCAGAAAGCCAACCTATGGAGCCCTTTTGATCAAATCAAAAGGAAGAACCCGAAGAAGAGGTAATGATTTCACCACCCTTTTCTAAGTTCCTTTCTTCTTCCACTTCTTCTTCCTTTTTTATTACCATTCTAAAATAATAACTCCAGTATCATATATATACTGTGATGTTATTATAAATATGGTACAACCATATTTAGTATTCTATCCACCCTTTGAATAACATGTCACCATACGTGCGTACGTACGGATTACCGTCTCCACGTCGTGGTGTAATTGTTATTCAATATATTATTATTTGTATGGGTATAATAATGATGTGTAACTCATGTAAATAATAAATATAACATGTTAATTATTCTGTATATATGATATACCATCCATTTATATATTATTTTAATATCAAAAGAATGATATTGTCGCTCGTGCGTACGTACGGACTACCATCTCCACGAATGCGATGAGATTCATTCTTCATCTTATCCATTAAAATATAATTATCATTTGATGATTTAAAAATAATGTTTAAGGACTTGATATCATTCTGTATATGAATAATATACAACCTATATATAACAAACATGGCTTATGTAACAAAACATATAAAATAAAGCGAGTAAGTTAACACCCAAAACAATGATAATACTAAGATATTATTAACAAAGCAATGTAAAAAGATCATATATGATATCATATGAATGTATACGATTCTTGTATAATTTAATAACAATTATTTCACTATTATACAGGAGGTTAACCTACCCCAACCAAGGAAAAGTACAAGGTAAGGGTTTATTTCGCAATCTCTTCATTATCTGAGGTTGTTTATACGTAATAATCTACTGGGATCTCTTTATCATCCACATCCATGTTTCTCAAAAATTAATTTCAAAACATTTTTAATATTTACTAGAATATGGGTTAAAGTCATGTATACCCTTGTTTGACTTTTTATAAGAGGTTTATAAAGGAATGTTTCCGTCGTTTTCCAAACAAGGTTCTTTTTAACCTATTCGACAGAATTAAGGTAAGAATGTTTTTTTAACTTATACGGCGGGTGCGGGTATTTTTCGCCGTTATAAAATCATCAAAGATTAACTTACAAGCTTATAAGAATATTTTCAAATAAAATGTTTTATTTTATAAATATATGACTCTTAAATGATTTCAAAATATAAAGAGATATTTCTTTAAAAATAACTTTGATTTCATCTATGTCAACATCCTTTGATGGATTTTACACTTATTTAAAGTTGATTTATTATGATACAAAACTTCTATATTGTATTGAAGGTTTTTTGATATGTTTGACTATGGATGTGCTATTTTTATACCATTCATGGTTTATGGTTAAAGTATTGACATTTCGTATGCTAGTTTTAATATGAATGTTTTTGTTATGTTTAAACCTTTTCATATGGGAATGCATTGGACTTAATATGTGACGGGTGGAGCCCACTATAGCTCCTCTATGCATCGGTAGGTCTCATGAGAAAAACTAGTGTCTTGGCACATGGCCTTGGCAAAATCTTATTTGTAGTCTTGGCACGAGGCCTTGGCTATGTGGTTATGATAGTCTGGCATTATGCATTCCATCATTATGAAAGTGGATATCGATATTGCATGTGATTATTCGATTAGTAGAATATCCATGTGAATAAGTAAATGGAATTATTTCATTTTATTTTTTCCATACAATGTTGAAGTTCAAGTTTAAAACGATTTTGTTTTAGTTATACATTTCCTTAAATGTTTATTCTTATTTATGAAAGTTTCCGCTATATCGTTATCCTTACTGGGCATTTGAGATCACCCCTTTTCTATGTTTTATTTTTATCCGGATGTGAAGAAGTAAATTATGAATGACCTGTAGGGATATTATGAGGGTATAATAGTGTGGATTATGGAGACAATATGTTTTTGTAGTAGTTTTTCACTTCATGATGTAATGTAAAACTTTATGAATATATCTAGTGTTTCCAAGGCTACTAAACCAATCGGTCTTTCAAGATTTGATCTTTCTTGTGATCATTCCAATGTTATGTAATAATACACTGACTCAGGGTAACTGTGGTTGGGGAATTACACCTCCTCTGAGAAATTCCATCCTGCATTGCAACAGTTCCCTTCTCACAAGTAAAGGAAAACTTGCTCCCACCCTCACAGACACACCGCACTTTGTGCCTAAAATAGTCGACCTGAGCATGCACTATAGATAATCAGTCCATACCCAAGATGACATCTTAAGGCATCAACACTATTACTAGGAGATCATAGCTGAATAACTTGACTCCTAGAGTAATCTCACACTGCCATAACTAGTGTGTAATCATAGAATCTCCTCCCATATGAGTCTCTAATCAAAAGGATCGAGCCAATGACTCCACCAAACTCCTTTCCCCATACCAGGTCCATGGAAAAGATAGAGTGACTCGAACCAGTTTATATAAGAACTAAATCTATGATAGATATTACACAAATCGTACCTCTAATCATCTCTGGAGTGTCATGGTCATAGGCCTCCATTGTCTGAAGTTGTTCTCACACTAGTCTACCAGCTCCCTAAACCCATGGTGGACTACTTGGGGGTGGTGGTGGTATCACCTCCAACTGACATCCACTGCATGCCACTCAGACTACTCCCCTTCCATGTCTATCACCCTGTGGACCTCCTCATTCAAACCTATTCCTCTTTCTTGGTGGTCCCTTGATCATCTGCTGATCATCTGTATGGTGGGTTAGGAAGTCACGATCCATGTGTCTCTACCCGCCGCACGTGAAGCACAATCCGATCCCATGTGGACTCCCTCTACTATGGGATCCCTACACTACCGACCCTGAATCCTGGGATCACCCTCTGAAAGACCTGGCCCACTTGGGCCCCCTTGTATGCTTCCTGTTGTTCACCGCTGAAGACTCTGCCGCCTAAGGTCTACCGATGGCTCTAGCTATAGGAGCCTCCTCCGCCATGAAGCTCTTTAATATATGGGCTTTATCCAGCACTCTAGCCTGAGTGGGGATGCTGAGAGACACCGAGGATGCCCTGATCCCCCATAAGAGTCCCTTCTCAAAAGTTAGATCCCTGAAGAAAGGGTCCCATACCATATATTTAGAGTTGCGAGAGAGGTATGTAAACCTCGTAGAGTACTCATCCACCGACATTCTTCCCTATTGTATTGGAAGAATCTCATATATGCGTATAGATCACAAGGCCACAGGAAAAAAAATCATCATGAAAAAGCCTCTCAGAGTATATCTAGGTGAGGGACACCTCATCATGAGTCTGAATTGTCAAACTCCACCATCTCCCTTCTGATCCATGAAGTGGGCTCGTAGCTAATATCATTATTTATCCATGCGGTATCCTAAATAAGAGGAAGACCCAAGTCATCACCAACAGACATTTATTAGTGACCTAAGGATTTGTATCTTCCCTAAACATGGTAGGTTTCTGTCTCTAGAAATCGTAAAAAGAGCTGAGCCTACGTGCATCCTCAACCAGTAACACCTTTAGTAATTGCTGATCAACAGGTGGTGGAAACTCCGATGCACCAACCGACATGGCCATCTCAAGTACTAGTCCCCAAATTGATTCCTTATTGCTAGGTATACTATCCACATGATCACATATCGGAAGGCTAACTGGATATTTTTGTGGAGGCATCATGAAATAGATCAAGATGTACCACAGTCAGAAGATTATACCTGGAGAGCTAACTCTTATTCAAGAATAACATAATAATTCACTTATGCGACCAATGTTTTCATGTATATAGATGAGAAGTAGAATTCAAGATCCCGATGTGTGGATATGTGGGCCATCGCAACAATACTATACTCCCCGAATCTAAAATTAATACTCAATACATTTAACACTGTCCCCAAAATAACAATAGACTATCAGTTTTTAAGGTAGAATCGACCACCTTTGATCCCACATTGTCATGACCCATGCCCTGGGGCCTATGTTGTGACATACCTCAATTCAACCTCCCCAAGGCTAGGGGTTGGCAACTAGTTTCGTAGGCGTCAACCTCTAAGTGGGAGGCATTTTTCTGAATACCTCTACGCATGATCACACAACCACATCCAAAATCTAGAAAAGTAAACAAAGCTAGCCACTAAATAACCACATTGTAAAAGTACAATTGAAAGTCAAAAATGGGACATAATACAAACCCAATAATAGACTAACTAGAAATCATGAAAGTATTAAAGAAACTAGAGACTCCATCCGATTGAAATCCCACTTGATGGGTTAGTAAAGAGGAGATACTGGAAGATGTAGAAGTACACTCCACTAGCCTGGTCTCACTGGTCTCCACGGGGTCCTGGGAAACCAAGTCATCTATCAAGTCAGCAGTGTTCTACACTAGACACAACACGTGCATGTGAAGACCATACAGGGGTGAGTAAAAAAATACTAAGTAGGGACCCAAAAGAACAAAGGAAAGGCCAAATCAATCCACAATGAAATAAAAAACCATGATCAAAAGCTAAGATAGCTCACAACAGGTGTATTCTAGAGTAGGAAAGTAGAACCATTAGTCCCATCGCCGAACACCATGGAATGATGGAGAATTTCTCCTCAAGGAGTATAGTGGGCCTTCTAGGTGACACAAAAGACTCTTCCCACTAAACGTAGGACTGCTGTGGCACTCATCCCTGATGAGTAATGTGGGTATATTGGGTTACACAAAATCCGCTCTCCACCATGGGCATGCTGGGTCACATAGAAGCTGCTTCACAGGTTTGGCCATACATTGGTACTCCTTATGTCGACTTTCGTGGATTTGTAGGGTCACACAGAAGCTTATCCCCATCATAAACCTTCTGAGTTACAAATATTCTGCTTCCCACTGATCGATAGTATCTGATCCACATAGGGCCACTCGTCAGTAGTATTGAGGTCACAACCAACTGCATGGTTTCATCTTGCATCACGCTTAATCTCTAGAGAAAGACTCCCCCATACATTCACTGAATTAAAAATCCATGAAATCCTCCATATGTTATTCCAAATGATCCACCTCGCAGTGAGAGTTCCAGTGCCACAAACGACTTGTCAAACAGATACCCAGTTTACAAGATATTGGCATTTTTTCAAAAAGGGGTCGATGGGGTCTAGGTCCGGGCCAACCTGATCAGACCGACCCAACCCGACCCGGATAGTGGTCCACAGACCCAACCCGAGTTCACCGACTCAACCAGGACTTGGACGAGTCAATGTTTGGTCCATTGGGAAGCAGGTCATGCCCGCCATGATGGCCCGTGCCCTGCCCGATAGGGCGGGTCCAGCCCGCGGCTTGCCACTGGGGTGGGTCTGACCCACGCTCTTCCCACTGGGGTGGGTCCGTCCCATGCCCTGATTGGTCCACCTAGATGATACATGGATGGGAGCTGCATCCATCTCCCATGAACCATGGGTCATCCGCAGGACCTCCTTTCACACCGCGGTCGATCGATAAGGGCAACCATGTGGGACGCGGCGCAGTGTCCGATCCACGGTGCTCTGACGTGGCTAGGTGGCCATGTACACTTGCTTGTCCCTTGCCACACTATCAAGGTCGGTTGACTACAACCTCCTCCTGATGTGACTCCACCCACCCGTGTCAACCATTGGCGCACCAGAGGGCTCTTCTACGGACCACCAGGTCCACTTCAATGGTCCGTTCTTCATGTCGCTTCGCCTATGGCCTCCGCCAGATCCCCTTTTCCCTTCCAAGTCCTCATATCGTCCTTGTTGCGAATTCGAAAACTCTTCCTCAACAAATTCACAAGAAGAGGGGATCCTTCCTTGTTCCTGTCGGACCTCACCCTCTATATTAGAGTTTAGAAAAGGGGGAGGTTTGGTGATGTTGTTCTAGCGTTAATAATTCTATCCCAAATCGAAATCCCAAGAAAAATCACCCTACCACAAGAGCAGATGATCCTCAAATTAACCAGTTCCTGGGTTGATCCGTATTCACTATTTAGAATGAAGAATGGGGAAAACATAAAACAAATAAACCCCTACCTCGAAGCAGTTTGACGTCGAAGCGGTCCGCCTGTGTACATTCAAGAAGTCGAAGGTGTTCGTTGCTTCCCAGCTTCATTCTTCAAGGTCCATTGAAGTTGTTAACATTCTTCAAATATTCATCATTCATAATTGGAGAGAAAATTCTCTAGTGGTTCTTTAGATAATTTTACACCATTTAACTCTCGTTTCCCGCAACGCATTAGCTTATAAAAGGAAAACACATCCCAACGTTTCTATTAAAATGAGATATTGCATAATTACTATGCACATTAACAAGACATTAATCATACTCTTGTAATTCACCTCTTTGTCACCTCTTCTCCGTGCCGCAGCACCACCGTCTGCCTCTCAACGGTGCAAAAGAAAATAAAATATATTTTTTAAGTTATTTTATTATTTTTCAAAAAGTCCTAAAAATTAATATTTTTGTCTGACCTTTTATGGTCAACGTTATGTATTTTATAGGTGAATACCATCATTCTACGTTCAATGTTTCCCTCATATTTTCAATCGGAGCAACATTTCAAATGTTAGAAAAACCTGCTCGCATGTTTACATAAGTGAACTTAAATAAAAACTTCAAAATTCTGTTTCGGTCTCACCGGGCCTCAGAATCCTATGCCGCTAGTGCGTGTGGTCTCGAAATAATTCCATAAAATACAAAAATATATATATCTAGAAATTCTTCTACATTATATCCTAGTTTCCTTAAGGAGGATCTGAAGAAGAGAATTCGATTAGTAATTCGTCTCTCATTTTTCATTCAATTTCCTTTCAAATTTCATTTATTTTCTTCTCTTAGCCTCAACTTCTATTATTCAAATTTCATGATAACTCCTATATTATTGATGTAATGAAATTATATCATGTTATTGTAAGATTATTCATTATACTCATCCCTCCCTCTCTTTGTTAATAAAAAAGAAATTATTGCCCGTGATGAGTTAATTTACCTACATCATGGGTGACACACTTCCATTTTACTTCAACTCCTTCAAGGCTATAAATTAAACCATATAGTAGTTGAAAATAGATTTTAAATTTTATGTTGTACCCCATTTTATGTTTTGGTACTAACTTATTTACATGACATAGAGTGATAAAATATAACAAGTTCATGTTGATCGAAACACCACCCAAATTAACCAAAAATGGTCATCATTAAATTTTATCTAATGATTCATCCTCATGGTACATACCCAAATTTATTATAAATTCATTTATATATCTATAATTTCACTAATATTATTATTAAAAAATCTATATGTACAACCACATTTCAAATGAACATCCTTTTAGGAATACATGTGAAATGTTCATAAAAGCTAAGGAAATTAACACTGTCGAACACAAAATTTTAATTCTATAACTCATCTGAAAGCCAAAAAATAAATTAATGAAAATATAATGAACTGTATTCTTGTATAAAAGGTTATGGAATTGCTAATTAATTATATTAATGTCATTATACAGGACATTAATGTGAATAAAGCATTCAGATACAAGGTAAGGTAAAATTTTCGAACCCAACTCTCATACTTTGCGATTTCCCTCTTTCAATCCATTTTTAGTATGGATATGCCTTAAGAATAATTTATTAATCCTTATAACACCTATTTTAGGATAAAAATGTTTTATAATTGATTTTATGACAACCTCAATGTTCTTAAAAAAGAACTATCATTACAAATAAGCACCCTCTTTTTTACTTCTCAAAGATTTTTTCTGCTTCAGTCATCATATTTTGTTCTAAGTCAAGAATGTTATACCATATTTATTTTTGGAGAAAAATGTTTATGAATGTGTTATTTTTGATTTCAAACCCATTAATTTCTCTGGGTTATTTTATGTTAATTTTTGAAAAATTTTCTAACTATCATTCATGATAATGAATATGTTATGATGTGATGGGTGCACCAAGAATTATATAACACAATGTGAATGTTTGAATGTGATGAGTGCACTTGAAATTATACAGTGCTCAAATGAAATAGGTAATTTGAGGAATATCATGTGTTAATGGTAAATGATTTTTGAAAATGATGCTAGAATTGTTCACAATTATCTGTGGTAGTTAACCACTAAGACATGATATTTCATTTTTATGCATTGCCACATTTCAAGTCTTTTATTAATGATTCCTATCATGTTCATTATCCTTTTACTATGTTATTATTGTGATCACCAATTTTTATATTATCAATTTACTATGATTTTAGATCACCCATTTTTTATGTATATTCTCAGGTGATTATGTGTACGAAAGAGTTTTCAAGGGATAATAACAAGATAGGGAAGAATTAATTAAATAAATGTTTATGTTTGATGTTATAAATGTTATGTATGATCCTAGTTTTCCAAAGAAACTAAAACAATGGATGCTCATTATGCAATAATATTATGTTGATAATATTTTAAATGATGTAATAGTAGTGTAAGAAATGGTTGGTTCACTATAGGTGGTATCAGAGTCTATGTTTAGTTAATTTGGGAATTAGGATTAGTTAACCCTAGAGAAAAACTCTAGTACGAGACTATGTAAAAATATGAACACAAGAAGCTTTATATAAGGATCCCATAAGTTATTATTTTAGTGAAACGTGTATAAATGAATAAGTTATTTATTCTTGACTTGTTGACTTATGTTTTTTTATATCCTTTTCTACTTTAGAAAATGTTGGGAACCAGGGGAAACCATGCCAACAACCCATGTGAGGGACAAGGAAACTATTTCCCAAAAGACAACCCCAATTCAGTGGGAGGTGGAGTTAAAAACTTCTTGGCGATGCTTACCCAACTATCTTAGGTTATGAACAATTACCAGAATAATGGGTAATGTCATCCTTCACCTAAGAGGGAGCAACTGGCTGTCGAGTGTTCTTTTTTTCGACGACCACCGACATTTAGTGTGTCTTATAATACACTAGTTGACGAAAAGTGGGTCAACTCCATGGAGAAGATCATTTCTGTTCTTCACTATTCTGTGATGGAGAAGGTGACAGTAGCCTTTTATCATCTATATGGAGGGTTCCATCAATGGTGGGATTTGATTAAGAACACAAATCCAAGTGATGAAATTGAAGGGTTTGAATGGGAAGAATTTAAGATCATGCTTCTTAACAAGTATTTCACACTAATGCTTCATATGAATATAGAGATAGAATTCATTGAGCTCAAGAAAAAGGAAGGAGAATCTATTACGACATATGAAGATAATTTCAAATGGATTTTAAGGTACGCATCAGCTTTTTTTATCAACAATGATAGGAAAATTTATAGTTCATTAGTGGATTAAAACAATACATTCGAAAGGACATTGAAAGTTGAGGCTTTGAGAGTTGTGATGAATTTTTTCGGTGTTCTCTCAAAGTGAATATGGATTTTGGAGAATGGAACCATGGCTATGATGATAAGAAACAAAATATGGAGTTTCATGCCCGATGATCTAATGAAAAAGGTGGAAAGAAAAATCAACCACCCACATGCCAAAAATGTGGGAAGATGAATTGTGGGAACTACATCAAAGGGATGGGGAAATACTTAAAGTGTGGTAGAGAAGGCCACCATGCTCATGTGTTTCGAAAATAAATGAGAAGGTAGGAGAATATGGTGGAAAAAAGGAGAGAAACACCCATAGCACGATGGTACAACTATAGGGAGAAAGGGCACTATGCATGCCCGTGCACTAAACTTCAAGTCCTCAGGGGTAATCAGTGTCAGCAACCTCTAAATCCAAAGGAAAAAGAGAAGGATTATTCAATCACTACTACATAAGTGGATCAAGATAATGAATTTGTAGAAGGTACAATTTTTAATCTCTCAAGAATGGAAAAAGTCTTATTTGATTCTAGTTCTACAAACTCCTTTATATCTTGCATGTTTTCTAGAAAAATAGAATTGAAGCCCTGAAACATTGAAGTAGAGATATCTGTAAAAACACTTAATGGTGAAATCATTGGTACCGAAGTGTTTTAATCTTCTCCTGTTAGTGTATTTGGGAAGATTCTTCCAGCGAATCTCATAATACTTCCCTTGGTAGAATTACATGCTATAATGGGAATGGATTCGATCTCGTTATATAGATCACATATCAAATATTTGGAATAAGATATATCTTTTCATATTCTGAACCATCCCATGATCCTCTACAAATTCAAGGAAGATCATGAATTTCCATTGAAAAATGCTTCAATGGTGTGCGTGTTGAAACCCTATCAAGAAGCATACCTTGCCCAAATGGTTGTGTCAAAGGAAAGTGACAGCCTTGTGGAAATGGCCATCGTGATTTTATATAATGATGTATTTCTTGAAGAGTTACTCGAACATATCCTGGATCGTGAGGTAGAGTTCCTAATAGAACTCATACCCAAACCTACTCCTATCTCAAGGTGTCCCTATAGGATGGATCCTATCGAACATGAGGATTTAAAGAAGTAGCTGCAATTGAATTTGGAAAAAGGGTTTATACACATTAGTGCATCACTTTGGGGTGTGCCAGTGATCTTTTTGAAGAAGAAGGATGGATCAATGTGGCTATGTATCGATTATCAGGAACTCAATAAGATCACCATTATGTACAAGTATCCTATTCCAAGGATTGATGACTTGTTCGATCAGTGTAGAGGAGCTCTATACTTCTCAAAAAAAGGATATGTGTTCAAGATATCATCAGATGAAGGTGAAGAAGGATGATATTCAAAAGACTACATTCTGTATAAGGTATGAGAACTATGAGTTTTTGGTGATTCCCTTTGGACTTACTAATTCCCCTGTAGTCTTCATGGATTTGACTAATAGAGTCTTTAGACATTACCTCAAAAAATTTGTGGTGGTGTTTATTTATGATATTCTAATCTACTACAAGGGTAGGGAGGAACATGAAGAAAATATATGACCTGTGTTGGTGAAATTGAGAAAGGAGAAGTTATATTCCAAGTTTATCAAGTGTTAAGTTTGGATGAAACAAGTCACATTCTTTAGACACATGTTCAAAAAAGAGGGAATTTCTATGGACCCTTAAAAAAGATAGGCTATTGAGGAAGGGACTAGGTAATCTAGTGTCAAAAAAAATACATAGTTTTCTTGGATTATCTTGGTACTTCAGACGTTTTTTGAGAAATTTCTCATGATTTTCAATCCCTCTAACTATGTTTAAAAGGAAAGGGGTAAAGTATGTATGAATGGAAGAATGTGCGGGAAGCTTCAAGGAGCTAAAGAGAGGTCTAATCACTACACCTGTACTCAAACTACTGAAAAGTAGTGAATGTTATATGATATACAGTGATTCTTCAAAAAATGCCGGGGTTTTGTTCTCATGAAAAATGATAATGTGATAGCCTATACCTCCTGGTTGTTGAAGATGCATGAGAAGAACTATTTGATGAATTATCTAGAGATGGAAGATGTGATTTTTTCCATTAAAATATGGTAGTCGTACCTTTATGGTGATATGTGTGACATATACACCGACCAAAAGAGACTAAAGTATATATTCACACAAAAGGAGATCAACCCGTGTTAAAGGATATGGTTAGAGATAATCAATGACTAAAACACCTCTATTCACTACTATCCTGGAAAGGCGAAAAAGGTAACTGATGCTCTAACAAGAAAAGAACCTCCTACTCCATCCATGTTATGGATTGAGAAGGCCCCTATCATTTTGGATATTAAATGGATGTATTTTGAAATAATATGGGTCGTGGATACATCCGACCTTGGCCAAATGATTTTTCAACCATCTATCCAACAGATAATTAAGAAGGCACAAAGGGATGATCGGGAGTTACAAAGAAGGTAAGTAGAGTAAAGGATGGGAATATTCAAGAGTTTTATATTGAAATTGATGTTGTGATTTGGTTTGGAACAATACTTTGTGTGCATTATTCACCCAGGATAAAGAAGGACCTTTTGGACAATTCTCATATTTGTACATTCTCCATAAATACTGGTAGCACCAAGATGTATAGAGATATTTAAGAACACTTATGGTGGGATAACATGTATAAGGAGATTGCATAATATATCTCAAGGTGCTTGGTATGTCATTAGGTTAAATCAGAGCGACAAATGTCTGAAGGGATCAGGAAACCACTACCAATATCCAGGTTCAAATGGGTGAATGTCACTATGGACATTATCACGGGTCTCCCGAAGACGTTCAATGGAAATAATGTGATATGGGTTTTGGTTGACTAAATCACCTAGACATCCAATTTTATCATTTTTCAGGAATATATATTTCCTGAAAAACATGAAATGATATATGTGAAGGAAGTGGTGAGACTACGTGGGGTTCCACTATAAATTTTCTATGACCATGATCTATGGTTCATATATAAATTCTAGAGGAGTCTTCAACATGTTTTGAGTACTGAATTAAATTTCAGCATGACCTATCACCCCAAAACTGATGGCCAATATGAAAGGAAAATCCAGATGCTTGAAGAAATTCTAAGATCCTGTTATTTAGAATTAAAAGTGGATGGTATCATCATCTACCATTGGTTGACTACTCATATAATAATAGATTCCGCTCGAGTATTTGGATGGCTCCATATCAAGCTTTGTTTGGAAATCGATGTAGAAGTCGAACATGTTGGGATAGAGTTAGAGAAAGAAATCTACTTGAACCCTATCTTATGAATGAGATGACAAAGAAAGTTCAAGTCATCTAGAAACATATCAAAAATGCTCAGAGTCAGCAAAAGAGATATTCTCGCAACCATTCAAGGGACTTGGAATTCGACATTGGAGATAAATTCTTCCTTCGGATATCACCATGGAAGAGAGTTATGTGGTTTAGAAAGAAAGGGAAGATAAGAACAAGGTACATTGGACCATTTGATATCCTTGACTGCATAAGATCTGTGGCCTATCGTCTTGAACTTACACTAAATATGGCTAAATTTCATGTTGTGTTTCATGTGCAACTCTTGAGGTAGTACATACTAGATCCCTCACATGTAATGAAGTCAGAGGTGGTATAGTTGGAAGATGATCTCTCTTATGAGAAGCAGCAAGTAAGGATTTTGTACAAGAGAGATAAGGTCATACACAAAAAGAAAACCCATTTAGTGAAAGGGATGTAATGGAACCATAAGTTTTAGAAGTTACTTAGGAAATGGAACTTGTGATGAAGGAGAACTACACTCACGTGTTTTGTAAAACGAAATTTTGAGGGAGGAATTTAATAATGGGGGAAGAATGTAACGACCGAAAGTTTTATCAATGGAATTACTTTCTTACTATTATGACATATAGTATAATCACATAAGTAAGCACAATGACACATAATGATACTAAATACTATGTGGTCCTTAAACATAATTTTTCCACTCTTATGTTTTGAATTTTGAAAATATGACATACACAGTTGTGTTCTGGGAGATTTTTGCAGTCTAATGGAACACATAAAATTTTGGTGAATAGTATCCTACCCTTATGAATAGTAACATGACCCTTATACATATTAAACCATTAAAAATAATAGTAACCACACCCATTAATGATTAAATAAAATTTAGGCATCTTATACGTGATAATATGAACATAGTACAAGTATTGGTATTTTTGTAAGTCATAAATAATTAATTATAATTAATTAATTAATTTAAATGAATTTTTTTTACTAAAATGTTTTCATAAGTTAACAATTCTATGTATTATGGTTTAAGATAATTTTTTAAGAACATGAGTAATTATTGAAAGTTTTGTAAAATCAGTTTTAATTTTTAAATCTATATTTTCCAGTAAATTATGATTTCAAATAAAAAATAAATTAATCATTTTTAGAAAATTATTTTCATAAAATGGATTTTGATTTTTTATTCTACAAGTCAAAAAATGGTAAGGCTGGATTTTTTGGACTTTTCTGAAATACAATATTCTTTTGAGAATAGTAAAATACATTAATTTACAGTATAAATACATTATAATTTAAATCCACTATTCCAGACATCATGAGTGATGTAAGCACCCAAATTTATAACTCGAATGGCCATTTAAAGTTTTAGAAATGTAATCTTTACTATATCTTATGTTGGTGGAAATTAACAAACTAATGATTAAAATATTAAGAAAACCCCTCTCCCCTCCACTATAAATACCACCCTCCCAACCTCATTACTTCACACATGTCAAGCTTCAAAACATGCCTAAATTCATCCTAAACCACTTCCCTAGACCCTCCACAATGACCAGGAGATCTTGGACTCATCAAAAGACCAAGCATATGTTTCTTAAGGAGGATCTCAAGAGGAGTATTTAAGAGGTAATTCTTGTCTCTCTTTTCTTTCAATATCCTTTCAAATTCCATTTATTTTATTCTCTTAGCCTCAAATTAACTTATCCAAATTTCATTATAACTCTATTATTATTGATATAATGGTATTATATCATGTTAATCGAAATTTATTCATTATAATCCTCCATCCCTCTCTTGGTTAGTAAAAATTGAATCGTTTCCTGTGATGAGTTAATTTACAAACATCATGGGGGATGCACTTCCATCTTCCTTAGATGACTTCAAGGCTCTAAATAAAACCATAAAATGGTTGTAAACATATTATAATGTGTACGTTTTATCCCCATTTATGTTCTTGAACTATCTTATTTACATGAAACTAAGTGATAAAATAAAACAATATCACTGTGATTGAAAAACCACCGAAATTAACCAAAAATGGTTATCATTAAATATTATCTAATGATTCATCCCCCTGGTAAAAAACAAAATTTATTATAATATTATTTATATATATGGAATTTAAATAATAATATATTTTAACAAATATTTATGTACAACCAGATTTTAAATGAACATATGTCCATGAATACAAGTGAAACGTTAATAAAAGATAAAGAAATTAACACTCTCAAGAAGTAAATTTAAACTCTATAACTCATCCAATGGTCCATAAAATAACTTAATGAGACCATAATGAACCATATTCTTGTATAAAAGGTTATTTAATTTCTTATCAATGAATATAATTTCATTATACAGGACATTAAATTGAAAAAATAATTCAGATACATGGTAAGGGGAAATTGTAAAACCCGACTCTCATAACTTGGGTTTTACATATTTCAACCCATTATCATTATAAATATGCCTTAAGAATCATTTTTAAATTCTTATATTACCTATTTTAGAATATTAATGCTTTCTAATTTAGTTTATGACAAACCCAATTTTCTTCCAAAAGATATGTCCTCACAAATAAACACCATCTTTTTAATTCTCAGAGATTATTTCTACAACACTCATCGTCGATTTTTCTATGTTAAGATTATTAACCCCTATTTATTTTGGTAGAAAAATATTTATGAATGTATTAATTATGATGTAAAACCCATTAATTTCCATGTGTAATTTTATTTTTTATTTTTTCTATATGTACCATGTGGCATGAATGAAAATGAATATGTTATGATGTGACAGGTGCACCCAGAATTATATAGCACAATATTAATGTTTGAATGTGACAGGTGCACCTAGAATTATATAGCACTCCAATTCATTAGGTAAAGTGATCAATATCATGATTTAATGTGAAATTATGCTTGAACATGATGCTATCATTGTTTACAACTATGTGTTTTAGTTAACCGCTAAGACATGATGTTTCATTTTTTATGCATTGACACATTTCAAGTATTTTATTAATGCTTCCTCTAAGGTTCATGATCCTTTGCCTATGTTATGATTGTTCTCACCCATTGTTATATTATCCTATTACTAGGATTTTATCTCACCCCTTTTTTAGGTATATCCTCAGGTGATTAAGTGTTATAATGTGTTCTCCAGGGAAAATAAGAAGATGGAGAAGAATGAATTTAATAAATATTTATGTTTGATGTTGTAAATGTTATGTATAGTCCATGTTTTCCCATGAAACTTAACCTTTGGATCCTTGTTATGTAATACTATTATGTTTTTTATATTTCAAATTATTTAATAGTAGTGTATGAATGGTATGGGACTCTATATATGTATATATATGTTCACATGTACGTGGAATGTGCATATATATATATAACATATGTAAATTTTCATGTATAGAATTTAAATAAATAGTTAATTATATAATTATAAATATATAAAATGTTTTAATAAAATTATTTATAAAATTATAAATTAATAAATATACATTGTTAAATAATTATAAAATGAAAATAAATATATTTAAATACTAAATATATTATAAGAACCAAGGCCTGTCAAAAAAGGCAGCTGGATATAGAGCCTAGTTTTTCTTTATTGTCAATCCACAATAGGTTGATCAGTGAGTTTTCAAGGAAAGTGATCTTACAGCACATGATGACTATGGTGTTTAAGGTGGAATAACATCCTAGTGTTTTCCATATTTTTGGGCTCCAAATCAGGGGGATGGTGAAAGATTCACAAAAGGTAGTTTTTTGGAATTAAATCTTCTTAAATATGGTAAAGGAATAAGTTTAATAAAGACTATGTTTCATATAGGTTGATATTTTGAAGATATGGAGCATCGTGAAGGAGCTTCATGAAAGCACAATGGAAAGATGATTATTTTTCTCGACTATGAAAAAGATTCATAAGTTCACAATGATTTGACGGTGATTCTTCGTGACTACGAGAATGTTCGTGAATATGTGAAATTAAACTCAAGATTCATGAATAAAGGAGCTTCACGAACATAAATTTGGAGGCGGAAAAAAATACACTGGATGGGTGGGATCATTGTGAAGGGATGAGGCTATAAATTTGTGTATACCCTCACTAAATTTAGGATAAAATTTTTTGGATAAAAGAATGAATCGGTCTGTATTTTTGAAGGATTAAAACTTCATGAATCAACTATTCATTGTGAGCATAAGCATTGTAAAAAGAATATATTTGTCTCCTGGGATATTATACACCATACACCTTTCAACAGGGTGGTGTGTGGGTGTTGACAAATAGAAATCAGATACCACTTTACCCTATAAAATTTTAGTAATATAAAGTTATCAGAAGTTATTTGATACACATTTTTTAGAAAGATTAATGAGAAAATCGATTACCTAGGGTAAGTTATACGGTTGAGGGAAATGACTAGCCTCAAAGATAGTGTGGTTATTTGTTTCTTCATGTGTGGATCTATGTTCCACTTCCAGGTCATTTTGATCCTTTCAAAAACATTAGTCAACCAAACCAGACTGGACAATAATATTTTGAAAATCATCTCTTTATTCCTGTAATCTTTTCATCATATTATATGTATCTTATTGTGGTTTTATATTCTAAAAATATGTTCTTTGAGACACTACAAAATCTACTCCTCTAACATAGACATATTTTTCTCTCTTCTAAAATGCTACTGAATTTAGTTTATCTTCCAGTATAGTCACTACCGAATCTTGTTTCTAAACCTTATAAAAAATATGAACATAAATAGATATTTTTATGTAATAATATTATAAATTATAATTAATTACTATTATTTCATACATAAAAAGGTTTCTGACACTGCTTTTGTGTTTTCTTGAACTAGTGTACCCTTGTTATTTACTTGAGCTTCCTTTCATAGCACATGATGTGGGATGGAAGTGGATTCGAATTCTGATTCATCAATATATATATAAACAATGGTAGATATGTTGTTTCATATCACATAAAAATTGAATTATTGATTTAATATACATACATATTTCTTCTCTAGTGAATCTTTCCACATCCTTTATTTGTGATAGGGATACATTGGTTTTGAGGCACATTCATTATTTTTAGCACTCTTTTTTTTTGTTTCATAAATTAACAAATTTGAATCAAATTGGATAAAATAAATAATAAAAAATAATATTTTTTTACTATAACGAAGCTGAAATGATTTCTCATCATGGTGACTGATGAAATCATTCCATGTTTCCTACTTTATAATTTGTTAATAACCAACTCGTGGGTGGGGATTTACTTTCCATTCAACATCCCTAAGATATAACTTGGTGAGAAGAGTTTGGAAGCCTATATGGGATTTTCTAGTGCCCATTAAGTCATTTTTTAACAAATATATTCTATAATAAATTAACTCTATAATGAATAATGATATTTAAATCCAAGTTTCATTATATAATTTTTTAGTAAAATAGAGAAAGTATATCGTAGCATTACCTTTATATATTCCCAAAGGGTTTCCCTCATTACAGATTGGATGTGGTCCCATGAATCTATATCAATCAGCATATTCATCCTCATTATGACCCCAATATAACTAACAAACATTGAATATAATGGGTCAATAGGTGGCCGCCTTGATTGCAAACAACCACAAATTTTTTACACATAATTATTTCCTTGATAATTTTATTCAACATTGTGATGTTGTATTGTTCTTGTTTTTTCATCAACATGTTGTTGACCCCTAATAATTATGTAGTTTCAACATCAATAGTTTTTTCTAACCTATGATTGGTAAAATCATCATCTTCAAAATAAATTGTTAACAATAATAGTCAAAAAATTAATTTATATTATGTTAATGTAGTGGAGAAAAAGTAATATTATGAGGAAAAGAAAAGTATCTTAAAAACACTTTAACTTTCTCATTAAACTCTCTTTTTTAATGGTTGAATGGAATTGGATACTCTATCTAGAATCTAAATCCCCTCTTGGTGCTCCCCTATAACATATAAGACATTGTATATTTTGGGACAACCATGACTTGATTGTGATCTCCCAATAAAAGGGTCATACTGGATTGAATTATTTTTGGATCTGAAATTCACCTTCACGAAGACAATTTCATCAACATTCACTTCAATCCTATAGTAAACCCATATGTAAGGAAAAATCAACATTGAAATGTTGTATAATCGAAATCATATATCTATTCTATAATAATTTAATATGACATATTTGAATAAATTGTATTTCTATCCTGGGAATAATATATGTTCTTTACTTCTTCCATAATTGCAAATCAACTATTTTTCCTCATACTATAGTCATCTTTTTATTTTTAATAGAATGTATAACAATTGATTACAAAACCAGTGTAAGATATATAACTTTCAGTCAGTCCCCTAGATATCCAATGAAGTATTTTGGCAATTGAATTCACATTTTTAGATAACTTCTTATAAATTTGATCTTGAAACCATCCAAAAAATTGTTGTTTATGTGTTTTGATATCAAACCTTCATCCATTGATAGATTCAAATCATTAATATTTCCATTATGGGATTCAATTTATAGATACAAATCTTCACTATTATATAAAATTTAAAGGTGATATTTCACCCTCTCTATGATTTTAATTGTAACAAAAAATATTATGGAAATCTCTTTGCGCATAAGGTATTTTCTATAATGAGTGTTTGGGAGATCGATGCTTTCAAAATTTGATAGGTAATTGGTACAATTTTCAAAATATTCTTTAAAAATTTATCATTTTGTGATACAACCTTCTATCCAACATCGATTCATTACATAAACTTTCAAAATCATCATATATCGTTCATTGGGTTGCATCCATCTATAATAGAAAAGTCTACAAAATGGAACCTCTCTAACTAAGTGAACCATTAGGTGGACCATCAATCAAAGAATGGTGGTAGAAAGAACATATATAATCCACATATTATGACTGTAACATCATTATTCAGGTTTCGAAACATCGTACAATTCATAAATTTAATGCATATGGATTTCAAAAGAATCATATTTTAGTTAATGTATAACATACATTTTTATAAACAATGTATCATAAAGAAATGGGCATCAAATCAAGCATAAAAAGATATCAATCGTGTGATTTTAGTCCCTGTAACATCAAATTTGTCATTAGAATGAAATTATTTATATTTTATGAATACCCCTCTGGAACTTTTACACCATTAAAAGAAATAAAAAATTGTATCTTTTCATATCTGAATAGAGTGTAAGTTGTTAGAAGAAGAAATGTGCGCCCTTTTCCCTTCATCGGTGCCAACTCTTCCCTTATCCCCATGTCATCCTTATACAACCTATCCTAGATTCCATATTTTTTTGTCATTGGAACATTTATTAATGTTCCAATAACACTATAAAATACATTTTGTTCTACATTCATGACATCAATAAAATGTCAAACCTACAAAAAATTTCAATATAGTAATTTAGATAATATTGATCACCTTTTCCAAGCTGATTTCATATGGTTTTAAAAAATGGTTTATCAAAAATAGTGTCAATATATTTTACTTTATCAAATAGATGATCAATCATTTATGGAGACTATTTTTAATTTTTCAGTATTTCCATAAAAATTTGTCATCTAGGATTGATATTTATGTCGTTGAGGATAAAGGAAAACAATTAAGGACCACTATATCATTAAGTTCTACTAAAGTGGTCATAAAAAGTTTTTTTGGGAGATTATTACAACAAATATTAATTGGGGATTAGTTATATAATAGAGATAAAACACCAATAACTCAAATTATATGTCTTGAGGTTGTGTTTTAATATTTCTATTAACTTTAATGATATGAATTAATTCATAAAACTAGAATCAAATATGGCATTTTTTATTATTATTGAATGAATAAAAAGTGTACCTATAACCACTTAATTTTCATGGTCTGCCACATCAATTGTGATATGATAATATTTCCCCTGTTAACTTATCCATAGTAGTTATTTTCTTTAGTTATTATCTATGACCCTTAGATGAGTATACTAACGTTCCGAGTGTGAATGTTCTTTTTAGTTGAAACGTTGTACCATAAGTGTGGTATTGATTGGAACCATCATTATTCAATTATATAGTTGTATTATTATTCACCTTTCAACATATAATATATTTATTCCACCTTTTAGACAATTGAAGCCCATCTTTATTCCATTGAGACAGTTTTCTTGATGCTTCATTCCAAACATATGCCAACTGGGAGTTATATTTCCTTCCATCCAAGAAATTTATTTATTGGTACTCCATTATAAATATAAAATATGGTTTTTTATCCACTATCCCACGAGACCCTTAAAATTATCTAATTTTCATCTCAACTTTAAGGGAATTCCACTCTTTATTCATATCTATCTATGTCTTAAATCACTTAGGATATTTGAATACAGGTATATAAAATATTAAAAAAGTATTCGGTGTTACATTCAAGGTCAATAAATAAAACATAGGTGTACTTTTCAGGACTAGTAAATTTTTCTTCATAATTCATGATTTTTTTCCTCCCTTTTCATGTGTCCAACGAAATCCTTCTTTATTTTAGGATGGAATGTGGAATGGAAATTTTTATTTAAAATTATTTTCATAAATTTACCACTCGAAATTATTTTAATGCCTTTCTTGGATTTTTAATTTATCATAAGTGTCCACCATTGATAAAAATATCCTTTAATTTATAAATTATAAATATAACATTCTCTCTATTGGAGAATCAGATGAAATTTAATATCTTCTCAATAGAATTAATCCACTTTTAAATAATTAGGGGATTATAAGATCCACTTAATGTGGGAGGCCTTAAATTTATATATGAATCTACCAAAAATAGTTCCATATTTGGAGAAGTAAGGACTTACACATACTTCATGTTATTGTTCATAACTTATCCAACTATATAGTTACCTCACTAAGGTTATCAACTCCCTCTCCAATGATATTAGAAATCTCATTTGGGAAATCATTACATTTACTACTACATAAGTTATTGTAATGATTCATCCTATTCCCTTGAATAAACTAAAATTAAGTAATATTTAGGATGTGAATACTCCAATTAATAAAAAAAATAAAACTATAAAATTTAAAAATAAATAACTCATAAATTACATTTATATCCAAAGAGAAGAGAGTTTAGGTTTAAATATAGATTATTCATTGTCTATTTCATATTAGGTTCTCTATGTTAATTACAAAAATATTAACAGACCTTTTTCTTATACCAAATATAATAACTATATTCTCATAAATATATTAGTAAATTATTTTTAACAAAAATATACTTAATACATAACTCAAAATCCTATAGGACTAGTTTCTTTTGTAGATTAGATACAAAAAAATCAATAAAAAATAATTTTAATCATATATATTTTAGACTTCCTAATATTCTCTTTATAATGAACCATGCTAATAATAAATTTACTTTACATAATTTAAACAATTTAAATATTATATCACACAAAATAATATCAAAATACCAAGAATATAAGGTTTAGTGACTTTGAGGACCATTTACACAGTAAACATATTTTATAAAGCTTGTGAAAATTTCCCTGTAATTGATCCACACTAGAGTCCTTATTGACTTGTCATAAGTTATACTCATATTAATAGAATAGAAAATAGAAATATTATAAAGTTATGAGATCAAAATAATGGTAAGGTAATAATCAATTTAAATCATAAAATAGAGGCAATTCATATAGGTTATGAATCATAAGATGATATCATAAAGAGAATGGTTGTAAAAATTTAAACAAGGAATAATGGAATAATATCATTAGATCATGGAATCATAAGTATGTGGAATAAAAATAAAACATGAAATAATAGGAATCAGTTAATTCTCACTTTTAATAATATCATAGTGAACCAAGTCCAAAAATAGATTTGGTTCACTCCTCATTCCTATAAACATAGCAGGTAGAGTACCATGGTGGATTAGGTTCAATACCCATTCCGAAAAACAAAATGCATAGATTACCATGGTAAATTTGGTTCACTCCCCATTAAATTTGGATTTAACTCATGAAATTCAATTATTCAACCAATTCATTATTGGGATATATAATTCCTTTCCCACCCATCACATAACATAGTGTTCCCATGCAAAATACTCGTACGCCGTACATGGAATCTCATCAGGTTAAAACATTTCCCAATGAGTTGGAGGGAAATATAATTTCAGTCTTACCCACAACATAATGAAAATAATAATATGTATATGCATAAATGTTCTAAATTATCAAAATAAACCACACATAAATCACAATCATGGAAAAATCCATGAGAATGAATCAAGTTTCTTAATATTGTCTTAAATAATAACAAAAGGCTATATAAAATGGATTTTAGAGACACACATGAATATAATCATTTTGGATGTTATTATTTTAAAAAAGATCATAGGTCTTGAACATTGAGTTCCAATTTATTTTATTTCATGAGAAATATTAAGGAGAAATATGAATAAAAATGAACCATATAAGTGAGGATTTTTGAAATGAGTATGATATATTTTATGGAAGGAAAGGGATTATTATTTTTATTTAAATAATAATTTAAATAATATGATTATACAAGAAAAAAATTATGGTTTTTAAAATATTTTCATTGCTAATTTTTTTTATATAAGTGAAACATTTCATGAAATTAGAAATTACAATGTCCCCTTAAGTCAAGCTTAATTAAAAGTCAACATTTCAAAGAGAACATAAAATATTTTTTATCCACAAAAAATAGTTCTAAAGTAAAAGAGGTTTATATGTTACAGATATATATATATATATATCATATAAAATACATGATAACATGATTTAGGAAGAGGGAGAAAAATAATGTCAACATGTAACTCGAATGTAACGATGGTGGTTCAGAAGACCCCTCTTAATATTTTAAAATACCTTTGTTGAAATACCAAGTAATAAAAAGTGGTAATAATATTTCATAAAAGGATGATTTGGTAAATAATAAGATAAAAATATATACCACATAATAATTTTTAAAAATATAAAGTATAAAATTTATAGGATAGGAAAATACAGACAAGAAGGGGAGTTCATTATTAAAAGGATGAGAATTATTCTCAACAATGATATAATTTTTGAGAAAGAAATTCATAAATGGAAGATATTTAATTTAAAATTAATTTTAACCTTTAGAGTAAGACAAATTTAAATATAAAATCATTGGGTGGAATAAATCAATCATAAATTTATGATGTTCTAGATGAGTCCTTATGGCCCGAAGGGGTGTTTATGTTCGAAAAAACCCTTATAATGATGAATATTTTGAATTGAGACTTAATGTATGTTATAACATGATATGGATTGTATTTAAATTTTATTTCAAGATATTTATGGACAAATAAATCCTAACACCACAAAAATGAAAAAGTGGGGAACACAAATAATATCTCAAAGAATCAATGATGTTATTCAAAAACCCTTACCATAGGTCCAGATTCATTATGAGTGTCTTCCTAATATACTGTATAAAACAAATAATATTATTAAATACAATATTTTGAACCATATTAATATTTATTCAATTTTATATGTACTTTTTATTATCATTTTTAATTTTTTTATATAATTTCCACTAACATCAGTTACTTTGGGGTTTTTGGTTAATTTATATGTAACAATTTCAGGTTGTTAACCATAATCAATAGTATTATGAAATAAATTAATGATATATTGAATTATATACGTGTATGTTATTTATTATTACACTAACACATAATATATATAATTATATATTTTTCTAAAGTGAACTCAAATGACGAAAGGTTCGGTGATGTTTTCATTTAATGTAGTTTAATTTACAGTAATCATTTATTATTAATATTATGTATATATTATTAAATACTATCATTATAGAATATTATTAGTTTTATAAATATACTTTTTATACATTTTATTCATTTTTAAAATTAACCATGTTTGGTGGTTAAGGAAAAAAATAAATATGTCATTATGTTAAAGCGGTAATCCGTACATGCACATACGATGCTCTCATTTTTCATATAAATGGAGGGGGGTGTGAAAATAGAATGATTAAATTTTTTTAGTATTAATAATTTTATAATAATTTTATTTTTACATTATATAACTCTTTTCTTCATCCATTTATATATTTTATGAAAAATAGTACCTATTGTTTATAGAGGTTGTAGTGTGAAAAAACACATACACATATTTTCATTATTGTCAATTATTTTTGATGAAGGTATAAAATGAATATTCCATTAGAATAAAAAAATTAATAAAATAAAAAATTCAGATGTTAAAATAACTTTGTTGATAAATAGTACAATAGGGGGTATAAGAAGAAAATATAAAGGAAATTTGGGTTGAGAGAATTTTCTCTCCATTTGGAATTTCTCCCTTAGGTCACTCCTTATGGATCCTTATCTTAGAATTTTATGATGATTGAGTATTTGACTAAGTGTGGAGTGAGTTTATGGGATAGTTAAGAAGATTTTCAATTGATCTATTTTCTTTTAATAAGTACACTACTAGATTGGAAGTGATCTTCTTTTATAAGTGGATGAAAATTGATTTTTTTGTAAATACAAATTACATCTAAATGTTTCCACAACAACATACGTGAAAAAATGGCTCCAAAATTGGTATGTAGTTAATTTTAGATGGTGTTTAGTAAATAAATCCTAAATAGGCTTTTTAGTACATGTTTTTAAAAAAATTTGAGTCCTTTTTCTAACATATTTTTGAACATTACAATTTGGGTTCTTACCATGGTAACAAGTTTTTTACTTAGTAAATTATGTTTTTATAAAAAAATAGGATGACCCATTTTAACAAATTTTGGTATGATAAACCTATATATATTCTCTAGTTAATCTAATTAATTTTCTAAAATAAAGAAAATAAAATGTTAAATTAAAACATATTATATAATAAAAAACTATTTTTGTAGAATAAATATTTTATATACATTATGTGATATTAATATTATATAAAATTAATTATAGATTAACTTATTGAAAATAAATGGTTTATAAATTTGATAAATTATTATCATATTCATTTCATAATATTTTTCCTATGAGTTATTTTGATAGTAATTACACTATATTAATAAATGAATTATTTGGAAAATAAAAATTTCTCCTTTTTAGGGTCATTATCATTATTCATAGTAAATATAATTTTATTCATAAAATAGGAAATAAAATTATTAAATAATATGAAAATTATTTTTAAAAATATTAAATAAATTATTTATATTTGTTTTTTATAATTGATGAAACTAATTTTTAATATATGTGGACAAAAATAGTTTTTAGAATAAAATATATGCTTAAGTATCCCAAAATTTATACATTGGTTTTTAATATTAAACAGAGAATTTCTCAATTATTTATACTTATTTATAAATATATATACTCTGTATAATTGTTTTTCAAAAAACCATTAATGAAATCTTTTTTTATGACAACATCCTAAAAGTTACAAGTTTACCAAAATATGAATTTTCTAAGTATTCACCTGAAAGTAAAATATTTTTGAAAAATATCAAATACTAATAATGGGATAACATAGTTATTATAAATACAAAAATAAAGTTCATTTGGTCAAATTAAAAATATAAAATTTTTGAATTACAATTTTAAATAAAATTTAAAGATATAATGGAAAAATATTATTATTGGAATGTGACATTTCAAATTATTAACAATTCTTATTTTTTCCCCTTTGAATTAGTAAAAAAATAAGCTTAGCTATATTATTATTATAAATAAATATTATTCATATTGAAAACATATATTATCTATAATAAATTTTTTTTCTTAAAATTAAGTGTATTAAAATTGTTTTAGAAAAACATAGTTTTTAAGCCTTATGTGATCTTATTAGTTATCTAGCTACACTAATTTAAATTTAACTATGAATTAGTATTTAAAATATAATTGATTTCATATATTGGTTAAATCTATTTATACTTTCCAACTTAACAACACAATTATAACAGTCATGTAATTTAATGTGGTCCGTTTTGGATTAATTTTGAATGTAAAACAAGCTATCAACACAACATATATTTAATGGAAAAATATATAGAAAATATTTTTGGGTAATATTATCTCCCTCATTTAATGATAATAAATTCAATTTTAATTATTATATATTAATGAAAAATAAATAAGGGTTCTCTAAACTATAGATGTGACTCAATATAAAATTTCTAAAGATATATCAACCTTAAAAACATTAGAAATATATATTTTTCCTCAGAATAGGTCAATCCTAAAGGAAGTATAATACGACATGCATAAATAATAATATCAAAAACATTCAAATAGATTAATATACCATGGATACAACCATTTTACCAATTGCTATTTTTATTTATAATTCTACGGCTTATAGTTGGTTAAAAAATACATGATATAACATATCTGCAAATTTAGAGTGAAGAATAAGTGTACCTAGAACCACTTTATTATAAATGTACACATCTATACCAGTTGTTTTATAATATTTTCCTTATTTACATGTTATAGGTGGTTATTGGTATTGATTATCTTCTTAATCAGTTTGATTATCACGTTGGTTTTCATAGTACCAAAATTCCTCACCTATATAACATCTAATTACTAGTGGATCCTTAGGGATAAAATTATTTTCCCCCATAATGCTAACTGAACTAAACCTTTTTTTATTTGGAAGTTTGTTTCATTATTCCCTCCCTTACCTCATATCAAACAACTTCTAGTTTTTTATACATTCCCCTAGTTGTGTCTTCTTACTATTTTGACAATATGGAGATTGAATCTACTTTCCTTAATTATCTTCATCACATAAACATCCATTAGTATCCCGCATTCGATTCATTATTTTGTTTGGGAAATAAGATATGTTCATCTTTTTAATCATAATTATTGATATTTTTTTGTATAAAGACATGATTTCTCACACAATAAATTCTCCCATTAGGTTTCCCATTAGGATAATCCATGAATTTTCTAGTGAACCCATTGTTAACTTGGTTAGTTCTAGATTAATCCATTACTAGAAATGAAATGGTTTTAAGTGAGTGATGAATCATTAAAATCATATGACAATTTTAATAAATTATATCATAAAAACTAAAATTTAAAAGTAATTACAATTTAAAATCATCTAATCATAATTAACTTAAACCTATAACGCTATCACTTAAATATATGTTTCATTAGGGTGGGTTCTCTTATATTACAAAACCAAATTCATAGACATAACAAATATATCATAATTAGAATGTGATTTACTAAATTGTTCCCAAATGGAGTTTCTATTCAGGTTTGATGTCTTATATCCACTCATCATGCACAAGAGTGAAAATTGTGTAGACACTCAACAACCAATTTCAAGTTGGTTTCCCCTAGTATTATTTGTGCCACATTCGTATCATATGAAGTATCCACAAATGGTTTTATTATATGGGAGAACAATATAATCCCAACTATACCAAAATATTGGGATATAATCATATACTTATACTTATCCATTATACATATCCCTAGGTTTTCACTAATATATATATTATTTAAACCCCCATGATAACTAATATAATTCTTAATAATGAATAAACATTATTCTAATACCGACATTAATTAACCATAATAATCATATCATTATTTTACATAATTTTCATAATTTAATCATTATATATCAAAAAATAGTCCCATAATCCCATGAATGGATTGTTTGGTTTCTTTGAGGACCAGTTACATATGAAACTTATTTTACAAATCAAGTGAATATTTATCCATTGTTGAGCAATACTATACTCCTTATAAACATCTAATATGTTATAATAATATTTATAACATGGTGAATGGAAAAATAATAAATGGGTGAGATATAATACATTGTAATGGAATAATAAAAGTAATTCATAGTGGTGAGATGATACATATATGTTAGGACACATAACATGATATCACAAAGAGAATGATCATAATAATAAAAATATGACATAACGTAATAATATCATAAGATCGTAAAATCATAAATATATGGAATCAACATAAATGAATACATAATAAGAATAATATAAGGATCACTATAAATACAATCATAGTCGACATAATTCAATAGTGGATTGAGTTCACATGCCATTCCCATAAACGTAGTGGATAAAGTCCCATGATTGATTGGGTTTAATACCAATTAACATAAATATAGTGAATAGAGTCAATTTGTGTATTAGGCTTACTCAAAATTCTCCTTCCTATTATATAATAAGGTCTTATTTTTTTAAAATTACATTAGAGGACTATATAATTTTTATCTCACCCATTACATACTATAGTGTACTGAGGAAAACTATACACACACCACACATCGTTTCTATTGAGATGAAAACATCACCCCATACATTGAAGGGATATAAAATTCCAATATCACCTATAACATAATGAAAATAATAATATATAAACTCTTATTTTTTCCACATAAGGAAGATAAAGTATATATAAATCATAATAATGATAAATTAATTATGAAAGAATTGAATTACATAATCTTGTCCCAATGAATAACTAGATGCTATATCATTATGATTTCTCAGAAAATAAGGAATTAAATTATTTTTGACCTTTATATATTAATAAATAACGTAGGTCTTGAAAAATGAGTTCTAGTATAAGAAAATTCATTTGTGTGATCAAGGATAAGTTAGAATAAAAACAAAAACCATAGGTAATGCTTTTATAAATGAGAAAAAAATATTTTATGTAAGGAGCGTGATAATTATTTTAATTTATAATATAATTGAAATATTAGGGGTTTATAAAAAATTATTATGGTTTTTAAAAATATATTCATGGTTAAAAACCTATTATAGAGGTGACTTATGTCATGAAATAAGAAATCGAAATGTTCCCATAGGTCTAGTTTACTTTTATGGGATCCTAAAACATGTATTATCACCAAAAAAGGATGGTCAACTAAAAATTTTATACCTATAAGGAACATATATACATAATATGTAAGAAATAAATGAGAATAATATTGAGGAAAAGTGTTCAAAATAAAGAGAACATTTAAATCAAAAGTTAAGAGGGTGTATTAGAAGTTTATAGTATAGGTTTTAAAATACCATTATAGAAATCCCACATCATAAAAAGGGGTGACAAAAAATTATTTTTAAAATATAAGAAGTTAAATAATAAGGTCAAATGAGATGACACATAATTAGGTATATAAATACAAATGATAAAATTGGAAGGAATAGAAAATATTGACAAGGTGGGGAAACCATCATTTAGAGGGAGAAAATTATTCTCTATCATGATATAATTTTTGAGATAGAAATTAATAATGTTAAGAGAAATGATTTTAAATTTAATTTCACTAATAATAGGCAGATAAGGTTCAACATTAGATCATATGGTGGAATAAACTGATCATGAAAGTAAAAATTGCAAGATGAGACCATATGACCCCCAAAGGGGGTTTGAGTTAATGAAAACCCACACAACATTGAAATTTTTAGAATTCCAAATTTATGGATGGTAGAAAATTATATGTATTTTTAAATTCATTTCATTTAATGATTTTTATTGAAAAATAAATTTTCACACCAAAAATAGAATGTGTGGTAAACCCAACTAATATCCCAATAATACAATGTTGAATTCAAAAAACCCTTTACATTATGTACCGATTTATTATTTTTTGTGACTAACATCATAGAAAATCAAATTTATTTTATCAAATAAATTCAATAGATAATTATTAATATATATAATTTTAAATTTTATAATTATCATCATTTATTATATATTTTTAATATTATTGTTGATTACGTTGATTACATGGGTAGCATGATTAAATTATCCCCAACAATTTTAGGTTTTTGGCCATGGTAAAATGTTTTGTAAAATTAATTCATGATATCAGGAATTTTAGATGTTTATATATTTTATTAGTCCATTATCATAAAATATATTCAATTACATAGTTTTTGATAATGGACTCAAATGAAGAATGCTTCCCAGATATGATCACTTAATGCGGTTAAATTTACTACTAACATTTAATATTAATATTGCCTATATATTGTCATGTATTATCATTAGATAATATTAATATTTTCATAATATCATGCTTATGAGTTTGATAAACTATTAAAATCAACCATATTAAGAGATTATGGAATACTAAAATACGTCATTTCGTGATAGTGGTAGTCTGTACATACATAGACGATGGAAAAAAAATTCATTGAGTGAGAGGGGGAATGAAAATATAATTTTTATAATTTAAAATTAATAATCATTTTATAATTATTATGTTTTTTCATTAAATAAATATTTTTTACCATACTTGTAAAAGTTTATGAAAAATAGAACCCACTATTCATGGAGGTGTTAGTACGCACAAACACAAGATGATATTTTAATTTTGTAATGATTTTGGAGGAAGGTAAAAAATTTATATTACATTGATATAATAAAAATATATAATAACATTAATTATTTTTTTATAATACCTTCACATATATAGGGTACCTGTGGGGGTAGATGAATAAAAGAACTATGAATGTTGGGTTTAGGGTACTACATCTACGTTTGAACATTTTACATTGAGTTCCCCATTAAGTATCATTATCATGGTCTTATGGGAAGAAATAGGATTATAGAAAGTGATTATGGAGTTAATGAGAAACTACGGAAGTGTTTTTTTGAGATAAATATTTTTGAATAAGTTGATGAATGGAGTGTATATGTTGTCTATTTATAAGTGTATAATTCTTTTTAATTCCCATTACATATCAATGATTACATGACACTATCAAATGGAAAATGGCTCCAAAATTTGTCCACAATTGAGTGTAGAGTGTTTTGGTTTGATCAAGCCTCAACTATGGATTTTCACACATGTTATTAACTTGTTTATTTTATTTTTACCATTTTTTTACACTTTTCCATTTTGGTTTTTACCAAGCCAACTAGTTTTTTTACTAATTCATTTATGATTTTTTAAAAATATAATAAAAATACCTCAAATAAAATTTTGGTGTGATGAATATAAATTTATCCGTCATTTAATATAATTAAATTTTTAAAAATAATAATTTTAACTTTTAATTTTAAACATACAATACATAAAAAATAATTTTTGTAGAAAAATGATGATTTAACAATTAAGAGTTCTTAATATTTTATAAAATTAATTAATAATTAAATTATTTATAATTTATTTTAATATATGTGTTAAAATAATATTGGAATAATTATATAATATATTTTATTTTATTTTTATAGATAATGTTTTTACAATAATTATAAAATAGTTCTTTAGAAAATAACCCTTTTACTATTATCATGGTCATTGGATTTAATCCAAGTAATCATACATTGATATTTAATAATGAAAGTAATCTTCACAAATAATATGAAAATTTTGATCTAAAATAACAGATCCATTTATTGAGATTTTAAATTTACAAATGGTGAAACTGTTTTTTTAAAATAAGTGAATAAAAAAAATTATAGAAAAATGTTACATTAGTTTCCAAAATTATAAAGATATATTTTTTAATTATAAAATATTATTTTTAGGAGTTATATATTAATTTATAATTAAATATATATTTTATAGATTAATTTTTAGAAAACATTAATTTATTATTGAATTATGATACATTTATAAAAGTGACAATTTTAGCAAAATCAATATTTTTTCACTATTCACATAAAAATGTATTATTTTATAAAAATATAAAAAATTATTTTGGTCCAATTAAGGACGAGAATATGGGGGGAATTTGGTTTTTAAAATTTTTGTGAATTATTTTTGATTGAATAAATAAACAAAAAATATAACAGTTAAGGTTAAGAACATGAAAAATTAGAAGAAGAAATTTGAATAAAAATGTTAATGAAGTGGAAATAAAATAAATAATACAAGTTATATTTATAATGATGCTTGAAATCCACCCAAAAATGGTGCCTACATCTCTTACCCTAGGATCTGTGGAGGATTTTACTCCCTAAGGTTAAATGAGACCCAATAAATATGATAACAAATGTAAGTACCTTGATTTAAGGACCAATTATGAAACCAAAACCATTGATATAAGGAGCAATAATGAAACAATAGCTTTATTTAAGGACCAAGAAGTAACCATCCCCTTTCTTTAAAGACTAAGTTGGTACCAAATGAGAATCAAAAGTGAAATTATTTTTTACAATATGTTTGAAGCACACCCTTCAATCTACCTTTATAATGAATATGTGAAGAAATAAAAGAGAGATAGAGGGAGAAGGAGTGAAAACTATAAGGGATATTGAATATAAAAAAAGAACAAAAGAGATCTATAGAGATAAAAATGGTGGAATAATCTTGGAAGGAGTGAACCATTGCATCCCAAGCACTCAGGGGGTTGTATTTATACGAAATAAGGGATTTAAGAAGGTTCTAGAGGACTTGTGGATGTAATACGGAAATTGGGGGTCCAATTATTCAATGTATGGCCCATTCCAATGACATGTTTTTTGTACGGTCCTAACACTATGGGGTAACTAGGGTGTGCCATGAGTTGGTAGGTGTTGTCCACTGGATGGCCAGTGGTACCCCACTAGATAGCCAATGGTACCTATAGATGGGGGGATCACAAAATATCTGTCATGATCCTCTTGATCCCTCTGATTAGTCTGGTAGGTATTGAAAAATATTTCTAAAATAAAAATAATTAAATACATGGAATAGAATCATTGGAAACAAAATTCGGTGTTTTTTAACATTGGAAATCACCCAAGAGAGTAGTATGTAAAACATTCTCCCCCTTTTTTATAAAAACAAACATATATAAAATCAATAATATTAAGATAAAAAAGATGAGTTTTGTGCATAATTTCTATTTTCCATAATGAATTTCATCTAATAATTTTAAATAATTTAAAATAATTTTTTTAAAGTAATTAAAGAATGATTTAATCTTTAATTCAATCTCAAAATTTCTCCCCCATGATCATTATAAAAAAAATATCAGAATGTTTTCAATGAATCACGTAATTTAAAATCATAGCTATATAGATTCAAGATAAAAACATACTTATCTCTTTATTATCATCTCCCCTAAAATATTTTTAATGGATTCATAAATTTAATCTCATCACCTTCTTCCCTATTATAATAATCAAAAAGCACCTAAAAGAGATTTTGATAAATTCATTCATATATAGATGATGTCTAAGAAAAAATTAAACAAAATGGAATTGAAAATTTCATAATCTATAATTTTCAACTATGAGAATTTAAAAAACACTGATTTAAAATAATTCAAATTTAATATTCCATGGGTTAAAGCATATCAAAATCCTTCTTTAAAACTGAAAAATTGAGAATGTAATTGAAAAAATAAACTTTTGAATTCTGAACATGATTTTTACTCTAAATATATAAATATACACAAATATTACTTAATTAATGAATATTTTAGGTGATATTAATGGTCACAAAAATATATGTAAATCAAGAGTGAAAGGACAGACAAACAAAAAGATCTAAGATAGTGAGATAAATCAGTCAATAATATATTAAATAGATCAATGATAGAAATATTGATCAACTAATTAAATATATAATGAAAAATTATAATGAGAATATTTATATAATCCATGATAAAATCAAAATTGGATAAATGATAACAAGGAAAAAAATTCAATGAAAGAATTAGACTGAATATTTAAATAAAAGAGATTAATTCAATGATATTAATGATTTCAACAAATAATAATATATCAATTATTTCAAGATATTAAGGAAATGAATTATTTGAAATTAATAACTCAAGATGAAAATAAAAGAATAATATGAATATCATTATGAACCAGATTTAAAATAGACCACAATATTCAATGATGATAATATTGAGAAAACAATACCTCAAAAAATCTCAAGGTTGAAAATTTCCAAAAAAGGAATAGTTATATAATATTTTCTTTCAAAATCATAGACAAATGATTAAATATATATACTTTAAAATAAAATATTATTTATTTAAGAAAAATTATTAAATTAATGAATAAAAAATGAAGTAAATAATTCAAGAGATCTTTGAGAGACATTTTTTAAACGTTAAACAAAATTTATGCTTGTAAAAACAATTACTAGGAAAACATAAGATATTATTTCCACTTTTAGGAGATGTAACATATTTCTCAAGGCACCAAAGTGTATCAGAATATAATCTCATACTAAATTAAAAATGCTAACTTTGTTGAAATAAAATAGAAAAAATGAATATTTTGAAACATGTATAATTATTTTCAAAGGATAAAATGATATTTTTTAAAATTTAATAAATAATAATTCCATGAGATGAGATTATCAAAAAAATATTTCTTGAAAAACTATGAGATCATTGGGATACAAATAAATAACTCAACCAGGTATGACAAAAGGTAATTAAATAAATCATTTATCTTGACTATAAAAACATAAAATAAATCATAAATATCTAATATTTACATTCTAAGATGGGTTAGAGAATAAATTATATAAAATTTAAAAAAAATCCCCCCATATAAAACAAATAGCATGTTCTTTTTGAAATGGTATTATTTTTAATTTGAAACAATTTAATTTTTAAGATATATTTGAATGATTTTGAAAATATTGATTTAATAAAGGATTATTAAACCAATGAATGACATAAATAGGGAAAATGAATATTATATTACTATTTAAAATAATTTAATTTGAAGATATTTAATGAAAACATGTAGAGATAAATCTGTAATCCAGGTCTGTGGATGTTTAAAAAACACAGGGTTCATTATATTTTTAATGGGACAGTAGAGAATGGCGATTCAGACCTTTTTAACAATTTTATCACTTTAATGAACATCTATATAATGATTTCTCTCATAACATGGTAAAATGATAATGCATAAAAAATCATATAAGGACCATGAAATACATTTAAGGGTTAGATAAACAAGAGTCTTTTAAGGAAACACATATACGCTCAAAATCTCATAATGATACCAATGAATAAAACTTAATTTGATCCAAAATTTTTTTAATTCATTTTGAATGAACTTAGTGGAAATAATAAAATTAAATACAAATAAATTTATATAATTAATATAGTGTGGTTTAAGTAACCAAGATAATTATTTAAACTAAGAAGCAACATGGTACTTTGAATAGTAAAAGATATAAAGTAAAAGTTTCCAATTTAAATAAAAAGTAAAATTTATGAGAGGGATATGAAGTGGCAAAAATTAATTTCAATATTCTATAATGAAATTATAAGTGATTATAAAAATGGTTTTTGGATGAAATTACAATGGAATGAATTATAATATTTATAATTTATAAAATAAAAAATTACATTTGATAAAAATGATTCATTTAATTCCTTTCTTCACATTTTTGTGAAATAAAATCCTTCTACTAATCTAAACTATTCAATAAATAAGTAAAATTTTATAAAAACTGAGGGGAATACAAAATACATACGTATCCAAATGATATTTTATAGAAATTATCTTCGAAGATTCGAATTTATAAAATATAAATAATAGATATTAAATAGAGTTAGGGAGGTTGAAATTGATATAAAAAAAATAAATAAATCTGCAATATAAGAGGCCAAGAAGGATTAAAAAATTTGTAACAGCTGGATAATCAGATGTACTAGCATTCCAGTCGGAAAAAAATGATTACCTCAATAATTCACCAAACACTACCTAATAATAAAGAATATAATATCCAACGGTTTACTAAGGAGATCAAGAATTATTTTTAATTATATATTAACAAAATATAGGGTTTGTATAAGAAGAATACATAAAAATCTCTCACAATTTTGATATTTAAACCTTAATAAATCTCATAGGATTTGAAAATTTTGAGGAATGAAAGATAAACACGAATCTTGATAACCTTCTTAAATAGAGAATGAATAATTCATTTAAAATATAATATAATGAAATAATATTTGAAAAACAAAATCAATTGTAAACATAATTTAATAAAGAAATTATATAATTCATGGAAAATATACAAGTTAATTTTAATGACACACAATGATATCTGAGATTATATTTTTAAAGAATTTATAATAATAAATTAGTGTAAATATCCAATTGTAATGAAACAAATCTAGAGAGGGTAAATTCATTAAAATCGGGTGATATATTAACACAAATATCTAGTTTATTGATCACATAATCAATATATAAAACAATGGATTATCAAATTTAATTTTTTATGATAATTTGAAATTCATTTTAAAACTGAGATCAAAATATCAATCTAAGGAATACAAAAATGATATTTCAAATATAAGTGATAATATGTATATAAAATGAAAGTAATTATTCAATAAAAAAATCTAATCCATAATTAGAGAACAATTTAATAGGTTTATTAATATTGGAATAAAAAATAGAGATAATTATAAAGATGATAATTTTAATTTTGAAACAATTTCTAGAATGTTTTTGATGTTACCACACAAGTTTATAAATCACCCACAAAACATGTTGCATGTAATTCCATAAGAATTATCTTGAGTCTATCTCGATAAAAAAAAATATGTGTCGAATTGAACTTGGGTCCAATAATATTAATCAATAGATATTTTGGAATAAAATCTTTTTTTGCACAACAGTTTTGAAATGTAATATTTAGTGTGAGATAAATTCTCTTAGGCACACTCTAATAATTATTCTTATAATTTCATTCATAAATGAGATTCTATATCATTGAAAATAATTAAAAAATTTATCTTGGTTGAAAGACTAAATAAATGTTGTATTCCTTATGGTTATATCTTGATTTGAATAACCAAAAATATAATGGTCTATCACACTATGTTGGTAAACTAAGGCCTTGTCAAAATGACTTTCACATTGGATGAACTTTATAATATTTTTTATGAAAATTTATGGTGGATTCCAACTCCTAGAAATTAGATTTACTTGAACAAGGAATCTTACCTAATTCAATTTTTCAATTTCATATTTTCCTTATTAAGATCATCACATTAATTCTCAACAATAGAAGTATCTTCCAAAACATAGTTAAACTATCTCAAATGATCTTCATTATTTTTTAAAAGAGAGGCATTGTTTGTTTTATTATCTTTTTAATATTTTCATTTTATTTTGAAAGAAAATATTTCTCTCTTACTAATTTATTACATTCCTTTTTTAGGTTCATTTAATATTGAGGTGATTTCAAAAACACCTTTTCATAATTGATCTCTAGAATATTTGGGTTATTAATATTTTTCATGAATTGAATAAAAAGAATAAATAGAAGAAAATGAATCATTAAAAGCTTTTGGTGAGGAAATAATATGATTAATAATTGAATTAAAAGAGGTGAAGAAGTTGTTTCCTACATTCCACTTTGATTATTTAATTCATTGTTGGCTTTGTTCACCTTTTTATTGGGCTACTCTAGCTTGATATTTTCCTCATGTGTGCCTTCTTGAAACATCCAAATATCATTATCATTTGTTCAATAAGAAATATGAATAAATTCATTATTATCTAAAGCATATTAAAGATTATACATGGATTTTCTATTAATCTCAAAAGTCATAATATCACAAGGTGTCAATTTTTCCTAAAATTGGTTAGAAAATTTATATTCATATACTACATTATTCCAAAAGGGATATCAATTGATTTTTAGAATTATATACATGATTATTTTCAAATAACTATATTTATTTCCATAAAAGAAAGGGGTTTTACATGGTATAACCCTCAAGATAACTTTGGGTATTTATGGTTTGGGCCACCACTAAATGAGTATTTCATCAGGAAGTTATGTTTTTTGAAAATAAAAAGGTTTCTTATAATACAGTCTTATGGATTCTGTAAGGATGGATAGAGGGCGGGGTGGTGATCTTCCTATTAAAAACGTTTTAATTTTTTTTAAAAATTGATAGAATAAAATAATTAAAGCGATAATTCATATGTTGGATACAATATTTACATTCATATATGTGAAACTTGAGGAAAATGAACCGTATATAAAGAATAAGCATGATAAAACCAGTTAGAATGAATAGTGTTTCATAATATTGTCTCAAAGCATAATCAAAGGTCACATCATATGGGTTATATAGAAAAAATTTAATTAATGAAATTTGTATCATAACATTTTAAGAAAATACATAGGTCTTTAAAATTGAGTTTCATTATATAAAAATTAATGAGATGAATAAAATAGAATTAATAAAAATATATACTTCATAGGTGATGCTTTCCAAAATTCTAAAATAATCTTGTAAGGAATGAAATAGATTATTATTTTACATTAAACCAGAGTTTACCTCTAATAATTTTCCCTCAAATTATTAGGTTTCTTGAAATATATTCATGGTTATAATTTTTTTTATAGGTGTCCGTATTCATGAAATAAGAAATCAAAAAATTTATTTAAGTCAGGTTTAATAAAATGTGATGATTTAAAAGGGATATTAAAACATGTACTAACATAAAAAATAATCATAAATTAATCAAGGAATATATTTAATAAACATAGATATAGAATATGAAATAAGTACATTATAATAATATTGATGAAAAGTGATAAAAAAGAGTGGACATGTTACTCAAATGTAATGAGGGTGGTTCGAAAGATCCCTTTTTATTTGAAAATACCTTTGTTAAAATAACACATTGTAAAAGGGGGTAATAAAAATTATTTTTAAAATATATGAAGATATATATTAAGGTAACATTATGTAAAATATAATTAGTTTCCCAAATAAAAAGATTAACATTGGTGAGATATAAAAATATGGACAAAGAGGGGAAACCATTGTTAAGAGGATGTAAATTATTCTAAACAATGATATAATTTTTGGGAATGGAATTCAGAAAGGTAATATTTTTTGAGTTAAAAATTAATTTTATCCCTGATAGAATGACAAGGTTAAATATAAATTCATAACTAATAGAAAACCAGTCTTGGATGTATGAAGTTCATAATGCTACCTTATTACCCCAAAAGGGGGATATATATAATAAAAAACTTAGAACATCACAGTATTTCAAATTGATAATTAATGGATTTTATAACATGATATTTATTTTTAAATGCACCTTATTTAATAAATTTTTTGAAAAAAAAATCCATACACCATAAAAAAGGAAAATGTTGTTAACATAAATCATATCTCAATGAAATAAATTGAGATCCAAACACCCTTACCCAAGGTCATGATTCATTATTTGTGTTTGAAAAAAAAAATTAATAATAAAAGTATGTTTATTCAATAAATTTGCATGAGCCATTTCCATTTATATTTAATTTTCTATATTCCAATTAATACTATTTGTTTATTTTTAAATTTAATTATTACTTATGTTGTTTACTTGGGATATTTTATTTAATGTTTCTATAAAACCAATATTTTTTTGCCATAGAAAAATATATTTTAAAATAACATTATGATATTAATAGTTATATATGTTTATGTAATTTATTATTGCATTAGATTAAAATATATACACTTCTATAGGATTCCAAAATGGATTCAAATGTGGAAAGGTAACTTGATATGTTCATTTAATGCGGTTAAATTAACTATTTCCATTTATTTTTAATATTACATATATATTGTAAACAATTATCATTATATAATTTTAATAGTTCAATAAATATCATTTAAATACATTATATAAATTTTTATAATTTTCCAGGTTAGTTAGTTATGAAAAACTGAATTATAACATTCTGTGAAGGTGGTAGTCTAGACATACAAAAATGATGCTCTCATTTTTCATAGAATAGGAATGGGTATGAGAATATAATTATTATCATTTTATATTAATAATAATGTTTTAAATGTTATATATTTTCATTAGATAAGTCTTTTGTACTATCCATTTAAGGAATCAATGAAAAATTGAACTTTACTATCACGGAGGAGGTTGTCCTCACAAACACATGAAATTGATTTCATTTTTTTCAATGATTTTGGAGGAAGTTATAAAAAGGAAATTAATTTCATATAATAACATTTAATAATATTAAAGATTCTGATTTATCATGTCCTCATGGATAAATCGTACTCAAGGGGAAGTGATCTCCTTTTCTGAGTGGAGTAAAATGGTTTTTTTGTAAATTCTTATCATATCTCATTGATTCCATGAACCAATTCAGGTTTAATGACTCCAAAAGTTTTCCATATTTTATAATTTAAGGGTTTAAATTAGTTAATCCTCAACCATTAATTTGTACATTTGTATTAAACATTATTTTATTCTTTTTTACCATTAGAATTTTACACTTTACGATTTTGGTTCTACCTTAGTACCTAGTTTTTTTACTAAGTAATTTTTGTTTTAGTAAAACTTTAAGATTACCGATATTAAATTTTTTTTGTGAGATAAAAAATATTCATCATCAATTTACTGCAATTTAATTTCTAGAAATGATAAAATTTATATTTAAATTAATATATATAATATATCTAAAAACTGTTTTGTAGAAAAATGACATTTTAAACCTTAAGTGTTCTTAAACATAAATAAAATTAATTATTTACTAAATGAGTAATCATATGTTTATATATATGATTAAAATTTATATCATAGTCGTTATATAAAATATTTCAACTTATTTTATTATAAAAAAAATAAAAATATTTATAAAACAATTCTTTTGAAAGTATCCTTTTCACCACTCTCGTGGTCATTTAGTTTCATTTTAATAATCATAATATTATTCCAAAAAATAAATTTTAAATTAATAAAAAATATGAAATTAATTATCTAAATTATTAAATCCACTATTTTAGATTTAATTTCTACAAGTGAGGAGTCCTTTTTTTTATATAAGTGAAAATTTGTTTTTAGAGTAAACTGTTACTTATGTTACCATAATGATAAAAATTTGTTTTATAAATTTAATATATTTAAAAAAATGTTTTATTATTATTTATAAATATATTTATATTATCAATTAATGATTCAAGAACATTTTACATATACATGTGTTATAATTATGTCATAAAATTGAATGTTTTTTTTTTCAAAATGTGTAATTTTAACTATTCACCTAAAATCAATAATTTTACAAGAAATTTAAAAAGTCAAATTATGATAATATTTTTATTCTAAAGAAATTATGCCATCTTTTTCAACTTAAACGTCAATTTTTTTTATAATTTTACTTTTATATAAAATTATAAAATATAGTAGAAAATTGTTTTTAATTAAAGGTGACTTTTCAAAGTATTAACTATTATTAATATTATTTCTAATAAATTAATAACAAAATTAACGTTATAATATTATTCATAAAAATATTTATTATTAATATAACAATATATCTTATATGTAATATATTCATTTTCATAAAATAATCGTATTAAAAGATATTTTTATAAAAAATACATTACTTAAGCATAAAGTGATCTTATTAGCTATCTAGCTACACTAATTGAATTTTATGAATACATTAATATTTAAATGGATGTTTATTTTAACATGTATTTCATAAATTGATAACCTTTATCTAAACCCTTTAAATTAATTACTACATTATAATATTCATATAATGTTATGGGTTTTGTTTCAGTTCAGTGTTTCATGTGAAACAAGCTATCAACTAAATGTTTATTTAATGGGAAATCATATAAAACAATCATGGGGAGGTTCACTAATAAATACAATTGAATTTTTATTACTACATATAATACCTTTGAGACATACATAAATAGAAAGGGTCAGCAATAAATCCCAATAAGAGGATAGGCATGATAATAATATATAATATTTTAGTCACAAGGCATAAAATTAAATCATAAAAGAGGAGGATAGTTCATAATCACAAGGAATAATCACATAATGAATAATATATCATAATATCAAGTAATCATAAAAACATGAAATAATAATATCTAGTCATGTGCAAGAACCAAGGAAACATAACTTAGTGTGCTAGGATTATTTCACATGCACAATACATGGTATATCATGAGATGAAAATGCCACCCAAGCACAAGAGCCTCAGCCTGGTTGGTGAGGACTCCCAAGGTGAATCCAAGAGACCCGAGATCAAATCCGGGTGGAGGCATATTTCTGAGGGTACTGTAGAAGTACTATAGTAGTACTGAAGCAGGAACTGTAGCAGGCACTGTTCAGTACTGTAGTAGGTGGAACTATTCATCCATCTTGGCCTTCGTCCCACGGGTTTGGTCCTTGGGTCCTGCAAGGCTTTCGGGCCTCCCAAGGCCTTCAGGCTAGTTGACTCTCAAGGACTTAGAGCTACCTTAAGGCCTTAGGGCCACCCCAAGGCCTTCAGGCCACATGAATACAGGCCCCAGACACAAAAAAAAAAGGAACAGCCCCAGAAGAGGATTTAGAGCAGGTGCACTCACCAGAGCAGAGCCAAACGGATTGCCCAAATGAGAGGGTATGGCTATGCCCTCGGTACTAGCCTATTCTTTCACGTGAAGCCTAGCCAGACGGTCATGCAAAGGTGGAGAGCTACTATCAAGGATGCAGATGCTGGGGAGGGGTGGTTTCTTGTAGATAGTCTGGTTGAATTCCCTAATAAATTCGGGTCATGTAATCTCATAAGCCTACGGGGCATGTAATCTCTGAGCCTACGGGCCTTGTAAGGGTTCCCCCTCATCCCTTGAATGGGGGGTTATCAAAATAAATAAAAATAAAGTCCTTTGGGCCATTCAAGTGTAAATTTCACCCAATACACTGTGGGATTTCTAATTCAGGGACCAACAATCATATCAGAATATTTAAATGTCTTTGTCTTCTATATAAGGAATAAAAATAATACATATGGAATGATGATGAGAATAACCACAATAAGGAAATGGGTTACATAATCTTTTCTCAAAGAATAACCCAATTAAACAACATAAATATCCACAAGTTTAAAATGGAATAAAAAAATTAAGATGATTGTAATAAAATAAAGAATCATAGGTCTTGAATATGGTGTTAATGTGAAGAAATATTCATATGAATGGAGTGGATACGTTGTTATGAAAATTAACCTCTTAAATAATATTTCATGAAATGAGTAAAGAACATTTAAATAATCCAAAAACATTGTGTTTTTCTTAAAACCATAAATGAAATTTAATATTATTTCCATAAAAGGTGAATTATTTTCGAAAATCATCAAGTTTAAAATAATTTATAATATAGATGCATAAAATGGAAAAGGGATAGAAAAGTTCCCTTTAACTAGATTTTCATTAAAGAAAATGTTGAGAAGGGATATTGAAAAACTTGTATATCCCTCGCAAAGGAAATGGAAAAAACATCATATATATGTAACAAAAATATATAAATAATATAGAATATTTAAATGTGAATAATAAATATAGAGATACGTAAAGGGAGAGAATGAATAATTTAGAAGATAAATATCTTCTTCTAGGTTTTCCCTTACACCAGGTCTTGAATCTCTTGGTTTGTGCATCTAACCAATCTAATAATAAAAATTAAATTTATTAAATACCTGATATATATATATATATATATTAATTGTTATTTTTCTTTTATGTTTTATATAATAATTTTAAGTAGACATTATGTCCATGTTCACCATCCCTGAGGATGTTTTTTTCATGATTCTAAGGTCATATCGATTTATTTATAATGATGTATGGCCTTGTAAAATTAGACCATAATTAAAAAAAATTAATGATTTAGAGTTAATTTATTCAAAAAACATACAAATGTTATAATAAATGTTGTTCGTAGAGTAAAAATTATATCATTTAGTGGTTAGTTCATTAAGTTGGGTTTTTTATACTTTATTTTTTTAATAAGTATGGGGTAACACCCCATTTTTTATTAAGTAAAGATAAAAATATTTTCGAAAAGGGTTTACAGGTTTCCCATACATGACCCAAAGTCCCCAGTGGCTCTATGTACCATTATAATTTTTGATGGTATAAAGGTCATGTGACCCAAATTCCCCAGCTGAGCAACCTAGATTCACATAATGATCATCATATTGTCATTGTGATTCCTACATTACCATCATCAGTTACATTACACTACCCCACCATGAAGACCCAACAGAGTACCCCTATTTAGAACCACATTTGGGTAGAGGTCCAGATGATAGGTTCCATAACACTCATCGCTCTTTTGTGATGGCCACCTAGAAATGCTTTCATGTCTCCAAGATGTGGTCATCAACCTTCACAATATGTGGCACCCATATTCTACGAGTCATCACATTGTGAATCCCTTTTAAATGTCATGGAAGAGAACCCCTATGTTACAATAGGTTAGTGGGCTATATGATATAATCCAATTCACCTATTTCTATTTTGATTTTCCCACTTAGTGATGTTGCATTAAAAAATGCTACGATATCTATCTAAAGTGATTCACTGATCATATGTTTATATTTTTATCACCTATTGATCTGAGGTGGATCGAAGTCCTTATGACCTGGAGGCCTAATGGTGGCCCGATGGCCTTGCGGCCTGTAGGCCCAAATATGGTGAATAATTGAACTGCAATAGTAACTATTGTAGTACCCAATATAGTGATTTATACAGTACTAATACATTTCATGAAAATTTCACCCCTTCCCAGATTTAATCCTATGTAATTTGGATGCTAAGATGAATCCTTTACCACTTAAGTACAAGTTTGTCAGAAGACCTTAATAAACATGATATATTTAATTTAAATAATTTAGATTTATTTAACCATTCTATAATATGAAATAAAATACAATATTATTATTATGATCATATATTAATATAATAATATTATTAAAACTATCACTAAATGTGGTGGTGAAAAATGAAATATGTCATCCATTGAAGTGTTGAACTGATAATAATATGGTCGATGTTATCATTTTTAAATAAATAAGATGAAGTTGGATAACTTTTATTCCATTAATATAATAAAAATTTAGTATATTGATGATACGGATTTCATTATATTAGTATGGATAGATCAGACATTGGCGAGGTTTTTGAAAAAAAACATAAAAGGGGTTATTTGAGATAATTACCTCTTCCTTTGGATGTCCTCCTTCAACACAATTCTAGTATATTTAGAATAGACACTAATATAGACCAAAACCACCAAAAAAATATAGGGATGTTTAGAAGGTTATTTTACAGGTGGTTTCCATGTAATTTATTTTACAATGGATGTAATGAATATTGGATTTTATTTTTTATCACCCTAAAGTAGGTCAACATGTTCTGTTGTATAAAGAGTTGGATTCCATAGTATATCTAGTGTTAAAAAGAAATCCACTTACATCAGATGACTTTTTATATTCTCTCCATGATAAAGACATGGGAAAAATATTGGACATGAAATGTCTGTAGTAGTTGAATAGCTTTTAAAGGACATGCCACAACACCTAAATTGGATAAAAAAGATCTTCTATTAGGTTTTAAGTTTTTAAATGATGAAGCAAATATGAGTAATGTATATATTTATTTGGATTTACAAAATAAGAGCTACACCTGATTTAGAAGATTAATTCGTAAGAATACTCTAATATTGAGTATTTCAAATACTAAAAAACCACCTAAATATGAATAAATAAGTTTAGAATTTTTTAGTAATTCTGTATATCATTGGAATAATATATGAGAATATTTAAGTGTTTTTTGAGATTTGTTGGTGCAAGTGGAAGTCCATTTGAATCCACCTGATAAAAGATGAATACTAGAGTGCCATGAAAAATGGATATATCCTCAGGTTAAGAGTTTTCCTATAGGAATAGATGAATTCACAAAAAAAATAAGGTTTGAAGTCCAGAATGTTATTATTTTCTAATAACAAGGATTCACCAAATTACTTTGTAATGTACTGAAAATTGATAAATGCATTGATCATAATAGTTCTATTATTGAGAATAAATATTCAACGTCTACAGTGTGAATATTTTTTTGAGCGTAAATATTCAACACCTAGAGAAATTTTAAGAATGTTTGTGGATGAAATTAAAGTCCCCAAAGTAGAATGAAAGTATATATCATAAGGATTTTTGAATGTAAGAATTTTAAGTTCTAGGTTTATGGATTCTATACTTATTTAAATTTTTTTTTCTAGTAGATGAAAATTAACGTTTCTAGATTTTAAATCCATTAGTGATAAAATTAAATTGTGATGATACTGAAGCTGTTATTATGTGCATTAAACATAATTAAACTAAAAATAGTATTGATGAAATATTTTTCTGAGTAAGAAAAAAGGATATGAGAATAGCGAACATTATTATCGATGATTAAAATGAATTTATATTTTTATAAGAATAATGTAGACATTATTCCATACAAGTTTTATTTTTATATAAAATTATATATTTGGTATATTTGATATGTTGGAGTATTTTTTATAACAATATTAATTGATGTTAAAGAGATCAAATGAACTGAGATGTATGGTTGGTAATTCTCCCATTCCTAAAAAATGATAAATTTTCCAAACATCATAAATATTAAAATGAAAACATCAATTGATGCTAGCATGTTATTTTGTGCCTTCAATAACAGAAGTAGATATTTGGTTGATAAATAAGAGAATGAGTTCTATACTATATTCATTATATGCTCTTATGATATAAGAGAAATATCCACACCATATAATATATGATTTTATTTTTGATCTTCATACAATATATATATTTGAAGTATAGATTATGTGGTTGTTTTTTTGAAGAAAAAAAAAGAATCCAATTTTGTAGAAGAATAAAATTATATTTTATTAAATAATGTATCAAGATATAGGCACATTAAATGATTGAATTTATGGAATATTTTTTGTGATGAAAAGTTTTAGTTCATGAAAAATATTTGGAACCCAAATTTGGGTATTTGATAATAATTATTTTTACTAGGATAACACTGTTTTCAACATTTTCTCCATTTGGTAACATTGAAAATAAATTTTTGAATTAATTTTTCCACATATACATGTAAGGTATTGAGATGTTTGAGGAGGGATAATAAAATAAATTAGAATTTTCCTATTATGTGTGTGTAGTGGAAGAAAATAGTTAGAGCATCTAAGAGTTGATGGGCTATAAAATATTCAGAATATATCTTGAAGAATTAGTGGATATTGATAATATTTATAAGAGAATATAATTAACCATTTAAGTTGAAGGAGGATGAAGAAATTGACTATAATAATGATAGTAATTCAGGTTGGATGATGTTGTCAGAAGAAGATGTTTAAGATATATCCAAGGTAATTAAAAATTATTCTCATTTCTATTGAGTTTAATATAGATTCATTTTGATATTCAGTGAATAAGTTTTATAAGACCTATAAACGTATACAGAAAGATTTGACTGAGTTGAAAGATGTGTTCTCTAAGATAAATTGAAATTCAAAGACTCTTTTCTGAGGAAGTAGGTCAAATTGTAGGTTCAAAGATATCCCTGTATACTTTTGTGATCTACTTCAAGTAGCTATAAAAAGAAAAATGAGCTGCTAAAATTCTTATTATAATAGGTTACATGGGATACAATATATGTTCATATGTGTAATATTTTTAACACCAAACCTTTGAAATATATCAAGTATGGTTTTGGATGAAACATAGACAACTCCACTTGTTTTGATGATATGATTATAGTAAAGAATCTATGACTCGAAGAAATTTGACAAAAGAAGGAGTAGGTATGTGTAAACAACCTTATAAATACTATGTTTAACTTTTACATTACATATTCCATTGTATATAAGAATCAATTTCCATGTCCAAAAAAAAAATATCTATTTTCACTAACTAGTAATAGTGGTTAAATTCTAAAAAGTTGGTTAATGTTAATAAAAGAATTTGTAATTGTAAAAACTAGTGATAACATAATCCACCACCCCTCTAAAATGTCTACATTGATCCATCAAGTACTTCAATTAGTATTGGGGCATATGTTCCCTCTAAATTGGATATAATTTATTTCCTTGTATTATCATCAGAATCTAATGAAGTTAATATTTCAAGAGTTGTTTAATATTGATCCTTGGATAGAAGAATCTCTCTTTATACCTATACAAATAGATATGAATGTATCTAAACAAATTATAGAAACGAGAGAAATAAATAGTCCTGGAATACTATAAAATTCACCAGAAATAAATAGGTCAATTTTGGGGAGGGATCTCTAATATTTAATCAAATGATAAAGATCTATTTTTTGAGTCATGTTTATATTGGAAAGAATGTAAAGATATAAAAACTGTAGAATACTTCTACTCTCATGATGGAATGTGTTTGGTGAAATTTATTATTTAATTTGTTTCATATATGCTTGGTTTCATCAGGGAACAATTTGATTAAAAATCACATCTAATAAAAGAAGTTGAATCCATGGAGACTGTATTGGAGAAAAAAGTTGGAAGATACAAAACCTTTTCAAAACTGGATAAGGATTAGGAATAAAAAATATCAAAAAACAATGAAAACTTGTCTTAATTTGATGAAAAATTAAAAATTAAAGTTATTGATAAGGAAGTGTTTATGGTTTCTATTATAGAGGTATTACAGGAACTGTAAAAACAAGATAAAGTTTCTATGGATTTCAAGTACTCTCAATTAAAAGTTATACCCAAAAGGATTAAAGAGCTAAACAGTTATCTATAAGATACAAAAATTATGTGCGAGGATAAATTAGAATGTTTATGGGTGATTTATTAGACAAGTTGACAACAGTGGAATATGAGAAGAACACACTAAATCTAAAACTTATAGAGTATAAACTCAAACTAATGAATTTGGTAGAAGAAAATCATGGAACTTCCCAATAACATAAGTGGAATTATACCACTTATGTATATGAGAAGATTTTTCCATCAAGAGGGACTTTCACTAGTAGTGAAGAGATATTGATATCATATGAATAAGTGTCCACCTCAAGTATACTGAGAAAGGTTCCCTAGAAACTAACTCAACCAGTTTTTAATAAATTTGGATTCACTAAAAGTGTAGGAAAAATTATAAATTATTTAAATACGTGCATGATGAAAAATTAAAATAATTCTAACACAATATCAAGGGTAGATATGGTAATGTTTAGGATGATATATTCGCCACATGGAGCCCAAATTAGTGGTGAAATGACTCGAAATTGTATTTTTTCGTGTACAAATGTCTAGATATATTTCATCCCTTAGAAAATGAAAGTAGTTTGTAGGATATTTTAGGTGTTTATATAGGTTCAAACATATGATTAATTATTAGTGGAATAATATTTGAACTGACACAACTGATTAAAGGCGATAATTTAGGGAAATTGGAGTTGATAGAAAGGTTAAAACTTTTTGATAGTGTTCACATAATTGGAATAATCTGACTATGAGTAATAAATTTAGAAAGTTACAAAGGATACATGATTATTTAAATATTTATGTCCATGCATATGATGAATTTTTATATGTTCAAATGTGTCACAAACCCCATATAAAAATTAATAAAAGGACCCAATTTTTTTATGGAAACGGAAAATAGAAATTAATGAATGTCTACATTGATGAGTAAACTAGTGAATAATGTTTATGAAACCACTCCCAAGAAGTCCATAAAAAAATTAATTAAGGTGTTAATTCAGATTGTAGAATACGTTTCTACTATATAATGAAGGGTAATTCCATAGAAATTTTTAACCAATACATAGAAGATAAATATTGAATTAAAAATATGGAAATAAATAAGATGTAAATCAATTTGAAGCACAGGAAGATTTCCGTGTTGGAAAAAATCTATGATGAGGAGTCTGACAGTCTTCCCAATAAGAGTAATTCAAAGAAGAATGAAATGATATGGGGTATTTGAAATATAGTTATATGAACTCTAATAAATTATATGAATATTTTACCTTTAAAATTGTTTATTTTGAATAACATAGGTAAAACCCTATTTTTTATATTCTAATTATGCATATACAATGAATAATTACACACAAATATAAAATGACGAATATGTATAGCAGGAGTGTCAGTGTGAAAAAATTATACCTAGAAATCTTGAGGATGAGATGTAGATATAACACACTAAAAAATATATGCATTCCTTGAATAATGAAGTTAAGAAGTATAATCTACATAAGAATAAAGATGAGAATGAGGAGTATTTAATTCTACCCAATGTGGAATTGACTTGGAAATATATCGTTAGAGAACAAATAAGACTGAATACGAATGTTATAGGTTGGTAAATCTACCTTTTACCACAAATAAAAACTAAGGATCTATTGAAAGATTCACCGTATTCCTAAATTTACCTAGAGGTGGTTTTATTCTAGGAATTTAAGGTGATGTAATTGACATAATGTAGACTCCTTAAGCTGGGACAATTGAAGTCAAAGCTACTAAATATTGCTTATTTTCTCAAAATCAATAATACATGAAACCCCCGTATTATTGAAGTTTGATGATTGATATCTAGACACTTCTCTATATTATGGTGTATGCTTGTTGTATTTTTTAAGGGTAGGGGGAGTTTATACTAACCAATGGGGGAAATAATAAGTTACCATTGAGCACTATGATGTGTTTTTGGAATATGAGTACAGGTTTACAAAAATTTCTTATAAAACTGATTTGTATAGGACCTAAAATAATAATTTGATATTAGTAACACATGTTGAAGTATTTATAGAAAACATGGGTTTCATGGTTATGGAATATTATTGTCTACACATGGTTTTCCAACATGGACGTATAGAGGTTAACTCATGTCACTTTTAAAGGACCATTGTGGTGCCTTCCTTGTGTAAAGATAGTGGATGATCATAGAGATAATTGGTTTATTTTTCAAGGTGATAACACCGACAATAAATTAATATTGGAGAATAACCTTCCAATACTAATAAATAATTATCAGGTAGTAGGATTAAGATACATCGACTTGAGAATCTTTAGGGAATTGAAACCAAATCCAAAGGGTAAGATTATCATACCCATGGATTTAATGAATCTGGGATCATATATTTGTCAATTTAAAATAACTAAATGTTTTATAATGTATAAATAGTTTGATACCTTGGAAAAATTGGATGGTTAGGTTTTAATATAATCCAAATACATCAAATTATTTTTTAGTTGTTCTTCATGTTGAACAAAAGTTCTAAATATTGAAGTAGAAATGTTTGTAGTTGTTAGTTCTGTAGTTAAAGAGATGATAAGAAACCATCCACTACACATAAATTGGAGAGATCCAAAATTAATTATGTTTTATAGTTTTTTATATATAAAGTGTTGTTTAGTTAAATAGAGATGGATCAATGTTGATTGAATAAGATATATAACTAAACTAGAATTTTTCTTCATATGAATACTCTAATGTCAAATACTTTATACATAATAACATCTGGGAAATATGATGGAAGGAGTATAAAAATATTTTAATAATTTTAACTCTCATGGAATGAAGTTTCAAGATGATTTAATGGATTTTAGGGAAGTAAAAGTTCAAGAAGAAGTACATTTGAAGAAATATGCATAAATCTTATTTTTCGAGTTCAATTAAAAATTGTTAAGTCGGGAGCATAAGTACTTTCCTACATGACGAGATGAAATGAATATAAATGCGAAGCTACATGTTCTAAAATTAATACATTTACGATTATAATAATTCAATATATACATTTGATTTTAAGGAAAATTTTATAATGGTATTGATCTTAAGTGTTCTACTATTGAGAATAGTTCTTCAAAGTCCCCAACATATTGCTTTAGAAGAGTGTTAAACATCAACATAGAGTTAAATATTCATAAGTATACTATATTTGAATTATTTACCCAAATAAAAATGTAAGTATTCATTTTAATTCTTGGTTAATGTAAGTCATTGATGTTCCCATTGTAAGGAAACATTACATATTGAAAATTCAATGTTTTTTCTAGATGAAAAATAAAGTTTCTCGATTTTAAATTTGATGAAGTTAACATTAAAATTTAATGATTCTCAAGATGTTATTAAGTGTCTGAAATATCATGAAACTAAGATTATCCATGTTCCAATATTTTTGAGTAAGAATGAAGGATATGATGATGTGGAACATTATTATTTAAGATGAAAATGAATTTATCAAATTTTCAAGGATAATAAATAAATTGTTTCATCGATGCCAGATCTACATATCGGAGTCTACATTAGCTATATATGAACATTTTGAGTGATTTTATTGATCTTATATACCAATATAAATGATATAAAAATAGGTGAGATGAAATTATAGTGATTTTTAAAATCCCAAAATAGGATAACACTTCAAGATTTCGTAAATCTAAAAATGAAATAATTAATATATTCCTATGTATTCATCAGTTAATTTATTAATTCCAGAAGCATTATGATTGAGAAAAAAGAGACTATGTGTTGTACTAATTATATGAGAATATATATTTCCACATGATACATTCCACTCCATGTAAGTTATAATATTTTTTTTGATGTTTGAATAGATAATAGATTTGAAATGTGGATTTGAGAAAAGATTTTCAAAAGGGATGAAAAATCCCTTCATGTATAATACTAAAAGTATATTTTATTAATACATGATTTAGAAGTAAGGTGTATTAAATTTGGTAATATATGGAATATGTTTGGGGTCTAAAAGTTTTAGTATAAGATAAATAGAGGGAAACCATATATTTTTATTTAATAATATTGTTTTTTACTAGAAGTCTAAATTTTTCAAAGAAGCATTCCATTTATATAACATTGTAAATGAATGGTAAAATTAATTTAGCCACCTATGCACATGAGGTTATGAGAAATTTAAGAGGAAGAAATAATAACGTGAGAAGAGTTTTTCTATTATGGATTTGTTGAGGAAGGGAAGAAACATAGTATCTGATAGTAAGTGTGCTATATAAAATTCTAAATATCAATCAAACAACAGGATGAAGTTTATCTAAATTAGAAAAGGACAACATTGGGTATAAAAGTATATGGAAGAAGAATAATGTTACTATTATTTTGAGATCATATCCTTTGAGATAAGGTAGTGAGAATAAAATGTTTAGGGAGATAAAACTACTAGGGAAGCAATGATTGTTTGTATTGTTTCTATTAATGAATGAGTTAGTGGGATATCAGTTTTAGGTGAAGCTGTGAGATATGATAGATCTTGACATGTGAAATATTGTGAACTACACACATATAAAATATGATGTGCATGATTTTTCTATGAGACTTGTCCAACTCAACTTGCATTGATGATAAGATTATAACGTAGAATATTTGATGCAATGGGAGATGAAATGACATGGAGTATGTTTTTTGTACTAATCCTTATAAATATTTTGTGCTGATTTTACTATAAATACTACATAACAAATAAGAATCACATTCCTGATTAAAATACTAAATATAAGTTTTCATTAACCGACAACATTGGTAAAATTCCAAAAGGGGGTTAATCGGGAAAAAAGAATTTATAATTCATTGAAACTAGTTAATACCTGATTAAACCTAGGGTTTTCCACCAATCCATCAGTTACTTCATTAAGATAATTATGGTGTGAGGATAGGTGGGGTGGTGAAGGGTTATATTTATAAGGGGAGGAGAGGTGTGTTTAAAATAAAATAATAATTAGTTTATTTTTTTCTCAAGAATACAAGTAGCTATGATTCTTTTAACTATAAATATTAATTAGTGAATGTGAGGCTGATATAATGGTTTATTATGTCATCTAATTTACAATTAATCACTACGTATAATTTAAATATGGTATTTTTCATTATTAAACTATTATCCAAAAAATCATCAGTTTCTCAAAAATACAAAAATATTCCCCAAAGCTAATTTTAATCTGTTGTTTCCAAAATGGAATCAATTTTGTCAATATACTTCTGAAAACTGTGAAATTTATTTTTAAATAAAATTAAAATTAATTGAAAATAATGATTTTTTAAGACAATTTCAAATTTATCAACATTATTAAAACTGCATATGGTTTCAAAATTTATTTAATTTTTAAAATATAATTAAATATTTATATTATAAATTTTTTAATGAGAATAATTTTTTGGCTCAAAATTTAAAATTTATCATAAAAATGAATTTCAAATTATATAAAACATATAGGACTTCCAAAAAAATACAATTATTTTCTCTTTTTTTCAAATATTTATTTTATGATATTTTGAACAATAACATTAATTTTATTGTTTCTATTGTTTATAATACCTAAATAATTTTTTTATATTCCAATACCTAGGTTTATGGTTAGGTTGTTAATCCAAACACTCATGTTACTATTGATATTGTCATATTGGTTTTATGCTCCCTATTAATACCACACTAATCCTCAATTCATCTTGAAATTTAATTTATCTCAAGGTTTTATATTATTCATTTTTAAAATTTGGATTCCATTTTTATTGTTTTGTTTCTTTTTTCATATATTGTTAATGAGAGTAATTAGTCTACTATACCCACGACGATATGGTGCATCTCAGCGGTAGTTTCCCCTATGGTTCTCGGTGAGGTCTTGTGTTTGATCCCCACTATTTACTTTTCTGCATTTTTTGTTGCATGATTTTCATTTTAATGCAGCCCCTCCCTAGAATCGATGTGAATGATCGATGATACCCATATAATAAAAATTTTATTCTTTTATTTATTTTTCAATTTTTTGTCCTATTATACTACAATAATTTTTAATAGTTATATTTATTCTCTAAATATAATATTCAATAATAAATTTTTTATGATTTTTTATTATGTAGTGGGTTTGTTTTACATTATAAGAAATTACTTAATATATCAAATTTTTATTAAAAAATATTCCACATAAAAAGGATGGGTCATTTTATATTTTTATTGGTCCTCACCACCTAATTTTCCCCATCGTGTTGTTGCACCTCCTTACCTGGTGATCACCACCTTAGACCATTACCTTTGTCGGTCGAGCATGAAACATAATACATATGATGGTAATTTATGCCTCCATATTGTTATCCATTAATATACCATCCCTCACCAGGTCACTACTCACTATTCCAACATCTTGTCCATCATTTCCTCTATAAACACAAAAAGGGTTTGTGGAATTATCCACCCCAATCATAGTGGTAAAAAGAGTGATGGGTGGGAGTGTGACAAAGAATATTTGACATATGAGGGTCCTTATGGTATTGAAAACCATTAATGGTTATGGATAATGTCACTATTACATTTGATATGGTGTGTTTCATGAGGGAAAAGGTGAGGGAATGACAGCTATTTTTTTAATTACTACCAAATATTTTTTTCCATGTTTCATTCAAACCATGTTAATTGTGAAAAGGTCAATCCTAAATTAAAAAGGATAAAAATAAATATATTTCTATTAGAAATAATGAAATAATGAAATATTAAATAATATATAATAATAATTTAATTTATAATATTAATAGATAAATTTAATGTAAAACAATGTTACCTCTTGCTTTTATGTTCAATTAATTTGATTTTTCATTTAAATTGTAGCCTATTATAGATTCATAAAAGACAAAAAAATCCATCCCCTATTATCTTATAACCTATGGTTTATGTGAAAGTTAGTGGATAACCCTAAATGAGTGGATTTAAGATACGTTTTATTATATTATATTCGATGACCATTATTTTTAGTAAAATCCAATAATGGGATCGATTTGGGGCACAAAACCCGAACATTGATTGCACCTGTCTAGGGAAAAGCCCCTATGTTAAGTGAATATAAAATTTTGGATTTAACACTGTGGGGTACATTTAGGAGATATTAATTATTTATATCGTGTAAAAGAATAATATTAATCCATATTTTAAATAAACATTAAATAATTTGTTAATATTTAGTTATCATAAAATTTCATTGATCTTTATGCAAAGGGTTTGAACCATGATCCAATATCAGTGAAACCCTAAAAACCAGAAATGACTACCTTGAACAATAATAAATATTAATAATAAAATGTAAATAATATTTATAGGTAAAACCCTCAAATCTGGATGACCCTATGACAATGGGAACACACCACCTCACTGCAATGACGACTAGTACAATCTGAGACAATATTCATCCCCATCAAACACCACTAAGAATCAATGTTCAATATCACTACATATTTCATGGTTCAATATAATATTTGTATTATATAAATAGATAATAAGTTTGTGGGATGTGATTACCATGTATGATTTATAATAAAAATACCCAGTATGATTCCCTAAAATCAATAAGGTGTGAACAAAATAAAATGTCCACTCAAAAACCAAGGCAGAGAGTGGAATAATGAATCCCAAATATGCTTTCTGGATAGAGAACCATGGGACTTAGGATATTAAAAACATCATATATTAAATCCATTAAAATTTTAACTTATATGAAAAAATAAGTACATAGTACATCATAAGGCCTATAATATTGGAATAACCCGAATCATGAAAATTCTGCATCACCTCTATGAAACAATAGTATGGGGCTAGTTTCTCTTCAAAGGAAAAGAATGTCAATGAAGGGATTTTTCATGACCATCCCCCATTGAAAACCCATATTATTAGGCCTATAGTGATGGTGATATTTAACTTCGATGATTTTTTATCCCCTGTTAAATTTATAAAAAATTTCTCATTAAATAATTAGATTTCATTGATATATAGTGTTACACGCAATAGTGTGTTTACACGAACTATATAACATTATAAAATATTATGCATCTCCTATAACATATGCATTGGATTTATGAGTATGATTATTAACAAATAAATTATGATAAATATATCACCTACACATTTATTAAATTAATACATTAGTTATCAATGGATTAGAATGTAAAACAAAAATTAATTGAATATAAATGTGTTGTTTTTTTCAAAACAAATAATATTATGCATGAAATTTATTTTTGTTAAAAATTTAAATTAATAATTATTAGAGAATTATTTTAATGAAATTTATATATTATTTAATTTTTCAATTGTTTTATAAAATCATTGATCAATTTTCTTGGAATATAATAAAAATAAATCCATTTTAATTCTTAAAAAGGTTTTTTTCTAACAGATGGTTTTGTCACATTTGTTTCAGTTTATTTAAAATTATTTCACTCAAATTACCAATATTAAATTAGATGAAATTATTTAATATATTTTTAATCATGAGGTTCAATTTTGATAAATAAACCCCTTTTATTTTTTCTCTATATGAATAGTAATCATTGTAAAATTTATCAGTTTGGTATAGGGTAAATTAGGTTAATATAGATTAAAAATAAGCATTGTGGCGATAAATTTCACCCTAATTCTTATTGGATTAATTTAATTTGAAAATTATCATCTATTTATAAAATTTTATAATTTTATTGGACACATTTTCATGAAAATAAATTATAAATTATTTAAATCAATGAAAGTTACAAAATGACACTCATTGTTTTTAATACATCTTATGTGTCCACATAAAGAAATAAGTATGTTATGAATGGATATAAGTTTTTTATTTTGATATTAATAAAATTATTTTAATGATATAAATTTATTTTTAATTTGTATTCATTACATAATGACCTTTATTTCTTATGCAACACTGATAAGTATTTTTCCATTTACTAGAAAATATAGTACATGATTTTAAAATTATTAAAAGTGATATAATTTGATTGAATTAATTTAAATAATGTATTTTATAGTTATTTATAAAATATAATTGATGTTTGAAGGAATTATATTAAAATTTCCCAATGATTTTTTTTATTTAAGGTTACCATAACTGAATTGTTTCAAAATTGAAAATAATGATATTTTTCAAAATTAATAGTTTTTTATATTATTTAAAAATAATGAAAATATTTAAATAATACAATTTGAATATTTTATTTTAAAAATTTTATAACCTATCAATTTATGTTCTAATGTTTACATTATTTTTAAAAATTATAACACTGTAATATTGAAAAAGTCGATAGAGTAGTTAAAATTGGAATTGGTTAACTAAGCATTAATCAAAATGATAGGGTTTAAAAATGAATTAATACCTATCAAAATTATATTTTTTGACGGTATTAAACTGTATATTATCTTATCTTCGAATAAATTTCCATTTTTTGTCATATTCCTTAAAATTAATTTAATATATTTCAAGATTTTGAGAAATTACAAAAGTTCCCCAACCTTAATTATAAAAGGAAAAATCCTCCCTCACTTATTGACACCACATTGATCCTCCTATCTCGACCAAACCCTAATAATTTATCTTATAGAAGTATTTATAAAAATTTATCAGGTGTTGGTATCCTCAAAAGCCTAACCTTAGGTTTGTTAAGGATCTATTGGAGGTATCTTGAAGAAGAGGTAATCATCTTACCAGACATATTTCAATTTACATCTTCATACACATTTGATAAATCTGTGAAATTTATCTTAAAATGGGATTCTACGTATCTAAAATAGAGTTAAATTTAATAATTATTATAAAAACACCATAATCAAATTATTTTCCCATCAAATGGGAACTGAATGCATCACCCTTTGGTATGTATATCTTACCATTTCCACATAGTGATACACTACATTTTTTATCACAATATTTTATTTATGGGTGTTATGATGAGATTAAAGTTTATATATGATAATTATAAAATAATTACATATCTATAATGATACTATCAAATATACCTTCTTACCTTCCTAACCATTGGAAAATGATAACTTCTCTCATGCATTCCTGTGGACTACACCTCCATGAAGTGATGCGATTCATTTTTTATTTCTAATATAATTAGATGATAATGAGGATGAATTTGATTAATATATATAAAATAATAATGATACTAGAATGGGGATGTAATATTTACCATTATTTCATTTGATCTATTGAAAAATGGAAACAGTGTTGATGTAGTTCTATAGCCTTATTCCTCCTTGAATGGTGTAATTCATTTTTCTATCACTAAATTTTATGGATGACTCTATTTTTTTATATAATATATATTTGTATCATCATTCATATTGTTTCAGTGATGGGATCAAGAAAATTTTACAAGTACTGGAACCACTGAACTGAAATTCTCTTAATAAATGAACCTATTAACAGCTAAAAATGAAAATTAAATTATGTAAAGGGATCATATGTGATAATATAAATATGAACATGACTCTAGTATAGAAGAATAAAATGTTTTAATTTATTATAAAGCTGGTTAAAGTTCTTTCAAATAAAAAATAACTTCTGTTAAGGGTTTTATATTGCAATCTCATTAATATTTGGTATTTTTTATGTTTAAGTCTTCACTGAGAAATATTTCTATACCAAATCCATGTTTTCTAATTTTTTTAAATTTTTTTATTATTATACTATGAATTTGAAAATTAATTTTTTCCCATGTTTTTCTTTATAAAAAATGGTTTGAATGGAATCTACTTATCATTTTCTAAATGAGGTATATTTTAACCTTTTTACAACAGTGTGAATTGAATTTTTTTACATATACAAAATGACCATATTTTCCCACCATCTTGAAAAATATATTATTTTAATATTAAATTATATATATAAAGTTATTTTGAAGTAAATATTTCTCCTCATAATTGTGATTTTTTTTAAAATAACTAATTTAAAAATGGAAATGTTATTTTCCAAATGAAATGTTCGAAGTGGTATTTTAAAATAATTATCCATATATGACGACAAACTTTGATTTCACATAATATTTATAAGGGATATAATCCTATAATATTGTATTTATTCATTAATTGGATGGTTTATTAATATTACTACATGATTTTATGATACCAATCTATTTTCAATGTTTCATACTATGATGAAATGATTATGAATCCCAATTATTTTCATGGGATAAAATACGATGAATGTTTTATGATCTTATGGGACAAATATGTATTATTTTAATTATATGAGGGGTGGGACCTATATATACCTCCAATGCACTAGGAAATTACTAATGTTCTATGAGATCAAAGGATAAATGATAGGTTATATCATTCCATGATTTATGCCATGACTCATGTTTATGATCTTGATATTTATCTTATAGTTTTCATATGTTAATCTGATACCCTTATGCCCATGTAATTATCATGTACTTATTTATAGCACCATTGTTTACCTAAAATGATAATATAATATCACTCTTTTCTTATGTTTCATTTCCCCAAGTGTTGAAGAATGTAATAAGCATGATATGTCTAAGAAGTTTTCTTGTTATAAATAATTACATGGGAGATGATGTAGTTATTTTATGAACCAATCGATTATGTTTTAATGTTTTCAATGATACTAGAGATAAATAATTTTATTGTGGATCAATTTTTTATGTATTGACTATTCATCTATTTAGATTTAATATATATTTATGAAATGTATGGGTCAATATAGCCCACCACCAATTGGTCATGGGTTGTCAATTGACATTGAAGGTATAACAAGAAATGCATGGGAGGAATTACCCTCAAAACCATGAGAACATATATGGAGAAACACTAATATAATCCATTACATAAAATAGTAACTGATACCCCTTAATACATATAAATTTCATAAATAATCAATGTCTCTATATTAAATCACAAAAAGTAAATTCCTATAGAAGTGACCAGGACAATATCTTTAAATTTTGAAATAGAAATATCCATCATGGTCACCAAACCCCTTTAAGAAAATATAAGTAATAAATTTATATACACAGAGGATAGCCTACATGCGTACGCAATATGATACTCCATATTACCAGTTTTGAAAATGTGGATGAACCATTCTAACGACTTAGAGTATATATCACAACACCGATATGAATAAAAGAAATGTTCATTATTAATAATCCTCACTAAGTATCATGCGCCCAATAATAGTTCAAAGTAAAATAAAATAATATCAAATAAATATGGAATGATTGTACCCTATAACCACATCACCATTGATTTATCACTTTCATGGACCAACAAAGAACTTCTCCCATTAAGTTTATACCCACACAACCAAAATTTTTAAGTATCTATATACAATATCATAACCATAGCTACATCATTAACATCACCACATAATATATACCATATATTAACAACACATCACATCCTTGTCACATTACAGTATTGTGAACATGAAGGACATCAACTTAGTTTAATCATCACACCAAGTATACCACTAAACAAATATCAAATTCTCTAGCAGATTATCATCATATCACTATAACATCACATCATTATCTCTCTATCCTATGTCCATGAAAACACATGAATCATATCCTTAGACTATTAAAACAATTATTACACCTTAAAAAGAGAGGGTAATAGGGAGTAGTTATCCAGTTTTTCCCTAGCCCATATGGATTTTGGGAAAGATACCAAGAACCTAAAAATTTGGGCATCGATATGGATACCTAACACAAGTTGTGGGTATATGAAATCCTAAGAAAATATGGAAAATAAAATTTCCAAAATCAAGAGAAACCTAAGAGTTCACACCCAAAAACATTACTAGTACCCATGATCATTACTTTACTACCACTACCATGGTTACATTCACTACTAACACTATACCACAAGAAAACCCCATTTTTCCAAACAAGACATCAATAACATCATAATTAATCACATATTTAATATTGTAAATTATCCATGTCAATATTTACTATTTTACCAACCAAATAATATTTAATATTCTATTAGATTATCCATATTTAATTTCAAATCATTTATTTTCCATAAACCATGTTTATCTCTTCACAAAATAATTCATTTAAATCATTAATGATTCATTAATAACCCAATAATTTTTAAATATTAATCACACACCATTATCATATTCATTTTTTGAACCATATTTTTTGTCATAAATTAAATTTGGGAAAATCCCCACATCGAAAAAACTAATTACCTCGTCAAAAATCTCTTAACACATTCAAACTACCTACACTGACTCCACATAACCACATCCTTTCAATAGAACCAACCATGGAACTATTCCAAATTATATTTTTAAAATTATCCAATCTCTCACACATCAACTACCACATATCCCCATGATAACACTGGAAAAATATCCACAATAATAGGTGAAAAACTCATACCAACACCCCAAAACAAAGGAAAACTTATTTAATAGAGACACAACTATCCAAAAAATAGAATCATAACAAACAATAAAAAACTGGAAATAATCGAATCATGAAATACCTCTTTAATCATTATTTTCATATGAATTATTTTAATTCAACACATACATAATAAGGAAAATTAAAAAAAATCCCAGAAAAACATTTTGTTTCTAACTTAAAATGATTACCCTCTTATGATACGTAATTCAAACTTGTGAATATAAAAAAAATGTCTCTCTGTATTAGCCATGTAAATCATTATTCATCAGCATAAATTAGTGATAAAATTAATATAAATTTCTTGTGATCCACCTCCATTTCCCCTTCAACACATAGTCTATTTATTTTCTTTATGAGGTAAAATATCACTATCCATATAATTAAAAATGAAGAAGGATAGTTCCAAAATTTCATATAAATAAAAAATGGAGAAGTCTTGAGGACTCTAAAATTACAAGAACTTCATTAATATATGAGAAGGAATATGGAGAGGGGAATGATCAAAAATACAAAACCACCTGAGGAAAAACTCAAAAACCTAAATCATAATAACCTCCAAAAAAATATGACCAAAATCCAGAGAAAAAGATGATGAACTAATAAAAAATATTCTAAGAATAAGGATTAAGAGAAGACTAAACACAAGGGAATTGAATTCAAACTCAGATCATAAACGGGTAGATCTCTTCAAGCTAAGGTAAAAAGCTAATCAAAGGGAAATCCAATGTCTCTAAGTATATACATATAGTCATCTTGGGTTTGAATAAAAACAAAACAATAAAGAATAAATCAAATGGGGTTCAAAATTTATACTCAAATCGGAAATATATTAATTGTAATGTGATAGGTCATGATCAGATAAAACTGGGGTTAAATTGAATGTACCTATAAAAATAACATTTTCATCTCCATTATTATCCCCAAAATATCATGGTCAATTTTTTTAACTCTATAAATCTGATTAAAGACACAATTTATCCATTCCGTAGTACACGATTCTATAAAAAACATCATTCAACCCCTAACCAATCCACGACATAACATGAGAACCACAACACAACAACTCCCAAAAAGGAAAAACCACAAAATCACTCACCATGGGATTAATGACACTATACATATGACCAAACCACAAAAACACCTTATGAAAAAAATTAAAAAAAAACCCAACTACACTTTATACCACATTCACAATTTCAATTCATATAATTGGGGGAATTTAATTTAAAATTGAACTGGTAAAACACAATAAAAAATTATTTTATTGAGAAATGCCATATTAAATATAATTTTTTCCCAAAATCAAGAATAAAATAGATTCCAATGACCTTGATTTTAATATGGGTAATACAAATTTACTAATTTTACTATGAAGTCATTTCGATTCAAATTTTAAAATTGGAAATGCCTGAAATAAGGAGAATGTTGTGAATAAAAATCAATATTTTCCATTATTCATTAAAAAAATAATATAATTCGGATAATTAAAAAAAAACCTAAGATAATTATGTAATTCTTATTTCAAAAATGATATCTTTTTTCTAAACTAAAATTTATAAAAGGGGTAGAAATTATTTTTATCATTCACACCCAAAACCATTTTGGAAGTATAGAATGACTTTTTATATTTCCTTTACTAATAAATATAATTAAATATATTTTAATTAATTATATTGAATATATAATATAATTATATAATTATTATAATTTATAAATTGTGATTAATTGAATATATTAATAAAAAATACATTACACACATAAAAATAATTTCATTGAAAATACTTCTTTTACCCATATCATTAATTCTAAAAAATTGATTTTAAATATACCTAATGAATATATATTTTACATGCATATATATACACACAAAACATATATGTCCAGTGGAAATATTTATAATGTTAATATTAGATTCATATAAATATCCTTATATGTTTCACTAAAATTTATTCATTTACTTCTCTCCGGTAATATCTTTTGCATTCCAAATTCTTTGACTTATATAAATTGTTGCAGTTGGTGACATAGTATTTATAAATAACTAAGAGGATAATGATTTTATGTATGTGTAGTCCTTATATATATGTTCATTTTATCCACACAAACTTGTATTCTTGTTGTTTCATAATACAACATCACAATGTATCATAATTTATGATTCATTATAGTAATGACAATCAATATTTAGTATCTCAATTTATTTTATTTTTGTGTTTAATGTAATAAATGATATCAAACATAATTTTCATTTGAAAAATAAATACATATCTAAATATAAAGGTGTTACATTATACCCCCTTAATGAAATTTCATCTTCACAATTTTTTCTTATTCTTGATAAGATGTGTTTAAAACATTCTTTGAATCAATTCCAAGGAGTATAAGATAAATAATATGATAATAAAAGGAAAATCTTCTAAATATTTAAAAATAACTTTTTTGAAAAATCATATTATAAAAAGCGATGATAAAACCTGTTTTTGAAAATATGAGAATAAAAATATAGAGTTATCATAAAATGATTAATTATCAGGTTCCCATATATGAGAACATTAGTGGTATGTGAAATTATGGAGATGGAGGAAAACATTAATTTCAAAATAATGGTGGGGGTGAAATTTAACATTGATAAAAAAGAATTTAATTCTCCTTATAAATTAAATGACCACAAAACCCTAAACCAACGAGGTGTGTATAAGACTATAAATTATTTAATAATTTAGTTATAGGATAAAATTTTTATTGCATGTTTCTTTTTACTAGATTTGAAAAATTCCTTTACAATCTAAAAAATAACATAATAAAATAATGTTACTTGTTTTTCGTCAATTAAATAACAAAAATTCATCCTTTGGCTTCATTTTTCAATCATTTTTACTTCAATTTCATGTATTACTATAAAAATGAATATTCAATAATGATGTTTTCATTCTTGAAGCACTGAAATAAAATTATAATGGGTCACAAGATACATAGAAGATTAATATGTTATTACAAAAAAATTTAAAAATTACATAAAACTATAATGCTTATTACATGGTAAGAAAATATCCAATATAAATATACCTTCACATGAAGTAATAAAATGGGGGTTCAAAACCCATTGGGCACATGTACTATAGTAGTACTATAGTGTACTCTAGAATCGGCGACACTATAGCAACGACATGTACTATAACGACGGTAGGTCACTGTAGCGGCCACAAAGCATTATAGTAGCGACGAGTATTGTGTGGTACTATTGCAGACAGGCACTATTGTAGTACTATTCACAAAATGGGGCTTGCGCCAAAAACATGGGCCTACAGGCCATGTAATGGGACAAATGCCCACTGGGCTTTCGGGCTATGTAATGGGTCTCCATCTACCCAGTTAAAAGAGATCATTTCTTTTATTTAATAACAAATGATGCTTCAACCCAACTTTAAAAAAAACAAAAGTTCAACTTAAATATTTTGATTAAAATTAGCCTTAAAATTCTTCGAAATATTTCCAATTAAGATTGAAACCCAAATATTAGAATGATATGATTAAATATTCCTCTAAGTTAAACATAAATTTTATTTCCAAATAACATTAATCACTCTTAAAATTTCATACCAAAAATTTATATTCCTTATTCATATATTCAATAAAATATACAAATCATTTTCCAAAATAAAGTCACAATAAAATCATGTATGCTTCCAAGTGATTAATAAACCTTTATTCCACAAAATAAGAAATCCATATTACTTAAAAGTATTTTTATTTACCTTAATCATAAATTTAACACAACATAATGATGTTCTTCATTAATAACATTAATCACATAGAATCCAAATAACATTTCAATATTTCGGTTATCGACATGTTAAATCATATGTATCTAACATGTAATAACCCTTTTATCCTAATAAACCATAGTCAACCAAACATAAAATATCATATAATCCATATAGGTTTTCAATTACTTTAAACATATGAAAATAAAATATAGATGAATAATTACTCAAATAATAGTTTTTTTCTAAAAAAACATACTAAACCCAAGGGTTTTTTTTACAATATATGTCTCCCAAAATACTCTTAATCATCATAGAATCATGTCACTTAAACATAAAAAGGGTGTCTATTCCTTTGGACTTATGATAAACCTTAAAATTAAAAACCCATTATGATATTGGTGAATTTTAATTTAACATTACATGGAAACATCTCAATCTCCAATGTTATATAATACCTACTTTGATATCAACTGTAACAACCCCAAACTAATACTCACAGATTTGGTGGAAAAAACACAATATTTAAAATTAGGGATTTGAGAATGATAATCATGGACCAATTTTATTGATAAAAACATATAAATTAACCTAAAATATTAGATCACTTACATACCTAAGTTCCATTTTGGTTTAGAGTTATTGAGAATTTGGAAAAAATCTTACATGAAAATAGCCAAGTGTTAATGTGATAATTGTTTCTACTATAACCAAATTTTCTTTAATCATAATAAGTCTTAAACATACCCCCAAAAATTATTCACACGTTAAACATTTGTAGACATAAAAAAATTTATATAATTATTCATATCTTTGGGAAAATAAACATAATAATTGTGAGATTAAATTCTCGACTAGTGTTAATATAAGAATAAAAAATTGAATTTCATTAATGAGAAAAAGATAAGGATAAGGGTATGATTAAATAATAAAAGTGAATGAGAATACCATAAGAGAATTAATACCCATAAAAATGTGTATCAAAAATCAAGAAACATGGAATACAGTTTTAACCCAAGACAAGGGTCATATAAGTCAACAATCATGAGAAAAGTAAAAATAATCCTTGGGTAAAGGATTTTTTTTCTAATTCTATCCTTTGGGGCCTCACATCATGAGTGGTGGTGTTATTTTCCTTTCATTGTTACCTTAAAGTTGTTTTATTCTGTGGAATATTCATTCCTACTCTAGGGTAGTTGGTCTGTTTCCCCATATTCCATCTTTCCAAAGGTGGGAGACCTCTACTAGAGTAATTGGGGTTGTAAACACCATGATCTCAATTAGATGATTGGATATTATTTCATCCTGTTATCGATTCAACCCTGGATCTTGTCTACTATTATGGGTCTTCCTCAACTATTTTAGTCATGTTTATGAAGCTCATTTCGGACACCATGTTGAGGTGAGTCTTGTTTATTTACCCTACTACTTTCAGAAGAGGGAAACTAACTATAGATGGAGCTGATAGTGACATTGAAAAAATATGGAAATATATGGAAATTAAGTTAATTAGTAACTTTTAAAGTATTGAAGTTTATAATAAGATGAAATCTCAAATTTGAGGTATCCTAGGAATATAACCTGAGGAATCACATGTCCATCACAATATAATTAATGACAATGGTTTAATGATTTTGTTTGTTTTTCCTTAGGAATCCCATAATAATTTCATGGAGTAGAAATACTAAATAATATTGTGGGTTCATAGGTTTAGGTTTGTATTAGGACACTATAAAAGGTTTAATGTATTTTAGGGACTAGTTGGTCATAGGTTTAACATATTCTGAGGATAGTTTGGTCATCAGTTTACAGTATTTTCGGGAAAGGTTTACCATAGGTTTAACTACTTGTGGGGATAGGTTGTTCACATGTTTAAATTATATTTGGGATAGGATGGTGAGGTTGATTGTTCCCATAGAAGGATATAATCAAAATTTTGAATTTATTTCTTTTAGGGGGAATCCATGTTTATTTAATGGAAGTTCAATAATTAAAGCTCGTGAAGGAATTTTAGGTGTGTTGGTATTGGACCATAGGGAGGATTCCTAAGTACGCTATTAGAAAATGGGGATTAAAACACATGTAGTTTGAGGGAAAAGTTTAAGGTTACATAAAAACACTATTCCGTTCAGTTTTACATCATTTGGTTAGGATTCTTGTGTCATAGAAAAAGATACAATAATGCAAAGTGTGGGGATAATGTTAATTGATTGATTGATGTAGAAGGATCATCCCATAATGGTTTCATCATATTAGAGTTATACAAGAAGCAACCTATATTGAAAACATAGGGTAAGAAGTGAGGTTTCCTCCCATTCTAGTCATACAAGAGGCATCCTGTGTTAATTTCACTGGGAATGGATATAGTTTATCATCATGCATAGAGTAAATTGTCATGTAGTTTAACTTCATATGAGTAGTACATTAAGATATTCAATTTAATATATTTAAAATCAAATGTGGTGGGGGCTACACTGAGGGAGACCATTTCCAATAAAATACAAGGATACAACATTAAGAAACATAACATGGAAAGGTGAGGGAAAACATTTATATATTGGAGAAAAGGATAATACACTAGGACTCCCTACATGTAAAGTTAATCGGTTTTCCTTGATGGTTCCACCTTTTGGTCCTATGTATATACTACACAATTTCAATTGGGTAAAATAATGTGTAGAAACGACCTTAGTGAGGTAGCACATCCGGTCCTGACATTAGGGTGGATGTGATTAAGAGAAATAGGTGATACAATAGTCCATGCCACACCTCGAGGAAATAGGAAAAAAACAAGGGTTGATGATACAATCCATGAAAAAGTTTGGGGCATGAATGAACCAAATTTGAATGGTTATATATATATTTTGTGATTAACTATTGTGATTATGGGAATATTGAAATAATTCCCCAAGTAGGGTTCTTCTATGTTATTTTTGAAATGTAAAGAGGTATTGTGATGGTCAAGGGATTTTTAAGACAAGAGATTCATTAAATAGTGTGACCCAAACTTGGTGTAATTTCTTAGCTACCATGGGGAAGGTTTCATGAAGGATAATTATCTTACAAAACACTATGAAGTGAGAGGTATTTTACACTATCAGAGAGGTCATGAAAATTCAGGAAATTCCTCTCTTTAATGGTCATATATTTTTAGGAACTCATGGGAAGATATTTATGAATGATGGATACCTTTAGGGATCTATCAATTCTTTGGCTCACAAAATATGATGTTTCATAAATTCAGATAATCTATAAGAAGTCCAAATTCCACTTCCTATTGAATTTCATGCATAGGGAGATATTTATAGTTTAATTGGAGGTGGGAATGTATGTTTTAGGGAATTTAATTTCTGGGAGGGATGCTTCTCGAAAGTATGCACTTTGGACGATGAAAATAATGATCAGACATAAAATGCATGATAGTTATAATAATTCAAATGGTATTATGTTCTACATCATTTGAAGAATTTCATGAGGAACATGATACTCATGAAGGTTTCAACCCTAATAAATTTGGATCCTTTTGTTTATTTCAATCTCTTTTCTTCTTAGATTCATCTCGATATGTTGATGAATTCAATGAGGTTTCCTATAATCAGTGTTTTCTCAGTGTTAGAAAATTCTCCCAATGAATTAGAGCTAACCTAGGAGTGGTGGGTTAGATTATAAGGAAAAATCATCAAAAACTATAAATATGGGCATCCCATTCATGAAAATTTGGTATTATATATGACAATAACTAGGTGTAGGTTTCCTTGGGGGTACCATGATCATTTCATGTGATATTGGTTGTACCTATATTTTCTTTCAACTCAATATCTTCATGATTATTCAAATTATTTTTGTTATTAGACCCCATGAATGTTTTTAACTTCCATGAATTTTATTTCATCAAGAAAAAATTCATGAAATAGAAAAAATTCACAAACTATACCTTCATGAACGTAAATTTTGAAAACCATATTTTGAAAAGTTTCAAGGTCACGAGGATGGATTCCAGAGGTGCTGAAGTTGATGAAAATCAATATATGGAGATGGAAGAGAACATTATGATTTGATAGAACTACTAGAGTGTGGTTGAACATAAAAAACAAACCAATTTACTAATGGAGGAGCATAAGATCTATCAAATATGGAAAAGTACAGTGTAATATATATTGTTTACTTAGGTATGATTTGTACTCCCACAGTTCATATCGACACACACCAGCATACTGGTTAAAAATTTATACAGGTATATACAGATAGAATGGGGTTAAGATGGTCATTATATTAAAGACCATACTTTGAAGACAATGGATTCCTTATAGAACCATATGATTACTATTAAAAGGTTGGATCTCACTATAGAGACACCTCGGCCAATGTATGAGAACATATTAATGGATAGTTTGTTTGACTGTCTCCAGAGTTGGACTGAAAAACTGGGATCTGTGTTAACGGTGAAATTTTCTAGATAAATTGGCATAAGAATACTAGGTTTTATAGTCATGTGATGAGTTCAAGACAGAGATAAAGGTCCTGGAGTTTTATGAAGTATCATGGACCACACATTTCAATGTTTACATCCACCAAGATATCATGCTTGAATTGATGAGAAGGTTTTTTCTAGGGACCAACAAATTATATTTTTATCACATGGAGGTAAGGTCCAGATTATGGGATCTCTACCAGATCATTGGAATACCCATCCTTGGGGAAATATATGACAAATTCCCCCCATAGATGAAATACGGGAGGACTAAGGAAAAACACCAATAGTATTGACTGTATTCATGCTCCTGATGTAATGAGAGAACGAGTTCAATATAATGATAACATATTTCTCTTTTAAGAACTAGTTAAATTTATTTCTGAATGATCCCATAGATAGGCTACAATGGAGACCCAACACTCTCTGAATGCATTATAATGTGGTAAGGATCAATCTTACAAGGTGATCTTGTCGGAGTTCCAGTGGCGTATGCAGGGTTACATTGTGATTCCCATCAATCACGTGGTTTGGTTGGTGGGATTCCCCATGGTGAATATCTTTTCAGGTTTGATTTTTATTAGTGACACACACATAGGGTTGTAGACCAATATTATAATCATGAAATAAGTAATGAAGATAAGAAAAGACATCAATCTGATGTTTCCAATGTTGGAAACGTTATACAAGGTGTTGTGGTACATCATCCAGACGAAGAACTCTCTTCATGTTTGTATCAAATTCCAATTATTATATGGTTGTGTCACTATAAACATGGGGGGTATGCATAAATAAATCCCATTTTCCCCCTCGGTACCACATTTTTTTTATAATTACTCAGCATTGTTGGGAGTCTACCATTTTTATTGGAACCATTTATTGTGCTCAGAAGGATTAGGGAGATAAAGAATTTTTTATATCATCATTTCGCCTCCCAACATGAACAGTTATAGATGATGGCATGAGACCAATGAAGAATTAGTCATAACTCAAAGCCTTATGAGGTGGTTTTATAGTGTAAATGATTCATTATAAGGTTATTTGGAAACTGTGAATCCCATAAGTGTTCACCCATTAATTCGGTTGCTTCAAGAGGCTAACTCCAAAGGTCTACAATAGGATGTTTTCAAAATTTCTCCCCTTAGTTCTTTAGAAAATATGGAGTATATTTTCATTATATTATGAAAGGTTAAGTAACTAGATACTTCCATTCAATTCCTCAAAGGATATCTCCAATGATACTATAAATAATTTAGAGAGAACGTAACCCGATGATATATTTATGGACCTTATTATTTTGGTAAATTTTGAGGGTTGGGCCTCCAACCAAGAGGCCATTATCATGTAAAGGTTAGAATAGAATGAAAAGAGTTAATAGTTCATATTTCATGAAGGGATATAGCCATAGCTCATGTATATACAATCAGAAGTGAGAAACTAGGTCCAAAAATCCATATTAAATTGAATAAAGAGGAGGGTGGAACCTTTGAAGTGGGTTTGAGAGTTAATTATAAGGCTAAAGGGAAACAAATATGAAATGATTATTTCCTTAAGGATGTTATATTCCCCTATTATTGTACGGATTGGGAAATTTCATGGTAGCTCAACTCCTTCCATGCGATGTGGGTACATCTATAAGATGAGGGTACCCATATTTCTTGGCTAGGACATGATATTACTAGCTTCCAAGATCCTTGGGCTAAGGTAGTGAAATACTTGTAGGATATGGAAGATATTATTCACCCCATAGTGTTTCACACCCTCCGAATCATCGGGTGGGGATACTACTGGATATGAACTCCCCTCTAAACCTCTATAGGGGTAAATCATCTATGAACAAATCCAATGAAGAGGGGTAACCACTAAATAATCCAAGGAGATTTATTCACATTGCGACTCCTTAAGGGGATTATAACCTACTAAAAATCTTGTTAATATTTGAACATCTTTTTTATTTTCACCAATTCTCATTCCTTTTGGTTTTCTAACTTGTTTTCCCTAGACTATACAGTGATCAACTGATATAGAGGATAGTATATCAATGATGAATAGTTAGTGGATGAAGAGTAGGATATAAACGTTGAAGGGGAAAGTGAGACAAATCACTACTAAATTGTGGTCATAGGCATGCAACAATCTATTATTAAGGATATTTATGTGGAAGGAGTAGTGATGAAAATGCACCAAGAACATCTTGGTAATATTCTACCCTCTCTTATCCCAATTAGGAATGAGGATTTCAATTATTGGTAATTTTCATACCTATTTTTTCCTTTTATAAATATCAAACATTCCTAACTATAGAGCAGATTCCGATAGGGGGCCTCAACCACTATGGAGGGGACGTCATTGGTTGTGATTCAGATGAACATCGCTGACATAGTGGCTGGTCATTATGAATTATAGTATATTACCTCTCTACCTTTCCTTCACTCTTATATATATTAAATTCATATAATATTATTTCTTAATAAAATTCAAATACATTTTGGGACCCGAATCCCCAATGGCGATTCTTGAACAGGTGGGGCCTATAGGCTTGGTTGTGAAAACCAAATCCACAATCTCAATGGGGGTATCCGAGGGTATTTCATCAACAGAGATAGTATATGAGGCTATTGTGGTTGATCCTACCCTAGAGGTTCCTATGGGGGTGGCAGCCAACATTGTGGGCTCTACGATAACTATAAGGCCCCAGCCTTAAACCTTACTTAATATTGAATTAAATTAATAATTCACATTGAGGATCTTTTCAGGTTTTAGAGTTTTATAGAATTAGGACATAACTATTACATCTCAAAAGATTACAAAGTAGACACTTCTGCTAAGTTTCCATAAAATAAAAACTCTTAAAAACAAACATGTATAGTTCCATGTTTTAGATATCATGACTTTATCTTGACCCCATCCTTGAACCTATTCCACATTAATTCCTGTGAAAAACATTTCAAAAAAACTTCGGGTGAGCATAATAAGCTCAGTAAGGGATACACAAAGAATGGAAACTGTTAGTTTTTCAAAACAAAAAGTAAACCATGTATACTTTATCAAAGTAATACTTTTCACCTTTATGAAGTAGTAAAAAAATCTCTCTACTTAAAAAAGATCATTACTTACCCTTTTGTAACCAAAATATTACCATAAACCCTTATAAAGAACACATGACATATAAAGGTAACTTGGGACATAAACATACTAAAACGGAATAACCATACGGCCGACTTTGCACATACTTAATGGAATAGCCATACAGCCGACTTCCATAGCCAATGCATTGGAGGTTATAACGTAACCACCCGTCCTGGTATTCACGAAACCACCCGTCATATGGTTTATCACATAACCACCCATCAAATGTCCAAGTACCCTTATAAAATCATAAGACATAAAACAAATATAATGGAAAGAAAAAATTTCCACACTTCGATCACAATATATCACTTAAATATATTGACATAAAAAATCCCTTATAAAAACCATTTTCAATACCAAAATACATAAAAGAGTATATGGTATTTATTTCATTTTAAGAAAACATTACGGCTTGTTGAGGAAGCCAAAGACCAAATAATACTCGCGGCGGGTGAAAAGGTTGTTGTCACTGCGTACGTTAAAAGAAACATTCCTTTTTGTCTTTTAATAAAATGCTTCATAGAAAAATATTCCTTTTATATAAAAGTAAAATTCAAAGGGGTTTATACACCGTATAAAATATAGTTGAGTATAAAATGAAATATGCCTCAATGAAAGGAGATTGAGACGAAGTCCCTTACAAAGTCGGTATCCTTAGATTAAGGATAAATCAATTACATGATTATGTGTGAAAAATATGAATAAACAAAATATAAGTGGATATTAAGTGTAAAACAATCAGAGTTCATTCACACATAATCTTGGAAAAACAAAACCAATGACATAGATATTTAACTCAATGAAATGAGATTGACTAATGATTTCCGATACAAGTTCGTCTAAATGACATATGAATTTATCAATGAAATGATTATGTGTAGAAATAGTATATCCACACAAAGGTTTGTGTAAAATACAACATATATATTCCACACATAATCTTGGAATAATAAAATCAAGAAGTATATGTTTAACCCAATGAATTGAAAGTGGGTTAAGAAGTTCCCTTACAGAAATTCGACAGCCTAACGACCTCACTTCAAAATTCATAAAATGAGTTGATGAGAGATAAAAATGGTACCTCATCACTTGGACATAAAATTTACCTCAATAAGGATATATAAGAACATATCCCAACATAATAGTATGTGAATTAAAAGACATAACAGAAGAAGTCTTTTAAAAAGAGGAGGGTGAAAGGTTCCCTTACCGACTTGGGTAACTTTTGAAACGTACACCCCATTGAAGAAGGGTCATACAATGAATATGTAAATACCCATAAATGAAATTATATTACACAAAGATTATAATAATGGGATATACATACACCACTAAAAGTAAATGGTGTCAAATGTAGCATAAATCTCACGGTACTAAAAGTGAGACGAACAATCCCTTACGAAAACTCGGCAGCCTAACAGCGCCACATAAAACTTCCAAAAATGGATTGATGGGATAAAATAGAGTCTCTCATCATATTAAAATAAAATTTATAGAAAGGGAAATATAAAAGAACATCCCCCATCATATCCAAGAGGATCTTAAAAGAAGTGACATGAAGGAGAGTACTTAAAAAAGAAAGAGAGAGGTTAGATCTCTTACAAAAATTCGGCAACATAACGGCGCCACTCGAAACTTCAAAAATGGATTTATGAGAGAAAATAGGGTCTCTCATAATATGAACATAAAAATTACAGTAGGAGTAATATAAAAGAACATTCCAATCATAGGAAATATGAGCAAAAAAGGAATGACATAAAATAGTGTACTTAAAAAGAAAGAGAGGAGTAGGATCCCTTACCTCAAGTCTGACTTGTCTTGTTCATTTATTTATATTCCTGAATAATAAACTTTGGTCAATTTATAATTGATTAAGGACATATTTTAAAGATTATTATTCAGTTTAAACCACATATTATAATGTTGTAATAATTGGTTAATAATGTGAGTTCATATCAGACGTTTTTGTCGATGTTTGGTACATGAGTCAAAAATGAACTTGTTTGAAAATGATTGTCCATGTAGTTATAAGTAAATCATCTCCAAAATAGTATTAATGATTTAAATATCATATATATCTAGTACATTTTCATTTTATAATACTCCATAACATTTGGAGATAAAAAGAAACGAAATTCACCGTTCATGGAGACGGTAGGTCGTACGTACGCATGAACGCTACTTTCATTTCTTTGTCATATTAATGGAATTAAAAATAATTGAGATATATATATATATATATTATAATTCTAGTATAATATATATGTTATATAGGTCACATATGTTCATTAATTTCATTCTTTATACATTCCATGTATTGCATGAACGAGTCACATCACTTGAGGGGGCTGTAGACCACACTTCCTCGTATGAAATTATCGCATTTGCACAACATGACAAGCATAATGGCATGTTTTAAATATAAAATTCAGAATCATATAGAAAACATAAATACAATATATAGAATATATAAAATATAGTGACATCATAATGGAAACCATTAAAGGTGTTAAAAGAAGATTGAACAATCATCGTTTCGTGAGGCAGAAATTCCCTAAACACAGAAACAGTATGTTCTGTAACCATTAGACGAAGGTGTGTGTAAGTTTAGCTAGAATAATTCACATAACAACATCCAAGTATATTTAATATACTGGTTTTGTTACAAAATAAAGGAATAAAAAGATTTTATAGGGTTGGAGAAGCAAAGTAAAAGAAAAGAACATAGGTGAAGACATTACCTTAAAATCGGGTAACTCTTCTTGATTTGAGCTCAAGGGCTTCCTTAGTAAGGATTCTGCCCAAAGGTGAGGCTTCAATGATGAATATAGGGATGTGTAGAGATTAAATGGGTAGGTTTTGGCCGAGAAAAAGTCTTGAGAGGTGTGGGTAAGGTGTTAGAGGTGGGGGCCTTTTATAAGAGAAAAGGAGGGGCATCTTGGAAAGTTAAGAAAAGATACTTTATTATAAAATGATTTCCGGATAAAAAGGTCCCACAATTATAAATATATAGGATAAGGTGATAAGGGTTCTAAATCCACCCATTCAATAGATTTTTGACATGTTTAGGTCTTAGATTTTACATTATTGTTTCATTTTATTTAAATCGTTAAATAATGAGGTAATCGCTGCATCATCATGGTGTCATAAATAATTTAATTTATTTAATGTCTAAAAATTATAAAACAAATATCATGATGTAGGAAATATTTTTATATTTCTAATGAATATTTATAGTAAAAATTATGACTTGTATAACCCCATATAAAAATTGTTTTAGTAAAACAACACATGTTTCTCACATTTTAATTTTAATTTTAAATAAAAAGGTATTAATGTCATTTTCCTACCAATGTGGCTCCATGGGGTCTCCATGTTGACCCATGGATTTTCTTGGTCAGCCATGACACATAAAATAATGGTAGTACATGTGTCTAGGTCATTTCATATCATTAAAACATTATTTTTACCTTAAACTACACTAATTACCTCTAATCGCGAGTAATAAACTTAAAAGTTACTATTCACCAAAAAATTATTTTAATCCCATTGAACCACATTTTACTTCTTAATGACAACCATGTATGTCGGATTTTTGAAATTCAAATCACAGAAGTGGTAAAGTTTCATTTAAACAAAAAATCAGTTTCTTTAACTACAACTTAGTGGTTTCACTATTCATCAAAAATTGAAGTTTTTCAGAAAATTACCAAAAATTAACCCTAAGCTATATTTTATATTCCGAATTCAAAAATGATTTCCATTTTACAAAATTAAAAACATATAAGTTTCATTAATTAATTTAATAATTAATTCCCGCTGTGAGAGCAAATAGCGTGTTTTTATGAAACAATAAGTATCAAAGGATTGACACAAGTTTAAGTCCAATTTCAAGATGAAATTAATTACAACGACCACTATTGGATTAAATTGTAAAAATATATTCTAATTTTACTTTAAAACAAATTCAAAAGATAATATAATCATATAAATAAATTAGATTAAAAAGAGGTTTTGAATTAAAATACAACATTTTTCACTATTCATTAAAAAATGAACTTTATCGGAAAAATACCAAAAATTTACACAAAGTAAATTTTGATGTCCCGATTCTAAAGAAGAATTTTATTTTGACATATATAACACATAAAATTTTCAAAAGGTGGATTTAAAAGAGGTTCTTCATCAAAAGGCGGTTAATCAACCTTTTAAAGAATAGTAGAATGTTTACGCTTAAAATTGGATTCATTCGCATTTTTAATCCTCTAACATTTATTGTAAAAAGTAAAAATATTTGACAAACATATATAATAATTTTGTAGTAAGTTTTGTTCATTCCCGCCATTACAACGGCTAAGCGTTAAATACAATTTAAAATAATATTATTTTATTATTAGAGTGCAACGTAAGATTCCCAAGAAACGCGTTGTTGCGTATTGGGTACGCCATCGAGAACAGCGTCCCCTTTAAATTTATGTTAATATTTTATTTTACAAATATGGATAAATGTGAAAATTTCATATTCTTTATTTACCTGGGGTGTTACAATAACGACCGAAGAGGGTATGGTAGTTGATCCTTCATAGATTCCTGAGGAGGTTAGGTAATCCTTTTCTATAAGTGAAGAGTTGGATGAAGGAAACTTTCTTATAGATATAGAACCTATATCCTATGATTATATTCCTATAGATGATTCTATTTGTGATGTGTTGGTATCCTTTCTCAAGTATGAGATTGCACGGCTAGAGAACATATATGATTCTGGCTTTGACATGGATGAGGAGAACTGGGTTGTTCGACATTGGGTGTGGTGGAGAATACTAAACTTCATCACCCACACCCCATGGGCCAATTTGACAAGTTTAAATTGATCTCTCCATCACTAGCCAGGGAACCTATGAACTTATGTTTTGGATCCAGTGACTTTTATTACTTGAAACGAGACTTATTCAATGAATGAGGGTATACGGAGTGGAATAAACATGATGTCACCCAATATGAGGAGAAGTTTAGTTTCCCAAAGGTGCTCCAGGCAGCTGAACATGATCATGTTCAGGTGGAGGGGTAGGTACAATAGTACGAGTCCATAATCACTATTAGGGGTGATTACTCATATGAGGGTGTATCTATTGATGGCCAAGGATGGATCAGAAGATGCATCCTCCTTGACATCAGAGTGTTTGGATGAATAGGGATAAGAGTAGATTTAAGCTGAAAAGGTCCTCCCTATGTATTAAGAGGAAGTGGAAGAACTATATGGACACATAAAATCTCTTGAGGTCACCTAGTAGAGTTTGGATAGACCAGAGCATTCACTAGCCAAGGCCAAGCCATAGGGTGATTCATTATTTGGAAATAAAGGAAAGGATCCAGACATTGGATGAAACTTCTCAATAAGGACTCCAAAGAATTCTGTTTCAATTCCCTGAATTTATATATCATAGTTTATTCTATTTCAATCATACTAATGAGATAATCAAATATAAACCTCTAAGGATAAGTGATTCGTGCTTAGTGTGAGAAAAAAGTGATTAACAGAATATTGCACACTCATATGAGAGTGAAAGGAAGGTTGGAGTTAGCAAGATCCATCAACCACTAGGGGTGTAATGACTTGGAAACCCTTTTTTGCAAATAGGAACTCCATGAAACCAACATAATTTATCAATATGATCATGTTATTGAAAGGGGTAATTCTAGGTGAATTGGATTATACATGAAAAGAGTGGAGATAGAGGATATGAATAGAGAGATCAAGGATTCTTGATACAAGGAGAGAATTGTCGGATAAATCATGACTACTGACCATGTTCAAAATATAGATCCTAATATCGTACTACCAAGAGTGGGGAAATAAAAATTATGGTTGACCATTGTCTATGTTCGAAACATTGGACCTATCAAATTTTCATTTAAAGTCCTTTGAGGATTATTCCCAAGACTGGTTGTGATCCGTTTTATCCACGAACAATTGTTTTTAGGGGGCCCCCTAAAAAATAGAGGATGGTGAGTATCTGAATCAAGGAAAATTTGGAGTGTGGGTGAGAAAATTAGGGAATGTTTAGATGGATCTCAACACTATTGGTATTATGACGACATGGTTCTGAACACACCAAGTGGGAATATCAGTTTGGGAATGCTCCATACTATCCTCTATGGGTAGAATCATCTTTGTTTCTAAGATATGATGAAGGGGATTAAGTTTTGTGGTAGGGGAACAACACTAAAGGTGGAAGAAGTGATCTTATATAAAGGCCTAAAATATATCAAAATTTTGTGTCATGTAATGTGTATGGAAGAAATTTCATTTAATATCCTTTGTAAATGGAATTACATACATAGTTTAAAATCATACATTGAGGAAATGTGATTTCTATAGTTTATGGGATGATAGATTTGAAAATGGAGCTATATAGTTTAGTGTTATATAGTCAGAAAATATTTATCACATTTTAGCATCTTATGATTAGGAGACATGAACTGATTTGATTGAAAGTCCACACCCTCAAGGTAGCAGGATGCCCAAAAAGGGATCATAAGGGGTGATACATCATGAAGAAGTGGGATTCCAAGTTTAACCCTAACATTTTCCATATCCATTATGTCTAGTGGTGAAACAGGGATTTTATAGGGGTTTTTTTATGTGTCCCAATGACTTTATACCTCTTTCATTCATGCCCTCTATTTTTCACTGGTTGTAAGAGTGACCAAGAGGGTGAAAGGATAACTTTTTATATAATTTCTCCTATGGGGTATCAACATATAGTTATTTGTAACTATTATATTAGGATTTTTATGATCATACCAATTTAACTGAATAGGAAAAAATGTTGGGGTAATATGTGGAGGACCAAACATAGATTTTATGGTCATGATGCTTTGACCATGACTCTTAGTTTAAGGTAATATAGTTTGAACCATTTATGGAACCTTGTGTTGTAGGGGAATCATTATAAATTTTTTGTGAAGTGATGGTCATGGAGACCTAATACATCATAATTTTTTACAATGTCTAAGGTATTAATGATGGAAAACCTCTTCTTAAATGTCAAAATACCCCAACACGTGTGAAGGAACTAAGGCCTATCTTGGGGAATGGATCACCAAAAAATTCATGGATGGAGGGAAATTTACTACTTCCATTGAGAAAAGGAATCAAGGAATCACTATATATCCCACTAAATAGGGAATTAAGAGACACCTAGTTCTAGATCAAGAAGTGGTAATATAACAATTATAGAATGGAGAAGCCCTCTCAAGTGTGTACAAGGAAAAGGAGGGGGGTTAGTTTTAATATTAACCATATGTGAGGAAAACCAAATACAAATTAGGGTTAATAGGGATAATTTCACATAAATTATGGTTATAATGCTTGGACCATGGTTGTTACAAGTTTAAGGTCATGGGGATTATGCCAATTTATGGTACTCAAGGAGGATTCATATGAAACCAGATGATTTACAACTCAACAAGAAGAGAGAGAAAAGGAGGTCATATACCTAAAAATCGTCATTGGTGATGATGTGAATAGTTTAAGGTCATCATGTTTGTATTAAGTTCCTATAAAGTTTAATGTCACATAACTTTGAAAAAATGGGATGGTGTGATAGTCTTGTCATCCATTCACAGGAAAAATTTTCTAGGATAGAGGGAAATAGGACCCAATTCTAGTGAGTGTGATATCACCCAATGGTTGTATTTGTGGAAATTCCAATGATATAGGGTCTAGTTATCACTACGTATCTCAAGGATCACGGAATCGAGCTATTTGTACTTTTAGAATGTGGTATTGTGGTTAAACAACACTGAAAGGGATTCCTTACTCACAAATGAGGAAGAGAAGTCAAATACATAATTTAATGTGTCGTATATAAAGACATTAGATATACAGTTCAGATTAAATTAATATAAGACCAAAAGTATTATACTACTAGTTTATAGTGATAGAGCTTGGGCTATGGGCATTCAAATAGTTTACGGTCATGATGCTTTGAATTAATGGAGGAGGGGGTTGTGTCTCAAAGAGGTTTTTGTTATAAGAAGGAGAAATATCCCTATGTGAAGAGAGGTATAAAGAGACATGGTTCCATAAAAAAATTATTAAATAAAGAGAGATGATGTAAAAGGTTATGATTATTTTACCAAAGCAGTTTGTATCCACGGGTGTTCATGCTTCATAAAAGAGCATAAATATGAAGTGAAAAGAGAGTGAAGGGTGGTTCTATGAAAAACCTCTTTGAGACAATTTGGAAATAGTTTAAGTCTAGGATGGTTGGAATAAGGATCCTATTTTATGTTCATAGAGTTTTCAATTTATATGAAAAAGTATTACATTTAGATAATGACTGCTCATATCAATCATGAATGGGGAAAATTCCATGATGAATTATAAGCCCATAAAACCTATGCTCAGAGTGAGAGAAAAATATTGGAAGGAATTTTACCATGCTAATAGGGAGATAATGATAATTTAATAAATTACTTTAGGAAAGTTCAAATGATGTTGACTTTCTGATTCATCATTCTCGAATGAATGGGAGAATAACAATATGTGTGTTCAAATTCCACCAAAACAAAGGGAGGGTAAAAGTGAGGAAATTCATGAATTCCCTAATCCAAACATTGAATATTATTGACAAATTGGTGAGTAATGAATATTTACCATGTTCTATACATATCTTCTACAGCTTCACTTGTCAATTTTTGGATGAACAAATGAGGGATAACCCATTGAACATGTTTGAAACACAGGAACCTCATAAATATCTTAGGATACATATAGGAATTTTTCTAGGATGGTATGTGATCTAGTGTATCTAGAAACCATTTATGATCAGGGGTTATTTAGATATATATGGTGATGTAGTTTGAAATTGAGAAAGGCATAATGTGTGGAAGTGGAAATGTTGGGAGATTATTTGGGGGAAGTTAATCACTTTGAATGATATTTCTCCATGAACTAAATGTGTTGGATGTGCGTATAATCATGTGAGTATTGGAGAAATGACCAAGGGGGAGACCTCAAAATAAGTTGTTAGTTAGGCTAGGCCTAGTATATGCAATCTGAGCATCATATGTATCCCATGGAAGATGGATTTAGGCCACAAAAATTCATCAAACACAGTGTTGTAGTTGACCAAAATCAGAATGGAGGGTTCCCTCCTGATTGGGGGCTCATGTCATTTCACAATTTAATGTCACGAGATAGGGGTGTGTATCATGCCATTTAATATTGTGAAAAAGAGATTTTGGACACTCATTTTTACAATATATAGTGAATACATGTGGTTTCTACAGTTTATGTCCAAAAATATTTGACTATGGACATCTTGTTCTAAGTGACACTCATTTCTATTTAGGATAAAAAATGATAAGATTGAGAGTCTACACATGGAATAAAATACATAATAGGTTTATCATCTCATGATTATATCATGAGGCATCTTATCTCATTACATAAGGCACACTATTCTTATCATAAAGTGAATCCCATGATCGTCCCATGGGATATGACAACATTTTATCATTGTGTGGAAGGACATGAGGGGGGGTGATTATGAATTTTTCTTACAATTATGAATTCCTCATGATAGGATATGATGGTATCTTGGCCTACTAATAGGATAGGAGAGTATGATTGGTGTTTACCTACATGGGGGTTATTTAGATTAGTGTGGATATATATGGGGGATTATCACACAACTAGTGGGACAATGAATATTATTGGGGCTTACACATATTCAAGAGGCCTGTAGGGAATATTTTGGGGTCATTTCATGATCATTACATGATAAATAATTACATTGATGCATTATGAATCATGTATTTATCATATGATATATTTTATACTTGTCACATAGTGTATTTTGTAGTTTAACATCTTGTTGTTAGGATTATATGGTACAGTTTAATGTCATGTGACTAGAATGTGGACCTATACTAATAGTGGAGTGGCTTCACTAGTTTGAAGTAATCAAATTAATGTTAATAGAGGCAGCTGGGGCCAAATTCTATTGAAGATGATCATTCCATATTGTGGGGGTGGGGCGATTTTGTAGGTGGTCCGAAATATAGGGTGTCTAGGTGTCACTACATATCCCAGGGAACTAAGAATCAAGCCACACATAGTACTCGTGAACAACATGGTGGGGGGCCAATGCCAGTAGTGTGGTTTCCTCTTTGGTGAGGACCCAAATAATCCCACAGTTTAATGCCATGTGATGGGGATGTTGGTTTCTAATGTTTATGATTGTATAGTTCAAACTTTAGATCAACTCATATTTTTCATTAGATTCATATGATGACTATAATAATGGGTAAGGGTATAATTTAAGATCTTGTGCTTAGCATGTTGACCCATAGTTTAAAATTACATGACCATGATGTGAGGTTTTGTAATTAAAAGTCATTTTTATTAGAAAATGGGGTTCATGCACATTAATGCTTGAGGAACCTGAAATTAGTGGGATGCGTGATGCACACCCCATCCATGGTGATAAATGATTATGCACCATTGGATGATACCTTATAAATTAAATAAGTACCTTCCCATTTTGGTTCCACTTTATGATGTTTATTTTTAGGTATCATAGGTTTTATATGAGCCCATACATTATTAAAAATGATTTAAGGAGTGAAGTTAGACCTTTGTGTTGAAGGCTCACACCACCTAGTTCTATTACCTTCTAGGTTATGCAATGACTAGATGTTGTTTTCCTCAAGTGGTTTCTAATCATCCAAATGGACCTCTACTCTCCTGTCCAGCATCTAATGGTCATAAACAACCATATCGAAAAACAAAATATGAAACTCTATAGGAATAACAAATTCTATCCCAAACAATAGGGATTATTTAGTCTCTTTGGTGGAATATCAATTCATCATCTAATAATCGTAGAGGGAATCAGTGAGATTATTGACCCCACTCTTCTTATTTTTAATAGCATTTGATAGTGTATTTTATAATGTTTTTTTTTGAAATCATCATTCTACCCATTATGCTATCAATGGTATTGGGAAGTGTGGTTGGACCAAATGATGTACTTTGAATATAACTTCATTAGCTCGACAGATCGAAAGATGATGTTTTGTTCTATGTGAATGTTGTGAAGAATCCCAAATTGATGGAAGATATTGCACTTCATAAATCTATCTCAGATAGGGTTATGAACATGTTAAGGGGGATATACTCAACCCATAATAAAAATTAGTGTGTGATAGTTAGAATAAACAGGGACTGTCATGATTTCATTGGCATGTAGGGACCCACAACATCAAGCCCCCATATGGAGAAGTGAAAGTAGTACATAGTGGTATGAAGGAGACCAGGTAGTTGATTCAGGATGTTTTCATGGATCTAGAATAATTAAAAACTCTTGGTGAATTTTATGCAGCAGTGGACCATAGTGGGAAAAAGTAAACCCAACCTTTAGATCTGGTAAGAAATATTTAATCCTATTTGATGGGCCCCAAATGACCCAGCAAGGTCTTATTGCATAACATGAAGGATCCCCTTCCCTTGGATGCAATAGAGGAGGATCCTATCAAATTTCTTAACGTAGATGATCTATTCAAGGATAGGTTCATCCCAAAAGGGAAATTACACTTCCCACTGGTAAGGTCTCTCACACTCGGATTGATCAATTGGGAGGGTTTAGTGTTTTAAATAAATAAAAAACTAAGTTATCTAATCGGGTGGTTCTTTTATTTTCAGATAATTTGAGGTCCCTTATACCGAAGTGTTAACTGTAAATTGATTTACCTTTTAATTTTCAACAAAAAATGATGAGGGTGATGACCCTTCAATGTACCACATGAATAAATTTTTTAATCTTTGTTGAGTTCTACAAGAGATGTGGACAAGCCATCCAAAGAATCAACTTGGTTATTCTATGATCGAGGAAAATGAGTCACTCTAGGTGGAAAGGGAATTGAGACATCATCATAAAAGTACACTTAATTTGGGGAACAAGTTCTCGTTTCCTGACAATAGAGTCACCATTTATCTACTTGATGATTTTCATAGAGTCTACCTTAAAATGATGATAGGGGACAATAATCTCTAGGGCCAACTCTAGGCAAGTGATAAGAGTCTGGTATATAGCCGCATTGCTTGTGAGACCCTCCAAAAAAGTATTGAGTATAGAAAGATAACCCATGTGATAGTTATGATGTTAATCACATGGGCAAACTTATTGAGTTTGGGGTGGTTGACCCCTCTAATTGCTGGGATATGGGAGGCACCATATAATTGTATACTCCATCACGGTGTAACTTGATCCATATAGAGGATGACCTCATCTATGAATTCAATATCATGGGAGAGTTCCTTGGGGTTCAGATGTGTTGCCAATAAATATTCCAAATCTTTTCCCTTGAATGACATATGGGAGATGAAGTTAATGTCAAACCACAGTAGAATAACCACCCAATGTTCTAGATAACCCATTAAAAAGGGAAGATTGATAATGTACTTCAATGGATCAATGTGGGATACCTTCTATATCTGAGGGTGCTACAAATAATATAATAACTTTTTAACTGAATGTACCAAGGTGAGGAAAATCTTCTCAATGTGGGAATTTCTTGTCTCCCTATCGAGGAGCATCCATTTGAGATAATACATGCCATTTTCTATATCCGAATTATTCTTTAAATCTAGGATGGTATTAAGATAACATTCTAGGTTGGTTGTATAATAGAATAGATGATTATATATGATAGTTGGAATCCAGATTAGAGGATATAGAAGATAATTCATTGTGTCCTCAAATGAATTATGGTAGTATTCATCCCATTGGTATGTGGTTCCTTTATTCATAATCCTTGAAAAGGGAATATAGTTTCTATCCAAATTTACAATGAATCATTTGATATAGGACAAGTGGCCTTAGAGGCCTCACAAATCCCATAGGCTGCATAGAGAATGAATAATGATGATATAATTGATATTTTATTGATTGATCTCAATACAACTGTATCTTAAATGGTGATGATGTGTTTTCCATAGGTAACCTCCAATGAACACTTCAATGGGTTCGAAATCATGGAATGAGAGAGGAGGAAGTAAAACACTTTCTAAAAATCCTTGATATGCTCCAGAAATTGGTGAAATTTAAACCCTAAATCATTCACACAACAGTCCACTAATTTCCAGAGGTGTAGTTTGAATATAAAATTCATAAAACACTAGTATATGGATTCAATATATTTTAATCTGGATGACATCAATTAGTAGAAAAAGGTTCCCTTGGGTTTTATAAAAGTGTTGGATTCGTCATCCATAGGGGCCATCAAGATTTGGTTATACCAGAAATAAATATACATGAGGATAGGCTTAATAAACCAGCTATCCCATCAATCAGGAGATTCATTATTTTATGTGGAAATCCATCCATTGAGAAATTAAGGTTAAGGTCCCAAAAGTCAATAAGTAATCTAATATTTCTATTCTTATTCCCATCAAGGATAATTTTGGCCATCCATTTTGGATATTGATCCTCCCAAATGAATTTTTCCATGATTATCTTATCAACATTTTCCCCAACCATGTCACTATGGGAAGGGTGAATCGTTAAATGAGGTTGTTTGAACCCATAGGGGCCCTTTAGGAGGCCAAAGTGATAAATATAAATCTTGGGATTGAGCTATGAAATCTTCTTATAGATGAAAGACAATATTTAGAAAAAAATTTCCAAGATATACACATATTATTGCTTATATTTTGAATACATGAATTTTCTAATTAGCATCCAACTTGGATCTTCCTCAGTGTTGAGGTTTACCTAGTTTAGCTCATTAACCATATTGGAAAACTCTTTTTAATTATTGGAGGGGTTCCATATAGATCATCTATTCTGTCTAAAATGCAAAGATTTGAGGGAGGAAGAAACCATTCTAGGTCTTCATACCATGGATTTGAAATAAAAGGGGTGGAACCCTTACAATGATATTATTTCTCCGTGGAGACTATGTTGATAAAAACTGATGATCCAATATCATGAGGTTTATAACCATGAGAAACACCTTTGATATAAAGTAAATAGTAACGAGTTTTACTTCATTGAGTCAACTATACCTTCATTAATATATGATAATTCCATGGATCTTCATCCATGGGGAAAACCCTCATTATTCCATAGGAGTACGTATTTTTAGAATTAGATGAGCCTATCATGTATAGAAGTATGAGGTAACACTTCTTATTCTTGGATAAAATGAAGCAAATTTCTAGGTATGGGGTCGTTGGCTCCAAATAAGTGATTTTATGAGTGATGTTTTATTTAAAATCAACCCAGGGAGCCACTGATGTGGATTTTAGATCACTATGGGTAATTTTATGCTTGACCCCATCAGTTTTGAGCTGAGTTCACCCCATCTTGTTGTACCCAACATTCATGTAGCAGGTCCCACAAGAGTTTAATGGAGAAGTATCACTATGAAGTACCCATACTCGACCATCATGGAAGTATTTGAGGCACAAATGGTATGAAGAGGGTACTGCTACATGGGGAAAAATCCAGGGCATTCCCAACATGGTATTATAGGTTTTATCCAAAGAAAAAATAATAAACTCAGTGTCTTCTACCAAGAAACTGAACTGGATCTTCAGCTGAATATTTTATTTGTCTTCTACATGTTTTATTCAAACACATTATTTTTAAATTTGGAGGGAGTCTGATCAGCTTTCCTAATCCAAAACATATGGGGAAATTAGGTCAGGTTGATATTGATTCTAGATAGAATATCCAATTACAAATAGTGTATTTTCATGCCATTAAACTATCACATAATATACAATAGATGAATGCTCACAATTTCACCTTCATCTTATTTGGAAAGGGCAATAATATCTTTGAATTATTTTTACTCTAATTCCTCTACATCATAGAACTTATAACTAAGTACCTCATTCTTGAATTGGAGTGGAGTCATATGAGCCTTGATAAGGTCCCCCACATCTATTTTTATTGGCATAGTTCATCAAGGATCATGATTCTAATTGTTAGACTAGAGAGGTGACTGAACACATCATATTATTCATGAAAGGGCCATGTTTTGTATTTCCATGTGTCACTCTTTAATATAGATCGCAGTAGGTTCCATCGTCAAAGTCATTAGGGCTTGTTTGGAACTGGCCATGTTATGTTATTGTCTGGATGGCATAAGATGAGGGCTATATAATAAGGTTGGGCCCTAGCTAGTTATGGATGTGTATGATTCTATCATGGATGAGTTAAAAGATCTACCAAAATAGTTGGGAATTTATATTTTTCATATGAGAGACATTAGAAGTCTTTGACTATTGATCCTTATATGAATCTTGTTCTATGGTACTAATGACATGATTTGTCTCTTCTAGATAATTTACTCAAGCACCATGGCTATTAGTGTGGATCCTAAATTTCCTCTAATTGAACTAGATAGAGGTACCTGAGGGTTGATAGGAATGTTCCCCATCACTGATTGTCATGAAATATCTTCCATCTTGATAACATGAACAAAAATATATTCATGTTCTTATTTGGTGGAGTACTCCAAGAAATGATGAATCCTTTTGGTGTCTCCCATTTGGGTGGGAATGAATTTACCATGAATTCTCGGTATATTAATCACTGTAATGGGAATACCAATTTCCCTATAATATTTTGAACATATTATTCCATGAAATGGAAGGATAACATGTTGATGATGTGGTCGAAGTGGACCTGGAGACCATAATGGGTTTCAACTTTCTCAACCAGAAATGGACAATGTCATGGTTGTGAGCTAGTGTTTTTCTATCCAAATAGCCATTATAATTTTTTCATACTCTCGACAAGAGCCTATTTCCACTCACCAAATCATTTTTATTTTATATCATAGTTAGAAGATACGTGTGAAACCTATGGTATGACACTACCTATTCTGAGTAGTCTGTGATCTACCTAGATCTAAATCCATTCTTTAAAGATGAAAAAACTCATTAATGGTATCCCTATAGACCATGTGGTATGGAAAAAATTTAACATGATCAGTGAAGATATATCCCATTGCAATTTTAAATATTGGTAGCCTCATGATATCCTTTTACAAGGAATAAATGATGCATACAAGGAAATTCACATATTTGATTGATTAGTTATTGTTTTTCAACATTTCAAGGGGATTCTGTGATGCCTGGACCTAAAGGGGGATTTGGTAAGAATTATCATGGATTGGATACACTTTATATGGACGCATATGATGTGGTACTTTATGGAGAGGCATATATTGAAGAGGTACCTAGTGGTGGAGTGGTTTTGAGACCTCAGTTTAAAATGAAACAACATTTTCTAACTTTAAAAGTTCCTTCATAGGATCTAGAAGGCATAATTGGAATGATTGTTTCTTTGTTCACTATATTGATTTGTCCAGACACTGATCCCTTTAATTTTACCATACAAACCTTCCAAGATACTCTATGGAGATGAGGCAGGGAACCACCCCATCCATAAAATTCTCTATGAACATAATTATGAAATTCCCCTAGGAAATATGCATATCGAGGGAGTATGTTCACCCTTTCCATTGGTAAATGAAATTATAAATGTTCTCATCAACCCTAAACTTGATTTTGTACAATTCAGTCATACTAGTCTTCCACATGATGGATTTGACATGGTAGAGAAACTACTTATAAAGGTCCTCCCTACCCACGATGGATCATAGGGCCAACTAGATATACCAATCAAAGGCCAGTTCTATATGAGTCTGGATGAAACAATAGAGTTTCGTAGCCTCCAGCTACTCTAGAGTCCCTTATATTAGGAAATACTATGAGGTAATGTGGGTCAAGTGTTGTTGTAGGTTATCAGGGATGTTGAATGGGGTAAATCTCAAATTATCTAATTAGGGAGGTACGAACATATTACATACCCACAACATGTACAAATTCCCCTCTAGAAGGATTTTATCTTTCTAAGTTTCTATCACCTCATGGAGGGTGATGAGAGTAGTTATCAAATTACCATGGTGAGGATTGGTGTCTATAAATGCTTTGATTGGTCTATTGGATTGTGAGGCATAATGATCTTGGAAATATAGATGCAAGTCATGTTTTTAGGTGTTGTAGGTAGAGAGGATATTGACCTTTTTTCAAATCCCCTAGTATATAATATAATTTAATTCACGAAACCTACTATCTTGACCCTGGTTTCTCAACCAAGGAGAACTGGCTACTTGGTTAGAGAGGAAATGGGGTCCTCTCTGAAACTATCCCACCTTGGGTGCTATATGGAGGTGATATCGATATTTAGCCTCTCATATCCCTCAAGATCCTAGAAAATATTACATAACATGGAATATAAATCAGTTTTCGACGTATGATTAGATGGGTTAGAATGTTTGTAAACTCACTTAACATTGTCGAGATATTGATGGGAATAAATAATAATTCAATATGTGGACTCCCAATGGAAAGCACCTACCTATTCAATTGTGTTTGGACTCCCATTGGAGGGTCTACCTGATACTAAATATCCTCTTAGAATGTGTATTCTTACTCACATACTATGTCATCATCTTGTTTCATCTGATCATCTATATGACTGAATATAAAAATCTATACGGTAGTAGTGGTTGTTGGAAATTTTTCACTGTTAGCAGGAAGGCCAACCTAATGATCATATTGTTTCCTTTGAATGGTATTGATGTGGAGGTCAGCGTACTACCCCATCCCCTAATTTTCACATTCCTGGATGCCTCCTACATAACTTTTTAGAGAATGATAGGGATCCTCACATAGGTTTTCTAAAATTTCAAGAAGTATCCAAATGAATTAAGGCACTAAGGAAGAAGGATGACTAAAATGTTGACCCCATGGAACTTCTAATGCATTTACTTGAGATTTTCAAGGAACCCTTGGTAGACTAGTTAGAAATATAAAATGTGTTTTAGTGTTGACCACTTATTTTGGTGGAGATATGAAGCCTGACCCTCGGTGAGGGATTTCAGAAGGGTACAGTGGAGGGTTATGGGAAACCAGAATAGAACAGGTTTTTGAAGGCCAATATTGACGAAAAACCTACCCTTTCCCTTAAATGGTAGGATTGTCCTTCTTTTGATCACCCCATGCTCCAATAAACACTATTCTAGAGACTAGGTGAAGAAGTGATGAAGAACTTCTCTATTGCAAAATTTCTAACAGAGGATGTAATACATGGTGTAACCACCCCTGAAACATCATAGTGTCTTATAAGGGAAGGGTCATCTTCATTACCATGTATATATAGGAAGTAGTAAATTTAGACTTCTAATAATCGGAAAGAGATTCATCAACCAATGTATAAGTGGAGTGTTTACCAATAACTGAGGGCCCCAATCCAAATCATGACATCTCTAATACTTCCATGCTGTAGTTCTAGAGGAGGGAAGCTGATGATTGAAGGGGTTGGTGTACTGCATGTGCTTTGAATAATTTTAGAAAATCGTCCATGTTTATGTATATAAAGATGGTTTTTGGGATCTCTTGGACCTTGGATTTTGTGTTAGTAAGCCTCTATTGATGTGTTTTTTCCCTGCCCAAATGGTGGGGGTGGTGCCACTTCTGTCGCGTCCTTTGTCATCTTAGACTCTAAGATCTCAATGTTTAAGTGTCACAAAAGTAATTTTTCCTCAATTAGTGTAGAATTTATTTGATAGAGAGTCACAGATAGTTGTAGGGATTCCATTTATATTCACTACCACCAGCATCATGGGTACGACCCCCACAATGGTAGTTATTACTTCTTCCTTGGGATAGATCTTCATTGTAGGGAATGTTTCTAAAATGGGGAGGACCTCTATTATAAAATTCATTATAATAGGGTGGCATATGATATTTTTCATTGGTTCACATGATGGGGAGAGTCAACCTATCCTCTCAAGATGAAAACTGGGGTCTCAATCCTATTTGGGAAAAGGTGGGGCCTCGCGTGGTGGTTGTGTGTGTGGGATGAGGTGATACAATGGTGGAAATGGCCACTCTAGTAGATGGAAATGAATCTAGTTAGAGTTTTCATCATATCCGAGTGGGATTCCACTTTGGAAGTATTCATGATATGACATTTCTAGGTGTGACCTAAACATCACATCCCCCTCAGTGTAGGGAAGATATTTATTGATCGAATATGGGAAATTTTCCTAAAATTATTTTTTCTTTTGAATGGTGGTTATGTCCGCTACAAGCCCATTGGAGGTGGCATCATCAGTAGTGTGAAAATGAAACTAAATCCTAGTGGGCCATATAATTGGATGGGATGTAACCTTCCTATTCTTATCAATGAAAAATAGGATTGATTACCCTTAATTAAATGATATCTAAGGGATATATGGGCAAGGGAACCCGAAAGCTATGGAAGTGGTGGACAATGTGGTAGGTGTGTAGTTATGAGGGATTTTTCACAACTAGTTCCCTTTCCCCATACCTCTTGGTAGTGGGTAATTAAATGTTTTAGGTATATTGGTTCCTATATGGCCTATGTTATTATCCATTTTTATAATTCTGATGAACCTTATTCCTAATGTTCCCAATGTAATCTATTCCTTCCAATTTGGGGGAAGGATCTGCATTAGTGATGTCTCATGCCAAAGAAGTCAAATGTCCTTCAATTTCCCCTATTGTATGGGAAAGTCTCCTATATGGAAGCCCATGATGGTTTTTGAGGCCAAATTATGAATGTATGGATATGATGGTGTCAAAATCGAGTGGGGTCCAATGTTATAGATATACTCATTATTTAATGAAAATATTTTTGGTGGGTTCACCATTTTGTTTTCCGATGCTTTATCTCTTGGTCGTTCATCATGTGTGGTGATGCGCTTATCCTTCCTTACCTATCCTAAATTGGTTTGATTCAATGGACTAGTTGTTCCTTATCTAGGGTGGATGGTCAGTTGGACAAGATTACCATTTTCTAAAGGCTGGTGGTCTCTACCACAATAATTGTTGATGTATCCTCCTTGGTTGAAATGGAATGATGGGATGTTGGTTACATCCTTGGATTCCTCCTTGGATATTTTCATGTAGTATGTGTCTACCTCATATATTTTATTCATTTTCACAAATCTCATTCCCAAAAACATATTTATGTGGGTTTTGGTTAATTACATGACTTCAGACAAGATAGGGAAGCTAACTATGGTTTGAACTAATCATGATTTTGGATAAATTTGGAATCATATGGACGTTGGGTGTTTTGGTAACCTATAATGTTTTCCTCTTTTTATGTTTAGGGAATATCATGTATGAGTCATCTTAGGTAAAGAACCAATCAAATATATTTTTCATCATAGGGTAATTTTCACCATCTGTAAGATAATTTTGAATCTTTTTTCTTAGGCATACCATGTTCATTGAATGGGGTAGAGATTCAAAATCATCCAGTAGGGTCACAGTTTTAGGGTCTTATGTGGACATTGTCACAAGTTTAACGTATTTATGGGATATATTGGTCATAGGATTAATGTCTCATGGGGACTGGTTGTCACAGTTTTCAATTATTCTAGGGACAGGTTGGAAATATGTTTATCATCTTCTGAGAACACATTGGGCACATCTTTAAGATATTATAATGATATGTTGGTGAGTTTGAGTGTTCTCCAATGTGTTAGATAATCAATAATTGAGTTTCCATATTCTAGGGGGAAGACAAAAAAATTTATTGGTGGTATTGGGATTGAACCTCATGGAGTTATCCTAGGTGTTTTAGGATTAGACCGTAGGGAGGCATCCTATAAACCCTGACAGAGGACATGGATCAAAATCCATGTTATTCAATTTCACTATTTATGGTAATATGTTATAACTGGTCCATGTAGTTTTACATCATTCATCAAGGAACTTCATGTCGTAGAAGGTGGGACCCCAACAGATATTTTGGATCTTAATCAAATCACTTTCCCTGTGTTGGCGTCTCATCCCATCACGGTGTCATCCCATGGGAGTTATACATGGGTAATATTATGTTCCTTGTAAAAAGTAGAAGGGGAGGTGTCATCCCATGATAGTCATACACATGGAGTCCCATGTTCATTTAATAGGATAGGGAGACATTTTAACAGTATGCACTGTGGACATTGTGGTGCAGTTTAAAATCAAATGACTAGGATGTTAGTCTATACTGTTTAGAATCTTTCAACCTAGATGTTTGGGGGCCTACATTGAGAGATACCATTTCTAATTAGAAGATAGGGATACAAAATTAGGCATACTCACACAGAAAATTGGGATACCATTTCTAGATACGGGATGAGGTTAGGAAATTAGGAATCCCAACTGGGAAAGGTGGGAGGCTTTCCATTATGATGACACCATTGAGTATTATGTGTCTACTAAAAATTTAATTTTGGATGGAACAAGGCATATACACTTCCATGAAGTGGAATCACAAGTGTTTTCCCAAACATGGTTTATTATTTATAGGAGAACGACATGATATAACTATCCAATCCATGATTATAGAGAAGAGTCTTGAAACATCCATTGATGATACTATTTGTGCAGAAGTTTAGGGCACGAATGAACTCGGTTTGAATTGGTAAAGGGCCATTGGTCACTCAAACTTCATGAAGGAAGTTCCTCAAAATTGAGTAATCATATAGGGACCTTCCAATAGTGTTTTTAAAAGGTATTAGGTTCCAATAATGATATTGTTTCAAGAAGGGTATATCAAAACAAAATAAGGTGTCACATCCTTGGGGTAATGTCTTTGCTCTTGTAGTGAAGGTTTCAAGAAGTATAGTTATCTCCTAAAACAACATGATGTGAGTGGTATTTTCCTCTATCATTGAGTTTATGAGTCTTTATTAATATTATATGTAACATGTTTATTGATTTTAAATAACTCTAGGGAGGCTATTCGTGAATAATGGATACCTATTGTGATCCATAACTTCTATAGCTGATGAAGGATAAAGTTTTTTCAATTTAGTAGTTCCAGTGGAAGTGAAATTGGCAGATACTCTTATGTATTAGGTAGATGGAGTTATTTATAGGTTAAATAGAGGTGAGAAGGTACATCTTATAATATTTACCAAATAGGTGGGATGTTTTTTTAAAAGTTTTTTCTTTGGATGGATACCATTGCAAGCAAACATATACTGTGAGAAGGTTATCATCATTCATGTGGGTTTATCATCTACATTTACAAAGGAACTTACTGAATCACCTTAGATTTATTATGGTTTTTAACTTCGTGATTCCATCATCTTTGGTGGATTTAGAGACTATTTCATCTATAATTCACCTCGATATGTACGTACATTCCTCGATGTTTCCCGAAATGAGTTTTTTTTTCAACGTCAATAAGGATCCATTAGAACATAATAGGATACACACATAAACTTTTCTAGTGTCATTTAATATCATTATCATAGTAGCCTTATATTTTTTCATAAAATTATAATAACCTACTCATTAAATTTGAATTATCTCTTATGAGAAACCTATAATCAGTTTACTTCATCGCTTTAACCAATAAATTGGAGATATATAATAGTCCCACCAATACATGGTTAATAACAGAACAACTTGTAAATGGATTATAATTGACCCTCCTTATAATCATTTAGACACGTGTTCAATTACCATATAATGAGAAAAAAATTATAATATTTCCCTTTTCAAAATTAAAATAACCATTAATCTTCAATATATTTATTTACCCACTGATAAGAAATAAATTACATGGAAATATCATGGAAACAATCATAATAAATCCCAAGAAAGAATAAGTATTACATAATTACAACATATCCCTAGTGGTACATATGTAACATCAAATTTTTATTTAATAAAATAATATAAATACCAATAAACGATCACTAAATACATTGATGTTGAAATTACCCTACCCACATTGAAAATCAATTTCAAAATATAAAAAGTTATTTTCTTTAAGGAAAAAAAATTTCTTGTAAAATAACATTGTAAAAATAAAAAAAATCAATATTCAAATAAAAAATATACATGACAATTCAAAAAGGAAATAAATTCATATATGTTTAAACAAAATGTTCCTTTAATACATTGGTAAAGAAAGTAAAAAATCTAACATATAAACCATGTTAAAAAGATTCATTTTAAAACCATTGTAAATTGACACATAGATACTTTAAAATTACCTTAATAAATCATTTATGTGTAAATAATAACATTATATAAAATATTTTTTGAAGATATGGATATGGAATAGATAGATTCCGGATCTAAAATAATATATTGTGTCGACATCACATAAAAATAAATCTCTTTATATTGATTTATTTAATAAGTTAAGAAATAACAATTAAACTTGTAATCTAAATTCATGACTAGATGAAAATAAAGGAAATGTTTTTTAAGGAAATAAAGGCATTTGACCCCTCCCAATATATTTTTGATGATAGACAATCCAGAAATAAGATGATATTGTATCATAAAAATACTTACCATTTTGGAAACATTTAAATATAAAGATCATGAAAAGAATGAATTCAAATAAAATATTAAATACCAAGAATTAAGGAGAACTATGGAATCCCATGTCAATGAGTATTATACATTCCTCATAAGATAAGGTTGGTGGATAACATAAATATATGTCCCAAAGAAAGAAAATATCATAGGTATAACCATTACAAAGATAATATCATTATATGAAGAAATAATCAATGTAGTGATTATGTGAAATAAATTAAATCCAACGAACCCAATTGGAAATAATAAATAAAAAAATAAATGTATATTTCACACATAATATTGGCATAATATAATAAGTTAATAAGTGATATAATCCAATTAATGGAAATTGAGTTTAGAAACCCCTAACCTTCAGTTTATATTTTTTGTTTATGTGCTCTAACAAATATATAAAAACTTATATTTATGATTTAATTGTTTAATTATCCTTCTCAGGGTTTTTAATTTATCATTTAACCATTTATTTCAATGAAATTTTTAATTACATAATTTGGTTATTTCCATTCCCAGAGTTTTGAGGATATTCAGTTCATAATTTCAAAATGTCTTTCGTATGTTGAAAATGGAGAAAGAGTTCATTATTATAACATAAAAATAAAAATAAAAAATTCATATTTTTTATACAATATTTATATTTGTGGAACCGTCTATGTATGGTGGTTATGAAAAAGTAATAATGTTACAACATTGAAATGATAGTCTATAGGTACACATAAGTAACATTTTTATCCTTAAATAAACATGATGTAAATTAATTAAGTATGATATTACCTTTACATAATGATTATTTTATCATAAATATCATATTATGTTTTTAAATAAAATTATATATACCATTCATGTGAGTTAGTGATAAAAAACCTACCACATAGGTTCATAGAGGTGGTAATACATACGTATAGACAAACACCATTTTCTTTTTTCAATGGTTAGAAAGGTAAGAAAGTAAATGATAAGTTATATTTATATAATTATAATTATTTAATGAATTTAATATATATATGTATATACACATTAAATACATCAACATAACCATCTTTGAGAGGTGGTGATAGAAAATGATTTACATCGGTTCATGTGGCAGTAGTCCCCCATACACGAGAACAATGGTTTTGTTGTCCTTTAGATGAAGAATGATATAAAATAAAGTTAATAAATAAAGCAAATTAAATATAATTATATATTAGAAATTAATTCAATTATATAAAAATGGTTATAATCTTTTTTAAGGAGGTATAAAAATAAATAAAACTAAATCATTCTGTGTAATTTTATACATCTTCTTTGGGAAACCTCATTTTCATTAAATGTTAAACAGTATAAGGCTGGTATGATGCCCAAAATAGTCCTCTAAGACCTGGGGATGTATTTTAGGAATTTATTTGGTCTTTCAATGTTTGAAAAAATTGGCTCTTTATTTTTGTAGAGAAGAAGATACAAGGTGTCCATTTACAAGTGGTGGAGAGTACACACTTGGAATTTCTCAACAGATTAAAATATATTAATGTATTACATAATAAATATGGATCAAAAAGGGAAATTTAAATATAATATATGATATATGGTATAATTAATTCCCTAAAATAGGATTTTAAAAATATTTTATAAAATTTTAGCCCTTTATAACATTAGTTTGACCCCCTGAGAAAACTATTTTTGCTTTAACAGTGTACAAATATTTACTGTATTTACTATTAATTATGAAAAAAATAAATTGATCATACTAAAAAATATTAATTATTATTAATAAAAATATGGAATCCATTTTATCACATTTAATTTAAAAATTTGGAAGAATTTAATTTAAAAGTAAACCCGCAATATGCGACGAAAATCAGTTTTCAAGATTAAATGACTTCTTAAGAATATATCAGTTTTCTACAATAAATAAAGGATAAAATTGATTCTAAAAACATAAATTGAATTACTAATAATTAAATATTAATAAATTTTATATTTAAATCATATTTTTAAAAAAATTAACTTTATATATACTGGGAAAAAAAGAGTGCATTGCATAAAAATCAGTATTATTCATTATTCATTAGAAAAATAAAACTTTTAAGATAATTCTATAAAATTAAACCAAATATAAATTTGACCTGATCTATTCAAAAATTAAATTAATTATTAAAAATAAAATTTTAATTTTTTTTGAATTTATTATATGCTCCCACAGAAAATGCAATAAAAACCATTTTTGGGGAAAAAATATTTTTAAATTATAAAATGAATTTATTAACATTCATTTTATGATAACCATAGTTAAATGAATTTTAATTCATTAAATTGAATCTATAATAAACATATTACATTAAAATCATATATCAATAGTGATTAATATAACCTATTAAGATAATAATACACTGAACATATAAAAACAGTTTTATTGAAAATATTTATTTTACACTCAAATTATTTTGCTTTAATTTTTAAAAAATAAAAATTAAATATAAATAATGAATATATATTTAATGGATATATATTATAATTTAATATTATTAATGTAAACATATATATAATGGTCGTATTACATTACTATATATATATCCATATAGGCTTTACTAAAATGTATACATTTACTTATCTCTAATTTGGTCTATTGTATTCCTAATAATTTTCCTTGTTTTTATAGTTTTAATCATGGTAATAATATTTTGGGAGAACCACAATGATATAGATATTAAATTTTTGATATTTTTATATATGTGTTCAATTAGTATAATTATAATTTTCTTAATTTTGTTTCATTTTTCATCCTTATAATGTATTAGTGTTTATCATTCATTACAATTATTTATTTCAATAAAAGAACCACAGTTCAAGAGAGAGGGTCATTTTTCATCCCTTTCAAAATTATTTCTATAATTTTTTGGATTCATTATATTATTTTTGATCCACATTAGATTTGATTTATTAATCTATGTTTATTTATTTATTTATTTGATAATTGAATCCCACAAGTGTGGTTGGCCAATTTGAAAATAGATCTACAATGTTTTTATAATGGGTCTTTGAGTATATCTTGGATAGAGTCTAGAATTTTATTTTTCTAGTTTACATATATATTCCAAACATAGAGGAAGATATAATCCTAGCCTATTCACCCGTTATTATTTGTAAGAAATTATTGAAGAAAAAAATCAATCATTAATATGTATATAGGAACACTCACTATGGAGTTTTCTGACAACATTGTCCACTTCAGCATATTTGATTCTATAAACTACACATAGGAGGATAAATCAAACATAACATTATAACACATGGAGGAGAATTAGGTTTGTGAATAACCTGATATGGTACATGAAATTTTATCCTTAGGAATTCATTTAAGGATGATATCAAATGAAACCATGTAGTAATATGAGATATTCCTCCACAATTTAGAAAATGAGGTAACTCCAAAATTATTTTATGGATTTTATTTGTTATTTTTTATTATTTAAGATGATATATTTAGTATTGCATAGGAAACTAAATACTTTGATTTTAGACATCCAGGTCTTGTTTAATCCTTATAATATACCCCAAATATGGAATTAAAACTACTGTATAATGATATTAAGTGTGTATACATAATGTAAGGAGAGAAATTTTATGAAATCATTACTAAAAAACTATCCTCACACAAATATCTAAATTTTATTTGACTTTTTGAAGAAATTGGTCAATATATACGTTATAGATTATAATATATAAGATGACTAAAATCCAAAATTTCCATGCACAGATTTGTTCTTAAATAGAACTCAAAACTTGTGGGGAATCCCAAATAAAGGATGAATCCCACTATAAAAGATGTTATAAATAAACATATAGTGAAGTTGATAGAGTAAAAAATAATCTACCCCATATCCAAATGAAAAGTGGATTACACCATTCAAATAATTCCTAAAACAATTTGGCTAACCATAGTGTGGAATAAGCATAATTAAGTGACCCACTTGTAATTTATAATAAATAGAACGTTTTTTAGATTATTGGAAGCTGAAATAGGTTAGAAGAAAAGATAATTTCACCATTAATTTTAAGGGAAAAATTTAAGAAATGTTTTCATAAATAAATCAACATTGTTTCTTTGATGTATTTTTAGGTTACTTTTATATTCCCATTATACCAAAAGATTAAGAGAAACTAATAGTTACATTTCCATAAAAAACCATCAAATACATATGAATGCCATATTATTTTTTAAATTCCCCATGTAAATTTTATAGGTATGTAGTAATTATATTTTATGTCCATGGTGAATACTAACTGGATGTTTTTTTTGGATGGCTTCGCTATTTTTGGAAATTCTTTTAATCACTGTTTAAAAATTTGGGATTATGATTTAAAAACCTATATAGAATAGAACATTATTTTAAATTTTAAATTGTGAAAATTCATGGTGGAAATAGGATTATTACTTTGTAATATAATTTTATAAAAATTAATTGTTGTAGAAATTTCCATAATTGAAGTGTTGAATTCATTTCACTTTCCTGCCTCGGTAAAATATGATAGATATTTTATTAGACATGTATAAATTTAATGGAAGTCCATCAAAGACTTCAGTATGATTTCTCATCATTTATTAATTATTTTTCTACAAGATAATAAATTTATATTTGAGAATAAATGAAATGAGTTTTTTAATTAATTGAATAATAAGAAGGCCACACCTCTAGTGTTAAATTCCCTAAATTGGGATCACCATTTTTAGATAATTTTTTATACTTATAAAAATGTTATGGGGGAAGTTTTTTCCCAATGTATGTAATTATAATATTAATGAGTTATCTATTAATAAATTATATTGGATTCTACTGAAACCTACAATACATCAACTATGCAATAGTTTTTAGTAGTAATTTTTTCTTTAGACACATTGAGATCTTATTAATTAGGGACTATTGTCACTATTTTCTCTGATCATGTAGCCCTAAGGAATTTAATAAGGAAATAAGAGGTTAAAAATTGATGGTTAGATTTATATTGTAAATATAAGAGTTTAATATATAAATTAAAGATAAAAAAGGAGTTAAGAACTATTTATAAGTTCACATAGCATGATATCCAATAGAGTAGACCTAGAGAAAGTAGTCACAAATCCACAAAATAACCACCTTCAAGATTATCATTTTTATTTGAATAAAGTATAAGTATCTAGGTATGATATTATAGTCTAATTTTATTATCTTCCTAATTCTAATTTCACTTAAACCCAAACAAAAATTTACTTAGAGATGAATCAAGATTTTAAATTTCTAAAGATAATTAAATGTGGATAAAATTCAATGATCATTTGATGCTATTATTCTTACCTAAGAGCGAGATACAACTTATGTTGGAATATTTCTATAATTTAGTTTTTATATGCCTATTTGGACCTCTAAAAACCAATAAATGTTTTTATAATAACTAATATATTGGAATAATTTGTTTACTTATTCTCATGATTTTCCTAAAGATGTGAACAAAGTCAGTTTAATATTAATATCACCTGAAGAAAAGAAATTCCTAAAAGACCCATATATTTGAATTTTTTAAATATATAGGGAATAAAAGTCAAGTGACCCTTTCTGATTTATTTTTAAAGAATAGTATATTCTTTCAGTAGTTGATTTTTTCTCAAAATTGTTGGATAATAATGGCACTAAATATGATAATACTAATTTTTTGTAATTTTTTTAGGACTAATACTTTTTATGTTTGGAATCTGAAGACCCATTATCAGTGATAAAGGTGGGAATATTTACTATAACATCATGGAATATATGAATGGGGTGTATAGAGTAACTCATAAGACATGTGAACACTCTAACACCCTCAAACAAATTGAAAAGATAATGTTTTAGATATGGGAATCAAGAGAATCCTAGATAAAAATGTGAAAAATATATATGAATGATTGTTTATAAATGTTGTAAGGACCCATATGGTAATTAGTGAAAGATTATAGAAAATCCATTCTAATGGGTCCATATATGTTCATTTATGGGAATAAATTTCAAAAACTAATGAAGTTGGAGCATACAGAATACCGGTTTGTGTGAGAAATGAATTTGGATCTGTATAAGGATTGGAAAGAGAGTAAACTAAAATTATTGGTATAACGACCAAATATTTTAATTCATTCATATTACATATTTTTAGATAAATGTTTATTACATTACAAAAACAAACACCTAAGAAGCATAACAGTTTAGTTAATTTGGAAACATGGAACATAATATTCTAAATTCATAAATGATATTAAATGTATCCCATAAAGATCTTACCCCTTAGTATTCCAACATAAAATCATTTCTTTATTACTTGGGAAAAGGAAAAATAAGGAAGAGTGAGCTCAAATGATCAGAAAGGGTAAACAAGGGAGATGCATAAGCATAACATGAGGGTAAGTATATGATAACAAGAGCATAATAAATGAACACCCTACCCTATATATTAAAGATAAAAATCATGAGTCAGGGTATAAATATTGGTATTTCATAATACATAAATCATAAGGTAATCAAAGAACATGTCATAAGAGATAATAATAATGGAATAATAGAAATAATTATTGAAAACACATATTAATTGAAAACCTTAAGTGAAGGCCACCAGCCAAGACATTCATAACATGTTGTGGTTGGGATTGCCACACATGCACCTGATATGGGCTTGGGATAACCACCCAAGAACCCTAATCTTTAGTCTTGGGATAGCCACCCATGTACCCTACTTTTTGGGCTTGGGATATCCCCCCTATACCATCTTTTCAATCTTGGGATAACCATATTTGTACCTACTAATATTGTAAAACATTTATTATTACCCAATGTATTGGAAGAAGATAGAGGCACCACCTATCACATGACCAAATCATACATATGTGTGCCAAAAGATCATAAATCATTTATCATATCATATGTTGTAAAAATAAATGGGTTTTATAAACATTTCATCATATCATAACCTATAAAAAAGAAACAGGTTTCATATACATTTCATCATTGTATAACCCATGGAAGGGAAACAAGTATAATAAATATATTTTCATCATGATACTAAAATATTTTTAAGAATAATAAAAATGGAATCCTTGGATCATATCCCATGTAATAAATCTGTAACACCCAAGGATGTCAAATTAGTCAGAAAATTATTTTTAAAGATAACATAAGACATTTATTGAATAAAAATTCACTTTCATATTTAAAAAGAAATTTTAAAAACAATATCAAAATCATTTTATTTGAAAATATCCTTAGAAATATAGGAATGAATATTTAGATATAATTTTAAAAACTTATTTTAAAAAAAGCTACAAAATATATTCCTTTAAAAGTATCCATGAAAAATGATAAAGGATTATTCAATGAAAATAATGGTCACTATGGTATGAAATTCTGTTCAATCTGAAATCAATGATTCCTTTCACATTTCTAGTAAATTATAAATTAGAATGATTTTGGAAAATGAAATTAAGATTAAATTTATAATAAATTTTAAAAATTAAAAAATTAAAAAAAATAATTTTAAAAATAATTTTAAAAAATTAAAAACACTTTTGAAAAAAATTGATGAAAACATTGATTTGAAAGAAAAATGGATTTCGACCAAAAATAAATTTTTTCTTAAAATGTTTATTTATGAACTATTGATTATATAAACATAAGAAAATTGAGGGGAAAATTTTGATCTCTTGATAAAAATATAGGAGAATAAAATAAATTAGTTTCTTTATATTTGGATGATAAAATTCTATCATGTGAAACAAAATAAAAAACAATTCCAAAAATGATGAGGTTGTAACATAAAATCTTTTCCATCATTCTAACCTTGAAACATAAGCCCCATGAAAGAATATCAATAAATATACCTTAAAATATCGTTAGTTTAAATAAATAAATGACATTTCAGGACAAATGTGATGTCTATACACCTAATACAAGAAGATAGGTGCATAACATGGCACAAGTCTCAAAAGAGGAAAATTGAGACAAAAATCCCTTTTCAGTTTATAAAATTTTGATCCATAAAAACCTTGATAAAGAGATACTAAAATGGATATATAAACTAAAATAATTTCAAGGATAATAATAATAAAATTCATTCATTTTTTGTATATAATACAAATAAAATAAGTAGGTGGTGAACATGGATTATGTCTTATATAAGAAAAAAGTGTGTCAAAAATCCCATACCATATTAGTAATATTATGACTCATAAGTTTAAAAAAAGAATAAAATAAAATGAAACTTCAAAAACCATTAAAATGAGTATATTAATGTTATAATATGTATATGTTATACAAGTCACACTACAAAAAATAAAAAAAACAATTAATTTTCATATATCTCCTAGAAAAGAATGAGAGACTAGAAATTTTGTATCATAATTATGAAGTTATTTTGTACCCATTAGAACCTCGAATATAATAAATATAATTTTATTATAAATATATTAAATAACAAAAATTAAATATATCATAAAATATATGATTTAATTATGTTATTTTGTTACCCTTTTAATAACAATTCCATTTTAAAGTCTTGTTTCTCGTAATAATCACTTTGTGTTTCGAATAAGTTTTGATTTGTCATTTTCAGTACTATTAATTTTATTATAGTTAAATCATATCTCGAATAACAATAATGAAATAATTTAAATATTTATACATCAATTATACTTTTAATATTAGTCATTAGTGATGGTTTTGAGAAATGAAGTACGATATGATCATAGAGATGGTATGCGATACATACATATGAGTAACGTTTCCATTTTTCAAAAATCATAATAAAAAGAAGAAGTGTAATATATTATCATTAAATAATGATAATAATATAATAAATAAAATATTATTTCTTTATATATACCTATAAATATCATCAATGTGTCATGGGGATGAAAAGAGAGTCACATCTCTTCGTGAAGGTGGTTGTCCATACGTACACGAATGACATTACCATATTTCTGTGAGTGAAAAGGTACAAAATAAATTAATATATTTTCATTTTATAATGATAATTATTTCAATAATTTCATTATTATATCATTTATATCATATACATTCATTAAAGTTTTCATTATTATATTCCATTTAAAGCATTAGTGGAAATGAATCACATCGCTTCGCGAGGTTGTAGTCAGTTATACAGACGAAAAATAATATCATTTCTCCCATGGAATGGAATGAAAAATGGTATATGTGATATAATTAATATATAGGTTCAATTATGTTATAAATATAATATATATGCGCTATATCTCTCAGCATATCCAGCCTCGAGAGTTGGTAAAGGAAAAACAAATGAGATCGCTTCGCGAGGCCATAGTTCATTATACATACGAATGATGTTTTCACAACACATTTTGTGGAATTATATTTGGATGAAGGTAATTAAATTAAAATTTAAAAAATAATTATATATAATATATAGGTATTATTATATCATCATCTTTTAACAAGAATATAAGGAATTGGATGAAGAAATAAAATAAAAATTCTCATTCAATAATGTTACCTCATTTTCGGAAAACCTCCATTGGTTTGCAACAAAATCCATCCTCGGTTGGATTTCTTCTTGAAATAAGACTTATACGAATAGATTAGGGTATATAGTAAGTTAATTTTGTAGGTAATTTCTGAATAAAAATGGTCTTATGGAGTAAATAATAGAGGAGAGGGTGTGGACTTCTATATGTGAGGTGAGTGTCACACTTATAAATTTTGAAAAGAAAAAAATTTTACCCAGATTTTATTGCTCCAAGAAGCTCAAAAATGGGTTATTATTGATAATTAAACATTATAGGGTATAAATAGTTCCATATAATATATTTTAGACATGTTACTATGTCATTTTAGAACTTATAATTTTCGTTTAACCCATGGTAAAACCATTTTTACCTTAACTGTGATAAGTAATTTTTATCATTTTTAGTATTTATTTTGGTCAAAAACTAACTTGAACTTATTAGATTGTATAAATTATTTCTTATTCCAAATATTGAATTCATTTTTACATATTATAATTGTAAAAGTAGAAAATATAATTTTAAATTAATCATGTAAAAGGGATGAGAAAGGGAGTTTTTAATGAGAAGTTTTTTACATGTTTAGAAATTTATCAAATAAAATTAAAGTATGAATTTGATTAAAATGAAAAAAATTGGAAATATAGATATATAATTTTACTAAATTTACTTTATAATTTATATAATATATAATTTTTCATCAAAAATAATTTAAATGAAAATAATATTTTTAATTAAAACTTGGTATTTTCACTATTCATCAAAAAATTAATATTTTCAGTATATTAAAAAACATTTATCCTAACATAAATTATAAATATTTATTTTAAAAATTAACTTTACTTTTTCAGATACATTTTATAAATGTTTAAAAAATTAGTTTTAAAATAAGTGATCAAATGGCTACAAAACAGCTTTTTGGAAAAATACAATTTTAATTGTATAATTGGATTTTTTTTATCTCTTTTATAGAAAACACATAATATGGATTTTCAACATTTAATTGAATTTATAATATAAAAATTTCATTAAAATAATTAAGAAAATTAATTTTCTTAATTTATTGAGGTAAAACCAGTTTGTTTTTATAAATATAGTTATTTTTGAAAAATATTTCCTAAATTTAAAAAGAGTTTGTATTTTCATTTTTAATTAATTGGTCACCAAAAATTTATTTTATATTCATGTGTAAAATAAATATTTCCAAAATTTAGTTAATCATCTTCATACCTTCCATTCAAAGAGCAATGTGATAACTATCACATTAAATAATAATATTTTAATATTATATCATGTTTTATATAATATATCATTTTTATACTTGAAAATCCAAAATCATAGTGTTAACTATCATGTTAAAATCAACATTTCATGTGTCCTACACTAAAATCAGCATTGCATGTATCATATGACAAACTTAGTATTGTGTATAATCCACGATAAACTCAATGTTGTGTGTAATGTAAGAAAAATTTAGTGTTGTGTGTAACACAAACTAATCTCAGTGTTACGTGTAATGAACTATATAAAAAAGATAAAACTTACTTAAAATGTAAAAAATTCTTAGGTTGTTACACTCTACCCATCATTAAATTAATTTCAACATCCAAGTTAATAACTTTTGTTTCCTCACCTAAGGATACATCTACCCTATTACATCTTTCAGTTCCCACTTATCTTACTCAAGCTTGTGGTTTCACCATCAAACATTAACCTGATCAAAGGTCTTATTTCATTGAACTTTCTCTATATGATTCAAAATCACAATCTACTTTTCCTTATAAGAATGATGATTCTCCAAAGGTTCGTAGTTTATTACATGTAAATTATCATTTATGTGCTTCCTCAAGAGTTATATATGGAAGACATCATAAACATGAGAGAGGTTTGGTGGAAGCTCCAAATGAGAAGCTACTAACATAATATGATCAAGTATTCCAAAGGGACCAATATACCTAGGGATTATCCTTCCTTTGTAACATAAGGGAAATTTCACCGTCCAGTTGTACATTAATCAATTTACACATTATCTATTAATATTGTAAATGAACATGAATTTGGTATTCCTAAAGCACTCTTGAATCATATGATCCATAACTAGAATGATAGGTCATTATGTATATCTTTAGTTATAATCACATCAAAATAGTTAGAATAGGTTATCCAATATGCATAAATATTCAATGGTGAAGTAAAAAATTAATATATAAATACTCATTCAAATTGATAATTAAACCCTTCCCTAAATAGTTAACCTCATAACCATTCAATGATTATAAACAAATAATGAAGGTCCATAAATTTCTTAAAATCCACTTAACATTAATCCCCCATATACCAGAATGTATGTCTTTATTGTCACATACCCAACATGTGAATATGTTCATCATGGTTTCCCTTGAAACATGCTAATAACCTTAATTAACATAAAACCTTATTTAAAAAATACATGCACCCTCATTCAGTATATAAAAATTTTATTATTAGATATATTCCTTAAATCCAAAAATTGTGTAAACTCTATCACTGATATCATAAACTACTTTTTCAAAAAATCATTAATCAGTTCCAAGGTAATATGTGATATCTAATTTACTTATTCATGTCCATCATCTCTTTAACCCTACATCATTATCTCAATATCTTTAACATATTAATGTTTATCTTACATTAATCAAAATATAACCTTGAAATTAAATACCTTTTCTAGTATATAAGTACCATTTAACATATTTTTTTAAATCCTTAATGAAAAACATATATTTAGAAATCCATAAATATTTAATGATTCATAATCCCTTAATTCCAAGATATTAATACTTAAATCATCTAACTTCCTTCTCAAACCATTAACTAGGATTCATAATCTTATTCGTTAACACCAATTTCATTTTATATATCATTAATTGTATCTTTAGAATTAATAGAAAAATCATTAATCATAAAACCTTGCAAACTATATTCACAAGTATTCCCACTAGGACATGCAATTTCATAATTCCCATAGTTTACACATTTAAAATATTAAATAGTTGGTGATACCAAAGGGAGACCATTATTCTCATCCATTGTGTTAACTGAACTTTTCATTTTATCATTGCAGTTTCTTACTTTATTTACTTATTTTCAACACCCAAATAATATTTTCTCCCCTATGATACATTCTCTTGAGTTCTTCTTCCCACATTTTTGACTTAGAGGAAATTGAATCATCTTTACTCTATGGTCTCCATTACCAGAACTATCTTCAAATTCTATCATTCTCTTCTTCGGTGAGTTTGAGTTTTGGTTTGGGTTCATGATGTTAATCATGTTTTCTGATATTAAAATATACTTAATAAAAACATCCTTCACTCCATTCAAAATCCCATTTGGATACTCATTAGAAAATTTTCCATTATATTCAATGTCAACCCAATTATTTATGGTTCCTACAATTTATCAATTCCCAAAAGCATAGTGTTATTCGCACTAATAATAGTGATAAACCACATAATCCTGAAACAATCACATAGAGGAAGTCTGAATCATGACCCCATATTTTTTATCTTTGACACCTTAGTTTTATCCCCATTCATTAAGAATCGTCATATATTTAAATTCTTTTTAATTTTTCAAAAATAGTTTATAAATTATAAATCATATCCCCTTAGAGTATCAATCTAGTTGTACAATAAAGAAATTTTTCATGAACTAGGTGACGATCAATTCCAGTTCAATGTGACCTTTTTGGATTTATTACCTATAGCTACCTCTATTCTAAATCCACATCCAATAGTATTATGTAGACCATGATGTAATTTCATAGAAACCACATAATCTATAATTTACAAATAAATCTAGGGCATTTTGAAATACTTTGAATCATACTTAGACTTCTTCTTAGATACAAAAATAAAAATGTCCTTAGAAATATCCCAAGAGATCTCACTAAAAGTTTCTCATCCTAGTTTCCAAAGGTTAAATAAGACTTTCCTCTTATACCATCTATAGAGACCCAAGATTCTCATACATGGATATGACAACTTTTGAGATGAATATTCATTAAATCATATAAATATATGTTTGTACACCATAATAGTTTAGTGCCATTGGAAACATGAAACAAAATATTCTTAAGTAATCAAATATATTCAAATTCACCCATAAAGATCTTCGCTTTTAGTAATCCTACATAAATAACATTTATTTATAACCTAGTGATAGGAAATATATTAAAAGGTGATATTTGGTTCTTAGTAATGGTAAACAAGGGATATATATAACAATGACATGAGAATATAGGTATAACTACATGAGAATAAAATATAAAAATTATACCCAACATTTTAATGATCAAAATATTTTGCCCTCGAAGAAATACTGACAGTACAAAAGTCATGAATCATAATATAATCCAAGAACATAATATGTGGGAGTATAAATTTTTGTATCAAATTAAATTTTGTAAAACATATATTCATATAAAACCATATTTCATGGGTAACAACCACTACATTTATAACATGTTAGTCTTGGGATACACACATGTGTATCTACTTCGATTTTGGGATAACCACCCATGTACCCAATTTTTAGGGCTTGGTATAACAACCCATATACCCTTTTTTTGGGCTTGGCCTATCCACTTGTGTACCCTCCTTTTAGATCTTAGGCTAACCACCAGTTTACCCTCTCTTATGATAGACCAAGTATCATTACCCAATGCATTGGAGGGAAATATAGGTCCCTCCCATCACATGATGTAATCATATATATGTGTGCCAAAATATCCTAAAACATTTATCATTTCATAACCACTCAAAATATATGTTATTGATAAAAAATTCATCATATCATAACTTGTGGAAAACAAATAATATTCAAAAAAAATTCATTATGGTGTCACTAATAGAAGAGAAATGGGTTTCATAAATATATTTTCAACAGAAACACCCCATTTAGAGAAAGAAAAATAATGGTGTCCTAATATAAGATCCCTAGTAAATCCTGAGTAACAAAAACGATGTTATCATTGATAGAAAATTATTTTTAATGATAACTTAAAACATTTCTTTAGTAAAAAACATTTCATCATTGAAAATACGTTTTAAAAACATTCTCAGAATTATTTTATTTGAAAATGAATTTGGAATTGATAAAGAATGATTTAGAGATCTTTTAAAATAATTTTTAAATAATTACTTATTTTTTAAAAAAATATATATTTAAATAAACATGAATAATAATGATAGAATCATCAAATAAAATAATTATCATGATAGTGGGAAATTCCATTCTTTTCATAATCAATGATTTCATTCACAATTTTAGTAAAATATAAAATTGTATTATTTTTAAAAACAACATGAAGATTAAATTTAAATATTTTTGTAAAAAATTTCATAAAGGGTAAAAATTTATAAAAAAAATAATTTTAAAAAAATGCTAAAAATATTATGGAATTTAAAAAAACATGGTTTTGAAGAAAAATGGGTTTTCAACTAAAAATGTGGTTTTTATCTTAAAAACATTATTTTTAACTAATGAGTAAATAAGGGGAGAAAATTGAAGGTAAAAAATTTATTATATTGAAATAACCATGTTATAAAAATATTCGTTAGTTTATTAAGATGTTGATCATAATATTCTATCATCGAATACATAATCATAAACAATACTAATAACAATGATGTTGTAACATAAATTCATTACCACATTGGTGACTTTGAAACATAATCCCCATGAATAAATATAATTTAATGAAACTTAAAACACCATTAGGATAAATAAATTCATGATGTTTCATGTAAAACAGGTTGTAAATACACATTTAACAAGAATATAGGTCTATAACATGACATAAGTCTCAAAGAATTAAAATTGTGAGAAAAATCCCTTACTGATTTGTAATCTTTTGAGCCATTAACCACATGAGAGATATATCCTAAAATGGATATGTAAACTAATGAAATTTCTAGAATAAACATCATAATAAAAATTCAAGGGTAGTTTATACACCAGACAAAAATAAATAGGTGGTGAAAATGACTTTTGTCTCAAAGAAATAAAATATGAGACAAAAATAACATATTTCTTTTGTAATCATTTGAATAATAATCCCCAATAGATCATAAAATAAAATTAAACATTAAATTTCATAAAAATTATGAGATTAATTATATAACATTTCAAATTGTTAGTATATACACCAAAAAAAATAAACGAGTGGTGAATTTGTGTATGTCACCCAGAAATGAAAGAGAGACTAGAAATCCCTTACTGTAAATCTCGACATCCTTCATACTCATTTTAACATCTTTTATAAAAAATATATAATTATTATAAAAATAATAAAGAATCAGAATTTCACATTTCATACCATATATGAATTAATTATGTTCTTCTATTACCTGTTTCATAATAATTCCATTTTAAATTCAAGTTTCTTATAATAACCTATTTTTTCATATATATTTTGATTTGTTAGTTTTGGTCCTCATACATTAATAAAAGAAAAATAATATCCAAAATAATAGTCATGAAAAATTATAATATTTAAACATAAATTATAATATTAAGACCAATCATGAAATATAGTTTTGAGAAATGAAGTATGTTACGATTATAGAGATGGTATGCCATGCATATGCATGGGTAACATATCCATTTTTCAAAGATTATTATGGAAAGGAGGTAAGTAATATATTATTTTTAAATAATGAAATTAATATCCTAAATAAGATAAAACATATTTATATATACTTATACACATCATCTATGTGGTGTTTTGATGAAAAGGGAGTCACATCGCTACATTAATCCAATAGTCCACATGTACATGAATAATGTTATCGTCTTTCAGTGTGTGAATATAATAATAAATAACACAATATATTATATTTTTATAATGATAAATATATTTGTAATATAATTATTCATTCATGTATATCAGATGTAATCATTAAAGTTTTCCTTACTATCTTATATGTGAAGTGTTATGAAAATCAATCATATCACTTCGCGAGGAAGAAGTTCACTATACACACAAGTGACGTTATCATATCCCCTACAGAATGGAAATTAAAAACATATATATAATATAATGAATCAGGGAACATGAGCCTCATCCCAGTTGGTGAGGACTCGCTAGGTGCATCCAAGAGACCCGAAATCAAATTCGGGTGGAGGCATATTTTCAGGTACTATAGCAGTCACTATAGCAGTCACTATTCGGTACAGTTGAAGCCAGAACTATTCATCTATCTTGGCCTTGGGCCACTGGTTTGGTCGTCAGGTCCTGCAAGGTTTTCGGGCCACCCAAGGCCTTCGGGCCAATTGATTCTCATGGCCTTCGGGCCACCTTAAGGCCTTAGGGCCACCACAAGGCCCTGGGACCACATGAATGCAGGCCCTAGACACACTACAAAAAAAGGAGCAGAACCAGAAGATGATTCAGAGCCAAGTGGATTGTCAGAATGAGAGGGTATTGTTATTCCATCAGTATTAGCCTATGTTTGCACGGGAATCCTAGCCAGACGGTCATGCAAAGGTGGAGCGCTACTATCAAGATACAGATGCTGGGGAGGGGTAGATCCTTGTAGATAGTCTGGTTCAATTTCCTAATACAAATGGTTAATGTATCTCATAATCCTACGGGCCATGTAATCTCGGAGCCCATGGGCCTTGTAAGGGTTCACCCTCATCACTTGAAAGGGGGGTTATAAAAAATCAATAAAAATGAAGCCCTTCGGGCCATTCAGGCAGGATATAATGAATCACGATGTAAAATTATGTTACATTAAGAATATATATACTTTATATCCATCATTATACCCTACTATGAGATGTGTTAATAGGAAAATGAATTACCTCGGTTCGTGAGGTAGAAGTCTGCCATAGAGATGGATGATGATTTCATAACCCATTTTCTGGAAGTGGAGATTGTTTTTTGTCAATAACTTTACATAAAAACATATATGTATATGAGATATACCAAATTTATTAATCATCACTATTTAATAATAATTTTAGTAGTTGTAGGAAGAAATTAAATAAAAAATGGTCGTTTGATAATGTTACCTCTTCTTCAGGAAACCTCATTTAGTTCACACCGAAATCCTTTCTAGGTTTAATTTATTCCAAAAATATGGATTCAAGTATGATAGATGTTAATTTTGGAATTGATTTAATCAGGGCTTAGCCAATCCACAATGGTTTGAGTGTTTGAAAAAGAGAGGACATGCGGAGGCCTTTTATAAGTAAGGTGATTGGAACACTTGTAAATTTTTAAAATAGAAAGGTGTACCCACATTTTTATCTTGGTGAAACTCTACCAAATTGAGTATTATAGATAATTATATGTTTTAGGGTCTAAAAATTTCCATAAAATAGATTCTATAAAATTTTACCCCATTTAAACCAATATTCTTTTACTTAATCTTAAATAAACCCATTTTACATTAACCGTAATGATTAATTTTTTAGTATTTTCACTATTTATTTTGGGGAAAAAATTTAATTAACCTTATTAGATAGTTTAAATTATTTTGATTCCATATCAGTAATATATTTATGAAAAATTATATTTTAAAAAATTAGAAAAATATATTTCAAAATTATTCATGAAGATGCGATGAGAAAGCGAGTTTTCAAAGGAAAAATGATCAAAAGTTTACAATGTTTTTATATAAATGTTCATTATAAAATTATTTAAAATGATTTAAACTATTTTAATAAATATATAACTTAATTAATATCACTTTAATTCAAATTTACCATATAATTTAACTTTATTAATAATTTAAACAAAAAGGCCGCTTTTAATTGAAATTGAGTATTTTTTCATATTCATAAAAAATTAATATTTTTAAAAAATTCTAAAAAATTAAACCTTGGATAATTTTTACATGATGGTTTAAAAAATTGAATTTAAATTTTCAAATAAATTTTGATAATTTTCAAAAATTAATTTTAAAAGAACTGCGCAAAAATATAGAAAACTGTTTTTTAGTAAAATACAATTTTTAAGCATTAAATTGGATTTATTCTTACATATTGTCTAGATAACAAATAATATGAATGTTAAAAAAATTATTGAATATATAAAATATAATTTTTGATATAATTTTTTATCAATTTTTTTGTCTACTTTATTAAGGGAAACATTTTTGGGTTGATAAAAAGTAATTCTCAGAAAAATATTTCTTTTATTTTCAAAGAGTTTTTACTTTCATTTTAATCCAATGGTAACCATAGAACTAATTCTATATACATGTGAAAACCATATATTTTTATAATTTATTTAATAATATTCATAGACTCTATTTCAATGTCTAGGTGATAACTATCATATTAAATAATACTATTTTGATAATTTATCATGTTTCATTTAAATTCAGTGTTGAGTGAAATCAAAGCTAAAATCTATGTTGTGTGTAACGTAATAAAAAATAAGTGTTGCATGTAATGAATTTTGAACTCATATTTTCATGTAACAAAATAATAACTCAGTGTTTCATGTAGAACATGATAAATCCTTGATGCATGTAACAAGAATATCAAAATGATTAAATTTATTTGATAAAACATATTTCATGAAATCTTAGGGGGTTACGACGGGAGCTTGAAGATGTTTATTGAAAATATTTTATGAATTTAGAACATTACAAGGAAAGAACTAATTTATCCTATAATAAATTGAACTATTATAAAGACTTATATAATGTTGAATAGTTGTTACTTTAAAAGTTTAGACTTGTGTTAATGATAGCTAAACATCATTATAGATGGGAAAAAACATTTATTGTCAGTACTGTGTATAGTTTTTATGTTGTTTAGTTTTTTAAAGAATAAGAGAATTAACTATTTACTATTAATGGGTAAAGGGTGTAGAAATTATTTTTAAATGTAGTCGAATCACCAATTTAGGTTATCACACACCTATATCCTATCTATTAATCAAAACCGTCAGGTTTTTCACTCTTTGACACATAATTCATTGGTTTGATTCCATTAAAATCTAACTGAATCATGTTTAAATTATTTTGGGATAATTCATCATTTATGTGTAGGGGGAAAATTTTTAGTTTAGCATTTTAATTTTTTTTCTTTATAAAAGACAATTGTGTTTTTAGTCTTTATTTTTATAATGTTTAAAAACCCATTAAGATTAATTTTAAGGACCTTATAAAATTAAATCATATTCCAATATGGAGAAACGAATTTGACACATTTTCTAAACATAGGTGAATGTTGAAATTATCCTTGTTTCAAATTTTATATAAGATATATTCTTGAAAATACCACTAATTTTTTAATCTAATACCATGATACTAAACTAATTTTAAATTGCCTACCCAAGGGGCTTCTAAATCTACTTGGAAATCTTCTTGAAATGAGATCATCACTAGAGTGACCCATCTGATATTTGAATAATGAAAATTTGATGTGTAGTCTTTCAAAACCCAGATTCATTGATTATTTTGTTCAATAAATTGTTGAGGAATTAGTTTGAATAAAATTCCATTCTCTTATAAACTTATATTCATTGGAATAACATAAAATAGAAACTTTTTATACCATATCATCCTTGAATGACCTTGCTAGGAACCCAAATTACCTAAAAAAATAAATAAACCATTTTTGGAGGATGATAACAGATCTTGGTTGAATTAATGTGTGGGGAGGGAAAATGTGAACTATATTATGATTTGTTAAAGAATACTATTTATATTAATTAATTAATTACTAAATTATCTATTCTACTATTTTAATGGAAATCAAGCTAAAAAAATGGAGGATGGCCCCGATAACTTTCAAATATATTCAGGTAACTCAACACTAATTTTTTTTAAATATTATCCTATTTATCCCAAAAATAATAAAATATATTTAATTCTAGATCTAATAAATTAGATAAAACTATTGAAATGGAGATATGAGGGAAAAAATTAAAGACACTGTCGAAGTTGCCTATTTTCTGACTACCCATGAAAATTATAGGGAAAAGAGAGAATTTTTTTTGTAGGAATAAAAAAAGAACAAACTAGATTATCTAACACAATCTTTATAGATGTTGTAATCTATAAATATTTGGAAATTGTGTACTAGAAGGAGTTAATATATTTTTTTGAATAAGGGACCTAGGAAACATCAAAATGGTGGAAAATATAACCTAAATATTGACAGTTATACTTCACTACCCATGAATCAAAATTACTTTTCTTCCTTCAAGAGTAATGAAAACATAAAAAGGGGAAGTAAACTCTAATGAGTAAAAAAGTGAGAATAAATGTTTATTACATAAAAAATAATAAAATGATGGATTTTATTACCTAAATTCATTTTTTTTGAAATGAATCAAAGGAAGATGAGGATAATAAGGATTATTTTCTTATAGAAAATTAAATGTAATGAGTTATGCTTCAAAATAAAGAAAAAAAATCTTTTTCTTCCTCAGATTGTTCTTAATAAAAAGATCCAGCCATTAGTCTATAGAGAACCATGAAAATTACTCATGGTGTTAACAAATACTATACCCATTGGGTTCAGATGAAGAAAATCATCTAACCTATTGTAAACCTATCATGGACGAGTAATGATTTTTTTTTCAAATTCATTCTTGAGTGTTGAGTGGAATAACAATGGAAAGGCACATATAGGTAAGTAGGAGAGGATTAATCAAGGGTAATTGAATTGAAAAAACTTAATAATGAAAATTTAAATAATAACATTAAATAAGAATGATGTGATTGAAATTTATAGTGATTAAAAATGAAACATATATAGGTTATAGATTTTAATTATTCTTGGGTTTTATTTTAGAAGATCAATTTTATCGGAGTCGAAAGTTTAAATGATTAGAAATTGATATAGTCAATTAATGATTTATTTTATTAATATTTAATTAATTTTATTCACAAATATTTATTGATTTATTAAGTTATTTGTAATTTTTAAAATAAAATTTCAAATCATTTGATTTTATGAATATTGTTTGAAATGTATGAATTGTGAATTTAATTGATTAATTTATAATATGGAATGAAATTGACGAATTTATTTTTTTTAAAATTAATTTAATATTTTATTATTCCACCTAAAAATGAGGGATATATTTCTATGTGATACTTTATATGTGTTTTAAGGTAGTAGAAATAAGCCATTGGCCATTTTAGATGACTCGTTATAAGATTTTTTATGTGTTTTAAGGGAGTTTGGATGAGAAAAATTCGACTTCGGATGAGTCATTCTACAAATTAGGATGAGTTTGGAGGGTGTTCTAATGATTAAAATGCATCTTTGGAATAGTCAATGATGGAAAGTTTTTTTATAATGATACATTTGATGAGTAAATTGAAGGTTTCATGTGAAATAGAAGTTTCTTTGAGGGTAAATAACCATAAATCATTTTTTCTATTTGATGGATCATGTACCAATTGTTCAAGTGTGCATGTCATGAACAATTAATTTTTTTTCATTTAATGTTGAAATTGAATATCCCAACAGCCAGAGAGGATTTTTCTCAAAATAAATTTATAATTAATTTACATAGATATGAAGAAATAATACCTCATAATAAGAGATTTCTTTTAAACCTTTTCAGATTATCACCACTACGATTTTAGGATAAAAGTTTATAATCCATGTAGCAGTGATCCAAACATTCTCATTTTTTTCTCCAAATGAAACCAATTCATTATTGGGATATAGTATGGTGGATCAAAAAACTTTCTTTGTTTATCTTTATCACTCTAATATCCTTCGGGCTTAAAGGATACTCTCTTCTTCATCTCATTTTGGAGAGGTGGAGAGAAGGAGTAATCCAAGAGAGAAGTGTGTTGTGTGAAATGATTCTAAACTCTTGATTAACCCTACATAACATACATAACCATCTATTTATTTAATTAGGGTTTTTGTTCAAATATTATATAATTTTACAATGACCCTTATATAATATAATAAACCTAATCTTACCTCATGCCATATAAAATAATAATGTCATTATTTTAGGGTGTGATCTAACTGGCACCAAAATAAATATTATTTTACAGGATTTCATATTAAGATTTATCACTAGACACAATATTTGTCCACTGCTCTTCTTTAACATTTATTTTAAACACGATTAAATATTTAATTAAATATTTTATTGATAAATAAATATTTTATTCCAAATATGAAAAACAAATATTTATTAACTATTAAATAAATAAAATAATTGTTTGATATATATTCAATATAATAAATATTTATTTAATATTTGTGATTAATAAAACATGATTAAGATTATTCCTTGGCCTTGGGAATAATTTCTGTTCTAGTAATTAAATTTGAATAGAATTTAATGAAGATCAATGGAAACACTTAGGGTATGTACCACTTCTATAATTTCTCATTAGGATTAGGTTGAAATTGTTAAATTTATTTATTAAAATCATTGAATGGGTTAAGTCACCCAACAAAATAACCTAATTTCAAAACATCAATAACCACATAAGAATGATCATTTTGTAATATAATAACTTTTTCAAAATGTCTCATCATGATTGTTTCACATCCATGTCGTTAACTTATATGCTTGATATGTGTTTCTTTTAGTATTTAAAATAAAAAATTCTATTGTCCATCGTGATAGAATTTAATTTGATGGTGTAATTTCAGTCAAAGGGTTGAGATATAAACATCCAAAAATATGGAAGGGACAAATCCACCAACATGTTATTAACTAATAACATGTTATTAGTGAAGCACCTAAGATATTTATCTTTTTTTAATGAAAAATATAATCATGGTTTAGTAAAAACATATATGTGAATGATTCATAGTATGAATTAATAATAATATTAATGTTTAAGGATAATTACATAGACTCGATGATTGGAATACATGATGTCACAAAAACATGATGAATTCTTACATCCATGAATGTTATCATAATCTCTTATCTCTGAGATTACTAAGTCTGACTTCATGAGTAAAAGTCACATACTCTTATGAGTAATCACACCTAAACTTAAAACTTTTATGTGTTCAATGATAATATATTATCTTACAATAGAACTCTACTAAATAATATTGTCTAGGGATTTCATGGTTCTTAAAATAGCAGGGAATTTCTATGAGCTTATCAATATGAAAAATACTCTAGGTCATTATTATATTAAAGTCATTTATTATAATGACAAGTATGAAATGATATGTTTTATTAATATAAAAATATTTGAATATACATGTAATTTAAAGAAAAAAATGATTGGATTTAGAACACCAACTCCAACTGACTACCACTTGCACTAGAGCCAACTACCAATGACTTTTAGTTGTCTAGACCTCAAATAATGATCTTGATTTTTCTATGTGAAGTATTTATAAAAGGGTTAATATATTTTTTATTATTTAGACATTATTATCACTTTTACATCACCACATTGAGAAAAATATCTCAATAGGTGACATTTCTGATATATGTGCTTCGTCAATTGATGTGACATTGGATCCTTTGTGAGAGCCACTATTGAAATATTACCATAATAATGTTTGATAGGTTCATTACCTTCATGTATAATGTAAATATCCTAGATGAAGTTTCATTTCAAAATTCTTCTTTAGATACCTCATAATACCCAATATACTTTGACTCTACTATAGAATCTGTAACCATAACATTCTTTGATCTCTTCTAGCTCAACTCACCACTGTTGAGAGTGAATATGTATCCTTTTTGTGATATCATGTGATCACTAGTTCCTCATCTATTTTATTTACTAGAAAAATCTTATTAGTATGCATATGATACATAAGGATAGTCCTAACTTCCATTAAATGGTGGTCACCTTGGTCAACTTGATATCTTACTACCACATTCATTGTATAGAATAAATCCATCCTACTTTATATAAAAACATACAAAACTATACCAATTTGTGATTTGTATGTAATATTAGCTATTTTATGTGTTTTCTTATCTATTTGGGGATGCATTTTCATGAAAAAATTAATATCATACGTCATTAGAAATGATACCCTATTGGGTTGTTCCATAATAAATATCTTCAGTATCTTGTAAATATATATAAATTTATTTCGTCTATTTATCCTCTTGCATCCACCAAGAAGAATCCTGATCCCATGAATTTATACTATTTCACCGAATTATTTCATGGATAATCATTTATTCTACAATTATTTAATATACTATAAGACTAATATTTCAATTCCAATAAGTAGTATGTCATCGACATAAACAATTTAGAAAACTATTTCACTTCTAATAATCTTTTTATCAGCATAACTATCACATTTATTATTTATGATACCATATTTGGTTATGTATTTATCAAACTAAATGTTCCATGACCCCTAGTCTTTCTTTAATCAATAAATGAATCTTTTCAATTTCAACACCTTATTAGAATTATTTAAACTCAAAAAATTATCAAGTTATATCTTATAGACATATTATTGATTTTTTACTTTTAGGTAGGTTCTTTTGACAACAATTTTCTATATCTCATTTTCATGGTATTCCTAAATGGAAAGTATAATTCTGATTTATTTTATCAAACAAAGTGGTGATACATTTTCTTTATAGTTCATTTCGTGAAACTTTTTAAACCCTTTTGAAACTAGTCGTTCCTTATATTTTCCAAATTTTCGATCCATGTATAGTTTCTTCTTGAATAACCAATCATATCAAACTCGATTTACATCCATTGGTGTATTGACCAAAATCTAAACTTGGTTTTTGTAATTGGAATCCTTTTCATAATTCATAGCTTCTTTTCAGTTTGAAACATCTATGATAGTAATTTCTTATTTATAGTTTTGATGATCATTGCTATTAACTAATAACGAGTCCTTATTTTCGGTGACTGGATAACCATACTATTTTAGTTCACTAACCTATCTTCTACTCTTATGAAATAATTTTTCCTCTATAACATATTCTTCCATGGGTCTTTTTGTAATCAATTAATATCACATCTCATTTGTATCTTGATCCTGGAATTCATCAATGTCTATCTCGCTCACATGATATTCATGAAATATGTGATCCCCTTTTATAATGGTTAGACATATGTAGTCAAATATTTCTTATTTGTATGGTTATATAGGTAATATCATTTTGTTTCCTTAGGATACACTATAATGATACAATTATATCCCCATGGTTCAAGTTTGTTTCCTGAAATGTCCTTAAAAATTTATTCTCAACCCCACACTCATATATGCAACAACATGGTTTTATTTTCACACCAAATATGATATAGAATTCATATTTCCTTTTTAGTTAGAACATTGTTTAATATGTTTGTAGAAATTTGAAATTTGTATCCTCAAATGGATAATGGAATAATTTCTTAAATCATCATTATTATAACTATGTCTAACAAGGTGTGGTTACCCTATTGTCTTACACCATTCCATTAAGGTTTATTAGAGGTAGTGAGTTAGGATGTAATCCCAAACTCTCTTAAATAATAAATTATGTTTGGATTAATATATTCACAACCATGGCCTATGTGGAGTTTCTTAATCATCTAACCAATATGGTTTCCAACTTCATTATTTTATTCCATGAAATTTTAATAGTAATATGAATAATATATCACTATTATACATATCCATATCTACTAAAATAATCATAAATGTATTGATGTAAGAGTACCCACCCATTTCTTAAATTCAAATTAGTCCACAAATATCAGTACAAACTAATTTATAAAGCCATTAGGCTCTTTCACATTTTCTATTAAATGTGGATTTATTCAATTTTCATTGTAAAAAATATCACATACACCAATTTATTTTAGTTTGAAACAATATTAACACCCTTATTGGTGTAATTTATTAAAAATATCTTTATTTACATGATCTAGTTGGTGTTTCCATAGTTAGTTTTGGTATGACTCAAGTGAACTAATTTCATTATCAACATCCACTACTTTTTTCTGCTAATTTAAAAAATAAATATAATTATTTAAATGTACCATACCCTAAAAATTACTTCCTTATAAAAGAAATAAATATATATTACCAAATTTGAAAATAAATCTATCCATACCAAATCTAGATAAAAAAATAATGTTTTTGGAAATAAGTAGTGAATAATAAAAAAATTTAATACCATGATTATTCCCATCAATGAAATTAAGTGGTAGTCCTTGATTTCTATATTAGAAAGTTTGGAACTATTTGATTCTCATAGATATACCACCATTATTCCATCTACTTGAATCTATTTTTTTCTTATATTTTAATACATATCTGATCAATATATGTTGTATCTAATAATAATGTTGTTGAAATAGATACATTTCACTTGATAGTAAAGACACTGAAATATTCCTATTTCTTCTTTAATTTTTTTTCTTTTTCATGTGGAACTTCATTCCGTATTTGAAACACACACCGTATTTTTCCCTTTCCTATTCCTTGATCCTCTACTTCTTGTAAGGGTGTTGTGAAAGAGATTTGTATTTAGATCCCTTCATTTAGAATTTTATTTTTTTTCTTCAATATAATAAAATAATTTTAAAACTTCATCTCCTTATCAACATATATTAGTATGTGAATATCTATAAGGGACTTATCTATGTTATTCATATAAAAATTAGAAAAATATAGCGATATTTTGAAGGAGGGATGAAAGAATGATATAAGTGTGTAGTTTCTTAGAAAACAAAATCCTAGAACATCTAACATCTTAATATGGCCAATATATTTGACTATGTGAGGCCCAAATAGAGAAAATTATCCAATATTACACTAAACAATATCTGTGGGTATCTCAAACCATTACTAAATATCTATCTCATAATATAGGCAACAGACATGTCGGATAATGAAATAGGGTTCCATGTGTTTAAAAGACTTCATGAGTTCACTAGACATGGATGGAATAATTAAATATTGAACATTGACCATGTATCTCATGTTTTTATCATATAAATTGAACTCTTAATCACTATACTTCATTGTATTAGGATCATGTAGTGTGTATTATAGCACATAAGATATCCATTCATGGCGCAACACTACTAAAAAGTGTTTGATCTGCACATGGAAGTTACTGCCAGTAAAAAGATGGTCATTCTCCAAGACAGATCGTAGAGATAATGTGGATGATGAACTTTCCATTTTTATACCATTAAAATAAATATATTATTAGTACCTCTATTGATTATAATTTTTTTGAAACATGAATAATTTAATTTCATTAATTCTCCAACCATGTTATCAAGTATCAATGATCCTCATAGTCGAATGTAAAATTTCTCGTCCCTCAATAAATTTTAGTGGAAAGGATCCTTATTATCCTTATAAGTGATCAATAATATGTGCATTAAAACTATAATAAGGTATTTAGTTAGGTGTTCTTTCCAACTATGGGCCTACAATTCTATGATCCATTGAGAGGAAACCCCAATCATAAAATCTTCATTGGGATGTCCTCAATATTTACCTCCAAATGTTTTTTGAAGAGACTATGCATATTAAATCCAACACATATTTGGTTTAGTAAAACAAAAAACCTTATGATAACTCTTGGATAATATCTGTTTCCAGACTAAAGCCATGTAAACACTTAGTTCTCTGGTCACCTTCCCAATATTTTAATAGAATAATTATTATGTATTAATATTATATTGAGGAATTTTATTTGTTATATGTAAATAATTATTATTTTATCCATTAAATTCATATTTAATATTAATTGTATTTTACATAAATGATTAATCAGGTTTTGATAGTACATTTACACATAATCCATTTATTGAAATTATATATTTTAATATTAGTCTATTTATTTATGCGATTGTGGTCTTACAAGTATAAAATAAATAATACATAAGACATAAATAAATAAATAAATAAATCACTCAATAATGATGTTGTTTAAGTCTTGATTTATTGAGTGGACTATAAATCAAATTACTACCTAGTGGAAAGCTCATTGTGATTATGAGGGTGCGATTTTCTGCATTCCACCTGCCCACCTATGTATCACATGGGTTCAGTTTTTGTTGGTTATGACTTGATCCACCTCCATCCACATTTATATATTCCTTTTATTACTTGTATTTGTAGCTCACATACTATTTATGAAAACCCAATTATTGGTTAAGGCGAATTATATACATCACTTTGGGCCGGTAGTTCCTATATAATAAATGAGGGAGGAATGGCTCATATAAAATAGTATTTAAATTAATAATTAATAATTTTAAAAGCATTAAATAAATTAAATTAAATTAAACTAACACATACATAGTTTTTAGAAAATCTCACTAATCGTTATTAACATTCAATTAATATATATATATAAACTAGTTAACATTTATTTTTATTCATGTTTAAGTCTTTAGATAAACATGATTATTTTTATTAATACAATTTTATTTTATTGACCATCCAAATTATATTGTTGATACCAATCAAATGTTTATTTATGAAAAATAAAGTGTCATGAAAAATAATAAAAAATAATTATAGTAAATTAAATGGGTATTTATTATTTTTTTTAAAATATTTATTACATAGTTAAATAAATTTTGTGATAACAAGGTAAATAGATTTTAATGTTGTAATAAAGTATTAAAAGGTAATTTAATTATGTATTTTTTTGGGAGACTATATGTCATGTACTTATGAGATACACATCATGTTCCTGATAACCGTGTATTTGAGATAAACTAATGGGGCTTTATATTGTACCTTCTCCACACTAAACAACATTTACCAACCAGCTACATGATGTGTATCGGGATTTCAATGCATCCATGTAACCCTTCGAATGAATCAGTGTGTTCTTCATAGATTGGACTATATTGCATGACTAACCAACTAAATACAATGTTTCTCTTTTTCATGGGTCTGTATACCCCATATAATGACATGGTCTGTACTTAAGAAATGATAATTAATGAATTACATGTCTTGTTTCCTAGATAAACCCCACGTGTTTCATTAATTACAGTGGATTTTAGTCTCAGATATTAACAAACAATTAATTTTACCACAATATTTTAAATAATTTTACTACTAGAACACGTAGACTACACAATATTTACACTAGATACATTCCATGAAATCCAAAAAGTCATTTTCCCAGTTGGTCTGGTTGACACCTTGTGTGAAACAAATTCACTACATTAAATAATTTCTAATTGAATCATGAATCACGTGATACATCCAAGTGTTGAAAAATTGGGTAATGGATGTGTACTCTTGTTATACACATTGTAACCTAGTCTCACGAGCTATAATCCTTGGAACTTATTTAGGGAATATCCTATAAATATTATTCTATTCTTAGTCCTTTAGGAAAATACGAATCTTGAATGGAGTAATTAAAATGTATAAATCTTGTTTATTAAACATTATATTAAATAAAAAATAATATGGAAATAAACAGTCTAACCATTATTCCCCATATAGAAAAAAATACAATAAATAATTATAAATTTAAAACATGTCCACTTTGATACGACATTAAGTGTTGAGGCATAAAAAAGTTCCTTGTTGTGAGGAAAACCATTGAGGATTTTTTCGTCGAAATCTAAGGCTAATTCTCCAATTGTGAAACATGTAAACACCATGAACAAATTTTTTTCATTGAATATTGAGATGGAAAGGAGAAAAACCTAGAGAGAGAATATATTTCATGTGAAATTTATAATTAATTTAAATACATATGATGAAATACTCTCACATCTAAATATTTTTGTTTATAGACATTTTTGATCCTCTAAAAACCCTTTAAGGATTATTGTAGTTATAATTGTAGTATCTAAGTGTTCAATCATTTTAGCAGTAAGCTGGATGTGCTCCTTTGATCTCTAAATGACAGTAATTTATTTATGGGTTTTATCCCAGTAGATCAATCATCTTTCATTTTCCATCTTGATAAGTTCAAAATCCATTAATCTTGAAGGATTCTCTCTTATTCTTATTGTTTATGAGAGTAGGTGAGAAGGATGAATTTTAGAGAGAAGTGAATTATACCCACTGATTCCCAAATCTTGATTATCCATACATAGTAGAAATAACCTTCTATTTATAATGTTAGTGTTTATATTAAATTATTATTTTACAAAAAACGTTTTTATCTAATATAAAGAAATTAATCTTACCCCATTACATATAAATTAATAATATTAATATTTTAAGTCATTCACTAACTGGTGCAATGATTAATAGTATTTAACCAAATTGAAATTTAATATTTATCACAAGGCATGATTTTGTCAAATTTTATTCATTAAAATTTATTGAATACCCAAATAAATATTTAATTAAATATTTTACTATTTGAGAACTTCATAAGTAGAAGTCCCACCTTATTACGAGTACTCAAACCTAACAACTGACATTATATTTGTCCCATAATAGTATGTTATGAGACCATAGAATTATATTTAAGAATAACCTATTGATGTTTCAAGTTTCTCATTATATTTTTAAGCTGTATTGACCATATCAATGGGATATATAATCAAGAATCACCTATTATAATTTTAGTTGATAGGAGGATACCCAAGCTGACATAAAATTCATAAAACTGGGAGTTTTTAAAAATCATCCAACCTATACGGATGAATGCTCTCGTAATCCTAGATTCTGGTAAGGATGTTTCCCATAAGGATGATTCTTATAATGATATTTTCCAATATAAGAATTCTCGTTAGGTATATAATATTGGATTTTCAAAATTTGAAAGGATGGTCATAGAGCTTAATAAGGATGTCATAGATTTAGTGTAAAACACAAGGGGGGTGAATTTATTTTTAAATATCAATTTCTATTTTAAAAGAATTTATAGAAAAAATAAATGAATTTAATAAAATCACCCATTTAATAAAAACTATAGAAATGTGTAACGTGGTTTTTAAATAACCTCATAAAAGTGGGATCAAGGCTTAGATAAAATAACATTGAATGTAATTCAAATTTTTAAACCAATTTACCGAACCAAATAATGAAAATAATAAACAAGTAAAGATTAACTATCTAAGTAAAGTTTTATTTTCATAAAAAATTAACTAAATAATTCATTGAAATTAATAATGAAAATAAATCATACAAATAACAAAATGATAATTTAACAAGGGTTTTAGTCTAAAGATGAGACTTAATCCCCTCTATATGGAAATCACCTACTACCAACTTCTTTATTAAAAAAATAAACTCAACCATAACCTGAATCATGTTTTACAAACAATATCTCACAAGGGTATATAGAAACAAATACACTTCCATACATAAATATGGGATAGAATAAGTAATTATTACATAAGAGAAACTCCATAATTGTTTATGGGAATAAAAATGAATAAAATTTAAAGGGAGTTTCATGGACTCTATGATATTATCCAAGAGATATTTTGAACTGATAAACCAATAAAAAACACACAGATCAAATATAAAGTTTAAACATAAAGAGAAAGAGTTTATAGACGATAAAAATGTGGTGAAACTCAGTTTGAATCAATTTGGTTGCTCAGGATTCTCAAAAAATCATCATGATAAGAATCCATAAGGTTTTCATAGAAGTTGTAGTTGAAAAAGAGTGTCATAAAATAATGGAAAATCATTTTTTCATTATTAGGTTGATTTCACTGTATTGTTTCAGTATTTTTACATATTCACCAATCACACCCACACATTCTCATAATTTCACATGAAGTAGATCTTCTAGATATATAGCATTTCATGATATGTAATTATCGATTAAAAAATAATAATAACATAATCAAGGTCCTCATGTTAAACATCAATATAGAAAGTCAAACATTTTCTTTACATCTTGTATTTATTTTAATAATACTCATTATGAAATCCAGGATTTTATATCCAATATTAAATGCATAAACAATCAATTGGATAATTAATTTTTAAAATTAATTCTAGATATCAATGGTATCTCCACTAGCTAAAAAATACCTTAAAGAGACATACTGATATGGTTGTAGAAACCATTTACAGTTTATCACTAGTAGTATAATTATATGATAGATAGGTTTATTGAAGGTAGAAACTCTATTGAAATATCTATAGGAAAACCAGGTGGTAGATCATCTAGGATATAACATCAAGCGATTGTATCGGAAACAGGTGATAAGAGATTTTAATGATATCACATTGTAATAGTCATTGTAGAAAATGGAAGGAAGTACCATGGGATGATAGCAGTGCTCCATTGTAGCTTTTTTTTACTAATGGATGAAAATAGTGATAGTAGCACTCCACAACTAGTGGTATATTAGAGTAACTAGTGGTATTTATTTTGAACTAACGGAATATAAAAATTATCTAATTTAAACAACTTTGTATAGAATCTAATTACACATATAAAACATTAAAATTATTAGAAACATAATAAACATGATTTGGGATCATTAAAATAAGGAGGTGCTCAAAAATATCCCACTATTTTATGACCACAAATAATAACATTTATAAACCATATTTAAAACCTTAATAGATAAATAACACTTGAAAAATAAAATTATACAAAACAATTGAATTCTATACATGTTACACATTGTTATCCTTTGACATTATACAATTACAAGTATGATGAAATACATTCAATTACACCCCTTTTTAGTATTATAAAAAATGAAAAAACTTTGAATGAAACAAACAATAAATAGAAGAAATAATAAAAATGGAGATGTTTTGTTAATTAAGAAATGGTACATAGAAAATCATAAAAACTATAAAAATGATTTCATCTCAAATCCTAATTAGAATAAGAGGAACCATCGTCCTTTCTGAGAGTGATATGACCCATTGTCTCATTTACTTGTCTAGTGGAAGGAGGAACATAAGAGGATATAGATGGATATGGGGGGTGCAGGTTGTCAAAAAATAATCCTAGAAGCTTTTATAGGCCAACGTTGTCTCAAAACATCAATAGGATTGAGGATTAAGGGGATCACGATGATAAAAGTAGTCTATAAAAATTTTTAGAGGAGTGAAAAAAGAAATTTAGAAAATTGAAAGGTGGGATGATTATCCATATGGTAAAAACTATAGTCCTAGTAGTATACTAAAAAGGTTTCATCAAATCTAAAAATGGTGTAATCAAATGTCCCCCATTCTCTATGACATTGAACATATCAGAATTTTATTCCTTGAAAAAGTTGAGAAGATGTGATGGAGTCTTCGGTTGGGCAACCTTTTCATTGAAGGCCATTTTTATGGGATGAATTATCAGGTTCTCATACAAAAATATTAAATAATCATTCAACTAATACATTGAATAAATCTTTGAAAGTAAATACTTTATAGCCTTAGTAATATGTTCTCTACCACTCCCAGCCTCATTCATTAATTATATAACCGGTTTATAAATATGCTCACAATATGAATTTTTTTGAAACATTTCTTCTTGATGAAAGGATATAGATGAAAATGTAATAGCATGTATCTCTTCTCTAAAAATGGTTTTGATCAAATCAACATACACCAAAGTAGTAGTAGTTGGTGGAGCACTATAATTGGAAGCATTGTAAATAGGATGTGATTCCAATCTCTCCGAAAGAGATAACTATATCTAAAAATAGATTCCTCTAATTTGTAGTATGATGGATCAAACGTATTTTATAAGATTAGGTATCCTTTTATTCTAAATTTCTAGTTCTATAATTTTATTCATTTTCCTAGGATGAATGTAATAAATGTGCAATGGAAATTACCACTGAGAGTTAGATTCCCTGATTATGGTGTCTTTTGGAGGTACTAATATGATTATCCCATGGTTGTATGATAGTAGACTTCTCCTAAAGGAATACAAATCATCTTTGGTTATATAACAAGGAAGAGGAAGTGAATAAGGAGGATGGGGATAAAGAGGATGAGTCTTATCCTAACCAGGTAAGGCATCTTCATCAGGATGAGTATCCACCCCATGATCACCTAGATAAATTACTTCCAACCATTCTACTTGATCAATCTATTCAATCAAGGACCCCTTAGGATCTCCCTTAGTAATATAGTTGAAATGTCCACAATTATTCAGTCGACTTTCCAAAAAAATATCACTAGAATTATCTTATATATTTGATTTTTGTTATGTCGGTCCTGGAGGCTAAGAACCCAGATATTATCCCCCTTATATTTGGCATCATCTGCAGCTTGGTTTGATGTAAGTCGTTCATCCTTATTAGTTGATTCATGACAAGTAGATTCAGAAAATTTATCATCAATAAACCTAGTGGAATTAGAACCATCTTGAGAAGAACATTACTCCTCTTACAAATATCTATCATCATCATCACTTTTAAAACCATAGAATTCTTCAATGACATCTTTCGAGATTTATGAAGAAGTTATATCATTCTATTCTTCCACCTAGACATCAATTTCCAAATCCTCAAATCAATTTCCAATATTCATTCCCTAACAGGAAGAGAATAGATGGACTATCATGTTTATTAAATATATTGGAATTTTAACCACATATATTAAACTCTCCTATTCTAATAATATAAGAGAAAATACTTCTACATTATCCTCAACAGCATCAACTTCCTCATCAGAGGAATACACAGCAAATTCATCTAGATCTACGTCAAGGTTAACCAAATTTTTTTTTCTACATGGTTGTTCAATAGGGTTAAATTTCTCAAATAGATTATTATTTTCATCCACCAATTTCTTCATCCAAGTATTTTAGTTTACCAATATTCTTTTACAAGCTGCATGACTTAAAAAGAAACCACCATAATTGTCATTCTTCTCCTCTCCATCAAGAATAATACCTTTGGATTATAGAAAAGTTGAGATCATTTTAGGGCATTCTAAAGTGTATGATCTTGAATATGATTTTCGGTGCTCCATAATGTGAACCATCAGGTATCTCTATAGGTTAACCTTATCCCCTCTATTCATAAGATATAATAAAAAAATGTCTTACAACATCATGATGCTAAAGTACCCCTTCTTAGGACCAAACATGTTTTGTTTAAATTTAAACAATAACCCACATTCACTATAAAAGTCTAAAAATCTAGGTCTTCTGATTTCACTATTTCTAGTTAACCCAAAATAAAAAAAAAAATTGAATTAAAAACCCATTGAAAATAGGAAAATAAACATGATAATAATTTAATGTACCTTCATGAGGAACCTTTAAACCTTTATCCCACTTCCCTGATGAAAAATAAATATTTATTATATCCATCAATCTCTTAATGAAATATTTCTTTTCTCTAAAAACATAATATGGAAACAGATAGAACTGGTAAAACAAAATATGATAGAATGGTCAATCATTACATGAAAACCATTCAATCCATCCTTTTTCCTAGATTATTTTCAGTAAAATAAACATACTTATGAATGACTATTCAGTATCTATTTATTTTCTGTGATGATAACTCATGATGTAAGATTTGAATTATTTTCCTCCATTGGATTTCTAAAATATCCTCTAGATATCTACGAACTAAGTGACCCATCTAGAGAAATAGATGGATGTTTCACATGCACTATTTTTGGAAATATTTTATTGTGGGAGGTCGAATGAATAAAATAGTCAACAGACAAAGGTGGAATGTGAGAGGCCTAAAAAAGGATATGCATGAGAGGAGATCCTCAGATTCATATTTAGGGAATATAATCATTTAATGATTTCAAAATTTGAAAATATATTTTATGTAGAAATAATAATAATTCTATAATGTTATTAATTTTATTAATTTTATTTTAATGTTAATAATGATAAGAAAACATGAAAGGCATCACATGGATGATAAGTCCCAATGATAGTGCTTATAGTATGATGCAAAAATAAATACCAAATTTCATATATTAATGGTTGAATCCCTTTGGTTTAATACCAACAATAAAAGGCTAATGGTACATAGTGTGTGGAAGAAGATATAATGTTATCACATAATGATACAAAACTAATTGTATCATAGATAATAATTGAATAGATAACAATAGAATATGATCATAGAAGAATTACTAATGATCAATCAGAAGATTGTTGACAATAACTATAGATTGAACACAATTTTATTGGTTTAGATAATTTTCTACCAAAAGTGAAATATATTAAACAAAAAATAATAATTATGGTTTATCATTCCAAGTTCATGTCAGATATAACTTATTATCTAAATGTTTAATATATTGGTGAATATGTTAGAAAGATGATGTTTATTGACTGTGAATTAAAGAGTAATTTCACCTTTCTGGGAATGATCCATAAAAAAGGTATGTCTTATATCAATGTTTTTTGTTTCATGAATAAGATACATGATTCTTATAAATATTTATTATACTAACGTCATTTTAGTTTATAAGGACATTTCAATGTTGATATCTATAGTCTAGTAAAGTATTCTTCATCCACAAAATATATTCACAGTAACTGCATTCAGTTATGTACACAACTTTTGTAGGGGATAAATCAATAAAATTCTACTTCTTACTACACCATAAAACATGAGTCTTGGAAAAAAAATTACACGTTCCAAATTTTATTTTTTATAAATTTTTCATCCCCAATAATTAGCCTATGGATAACTCACTATGTCAAATTCTTTCCCCCTAACGAAAAATAGTTCTATTTTGGTTTTATTGTTGAGTTATTTAAAAACTATTTTAACAAAATGTATGTGATATTGTTTTGGATTTTCATAAACATGGGAACAAATGCACATAATAAAAATTTTATGAGGACATATGGTTTTAAAGTATAATAATCCTCCAATCATACATCTATAAGTGTTTTGATCAAAGGGGTTCCTAGTTTTATCGATATCCATTTTGAATGTTTCACTCATGGTAGTATCACTACCTTTAGTACTATCCATGCAAAATTGTTTTAAAATATCATTAGTATTCTTATTTTGATGTAAAATAATTCCATACCAATTTAAAAAAATCTGAAAACCATGAAATAATGTAAGATCTAAAACCAAACTCATTTAAAATTTAAATAGGATCATTTAAAAAGTCAATACACTAAGAATATCTTGAAGATCCAAAAATAGAATCATCAAAATAACTTAGTACTACAAAAACATATTTTGAAATTCATTTATTAAATAAAGTAGGTTTAGATATACCATTAGTAAAACATTTTGAAATAAGAAATGAGAGGAGGCTATCATACCAATCACTATGATCTTTTTTAAACAACCTAAAGCCTTTTTAATTTATAAACAAGATTTGGAAAGTGTGAGATTTGAAATATAGGGTGTTGTTCTAAAAAATCCTCAAGAATATAACCATTTAAGAATTACCTTTTTATTTCCATTAGATATATTTTAAAATTCCAATGTACTATATATGCAAGAAATATTCTAGTGGATTTAAGTCTAGATATAGGTGAAAATGATTCATCACAATACATTCCTTACTCCTAGATATATCTTTGTGCAACCAATCCATCGTTGTTTCTAACTATTATTCCTGACTCATCAACCTTGTTTCAAAACACCCATTTAGTTCTAGTAGTTAGGTAGTATTTGGTTCTTTCAACTAGTTCCCAAAATCTATTTATTTTTAATTTATTAATCTCTACGGTCATTTCCATTACATAGAATTCACAATTATTTGTATCTGTAATGTTTATAAGTTAATTTTGTGAAAATAAAGCTTTATATTCAACATGATTTATAAGAGAATCGTTGGTTTGAGTTCCTTTATCTAGGTTACTAAAAAAACAACTAAGGGATGAAATCTTTGATTATTATCAGTTTTAGGGAGAGAAGTACTTGATAATTCATTATCATATATGGCTTTTGGTTCAGGTTGTTCATTAGAAATAAGAGACTTTTCTACATGTTTTACAAAACTATAAGAAGGTTTTGGATTGATATCCAAATTGGAAAGATCAAAATCCATTATCTATAATTCGGTCTTGCCCTCATGTTGATTTTTCATATAAAATATGACATTAATAGATTCTTTAAAAATTTATGTTCTTTTTTTAAACACACTATATGATTGATTGGTTGTTGAATATCCATGAAAATTTTATATATCACTTTTAGTTGAATTTTTTTATAAATTTCATTTTTTATTGCATACAAATAAATTGATCATACACTACTGGAAATCGGATCTTTCCCAACACTTATATACACCCTTTCCCAACGGTTCTCCCAAACCGTAGGGAAAGGGGGGTCTTTCCCAACGGTTTGGGAGAACCATTGGGAAAGGGGCCTCAAAACACCCCTTTACCAACGGTTTGGGAGAACCATTGGGAAAGACCCCCCCTTTCCCAACGGTTTGGGAGAACCGTTGGGAAAGACCCCCTCAAAACACCCCTTTCCCAACGGTTTGGGACAACCGTTGGGAAAGACCCCCCTTTCCCAACGGTTTGAGAGAACCGTTGGGAAAAACCCCCTCAAAACACCCCTTTCCCAACGGTTTGGGAGAACCGTTGGGAAATACCCCCCCTTTCCCAACGGTTTGGGAGAACCGTTGGGAAAGACCCCCTCAAAACACCCCTTTCCCAACGGTTTGGAAGAACCGTTGGGAAAAACCCCCTCAAAACACCCCTTTCCCAACAGTTTGGGAGAACCATTGGGAAAGACCCCCCCTTTCCCAACGGTTTGGGAGAACCGTTGGGAAAGACCCCCTCAAGACACCCCTTTCCCAACGGTTTGGAAGAACCGTTGGGAAAGACCCCCCCCCCCTTTCCCAACGGTTTGGGAGAACCATTGGGAAAGCTCTGCCCAAAATCCAGCATTCCCCCTGGAAATTATCACCTATCCCAATGGTTTTGGAAACCATTGGGATAGGTCTATCCCAACGGTTTTGAGAACCGTTGGGATAGATTCTTTGATTTCTTCCAGGTCTTCTACCCAAGAACATTATATAAATATAAATTTTAAATAATTATGATAATATATATATATATATATATATATTTATGAAGTTATGTTTATAAAAGTTATGTTAGGTTAGTGGTTAAGGCGTTTAATTATAAACGGGGGGTTGTGGGATCAAATCCCACCACATGTTTTTTTTTTGAAATACATATACCAACGGTTTTATAACCGTTGGAATAGATTTTCATATTACTTATACCAACGGTTTTGAAAACCGTTGGGATATGTCTATACCAACGGTTTTCCCAAAACCGTTGGTATAGACCTATCCCAACGGCTTACTTCGCAACGGTTCTCCAAACCGTTGGTATAGGCTATACCAACGGTTTGGAGGCCTATACCAACGGTTTGGAACCGTTGGTATAGGTTAGTATTCTACTAGTGATATTTAGGAGAAAGTTAGTATTATAGCCCTGTAGTTAACATATTAGTTCAAACTCTTGATTTTTAAACTCATGACCACGATAACTTCTTAATGTCTTAATTAAAAGACCAATAATATTACATACATATTTAGAATATTTCAAGAAACATGAATGAGATTCATTCTTATGAAGAAGGAAAAAAGACACTTAAACATTGAAATAAATTCCACTACCACATATGAAAAATATTTTCCGGAAATACTAAAAACAAAATAAGGTCTAAATAAGTCTAAGGGAACCAACATTAAAGGTTGAAAATTTGAGACTTCATTCTTTGATTTGGATGTGATTTTATAATTATTTCCCATTTTAAATGGACTACAGACTTTGTATGCTAGAAAATATATCTTAAGTAGATCCTTAAATAAAACTTTTCATGTTAAATTTCTATGGGAGGTAATATTTAAATTAAATAGTATCCAATGAAAAATCCAAGACTCATTCTAAATGGAACATAACCAAGAAAAAATTTGACGGAAAAATAATTTAAATCTATATTATAACCATTTTCATTTATCAAAGTAGTAAAAGATAATGATGTTTTTAAAATCAAAAACGTTTCAAGAATTTTTTTCAAATATAACAAGAAAACCATGATAAAACAGTGAACCACCAATAATATTATACTTTATTTGATTTATATAAAATCATTAAAAATTAAATATATTCTAGAGTTTTCTATTTGAATAAGTCCATTTGTCTCCCCATTATTATTTTTATCGAAGATGAGAAGTCCACCATCAAAGTTTATTAAATTATTTATTCTGTATTAGTTCCTAGTCACTAGAACATTTATTTCCCTGCTACAATAAGTGATTGCTATAAAATTTCATGAATATTTCCAACAAAAATTATTAAAAAAAATGTCTTTGGTACCCATATTTTATATGGTCTATAAAATTTAGTAACAAGTAATTTAGTAATCCATAACTAGTTAAATGGTTTCCTATTAATAGATATTTGAATTTCAGAAATAAAAACCTTATTATGGTATGTTGAATAGGAACTACAAATGGAATTATCTAAAATCAAAACTGGGGTAACTTTTTATTTAAAAATTATTCTCTATTTAAGTTTATATCCAATTATAGTTGAATACATAGGTGAAGTTTGTTTTTTAATAATATAGGTTAATGTTTTCCTTCCATTAGTGAACCTTTCTATATATTTATGTATTTTTTTCATATGATAACATCATCTCAATATCATGTTTAAGAATTTTAGCATTATTATTCTTATATATTGTATGATCAGTTTTAAATTGAGAAGACCTACATTGAAGATTCTTTAAAATTGATTATTTATCCTTTAATTCATTAATTGTTTCTTCCAGCATGTTGTAATATCAAATAAATTATCACTAGTAACATTTTATTGAATATTTCCTATTTCAGAAAGTTTAGAAATATGAGAATGAGAGGTAGGAGAAATATATGATTCCTCAAATATGTTTCTCACAAACAACATATTTTCTATATAATTTTTTTATTTAATGCTTAAGAATAAATCTATTGATTTGTCTTTTGGTCACTCCAAGTGTCTTTTTATAGACTCCTTATATCTCTTGTCTTTTCCCTCAAACTTTTTATTATATTTTATCTTTGTATAGTATTCCTTAATTTGTCATTTTCTATTATATTCATAAAACATTACATTATTTTCTGAGTCATCATTTATCCAAGCATTTCTATAATTTTTTTATCATACATGCCTCTGTAATTGGGTTTCCTCATTAAATTCTCCATCCTATAGATCTTCATAAAACATCTGGCCAATTGATCCATCTCTTCAACATTTTTTTATGATTCCTCATCATAATAAATTTTTACCTTGATCTATTATTTTATAAATTGAGTCAAATTTCAAGAAAGCTACTAAATTTTTTTAGGATTAATCATATTATTCTATAATCACTTTGAGTTCCTCCCAATACATCATGACTTTTATAATAATCTCTTTCACTAGTAACAGACTTATGTCAGAAGATTCCCTTATTTAAACTAACGTTCCTCTCCACCTTTCTTTAAAACATTAGAGAAGCCTCATCACTTGGTCTCTAATATCAATATTTTTCTAATTGAGTTTGTTTTGTTCAATATTTCATTCAAATCGAGATATATAATAGAAATAAAATCTTATGGTTTCATCTTAAATTTATTATATTTTATTATATAAGTATTGAAGAACATTTCTTAATCAGTTTTAGTTCATTCATGAGAAACATCTAGTGTATCCAAAATTTTGATGTAGTAGTGTAAGTAACAATTATATTCAATTATTAATATTTTAAAGAAAATTTTGAATAATTCATAGATTTTCATTTATAATCATAATTAGTTTTAGTGGAATCACTCCAATCTATTCTACATGATTTAGGTAATTTATATTTATCCTCAATAATAGTACCGGTACAAAATCCCCTGCACTCTATTTAAATTTTCATTATAATTTCTCATTGAGAATAACTAGTTCCATTAAAATATGTTTAATGATTAGGTGCGGTTTCTTATTGTCAATTGTTTTCCATAAATAATTAAATTTAGTTGTAATAGAAATTTAGAATATTTAAATAGAACTAGATAATAGTAAAATGGTCATAAAAATTTATTTGAAAACCCCTCGGATAACAAATTTTTTTATTGGACACCTCAAGATGGGGTGGAGTTGAGTTTCGAATAATTTTTTTTCAAATTAAACACTAAATCCCCCAATTTCATAAAATATCAAAGTTAATAAACACTATAGCACTATATAATTTTATTTTTAAAATAGCTTCTCAAAAGTGGGATCAAGGATTAGTTAAAATAAATTTGAATGTACATCAAATTTTGAAACAAATTCACTTAACCAAATAATATACATAAAATACAAGTTAAAATTAACAGTATGAGTAAATTCTTATTATCACAAATAAATAACTAAAATAGTATTTGAAATAAATAGTGAAAATAATGAATATAAATCACCCTATGAAAATTTATCAAGGGGTTTAGTCTCAAACTGATACAGAATCCCCTTAACTTGGAATTGACCTACAAAAAGGAAGTTTACTATAATATAAACTAAACTAGAACCCAAATATTGTTTTAAAAACGACATCTCATTTCTCTATATAGGAAAAAAATCCTCATGCACACTCATATGTGGGATAAAAACAAGTATAGGTTACAAAAAACCTTTTCCATAAATGATTGTGGGAATACAAATAAAACAATTTGAAATAGAGTGTCAAGAACTGTCCAGTTTAGTACAAGAGATAGTGCATACAGATAGAAAAATAAAAACAACAGACAAATAAAATATAAAACTTAAATAAAAAGAGTTTGATTTTAGGGAAGAGAAAAATATGGTTCCACTAAATCCAAATGGATTGGGTTTCTCAGGAGTCTCTAAAAATATTTTTCAAAATCATCCACAAGGGTTCAAAGAAGGTGCAGTGGAAACAGAGTTCCATAAAATATGAAGAGAATCCTTTGTTATTTGACAGTTTAATGTCACTATATCATTTCACACATTTCACATATTCATCATGATCACGTAATCATTCTCATCATCATGAAAGAGGGGGGTCTTTTGAATATATGACAATTTAAGAGGTATTATTATCTATTTCAAAATGAGAATAATATAATATTTATCCTCATACTAGACCAAAAAATATAGAAATATGAAACTTTTCTTTCGTTCATCTATGGGGTAGTGTTAATAACAGTCATTTTCAATTTCAAAAGATTATATACAACATTAAATTTATAAACTATCCATTGGAATATCAATTTAAAAAATTATTTCTAGATAGCCATGGTATCTCCCATTGTGGTAGTAGCCCTATTAGAAGCATATTGATATGTTAATGGAAACCATTGATGGTAGATCACTAATAGTAGCATGATCTGAGTTGTAGGTGCACTAATTGTAGAATATCAATGGTGGTTGTGATAGTAAAGCATGGAAGTAGATCATCCTGGCGAAAGCATAGAGTGGCGATAGGAGAAATTGGAAATATGGTCATTAAATGGTAGCACAATCTAATAATCATGGTAGAAAATGTGTAGATTTACCATGTCATAGTAAAAGTGCATGATAATATCTAAATTTACCTACTACAATAAAAAAGTGATTTTAGAACTCTTTAACTAACAGTGGCTCAGAAAAACTAGTGGTAGTTTTTTGAACTAACAGTATATCAATAGTTGGATATGTTTCAAATTTTTTCCTAAGTATTATTTAATAACATAAAACACTAAACTTATTAGAAACATAATAAACATTATTTGGGGTCATTAAAATTAGTAGGTTCTCAAAATGATGAATTTATCCACCATATAGATGTCATTGACTTCATATATTACATATACACTATAGACCAAAATCATAGAGTGCCATATTTGCTTTCATACACACAAAGAACTATAATCCATATTGATTTTAAAGGCTAATATGAATCATGTTACATGACTGATAGTTCATTAGAAACTAAATAGGTGAAGTAATGTAAATTTAGGTGGACTAAATAATGTATGTTAAAGAAACAATTAAAAATTAGAGAAGGGGAGATCTATTGAGGATTTAACTATATACTTAAGAATGTAATTAAGATATTATAATAAGAATTAGACACTGAATAATAAGTGGGATAACTTTTCTCGTTGTTATTTTCAGTATTCATTGTTATATATTTTTTATTTTACACTTTACTGTAATGACTAATTATTTATCTATCGCATCTGTTATACCTCTCATAGTAGGGTAAAAATATTTAGTGATCAAGAAATGTAAGTAAGTCCAATTAAAATGTTTGAGTCATAAAAATTAATGAATAAAAGATAGTTCCTTTGATAAATGATTTTAGTACGTTGTTGTAGTTTATAACTTCAAAACTGATTATGTTTGATTTATTTATTTTTATTATCTAATTCCTTGGTCAATGATCCATCATCACCCACCACTAATTTTAGCATATATATTATTTAATATACTAGGAAGAGTGGGGATCTTTTTGGATATTTTTGGCAAGTGTAAAATGGTAAATGAAAACTACTTGATAGCATATGTAGTGAAATTCCAAATTGGGTATTTCATGATTAAACTAGTAGTGATACACTATATCACAAACACACTTAATAATGATGTTATATTGATTGGAGATATGTGTTAATATGAGAGTCACTAAATCCATTTAGAAAAAAGTATGAGATAACGTAATCAAAGAACATCTCGTTTATTTGTTAATAAGAAGATGTAACAACCTTTTAAATACATGGATATCATTATAATTAGACAATATGCCATGTCTTAATAAAGTATCATAAATGTGATTTCCAATAACATTTTATAATACTACTTTTTAATATCTTTTTTTTATTTCAGTTGTGTTTAAAATCAACAAAACCAAAACACCCCTTTTTATAACTTTATGTAACAATAAATTTTTAAAAATCACTCCGAAGGGAAATCCCTCAAAAACTAAATTTTTTATGTTGTAATAAAGTTATTTTTGCAACACACCATGATAGATGAGTGACATATCCTCCTTGATCATTTGATATCAAGGATTCTAAACTCACAATTCTTTCATTTTCAAAATCATTTATTCATACATAACTATTACATTCTATTTTTCTTATGAGGGAGCGTTTTCTAGTCTGGGTTATTTTAAACCTCCACTTGGATTGGGTGTGTTCTCATAGTTTTTTATTAATGATACTAGATCATCTGGTTTCTTGTCATATGTTCTATTATGTTGAAGTTTTATTAGTTTTTCGTAGACTACTCATTTCATGATTTAATATAATGGTAATTATGATAATTGAAGACTCAAATAGATGATATTTTAATTTAATTTTTCTCTTTGGATCTATGTGTTTTATTTATTGATAAAATAAAGGATAATTGTGATTCTTATTTTTCATGATTTTATCCACATTTCATTTGTTGTTTTAAATTGACAATTTCCACTTTCATTAGTAATATATATGTGTGTTTTTGGTTGAATTATTGAGTAAAATAAAATTATTTTTATAAGTGTATTATTATAGTAAAATGTTGGATTACCTTTGTATAAATTGTTTTATCCTTTAATTATTTTATTCAGGTGTGGAAATACTTTATAGTCAAAACTTTTTTTAGGTTACTATATATAAGATAAGTCTTCTTAATCCTAGATTCTATATGTTTTTTTAATTTTCCTTGTTAAATATGAAATAGTTAGTTATTTAGGTTGTCTAAAATAAAACCGGTTTTATCATTTTATGATCCAATTTAAACAAATTAATTAAATTTTATAGAGTTTCCACATACAATATTATTGTTTAATAATGACATGCAAAAGAGATGAATTTTTTTATTTATTGATAATAAATTTTGGTGTATTGGCCACAATTTAAATTTCTTCTTTTCATTGTTTTTTTTCAGGTTCTCCATCTCCCAACCACTAGTTTACTGTACATAGAATATAGTTTTCTCTGATTCACCTATAAAATTGATTATATATATTTCATGGTAATTAAAATTTTTTCCTAAACTATTATATTAAATATCCATTTATCCTTTTTACTAACAATGATTATATTTATTCTTGCAACTAGGTTTTTGTTAAAATAATTCAATAGATTGATGTTTTTTATTCTTTCATATTATTTATCACTATTGAACTAAAATAATATGAAATTGATAAGGAGGATATTATTCAAGAGAGAACATTATGAAAAGAATTCTACTTATGATTCATCTTCATCTTCCTCTATTTTTGAGAAAAAAAACAAGACCCCCAAAATAAATATATTTAATTGATAATTCATTTTTATAATTTAATTGAAATGAATAGGTTAGTTCAATGACACCCAGTTTAATATTTCTACCTGTCTCCTTCCCCCTTCCTTGTTTGTTTATCTACTTTGAAAAAATGTTTGAAATTTAGATATTTTTATCTTACCTTTTTTAAAAATAAAGGAGTTACATATTAATCATTAATTATTATTTTCTATCCTTAATACTAAAATTGTTAGTTTTAGTAAGAACCTAATGAATATAATTTGTGATATTTTTTACTAATAGTCACTATATTTATTTTAATTACAAAACACATGGATAAAATTAACAATTGTAGATGAATGGAATGATTTTACTGCATGTTGCAAATTTTAATATTCGGAACCTTCAATAATACTAAATTATAGTATTGAAAATTGTTTTCTAAAAAACTTATTCAGATAATATTATGTAAAATTCATATGGAATTTTTATTGATAATCTATTGTGTGGGTTGGTAAGATCCTATAGAAAATTGGAGAAACATTTTTTTGAATCCCTCTATAATGTGGGAATAAATGTATGGATAATTTTAGGTATGAAATATGCGGGATTAGGTCTAATCTTCCCTAGTCCAATTCATCAAGAATCCATAACCATGACCACTCGAAGAAAAACACATTGGAATGGAGAACCCATGTCTAGTAATAAGAACTACTAGTGGAAGAGATATTTCAGAAGAGAATTGTTGAGGCTAACACCCTACCAGTGGAAACCTTGACTACCATAAAATCAGAGGTCCACTAACCATAGATATACAATTCAAGGACTTTTTATACCTTCTGTATCGATGAAATCCCCATAGAACTTGAATCCTCCTGATCATATATTCTATATTAAGTCCATATAGATACCTATGAAACATAAATAGGATAAATACAAAACAAATGACCAGATGAAAACCCCACTCCAAACAGATCAGTCTAGCCTCTTTATATAAGAAAATATCATGGGAAAGTAGGTGAGGTCATTTAATATATTCATGATCACCTATTTTCTTAGTATAATTTTATAGAGGGAGAAAAACTCCTACCTCTTCAACGCCTTCATCGTCAATAAAAGAAAATATTCATGTAATTGCCTCTGTAAATCATTGCATGAAATTTCTAACTCCTTGTGCTATCTAATAAATAGAAACCAACACCTTTGCACAACTCATCTCATCTGACTGATACCCCACACCTACTGATGCTCACTCTAAGAAAAAATAAAACTAAATTTGATCTCTTACTTTTTTAACCAATAGTATATAACTATATTAAAGAATATATACCCATACTTTCTAAAACTCCAATATTGGAACTCACATGTCATCCTCCTCCATGATTTTTCCTCATCGTCAAGACTAACCCTCCTATGGCCAACTAAAGCATCCAGATACACCTAAGAAATATGGGTCAGATAGGTATGAAGACCAAAAACTATCTCAGTAAGCTAGAAGGAAACACTTATGTTCCGTTACAAAAAAATTACTAAAGATCATTCCATTAGATTAATTTTTACTTCCCTAAAATACATCTATTCTTCAAGACGAACAACCAAACATGATTAAATTTTTTATCATAGGCCTCTACCTATAATTAATATTATGACACCCAGTTTGTTCAATAAACTTAGGTTCAGTTCATCAGATCATAGGGGACCCTAACAAATTATGTTCTAGAAAATCACTATTTCCATGTCACAGAGGTTGACCCAAACCATGATATACTCACTAGTGATAAATTCAAAAATCTCTCTTAAATATTATCCGTAACTTTGATACCAGTTTTTCAAAACCTTCCATAACTAGGAAACCCTCATGGAACTACAAATATGGAGAGAGTGACCATTCAGGTCAACCAAAAATAGTTCTTGCATTATTTACTAGAATAATAGGTATAATTGTAGAAAACCAAAATTTAGTAACCTTGAGCTAGTTAATATGTTATTACATTGGCTCTCGTATAAGAACCATCATCAAGAAGGGCTAATCAATTTAATAGTCTTGGAAAACTAGATACATACATGATTCATATATTAGATTGAAAATATAAAAAATCACAAAATAAGAAACATTCATACATCACTATGATCACATTTAATATCCTTCTTCAAATCATGGGGAATGGAAAAAAAATAAAGGATGAGATCAGATTCTTGGAAATGGAAACATAAAATGGAATTTATCATGAGTAAATAAGTCATAATAAACATCGATGAGTGGATAATAAAAAACATTACATTTAATAAACACATGAGTTCATTGAATATACATGTATATTATCTACATAAAAACAAATTGTCTTATAAAACTGAATTATTAATAAGAGAAATTCAGAAATCTTGAAATTAATGAAGAAGGCCTATAAACCAAGAAATCATAAGTCTCACTATCATGGCCTCTCAAAAAATACATCATTTTTATTAAATTGGTTTGTGTTAACAAAATACCCACCTAACATGGCATGTCAGATATTTTTACTGATGAGTCATATTAATTCATTGATGGGATATATATAAACAGGCTCCTCCTAGCACTTCCAAGACCTATGCACTCCTTATATTTTTAATGATCGATAAAAATCGTTCTCAAAATTCTTTAGAAGTCAAAAATTATATGTGTTGAATTAGTAATATAGAAAATCAATACTTTATCATCATAAACTATCTAGAGAAATAATTAATTTGGTATCATTAGTTCAAATCTCTACTAGAATCATATGTGTTTGCATATATGAAAATAACTATAAAAGATCAATGGGGAAAATTGAGGAGAATAATAATTTCTCATTGAAAAAAATTATTAATTTTTAAAAAATTATAAAATATTAAAAAAAAGGATTTTTGAAAACAAATTGAAAACATGTAATGAAATTTCTAAATAATTGAGTGGTCAGGATAGTGGGAGATGTTCTTCATACAATGTATATAAAAAAATCATTTAAATTTTCATTAAAAAGTAAAAAGTAAACCATTTAGAAAATGATAAATATATTTATTTTATATTTTATTATAAAAATTCAATCATGAATTAAATTTAATTTTAAAATATTATTTTAATATTAATTACATTTTGAAAAACATTTTTTGAAAACATATCCATGGAAGAAAAATATTTCTGATAAAAGATGAAATAAAGTATGTTTTTGTAAAAACAATACAATGTCTTTCTAAGTATAAAAGAGTGAAAAATGGTACCATTAATTGAAAATTACATAAATAAATAGAGGAGAATAAAATGAATGTTTTTTCATAGAAGATTATAAAATAATCTTCCTCAATATAAATTCAAACATAAACTATCTTGATATAAAATTAGATTAAAAAATAAGTCCCTTAACTGAAGTTTGAAATTGATCATAAGTTACATTTTCATCAATTAAGAAAATTTTAGATTTATTATAATCCAATAATATATTTTTTTATATACTTATAATATCATATTTTGTAATGACTCAAATTTTCAATGAATTATTTTTGTATATTATATGGAATATTTTTAGACTGTAAGCTTAGACAGTGTGTGATTCTATGGCCTATTGATACCCAAAATAAATATATTAAAGATATTAAAGATATTAATATCATGTGCACACCATTTTCTTAAAAAAGTTAAATATAACCCAAACAAGGGTCCAGATTAGAAATCTGAGGGAATTAATTAGTTCAGATCATGGTTTTTACTCAAGGTGTGACATAACATTTATTGAGGTGGGGTGTTTTTGATAAAGTTCTCATGAGAATATAATTAATAAAATAAATTAGTTAAATGATTTATTTCATTTTATTTTTAGCAGTAACTTGTATCCCCATTAAATACATGGTTATGATGAAATATCTGGGTATTTAAATAAACACTAGAGATCTAGAGGAACATTGGGGGAGAGAATTCTTAGAGAATCACAATAGATCGATATCAGATCGTGGATCATTGTGCCTTTACAGTTTTTAGAACTCGCTTATGAAGGCATCATAGAACCACTATTCTCTAGAATTTGATCCAAACATTAGGTAGGATGTTTATTTTTTAATTTTTTACATCCCATTCTTTTAACCTAGTCGAATGCAGATCAATTCCATGAATGAAACTGATTTGTGGTTTGACCATAAATTATGTTTTTGGAATTATTTCATACATTGATTTTAACCCACACGATCTATTTATTTCTATGAAAATGGATTGAGTCCAAATGAATAAAGGATGAGTTTTTTTCCTCACAACAAAGGGTTTGTGGTTTCTCCCCTTTTTCATCACTTGTTAATTATGGATATTTAACTTGTCATGTGGTTTGATGACTTTATGGTGTTGGATTTTAATGTTCATTTTCACCAGTGTTACAGATGAATATCATGGGCACATATTGAAATAGAATTTATGATTTGAGGATCAGTGATGACAGTAGGAGATTGAAGGAGGAACCTAACTGGGATGGGTTGAAGGCTCTGTTTCCATGATGGTTATATGATGGTGGATTATAGTGAAATTGGATTATCTTGATAGATCCTTTTTCAAGTAGTTCGAGGATCAAAATCCAGTTATTAGGTGACATCAAGGTCAGGTGACCTTATATCCACACATTTTCGTATGAATGGGGGCTCCGACTATGCACAGAACAATGTGAAAGAGATCTTGATGGGTCTAGGAAATCATGGGTTACATGATGTGTAATCTAACATTACATTCCATGTGGGACCCCCATGCGGTGCAAGGGTTTTCCGGTAGAGTTAAATATTACATGTAATGAGATCTTGTTAGAAATTGTGTGACACATTCTCTATAGTTTGGAGTGTATCTCGATGGATACACGGGAATGGGAAAGTCATGTTCATGGACACAACCAGAGTAAAAATCCAAGTGTACATAGGCATGGACATGGTCAAGTGTACATGGGCACGACGAGGTGTACACAGGTTGGTAAACATGCATGGTCAACATTACATGAGCATGAGAATATTTCATGGAAAAGCATTGAGGAAATATCTACACATCAAGTACAATTCCTACATGCCATGTATGTCGATATTTACATGTCATGTGAAATAAACCCGTATTGAACGGATAGGGGTTTTATGGAAAAGTCTTATACCCCCAAAGTACACACCGTATACCCCCTTTTATAGTGTTTTTATCCCTTAGTTTTTTTTAATTTGGACCATTCTTGGTTGATCGGGTTTCCTTTGTCCATTACCTTGAGGAAACAATATTATATTGTGTCCAAATATGAGGATTTTTATCCCCTATAGAGGGTGAGTCTAATATTTAGTTCATAGTGTCCCTCAGTGAGAATAGAGTGTGATCCTCTATCATCTGTTTACCCTGGGTGGGGTTTATGGAATTGGTGTGACCTCCTTTTGAATGATACTGATCCTCCACCCAATAGACCATATTTGTAGGGTCCTTGGTATTGTTGGCATATGATCCGTATGTAAATGGTTGATCTAGATTTGGTTTGTGGTGTCCCGTAGAGTCTATGGTGTGACCCTGTATATGAATATCAATGTATTGTGAGACCAGTAAAATATCTTGGGTGGGGACCAATGATCCTGACCTCATAGATGAGTGTATTTGCTGATGAAATATCCTATAGAGTAGATTCTCCTAGTCCAATCATTTCCTTGAGCAGAATCCTATTGCTGGTAGTTAGTTGTGGTGATGATGTGGCATAATGTTTTTCCCATGTATATCTATGTGTTTATATTTATTTGAATTTATTTATATATCCTTTATATGAGCTGACTATTACTTACACTTCTTATTTAGTGTTTTCAGGGTATCCAATTGAGTATCGATACAGCCACCCATATATGGGATCTTCCCGAATGTGTCATGAGTTATACAGATGATGACCCTTTTGATGGAGTCATGGGAGGAAATGTAGTTGTTGGGGCATAGGTTGAGCTTCATAGACTGAGGTGTTTTATGGGAGTTTTCATTTGATCATATTCCTATCCCTTGCAGCAGGTTGGACTCTCTATATATTTTAGTTGGGCTTGTATCTGTACCCTTTTTCACATTAAATACATTACTCTCATACTCTATTGTGGGATTTATAGATGTATGCATTAATTGGTTTCAGATTTTTTACATTTCAGCATTGTGTGAACATGGAGATGTCTTTGTGGGTACATGTTCAATAGGGTAACGCTTCTCATTTGTTGGATATACTTACATTGTGCTGGTCATCATCCAATTTCATATTGGAGTTAGGATTGGAAGTTGTCATGTGTCAGACCCTAGTGCTTCGAGACATGACCGATTGGTATTGGAGCCAGTTGATTATAAAAAAGGACGAGAGTCTATGAGAATGGTTTAGGGAAATAGGGTTAAGTATTTGGAGTTTGTATTTTTGGCCAAAGACTCCATTATTGGTGCGAATGTCGATGTGTATAAACACCATGACTCTGATCACCTACCATATAAATTAGTGTATCTAGAAATTGAATTCAGGGAAAATTATTTTTATATGCATCATATAAGAATGGTTTAATGTTTTTCATGTCCTTCTTGAATAATATCCCTCTATATACTCATTGATCATGGTACGTCTTGAAAATATTCATGTTGTCTCTATGATAATATCGATCAAGGATTTTGAGATAGTTACATGATGATGACTATATGTGTGATGATTTTTTAGTTCAGGAAACTAGTCATGAGATGTATTTCTCTAAGTGGGAACCATAAAGTGGTGTCCCTATTGATCATCACATGAATCTTTTTTTGGATTTGGAAGACGATCATATGTGTGTTTTGTAGTAGATATATCCAATCAGGCAGTACAATGGTAAATGCAGGCTTGGTGTATTATGCGAGTTCCAGAAATAGGCATCACTAAGGATCCGTGATCAGATGGCCCATCCTATGGTAATGGATTAGATTAGGGAAGTGGTTTGAGTTTCTAGTGTGTGTAGATGCTAACCAATCAGATAGTAGAACTTGCGACCTATTTTCTCCACATAGAAATAGTTGACTTTGATTGTACCAGATGATGGCATACCTATGTTGTGTGTGCATCACCAGTTCCAGAGTAAGAGATCAACTAGTTTATATGGTGGGACAGACCTCCCTTACAGGGTAGTGGAGGACTGGTGTGAGACTATGGTGTGAATGTACCACATGGATGATACACCTCTCTTGTGGTGGTCTTGGTGGTGGGACATCACTTGGGTGATGCAAGGAATTGGTGGAGGACAATATTGGTGTTGAGTTTATATGGACATTATGGTTGAGTTTGTTGTTGCAATAATGTGTTATGGAAATCCATAATTATGGTAAACTTGTGGTATAAGTAAAGAATGAGTTCCAAGCGGTAGGATCTTGTAGAATATTAGATTGTGGTTTGAGGCACAATATGTGTCCTATTAGTCTTAGTTTCAGTTTTCAAATGGTGTTATTATCCAATTTTCCCTAAGTGTATCCCATGTTAGAGACATTGTCTTACCGGTTGATCCCTTTTTTCTCAACCCTTATGTTGTAGGTTCCTATAGAGAGGATTGATGATTTCATGCTTCAACTGACAATGTGAACTGAATCTGGGAGGAGATATTGATCATCATGTGAAATCTATTCATAGTGGTAGTGAGACCCTAAATGTTTTCGTCAATATGGATTGGATTCCTAAAATCCATGTTTATATGTTTATACCGGTTATATTAGTATCATATACAATTTTTTTGGATGGAGTTTTCCTCCTTTGATAAGGAGTGATCCTAGGAAGAGAAGGATGAGATCTTTCATAGAAGACTAAAATTGATTAATCAAAGTTTTTCTGGAATAACTCTTGGAGAAGTAGATGCCATAGGAAAACAGTTCCCTACAATTGTGGGAGAGTATGAGGATATAATTCATGAGGGCATTATAGGTTTACCTCTCTCCTATAGGAAAGACATCTATATTGACATGCACCCTGGGAGGGCCCTAATATCTATATAAGAATATAAAAATGTCTTCCACAGAGCTTTGTGTGTTGAGGGTTCAATTAGGGGGTTTTTAGAGAAGGTCTTGATGTGACCAAGTGTTTCCCCTAGGCATCCATAGTTATGTTTTCCATGAATGTGAACGAGAGCAAGAGGTTATGTGTGGATTATCAGTGCCTGAAACCGGTGACTATGAAAAATAAGTATATACTATCATGGATCAACAACCTATTTGATCAGTTGAGAGGGGTTTGATGGTTCTAAAATATTTATATCAGATAATGAAATCACAATCTAGGATTATGAGACAAGGATATATTGAAAATGACACTAATATGTCCCTATGGTCAATATGTGTGCATGGCGATGTTGTTCATCATGATAAACTCCTCATATGTGTTCCTAGGACTCATGAGCTGGATCTTTCAGCCTTTCTTAGACCAGCTCAGGGAGGTACTCATCAAAGGTATCATAGTGTACTCAGCATTAGAGGGGGGAATTTGAGGCACATGAAGATGATCCTTGACATGGTCTGAGAGAACCAAATTTATGGGAACCTCATGAAGGGTAAATTTTGGATTTGAGAGGTCCAATTCCTAGTACACATCATCTTAGATGCATGAGTTTTAGTGGAAATATAAAAGGATGAGGTAGTGCTTTCTGGAGAGCTACCTAATAGTGTTATAGTGGTGCATAGTTTCCATAGGATGGAAGAGTACTACCATAGGATTTTACCCAATTTCACTAGAGTGGAAACATAGTTCATGACTTTTACAATTAAGTGGAATCCTTTTTTGTGGATAGAATGGTACCATTAGTGATTTCCGGAGTTGATACAAATGTTGAAGAGTGCTCTGATGTTGAGATCTCCCAAGGTGGGTGTTAAGTACGTAGTCTTCAATGATGCATCAAGGATCAAGCTTGGTTGTTTTCTGATACAGAGTCATGAGATGATTGCTTATGGTTCACATTAGTTGAGACTACATGAGAAGAACCATATGACACATGATCTTGATCTAGTAGCGGTATTCATCACACTAGAAATGTGGTGTTACTAGCTAATGGGAGAGTGGTTTATCGTCTATGCTGACCACAAGAGTCTCGAGTATATATTTTCTTAGAAGAATCATAACTTGAGACATAGGTGATGGATATAGTTTCTAATGGGCTATGACTTTGATATTTTTTATACTCTAAGGGAGGGAAACATGTTGGAAGATTTTATCAGTATGAGATATTGTTCTCAATTGTTGGTTGAGTTGTCATAGAAGTTATCCTCCTTGTTATTGTCCTTAGTTGAAGGGATATAGTTTTATATCTACTATAAATGGTTGTTACTACACCTCTTTTATATAATGTTGTAATTCATAGCAAGGGGATACAATCTATGGGACCGTACAAAATCAAATATCCACTAGACATTCTCTTGATGGATATTATGAAGGTGGGGAGCATTCTATCCTTTTTGGAGGCCGGATAGTGGTACCTTTCACGTAATTGGTGGTGGTGATATGGGAGTTTAGTACATCCCCTTCTGCGGTAAATCTAAGTGTGACCAAGATGTCCCCAGACCTCTTATGATAGAGCTGGTGGCTTGGTATAAATAGTTGTGTTACAGAGTTTTTATCTCAATGCTTCACTTCCCAGTAAGTGATGGCTAATATCCTGGTTCCAATAGGTTTAGTTCAACCCCTTGACATTATATAGTGGACATTAAAAGGGCTATCTATGGACTTCATAATGGGGTTACCATGTATGTCTAGGGGATATGTTTCTATATGGGTGATCATATCCAAACTCACCGTGTCAACCCACTTCCTGGCCATTCAAGAGTAGATTTCATTAGAGAGCATGAGATGACTCTACATGTAAGAGTTAGTCATACTCTAAAGAGTTACCTTGACAATAATATCAGACTGTGGTGCTCTCTTAATTTCACAATTATGGAGAGGATTATAGGAGGAATTTGGGACTCAGTTGTGCTTGAGAAGAGTGTTTCAATCCCCTATAAATGGTTAGACTGAGTGGATCATTCAAGTGTTGGTGGTATTTCTATGGGATTTCATGTTAGAATTTGGACATATTTTGTAGGATCATCTACAATTGGTGGAGTTTTCATACAACAACAACTAGAATTCCACCACTGGTATGGAATCATTCAAGGCCTTGTACATGAAACCATATAGGTCAGCACTTTATTGGAGTGATCTTTGTGATTTGGCACTCATGATCCCAGAGTTGGTGTGAGGTACCACAGAGAAGGTGCAGATCATCCAGGAGAATATGGGAACTACACAAAGCAACAAAAATACTTAGGAGAATTGATTAAGAAGACATATTGAGTTTAAGTAGGTAGACCACGTGTTTCTATGGGTCTCACCTTGATGTGGATGTTAGATATTTGAAAGATTAATACATATTTCTATGAGATTAATTTGACCTTTCTAGATAATATGTAGTGTTGGTGAGGTTCCATATCACTTAACTCTTCTACTGTAGTTAGATCGGGTACACATCATCTTCTACAAGACACAACTAAGGAGGTAAGTGCCTAACTCATTTCATGTTTTTTACTAGGGAGAGATGGACATTGAAGATGGATCTACCTTTTCTGAGTATCGGGTGGAGATCAAGGATCAAAAAGAGAGAAACATTCAAGGATAATTGATTCCCCTTGTTCATGTATGGTGGTAGAATAAAAATGTTTTGGAGAGAACCAAGGACTAGGAGTCCCAAATGTGAGCCTAGTTACCTCTTCTTTTTGAGTAGGGTTTTCTCTTTTCATGACAAAAATCCCTAATATGGGGAGAATATAATGACTCATATTCTCCATGTATTATTTTTGGATATTATATAGAATATTTTCAAGACTAGGTGCTAAGATAGCATGTGATTCTAAGTCCTAGTGAGCTCAGAATAAAAGTTTTAAATATATTGAATATATTAATAACACGTACACAACATTTTCCTAAAAAATTGGAATAACTCCCAAATAGTAACCCATATCAGAAATCCTAGGGAATTTTTGAGTTTATAGAATGTATTCTCTATTGGGATGACCTAACCTTATCCATCAATATGACTTTTAGAGGAGATCATTCTTGGTGAACGATAATGGATCATGATCAGATCCTGGATTGTTGCACCATCAATGTTTTTGGGTCACTCCAATGTTGATAATATAGAACTTTCCTTTGTAAGTTATTTATCTAAACATTGGTTAAGTTGTTGGTTTGTGATTTTTACACTTATTCTTTTATCCTGGTCGAACATGGATCAGTTCCACCAACACAATTGATTCACACAAAAATAGTTTATTAAATTGAGGGAACTATTTTTTTCATTGCTTTAATATACTATTAAAATGTCTATTTAAATAAAAATAGATCAAGGATGACAGAAAAAAGGCTAAGGATCATTGCTCATATATTATGGTTTCTATTTTTGTCGTACATTTCTTCATGCGTTCATTTTAGGGTTTTTCCTTTGTCCCATTCCTTGATGATTTATTTGTGTTTTATGATTGCGTAACTATTATTCATTGCAATAGATCAATACTATGAGTATGGATTTTCATAAAATTTTTGATTTGGGGATCGATGATGATGGGGGGTGATTCGATGATGGGAAAAATTATAATGGTCCATGGGTTCAATATACATAATAGTTTTGTGTTGGTGGATTTTGTTTTTGGATGTTTTTCTTGAATGATATTTTTTCAAGTGGATCGAGGACCAAAATCCAATGAGCAAGTGATGTTGTGGTCAGGTTACCAATGATCCACCTATTATGGTAAGGGTGGAAGCTTTAGAAAAGCACAGAATGATGTGGAAGGGATTTCGATTGATCTAGAAAATCCCTTATAACATGGAGTTTAATCTAGAATTACATTTTGTGTGGGTCCCCCTATGCGGTGCTAGGGTTTTCCCACTGATTAAAATATCAATGGTTGTTTGACCCTAACAGACTCCATGTGACATGTTCTCAGTATATCTATGAGTTTCTCAATGAATTAACAAATAGAGTAAGTCCATGTACATATACATGGCTAGACTACATTGAAACGTGTATAGAGTAATTTTCATGACCAGGTTTACACATGCAAAAACAAGTTTACATAGGTTGGTACACTTGCATGACCAGTGATGCACAAGAATGGGAAGTTTCCATGAGTGAGGTTCCAGTAAATCTCTACACAATATGTTCTATTCCCATATGTTGTGTATATAAATATTTTCATACCATGTGAGGCATCCCCAATATTTAATGACGGTGTATGGATGGATAAACTATTTCCCCTCCCCCCATAGGTACACATTTTGTGCCCCATTTAAGGGTGTGTGTATCATTTTTCTTTTTGATTCTATAAAATTCTTGGTTGAGTGTGTTCCCTTGGGCCATTCACTCAAGGGTACAGTGAGTTATTATGCTCGCATATTAGAATTGTGATTGTCTCTTGTGGATGTGTCTCATAGAGGGATCATGTCATCCCTTTATGAGATTAGAGTTAGATCCTCTATCATCTGTTTCCCTAAGTGGGGTTTGTGGAATCAGTGTGACCTCTTTACGTAGGATGTTGATCCTCCATCTAAAAGGTAGTATCATTAGGGTCCTCAGTATAATTTTAATTTGATCCTATACATATTGGGTTGATCTAGATTGGGTTCTTGGTGGCCTCTTGTGGTCCTAGGCGTGACCCCCTTTCTGATTATCAGGGTCCTCGAATAATATTGATATTTTTTGGTGTTTCCTAATTATCTTGACCAATTTTATGGCTATATCTAATGATGGTATAGCTCATAGAATTAATTAAATTGGATTGGTAACATCCTTGAAAATAATCCTTTGGATAGAAGTTGGTTGTGACATCTTAGTGGTGCAGTTTCCTTCCTAAGTATTTATGGGTGTTTATCTTAACATGAATTTATTGATATCTCCTTTATATGAGATGATTATTCTTGATTCTCGGTGTTTAGTGTTTTCAGGGGATCTTAATTGGTATTGTTATACTCTTCCTTTTATGGGATCTACACAAATGTGTCATTTATTATGAAGATGATGAACATTTTTTGGTGTCCAATGAGGATAAAGATATGGTGGAGAATTTCTTAAACATGAATGACCAAGGTTTTATCCTAGAGTTTTCATTTTATCCTAGTCCCCACCCATGGAGTATGTTGGAATCTCTATAGACTTTGTTTGAGTTTATATTTTGATCCTTTTCTCTTTTAGTTCCTTACTATCATTTTCTGTCGCTAGTTTAATAGATGTATACATGCATTGGTTTCATTTGTTTTAAATTTTATCATTGGGTATTCTTGGAGATATTTTCATGTTTGTAAGTACATTATGCTAATTACTCTCATTTGTCACATATTTCTAATCGACACTAGTCTACTTCATTGGCCTATTGAAGGAAGGCCTGGGGTAGTCATGGGTCAAAACCTAATGATTCAGGTTGTGAAATATATGATCCATTTATAATATATCAAATCCAATTTAATTTAAATTTTGTATTAAAATCATCATTTCTGAGTATTATCCTTTTTTTCGTGAGAACACAAAATCTATTTTTCCTACCCCAGTACATTGATCAATGTTCCATTATATCTATAATGTTAATCGATATTTATAAATAATATATATTAATTATATATATATAAATATATATTTATATTCATCTATTTAAGGTAGATATTGAAAACTTAATTACACTTCTCATCGATATAGTTGGCCATAAATACGAATGAATGCTGTTTTTTACTTTTAGATGAATGGAATAAATGAAAGGTGGTTAATAATTGACCTAAAAAAATTATTATATCATATATATATTATATATTCATTAAATATATTATTATTAATATTCATGTCAAGAGTAAATGAAAAATAAAGCACATTGCTTTGTGGAGGTGATAGTCCACATGTACATAGAAGTGACATTATTGTTTTCTAATGTATGAAATGGTAATAAGGTATATATGATTTTATATTTATATAAGAATTATTATTTTTTAAATATCACATAGAAAAATTAAATCCATTATAACAACTAATCATGAAATAAGGATATGGAAAATTAATTATCTCACTATGTGGAGGAAGTAGTCCCCACGTATGGACAAATGATTCTATCACTCCCCCTTTAATGGAAAATAAGGTGAATAATTGTGGTTATATAATAAATTTTTTTATAAATAAATGATATTGAAGTTATTATTTTATGATTAATGTAACATCATTAGAGTAAGTAGAATACAAAATACACTAATTGAGGAAGGATGGGGCGATTACCTCTTCTTCAATAGACCACAATTTAATCCCATTTTTAAGGACCTTTGGAATGGTATTTTATGAAGACCAATACCAATAATTCATGTATAGGGACGTTTATATGAGATTTGGTAAGCTTTTTATAAATATATATGGGTAAATGTATTGTAAATAAAATAAATAAGTAGTGTCTGTTTATAAGTATGAGGAGAGACACCCTTGGTATTACATAAATTATTAAATTAATATTAATTAATTTCCCTTTTAATGATACTCAAAATTGATATATTTAAAGTAAATGATGAGGATGATTCTATTTAATATCATAAAATAATATTTAGACAATTTTATGTTATATTTTAAACCTTATCTCTTTTTTAACCCCCAATTAACCCATTTGACTATTCCAACAATACTACGGTTTTTTTAATCTTTAAGCGTCAAGAGTGTTGCCATAAAATGAAAAGTGAAACATAAATGGAACAAAGTGGATATGTTAATCTACATCCAATTCCATTGTCCAAATATAATATTTTTTATGAACTTTAAATCAGATAATATAATATATTTTTTCATAAAATAGCATTAAATTCATTTATGAAACTATTAATATAATTTGAATTGAAGGGAATCAAGACAACGAGATAATTAGAATATATAATTTCAAAACATCATTTTTTTGTTATATTTATCTAATAATTTCATCAAACATATTAATTCACTCAAATTGTATTACATTTAAATATTTTTGAAATCGTTTATTTTACTATTATTTAAATTGGATAAATACTTATTCGGCATTTTGTAAGAATTTAATTTAATTTTTAAATCACTAAAAAAAATTAATTTACATGATAAAAAAAATTATCATTAAAATAAAAATTTATAACTGAGATTATCATATTTTTATCCTTTATGAAAAAATTTATAGATATTTAAAAAAACGGAGTGACATTTGGTTTTTAATTATTTATTTAAAATTATATTAAGGGGATTATCAAAGGAAAGTTGTAAAAAATTTAAAAGGATTAAATAATTTGATGGGTATGGTAGAAAAAAACTTATTAGATAAAATGAATACAAGATTTAGGAATATTTATAGGCTTTATCACATTATTTTTAACTGTAATTACCATATTTACCCTTTCCGAGTTGAAAAATATTTACTACAGTTAGTAATCATTTATATTAAAAATAAAAGGTTTCTATTTACAAAAATTTGAAAACCTAATTAAAAATATGGATTTTATTTTTTATCATTCATTAGTCAGAAGTGTTTGAAATAAATTCGTAAATAAATGAGTTAAATGCAATGAAAACAATTGTTTTCAAAAATGAATTATTAGGCCTAAAAATTAACTTATATCAAAATCAAAAATATGGATGAATAAAAATGGAATTAATTATAATATTATAAATAAAATTAACCATTTTTCAAATTAATATAAAATTAAAAATATACTGGGTCTTTTAATTTACAATATTTAGTGAAAATAAATGATAATATTTGAAAAATTGTTATTTTTCACTATTCATGAAAAAATCAACCATTTTAGAAAAATAGAAAAAATACACTCTAATATAATTTTTATTTGATGATTTCAAAAAAGATATAATTTTTCTATAATTAAATTTCTAAAAATGTAATAAATTTATTTTAATATACCCACACAAAATGTAATAATAAACTATTTTGAAGAAAACAATTTATTAAAGTATTAAATAGCTTTTTTGGAAATTGAATACTTATTTCATATGAGAAATATTTATAAAAAAATTATTTTGGTGTGGTTAATCATATTCATACCTTCCAATCTAATGAAAATGAGATAACTATCACACAATAATATTAGAATAGAATGTTTTAGATCATTTAAACTTATCATTGCATGTAAAAAATCTATCAACTATATTAAATTTATATAAAGAGAAAGATATAATAAAATATCCAAGAGTTACATTATACCCCCATATATGAATTTTAGCCTCAACATTTTATTACTTTGATTCAAAAAAATAGTGGAAACTTCTGCGGCATCACATCCTCAGGTTTCGATGTATCTTCCTCAATTTTAGGATTTCTCCACAAAACATTGACCATGTGAGTTGTATTATTTCATAGAACATTCTCTCTATGATCCAAAATATCAATCAATTGTTCCTAAGAAGAAATATATTACTCTAGTGGTATATCCCCTATATTCATTTTATGTTATGGATCTTGCGTGTACATCCTCTAGAGAAATACATGGAACTTATCATGAACTTGCGATAAATTCAGATGTCACATGAATTGATAAGCTACCATCCTAATAAAGTGATGAAATTTTTAGGGACTGATATATCTAGGCCTCTCCATTCATTTATTTACAAATATAATAAAATTAATCCAATTTTATATTCAAAAGAAGAATATGTAACTAACTTTTAAATCTAGATCTCATCGATGATTATAAACATACCATTTCTGTCCTCTCTAAGCTTCCCTTATCTATTGTTGAAATCGTGATACATATTCACCAATTTCCCCATCCATGTTATCTGACCTGAAATAATCATTTATATTTCCATGCATCTTCATTATTACATAATGAACATATAATGAAAAACTAGTTGTTTCATCAAAAATATCCTTCTTGAATTATAGTATTGACGGAACACAATCTCAGTTCCTAAACCATATCATTCTGACACAATCATGGTTGATCTTATAAATATTCCTCACCTTATTTAGTAATTTGATATATTCCATCCTTACCTTTTTAATACTATCATGGTTGGATGGTTGTAAAATTCATATTATAAAGATAGTATATATTCAATTTTTTCATGATTTCACGATCTAACTTAGGAAAATTCATAAATATTAGGTCCCTTTCAATCCTTATCGTGGAATAACATTTGTGGCCCTTCTAACATAGAGCACCATCCACCTTGTTTTCCATCCTAGGATGGTTACTTTCTAAGCTAAAATAATATTTGATCAAGTCCAACTATGTTGTCTAGGAAATATTAAACTCTTTATACAAGTGAGGCCATATAACCTTTTTAAAATTTATAGACATATTATAGATGTGATCCACATACTATGAATATGGTTTTTCAAACAATGTGTAAAACATGCATGGTGGTGTTCTATATAGATAATGGTGGTGCACGGTTGGTGCACAGTTTAGCCTACCTTTTGGACAAACCATGCACCCATTAAAAGTGTGTTAATTTACCATTTCGTCATAGGTGATTTAAAATTAATTCCCAAATTTTCATCTCCGTTTCATTAACAACAGCCTCCTCCTTCACTTGAGATCTCTCTTCCTCGATCAAGCTAGGATTTGAGATAGCCTCCCAATTTGATCTATGATTCAAGTGATGTTTTTCATGTTTGTTAGAAAATTGTATGGATACAAGTAATCTTAATTATTTTCTTCATTTAACATCCATTTTTAATTTTAAGTCCATGTGATCTAATATTCCTCATTTTTAGTGTGTTTTTCTATTTCTCTTATATCTCCCATTCAATCCCAAATTAGAAGCTAATACTAGATGAGGAGTCTACTAACCATCCCAGGTAGGAAGTTTAATGATTTTCACTAATGTTAAATTTTAATATGTCGTGAAACATCGTCTTGTACACCAGACCTTTCATGAATAACCAACTAATTGTTAAATTTATTAAATAAATTGTTAATGACAAATATTATCAATGTTGGTGACCTAACTCGATCGTTGGAGGCCATCTACCTCAGCACGAGCCAACCCTTATGGTGTGTTGTTTAAAATTTCTTTAATAGAATACATTAATTATTACTCAAACTAACTTTTGAGGGATGTTTAATTTTTGAATGTAAAGGATGTGTTTAAATTTAACTATATAAAATGGTGTCACACTATGCTTGGACCTTATGATTGGATATGTAATTAAACCAGTTTATATGGTGTGTTTGGCATATAACTTCTAAAATAATGTTCATGAAAGAGATAAATGCAATGGGAATGGTATATCCATGTCACATGACCCAAATTTAATTATAATGTTTGACCATGCCTATTATTATCATGATAGATAGTTGATTATCATAACTACACATTGAATTACCCATTGTTGATTGGGATGTTTTGGACACGTCACTACAGTCACACACATATACTTGATTTAGAATTCATGACACGGTGATCCTTATACTTAAAAAGGAGGTAGGACATTGATTTTCCTCTACATGTCATGTATTATTGGATATGGTGTTCTATCTCTTTAATTATGATTTCATGCATTGTGATCAAAAATCTTACATTTGGTGTGAACATGGACACCTAGGAACCTTGCGACTTGATATTATATGGATCTTATTATGCCTAGCACCAAGTCTATTGGGAAATTGTCTCTAGGACTCATGTATATTACATTAGGATGACACGCCAAGCGTATTCCCTTTCAGAATTATATTTGAATAATAATTTTTTACGTGTTATGAATCCTCACAGTTACCCTATAAGATTATTTTACATGGATTCCAATGATATATAACATTGGTCCCAAACCATCTGATGCATTCATACTTAAATATATATATATATATCATAATGTAACTTGTTTATATACATTTCAGCTTAGGCTGAAGTAGGTAGAGTCAGAGGGTTGTGCCCTCAGGAACCCAAGTCAACATGATTTTGATTATATTTCTACTTCATTTATTATTGAACATGTAAACTATTCAAATTATATTGACTATATGGATAGTATCGGAAATTATTGGGGGTGGCATACTGCGTTTTACACACACCTTGATTAGGCCATCGTTTGAAACCCAAAAAGGGATTACGAATACATGTAAAGATAAAGAGAAGTGTATAACTATGGATTCCTTATTTCATATACTAGGATAGATTATAAGAGTGGAGTTTCAGGATAGTGATCGTGATGTTGTTGGGGATAACTTATGGTCTATTTTTTTATTTTTTATACCATAATATTAATATGTCTACTTCTCTGTTTCCCCTTATATTACTATATTTTATAGCATACACACATGATATTATATTGTATATGAAACTTTTTTATATATTTTTATATTTACCCTGTTGATCACTACTACTATTAATTCATTATTATTCTTATTTTTATTTTTATGTTATCATACCACCATGTTCTACTCTACTAAAGAGGGTATAGTCTCATCTCTGTAACATCATATACCCCTATTGATATTTGGAATCCTCTATTGTATGGGGAGGAGTACCTGATTCCATGTGTCCATCGGGGTCCGGTTACTTATTAGTGTATCAGCCCCGGGAAAATAAAATTTGGTATCAAAGTTATTTTTTTCCTTTTATCTCACTATTTTAGGATATAAGTTTGGATAACAATAAATGTAAAATTTAGTATTGAATATATTCCTTGGAGTAGCTGACACATGTATAGGGAAAAAGAATAGTTTCATAGGAATGTTTAGTTTCCTTCTAGATTATGCCTAATATGTTTCTACTTATTCCACTGATGGGTAAAACAAAAGAATTTTAGAATTTATTATTATCATTATGGATTCTATTTTAACCCTTGGAATAGTATTTCAAGTAAGTATTTACATATGAATAATTATGTGCAAATTATGATTTATATGTCATACAACTACCATTCCATGTTTACATTATTGTGTGCATCTTCCATGTGTTTTTTTAGTGTATTTAATGTTATATATGTAATTGTACTAACGTTATTGTATGAAATAAAATAAATAATTGAATATTTGTTATATTTTTATCAACATAAATGATGTTTTCCCACATATATTGAGGTTGTAACATAAAATAACAAATTATGGAATAATTAACTAATGGACCATTACTTAAATGGGTTAAAACATTAGTGTTTGGAATTAAATTGATTCCAATTATAATTTATTGGGTTTACGGACCTCTAAAAATTGGGAATGGTGTTACATATAATTAAACCATTATGGAAGGAAGGTTTTAGTTACATGAAGTACCAGTTGAAAATTATAAAGCACACAAGTTTATAACATGGAAATGATAGACATCAAACTGAACAAGGATAGATATACATATATATGTGAACATGATGAATATTATATGTTAAATTAAATGGTTACCATTAAATGGGGATTTTGAGTGTTTTATTTTACAACATTTAAATGAAATTCCGCATATCAAAACTGTTAGCATGACTAAAATAACATGACCCTGACCAAACTATATATGTGGGTATTAGGGAGTCAATTATGACTATTATGATCTTCTATATCACATAAAAATGGATTTAGGATTAGGAAATAGGGTGTTGAATCTTGTGTAGGAAGACTATTACCTTTCAAAATTACGTATCTATGATCTATTCTGATATCAAATATAATTTTGTGGTGTGTGCATGGAATTATAGAGACAAGCCACCATACCAGACGCTGGCCTAGCATCCATAAGGTGGCGATGAACATGCTCAGGATATGGATACCCATGAATTGTACACATATTATTACAAGATTTTTAAAAATAAATATCTAATAAGAACAACCCCAAAGATCATGAGGCCTAGTATCTTTGGAATACTATGATCATAATACATCAAAAGTATTCTTAAAACATGAAATCCAGATTTTATTCTATATAATAGGAACCTAAATCCATTTAATCCCCTAAAACTACATAGGATAACGTGGGGAATACAAAAAAGGTAGGGGTTATCTAAAAACATAGTATGGGAATAAACATAATAAAGAAACATAGTGTGTGAGTCAAAGGTACAACATGACATCATAAAAGAAAAGAATCGTGATTATTCACAAAGAGGTATATCATAAAGAACATAGTAATATAAGATCACGATAACATAGGAAATTTGGAAACAACATATTACACGACATAAAAATAATTTAAGGAAAACTACATTCACAATATCACATGCTATAAAAAGTCCCATAATGGATTATGTTTACTCTATAATAACATTCATAACATCTCATGAGACTAAAGATTTAGAAAATGAATTGGAGCACAATATAGTTACTTTATTCAAAACATGTTCAGGATTATGTGTTCCAAAAAATGAAATCAATAAAAAGGTATAAATAAAATAATTACAAATGGAAAGAAATTGGGTTATATAATCCTTCCCCATATATAATAAAAGGTAATTTCATAATGTTGTCATTTTAGACATTAGTATAAAACATGTATTTCATATAAAAGGAAGGTAGGACATGATAAATATATATTTTAGAGGCATATATACAAAATTTATAATCACTCAATAACTTTAAATAGAAAGATAATGTGATTTATATGGGAATTGGTCACAACCTACAGAAATGGGTGGGTGAGAGTGATCACTTACCTCAAGCCCAATTCATCTCATGATTTATTTATCTTCCTGAACAATAAAAGTATGTTAATTACATAATTTTTTAAGAAAATTTTTCAAGTTTATTATTATTATTTATTTATTTATTTATTATCATGTTAATTTAAATTACTTAATATTTTAGGTTCAATTCAGATATTTTGAAGATGTTTGATTTGTATGTTTAAATTACATTTATAAATATGACTACGGTAAAATCTATTTTTATATAATAATTTTTAAAATAATAATCATGAACTAATTAACATTTATACATTAAGTATAAATTCAAAACAAATCATGAAAGATTTATATAAAATCGAACAATAATACAATCATGGAGATAGTAGGTCGTACATTTGCATGACTAACATTTCCATTTTTCAATGACCATGATGGACGTAAGTTACGTTTTATTATATCTTTATAGAATTATATTTATACAAAAAATATCATATTATTTCTTCAAATACACTTATATATACCATTAATGTGATGTGGTAATTAAAAATAAATCACATCGCTTCATGTAGGTGGTAATCCACGTATACACATGAATGACATTATCATTTTAATATGAATGGAAAGTTAATAAAATATGTGATATACTAATTTTCAAGAATGATCAATTTTTAATGAATAAAATTTCTATTCATTAAAACCACCATTATAAATAGTCATTATATGTGATGATTGAAGATGAATGGCATCGTCACATGAAGAGGATGTCCACCATGCACAAAAAATGATTGCTTTCCATCCCATTTTATGAAAGAGGGGATGGATTTAGGTTATTACAGTAACATAATGAAATATACGTATATGGTAGATTCTGATTCTTTTATATCATCATGGATTATTATGATTTTACTAATTTTGGAGAACTAGTAAAACCAAATGATCATAATAGAATGATACATCTTCTTTAGACAACAACTTTATGTCTGTGCCAATTGCCTCGTGAGGAAGATTTGACATTAGAAACAAGGCCTCTAAGATGTGTGAAGGTAATTAATTAAGGTGTTTGAGTTGGTATTTTTGGATCTAAAATTATTTTTATGTGGGAATAAAAAAGTGGTTGATTTTCCCTTTTATAAGTGAGAGTTACTGATTAGTTTTTCAAATATGCAATAATATTCAATAATGGAAAGTCACCCTCAATACATATGCCAAAATAATTGAAAAATAATTTAGTGGACAAAATATATGGTCAATACAAACTTCTAACACTATAAAATAACCATGTATTAAGTGTGATATTTCCATTACCTCTAAGTTTACTCACTTTTACCATTTTAGTTTTTACAACAGTAACTGGTGTTTACTTATGTAATTTATTCATTCATCTAAAAAAATAAAATTATCCTTATTTTATAATTCTAAAATAATTATTATAAATATTAAATAATATTTATCAAATATAAATTCTATGTGTGAAGAAAATTAATCTTAACACAAGTGCATGTAATGTGAAAACCCATGTTTTAACCTTAATCGTGGTAATTAATTTTACTAATCATAAAAAAAATTAAGTTGAAATTATGAAATAATAATAATAATAATAAATAAAAATATTGAATTTATTTTATCATATTCAATTCATAGAGGTTTCATAATATAAATTTCAAATAAACCCAAAAAAAACATGTCGAAAAAGAAGTTATTAATAAATATGTTTCTCCAACATAATATGATCTTACAATAACCATATGAATAGTAATAATTCTCAAATTAATTTAAATATACTTAAATTTATATATAATATACAAATTTAATTTAAATATTTATTTATTTTTTGTAATTTTAATTAATCTAAAGGATAAAATTTATGCAATTAAAAATAAATTCCAGAGAACCGTATTTTAAGCATAAAAAATAATATTATACAAAAATCAAGAAAATTGATTAATAAAATAAAATTAGTTAGATTGATTTACATAAAATGACTCATATTTAAATTTGATACCAAATAAAAAATATAATGTACATATTTAATTAATTTATTTAATTAAATGAATTGACAGTGTCTAGGTAATTGGTAATTTTCAGTATTCATTGAAAAATAAATCATTTCAGAAAAACCCAATAATTTACCCCTAAGTCAATTTTGAAGTGAAAATTTCAAAAGGTATATAAATTTTATAGAATGAAATTTCAAAAAAAACCTGAAATTAATTATTTCATTTTCTCTAAAAGAAAAATAAAAGGATTGTATTGAAGAAAAAATATTTCTTAAAGTATAAAATCCCTTCATTAAAAATTGTTTGATTATTTATTAGGAAATTATCAATACATTTACATTGATTAGGAACATAATATATATATTTTTTATTGTATTTAATACTATTCATACCTTCTAATTTTACTGTTATGTTATAATTATCATTAATAATTAGGGTTTTTTTAGGCTCGGTGTTGTGTGTCGTATACGCAATCAAACATAGTTTATTTTTAAAAAAATGTTAGGGTGATGCATTTCTCCCCCTTATGAAATTTTTCCCATTTTTTATGTTATTAATTGTGTTGAAAATATATAATTGTACTTTTTCTTCATGAAATATTTTATTCATAGGGTTTTCTCTTTATATTTTTGGTTCCTCCAAATTACTTTGACATGGTGAGTAGTCCTATATTGAAAAACATTTTCAATATGATCCAAGATTTTCAATAGTTTATCTTCATAGGTGAGATCATTTTCTAGTCATACCACAATTAAATTCACTTCATGTAAGGGATTTAGTACCTAATTCCTCTATAGGGATACATGGAATATGTTGTGTACTTGAGAATGGATTGGTGGGGGTACTAATCGAAGTGATGATGAATAGTCATTGTATTTTTTCAATTTCTGAAATAATTTTGAGTCCCAAAAAATTGTGTTGTCCAACTTAATAAAAAAACATGGGTTTTCTATATGTGTTAAGACAAAGGGATCTTTAAGGATCCATTTGGATGCTTATGTGAAAACTATTATTATATGAGAAATTTACCAGAGGAAGATGTTGACCCCCCCCCCCTTCAAAGTCCATTGATAATGATCTAAACACATCTTATAGTGTCTAAATAATATACTAATATTGACCATCAATTTGTGGGTGATAACCCACACTAATGTTCAACATAGTATTTAGATAATATTAGAATCTCTTACATAACATGGAGTTTAATGTTACATATCAATCAGATATAATTGATAGTGTTATTCTCTATAGACTCAACAACTTTATAATGTTTAGCCATTAATTTTGATATAGTGATAAGTCATTTGAAATTTAAATGAAGTGATGTAACGACCCAAAGTTTCATTAATGGAAAATTCCTCTTGATCCAGTTAAATGTCTCTTTATAGAAAAATGTTTTTATAAGATGTCAACTTCTTTGGTTTTATGATAAGAGTTGTCACCGTTACTTTTATAGCCGTTTAATAGTGATCACATGATTAGTATAAATATAAGGCTTTAACGAACCCAATTTTTACTCAGACAAAGGAAGCGATGGCCTCATCCAGTAGAATTTCCCCTTAAGAAGCCCATTTGTCAGAGCTCGGAAAAGAGGTGGCGTCTTTGGGCTTCACCCTTGACCAAGCCCAAGCTGAGCTTCATTATGTCAAACTCGAATGGGACCGTCTACGGGAAAAGTGGAATTTTATAGAGATTACCACTCGAGCGATGTTATCCGAGCCACCCCAAGAGTTTGTCACCATCGCACACCTTACCCTTATGTCTTATGCGGCTGTTTTAAGGGGTTATGTATCAAATAAGTAGTACTATGTTCATGTACATTATTTTTTTTGTAAATAATAATGAATATAATTTCTAGTCATTTTTGATACATTGTAAATAGTTTTTAAAGTACAAATGGTGTTTTAATTATTATTTAATTAAGAAACCTATTTTATTAAATTGAGGGATTTTTTAATTAAATAATATTTTAATAAAATAATAATATTATTATTAAATTAATTTTTTTTAAATATAAATGATCTTATAATTTTATGAATTCGATTAAAATTTTTAATATGGTTTGAAAGCCATTTCTGTCAAAACCCGTGAATTTTCGATAAATGTCGGTTTTTATTTTAAAAGTGAAAATTCACATTTATAGAAAATTATTTAGATAAAATAAATGTTATTTTTGGAATTAGTATGTTGAAATTATCCAACGATGAATTTTTCATAGTTTTCTGAGACAGTCAAATTTTTGGGTAAAAATTAAATACCGTTTAAATATATAATGTGTTTTATGACATCATAATGACCCAATGGTGATGTAATTAAATACTATAATCCTTATGTTCAGCCAATATATGTTTTACCATTACAATAAAGTGATTTTGGGTTTTTTTGACTTACTTTTCAAAACATTAATGAACCCCTCAAGACTTATTCAACACTTTGCCTTTTTAAATTAATTTCCATGGGAGTGTGACTCACCTCCACATAAGCAACCTTATTATTTTAATAAGTTCGGACCTTGGCCTGGTAAAATATTTTTTTCCTCTTTTATTTTCCAGAAACCATGGGCAAACCCCATGGGATGGTTTGTGGTTTGTATTAGTTTAATATAAGGGGTCCCAAACCTAAATAATAAAGAATTATCTCAACTTTCCTATATAAACCCACCCAAGCTCCCACTTCCTCCTCACTAAAATTCTTTGGAGTTCGTCCAACCTCTGCCATACTCTCTCTATAATCCTCCCAAGGTTCCCCAAGCTCCCAAGAAGCCTCTCACAAGCCTCTCTCTAGCCTTTGGACGCACACTTCCAAGTAAGGGTTTTTTTCTTCTTTTCTAATTTTCGTCAATTTTTCTTTAAGTTGTATTTCCCTTTTAATTTCAATTATGAATGTTGGGGTATGGTTTCTCACCTCCCCCATACTTCCCTCTTATTGTTTTAATGATTGGAGACCACTTTCTCTCTCATTAAATGCCTCCCATGTACACCCGTTACTATGCCGAAATTCCGAAAGGAACATCTCTCTCTTCTTTTACATTCAAGCAATACTTTTGTATCATGAATCTAAATTCCTTTTCAATTGTTGGGAAATGTATCTATATGAACTCCTTACTGTCCATTACATGTAAATATGATGAGGAACCCCTTTATCTCTCATCAACCTTTTTTATTAATTCTTATGTCACACTGTTACGCTACTGAAATTGCACCGATTTTCTAAGCCAATGTCATTGTGTAGTGAATACCATGCCCATTTCTCCATCAAGAGTATTCACCTTTATGCACATTTACTTATTGATTATAAAGTTTCATGTATGAATTCCACATTCCTTTATCATGGAATAAATTATTATGTTTTATGAATCCATGTTTTATGATCCATGTGGCACACTTATGCATGAAATGAAATGTTTAAGAAGGATGCACCCTTATAGCGCTCCAATGCATTGGGTAAAGTATAGTATCATGATACGTCATGTGCAATGAGTGTTGACTCATGCTAATTCAAGTTCAATGAGGGTTTACTCGTGCTACATGTGCAATGAGGGTTTACTCATGCTTTATGTGCAATGAGCCTTGGCTCATGCTAAATCCATGTTAAGTGTTGTTGCCACATTTCCATGTTATGATTATCATGCTTTATCATGCCTTTATGTTCATGTTTCTTTTATGCTCTATTGATATTCCTATTGTCTAACATGTATTGTACTCCTCATGTTATTCCATGTGTACTCCCTTACTGGGCTTTATATATCACCCTTTTCTTATGCATGTCCTCAGGTTATCCCATGCAATTCTAAGTACGAGGGAATGTAGTGGTCATGTAAAGGAAGTTTTCAATAAAGATGATGTATTTCATGTTTTATGTTTTTATGTAATGGTCCTACGCCCCAAATACACTAAACCTCTCGATCTTCTTTGTTGTATCAAGTGAAGTTTTATGTATTAAATCATGTTTAAGTTGTAATAAAAGCAGGGTTGTCATAGTTGGTATCAGAGGATAGTTTTAGTTATTTTTGGGATTAGGAAACCCTAGTAAAGCGTTTGATACAAGACTAAGTATAATAAAAACATCCCTAAGTTTTGGTAAATACTAAGTAAATGGTTTATCAAACAAATACATCCCTGTCTGGATACGAGCAGGTAGAGGCAGCTCTGGCACAGATGTATCCTAGGGGTAAAACTCGAAAACACCTCTTTGAGCTAGACTCGAACGGGAACTGGTGCACGACAACAGGCCATGATACACTCTTTGTTACGACACTCCCGGGGGATATGTTTTGATAAATTCACAATCTTGGTATGAACCCTTATTAAGGGAAAAATTTCCCTAAGAATATATGTTAGAAAGTAGATCATGAAAAGCCTAGATTGAATCCTATAAACTCATGGGTTAAAGAAATTAAAGTTTATTTATAAGTCATCAACTTTTGCCTTTGGATTACCCTTTATGTGTTACCCCTAACTTTCCTTTTATTCCAGCCAATGGCCGGTAATAGGAGGACTCAGGCTAACAACCGTTGTGAAGATTAGTGTGATGATTGTACTAATGAGATGCCAAATCCAATGGGAGTGGGAATCATGAACTTTGTCACGCTTCTCTCTCAGCTAACTCATGTTTTGAATAGAAACACGGGTCAAGAGGAATGTTCAACCCCCCCCCCCTAAGAAAGAACAAGTCACTATCGAGATATTCATGAGGCAAAGGCCTCCAACTTTTAGTGGATCATCCGATCCCATGATCGCTGAACAATGGATCAACTCCATTGAAAAGATATTCTACATCCTCCAATGTTCTGAGCAAGAGAAGGTTCTCCTGGTGGCTTATCGTATGGAGGTTGAAGCTAATCAATGGTGTAAGTTGATCAAAAATACGAAGCCTGAGGAGGAGATTGAAGCTTTGGAATGGAAGGAATTTCGGAAGATGTTTTTCGATAAATATTTTCCACGCACCCTCCGTCTTAAGATGGAAATGGACTTCCTTTCCCTTAAGAAAAAAGATAAAGAATCTGTGGGAGCGTATGAGGAAAACTTCACAAGGCTTGAACGATACGCTTCTGGCTTTTTCGTTAACCCCGAATAGAAGGTTGACCGCTTCTTTGGTGGGTTGAAGCCTAGCTTGCAGAAATCATTAGTGATCCATGACTTCGACAGCTATGAGTAAATTGTTCGATGTGCCTTCAAGGTCGAAATGGAGATCGGAGAATCACAGAGGTATCATGGGGAAAATAAGCGTAAGGTGGACTTCAATGCTGGTGGTCTGATGGATAAATCCAACGGCGCTAATAAGTTCCAACACCCCACTTGCCAAAAGTGCAGAAAAAAGCGCCCTAGAAATTTCCTTAAGGGGACGAGAAAATGCTTCAGGTGGGGAAGAGAAGGTCACCTAGCTATTAACTATCAGCAAGAAGGACCCGCGGCTACGACAGAGGAGATAAATGCTCCGTTCGAACCTCAACGCGTTGTTCAATGCTAAAAATTCAAAGAACTGAGTCATTTTGCAAATCAGTTCCCTAACCCAAGGGTTATCGGAGGCAACCAACAACCTCCAAGACAGAAAGGAAGAGATTTTTCCATCACTTCTGCCGAAGTGAACCCCGACAACGAAGTGGTGAAAGGTACGCTAGTTATTCATTCAAGAATAGCGAACGTACTTTTTGATTTAGGTTCTACGCATTCTTTTATATCTCGAAAGTTTAGTAGAACAATCCCAGCACCACCACAAATCATGGAAGTAAAGATGTCGGTGAGTACGGAAAATGGGGAAATCATTGCATCCCACGAATATAAGTCCTCCCCTGTTAAAATCTGTGGATTTAATTTCCCGGTGAACCTCATCATACTCCCTTTCAAGGAATTTGATATAATTCTTGGCATGGATTGGCTTTCCTTATATAGAGCCAACATAAATTTTCGGGAGAGGGAAATCACACTCCATATGGAGAATCGGCCCCCGATTCTTTACAAGTGTCAGGAGGAAGATGAATCTCCATTATCTCCATCATCTCAAGCATGGATATTATTTCCCTATGAGCACACGTATCTGGATCAGTTGATTGAGTCCAAAGAAGAAACCATCCTTGAAGAAATGCCTATTGTGAGGGAATTCGTGGAAGTGTTTCCCGAGGAACTGCCTGGTCTTCCTCCTAGAAGAGATGTTGAGTTCTCAATTGAACTTATACCTGGGAAATTACCAATATCCAAGATTCCATATAGAATGGCTGTTTTTGAGCTTGAAGAGATGAAGAAACAACTACAGGAGAATCTGGATAAAGGGTTATACGCCCAAGTGCTTCACCATGGGGTGCACCAGTCCTCTTCGTCAAGAAGAAGGATGGGTCAATGCGGCTCTGCATCGATTATCGTGAACTTAACGAAATAACGATAAAGAACAAGTATACTCTCCCAAGAATCGATGAATTGTTTGATCAGTTTCGTGGAGCACAATACTTCTCCAAGGTGGACTTGCGGTTGAGATATTATCAAGTAAGGGTGAAGAAAGAAGATATCCCCAAGACTGCTTTTCATACAAGGTATGGGCACTATGAATTCATAGTAATGCCTTTTGGACTCACCAATGCTCTAGAAATATTAATGGACTTGATGAATAGAGTCTTTAGAGATTACCTTGAAAAATTTGTGGTAGTCTTTATAGATGATATTCTAATATACTCCAAAACCAAGGAGGACCAAGAGGAGCATTTAAGAACTATACTGGAGACTTTGCGCAAGGAGAATCTCTATGCAAAGTACAGCAAGTGTGAGTTCTGGTTGAAGGAGGTCTCATTATTGGGCCATATCATCACAAGCAATGGTATATCTGTGGATCCCTCCAAAACAGATGGAATTGAGGGATGGTCGAGGCCAACATCGGTAACGGACATCCGTAGCTTCTTGGGGTTACCTGGATATTATCGACGATTTGTGAGAAATTTATCATGATTCTCCAACCCTCTTACCAAGATAACTCGAAAGGGAGTAAAGTTTTCTTGGAGTGATGAATGCGAAGAAAGCTTCAAAGAGTTGAAAAGGAGGCTTATCACTGTGCACGTGCTCACTTTACCCACAAGTGGGGAACTTTTGTGGTATTCAGTGATGCCTTAAAGAAGGGCCTAGGTTGTGTGCTGATGCAGAATGATAAAGTGATATCCTATGCCTTAAGGAAGTTGAAAATCCATGAGAAAAACTATCCAACGCATGATCTGGAGTTGGAGGCGGTGATCTTTTCCTTGAAAATCTGGCGGCATTATCTCTATGGAGAGAAATGTGAGATATATACTGACCACAAGAGTCTTAAATATATATTCACACAGAAAGAGCATAATATGCGCCAGAGAAGATGGATAGATCTCATAAAGGATTATGACTGTTCAATACATTACCACCCGGGGAATGCAAACAAGGTGGCGGATGCCCTAAGTAGAAAGGATCCAGCGATTCTATCAATGATGAGAATTGAGAAGGATCGAATCTTCTTAGACTTGATGAAGATGGACGTGGGAATCATAAAGAAGGGAACATCATCAATCCTTTCACAAATAATTTCTCAACCATCTCTTTTGGAAAGGTTAAAGGATGTTCAAAAGGATGATGTGGGAATCCAGGAAAATGTGGAAGCTATCAAAAAGGGGAAATCCACGGAGTTTAATCTTAATGTAGAAGGAATTGTGCGGTTTGGGAAAAGACTATGTGTTCCATCAAGTCCGGAGCTGAAGAAGGAACTTTTGGATGATGCACATAGTTCAAATTTATCTATTCATACAGGGAGAACAAAGATGTATCGAGATCTCAGAGAAAACTTTCGGTGTGATAATATGAATAAGGAGATCGCTGAATATACATCAAAGTGCCTGGTGTGTCAGCAAGTGAAGGCAGAGAGGCAGAAGTCTAAGGGGATGATGCAACCATTGCCCATACGATAATGGAAATGGGAGAACATCACCATGGACTTTGTCACCGGACTTCTGGGGACATCCAAAGGCAACAATGCAATCTGGGTTGTTGTGGATCGTCATACAAATACTACACACTTCATTGATATTCTAGAGGATTTCTCATTGGATCAACTGGCACGGATATATATTAGGGAAGTGGTAAGGTTGCATGGAGTACCACTATCTATTGTGTCTGACCGGGATCCAAGATTCACCTCTACGTTTTGGAAGAGTCTTAAACATGCTCTGAATACTGAACTGAACATCAGTACGGCCTATCATCCTCAAACTGATGGCCAATCCAAGCGGACTATCCAAACACTGGAGGATATGTTGAGAGCGTGCTCAATGGACTTTATAGAAGGATGAGATCAACATCTTCCTCTGGTTGAGTTCTCTTATAATAACAGTTTCCACTCTAACATCAAAATGGCACCATATGAAGACCTTTATGGGAAAAGGTGCAGAACACCGGCATGTTGGGATGAGGTCGGTGAACGTAAGCTGCTTGGACCAGAAATGGTCGAGGAAATAGTGGAGAAGGTGAAAACCATTCAGCAGCATATCAAGTCAGCCCAGAGTTGACAGAAGAGTTATGCAGATAATCATCGACGAGACCTTGAATTTAAAGTTAGAGACATTGTGTGTTTACGCATATCTCCATGGAAGAAGGTCATGAGGTTTGGAAAGAAAGGGATGTTAAGTCCAAGGTACATCGGCCCCTTCGAGATTCTTGATCGTGTTGGGGCTGTGGCCTATCGAATAGAACTTCCACCTACCATGGCCAAGGTGCATGATGTCTTTCATGTATCTCTCTTAAGGAAGTACATACTGGACCCTTCACATGTACTCTCTTCTGAGGTGGTACAATTAGAAGACGGTCTTTCTTATGAGGATCAACCAGTGAAGATCATAGATTATAGAGAAAAAGTTCTACGAAATAAGACAATACCCCTCATCAAGGTATTGTGGAGAAACCACATGTTTGAAGAAGCGACTTGTGAGTCATAGGATATGATGAATCTAAGTTACCCACATTTGTTTTAGTGTGGGAAAAGGAAAATTTCGAGGGTGAAATTTCTTAAGGGGGGAATATTGTAACGCCCCAAAGTATCATTAATGTAAAATCCCTCTTGATCCAGTTAAATGTATCTTTATAAAAAAATTATTATAAGATGTCAACTTATTTGGTTTTATGATAAGAGTTGTGACCGTTACTTTTATAGCCGTTGAACAGTGATCACATGATTAGTATAAATATAAGGCTTTAACGAACCCAATTTTTACTAAGACAAAGGAAGTGATGGCCTCATCCAGTAGAATTGCCCCTTACGAAGCCCATTTGTCGGAGCTCAGAAAATAGGTGGCGTCTTTGGGCTTCTCCCTTGACCAAGCCCAAGCTGAGCCTCATTATTTCAAGCTTGAACGGGACCGTCTACGGGAAAAGTGGAAGTTCATAGAGATTACCACTCGAGCGATGATATCCGAGCCACCCCAAGAGTCTGTCACCATCGTACACCTTACCCTTATGTCTTATGCGGCTGTTTTAAGGGGTTATGTAACAAATAAGTAGTACTATGTTCATGTAGATTATTTTTTTATATAATAATGAATATAATTTCTAGTCATTTTTGATACATTGTAAATTGTTTTTAAAGTACAAATGGTGTTTTTTGTTATTATTTAATTAAGAAATCTATTTTGTTAAATTAAGGGATTTTTGAATTAAATAATATTTTAATAAAATAATATTATTATTATTAAATTAATTTTTATTATATATAAATGATCTTATAATTTTATGAATGCGATTAAAATTTTTATTAAGGTTTGAAAGCCATTTCTGTCAAAACCCGTGAATTTTCGATAAATGTCGGTTTTTATTTTAAAAGTAAAAATTCACATTTATAGAAAATTATTTAGATAAAATAAATTTTATTTTTGGAATCAGGATGTCGAAATTATCCAACGGTGAATTTTTCATAATTTTCTGAGACAGTCAAATTTTTGGGTAAAAATTAAATACCGTTTAAATATATAATGTGTTTTATGACATCATAATAACCCAATTGTGATGTAATAAAATACTATAATCCTTATGGTTGGAAAATATATGTTTTACCATTAAAATAAAGTTATTTTGGGTTTGTTTGACTTACTTTTCAAAGCATTAATGAACCCCACAAGACTTATTCAACACTTTGCCTTTTTAAATTAATTTCCATGGGAGTGTGACTCACCTCCACATAAGCAACCTTATTATTTTAATATGTTCTGACCTTATCCTTGTAAAATATTTTTTTCCTCTTTTCTTTTCCAGTAACCATGGGCAAAAACCATGGGATGGTTTGTGGTTTGTATTAGTTTAATATAAGGGGTCCCAAACCTAAATAATAAAGAATTCTCTCACCTTTCCTATATAGACCCACCCAAGCTCCCACTTCCTCCTCACTAAAATCCTTTGGAGTTCGTCCAACCTCTGCCCTACTCTCTCTAGAATCCTCCCAAGGTTCCCCAAGCTCCCAAGAAGCCTCTCACAAGCCTCTCTCTAGCATTTGGAAGCACTCTTCCAAGTAAGGGTTTTTTTCTTCTTTTCTCAATTTTGTCAATTTTTCTTTAAGTTGTATTGCCCTTTTAATTTCAATTTTGAATGTTGGGGTATGGTATAGAAGATCCCCCATACTTCCCTATTATTGTTTTAATGATGGAATACCCCTTTCTCTCTCATTAAATGCCTCCCATGTACACCCGTTACTATGCCGAAATTCCGAAAGGAACTTCTCTCTCTTCTTTTACATTCAAGCAATACTTTTGTATCATGAATCTAAATTCCTTTTCAATTGTTTGGAAATGTATCTATATGACCTCCTTACTTTCCATTACATGTAAATATGATGATTAACCCCTTTCTCTCTCATCAACCATTTTTATTAATTCTTATGTCACGCTGTTACGTTGCCAAAATCGCACCGATTTTCTAAGCCAATGTCATTGTGTAGTGAATACAATGCCCATTTCTCCATCAAGGGTATTCACCTTTATACACATTTACTTATTGATTATAAAGTTTCATGTATTAATTCAACATTCCTTTATCGTGTAATAAATTATTATGTTTTATGAATCCATTTTTTATGATCCATGTGTCACACTTATGCATGAAATGAAATATTTAAGAAGGGTGTGCCCTTATAGCGCTCCAATGCATTGGGTAAAGTATAGTATCATGATACATCATGTGCAATGAGTGTTGAATCATGCTAATTCAAGTGAAACGAGGGTTTACTCGTGCTTCATGTGCAATGAGGGTTTACTCATGCTTTATGTGCAATGAGCCTTGGCTCATGCTAAATCCATGGTAAGTGTTGTTGCCACATTTCCATGTTATGATTATCATGCTTTATCATGCCTTTATGTTCATGTTTCTTTTATGCTCTATTAATATGCCTATTGTCTAACATGTATTGTACTCCTCATGTTATTCCATGTGTACTCCCTTACTGGGCTTTATAGCTCACCCTTTTCTTATGCATGTTCTCAGGTTATCCCATGCAATGCTAAGTAAGAGGGAATGTAGTGGTCATGTAAAGGAAGTTTTCAATAAAGATGATGTATTTCATGTTTTAAGTTTTTATGTAGTGATCATAAGCCCCAAATACACTAAACCTCTCGATCTTCTTTGTTGTATCAAGTGAAGTTTTATGTATTAAATCATGTTTAAGTTGTAATAAAAGCAGGGTTGTCATAAGTGATATGTCTTTATAGGATGATTCAGAAAAACCCATATGGAATTGTTTTCTCTTGATTTATTCATAACTCTCTTGAACAATTCTCTGGTGATTTCTTCACATTTCTATTTAGGTATAGTTAATGGACGAATCCTCACCTTAGATATTTAATTTCTTCCTTCACTTTATGACATACTAGACATTTTTATGTATTTGAAGTGATATCTTTCTTCATATTTTCCCACCAATAGTTCTCATATATTCTTCATTACATCATTTTACTCCCTTGATGGGTGGAGAAGGTCGAGCTATATGCATCCTTCAAAAACACTTTCTATATCTATGGATTTGATGGTACAGATAGACATAAAAAAATTCTATAAATCCTTTTATAATAATTTGTAAATATTATTATTTACCTTTTCTTATATCTTTCACCTTCATCTAAAAGTCCACATACTCTCCGTGAGTTTTCTGTTATATTCTCTATAAGGGATGGTTGAGTTATAATGTGAGTAAGGAATGACAATTTTCCATTCTTCATTATTCCCATGTCAATAAATTTAAATTATAATGTGATTATATCGTTCTCAATTTTCATCATCGATTAAGTAACTTGATCATTTATACACAGAAAATATTCCTCTTTGTTTTCATTCCACGAATTGTAATGGATTGGGCTGTTATAGTCCTAGATTAAATCTCACCATAGTCACTGGTTCATATTGTAAACATTGTTAATGAATATATATATATATATATATATTTGAGGATATTTTGGTCCAAATAAACATAATTCACCCCATAGAGATATTTTTACTATATTTTTATTTCAAATATCACTACAACCAACTCTATATCATGTTTGGGTTAGTTCTTCTCATGAACATTGAACTTCATTGAAGAATATTATATCACATTATAATTCTTCATCAGTTCAGAGCCCTATCCCTTCTTATATACATCATAATATACCATTAATAGTTCCCCACTTAAGGGTAGAATGAGAAATGGTGTAGGGATAAGCCTCTTTTCGAACACCATATAGTTGTATGTCCATTCATTTCTCTATTAAAACATTACTCCCATTTGTGTCAGCATGGTTAGTGGGTTTAAAAATCATGATATGTTTATCATAAATCATCAATAATACTAAGGTAGCCCACGGAAGATCTGGATCTCCATTACATATACAATTCATGGTTAGTCCTCAATTTCAATTGTCTTATAAGGGTCTATTGATTTCTCCTTCTAGGTGATAATATTCCCTAATAATTGTAACTATGTTATCTAAAACTCACATTTATTATACATTTAATATCTCCCTCCTTTGTGAAAACCTTTTGAATAGTAGTCAAATGATCCCCATTCTATTACTTATTTTTTGTAATAAGTCACAATACCATTAATGAAAACTATCACAAATTTTTCATGGTATTCTCAAAATATTCTATTCATTAATTTCATAAGGATTGATGATGAATTATTGTAAGATCAGTGTTTTTACTATAAGGTATAGATCTTTCTGTTTTCGGTTTAAATTCTTGTTTACATAAAAATTTCAATGCCCTTTGAGGTTATGGGGGGTGTCTAGGGCTTGTTTGGAGATTGGATATTGACTTTTTTGAAAAAAACAAAGGATGCACATTTATTAGAAACTATGATGGACATGCCACACTATTACTACTAACCGTGTTGGGCAAGACATAAGTCTCGAAGAGGTGACCAGTTTTAGGAAACCATGGGGATGAAGGAAGATTCCCATGTGATAGTCACTAATAATGTAATAATGGTCTAAGAGATGGTTTGGAATAACCATGCACACTAACCATGTGAGGTTCCCCTTTATATAGTTAAGGGAAAACAATGGGTTAATAGTTTGGCCAACCATGTAGAAAAATTTGTTTATGGGAAATTAATATTTTTCCATTAAAATATATTAAACACAATATCTATTTCTCTCTCCTCCTTCACTTTAAAATAACACCATGGGAGTTCCCTTAATGGTATTTGGGTAGCTTTGGATCTTATTCTTCCATCCGAACTAGGATTCTAGCTCCGATCAACTCATCAGATTCGCACTAGTGAGTACTCAAATGATTTTTTTTATTTCTAAATTTTACTTTGGATCGACATGGATATTTTGGTTAATATCAATATGCACCATATCCATGTTTTGTGTCAATTATTCATTTTTCTCCTGATCTTAGTTGAATGTGAAGTTGATATTGGATGATCACTCTACTATAGACCCACAGTAGGTGGTCCATACATTCCCCTTGAGGCTTGGTTATTTAGAGAGATTGTTTTTGTTGTTCCTCTCATAGATCATTCTTAATACACCCCAATAATTAACTAAATAATTAAAATAAGTGAAATAGAAAATGTTAGGGATGTGCTTTAGTTAAAATGAGATATATTAGAGGTTAATTCACCAACAAGGCCAGCCATACTATGTTCCACTGGAATTTACTATTCTTACGCCATTGTTAAACCACCCATGGGATGATTTAGTGTTTTCCTTATAAGTGGAAGCTTGTTTATAAATGTTTGAATTGAATTGTTTATTAGGAGATGGATATTACATCCTTTGCGTGTTGATTCATTTAATTAAATGGTTTATATGGAATTTTTATATGAGTGGGAAAACTCATGGAATGGAATTGAATGTGGACTGTGGAATTTAGTAGGGGTAAACTCATGTTATGAAATGTTAATTGAATTGAATTTTGAATATTTTCAAAGGATTCCATGGGTGTGCTACACAGTCTGTTAGGAAGTAGTAAAGAATTCATTGGGCCTATATGCTCCTTGAATTCTAATTTTGTGTGATTCCTTGGGCCTTGCTACCCCTTAGATATAATTTGGTTGGTATTATAGTGGAAATGTTTGGTAGACATGATACTTGGACTATAATTCAATACTATTCAAGTTTCCATTAAGATGATTATGGGACATGATGGGGATTCCTTGGTTCACAACACCTTGGATCCAACCTCGAGGTGTCTAAAATTTCAGATTATATAGAACGACCATAGAAAGTGTTATTTGATTGATTATACAAGTTAGTCATAGTAAATGGGTCACTTATGGCTATAAAATGTGGCCGTGGTTGATTATTTCTTTTTTATATGTCTTGGATGTGGTTGATTTGTTTTATTGATTATACGATAATGATATTGCTGATATGATATTCTTGATGCTCCTTTCGTCACAAAATATAAAGATTGGAAAAGGGGATTATCTTAACTCAATGTGATTCAACCTTTGGACAAATATAAAAAGTTAACAAAAGACGGAATAAGAATAATGTTGTCCAAAGGTCGAACAAGTTATAATATGGTCGTGCAAGTACACTTGCAGGACTCAATGGTCGCGCAAGTACACTTGCACGCCCCAGGTGATAACTGCACGGGGTCTTCTCCAGCCTATAAATAGACCCTGTGGGCCCCCCATTTGGGGAGGAATTTTTCTAGAATTCAGATTTACATCTCTAAACACCCAAGTCTCTTCTTCTGGTCTTCCGAACACTTCTAAGGTAATTCTTTACCTAGAATGGAAGGTCTAAACAAGAGGAGTAAGGTCTAAGTGTTAGAATTCACTAACACTTGTGCGGCTAAGGTGTTTTATCCTTAAAGGAAATGAACATACTTGAGCGCCGCCAAACTTCCTCACCAAAACTTGCGCGCATCTATTCTGGAAGTACCTCAGGATAATTCTAAAGGAATTGGTTAAGGATCGCCCAAGTATTACTATGCTGGTTTACAAACACGCAAGTACCCATGTGTCGCGCAGGTATACCTGCGCGGCCAATACTTGTGCGCCCATGCAGTACTTGCGCGCATGTCAGGACTTGTGCGCCCCTGCCTTTTTGGGTGCCCTTCTTGCCCATTTCACCCCTCTTAAGCCACTCCACTTATCCTATTCAAGATTCTGTCTTCAAGACACTCTTCAAAGCCATTTATAGCATGATTTCTTGATTTGACTTCCTTATCTGAAAGGAATTCTGTGGAATATCTCTCAAAACCTAGTGATTTACACATCTTTATGTCACTAAAGATTTAGATTTCATTCATTAAAACTTATCCTTTAGGATGGGAGAATTATTTACCTGGGCCTTCTTTTCAGGTGTAAGGCCTATTCATAATTTCCAAATATGGGCCTCCTTTTCAGGAGTAATTCCCAGTCCCCTAATTTGGGCATCCTCCTCAGGAGTAAGCCCCAACCATAATTATCCTAACCTGGGCCTCCTTTTCAAGAGTAATCCCCAGTACCTGAATTTCGGCATCCTCCTCAGGAGTAAGCCCCAACCATAATTATATTAACCTGGGCCACCTTTTCAGGAGTAATCCCCAGTAGTAGTCATTTACCTAGGACTCCTTTTCAAGAATAAGCTCTAGTCATAATCATTAACTTGGGCCACCTTTTCAAGAGTAAGCCCCATTCATAATTTCCAAACATGGGCCTCCTTTTCATGAGTAATCCCCAGTCCCCTAATTTGGGCATCCTCCTCAGGAGTAAGCCCCAACCATAATTCTATTAACCCAAGCATTCTTTTCAGGAGTATGCCCCAGTCGTAATCATTAACCTGGGCCTCCTTTTTAGGAGTAAGCCCGAGTCATAATTTCCAAACCTATGCCTCCTTTTCAGGAGTAAGCCCCGATCCCCTGATTTGGGAATCCTCCTCAGGAGTAATCCCCAACCATAATTCTATTAACCTGGGCCTCCTTTTCAAGAGTAAGCCCCAGTCATAATCATTAATCCTTGTCCTCCTTTTCAAGAATAAGCCCCAGTCTTAATCATTAACCTGGTCCTCCTTTTCAAGAATAATCCCCAGTCATAAATATGGGAATCCTCTTCAGGAGTAAGCCCCAAGTCCCTTAATTTTTCAAGTCTCTTAACCTGGGTCTCCTTTTCAAGAGTAATCCCCAATCTTAATTCCTCTTAACCAGTCCTAATTTACCATTGATCTAGGATTCCTTCTCAGGAGTAAAAACCTAATTATAAGTCCTCTCCTAATTTGGGCCTCCTTTTCAGGAGTAAGCCCCAGGTTAGAGTATTCAAATCTTCATAAAGAACATATACCTTTATGGACCCTGATCCTGGATTTCTTCCCTGATGTAAATCCTAATCTTCATTTATCTTGGTAGTCATACATATATAAGTCCCACATTATTTCTTATGATTGCATCTTTCATGGCACAATTGTTTGATTTTTACCAATACCTCTTGTTTCTCACACCGAGCATGACTCACGTGAGCTTAGAGTGTAAAAGTAATTATGACATCCTTCTTTGATCCATCAATCATAAACAACATACTCCCTTACTCGAACTACGTGGGTTATGATTCCTTTTCTAAACAAAGGATACGTAGGTAGCCCATCTGCGGGTTCGATCCCAACTATGAAATTATTCATGTCCTTCTGAATGAAAATAAACATCAAGTGCCCCACTAAGTGGCTTTAAAACCAGTATGGTCATTAAAATGACTAATATACTTTTACATATCAAAGGATACCATTGACTAAGAATCTCTATCAAATACAGATGATTCTCTGTCAATGAAGAACCACAAATACATATAAAATATTCTCTAAATTTCCTACATATCGATCATTGATTGTCAGATCTAAAGGAAAACTCATTTTATACATGGTAGTGTAATAAGGATTCATGAACATAACTTAAATCTATAAAGAGAGTCTCGGAGTAGTGATCGACCACGATTCACTGTTTTATCCCACCCTTACACCGCAGTTTTAAACTAGTTTTGTAATGAATATTCCAAATATAATAATAAATTGAACTTTATGTTTGAATCAATCAATTAATGTTAATCAATACTATAATGGGAAATGTTACTTGTTTTTATTGTTTCAATGCAGGTGGAGGTGATTTGGAGGGCCCTTGATGAAGTGAAAGAAAAATGGGCCAAAATTACATGGATCCATGGACATCTGTCCACTATTTTGCATAGTACATGAAATCCGTGCATCCAAATGGGGTGAAATTTTGTGGGACTGTCCAGAATTTAATAAGATACATTTTATATTAAGGAACACAATCCTGATTCGGATTATATGGAGCACATCCGAACTGATCTGTCCAAGACACCGAATTTGGACCAAGTCAAATGTGGTGTTATGTATTTTATCAATATCTTGACCTGTAGTTCTCCGAACGGTGCCAAACTTTTGGTGGAGATATTCAATAGGTATTTCTACAAATTTTATATTTTCTCCAAAGCGAGATAAGTCTGTCAGAAGGCTGAAACGCATCGTGCAAGTGGATTGATGAAATCTGTGTGCCTAAAACCACCTTCTAATATTCATATAAAAGGGCACCAAGGGAACCTCATTTGGAAGTTCGGCCAAGGAGTGAAGTGCTTCCAATTTGAAGTCCGATAGGAGTCTCCTAATCACATTGGAGGTTCTGGAGGCCCCTATCCTCATAGGGGTATCAACAATGAAGAAAGAGTTCAACCCGAGCTTCCTCCTCCTCCCGATGTCGAGCTAAAAGTTGGGTGTTTGTTGTGAGGGAGATACACATATGTAAAGAGAGTTACAATGCATACCCTAGCTACTGGTTTGGAGTAATTTGGGTGTTTAAACATTTCATTCCATGTATATTATTTTATTTTAGATTTGAATGCTTTATTTGATACATGTGAGTGTTATGCTCTTAATTTCTAACCGATCGGTGTGAGGTTTTGAGTGCGTGACTTGTGTTGTTCCGATTGGACATCACAAGAATCCTTTTCATACCCAACTTATTGAAATTTCAATATGCTCTGGAAGCTCTTATTCCATGCATAAGTAATGGACCTTGATAGTATGATTGTTACGTAAAGGTTTGGTCCTTAAAGCATTGAAATAAAAGCTTAGGAATTAATCGGGATTCCAATTAATTCCAACCAAAGAATTACTCTAAACCTAAGATGAATCTCTATGAACAATGAACTTGATATGTGTGTAGTGAAATAACATCGACCCTTTTATCTCATATTTTTTAAAATCCACTAGGTCACTCATTTTTTAATATATTTCAACTAAGTCATTGTTTTAAACTCTTTTCAAAGCCACCCCCTCTTTTAGTCATTTTTATTAAAAATACACACTCTAATCAACCTTAAAAACATAATCAATTTGACGTGTCATGACAACGCGGTCAAGTAGACAATAATTCTTTTCAAAAAGGTGTGATGAGTCCAACCTCCCATCCTCTCAGCCAATGCAAATTCCTAATCTTCATCAGTCCACAACTAATGAGATCCTAACTTTGGAAAGTATGTCCAAATGGATGTGGAATCATTGGATGTTTCCGGTTCTACGAACAAACCTGTTAGAAACCGATTGGAATGTTTGAACCTTCAATCAAGGTGGTCATCCCCAAAATTCCGAGGGAAAAAATGGTGAACCCGACGTGAATCCTTAACCAAGTTAAAATGATGTTTTACCTATTTGTTAGGCCCCTATTTAAAACTCAATGAGAGGGCCAACAAAAACAATAATTGATATATGTGCTCATCCAAAATATGTAGTGGCAACCTTTATCTTGATTACGTCTATTATATAAAACAGGAACTCTTTTCCAAGATCATCTACATTTCCAGAATGGCTGCTCTCAAGTTCACACCTATGAATACCGCTGCTGCGAATGCCACTGCTGCTACTCCTGCTGGATCATTGTCCGCTCTGAGGATGACATCACCTACTCAGCGTCTTCAACGCTGGGTATCAAATGCACTGGTTAAGGATTACCGTTAACACTATACCATACCAACTCTGGAGGCTTCCCGATAAGCCCTCCAAGTGAACAACTCACACCGGTTGTCCGGACAATGACGACTAGTGATCAAGAAGCAGGCGGTGCTAACTACCGTCTCCAACCGTTTCGGGTCGTTATCCCCAGAACGCAATCACCATCCGCTCCCTTATTATGGGTAGGTGAATGAGTAGGTCCCTCAGGGCCTTAATTTAAGAAGACAGGAGTCCTTCCCGAGGGCTCCCACCAACAATCTCTTCCAGACTCATGTGGCAGTGCACCCTCAACATGATGAGGGTACCGACTCTAGGCATTCGGCTCAGGTTCCTCGAACCTGAGGAGGAAAGACGAATCGCCAGAGGTGAAATCTGGTTAACAGTGATAAAGTTCTCATCTCTTCCATCTATAGAGAAGTCCACCAACCTAACTTGGTGGCAAGCAATGAGCAGGAACACACACCAGCCCGTTTTAATTCAGCTGTCCAACAGACTCGTCTGGAAGCATCACGCCAATACCGTCAGGAAATTTCGGCGGAGTATTATAGACAGGAACATACACCTATTTATACATCATTAGTTAGTCAGCAGGCTCGTCTAACTACATATGATGGATCTCGTCAACCACGTTCGGTGAAGTGCAATCATCAGGCACATACACCTACTAGTATTGATCAAGCCTACCAATAGTATCGCTTGGTAGTATTCAGAGAAGTCAGTCGGAAAGCTCCGGTGACAAACAGGGGGCAGACTCAACTCTCTACCCCTACACTTGAGTACTGTCAGGATTCACTGATAAGAAAATGATGACAGGAGAAGGGACACACATCTACTCCAAGCATGGAATGGACGTATATCCCCGTTCTTGCAGCTGAAGTCACCAAGCATATTTTATCAATGGTGAAAGAGCAGAAGAAAATCCCTGCTCATATTCTGGATGCTTTCCAGGATATTATAACAGCTTCAGCGACATCTCATGGAAAGACACATAAATCTATCCCTACCAGTGGAGTGACACATCAACAGTTCACTCCGGAACAGACACACACATCTATTCTAGTCCAAGAGGGTTGTGGGGCATACTCCCCCATATCATACGGACAACCAAGTTAGGCACATACACCTGATTTGAGTGGAGATATTCATCCTAACTTGGCCATCTTTCCTGATTGGGAACATACACCTACTAAGAGCAGTCACTTTCATCAACAAGTGGTTTCCAAAGCGAGTAAGAAGGTATCTAAAAAAAGTCCCTCCCAGCACAGTCAGGAGATCAAGATCCAATCTGTAACAAGTCTATGCTCTATGCTGGAGTTCTTGAAGCCCTCAGGCAGTTATCTGTTGGAATTCATGATTCTACACCCTCATTTCTCAATAGTGGGAACATTAATTCCGAAGGTCTTGAAAAGACACTTCCTCATGAAGGATTACTTCATGAAAATTCAGTCGATCTCAAAGTTTCATCTTCAGATGAGAGCCATAGGAACCCTCTGTGTGGATAGAAGACCAAGGAGCAAGAGATCTCATCTTTTGTTGTAACCCATTATGGTGGTCCTCCCCATGATGATAAATTTCGCTGTGAAAGTCCTCTCCGTAGTAGTGATGCACATTGCCTAGAAAATCCTCCAGTGGAAAATGTAGTGCCGAGAAAGCCCTCTTACCTTGAGGCACATGCAAATGCAAAACCAGTCATGTCTGATGTTTAATCGCTGGCAGGTGAAATACTTTCTCAATCAGAAGATAGCCCAGGGGGTATGTCATTCTCCGAACCACCCCTAATTCATGCATCTTCCAGTTTAATCAGTGATTTCTCTACCAATCCTGTTAAATACAATGAAGCAACAAGGAAGCACCATCTCTTGTCAAAATAGGTAGACTAATCTTCATCAAATGATAAGGAGGAAATTTTGAACATGAGAAAACAACTGGCGAAAGGTGAAGTTCCATTCATGTTTTGGCCTCTGGCTGACTCTCAGAATGACATTCCAGAAATGTTGACGGAAGATGGAATTCATGATATTCATCTCAACATATGGAAAACTCTTTTTCAGTTGAAAAATAAAGTATTATCTTATGATGAATATAAAAATCATCTTAAGATAGTAGAAGGGTTACAAGGTCAGATTGATTTGGCATCTCTATCAGTCTCTTGATATCCGAAGGCTGAAAAGCAGCAGAGAGCTCTTCAACATTCATGCCTTGGCACACTAAGACAATTTCATCAGTTAATTGCCAATTCCCCATCTAGTATTTGTGTCAGAGGATGGGGTGTTCATGGAGCACTGCATTTCATGGTGCTCTCCAGTCAGCAAAGCCCGCCGTAAATGGTCTAATGCAATGATATTGCCCATGGCCGGCCACAGTCAATGGGCTTTGTTTGTAATCAAAATCTTGCCCAAGAACAGGCCTCAACTAGTTCCTCTCAAAATCAAGAATATAGAGAAAAAGTTGTTGAATTAATCCTGCATCAAGAAAACGAGAATATTGAACATGCCTCTCGTATGGAGCAAGCACATCATCAAGTGACAGAAGTGTCGGAAATTATCCAAAGGTCTTTTGAACCAGGTGATAAAAGTGGATACATATTAATGCATCCATCTAATTTCCGGACTAAAGATCTCAAGATCATGAGATCTTTTAAGAAAGACTCAGACATATCATGTCAAGAGCCACCCCAGCTTGCTAGAATGGGGACCCTTTTAAACCAACCCACAGAATCAACAAATAGGATTCGAGGAGTTGAGCGGGAACAGAAGGAACAGCCCCAGTCCACCGGACTGGGGACTTTTTCATACCATCAATCCCCTCCTTAGAGAAATTCGGTCTTTTCTCGATTGGGAAAGAAGCCTCAAGAGGAATGAAGAGCCAAATTATTAGGATATTCCCTCCAAATTACGGTTCGTCAAGAAGTTCCTGAGGGATCGAATGAACAAAAGGCAATGTCTCATCAACGACATGGAAGAAGACAATATCACAGAAATGATGATAGAAGGGATGTGAAGCATTATGCATCAATCAATGTCATCAATGTTGCTGATCCACCAGATGAGGCTCACTCCGGGGAATGAAATGAAGAGGTTCCTGCTCAAGAAGATGTACGCACCGACACAAATGAAGAAGGTGTGCGTACAAGAAATAAAATAGTTACTAAGAACCTAGGTAATCCTTCAAGTAACCCACTTCCCCCTCTCCAAAAAGGATCCAACAAAGGGAGGGGAAAGAATTAGGTTACATATCCTTCCTCTGGAGAAGGCCAATCACTCTCACTAGAGCAAGGGTTTGCACAACAGAAGCAAGAAATGAAGGAATTAAGGAGGTTGAATGAAAAACTACTTTAGGGTAGTCTTCTTCTTAAGCGTGATGGAGTCAGTCAGCCAAGGGAATTTGTTGCAGCTAATGAGATGGATCAAGAATATCCTCCTCTATCAGTACACCTTCATAGGTCTAATCCTATGGGTCAAGTGCAACAATAGTTGGCAGTGCTACCATCAGTTACAACACCAACCACCACATCTGTCCAAACTCCAGTCATTGCACCTACCCAAGTCCAAGTTCAACTAGATTTTTCTCAAAAGTTAATAACTACCATTGAGTCATTAATAGATCGGTTAGAAACTAGGGAAGGGAAGCGTGGGCAGGTTCAACCGGAAAAGAAAGCTTACCCAGAATGGGTAGATTCAGTCTCTCCCCCATCAAATTATGGGAACCCTGTATTCACTTTTTTCAATGGATCAGGCGATCCTGAATAGCATTTGACGCATTATGTGCCTTGTTGCGATCCTATTATGGGAACTCCAGAGCAGTAAGAAGCAGTGAAACTCAGATGCTTCGGGCAAACCTCGCAAGGACCAGCTTTTTTCTGGTATACAAGCTTGAAATCCCGGTCAATTACCAGATGGGAAGATCTCCGTCAACGATTTCTTCTTCAATTCAGCTCAACTTTTCCAAAGTCAATAGTTTTTTATCTTACAAACTATAAGCACGGGGAGAATGAATGAGTCTCTGATTTCATTTCTCGCTGGAAGGGGTAAACATATTCCCTGATCCTAGCACTCCCTCATGAGAAACTTTTGCCAATCTGTGTGGCAAATCTGCATGACGAATTACGCACGCCACTGATCCCTGTGAAATACACAGGAGGGTTTCGAGACCTTACTTCAATTGCTCACTAGATTGAAAATTACCTTATACAGGCTAAGGCTAAATCTCGTGTAATTCCATCAACTCCAGGAAGGAGAATGGGTAAAGCAGAAACTTCTACAGTTATGCTTATACAAGCACCTGTACCTATTTCTACTTTAAAACCATCATCTTTTCAAAGGGCCCCAGCTCCTGTGCGCCAAAAACAAAGGCCATTTCGTCATGATGATCAAAGATATCAAAGACGAAAACAATTTAAGGATCTGAAGAGCAAAACATACTCTTTTAGAAATGAACAAGTTCCTGGTTACTTCATTTCGACTCTAGAAAATAATCTGGTTTAATTGCCATGGCCTAAGAGGCCAAACAAGGAAGGAGATGAAGACCGTCCAATTATTTCCCTTTTCATCAAATGTTTTGGCATCCCATCCAACAGTGTTTTTTCTTCAAAGACCTCCTCCAAAAGATGGTCGACTCGGGACAAGTCAAACTGAATGGTTCTTCAGCTCAGGTAGCATGTGTTACTGCTACAGTTCTAGAGGAGGAAGGCGAATGGCAAGAAGCCAAAAGCAAAAATGCACAAAAGTATGATGATTGGATGGTCAGAAAGACAATCAACCAAACTCATGATATTTTGTGAACACAATTAATGAAACCGATTGTGTCTTCTACCACGAATGTTGCGGTAAAACCCTCTTCTTCATAGGGAAAGTCCTCAAAGAAATGGCATGATTCAAAGAAAGAAAAAGAATCAGAAAAAGATGAGTATGTGTCAAAGCCTAAGTTTTCCTTGACTCTAGCAGACTTCATGCCATCTACATCAAAGCCATTCGCACCGCCCCACCAAACGGCACAGCCTAAATAGGCTAATCATGAAGAGTCTTCATCAGAAGAAGAGTTAATCTTCGGTTCTGTTAATATGATTCAATTAACGTATCCATATTCCAGTCGCAGTTTTGATTTCGATGAGCATGAATTCCCTGTATCAAACAGGGGAATCAAAGGAAGTTCCAGAGGCTCAGGATACATGGGAAAACGTTGATTTTTCAGAAGCCACTATTCCAATTCTACCCCTTCTAGAACTGTGTATGCAGCAGAAACTCGTGGTAGAGCCCTTTAGCGAGCTCAGCAAGAACAAGCAAGTTCTTCTACCAATAGCAAATTCAGTCCTGGCACAGTTATTTTGGAAGACTAGTTGAAGGTTATATCTTCTTCCTCTCATCAAGTAAATGGATCTAATCGATCTAATCATCCAAAACCAAGAATATTGCCAACTCCTATCCCAATACAAGATTCATCAACTTCCAAAGCATATGCTTCCAAGTTACCAGCTAAACCGCATATTCCTATTGGTAAATGAAGACTTATGGATCAAAAGTATGATGTATTGAAACACTTGGGCCAAGTACCAGCCAAGTTATCAATTATGGATGCTCTGAATCTATCAAAAGATCTTTGGGAAACACTCATCGAGGCTTTGTCGAGTCCTCAAGAGTTTGAAACTGAAATTGCTGCAGCTGAAGTCTATCACGTAGAGAATAATCCTGCAAAATTCCATACAATAATATCTTTTACTGATGAAGATGAATATGATGTTGTTCATGGGAATATTAGACCTTTTTACTTATCTGGCAAGGTCAATGTTGTAGACGTCCGAAGAGCTTTCATTGACAATGGTTCAATAGTCAACCTCATGCCCATTCATACACTTTGTCAATTGGGCCTCACAAAATCTGATTTATCTCCTTCTACCATGATGTTACAAGGATATGATAAAAATGAACAAGAACCACTGGGAAAAGTTTCACTCAGAACTCAGTTTGGAGATCTTATATCCAATTCGTATTTCATGGTTTTTGATCAAGACTCAACTTTCAACATCTTGCTTGGAAGACCTTGGCTACATCAGCATGTAGCTATCCCTTCATCATACCATAAATGTCTCAAATATTGTTTCGATGGTCAAGTTTTGACATTGTATGGTGATAAGTCCTCATTCAAGTCATGCGAGTCTCAATACATTGAGGCTTAATTCTATCACATGAAGGGAAAGGATAAATCCACAACCAGGGAGATTACCAATGTTAATGCTCCATATGGTTTGGAGAAGATTCCAGTAAATCCATTTACACATGTGAGTACAGATTATGTGTTTCCTATCAGTCAAATTGACAAGATATACCCACATCAAAATACTCTTATGCAAAGATCCATAATGTCAATTACGGCAATCGAGCCAGACAACATGGGAGAAATTGGTAACCCACCAAGCAGTGATGAAAGCACAAATGGTGACGTCTTCATTTCATCTGCTGAAATCCAACAAGTCTATACTTCTCCAATTAGGCCAGAATAAGTTATAGCAACATCGGAGGTGAAAAATTATCTCGATTCTCAATCCATCATCTCCTCTTTATTACCCAAAGAAGACCCTTCATCATCAATCGGGTCGGAAATGGAAGCTTCTTCTTCAAGATATGAAAATTTTTACATCTCTTCTGATCATGAAAATTCTTCTTTGTCATCTACTATGCAAGTAGAAATGGAAGAAATAACACATGATGAAGAAGAAGAGGAAGATCTCATAGATGCTCCTCTAGAATTTGAAGAGGGTATCGCTACCACTGTGGATGAACTCAGAGAAATAAATCTTTGTACAAAATAAAATCCACGCCCCACTTTTATCAGTGCGGCCATGAGTTTTGAAGAGAAAGAGTTGTATATTTCTTTTATAAATTAAAATAGAGATATATTTGCTTGGAACTATACAGAAATGTCCGGGCTTGATCCTGATGTTGCTACTCATCATTTGGGTTTACCATAAGAACATCGAGGATTTAAGCAAGCCACGATAAGAACACACCCAACTTATGCTTCCAAAATTGAAGCTGAAGTGGATAAGCTTATCAAAGCTCCCTTCGTTAGAGAAGTTCAATATCCCAAGTGGTTGGATAATATTGTCCCGGTAAAGAAGAAGAACAGAAAAATTAGAGTTTGCATCGATTTCAGGCATCTTAATCGGCATTGTCCTAAGGATGATTTCCCAGTTCCGATTATAGAACTTTTATTTGATGCAACAGCTAGCTATAAAACACTTTCCTTCATGGATAGATATTCTGGATATAATAAGATCTGAATGGCCACAGAATATGAGGAATCCACAGCCTCCAGAGCCCCTCAGGGTGTGTTTTGCTACCGGTTAATGCCCTTTGTCTTAAAGAATGCAGGTGCAACATATCAGTGTGCCATGGATCGTATATTCAAACCCTTCTTAGGGAAGTTTATTGAATGCTATGTAGACGATTTGGTGGTTAAATACAAACAACATTCTAATCACTTGGCTGATTTAGAAGTCATATTCCGCAAGCTTCGACAACATAATTTGAAGATAAACCCCTTAAAATGTGTTTTTGGGGTAACGTCATGAAAATTTCTCGGCTTTGTTGTACACCATCGTGGTATTTAAGTCGATCTGGAAAAGACCATGTAAATCCTTGGTATGTCACCCCCTCAAAATTTTAAAGAATTAAGAGGACTTTAAGGAAACTTAGCCTATATTCGGTGTTTCATTGCCAATTTGGAAGGAAAAAGTTTAACCTTCACCAAATTGATGAATAAGGGAGTCACTTACCAGTGGACTGAACAATGTCAAGAAGAATTCGATATTATCAAGAAATACTTATTGAGTCCACCGGTACTCAAGACACCTGTTGAAGGAAGACCACTTATCCTCTACGTGACAGCTCTAGAGAGATCATTGGGTTCCTTTCTTGCTCAAAAGAATTATGCTGGCAATGAAAACAACATCTACTATCTTAGTCGAACTATTCTTGACACAGAAACCCAGTATTCAAGTATTGATAAGTGATGCCTGGAATTAATCTTTGTAGTTCAGAAGTTGAGACACTACCTGCAACATCACGTGGTCCAATTGGTATCTCGCAATAACCCGCTCAAATCCATCCTTATTCGTCCAATGCTTACAGGAAATCTAGAAAGGTGGGCAGTTATTTTGCAGCAATTTGATATTCAGTATGTGTCTCAAAAGGAGATAAAGGGCCAAACTCTAGCTGACTTCCTGGCTGAACACCCTTCAGTGGAAGACACATATTTAGATATTGAACTCCCTGATGAGGAAGTCTTCTCTAATCAAGAAAGTCCTTAAGCATGGGAAATGTACTTTGATGGTGCTTCCAGAAGTCCAACAGGGAGCAAAATGGAAAATCCTAAATTCAACAAAGTTGGCTTAGGAATTGTGCTCATTTCTCCAGAAAAGGCAGTGTTACCTTATTCCTTATTAATGTGGGAAGGTGGTACTAAAAATGAAGCAGAATACCAAGCTCTCATCGTAGGCTTGGAATTAGTGCTTCAATCACAAGTGAATCACTTAAAGGTGAAAGGTGATTCAGACCTGGTAATCAAACAAGTCAATGGGGATTATGCCATCAGAAAAGAAGAACTAATCCCTTTTTATGATTACATCAGAGAGTTAATGGAGGAATTCTCTTCTAAACCGACATTTTCTTATGTCCCAAATCAAAAAAATGCTCAAACTGATGCACTAGGTAATATAGCCACAGCTCTGGTAGATCCAAATCGGGACGAGACAACCATTAGTATTTCCCACCGTCATGCAATTTCACCTCATGTTTGAATCAAAACAGAGGAAATTAATGAAATTAGTCCCATACCTGAACTGTATGGTCATTCTATAGGATGGATGTCACCTATCAGAGAATACCTTCAAAATGGAACACTTACACCTAATAGAGACGAGAAAGAACAAATTTGGCTACGTGTGGTCAATTTTACTCTTTATGATAGCCCAAATCACCTAGAGAAAATTCTCTACAAAAGTGGTTTGGATGGAGTTCTCTTCAGATGCAATGATGGTAAAGAGACAATGGCTGTCATGAAAGAAGTGCATGCAAGAGTTTGTGTTTCCCACCAGTCTGGACATAGACTATCTGATCAGATTCAATGGTTTGGATACTTTTGGCCTTCAGTGATATAATATTGTGTTGGTTTCATAAAGAAGTTTCATTCATGCAAAGTACATGCCAACTTCATTCATCAACCTCCAGAGTTGCTTCATACAGCTAAATACTGATGGGCATTTTCCACATGGGGAAGGGATGTGGTGGGACCTTACCCTTCGGCTACAGCCAAGCAGTTTAAGTACATTCTTACTGCAACTGACATCTTTTCCAAATAGGCAGAGGCAATACCTATCAAGGAAGTCAGTTCTAAATGCGTTGTTAGTTTCATCAAGTCTAACATCATTACCAGATTTGGTGTCCCTCATACCATATTGACGTACAATGGAACCAACTTCTATTCATCTGAGTTGAAGAAATTGTATCAAGAATACAACATCAAATTCAACCAGTCATCTCGGTATCATGCAGCGGCCAATGGACAGATAGAAGCTTTCAACAAGAATCTGTCAAATATACTCCAAAAGATGGTGGATAAAGATAAGAAATCATGGCCTCATAAACTATTTCATGCATTATGGGCTTATCAGACTACCACCCGCACTGCAACACGGTCAACTCCATATTCATTGGTATATGGAACGGAAGCAGTCTTGCCCATTTAAGTTCAACTACCCTTGCTCAGAGTAGCTATTTGAGATCAGTCATCTACAGATGAACAATCTAAAAAGCGATTGAATGAATTGAAATAGTTAGATGAGAAAATATTGTGCACTTTGCACCACTTGGAAGTCTATCAGAATCGAATAGCATGAGATTTTAACAAAAAAAGTTCATCTTCGTTCATTCACTCAGGGAGAATTGGTATTAGTTCTCAGAACTCCAATGATACCAGGAAAGAAACCTCCCAAGCTTGATCCAAAATGGGAAGTACATTACTCAATACATATGGTCTACTCCATTGGAGATTATTCATTAATCTCGATCGATGGAGAACTCATCACTACTCCAACCAATGCTAGATTTTTGAAGAAGTATTTTGTATAAACACAAAATATAACATCAATGGTCCAGTATGACCTTAAACTGCAACTAGGTCCTGTATGACCTTAAACTGCATAAATGGTACAATATGACCTTAAACTGCAACTAGGTCCTGTATGAACTTAAACTACATCAATGGTCCATTATGACCTTAAACTGCAACTAGGTCTTGTATGACCTTAAACTACATCAATGGTCCAGTATGACCTTAAACTGTATCATCAACGGTCCATGCATATGACCCTAAACTATTTGTAAGTCCCTTACGTCCAGCAGGACGTTAAACTATGACGTGTTAACTACATGATGCTAAACTGTATAAAAGTACCTTACGTCCGGAAAGACGTTAAAATACATAATCATCAAAGGTCCTGTATGACCATGAACTACACCACCGTCCAGCAAGATGTTAAACTGCATCGTCAACAGTCCATGCATATTACCTTAAACTATTCACACTTTCGTCCAACATGACGCAAAACTGTATCATCCCTTTTTCATCCAACATGACGTTAAACTGTGAAAAAGTCCCTAATATGTCCAACATGACGTTAAATGGTGTACTCTTTTGTCCTCACTACGTGACATTAAACTGCACAGTCCCCCTTTCGTCCAACGTGACGTTAAACTATACTGTCCCCATCGTTCTAACTACATGACGCGAAACTGTACAAAAATTCCTTGATACGTTCTACATGACATTAAACTGTGCTTCGTCCCTTCTACATGACACTAAACTGTGTAGCACCAATAGTCCTAACTGCAAGACTTTAAACTGCATAGTCCCTTTATATATCCTACATGACATTAAACTATGCATCGTTAAGGTTGTTGTTACCGCTTGTTTCTCACACCGAGTATGACTCACATGAGCTTAGAGAAAACCTCAAACATAACACTCTCTCTGGTCTACTAACCATGTGTAAGTCCCAACAACATCATTTTTTAGGTCGTTGTCCCCAAGAAAAACTTGATCATTAATTCATTCTTTAATTGAACTATGCGGACTTTGATCCTTTCATTCCAGGCTGGGTACATAGGCAACCTCCCAAGGTTCAATCCCAAAACCTATCTCTTCACATCGGTTCACCTCCATCTCATACGATGTTGATTCGTGAAATCGCCCCTAGAATAAATATCTTTACATTGGTTCACTTTTGTCCTTGTTATAAGACGTTAAACTATACAACACTTATGTTCTGTATGACAATAAACTAAAATATTCTTTGATACCCTCACCAGAGAGGGAACCATTATTTACATTGATTTTTCAATCATGTTTCATTTCAAATACTGCGGGCTTACATGGCAATACCTGAACCTTTTATCTTGGGTTAAACCATCATTGCACTAAAGTCCCCTTTTCACCCTTCACATGTACGAACCAAATCTGTACAGAGGGGTATTTCTAGAACTACGTGGGCTTTATTCCCATCCTTATGGGATACGTAGGAACGTTCGAGTTTCCCTCGAATCAATCCCCAAGTCTTTGGACCTAACCCCAAATTCCACTTTCAGTCCCTTGGCTGAAAAGTCCCCATGAAAACACACACTGTGTATTTCTTATAATGGTCCAAGCTCTATGACCCTAAACTAAGATCTCTAATCCTTTTATCCCACATGACGTTAAACTGTAATTTAAGAACTACGTATGGCTTGATTCTCATCCTTATGGGATATGTAGTGAAGTCCAACATTTCAATTTAGGACCCATCTACAACATGATTATTGTTAGAATTGATATGTGTATCTTTGTATACATTGGACAATACCCGTCTTTATGTTTCATAATCCTAACCTTAAATATTTTCAGATCTTCATAACCCTTTTCTCGAGTTCTAGTCACAAAAATGTCAAACTTCTAAGAGTTATTTTTCCTTACTATGCAGCACGTGCCCTTAGGCGGCCTTGCATAAACAGTCCACATAACAGACTTGTCAGCCAAAAGATACTATTATTTGACTATGCAGCCAATGCCCTTAAGTGGCCCTGCATAATTCAACCCACTAATGGGTTTTTTAAATAATGGTAACTTCATTATTGGGAAGAAAGACGCTTTTTTCCTTATTTGTCTTAAATGACAGTGTGTAGGGATCCGCAAAAATAGCCATCCTTAACATATTTGTCCCATTTCCTTTTTCATGATCTGAAAAGTATTCAAGTCTATGGTTTATATTCCCCTTCCCTATGTTTGGGTCAGACCTTCGTAGGAGTGATATCTATCCAGTTCTTCAATAATCTTGTTTGGAAATATCTTCTTCATATTCAAGTACCTCTTTCCATACAGTAAACTCTATACTTTGGAAAATTTGAATCTCCATAAACTTTCACTAGCTTTTATCACTATGAAAGTAAATTTCTGAGAGTTCTTTTTCCTGACTATACACCACGTGCCCTTAAGCGGCCTTGCATAAATAGTCCACATAACAGACTTGTTATCCAAAATATACTATTTATTTGACTATGTATCTAATGCCCTTAGGTGGCCCTGCATAATTCAACCCCCTAACGGGTTTTTTAAATAATGGTAACTTTATTCTTGGGAACTACTTCTTCTAATTCCTTTTAGCTCCTTTTCATATCATTCCTCCGATCCAAATATTCTTAAGTCATAGTTCACATATTTTCCCTCATACATGAGTATGGTACTATGTTTTCAGATGAATTGTCAAGGAATTGAGTCAATTCTAATTCATTCGGTCAAAGATATTTCGACCTTAAACATTAACCTTTTTTATGTCCGACGTGCATGACTTTAAACTTCCCACAAAAGACAAGGTAACTCTGAATAAAAGTCAAGTTACAGCTCACTAAACATACATTTTGTATGATTTAAGTAATATTGAGCAATTAAAAGATTCAATGTTTGTAGGGTTATTTATAATAATCCTAGTAAAAAATAAAACTATGCTTACTAGGCCCATTGGCTTAGGTAAAATTTAAAGCAGGTAGTAGGAAAATACATAGACAAGTGATTGAATATGAAACCATTCTTTCCATTTGATGCACAAGAATTAGAAGGACATCCACATATTGGAGACTCTCCTCTTTTCCAAGAAATTATAAAAGACTGTCAATATAAGTCTTCAATTGATGAACTACATATCGAGCATCATCAACAGCTACTTGAAGCTCATGCACTCAACCAACTTCACTCCTTTAAGCCTGATGGAGTTCTTTCTTGGCATCCGCAATGGTCTTCATACCATTATTTTGAACTCCCTCCAGTGAATTATTGAGTTGGTCAAGTTCCCCAGTAACAGCATCTAACTGTTGCTGAAGGCACATCTTCTGGACAACTTTTTCTTTGATCTTATGCTTCAGCTCCTTCATCCTGGCAGCATAGTCAGCCTCCGCTCGGGATACCGCAGCCTCAAATTCGCCGATGTTGACTAACAGTTTCACCCTGGTCAGGTCTTCACGACACTTTTGCTCCTTATCCCTCCTGATGATGACTTGGTTCACCGCAGTATAGATCTCTTGGTATCCAAAACCACCAAGACTTAGAATGATGAACTGGGACGACAATCGAGGGATCTTCGATGATAGTTATTCTAAAGGAACCTCATATATGATTTTCCATATGTTGTTCCATGCCTTGCGTCGTGAAAAGATGAGCGCCATAAGCACCTCTGGGTATGATTCAACATCATCATCACAGGGGGGCATGTAATCTAGGATTAATTCATTTAAAGAAGTGCCTTGTTCTGCTTCTTCCCCCCTGACCCTGGTTGCTTCACCTTCTACTGTTGTTTGGGAAGAATTTGAGACCTCACCTCTAGTTCTAACCATTGAAGTTGATATCCCTATTTGATCAATTAAAAGTATGGTTAGTTTCATAGAACAATGGAAGTCGGTTGTCTATCTTGAAAACTCAATTCTATCATTACCTAACAGTATATCAGCAACTTGACTAGTCTCCTCCCCATATTTCCTAGTTTCAACAGGATCTTTAAGATGGGTCTCAGGAGGGTTTTCTGGGTTTAGATCTACTCGAGATAATGTTTTTGCAATGGTAGGGTTGACATCAATTTCTACACCCTCTTCAGGCATTGGCAGTTCAGCAGCTTCTATGGATGGAACTGCCTATTATTTTCAGTCATGATTAGAAGTGTAAATTATAAGAAAATTTACTAGGTAAAGGATAACAATCACTCCCAAGGTCTTCTAAATCACATGATAACTTAGAATGATCATAAAATTCTTCAAAAGACATTCCACAATACATCATTTCATCCAATGATATTTCAGAATCCTGGTTAGTCTCACCAGTGGGAGAATTTGATGTATCCCCTTGGATACCCTCATTCTGCGGCCCTTGAACCTGGACAGCTTCTTTAGTAAGGATGGCAGATTCAGTTGTTGCGGCCTCCAATGATTCTGGTTCAGGTTCTTCTCTACTGGTAGCAGCAACAGGAGCAGTACTGGGAATAGATGTTAGCTCTTTTTCAAAAGCAGCCAAGTCATCTTGAATTCACGTTTGTTCCACAGCACCCTCCGTGGACTTCAAAGGAGGATCAGTCCATTCCGTCAGAGGGGAAATTGAAGAAGCCCCTGTAATCCCAGGGAAAATGAGAAATCTTCTCATGGTTTAAGACTCGTGATTACACGAAGGACTTACCATTGTTAATGAAGAGTTTAGCTGTGGACTTCCTCCTTCGATGCCTTTGCTTCTTTGGTTTTTTGGGAGTATCGGCAATCTCCCTTATTGGCACATGGATTGGCAAGTGGAAGGCCTTTGCTAGCTCCACATTCATGGCCTGCTGGCCCGGAGATATCTCACCAATTTCGTGAGGAGATTCAGCAACAGCCCCAATGGCAGTACCACCAGGGCTATACTATAGCGAAGGAACCTCAGTTCCTTTCTTTGAAAGCTGCAAGATGAAGAAAATAACTTCCTTAAGTAACAAAGATTTGACTGGAATCAAGTTTCAAGGCAAATAGGGAAAGAAAACTTACATCTTCAGGAGCCACGTAATCATGCCACTCGTCATCAGTCCCCTCAGTGGCGCCTCGATCAATCAATTCCTTCACACGCCTTGTGACAGGAACAGACTCATCAGTGGCGTATATAAGAATTTCCATCTCTCTGATGTAAGCCCGCACTTCATTGGGGTTATCCTCATATTGCAGATTTGTAGAAGCCAGAATAATCCCTATTTCAGGAAGTTGTAGGCCCTCACACGAATCCAGCTAGGCGGTCTCATTACCACAGTATAAACTTTGCCATAACTGGACAACCTCTGGTCTTAGATATGAAGGCTGTGAGGAAGGTCCTACAATCTTTGACTTAAATTTCTTTCTAGCTCCTGCAACTACATATAGTGAATAATAAAATAAGACTTATTGCTTTATAAAGTAGCAGTGATTAAAATACCACAATGAAGAAACTCACTAGTAGTTTATGGAGTGGGTCTTTTAATTCTGGACAGAGGATTATATCGGGCACGAAACCGCTTTGCCACTGGTTGCGCCTCATCATGCCCATCATGGAAATCTGGTGAATCAGTTCTAGAGGAGGAAAATGCCGAATCAGCTTTAGGTGGGGAAGCATCACCTTCATGAGGAAGGGTTTCTTTCTCTACAGTCCTCTTCCTTTTCCCCACTTGATAAACTGGGTGATTTTGTACTCATTTGGGGTATAATGTTTTCCAGTGTTCGACATAATATGTAGTCAAATTATGTGCTGCTTTTTCAACTAGTAGATCAAATACTACCCCAGTCTTCTCCCTTGATGTCAGCAGCCATAGTTTCCGAGCAACCATCAGATGTTGCTCTAACCTGACATGTACTGGAGGAGATACAGTAATCTATTTCATAAATTTGAATTGACATGCTAATATATATGGACCATAGGCCTTGAATATAATTTCTCCGTCAATCCTGGCAACTAGCACACCATCTCTGCAAGCTAGCATATATGCCCTCAAATACAAGTGGGTTGTTCCATAATCAACAAACTGCCCGGTTGGCGGATTTACATAGGGAAATAAGTTGAATTATTTAAACATGCTCAGCCTCACTTTCATATCATAGGCATTAACATCTAATGGAGAAACTCCATATAATTCTTTCACTGACGGCCTGAATGAACTTCCAGGAATTTTTAATCAATTATGTCCATTGTACGTCCTGAAGTGAGTGGCGATATATCCCCATAAAACTTGGAATGGTACCAGTATTCTTAAAGTAGATTTACCCATTAAGACATGAAGTAAACTCCTGTGAATCTTGTCTAAAATGGGGATATCCAACCCAATCATTTTTCCATCATCCAACTTTTCCGCAATAACGAAGGTCCTTGGCCTGACGCCTCCCTTCGAATCCCTGACTGGAAAGAGATAAATGATGAGCCACATTGCCAAGAAGCCTGCCAGACGAGTCTTCTTTGGGATTCTTTGATTCACCTCATATCCCCACTTCTCGAACTCTCCTGTTTCTAGAGTTGTCCAGAATGTGACAGGAGAACCCCTCCTCTCAGGTTTTGGGTAGGTGGTAGGATGTTTGGGCCTCTTATCCATGGATTTCTTTTTATTGGATCCTTTTTCTTTCATCTCCTTCTCCTTTGGCTCCCTTTCTTTCTTCTCAATAAGAAATATATTCATCCATTCCATCGGATGAATATCCTTTATAGAATGAGTTAATGAGGTCTCTAAACTCTTGAGCCTCTGAAAGATCTTAAATAATTCCCAAGCTAAAGCAGTAGTCTTCTCTGAATCATTCCATGTCACCTTGGGAGGAATGAATTCATCATACATGCCGCCCAAAATTGGATCCCCTGAGATCTTATGGACATCCCACAGAATGATGCCTAATTCTCCATGAGTTAGATGGAATGAATTAGTTTCTGGACTCCAGTGGATGAGTATCTCCGGCACGAAGTTATCATGTCTGTAAACATATGTTTTCCCAACCCATACAGCTTCGTATATCACCACTCCTTTCAGATCCTCGAAAAACTCTGAAAAGTTTTGTCGCACCCAGTATGCCCACATCAAAGTTGGCTTCACGCCTCCCCCAGGACGGAAGTCCCAACTTTTCTTCCAACCTTTGGGTTGATCCATCTGAGCATTTAAGAAGATTGAAGGATGAAAATGTCATTGCAGCTCAGGCATATGAGGTTTCAAATCTGGCGTACAATGGCTATGATGCATCATATGGGCCTTCTCCACTGTTCCAACAGTTAGAAATACTCCTCCACTTGTGATATCTGATGAAGCAATGTTTGTGTAATTCTGAAACCACGAAAATGGGAGATAGTTCTTTGCTTCTAGAATAGTAACTCCTCACAATTGACCGTTGTCATAAAAAGGAAAATAAATGATTTGGGGGAAGTCGCGATGATATTTCTTCAGATAATTAGCCAAATCTAGAAGAGTTCTACTTTTGACGGTATAATAATCATGGCCAATGATGTTCATCGTATTATCAATCCGCTTGCTAGCCAGTTCATCAGCTATTATGGTTCTAAGAGCCATTTATTCTGCACAAAATTTGAGTAAATTAACATTCAGTAAGTTGATTTTTCATAAAATTTGTGAAGGAATTTCAGAAAAAATGACAAAGGCATTAAGGTGCACAAGTCTGAACTTGGCACGCAAGTGTTATATATGCCGCACATGTTTCCATCATGCAAGTATCACCGCGCAAGTCTTATTACCTTGACAGTAGTGTGACGACAAATAAACAGTGGAAAAGGAGAGACTTGCGCGGTGAAGGTGACATGCGCGGCGAGAGCTCGAGAATCCGGAAATCAGATGCTATGCGCGGAAAAGGACAACATATTTATAGGCCAGGCTACTCACCTGCGCGCCTACAGCAGGAGCGCTCCAGCCCTGCATGACACACACATTCGAACCACATTTACTTTGGTTTTCTTCTTTTCCTCAGAGTCAAATCTACATTTCTTTTGGATCCAACTCCGAGGGGGGACTTTTTTTGACGCTCCTTTCTTCACAAAATCTTAATACTTGAAAAGGGGATTATCTTAACTAAAAGTGATTCAACCTTTGGAAAAATATCAAAAGTTGACAATGGAAGGAATAAGAAGAATGTTGCACAAGGGTCACGCAAGTTATACTATTATCGCGCAAGTCCACTTGCGCGCCTTAATGGTCATGCAAGTACACTTGCGCGCCCTAGGTGATAACTGCCTGGGGTCTTCTCCAGCCTATAAATAGAACCTATGGGCCCCCCATTTGGGGAGGAATTTTTCTAGAATTCAGATTTAGAGCTCTGAATGCCCAAGTCTCTTCTTCAGGTCTTCCGAACACTTCTAAGGTAATTCTTTACTTATATTGGAAGGTCTAAACAATAGGAGTAAGGTCTAAGTGTTAGAATTCACTAACACTTGCGCACCTAAGGTGTTTTACCCTTAAAGGAAATTAACTTACTTGTGTGTCGCCTTACTTCCTCGCCCAAACTTGCGCGCCCTTATTCTGGAAGTACCTCAGGATAATTCTAAAGGCATTGGTCAAGGATCGCCCAAGTATTACCATGCTGGTTTACAAACGCGCAAGTACCCATGTGTCGCACAGGTATACCTGCGTGACCAATACTTGCGCGCCCACACAGTACTTGCGTGCCTGTCAGGACTTGCGTTCCCCTGCCTTTTTGGGTGCCCTTCTTGCCTATTTCACCCCTCTTAAGCCATTCCACCTCTTCTATTCAAGATACAGTCTTCAAGAAACCCTTCAAATCCATTTATATCATGATTTATTGATTTGACTTCTTTATCTGAAAAGAATTCTGTGGAATATCTCTCAAAACCTAGTGATTTACACATATTTATGTCACTAAAGACTGATAATTCATTCATTCAACCTCATCCTTTAAGATGAGATAATTCTTAACCTGGGCCTCCATTTCAGGAGTAAGCCCCAGTCATAATTTCCAAATATAGGCCTCTTTTTTAGGAGTAATCCACAGTCCCTTAATTTGGGCATCCTCCTCAGGAGTAAGCCTCAACCATAATTCTCTTAACCTGGGCCACCTTTTTAGGAGTAAGACCCAGTCCCCTAATTTGGGCATCCTCCTCAGGAGTAATCCCCAACCATAATTCTATTAACCTGGGCCTCCTTTTCAAGAGTAAGCCCCAGTCGTAATCATTAACCTGGGCCTCCTTTTCAGAAATAATCCCTAGTCATAATCATTAACCTGGGAATCCTTTTCAGGAGTAAGCCCCAGTCATAATTTCCAAACCGGGGCCTTCTTTTCAAGAGTAAGTCCCAGTCCCCTAATTTGGGCATCCTTCTTAAGAGTAAGACCCATCCATAATTCTATTAACCTAGGCCTTATTTTCTGGAGCAATCCCCAATCGTAATCAATAACCCGGGCCTCCTTTTCAGGAGTAATCCCCAGTCATAATTTCCAAACCTGGGCCTCCTTTTCAGAATTAAGCCCCATTCCCCTAATTTGGGAATCCTTCTCAGGAGTAAGCCCCAACCATAATTCTATTAAACTGGGCCTCCTTTTCAAGAGTAATCCCCAGTCGTAATCATTAAACCTGGGCCTCCTTTTCAGGAATAAGCCCCAGTCATAATCATTAATCGGGGACTCCTTTTCAGGAATAAGCCCCAGTCATAAATATGGGCATCCTCTTCAGGAGTAAGCCCCAAGTCCCTTAATTTTTGGAGTCTCTTAACCTAGGCCTCATTTTCAAGAGTAAGCCCCAGTCTTAATTCCTCTTAACCAGTCTTAATTTAACTTTGATCTGGGATTCCTTCTCAGGTTTAAAAACCCAATCATAAGTCCTCTCTTAATTTGGGTCTCCTTTTCAAGAGTAATCCCCAGGTTAGAGTATTCAAATCTCCATAGAGCACATATACCTTTATGGACCCTATTCCTGGATTTCTTCCCTGAAGTAAATCCTAATCTTTATTTATCTGGGCAGTCATACATACATAAGTCCCAAATTATTTCTTATGATTTCATCTTTCATGGCACAATTGTTTGATTTTTACCAATACCACTTGTTTCTCACACCGAGCATGACTCACGTGAGCTTAGAGTGTAAAAGTAATTATTACATCCTTATTTGAGCCATCAATCATAAACATCATACTCCCTTACTTGAACTACATGGGTTCTTATTCCTTTTCTAAACAAAGGATACGTATGTAGCCTATCTACGGGTTCGATCCCAACTTTGAAATAATTCATCTCCTTCTGAATGAAAATAAACTTCAAGTGCCCCACTGAGTGGATTTTAAACTATTATGGTCATTAAAATGACTAAGAGACTTTAACGTATCGAAGGTTACCATTGACTAAAAATCTCTAACAAATACAAATGATTCTCTATCAATGAAGAGCATCGAGTACATATAAAAGATTCTCTAAATTTCCTACATATCGATCATTGATTGTCAGATCCAAAGGAAAGATCATTTTATACTTTGTAATGTAATAAGGATTCAAGAACATAACATAAATCTATAAAGAGAGTCCCATAGTAGACAATAATTCCACTCAAAAAGTTGTGATGAGTCTGACCTCCCATCATCTCGACCAATGCAAATTCCTAAGCCTCATCAGTCCACAACTAATGAGCACCTACCTTTGGAATGTAGGTCCAAATGGATGTGAAATCATTGGATGTTTCCAGTTCTACGAACAAACCCGTTAGAAACCGATTGGAATGTTTGAACCTTCAATCAAGGAGGTCATCCCCAAATTCTAAGGGAAACAGATATGTTATGTATATGGAAAAAACCACGATGTTTAATTATGTAAACATTATTGATTCCTTTTATAGGATCTTGACACTTTTTTTAAGGAGCCTTGTTTGGTTTGATAGTATCACTTAACATATATACTTTTACCAAGGGAATTGAATATATATTAAAGTCATATATATTACATACCCTTCACTCTCCTTTAGCTCATATTTTATGGCAGGAATGTTTTCTAGACACTTTGGGTGGTGACCTACTAGGATTGTATCTAACACCCTATTCAAACTATCTTTGGGTACATAGATAGACTATTTTGATTCATGTAGAGATCGAGGAAAGATCCCATAGTTTGATGTTAAGATTTGGTCCATGCTTAGTGTTAGGGGGTCACAGGTCTGAGTTGTGGCTCAGGATTCAATTGAGAGATAGTGATTTTTGGTATTTTTGGTATTTTGATACATGTGTTGTACTGATACCTTGTACACCTATTCTAGATTTTTTAGAAACATGACATGATCATCATTTTATATGAGACTAATTTTGGAATTTGTTTTATATATCTATAACATGGATGTATCTCTATTTTATGATTAATTTACTACTTCATCTTTTGTTTGAATGATTAATACAACTATGTTACACCTTGATAAAAGGGAATAATATCCCCTAAAACACACCCCCATCCCTCATGGAAAATCGGTAGCCTGTGGCAATTAGGGAGATTCTCTTGAAGTCATATGACCAACCGAGCTTGGGGAACTATTTAGTGGAATCCAGGAGTGGGACTTTACGAAGTGGTATCATAGCATTTCCTTTTTGTATTGATTTACTATATATAGATAATAGAAAAAGTTAAGAAGGAATTGAAATTTTGTAATGAGTGGTTCCTTGGAATATCTAACCCATGTACAGGGAAAATCCAAATGGTCTCTGATGAAACATGTTGTTTTTGGGATTTTGGCTATTATAGATGTTTTGATTCCATTATTGGGTGATTTAATTGAATTGTGATATTATCATTGATAAGATTTTAGGATTAATTTTTTTGAAACATAATGAGACAATGGTATTAGATCTCATGCATCATGTTAGAAGTTTATTAGATTCACAATCCATGCCTTATGCCAGGCCATATATGATGCATTTCATGTATTCATGATGTTGTGATAGGTTTCTTGACAGATATACCTGATTTTTTATAGATATTATGTGAATGAAAATGGAAATCATGGTTGGAATATATAGTTCCTATCATAACCTATGAAATGATTTTTTTGATTAGGCTATAACAAACACCCTAAGTAGCTAATTGTGGCATGTTGAGGCTTGGATAATGAGTCACAAGGGATGGAATGTGTTATGGTATAGATTTGGTGGGTTTTATATTTAGGTTCATGAGGAGTATGGTCCCTTATCAATCAGTAGTGGGGAACTATTTGGTTCAACTATTTAAAATTAATTATGAAATAAATATGAAAATAAAATTAAAATTAAAATTGTAAAATAGAAAAAATGACCTAAACATGGATTTTGAGTGGAAAATAGGCAATATGTTTAGTAATGTTTGGGATTGAATATTTTTACCAGTATTTGATTTAGGAGGAGGACATGATATAAGACACGTTTATAGGAATATTTTAATCTGTCCTATTCCTTTATCTGAAAACATTGATATCAAATATTTTTCAGTCATGTATTTATGGAATTGTAGACACATGCAACCACAATGAACTCTAGTCATACTCTGGGAGGGTGGAGATGGCCATGATTTAGAGGAGATGTCCCACGGGCTACCGGATGATCCTCTTATGGTTCCAACTATATCACCATTGGTTTTACTAAAAACAGATGTTGAGGCTCAGTTCTGAGAGGGGTATTCCTCTTCATGGAGACTTTTTTATAGTACAACATACTACCTTGTTTATGGATAAGCTGGCATGTGTGTTACAGCAGCTTCATCATCCTACATTTTTAGGGGATAACATACAATAGGTTATTGAGTTGTGGCTCGAGACAACATAATTATTCTTTGTGCATCTAGAGAAACCTCCTGAGAAGAGAGTGAGTCTTGTGAATTAAATGCCTTGAGGGGGAGTAAAGCATTTGTATGATGTTTTAAACTTGGTTGACAGGAAGAGAGATATAGTTTTGAATGATTTACAAACTAGTTTCTACGACTACTTATACCCCGAGACTTGGAGGGCACAACATGCTAGTGCCTTCATGCATCTTGAGAACGACACTATGATGGTAATGTAATATTCAGCACCCTATAGCGAGTTTTTAATTTTACAGTGACATACCATTTTGATGAGTTAAGGATGATTATAGGCATCAAGTAAGGTCCATGACTTACTTTTCCATCTCAGGACCACTTGTTTAGGTTGATGAGGAATACTGAAATTGTGAATTATGTATTAATTATAGAGAGAAATGTGAGGGAAGATTAGGGAACCGAGCAGAGTAGTATAGTCTCTTGATCTAGTGGTTTGATTTCTAGTGGAAAGAAGAGACATTTTGAGGATTCTTGTTAGATGGTCACCAGTATGGAAACTAGTGTGGGTAGTGTATATTTCTACCATCAGTTTAAATGAAGGGGACATATAGGATATCAATGTGATGTTAAGCTAGTTTATTTCTAATCTTGTGGATGGATGTTCCATATGGAGCTTTTTTGTAGGACCTTCCCACCATTAGTAAGTGGTAGGGGTTAGGACCGAGTCCATATTCCAGAGCTAGTTACATAGCTCCGTGTATTTTAGAGAGCTGGAGAAGTATCAGTCAATTAGGATGATTTGGTGGTGGTTGTCACCCAGGAAGCCATGCACCATTAACACTAAGACAATAGAGTGGGCCTACTCCAAGAAGAGAGGTTATGTCATAGGGTTGTGGTTTAGGAAATATATATCTAGTAAAACCTACCCCCGAGGATTAGGGTGCCAAACCATATATGGTGAGAGGTACAATATTATTAGCCTTTACTCTTGTATATTCTCAATTTGATACACTTGAATAAAATAGTTTCATATCCATACCTGTAATAGAAATACTTGGTCTTTTTATTTTGTTATATAATTTCATGATGACACTAAAAACTATGTTGGGGATCATGATGGACATTGTACATCAATTTAGGGAGTTCCCCCTTGAGGTTGGTGGGTTCCACTTTGTCTGTAATCTTTTATTCCTCCAGATGATTAGGTTTGACATCATACTCAGGATGGAATCGCTAGAGTTTTATCAATCCTACATTGAAATATAACATTAGAGGGTGACTTTTACATCACCAAAGGAAATATTTTATACTCAAAAGTGTGAATTATATGTTCAGGTGAGCTGAGATGGAACAAATCATCATCGACAATGTAGAATGATTTATAGATTGCTAGCTTATATCTGGATGATTATGAATCATGTCAGGGAAAAAAAATTTATGTTGTAGATTATTTTAGGGATGTTTTTGGAGATTATTTTTCCATTTTACATCCTAGTATAGAGATTGAGATCTACGTTGATCATATTCCAAGAGCTAAACTAGTATCCTTTCACCCTTATAGGATGAAAACTACGGAGTTGCAGTTTATCAAGGGGTATCTTGTGGATTTGGAGGAAAATGGGTTTATTTGACCCATTAAATATCCCTGGGGTACTCTAATCATTTTTAAAAAAAAGAGGATGGTATAATTAAGCTATGTGTGGATTAAAAAAAATTGAACCATCTAATAGTTAAGAACTGTTATCCATTACCATAGATATTTGACATGTTTGATCATCTTTTAGAAGATTAGGTGTTCTTTAAAATTTATTTGATATCTATATATCATTAGTTGCGTTTTTGACCTATAGAAATACCTCATATAATTTTTTTTAGTAGGTATGTTATATATAATTATCATGGTGTCCCCTTCGATCCCACAAAGGCCCTGTAAGTTTTCATGGTGCTGATAAACC